>CM064334.1:47743791-49186291 GCA_032595735.1 Pelochelys cantorii | reverse complement strand
GAGTGTTAGCCACAACTTTGACTTTCATGTTGATTCTGCAAGCTTCAGTAATACCTTAAGATGACTAACAGACTCTGTTTTTCAGGATGTATTATTTATTCAGGGCCCAAAAGTGTGAAAACCACTTTACAACCAGATAAATATCATACCACCTCTTAAGAGCTCACAATCCAAGAGATGATTTAACATGACAAGGGAAGTGTAATTATAAAGAAAAATGGCTCAAAAATAGGGGGCTTCTGTCCACAGGAAATTTTTGACAAAAAGACAGTTTTGTTTTCATTTACTCTTTTCATGGAAAATTCTGACTTTTTGTCTAAGAATCAAAAATTGAAACATTCTGGCTTGAAACAAAAACATTAAATTACATTAAACATTAGAAATAAAAAACATTGGATTAAATATTGGGGGGGTTGGTTTTTCAGCTAAATTTTCAGAGGAAAGCAGACTCTTTTTAGGAAAAATTCATTGAGTCAAAAGTCCCAATTTTTCACAGAAAAACAGTTTAGATGGAAAATTTTCAACCAAGTCTATTACAGAAGCCTGTGTTAGAGCTGTTTTATGTCAATGCTGCCATTATAAATCCTGTTCAAAAGGCAGTTGGAACTTGCCCTTTAAAAATTTATTCTGGGACTCTCCCTGTTGCCTAGCAATTGTGCACTACACTGCAACAGAAGAGGCTCGGACTCACATGACGGGTTATCCCATTCCTCGGCCCAGTTGGGACTGGAAGCACCTTAGGCAGACACCATATTCTGAGCAGAGCAGGTGCATGTGTTACTCAATAGAACTCCCTCTGGTCACAAAAGGAACAGTCCTGACAGTCTCTGAAAGGAAATCGATCCTGGAATGGTGGTGCTGAAATGGGGCCTGAAAGATTTAAATGGAGGGAGAATGGACCTATCCTCCAAACAACAACAAGAATGCAGAGCTCCCAGTGAGACACTGCAAAAAAACCTCTATGGGTTGAAATGCTGAACGATAATATAACAGGTCTTGAGTGCCATGACTCCCATTGACTCCACTGGAATTGTGGGTACTCGACAGGATCAAATATTTCGGCCTGGATTTTCCAGTCCATCAGATCCATGGAGTTACACTATCCTATGACGGGTATAATAGAAGGGAGAAGTAGGCTGTTTGTGTAGCAGGGGAAAGCCTGATATTTAATCTACTATGTATTTCTGGGTATGTCTACACTACCACCCTAGTTCAAACTAGGGTGGCTAATGTAGGCATTCGAAGTTGCAAATGAAGCCCGAGATTTAAATATCCCGGGCTTCATTTGCATCTTCCCGGGCGCCGCCATTTTTAAAAGTCCCCTAGTCCGAACTCCGTGCCCACGGCTACACGCGGCACGGAGTAGGTAGTTCGAATTAGGTTCTCTAATTCGAACTACCGGTACACCTTGTTCCATGAGGAGTACCGGTAGTTCGAATTAGCGAACCTAATTCGAACTACCTACTCCGTGCCGCGTGTAGCCGCGGGCACGGAGTTCGGACTAGGGGACTTTTAAAAATGGCGGCGCCCGGGAAGATGCAAATGAAGCCCGGGATATTTAAATCCGGGCTTCATTTGTAACTTCGAATGCCTACATTAGCCATCCTTGTTCGAACTAGGGTGGTAGTGTAGACATACCCTTAGAGAGTTTGCCTGTTTGTCTGATTGATCAAGAACTCCTCCTAAACTGTAAGAGCTAGAACCACCAAATTCGGTGTACAGTTTCCTCTTATCATAACTTAAGCAACATAAGGGTTTGGTTGTGCCAGGAAAATGGGATGTGTCTGGAATGGGAGTGCTTCTCATAAAATCAAGCAGAAAGGAGACAGAGTCACCAAAGCAAGCACAGTCCTCAACATTGACATAACTGAGTGAATGTTGAAAGAGAGGATCAGAGGGGTAGCTGTGTTAGTCTGTATCTGCAAAAGTGATGAGGAGTCCTGTGGCACCTTATAGACTAACAGATTTATTGGAGCATAAGCTTTCGTGGGCAAAGACCCACTTTGTCAGATGCATGTAGTGGAAATTCCAGAGGCAGGTATAAATATACAGGCATAAGAAAAGAATATCAATCAAGAGTAAGGCTAGAGATAACCAGGTCAATTCAGACAGAGAGGATGAGGCCCACTTCTAGCAGCTGATGTGGAGGTATTGAAAGAGATTAAACTAAGGTGAGCCAGAAAAATAGGATGAACCTGGAATAGGACTGCTTCTCAATAAACCGTACAGAAAAGAGATAAACTGAAGAAATCTGGAGTAGTGCTCTGTTTTGACTGTTATTAGTTGAGGTTTCTGTTACCCTATAAGGGTGAGGCTAACAGTGACCTGGTAGGAAGGAAGAGTTGCCACCTAACCGATTCTTATTCTTATATTGCCTTGCTAGTTGCCCTGAAGATGTGCTGGGCTTCCCGCACTCCCTCCCTGTTCCCTAACTCTGAGGGTGAAGAGGGAGCAAATGCTCACCAGAAAGCACCCATAGGCCTATCCCTTTAAGAACCAGGCCTCCCTTGGAGGATTTAGCTGCCTTCCTCATGTGCTCCATGGTTTCCAGTCTTTCTCGATGATATTATGATACAAAGAAGGGCACAGGTGGGGTTGTTGTTGGGCAGCCTTTCCTGCTGACTGCTTGTGGATTTGCCAGGGACCTGACCAGACAGGGCCCTGGAGAACAGTGAGGGGCAAGGAAAGTAAGAGGCAAAGAGGCCTCAAACCACCCCATCTGCACTGCTGCCTGCACAAACTAGGCAGAGGGGGTCAAGCTGCTGTGGGAAGGTGTTGCCTGAGAGGGAAAGAGAAGGCTTGGGCTGGGAGATGTGGGGAGAGCAGTGACTAGTTTTTCTGCGGTAACCCTATCAAAGGGCTATTAGTGAGAGATCATTGCAGGACCAGAGTGGCCATCAGCAGAGGAGAGTTCACACTTTACAATGAGGTGAGCCAATGGTGATAAATCCCTTCTACCATGTGATTGGGATCATTGTTCTAATTTGCCCCCGCTACAGATTTATGGATTTCTTATCCTGAGCTGGTTGTGAATTCTGAATTTCCCTGCAGATGGCAGAGTGCCGGGATCAGATATTCTGGAGCCTATCTCGTAATGCAGATTATTCCCGTAAGGCTGGAGCTTGCTGGCTCCTCAGAACTCCCAGCAGATCAGTGCCTATTGCACTACTACTAAACAGGCCCTGCCTCCTCTTCTTGTGCTGTATGCCATCTATTTCTTTACTTTGCAATCATCCACAGATGCAAAGAACTAAGGGCCAGACTCTCATCTGTTTACACTATGTGGATTCCACAATATTAAGCTTCCACTGCAATTGTAACTATGGGAGACCTGCCGTGCCTGGGGCTGACAGTGGGGGCCCGGGCCACGCCACGGCTGAGAAGCAGGAGGCCCTCCCACCCCTGCTCTCAGCCCTGGGTAGCTGCTCTCAACCCTGGGCATCTGACAGCAGGAGTCTCCACTCTCTACCCCTAGTGGCCAACAGCAGAAAATCACAGAAAAATGCTAATGGACTTTATTACTGTAAATAATAAGGTTGATTATTACTTTTCTGCAATTCTCCATAGCTCATCCACAACTCAGATGCAATTTTTTGACAATCATCCTGCAGTTCAAGTAGAGCCTTAACAATAGGGTATGTCTAGACTACATGGCTCCGCACTGTGCTGACAATCAGCTGATCCGGCACAGCGTGGCAGTCTAGACACGGATCGGTCGCCAAGGGAAGCCTTTGTCGACCGCTCCCTTATGTCTCGTGAAATGAGGTTTACAGGAGCGGTTGACAAAGGCTTCCCTTGTCGACCGATCCGCGTCTAGACTACCGCACTGTGCCGGATCAGCTGATTGTCAGCACAGCGTGGCAGCCATTTTTATTTTAATGAAGCGGGGATTATTTAAATCCCCATTTCATTGACTATGTTGGGTAAACTAGTTTAAATGGCTCCGTTGACGGAGCCATGTAGTCTAGATATACCCTAAGACACTACCTGCTCTAAAGAGCTTACTATCTATATAGACTAGACAGGAAAAAGGCAGAGAGGTGAAGTGACTTGTCTAAGATTACTCAGCCAGGGAGTGGGGTAGCTGGAAATAGAACATGTGGGTTTTGGCTCCAAGTCTGCGATATTATCTGCTAAACGATTCTGCCACTCGAGAATGTCCACCATGATTACAAAAGGGATTATCAACTGGGCTTAAACCATGAAGATCAACACATAGTGCCATTATGACTTGACCTATAGGACTAATGGTATGGCACTGACTAGACACAGGTGGTGAGTTAATTTTGTATTCTTTGTCTTTGTTTTGCATTTTAATTTCTTGGAGTGTAATGTGTGCTCTGGTTTGAAAAAGATTCCAAAAACTATCATATTCTTTGGCCAAATTAATGCACTCAACTGAAATTCAATGAGGACTGAAAACATACAAAAAAAAATAGAAAGCTGGAGTTAACTAAGTGACATCCAGTCGCACATCTCAACAAATAATGATGGTCTGTTTATGCTGCATTACTCTTCTCTAAGCTCCAATATTACTATAATTATTAACTACTGGTCCTAAAATCTATAGAGTTATCATTATTGTTATTATTATGAAACTCAATCCCATTTTCATGTCATAAAGATAAACCAAATCTCATTTCAATTAGTTGCAGCAGGAGGGAATGAACTTTAAACAGACATTTAATTTCTGAAAAAAAAATTAGGAAGTTCTTCATGGAAATGTTATGGCATTTTGAAACAGATTAATAGTTCAGTATGAATACATCCACCCTGCAGCTAAATGATGGTTGTACTATGATCAGGAGATGGGTTAAATGAGCAAAACCAGTGGATACCACTGGTTTGGATTTAACCAAATAGTGTTCATTTTTATGACTTTTTAGCTATATTATTTTTTCATCCATTTGCTATCAGAATTGTTATGGTGGGTTAGTTGCTCTGTAGCTGGGTTCTATTTGCTTAATTAAAAACACTCCATTTGCAAAGTAGATCAGATGGCGTGCACTGCATTCTGGCCCCTGTAGTTTGGAACCAAGCAGGTTGGGAACACTCAGGAGGGGCAATCAATCCTTCCTATAGCTTCCCATTGTTCATGGGCACTTGCACAACCTTAAGACGGTGCAGCATGCCTCCCCAGCCTAACCAGTCAGAAGACACGGCATTGACCCCCTCCAATTTCCTCTGGGATGGAGGGCAGAGAACAAGCAGTCCTTGAGCTCCCCAAGACCAGGGACAGCAATTGTCCCTAGCCGTTGCACACAATCTTCACTGGATTGCAAGGGAAGCTCCTTGGGTCCTCACCACCGTGCAATGGACCAAGAAAATGGCCCATAATGATAAATGCAATAGGATCCCAATCATTTACACCATTGCTTTCCTACAAGGTATGTTCATTTTTAATTGGAAAACCCCAACCCCTACAACTGGAGGGCAGTGGAAAGAGGGGAGTGACTAAAGTGGGCGAGTGTCAGTTTTTGATGAAAAATCAAAAATGGTCTGAACAGCTGTCACTGCCTCGTCCTCATATAAACATCCAAGCTACAGGTTGCTGCACACATTGCAGATTTGTATGTGTTAAATGAGATGCCAGGTTACCGTTTACACTTTCCTATTTTGGAGAAGTTACTAGAACATCTTTTTCCATTTTGTCTTTTCTAGGGTGCATGACTGGGTCCTAGAGATTTCAAACGTTTGAAAAATGTGTTAGCAGGCACAAGGCCAAAGGGGTATTTTATATAAATAAACACTATACATACATACTAAAACACATCCTCTTCCCTAGCTCTATGCAAACATTACATATTCTAGCCTTGTCACCTCCATAGGTTTGGAGTCAAATCCTATTTTAGGCCTAAGATTAAAATGAGTTGATGATCTCTCCATAGACTCTGGGAGACAGGTGTTTGTGTCATCAAACTTCTGCTCAGCTTGCTATGATTAGCAGTGTCTGCAAAGAAAAAGCAATAATATGGACTGAAATAAGGAAGAGGATTACATGTTGTGGCTGAGATAGTGACAGAGCTTCATAAGGAAACAGTATTTCTCCTCTGTCAGAATCAAATACGCCATGTTGGGTGCAGACCCATGGAAATTGCAACCCCATGAATTAAGAGAATCCACTGTGCCCCAGGAAGATGATCCCCGTTGAGTAGCAGCCTGACTTCTCTTGCGGGAGGTCAGAGTTAGTTTGCAACATGGGACCAACAAAAATTACTGCAGCCTCTGACTGTCCTGGTCTCACCCTCTTGTCAACCAGCATGACTCCACTGTCGTCCATCCTGTGGACCTCCTCCACCAATGGAAAGGAGCATGCCGTTACTTTCTACCTCCACAACTCTGATGGACCTTCTGCCTCTTCTGACTTACAACAGCAGAAGCCACGGTAAATGTATTCCTGGGTCTAGCCAGTGCATATTAGTCCCTATGTCAACAAATATATTCAGAATAAACACTAGTGAAAAGAACTGACCCCCGTGTAGCCAGAATCAGGTAGAAAATACAAACATCTTCACAGAGTACATGGACTGCAAAAAAAAAAAATCTTGCAAATGTGTTCATGGGGACAAAGAAGAGATCTGAGAAAATGTGGTTCAGTTACTTAACACTGTGTCCTATATTCCCATCCTGAGACTTGAAGCAGAAACTGACTCTGATGAGAGAGAGAAGTTTGAAAAAGTGCCATGGTCTGTGTTCCACAGGTGGTAGGACAAGGCTCATAATGGTCCCTTCTGGCCTTTGAAGGAGGTAGAAGCTATCAGGGAAGGAGGAAAAGGATGGCTCTTCTGGCAGGAAAGGGGCCAGCAGAAGCTGGGAGGCATTTCCGTGAGGGAGGCTGGACAAGAATGGGAGGAGAGGATGATCTTAAGAATCAAAGAAGAACATGTGGATGGACAAGCATCAGCTGAGGGAACAAGTGTAGAACTAAGAGGACATCAGACAAAGGCTAAGACACAGAGAAGCATGGATAGCAGCAGAAAGCAGAGAGCGTAAAGTCAGTAAAAGTTTGGGGAGACGTGGTGGGGGAAAGATTGCAGAGAAAGAATGATTGCCTTTTGGGGGCCTGAGGTATCCCGAAAAAACTGTATATTATAGGGTATAATTCCACCCAGAGGTTCTTCTGCTGACAGCATGATCCAAAAGAGCAAAACATGAGTCATGGGAGACCCACAATGAGTGATTAGTGCCACAGTTCAAGATTAATCTGCTTAAAAAAAAACCCAAGAGGCTTTATTTTAGATTTCATCCAAAAACTATGTTAAAGAACATTAGGGTTGCAATGAGACAGGGATCCTGAAGAAAAGTGTATGATCATGCAATTAAATACTATCATACTGCATACCTACAAGGGAGCTGAATTTATGTTGCACGGGCAGCCTTAATTCTAGCTTGATTTTGTTTTTTAATGCAGTTTTTAGATGCAGTTTCCTAGTTTTATTTAAAACAAGAAGAAAATAAATTCCATCGTGTGGTATCACATTGACACACATATTGTTTATCATCAGGGTTGAAACATTTAGAGCCACCACACAGACCTCTGACACTTTATTTAATTGAGCACCTGGTAGCAGTAGAAGGCTATCATCCTCTGTCAACAAGAACTAGGGAGGGATGAGACATGCAGCAAGTCAGTGGGTTTTAGAGATATTTGCTGAAAGCAGAGGAATGTTAGATTCAGGAAACTTGAGTTGCATTCTAGATTCTGAAAGGAAGTTTTCTCTAATGTCCCCTGACTCTTCCATCCCCACTCCCTGACACTCCCCAAGCTTGAAGCTTTCTGCTCCTCTCCCCTTCTGCCTCTCCATTGCCTTTCCTCATACCGAATTGGGGGAAATAATGGAATGAGAACGAAGTTCCTTGTTCTCATCATAGTTTCCTCTCCCAGGCAATCTCTGTTTCCAGCCCTCTGGACACCTCATCCCAAAGCTACTTCCTTACTGAGTTCCACCTAGTATCTTTGCACCCCAGCATTTCATTCTCCCTCTCTCCCAGTCCCCAGTCTCCTTTTGTCAGTCTGTTCCCTACAAGGGCTGGGGATAGCAAGTGATGGAGAGGAGGAGAACAGAGAGGGCAGAGCTTCAAGGAAGGGGTAGGGTCTTGGGGGAAGGATGGGGTAGATCTTGGCTTGTTCTGACATTTAAAAAGTGATCTTAGGCATAAAAAGGCTGGAGACCACTGCCCTACACTAACACCAACCACCCCCTCAGGTCAAGTGATTTCTTTCTCCTCACTAGTTGGGCACCAGCAGAGGGAGAACTGAGAGCACAGGAGAAAGTCTTTCTACTCTCAGTTCTTGCCTTTGATGCCACTGTAGCAAGCAACAGCCAGAAGCAACAATTGCAAGAAAAGTCCTGCTCAGACCCTACACCTATCAGATGCAGCGTGCTTAATGCTTCAAGAGTTTAGCTGCCAAATTTTAACAAGTCTCTACTACACATGTGTAAACTAAGATTTTTCATAGGCTTACAATTCTGGCTGCGTATGGGCAGTTTTCCCACAGAAGCGCAAAAGGCACAGTCTTGATATTAGGGCAATTTTGCCAAATTTAGTTGCTGCTACAAAGCCTGGAAATGTGACAGTTTCTCAATGAAATGCAATCAATAGCTCAGCATGAAGGGTCAAACCTGGATTTAAAATTCTATGGGTTCTGAGCTGACAATTTCAATACAAACTTATAAAAATCTCTAGAATTCAATTCTCAGTCTTTTGAAGTGTGGTTCTGCTCTGAAAAGTGATTCTGTAAACATGCAAGCAGAGGGCTCTGAGTTTATTGTGTCTCAGCAACTTCCATATCAAACAAATTCAAGAAATGTTTTTTTTTATTCCTCCTCACCACCACCACCAATAAATGATGCTACTATAAACTCCATGTGGGAGCTGAAAGTGAAGCTGGGTTTGTTCCTTCATGTACATCAACTCACAGAATATAACCAGGCAGACATCCTACAGAACCTCTGATATCTGTGTAATCAGTTGCCATCACGAGGGGTTGTACATGTGCAAATGATTATCTAAATTCTAATTATAGCGCTAACACACATCTGTTTGACAATTCACAGAGACTAAAATCTGGTTCATTTGCTTAGAATTCACTGACTCTATTGTGTGCATGAGAGCCCACAAATTGATTTGGTATTTTGCTTGTAAGAGGAGGGGAAGCTGGCTCTTTTGATTGCCACTTGCCACTGTTTTTCATGAACTTCTTTGTCTCTAATCTTTTCCAAGCCATACCTTCACCTGATACATACCTTCTCATCATATTCTGGCTCAGTTCACTATGTATACTGGTTTTCACAGCTACTCTCACATGTACACATTGGAGAGTAGGCAAAACAGACATCCTTGTTCATCCTTCCTTACTGTGGGAGAGGACAAACTGACCCAATGGAAGTGTGCTCTCTGAAAATCAGACTTTAGATGACTCAAGTCAGGCATTCAAACTAGAAATCACTTTTGAAACTATGGTTGTTGCTGCTGCTCATAAATACTAGTGTCTACGGGCTGCAGAAGTATAAATAATAATAACAACGTGCTATTCAGTAGCCACACACAGTAATGATTAAAACTGTGTTGGTAAAACAAAGTTTGTAAATTGCATTTATTTATTTTTTCTGCCTTAACTTTTCTTAACTTTCCTGGTCTTCTACCTGTGTCTCTACTATACAGCAGCAATTATTCTGGACTCTGCCCGCCTATTGTGTTAATCACGCTGGAAATCCACATAACAGTATTCATTGTAAACAGTGGTTAGGCAAAATGAATTGCAGTTTTACAGTAAAAGAAGTTGAAGTAATTGGTTCACGTTAAATTGTACTTGAAATAGATTTAACATATGTTTAATAAGAAAATTATGTGATTAGACACCAATTGAGTATTAAGAATGTTTATTGAAGTGTAATAACGAGAGTTGTTGAATTTTTAAAAATAATTCTTAATAATCAATTGGTATATAATTATCCTATAATAACTCTTATTAAACTTAAATGAATCTGCAGCTGAGACACTTAATTTAAGCTGTGAGCAAAGAAACTAATTTTTTTACTGTAAAATAAACAAATCACTTTGAGTAATAACTGTTTGCTACATTTTAGACTAAAATTGAACTCTCAGACAATGAGTGCGGGGATGCTATGCAATATCTCATTTATGCATTTGCCTTCTTCCTGGTTAGTTGTGACCTAGGTGTCTGATTTGCTTCTGTGCTGTGAGGTTATTTCTGAATCACCATTCCATGAATATGCAAATCTCTTTACTATGATTGGATTACTTTAAATTTCTCCTCTGATTGGCTCCTATGTAATTGTCAAGCTGTTTGCCAGCAATAAGACTTATGCATTTGCCTCAGCTGCTCTTTTCTCTCAGCTGGAGCAGGAAAAAGATGCAGCAAAACACCCAAAAGCAAAGAAAATGGGGCTGTCAAATACTGAAATTAAATAAACTATATTAAAAATAAACCTGTTAGTGCCTAGCTCAATTTCTTGTTTCCTTCCTCCATCCATCTCCCTCCAACCATCCCTATCTTCTGCAAAGACCTGCAAGTCGCTTGGCTCTAGAATAACTTTTATCTATTTGTGTGTATCTTTTTTACATTATCTCACAGAATTCGCTCAGAGGGACTTCTGCAGAGATGGGGTGGGGGGAAGCAATCTAGAAAGCCTGGGGAAGAAGGGAAGAAAATCCATGGGGGAAGAAGATTACCCTCTGAGTGTGGCTGCTGAGCTGAACATAAGGCCTTTGTAAAGCCAATGCTTAGTGATACCTACTGGTGAGTGTTTCCCACTCTGTGGCTAGCCCCCTGAAGATATGAGTTGGTTAAAGCATATCTTCGCTATCCACTGGATTGATGGGCAGTGATGAATCCAGGCAGAGTTGAGATACGATAAATCAGTGGCTGAACACTTTCCCATCAGCTCTAGTATTCCACCAAAAGGAGAAGAGTAGGCTGAGCCGACAGGAGAGCATCAGCTTACCGCTGTGAAGATGCCGCAGGAAGCAGACCTAAGTACATTGCATAACTTAGGCTGGCAGCCCATGGTGGTGTAGACGAAGCCTAGTGAGCTACCTAGGAAGCTGTAGCAGCTCATGTTTTTATCTGTGGTGGGCCTCAGTTCAGTCCCCAGTATAGTCACCAAGGCTGCAGCTGTCATGCTTCACTCAGCCAGGCCTGCCAACAGGGGAGGTACTGAGGGCAGTTGCCCTGAGGCCCGGTGATTTGAAGGGACCCAAAGCTCCTGGCCGCCGCTGTTCCTGTGGCAGAGGCTGGAATCCCAAGCCCTTTAAATCGCCTCTGAAGCACTGTGCTTCATACTCCATGTGGCTCTGAAGGAAGGAGGGAAGGGCAGTGCAGAGGCCAGGCTGCCCCAGCCCTGCCCCTTCTGCTTGAGGCTCCGCCCCTTCCAAGACCAGGGAGCCCACCCGCCCCCGCCTTGCCACGGGTCCTGCAGAGGCTGTTGGCTTCCCTGCACTCAGCTTTTAGCAGTGTCAAGACCCTTCATAGACAGCAAGACCCTTCATAGACAGACACTGCATCAAATAGAATCAGACCATAAAAACTAAACATAACACAAGTCTTGTAGGAAGGGAGAGGATCTCAGGTGACAGAAGAATCCATTCAGACTGATGCTTTGCATTCAAATGCTTAACAACTGGACCCAGTGAATGATAATATTGGGTCATTAAAGTCTGGGCAGAAGCTGACTGTAAATGGCTGAGCAGGAACATAAACACAGACCAAGTTTTGCCACTAAGTAGAAGTGGGAGTATAAGGGTCCTTGTTACAGAGTGGCTGGCAATGATGTTATTGTTAAGGCTGAGAAGGACTGCTAGATTCCAACTCTCTTCACTTGTAAAACAGTAAATCATAAACTTGATCCTTCACTTCATAAGTAGCCAGCATGGCTGCTGAACAAAGGAAAAACATTAGAATATGAGATGCGTGGGAAGACCCCCAAAATGTTTTTTCAGATGGGCTACACAGTGCTATAGAGATTGCAGACCAAAGCCAGTGGAGGAAAGGGAGACTACCCTGGACTCCCTGGGTGACTTGGGGCCAGGATTTCACTCTATGACAGTAACTCAACCTAGAAATAACTAGGGAATAGACAAGAATTTTGGCAGCAGGCACAGTAAAATATATGATTTTTAAAAAGACAAAATAAAGTGCATCTTCCCATTTCCTTCCAGGGAAGGTGAGATAAGTGTTTAACGCAGGACAAAAATGCTTGACTAAAGGAATGGGGCCCAGGCAGAAAGACCTGATGTCTTTAAAAACCAGAGGTGAAACCTTGCCAACTGGATCAAGCAATGTTTCAGCTTTATCTATATTCAAGAGGAAAATTATGCTATTTGTATGCAATGTGAGAGGCGTCTCAGGGTATGTCTACACTATAGAGAAGATTGAAGCTGCTGCTGTCACTCTTCCAGGGTTCGAATTAGCGGGTCTAGTGAAGACACACTAATTCACGCTGAGGATATGTCTACACTGCATGCCTCTTTCGAGAGAGGAAAGCAAATGCAGACAACCGAAATTGTAAATGAAGCGCGGATTTGAATTTCCCATGCTTCATTTGCATAATTGCGGCTGGCCGCTTTTTCGAAATACCCTATTTCGAGATAAAAAAAGCTGTGTAGATGCAGTTATTTTGAGAAAAAAACCCTCTTTCGAAATAACCTTACTGCTTATAAAATGAGGTTTAAGGGTTATTTCGAAAGAAGGGATTTTTCTCAAAATAACGTGTCTATACAGCGTATTTTATCTCGAAATAGGGTATTTTGAAAAAGTGGCCGGCCGTGATTATGCAAATGAAGCACGGGAAATTCAAATCCGCGCTTCATTTTCAATTTCGGTTGTCTGCATTTGCATTCCTCTCTCGAAAGAGGAATGCAGTGTAGACATACCCGGAGAGGGGCACTCCTGTCGATGCTGGTAGTCCTGCTTCCACAAGGAGTAAGGGAAGTTGAAGGGAGAGTGTTCTCTCTTCAACTTCTACAGTGTGGACAGTGCCAAAAGTCAAGTTAAGGTACTTCGACTTCAGCTACGCAATTAACGTAGCTGAAGTTGCGTATCTTAATTCAACCTTATTCTGTAGTGTAGACATACCCTCATGTATTGAGAACATGCTCTACATGATACAGGGTTGATGCTGATGCACACCATGAAAGAAGGTTCTTAGACAACTGCAAAAAAAGTCCATCAGAAAGGGAACAAAAAAGAGAAATCTCTCTTCCTTTCCACTTAGTAGATCATCTTATATTTGCTCATTAACCACGAGTTTTGAACACTTTGGTCATCAGGAAGCCCCAGGCTGGCAACGTGAGAATTCCAAAGACTCTAATGGAGACCTAAGGCCAGGATTACTTATTATTTAAATAAAATGGATCTCTTAAAGGGGCTAATATTTGGTCCTCATGACTTAGGCATTGTAGGCATAGAAATAGATACATTTTTAGAGGACAAAAATTCTGTTACACAGAGAATTTTGAAATTTGTCTTCATTCTGGCTAGGAACAAACCTCAATTCTGAAATTCTGCAGAAGAAAATTCTGAAAAAAATATTTTGAATTTGACTTTTTAAATTGTATGTTATCTAATTCAAGTGAAAAGGAATTCTGAATTAAAAGCCATTTCTAAAAGAAAAGTGAAAACATTTAATCCCAAAAATATTGATATGGAACTTTTTGACATTGTTGGAACTTTTTCTCCCCTACTTTTTTTTAATTAAAATTTTGGTGAAATCTACATGATTTTGGGAAGCATTTCAATTTCATTTCATTTCATACCTGCATCATCTGATAGGAAATGATTCCATCCAGGGCTGTGGAGAAAACTTGCTGGGTCCCTGAGTAAGGTGGAAGGGAGCCCAGCTTTGTGCTCCCTTCGGGGGCACCTGGAGTTTGCTGCATGGGACTCTGGTGATAATTTAAAGGGTCGGGGGCTCCCAACCACTGTCACAGTAGTGGTGATGGCTCGGAGCCTTGGGGTCTTTTAAATCACCAGGCCCTGGGGAAGCTGCCCCCTTTGCACCCTCTCCCCCTGGTCAGTGGTCCTGGTTCCATCAAAGTTTTTCTGACCAACCTCACTCATTTGCATGAATCACTGATGTATTCTTTTATCAGCACAAGGGGGGAAAGGCTTCTGGAGTTTGGATAAATTACCAACTCGGGCTATAAATCAGGTAAAATTCTGAGATCTAGGATATCAAATGCTACCAATCTTTTCCTGTCAACATAGCCCTCTGTACTGTAGTTTATGGTTGTGACCATTTATATTTATTTTATTTTGTTTTGCATTTGGTTTCTTTGTAAATTAATTAATCAATTATACTACTACAGTGAAATATATTTTTCACCAGTTGATCTATGCTAAAAAAGTTATGCTCTATTCAATGACACAAGAAAATATTATAATACTACCACTTCTATGGGTGTTCATTACTTTAAATTATATTATTAATACTTTCATCAAAGGAAATGATCATAAATAGCTGTTTTGTTCAACCTTCAGGGATTAATGTTCTGGGAGCACTGCAGGATTTCAAGAAATTTCTGTTGAATTGTGTGGGCAATCTACTTCTTTTTAACAGCCCTCTTACTTCCAACTTGATCAATTTTGAGTTCCAAGCAGGTGAGTGCAAATCATTGAATGATAGGACTCATACAACTGATGAAGCTCTTGTGCTTTTCACACTGCTGTATGCTGAGCCATTTTTAGCACCTCTGTTCAAGTCTGAACCATAGCAGATATTTGTGATATTATCGCCTGATTCACCACTTCGGTTTTATGCTGGTGTGATTTCATTTACATTTAAGGTTTGCAATTGCTCTGTAGATCCAGACCTTCCAGAAGTGGAGCTGGATGAAAGTAACTCGATTGATTTCAGTCACACCAGCATAGAATTGGAGTAAAATTACCATTTTACAAAGGGAAAATGGTGCCATAGAGAGACAAAATGGATAAAATGATGCTGATCTCCATTTTTAAATTCTTTAAGATCTATGGACAAATATCATTGTATAAGAGCTATGTTCTTGTTGTGCTTGTTGTGGTTGTTATGAATTGTGCATTTGATTGTGTTAAATATTACTTTCTCCAGGCTGATATGAGACCAGATTCACATTATTATTTCCTATTATAAATTCATAAGCAATATCATTGCACATGACCTCTCAGCTGTCCCTAAATATGAGTGATGTCCTTCATCATAGATCTAAATCTTCTTCTCTCCCATATTAAACCTGGTGTTATGTGGCTTGTATTATTTTAAATTCTGTAGAATAGGAACACCGGTTGTTTAAAGCTCTCAGGACTATTATTTTTGTACTGTCCCTTATTTTGGGTCTTTGCCTTATGTTAGCTTCTGAGAAGTTGCAAGGTCAGATCTGTATTCTCCAGTCATGTTTGATGGTCAGTAAATATTAGCAACTCAATTACCAACCATATCCAGCCTTGCTGCCTTGGCTTTGACATGTCTTTCTCCAGCTTGACTGGCTGAAAAGTCAAGTTTGGCTAGCCTAGCTTCTCCATCTCTTTCTGCTTTGTACTGGCATTTTAACATCAGAAGTAAATTGTCACAGAAAATATTTTAATTCAGGAAACAAAAACCATTCCCTCTAATTCAATATAGCCATATCCTGCCTTCTAAAAGTTATGAACTGTGTGTGATGTAAAAAAAACTTCTCCATACATAAGATGAGACAAACCACAATTCTTTATTCATTGTACTTGTCCCTCTGCACATAACATTTGTATATCATACCAGGAATAACCTGTGTCACCGCTCTTATAGCCACAGACCAGACTCGGTGCCTGCCCTTCACTGTTTTTACATCATGATTCATACACTCTCCCTGCTCTTTTTGACTGCTTGCAATTACCTGTGACAAATGATTCTTCAGTGTACAGTCTGCTTTACCTTCTCAAAATGTTTCCGTGGTTCATGGATAAGTCAGCTAACACACACTGTGCTGTCTTGTGGTAAGTAAATCCCAGAGCACACAGAGGAACAAGTTCCTTCTGCACCATTTTATGAGCAGAACTCTAGATGCCCATCTTGCACTCTGCCGCAGCTCATGTATTCCTGACTGATTGTACCACCGGTGCTGGGGTTCTCAGGTGACAGTGGTAACATGGGATACGTTGTTCTATACTCTCATAGATCGTGATTCCTTGCTTCTCAAGGTACTTAGCAGTATTTAAAACATAACATTCATTGATCCAGAATCTCCAGTTTTACAACATTCCGTTGAACAAGGTCCCTTGGTGCTACCATTTTTTGCCTCTTTGACACATATATATCCTGGATGAAAATCTTTTTCCTGATTTAAATCCTGTAAAATCTCATTGGAGATAATTCTGATCTCACTCTCACTGGTGAAAGTTGGGAGTACCGCCACTGAAATCAATTGAGTTATTCTGATGTAATTCTGATGTAAGTGGTCATTCTCATTGACTTTGATGCAATGGCCCATGGTTTGAAATCAGGATAGAATTATGCTTTTGTCTCTCCAGTTATTCTAATACTGCAATCTAAGGGCATTAATCACATTAGAAGTTTCATGCAGTTGCCTGTGTTGTATCTGTCTAGGAACAGAACTAGTCAAAATTGAATCTCAAATTAAATTTTTCATTAAAAAAGGCTTTTGTATTCATAGAGAAAACTTTTTGGGGAAAACTATCTACATTACTGAAATTTTCCATTTTTGCAACCATTTCCATGGTGATTTATCACAGCTTCTATTAAAAAATTATTAAATCATTATTGAGATTTTTCATTTACCAAAAATTATTTTCTTATATTTAACCAGGTTTTTGGTAAACGCAGTTTAAAAAAAAAAGATCTCTGCAAAAAAATCAACAAAAAGCATTGTAGAGAATTTGTTGGAAAATGAGTCCTTTAAAAAAAGAGGTGAAATTGAAACATCTTTGACATTCTGAATTTTTGTAATTAACCTCTTGTCCTGAGGTGGGGGGGGTTGTTTGTTCTGGATTTTGCTTTGGTTTTTCTAAAGCCAACTCTCTCGTGGAATGTATGTGCCCCAAATCAGCAAGTCATCTAACAGAGTTCATTAACTGACCAGCCATTCTTCCTAAACTCAGCCAAGTTGCAAAAGCACATTTTGACACATTTTACATAGGATTCCTCCATACTCACCAAAACAGGTGTGGAGATTACATTAAAATTATCATCTCCTGTTCTGGGGAGCACCTTTGCCTGATTCTACAGCACCATCCCAGAGCCTTACATTTTCCCATTTCTCTGAGGGCTCTGGAAGTCGATCTTCTAGTCTTTAATTTAGTGGATCTAGTACAGACACGTAAATCGAACACTGAGGGCAGCCCCACGCTGGCGTCCGGTACTCCTTCTTCTTCAAGAAGTAAGGGAAGCTGATGGGAGCATTTTCTCCCATCGGCCGCCTGCTGGGTGTATGCTACCATGGCTCGGCTTAAGGTAAGCGGACTCCAGAGATGCATTTTGTATTTTGTGTAACTGGAGTTGCGTACCTTACGCTGACCTACCTGGTCTAGTACAGACCAGACCTGAGTTAACCCAGCTCCGAGTTGTATTTACCATGGTCATAGATGCTGAAGTTTAGGACAGAACAACAGTGCAATGCTCCTAACTCTGCTCTCCACAAACATTCCATATGTGGACCTTGGCTCTTGCCCATGTCTTTCTGAGGCACAGTGACTGCCTCATTGGTTAGATCGTTAGCCAGGCTATGAAGGGCACGTGAGCTGCCTGCATAACACTGCAAGTGTCATCTGTTCTGCAGGACATGGTCCTTTATGCTAGGAATGATGTCATGTGCTTGATTACACCTTGTGACATTTATGTGCCAAGAAAGAAAAACAACAGGACAGGAAGAGATTGTTTACAGGCACTTGTGGCTGCCACTGAGATAGGTTTGTAAAGCCACATGCAGCCTGGATAGACTGTCTGGGAAAGAACTACTCTCTGTACACACTGCGGGCCTGATTCTGCCATGCTTATAGGACATTGACCCTTTGCAACATAGGTGTATAATGCTATTCTGAGATTTACACTCATTTTGCACAGAGGTAAATGAGAGCACAAGATGCATGGCAAAGGAAAATAAGGCCTTGTGTGCTGGCAAATTGAAACCTGCACTTGTGCCATGCCAAACAGCACAACTGTGAATACTCACTGTCAGAGAACATATCCTCTTATCTGAAGTGAAGACAAACATTTCCAGCCCAGTCTGAATAAAACTAGATTGTGTAGGATCTCTTGAAAGACAAGCGCACACAGAATGAATCTTGGTTAGTGTGCTCTTCCATTCACAACGGCATACACAGTCTATCTAGTAGGTCTATTGCTGCTCTCCCAGAACAAAAGACAAACTGCTGTTCAACAAAGAGTTTTCCTAGAATAAATCTTATTTTTATATTATGCATTGGCATAGAGCCCAAACATTTTGCCACACCTTCACTGAATAGGTGCATCATGAAACCTAGTAGGCTCAGAGCTTTTGGAAGTGGCCAGTCCTCTTAAGACAGAGGAAGAGCCTCATGCTGCTGGCCCCAGTAAGTACTTAATTGAAAAAATAAAGGCAGAAGGGAGAAGAAAAGGGGCAGAGATCACCACTAACAAGAAGACAAAAGGGAGAGGGAGGATAAGACTAAAGAGGGAGAGGCAGTAGAGGAGACTAAGGACAAAAATGGAAAGGAAAACCAGCAGAAGAACATGTTACCTAGTAATCTGCATTTTATCAACATCAGTTCTATGAATGCTGATCATCTGTCCTGCTGAACTAGCCCTGCCAAGGTTCGTGCAGGATGCAAGCGATTGGCCAGAGGCTAGGTTTCTGGATGGACCTTTAGCCACTGACAGTGGGCTCTGGTAACAATGACACAGTTGAGATTTTTTAAAATCTGTACTTCCTGTACATCTGATCATCTCTAATCTACCCATCACTGTAGCATCAAGTTGTCCCCAGAAAGGAACTGGAGAAGGAAATGGACTCTGATCATGCTCAGTGGCGATGCCCATATAAATGTTATTTACAGAGCTGAGGTCTATAAAAATGGAAGTCACTGAGGCAAACTTTTACAGAGTTAAAATTCTAGGTAAGACTCCCCTCTCCTCCTTAATGACCTAGCAAAATACCAACTATGGTTTAGATGTCAACAGTCTGGATTCACCAAAACACTGGCTTTCCCCAAAAATTATCAGCCGTTCCCCCACCCATTCCCTCTTCATCTATCCAACTGTTCTGCCACCAGAACCCTTGTTCTGTCCCAGTCTAGTCCCTCCCCTGTGGAAAGGAATACGGGTCTGTCATGACACATTATGTTTATATTTCTTTGTGTGGGCACTTGTGACAGGGCGTGCCAGCCCCGCACTGGCCTGGCAGGATTTAGCCAGGCTACCTGGGCAAAAGGAGCCCTGACCCCGTCGGGCATGCTGGAGCCTCTGTCGGGCATGCTGGGGGAGAGGCTCAGTCAGGGGTGGCTACGAGAGGGGAAGGAGCCCAGGCAAGAGCGCCTGACCCGCCCCTCCAGCAGCAGCTGCTCCCCCTGATGCAGACGCCACCTCAGCAGCCACACCCTCAACTGCAAAAACCACAGCCACCACGGCCGCCCCGGCCAGGGAGGCAGTCCAGAGGGAACCATCATACAGTGCGACACCCCGAGAATGGGGCAGCAACCCCAGGGTGATAGGACGAGGCTCAGGGCGAAGGATTGTCCTCCAGGAGCTCAGTGTGTATCGGCAGGAATCCCCACCAAGCAGACAGTGGAACTTGCTGCTGTCTACAGGGCCCTGGGCTGGAACCTGGTGGAGTGGGAGGGCCTGGGTCCTCCACCTCCCCACCCTGCCACAATCCAGCTCCCCAGACTTTGGAAGGAGGCTTACCTGCAAATGTGGCCGGAAGGCTGGCTACGCCCTGAGAGAGGGCAGCGTACTTGTGACTAGGCCTTGGGGCCATAAATACCCCAGAAGAGGGCACTGGTGTTAAGCCAGCTTACAGACGGGGCCTGCCCGAGGCATTAGAGACGCGTGTATTGTCGAGGGGGAAGCGCATCCCATGACAGCACTATAATACCACAGGGGACATTTTCATATTAATTCCCAGATGTCAATATTTGGTTTAATGAGTTGTATATAAAAACTACATGCCATTTATACATGATGTGCATTCATAGAGTTACAGATATTTTTGATTCACACTAGCAAGATGGACACCTTGATCTTTTCTTCCCCAGCCTGTACACATGTGCTTGTTTTTTTCACTAATTTATTGTGGTATCTGAATCCCTTACACCATTGGGCCTGGACTCTAACCAGACAGAGAATCATCCCTATAAGATGCAGCAGTCATGATCCCAAGCCTGTTTTCAGGGAACTGGTAGCAAGCAGACTCCAGAACCTTGTCTGTTAACTCGTTCATGCTAATCAGCTGCAAAGATGTTGCTAATCAGCCATTTGTGTTACTGCCTGTGCTCTGACCATGCTCAGATGTCACTGTGCTCTGAGCATGCTCAGATGTGTCCTCATATACTGTGGGCCACTTCTCCAACATTATGAACATTTTGAAAAGGTGCAATGTGTGAGCGTTGTCCAAGGCAGGACACTGAGTTGCATGGAGACCTGCCACTCACTGCATCTTTTGATGTAGATAAAAGGGATATCTGCAAGGGAACAAAGCCCCAGAGAGTGTCCTGTGGAGAATCCACAGCACAAAACATGGAAAATAGCATCTCATGTATTCTCCGGGACACGTTTTCCTCTAATCACTGATAACAGTCTTGCTTTGCCACACACAGTGAACATTCACCACAAAGCCAGCAAAGGCAATTGCTACTGCAGGCTCAGCTGATTATGATGACTGCCACCTCACTATGACACAGGAAACCCAACCTAACAGAAAGAACAGCTGGCATGGCCAATTCACATAGAACAGCAGCACTGGACCATTTTTTTTAAATGGACAGGAGTACTGATCCTAGACTGGTCAAGCTCCTCTTAGGATGCAGAATGCTACACTGAAAAATAAGGGAAGCAATTCAGGGAGGAGAAGAGAGGATGTGAATATATATCATTCAACAACACTAACAAAAAACAACCCCTGGCAGCAGCCAGCTACGCAATGCCTTGTTTATGCCAATCTCGGTTGCGGTTCCTGCTCTGATCAGAAGCACAACAAATTGTCTACTCTTCTGAATCCAATGTGCTCTGATAACTACTGACCAAAGTGACAGAGCCCATTGCCTGCATTTGAATGTGAGAGCTGAGGAACAGAAAGATCCACGCTTGAACACACAAGTTTGTTTTTTTAAACCTGCAACTGCATTTGCACATTCTAGTTTGTCATGGGATAGAAATTAAGGCAACATTATTTGAATAGCAAAGTGTGATTTGCATGTTAGAAGTGTGAGATTCTTTTAAAGAATTTTTTAAAAATCATTTTTCCTCCATTCATGTTCTTTGAGTCCAGGAGAAAAAATGTAAATTAACAAGAGCTCAGACTGCAGTGTCTGACTAACGGTCTTTCATCTGAAACAAATAAAAATAGAAAAAGATCACCAGCATCCTTATATTTTATGTACAGTAATGCAAGTTATTTTCCACTCCGCTTCGACTTTTTACCTTTCTTTCATTTACCCTGTTTTTTACAGTTCAATAAATATTTTCCTAAGCTCCACTTGCCAAACAAAAGAGTTTAGCCTCAGTGTTACTCCTCTGACAAATATCCTTATGGTGTTGCACATGTGAGCCATTGATAAACAAATTAAAATTCTGTCCCAGCTCAGAGCTCAGCTGGCCCATTTCATCTTGCGGTATGGGTTTGTAAAGGTCTGGGTGTCTGTCATCCTCCCCTAACCTTGTCTTTGTCAAAGGGATACAAAAGCCTGTACGCTCGGGGCCTTACGATACTGATTAGTGTGAGTGACAAAGTGGAGTAGCAAGTCCACTCAGCCCTTCATAATAAATCTATCAAAGAGTAATAGAATTCCATCAATCCTGCATCATCCCCGAGGGTCGCTATGCTGGGATGGAAAGTGTGTTCCGTTGGGATTGTACAACTGTTATTATTCAATTATACTCTTTTCTTCCTAGTTAAAGACCATGATATCATTATCACTTAATGAATGCATATAATTGGATCTGGACTCTATGTTTGGCTGATGAATACCACTCACTATTCATTCAGTCTCAGCTCATCTTCTGACCATTTATTATAGACTTTTGGCTGAAAACCATGATGACAAAGGGAATTTGAAATTAGCTGAGATTTCATTCAATGCTCAGTTACACACAAAGGCAAAATACAATTCTGATGCCTAAATGAGGCTGAGGCCACACGGAGAAGTTATGCCTAAGTTAATAGCTCCTAATTTGTACATAAAATATATAGTTAAGTACAGAGATATTTTGCAAATGAGTCTCATAACTTTGCAGAACAGACAATCTGAGATCTCTCCTTATCTTTCCTCCTTCCCCCAAAAAATATCCAAAAAGTTAATTCTACATTTTTTAAGTTAATGCTTTATTTTCCAACTTAGGCAAAATATTAGCTTTAAAGATGTCATCTGAGCCCATTATGCTCTTTAACTCAGCCGGACTAACCCAAACACCATTTTATGATTAAATAACATTTAAATTTGACAAAGCAAAAGTGCTTTCAATACAGTATATTTATTACATCTAATATCAAGACCATCATTAAGTTTCATCAAACAGTGTGCCCCCAAAGGAAACTGGCCCTCCTATTCATATTGTTGGGAGTAAATGTAGCATACCTCCTTTGGATCACTGGTGAACAGGCCACCTCATTAATCCTAGTTAGTAGGTGCTGCTGGGCATGTGGAGCAGCCAAATCCAGATGCTACCCACAGAGCCTCTCCAGGCAGTTAGGGAATCACAGAGTACCACCTCAAGCCTTCCATACATCACTTCAAATTAAATTTACATTAAGTGCTACTCCATCAGAGCTGAGGGAAGCTGACATCTTTGGAAAATGCAGATGATAATCCATTAAATCCTATTATATACATGTCTTCTAATTTTACTTAAGCTCATGCATACCAAAGTGTGAGTTTGTGTTAAAAATTAAAGACCCTTTTACTAGAACAAAAGACTTTATGAACTGTTGACTTTGGGAGGGTTTATTACAGGATCAGGCTATTCTGTCAAGACAAGTAGACTTTTTTTCTCCTCTTTCTCTGTAAAATTTCTGGTTAATCATTTGTTCCAGGGATCTTTTTTCAAATGCATAATGAGTCTTTGCTACTTCCACCTCAGATTCTTTGTTCTCTCAAATAAGAAAGCAGCCTCTTTAGCTTAATCAAACGTTATGAATGAAACAGTGGGGCACATATTGTCTCCTTTTGCAATTAAGAAAATATTTGCTGGCAGCTTCCAAACTGGCAACAGTGAGAAGGTGCTATAAAATCATCACAGTGAAAAAAGCTAAAGATTTAATTACCCTGTTACCACATATGTTAATCCCTTTATGTTTTCATAGTCCTTAGTCACAGTTACTTTTACTTTGATGAGTCTCTTCTAATTTCATAGCAGTGATCTTATTATTTTTGATTCAAGGTACTTACACTTTTATATTTAAGTACTGTGTTTTATGTTTATGTTTGTCTGATTTACTTTTGTTGGAGAGCTAAACTAAAACTGAAAAAAACACAGAATTCAAATATAAACTCATTATTAATATTAAAAAAACAATAAAAGCAGAAGTAACATACACAATTAATTAAAAAGCTATTTATCAAACCTTTTAATTTTTAATCAGAGTTTGGATTCCAGGCACTAGATGTGCTGTAACTTTCAAGTCATTTGTTCAAAACCGTTCCACTGTATATGCCTGTTTTGCAGTGTCAACAAATTGGAATATGTATAACTATTAGATTTCTTAGTGAGATCAGCCTTTTAATTGGTGTCAGTTGTCATGGATCTCTCTTTCAGTTGAACTGATGTCAGGGTAGTTATGCTGATTTATCCACACTAAGGATCTGGTACCCTGAGAGTATTTTTCTGTCGAGGATCTAATTGGCTAATTTTGACAGGTTGGGACCTGGGATATTCCATTCTGTTTGCAGAGTGTGCCAGTCTTAAATTTTACTTGGTGCCCAGAAGCTGTGGCAATAAGCAACAAACTAATCTATATTTTAATATATTGATCAGTTAATGAAAACTTCAACTTTGCATTTGGTCTATTTTTGCACTAATTTAAAAAACCCTCAAATAATCTCTTTAATCATGAGTCACTGAGGACACGGATACTGAAGTGTCTTCAGTGACTGGGGTTTCTCCCAGGATATGTGTGAAGTACCCCTTCATCATCTCTTTAGCATAGATATAAAATTCCTTTTTGGAATTTGTATTAGCTGTTCTAATGACATTTTACTCACCTGCCCATCATTAAGGAGGGCAAATGGCTTCACCTTTTAGATCAACACGTGGGCAGTGCAAGGAAGGCAGATGCGATTTATTCATTCTTGAGACTAATGGGATTTATGCACATAACTGCCCTAAACATAACTGGGTTCAAAAAAATAAATGGATAAAGTCATAGAGGATAGGTTCATCACTGGCTGTTAGCCAAGATGGACAGGGAGGAAACCCCATGTTCTGAGTGTCCGTAAACCTCTGACTGCCAGGAGCTGGGACTGGACAATAGTGGATAGCTCACTAAAGGTAAGTATACACTACAGAGTTTTGTCAGAAAAACGGCTGTTTTTCCGATAAAACTTGAGGAACGTCCACATTGCAATTGTGTTCTTCCGCAAGAAAATCGAAAGGACAGAGGGGTTTTTCCAGCATTGGTAATCCTCATTCTACAAGGAAGAAGCCTTTTTGCAAAAGAGCTCTTTTGCAAAAAGGTGTGTGTGAATGGGGAAGAGGGAGTTCTTTCAGAAGAAGAGGAAAGAGGAAAAAGCACAGGTGCCCTGATGGCCATTCCATCCATAGCAATCACAGCTTACATCCAAGAGTGTGTCCATTCAGTCTGGGTGCTCTCTTTCGAAAAAGCAGATCACTTTCGATGCACTTTCGCAGTGTGGACGCTCTCTTTCGGAAGAAGTTTTTTCAGAAGAGATCTTCCAAAAAAAGCTTCTTCCGAAAGAAACCTGCAGTCTAGATGTAGCTTAAGTGACTTGCCCTGAAGCATCTGGACCAGCCACTGTCAGAAGACAGAATACTGAACTGGATGGCTCATTGGCCCAGTATGGCTCTTAATACATTCTTATTAATATTAATAGGAACTATAAACAAAAATTTCCTCCCACTGAAATGAGAACATACCCCCAAATGTACACTCCACGATGTATATATCTACCCTGATTCCAAGCAACTCCAAGCTTATTGGAAGGCAGGTTGGAGCAAGCTGCTATAAGTTAGAGTTGCCCCTGCAGAAGCTAGGAATACAGGGGCACAAAGGTGGCTTTATGCCACTTTTGTCTTCACCATATAGGCTCTCAGGAAGTACAGCCCAGAATCCAGCCAGGCATTCGTGCTGCAGTATTTCCAGTCAAATTTTACTTCCTATATATTTTGTTTATTAAAACTTAGTTGCAGCCCAAAGAAAACAGAATATAGAAGTAGTTTATATGTTATACTGAAAATATCAATAGTAGGGAATGGTTGCCTTTTATTCTCTAGGGGAAACCTCCGTGTTTTCATTTGTTTAGATGTTCTTGTCATTCACTGCATACATTTTACAAATGTGTCTCTGGATATTTGTTAAGGTAAATCATCTAGCTCTGAAAATAACCTAGTAACTACATCACCAGAACTAGGGCAATTTACACCAGTGAAGCATCTGGCCTAGATCAATTAGTCAGTCACAAAAGACTAGCTCTGAAAAATTCAATGACATTTAGTAATACAAAGATGTACTGTCTATTGGATCCACTTCTTAAATAATAGATCCGAGGAATGATGGGAAGGAGGGTGCAAGGGGAAGAAGATCCAGAGCCAAGGGAACATAAGAATAGTGAAGCAACTAAAAAAATAGTGAAGCAACTAAATACCAATATCCTTACAAAGCTAAGCAATACTTGTTAATCCAATGCTTAGACATACATCTAGGGCTCATTCCTACTCTTACTGAAGTCATCTGGAGTTTTGCCATTGATGTGAATAGAAACAAAATTGGGCCTATTCAAACATAATATCATTATAAGCAGGATATTAAATAATCTCTTTGATCACATACAGGATTGAAATAGCTACCCATTTAACCTAAACATCCACCACTCTGCCTACACTGTGAAAGCAAAGGGCTCCAGCAGTATGGCCATAGCTTCGTTTCCCATTCCGCACAAAATCAAGTCAAGTGTAATACACTTCACTCAAGGTCAGTTTCTGTCATTAAGGCACATCCCAGGCATGAGAAGTGCTGGTCTGCCACAGGAGCAGTACTGGGGAAACGGTGGGATTGAGATAATGTGCAAAGTACAAATCTGGAGCCATTGCCAGATTTCAGTGTCAGCTGTTATAGAATTACAGAATTGTACAGCAGGAAGAAACCTAGAAGAATCATCAAGTCTATCCCTCTGAGCTGAGTAGAAGCAGGACCCAGTAAAACTAGACCATTCCTGGCAGGTGTTTATCTAACTTGTTCTTAAAAAACCTCCAAAGATGGGGATTCCACATCCTCCTTTGGAAACCTATGAGAGAGTTTTGCTACCCTGGTTGTTAGAAAGTTTTTCCTAATATCCAACCTAAATCTCCCGTATTGTAGATCAAGTCCCATTACTTCAGTGAACACAGAGAACAATTGGCCACCATCCTCTTTATAACAGCCCTTAACATGTTCCAGAGAAACAAGTCATAAAATTGGGCTCAGGATCCAGAGCCAAATTTTCCCAAACTTTGGGGCAGTTCCAATATGGGCTTTTTGTTTTGGGCCAGTAATGTAGTCATCAATCCAATCCCTGGCTGCTTAGTCCAGGTCACATTATAGGGAAAACCTCTAGGGTGACATTAGCACTGTCATCATGGGAGGCTGAGAGCCAGAGAAATCCATGGGGATTTTCTGGGTCTAGCAGTCTCATTTAAGAATCCCTTTTATATTGATTACTATTGAAACATGTGCATTGTGAAGCCCATCTCTAACATCTACAAATCAAAGAAGCACAGGTTTTAGAGATTATTATACCACTCCCCCTACCCCCACCAGCCCTTGGAGACATGAAGCACAGGATGGAAGTAGAAAGGAGAGGAAATGGAAAGGGTGAAAGTGTGCAAAAGTGCTTAAAATGTTTCTCCTTCCTCATCTGTAAAATTACTTCACTGGAAAAGGAGCCAGCCAGAGTGCATTCACCGTCTAATTCACAACTCAAGCGGGTGAGTTATAAAAATGGTGAGTAGTGTGGAAATAATTCATGGAGGCAAGGAAATAAATAACTCTTCATGCCCATATAAATACTGATCAGATGTTCATAAGAGAAATTTACATGGAGCCTTATTCAGTATTAAGGGCTAGTCCCCTACCTTCCATCATTCTTGTCATGAAGACAATTCAAAATATGGTGGCACAGACAGTACACCCCCTCCCCCATCTAGCCACAGCACAATACATATAAAGCATTGTATTTGTGCTAAGTCGTACTGTTATTGCTATTATGACCCGTGGTTGAGGCTGATCATTCATCCCACCTTTAATTTTTGGCAGCATGATCAGTCAGTGGATTAATTCAGTGAATCCTAATTCTGGGCAAGTCACTTCAGTTCTCTGTGCCTCTCAGTCCCCTCCCACTCTTCTCTGTCTTCTCTATTTAGATTGTAAACTTTTAAGGGCTGGGACTATGGCCTTGACTATACTACAAAGTTAGGTCAGTGAAAGTCACCATGGGTCAAACTAGTTGTACATGTCTGCACTTAAATTTGTCTCCCACCCACGTACTAGCCCCTTTACAGCAGCACAGTCACACCACCTCCCTGAGTGCTGAGGGTAAACACGAGTGTAGCCACTGCACTACTCAACAGTCCTCCAGCAGCTGTCTCACAATGTCTGACACTGACTACTCTAGTCACAACTGTGAACTCCACCGACCAGGAGTCACAGAGACTGGAAAACCTCTGTTCCCCTCTAACTTCTCAAACTTCTCAAACTTTTTGGCTTTTGGCCCACCCTGCTCCATGCAGACCTTTCTACAGACCACTAGCCAACCAACCATGATGACAAAATTGGTGCATGTGCAGTATCTGGCTAGGATGTGGGGTGCAGGAGCACACTGAAGGTGGGAGGGTCTGACTGGGATTTGAGGTGCAGGAGCAGGGGTAGGGGGCCTTGGAAGGAGGGAGGGTTCAGGAGCAGGTTCTGGGTGTGGGGGAGGGTGCAGGAGCAGGCTGAGGGTGGCGGGGTCTGGGAGAGTGGGTGAAGGAGTGGGGTGGGGGTTCAGGGACTGGGAGGAAGGAGAATGAGGGGCGCTTACCTATCTCTGTGCCTCCTGCCACTCCCAGGCACTGCCAGATGGGAGCAGTGGGAAAAGCCTCCAGGCGAGAGGTCTCCTGTATTGCCATTCCCTCAGGCATGGGGAGGGGAGATGGCAGCGCATGGAGCTGCTTTCTTCCCCCACAAGCTGAATCCAGCTCATGAGGCTCCCCCCCCCCGACACACAGAGGGAAGCTGGTGCTGGCACCCCAGCCTCGCAGCAGGGACATGGGGCTGGAGCACCACCACAGGCTCACTGCTGCAGCAGGAGAGCAATGCTTGATCCCACAGCCCATCTGTGGGCCACACATTGAGAACCACTGCTCTAAAGTGCTGCACATTTTCCTGACTGTCCAATCTATTGCGGACACCTAGCAGCTCAACATTATTTTGTGCAAGTGCCCAGCTCACCATGCCAGCTACATATGCCAGGAATGCTCTGGTCTGGAGTAGACAGGAGATATTGGATCTTCTGAGCCAGTACGGGGAAGAAGCTGTGCAAACGCAGCTATGGAGAAACATGGTCATCTGTGAGCAGATTGCCCAGGGGAGATAGGAGAAGGGATACGATAGGGACCAGCAGCTGCGCTGTGTGAAAGCCAAGGAACTGTATTAGGCTTATCTTAAGGCCAGAGAGGCCAACAGTTGATCTAGTACTAACCACAGACCTGCTGCTTTTACAAAGTGCCATATACTTGGTAGAGACATCACCCCCACCCCGCAGACGACTGCTGATACTTCCAAGAAGCCACCATCATAGCCCCCTAGTGTTAATATCAAGGCCAAGGAGATGGGATAGGAGAAAGAGGAGAATGGGGATCCATCTATGCTGAGAACCAGGACCTTTCTGAGACTCCACCTCAGTCCAGTCAGTCCTGGCAGCTGAGCATGGGTGAGTCCAGTGCAGGGGAAAGAATCTCGGGTAAGTGTGTAATTGTTTTTCCCATTGCAATGATTCAGCTTAGCAGGATGCAGCTATGGACTTTTCATTAATTGACTAGCAGTAGAAAAGGCCCATTTCCCTTTAGAGTTGGGCAAGGCAGAGCAGGAGACCAGTCTGTGTATGTGCACTGCGCTGTCCCTTGTATCCACCGGAGAGATTTCAATGGAACTTTCATGGGGTACTCTGCAGTCCTCTTCTGAAGGTTTCTAGGAATGGTAGAACACGTTCCTGTGCCAGCCAGTGACGATGTTAACCAGCACCATTGCAGTGCATAGGCGACTAGAACATGGACCCATGTGGCTTTGGAATGCCAGCAACAGCTGTGCTTTTGGGGGTGAGATATCAGCTACCATCACTGCCTGTGATATCAGCTACCAGCTACTGCCTGTCAAAAATGGTGTCAATATTCAGTGCTGTGGCCCTATACTCATAATTTCATGCTACCGAGTGATTCCTTCCTCATTTCCCTCTCCCCTGGCAGTTCATGCACACCAGAGCTGAGGCTATGCACATCTGAAGCAGAAGTGTCTTGTTTAAAACTTCAGGAGAGCAAGGGATAGGGTTCCAAATCTTAACTTCTGCTTTCTATTGTGACTAGGCTGCCAATGGTACCTTTGTGAATTTTAACTGCAGCTGCTGCCTTTGAGACTTCAATTGGTTCCTCCTCTAAACCTACAGAATGCTTGAGCGAGATGAGGAGGAGAAGGAAGATGTGGATGACATGTTCAGTGAGATCCCACAAGCCAGTGCTGTATCAGCAAAGGGCCTGGTGTGTGAACACTGTAGACAGCCTGGAGAAAGGTCCAGGTGCAGGCAATGCTGGATTAAGGCATACACTAACTAATATACAGCTTAAAGCCTTGCAATAGCAGGGGCCTCTAGAAAAGAAAAAATCTGCCTCCACTTCAAATGTGATAAAAAACAGTTGATAAATAAAGGCGATATGGGAAAAAGATTATTCTATCTAAATACAGACATATTCATTCAAATATGAGAAAAATATACACATCTGGCTACACAAATACCCTTATCCTATCCTTAGCCTTCAATAAATGTTCATTATCGACAGGCAGGAGGCAGGTTTGAGAAAAAACGATAATTGCACTTGTAAAATTAGTATTTCTACGAATAAGTCTGCTACCAGTCCCTTAAGGCAGTGTTTTGTTAGCCAGCTGCCACTGGTAAAATTCTGGCTGTGCCTTCAGAACTTGTTTAAACAAATAAATAATCTCACTGCTGATAAAATCAGGAAGAATATAAGGTTGGAAATGGCAGTATGAGGAAGCAATCTTGCCAAGCTCATACTCACATGGGAGTCGTATAGTAGTGACATCATGTAAGCACCCCCCTTTGTTGGTAATAGCTGGAAGGCCACCATCTTTTGTTTCTGCTCCAGCATGCTCCGTCAGATAGTGCCTTCGCTCCCGTTGTTCTTCATTTTCTTCAGTGTTAGTGTGTTCTTTCTTCTTTCTATCTGTGCACATGAACTATAGTGTATTTTACTGTCCATACTACTTTCTGTGTCATTGTGACCATGCTCGTGACACCGCCTGCTCCTCCCCATCCCCTGGGGGGGGGAGGCTAATGTCTTACAGTCACCCCCCACGGTAGCGGTCCCTTGTCCGCTCGTTCAATGCCCGCAACGGCAGACACGATTTCCGTGGTGTAGCCAATGTACCACGCTCCCCTAGGCCACGGGGGTGGGGGAGGAAAGGGGCCCAGGCCCGCCCTCACTCACGGGCCCCAGCCCAGGGCCCTAAGGACTCGGATCCAATATGATCCGGTCCGGCTGACAGGGCTTCCCGCTGAAACTCATCAGCCCGCCAACCCTTCAGGGTTCTGTCCTGGGCTGCTTCCTTTCCCCTAAGTTCACCCCTGACCCCAGGGCTCACCTTCCCCTTGGATGACAGGATGTCTTGGAGGATAGTCACTATCGGGGGGAGCTGACCTCCCACTGCCACGCTGGCCGAACTGCCCTCGGCTCCTAGAGCCGTCTCCTTCCCCGGTTTGCGGCCCTCATCCTTTTCCCCCCGCCCTCCTTTCTACTCCTGCCTCCTCCGTTCCGCTCCTCCCTCCCAGGTCCGGCACCGGCGTTTTTGAACGCCGCGCCCTCCACACCTTCTTCTGGGGGTGGGGCACGCTACTCCTTCTCCCCCCCCCCTCCGTTGCCATGGCGCCGGCGTCTCCCCACACCGCGCCGCTTCCATCTTCTTCCGGGGCAGGGCAGGTTCCTCCCCTACGAGCTGGGGGAGGAGTACCCTGCTACCCCCTCTCTCTCCCTCCCGCACGCCCGCCACGCTGCTCGCCGCCCCATCCAGCCAGGCCAGATGCCGGGTGGCGTGGGAGCAGACGGTGCAGTGCTGGGGCTCTCCCCACCCGGTGCCGAACAGAGCCTGTTCGGCTGGGGCCACAGTGCGGGGCGGGGCGCTCCATCACAGTCATGCATTATCCATACTTCACATAACTGAGTTTTCAGGTGATTGTCTTATGGACATGGGTCAAGTTGATTTAGAGGAGGATAAATTTGTGTTGGCTTCCCTCTGTCATTTTCAGGAACCTTCACTGTATTTTTATAAGAAAAATCCCAACAATTCATAAAGTTTTTATTCTCCTAACAAAATTAATCAAACAATTTTTCATTTATTCATATGAAAAGGATAATTTTCCTTGTTCATGGCATTAAAAATTATGTATCCTTGCTTGTTTTAATGTGAGAACATAAAGCTTTCATGTTTATCTTTTCAGTATCCTTTCTGTGAAAATAATAAATTCATTTTTTATGGTATGAGGCCTCTTACACTTGCTATAGCTTAGGGTCTCAGAATGTCATAATCTAGCCCTGGGAGAGGGAGATGCATCAAGACATAATAAGGCTTCTTCAACAGCAAACACAGATGCTGCAGACTTTGGTAGACCTACAGGTTCAACAATCATGGGCTTGCCTTCCTTTGCAGTCGATGTATAACTCCATTAGCCCTTCATCCATCCTGTACTTTGCTGCACATTGGGCTACCCCCTCAATATTTGACATGGTAGCAAGGGCTGTATCTTTACCTTTACTACTCCACCCTAGAAGACCATAAGGATAACCAGAACTTCACCTATAGTGACCTGTGAAAGCCACACGGATGCTGTATGTAAAATGGACATGCTAAGTTCCATTCCATTAAGTTATTAAGTTTTTAAAGTATTTGCTCTGATTTTTATCTTTGCATTGGTTTTGTTATTGAATAAAATTTTATTATTGTAAAAATAATTAATACTTACTAGTTCACAGCACATGCTGAAGAGTGCATAGCAGTTTTGAGCACCCACTTACTGGGTATGGTACAGTATGACACAACTCATAGAATCAGTGACACACTGTAATAATCATAAATGTACTCCAAGCGCTGCAAGCTAATTAGTGGAATGACAGGGCTACATTCATAGATGTACACCAAGCACCAGATCATTCCTAACAGATCCCAAAACAGCAAGGCTAGGTAAAGAACATTACTCCATAATGCATTACAGTGGCTCACTGTTAAAAAAATGCCTTCCTGAAGCATGTAGCACCGCACTGAACTTTTCTAACAGCCCCTGAGTCTCAAGCTCACCAAACTTCTACTCCACCTCTGCCCACAATCCTGGCAGCAACTTTTCTCCATTTTCACAGATGCAGGACACAGCAGCCATTGTGCTAGGCTCTGTACAAACACGGCACAAAAAGATGTTCCCTGCCCCCACAGAGCCTACTGTAAGAGCATCCTGGTCCGGCCCCGCTGTGACGCTCTCTCCAGTTATGTTCATTCCTTGAAAAGGGTTGGCTTTTGCTTCATTTGCAGGGGACTGTGTACACTTCCAAGATTTATCCTGCAGGATTGCAACAGAAAATTACTCATGAAGACACACAGGTATGTCTAATTAGTAGATACAATTCATATTTGCTGATTGTTTTAAGAACAAAGTATTTATTTTTTATCTCATGTTGATGACGTCAGTCAGATGCCCAGATTCTGAAAATAGCTGAAAGCCCTGAACTGGTAAAGATCAAGCATGAAGGGGAGGTCACATTAGTAGAGCTCACAGTGAGAGCCTGGGTTGTGCATTTGTATATGCTTGCAGCCCTAGCATCCAGACCCTTGTTTCTGGTGTTCTCAAAGGCAACCTGATATGACTCATATGCAGGCCTGATGATGGGGGTGAGGAGAGTGAGACCAAGGAAGCAACTGCCCAGGATCCAGGTGATTCAAAAGCACAGAGGGCTCCAGCCACCCCTTTAAATTACCACTGGAGTCCTGGATAGCACTAAGGGTTGGCTGTGGGGGGGGGGGGGTGGCAGGTCATTGCAGTCCAGGCAGCACTGAGGGCTGGCTGCCCCAGCCCCACCCCTTCCACCTGAAGCTGCACCTCTTCTGGGAACGCAGAACTTTCACACCCTACCCAGGGATCCGGCAATTCCGTTGGCCCCCTGGCTCATATTACATTAATGCTCCATAGTTTTGAATTTGTTTCTTCATGACATTCATAAGCTATAAAGTCCTATGGTCCTGATCTGACATAGCACATTCGAATGTGCACAACTTTAACTCATGGCACTCATGAAACTACCCATGTGCTTAAAATTACATGTTCTGAGGTGCTTTCCTGGTTTGGGATGTATGGGGTCCCATAGAAAGGCCCAGTTCAGAAACCCTTATTCCACTGAGTAGTATTTATTCATGCAAACCATCCAAACTGAGTACTGCTTTCAATGGGACTGCAGGTATGAGTAACTACTACTCAACATGTGTTGGTGTTTCAAATCTTATGCTACTCTAGCCCCAGAAATTGAGATCAGCCAAGTTTCTTTTGTATATATAAATATACAAGGTGCCAAATAGAATGTACTATCAGGTATCTGGACTGTGATGGGTGAACATTAGTAGAAATGGTAGCACCAACGTTGGCTGCTGGTTGATACACCAAGGGTTGTATCAAGGATTTCCAAAGCTAAAAGCAGGACTTTCTACAGCTTAAACTAAAAAAACACAGGCTCTCTAACTGCAGGCTGCAATAGACCCATCTCTTCTGTGTATTGGGCAGAGATGGGGCCATATAACACACACGGACCTCTGGATTACGTATACAATTAGCACCAGCTCCGTGAAAATTCAGTGTTATATTTAGAACAGTAGAGAAATAAAAGATGACAATGTTGGAGTGGGAATTTTTCAACCAATGCCAATACCCATTTCAAGAGGAAAATAAAATCCACTCTAGGAATTGTGCCTGCTCATTTCTATTTAAAAAATGCTAGCACAGAAACCATTTATGTTAATGATAATAATAATAAATCAATGTCTTTGAGTCAGTGACCCCGAGTTCTGGGCTGTGCCCTGGTCCTTACATGCCAGTTTTGCTGGTGCAAGGGCACCATAAACTGGGTGGAAGTTGTCACCTGGGAGTACCCCTTATGTAGAAGGCTTTCTTAGGAGGCTCCAAGCAAGCAGAATAGTCCTCAGCTTCTTCTGTCTCCAAAGCCCTCCACCTCCCAGTCTCTGGTACAAGACATGCTGGATGTTTGCCGGGATAGGAGGGAACATGGGAGAGGCAGGAAGTGAGGTCAAAACATACTGAACTCCAGTTTTTCTATGCTGCTGAAAGGCCATTTTAGGCAGCCATATATTATAGTACTGCATGGGACTTCTCTCATTTATGCTGGGGACTGGGATATCCCTGGCTGCCGTGAAAATCTAAGGATCTGCCAAAGTGCCACACAAAACTGTGGTCAGTTGGTCAACTTTTATAAGTAGTGATTATTCAGTTTTATTAAGGGTTTGTAGGATCAGGCCATAAGCCAGATGTGACACTGGATAACAGTACAGGAAAGAGAGCGAGTGAGGCCCAGGAACAAAATGTAGGGGATTTCAGGCTATGGGGAGTTGCTTGAAGCTTTGGGGTCAGAAAAGGAATTAGAGTGCTCAGCAGACAACAGTCAGACTACTGTAAGCCTGGGGACAGCATGACTGACAACATGAGACAGGTGGAGGGAACCTCTTCTTCCAACACAACAATAATGGGAGAGGGAGGCTACCTCACTGCTCCTTGGAAGTTGGGGAACTCAGGAATCCCTTCATCTCTGGAAGAATTTAAAAAAAGTAGCATCCCTTATGTCAGATCTTCAATGGAACCATCATTACACCCACACAGCGATTCCTGGGGAGTTACCCCAACTCACACGATGAATTCACCGTCAGGCTACAGGGATGAATAATCATTGGAAAACAAGAGGCACAGAACACAGGTCCCTTGAGCCATTTGGTTGTCAGTCTTCCATAGCACATGGATCTTTCCCGTGGCTAACTCTGAAGAAGAGTCATCATGTCTTGCTGAGACTTGGTCTATCTAGAAAGCTGGAGCTGTGTTGTGTGATGAATCAGGCTTTCACATGCTAGCATTTGTCTTCCAGGAGAGCTGAGGGTGCAGGATTGGACATCTATCTGCTGCCCCATGAAATGTACAAGCAGTATGGCTGAGCTTGGTTGTATATGATGAGCTGTAATCCTGGCACCCCCTTATACTAGAGCATCACAAGCCTGGCACTCCCGGGAGAGGCAAAGGGGAGTTCAGGTGAGCTCTATATTTCACAGCAATGCCCTTGCGCACTATTGGGAATTTTATTGTGACAGAGCAGATGAAATGCAAGTTTCCCAGCTCCAAAACAACAGACAACTAGAACCAAGGGAGAATGGTCACGAGCTATTAGCTGCAGAGGACTTAAAACACACACTTCTTGTAACTGCGGGTTACATGTGCCCAAGTCACAGAGAGTGTGAGTCTGTTCCAAATTTTCTGGGCTCAAGCTGTAGTGATGCCAGCTCTCAGTTCTCAAAGTAACTAGTTCAGTCCCTGGTGTCAGCAGAGATGCTGGCTATCATAACACACAGTTGGGTAATGATGACTCTCTCCAGTAGAGGGCAGTGATACATGCTAACAAGCACTTAATGAGGACTCATACCAATTTTCAAGAAAAAGAAAACATTCCCAAACTTTGGATCAGGACACTGAGGCTCATCCTCTTCTCTGGCATGGGCTAAATCAATGCCTTGAACTCAGGAGTGTTTTGGAAAAGTTGGCTGTGTGCGGAAACTTTTGGTATGTTCTAGGTCCCGTGCACTGGACCTACTAGGGCCAGATTCTCTACTCCAAAATCACTTTACACCACATAAGCAGTGCGAAATGTTCTTAAAGCACCTGGAGACAGACAATGGAGCCCCCATATATACCCCCCAACTCTCTGCCAGACACACCCTCACCTGTGACATAGGACTGGGGGTGTGGCCTGGGGCAGAAAGGGAAGATGAACACACACACACACACTAGAGAGAAAATCAGTGCCTATGCTCCTTATTAGGCATATGGGTAATACTAGCACTGAGTGGAGAGAGGTGAGAGCCCAGCTCCATGGCTGTGCCTCCCGACATCTACAGCTTTTCACCTCCTCCTCCTTCTACTGCTTTTCAGATGGCTCCTTTTGTAGACTAGCCAAAAGGAGGCATCTGATGGAAGAGTGGGAGTTGGGAAGGAGTGCTGGGTAGGGTCTCAGTGAAATGGGAGTGTGTCTCCTAGGGGCCAGGGCAGCAGAAATAGGGATATGCCCCACTGTTAGATGGAGCATCTGGGACAGACAGTACCCAGCACAGTTTAGTGTGCACACAGGGAATCAGAAGGCATCCTCAAGTCCAGTCTATGCCTCAGGGCTTGTATTCCAGAAAACCCATCCCTATGATGGACAAGAAGGTATAGATTTCCTTTGCGCATGCTCTCTGCTGCCCAGCTCCCCACTACAGACAGACAGGTATGGGGTTCCACTGAGTTTGAACCTGGTGTGAGCTACTGAAGGCTCTTCAAGATTAATCCCATTGACTTTAGTTGGTCTGAACCCCCAGATATGGACTCGAGTTAGCACTTTGGCAATGAGGATACAGACTGTTTGGCTCACTGAGGGTATGTCTACACTACAGCACTAATTCGAACTAACTTAATTCGAATTAGTTAATTCAAACTAAGCTAATTCGAACTAGTGCATCTAGACCTAAAAACTAATTTGAATTAGCGTTTTGCTAATTCGAACTAGCATGTCCACATTGAGTGGACCTGGAACCGAAGTTAAGGCTGGCCGAAACCAGGACTTAGAGTGTGGAGCTGCTGCCTCAGGCTAGCCGAGGGCTGTGCTTAAAGGGACCCGAGCCCCCACCCCGGACAGACAGTTTTCAGGGTTCCCCGCTTGCTTGTCTACCTCGATGAGGGACAGCAAAGCAGTCCTGTCTTGGAGTGCCCTGAGTGCCCACACTCGGCACAGCACAGCACTCGGCCATCAGCCCGGATGCACTTGCCACAGGCTGCCATCCGGGGGTGTCAATCGGGGGGCTGTCAGGATCCAGGAGGCCCTGCAGGAGAGCTTCCACCCCGAGGAGCCTGCAGAACCACCCCAGTCCTCCCCATCAGGGGCTCGTGCCCCATTCCTCCCTCACCTCCTTCCACTTACCCCTCCCTAGCCCCCCTTCCTGATGTAAAAAATAAAGGACACGTGTTCAAAAATAGAAACTCTCTTTATTTAACAAAACTGGGGGGGGGGATTAACCTCGGGGAGACTGGGAAAAGGAGGTGGGAGAGGGGAAGAGAGAGGGTGGGAGAGGGGAGGTGGAAACCTGGGAGGAGGGAGCTGGAAGGGGGAAGCCAGGGGAAGAAGGAGGAGGGGAAGTATAAAACTATGGTACACCATATCTTCAGTATTGTGTAGAGATGTGGTCTCCTCACCTCAAAAAAGATATTTTGGCCTTGGAAAGGGTTCAGAAAAGGGCAACTACAATGATTAGGGGTTTGGAACAGGTCCCATATGAAGAAAGGCTAAAGAGACTGGGACTTTTCAGCTTCGAAAAGAGGAGACTGAGGGGGGATATAATAGAGGTATATAAAATCATGAGTGGTGTGGAGAGGGTGCATAAAGAAAAGTTCTTCATTAGTTCCCATAATATAAGGACTAGAGGACAGCAAATGAAATGAATGGGTAGCAGGCTTCAAACTAATAAAAGAAAGTTCTTCTTCACAAAGCAAATAGTCAACCTGTGGAACTCCTTGCCACAGGAGGCTGTGAAGGCTAGAACTATAACAGAGTTTAAAGAGAAGTTAGATAAAGTCATGGAGGTTGGGTCCATGGAGTGCTATTAGCCAGGGGGTAGGAATGGTGTCCCTGGCCTCTGTTTGTGGAAGGCTGGAGATGGATGGCACGAGACAAATGGCTTGGTCACTGTCTTCGTTCCATCCCCTCCGGGGTACCTGGTGTTGGCCGCTGTCGGCAGACAGGCTACTGGGCTAGATGGACCTTTGGTCTGACCCAGTACGGCCATTCTTATGTTCTTAGCTCAGGGCTCAGGGTCGGGAGTCTCACTGGACCAACTTGATTTTCAGGCACACCTGCTCCTGGGTTCGCATGTGGCCTTTGGTGGTCAGGCTGGCAGCTATCCTGCCCTAGATGGCCGCTTTCCTGTGCCTACTGCGAAGACTGTGGACGTTGGAGGTCTCCCCCCAAACCTCGATGAGGTCCACAATCTCCACACTAGACCAGACGGGCGCCCACCTCTTGCGGCCCCGGGCAGGCTCCTGGGAGCCGCCAGCCTGGTCCTGGGAAGAGGCGGAGGGTTGGGTGGCAGCGGGTGGCTGGCTCATGCCGTGCCAGGTGCAGGGTCTGCTGGCTGGGTGCTGTCAGGCTTGCACCTGGCATGGGCACTGTAGCCAGACTGTGCCCCTTTAAGGGCTCCGGGGCCGGGAGGGGGGCAGAAGAGTTTCCCTGGCTTGGCCCAGAGTGGCCACCAGGGCAAGCTGGGAAGAGCTAGCCTCCAACTAGTTCGAATTAAGTGGCTACACAGCCCTTAATTCAAACTACTTAATTCGAACTAGGCGTTAGTCCTCGTAGAATGAGGTTTACCTAGTTCGAATTAAGCACTCCGCTAGTTCGAATTAAGTTCGAACTAGCGGTTTGCATGTGTAGCGCCTATGAAAGTTAATTCGAACTAACAGCTGTTAGTTCGAATTAACTTTGTAGTGTAGACGTACCCTGAATTCTACCCTTAGGACTTCAGCAGCCGTCTACAGGGCCAAATTCACAGCTATGTAAATTCACCAGGCCAGATCTTCTGTTGGTGTAAATCAGATCTCCAGAGAGCTATCTTGATTTAGACCTACTGAGGATCTGGTCCAGTGACTTCATCAGTGATTTTGGCCACATTAGTAGGGAAATTTTCAAACAAAAACAAAGGAGACTAGTAGTGGCAGAGAACAGCTCCCTCACTCTTTTGCCACAATAAGAAGTACATAATATTGTCCATATTAGATTTTTTTTTAAATGTCCATAACAAAAGCAAGTTCATATTTCATACAGGCAAACTAAACTGCTCAATAGCTCTTAACTCATGATATTAACAGAAAGCTTGTGCCATGGGCAGATCAAAGCTTCTGTTTTTCCCAGTATTTTCCCCAGTATGTGTTTGGGTTTTTGTTTCCCAGTATGTGTTTGGTGGCTCTAGTTTATTAACATTTTATCACTGAATGAGGTCAGAATTATCATGAACAAATATTACATTAATTTTAATATTACGCTTTTTACCAATATTTATCCTCCATGGAAAATTAAATTATTTTTGCATGTGACTAAGAGAAATCCAGTGACATACAATTAAAAACAACAAATAAGAGTCACATTCTATACAAGCGTAATTATGTTCATGTGGTATTGCTGTAATTGAAAGACAGAAGACATTTCATTCTGTATTAAAAGAGAATTTCTTTCAGTGGGCTTCCTGAAACTCATTAGATATTCCCTGGCCTATTCTCCTAAGTAATTAGATTTTAACAGGATTTTCAACAGATCAGAGCAATCTCTGAGGGTGCCAATAGGAGACTGTCCCTCTGGCCTTACCAGCAGGGCAGCATGGATAACATCCAGACTGGGAGTTAATAGGACAATTACTGGCCTCTTTTAAATGAGTTACATTAATGCACTTAAACTAAATGGCTCTGCATATGATTAAATATTAACATCTGCAAAATATGAAAGCATGATATGCAATCAAGTTTTGTTGTTTTAATTTCCCCAGCACCAATTTTTAGTTGTGTATGCGAATTTACATTGGCTAGTGTATGTTAAACTTTCAAAATACACATCAACTGTATCTGCAAATTGTTCTTTTGGAGCTACTCAGTTACACATCTTAAAACAGCACTAGCTGAAAGGAATTGTATCAACAAGGGGATAACGAAAAAACCCTATTTGATTGCCGCAGTGGGAAATTGGTCAAGGATCTCCTGTTTACCTAATACAAAAATAGGGCCATTAAAGTAAGTGACAATAGAATTCCTACAGACTTCCAAGGAATAATGGCGGATCAGGCCTGCTTATTGTATGAGACAGGCAGTCTGAATATGTTTGCTGAATTTGTGACTTTGGAATAGTCAGGGTCATTTCACTGTCAGTTTTTTAAAATACTTAAGGGTACATCTACCCTGCACGCTTATTTCGAAATAAGCTATTCCGGAATAGTTATTCCACAATAGCTTATTTAGAAATAGCACATCTACACTGCAGCGAAGCCTCAAAAGTAGTCCAAGGCAGACTTCCCTAATGTAGATGTGCTATCTCGATTTAGAGCCCCAGGAGGCACTGGGGAGGAATAACTTAGAATGGCCCTGATGAGGGGCTATTTCGAAATAGCAGCAGTGAAGTATCTACACACGCCTTATTTCAAAATAGCTATTTCAGAATAGGCATTATTCCTCATAGAATGAGGTTTACAGATTTCGGAATAAGCCATCCGTTATTTCAAAATTATTTCGAAATAATGGAATGGCTGTATAGATGCTTGCATTGTTATTTTGAGATAACACTAGTTATCTCAAAATAATGGTGCCATGTAGGTGCATCCTAAGTACTATGTGTTTTAAGAGTCAGACTTTACCACTTTATGTATAGCAAGTACCCTGTATTCTGCACATTAAATTGATTCTATTTTGCGGAGCTTTTGAAAGTGAAAGTAGTTTAGACACGGCTTTTCTGGCGAACCCCCCCCCCTTTGTCGAAAAGTCGCGTAAACCTCAAAAAATGAGATAAGCCCAAAATGCGGTTTACAGGATCTTTCGAAAAGGGTTTTATTTTTGAAAGCTTTCTGTCTAAACTGCCGTTTTTCTATCAAAAAGCCCTGTTTCGAAAAAAAACCGCGGCCGCCATTATGCAAATGAAGTGCAGGAAATTTAAATCCCAGCTTCACGTGCAATTTCGAAGTGTCTAATTTACATCCCTTTTTTGAGGAAGGGATTTAGTGTAGACACAGCCCTAGACTGCACTGCCTCAGATGGTAGTTCTGAATTGTCACCATCTGTTCTCTAGAAAGAGTTTGACATGCAATACTGGCCTCCTGACAAATCTGAAGATGAAACACAAAGATGCACATGATGCAAGAGCTAATGATGGCAGCTTTGGAACTGTCATGGAGAATGTTAGTGTAACGGCATTAGTAAGACAAGGTGAGTGCAGTGATATATTTTACTGGGCAAATAACACATACCCAGGAGTGCCCTCCCAGGAGTTATCAGAGGTAGGCTCCTCTGCTATCCATTACTACAGGCTGTGTAGATAACAATGCCCCTCGTTAGAATGACTTGACACCTCCCATTATAAGACCCTCTTCAGTTGCTTATAACTTTGCCAAACTTTCATTTGGAATTAGATTTCCCATGCTGTCTCCTTCAGAGCGATTGTTTCCTAAAAGTCTTCGCAAAAATGGTTTAACTAGTTAAAAAAATGTGTTGAGAAGATCTTGTGACACCACTCTTTGGAGAGGGGATGTCAAATTTGATGAGTGTGTATATATGTGTGTGCCTGCAGAAAGTGGGGGGAGAAGGAGACATGTTTCCTTTGCTGTGTCTTTTGCTATTCCCAGGCCAAGTTATACATGCTTAGTAGAGATTTGTTATAGTTTGGCAGCTAAATTCTCTAAAGAGTCTATCTGCAGTGTACACACTGTATCATAATGTGAGAAGGTGCTCAGATATTCTTGTGGGGCAATCAGCATAGGAAGGCTTTGCAAATCGGTTGGGATTAAGAAGGAGAGGGAAGGTTGGAGTGCCTGGGTGGGAGAGGGTCACACAAAATGGTTCTCTATTTTGTTTCTCAAATTTCTACCTTGCCGCTAACTCATCTTGCATTCCCGTGGCTGCCAGTGGTTGGGCAGTGCTACCGTTGACTCCTGACATAGAATCACCTGCACATTTGGGGTTGAATGAACGCTTTATAAACAAGGTTGTATGCTAATGGTGGGCCAGACTGGGTGATTTATACAAGGGCTTAACACTGGGGATGGTGCAGCGCCGTCGTTCTAGGACAAGTCATGCCCCCAGAACTCCAGGGAGTGGCAGGGGAGATTGCCTGCTGCAGCAGCCATGGGGTGACACCAAGATGGAACAGACCCTTCACAGCAGCACAGGGCCTAGAGTTATGATCTACTTTTGCATGGAAAGTAAAAGGCAGAAGACGCCCTACATCTTCCCTCACATTGATCTCCTGCACAAAGGCCAAAGGCCAGCCATCACGTAGCTAGCGCACACACACATTCCAGCTGTGCTACGAAGGTCTCTGCATTTCCTTTTATGATCAGGAGAAATGGGGATTTTATAGTAATACCAGGGTATTTTTATGAGACTCACCCCTTGCAATGTGTCGCTTTTATTAGAAACAAGCCTTCCCCTCTGTCACTTATGATAAATAATGTTTATTGATGTTCACTTCCTCCAGTGAAAGTGTCAAACAGCACGTCAGTATTTGCCAATTTTCTTTTCACATTTCATGTTCTGTGCTTTTTATGTTACATGCCTGATTAAAAATTTAAACTTTGTCGTCGTCAGAGTTAAAATACATTGCCAGAGCATCTCTAATTATGCTTACTTGTCTGCTCTGAGCAGAGACTGACATTTCTGGGTCAGGATCTGGCTGTTGATCTGCAGCGTAGGAAGTAGCCACTCCCTGAAAAACAGCTTCTTCTCACTTTCACAAACATTGCATGGTATACAATGCAGAACAATTACTGAGCAAATATTACTAAGGTTATGGTAATTGCTGGGTAATAAAGATTTCAATTTTCCCTCTATCCAAATGCAGCCTTATCCGCCATTCACACTCTGCCTGGAGTACAACGAACACTTCTTTTCTGCATGTCACTACAGTTTGAAAATAGTTTATTAATCTGAAATAAAATGAAAAAAGGCAAACCCCTGTAGAATGAAATTCATCCCTCTCCAAGGGCCCAGGGGGACTTAAATGGCACATAGGCTGGCCCTCAGTGTGTTGATTAAAGATAAAATTGTCATTAAAGGTGAAATTCACCACTGTGTAAAGGCTTGGTGGTGATTTTTACCCCTAATGACAAGAAGCACAAACACAAAGTTCTTTCTCATTGATTCAGAGAACAACCCTCTGTTCGGGTAATTCCAGTGAAAGAAGAGTTTTTGGAAACAGGCATTCTTATACCTTCCTTACCACACCTTGTAGATGTACCTAATGCAGTAAATGACTATTTGTTGTTTTTTTAAGTTTTTCCATTTATAGATTAACTCGGCTACCCCGCTAAAGCTTTTGACTAGCAGCTGTCTTTCAACATCTCTAATATTCCTTCCTGGTATTGCATAAGCAAAGAGCATGCACCTAGGAAGTGGATGCAAGCCATTATACCTCTACAGTTTGGAAGTCCTCAGTAAGTGTCAAAGTGCCAGATCAAGCCATCCACACTCTAAATTCAGGTGGCCCTAGTTGTAAAGACATTCACAGCAACTTTGCAAGTTTGGGGTATTATCTCTCCAATGGAGGTTTCCATTTTTCCTCCCCAAGAGAAAATCAAAAAGTTTAAAGTTACCTTCATGGTTTCTCCCTTTAAAAATAGATTGTAATTATCCCTACTCTATGGGACAAATTATCCAAAACCAAAACACCCATCTATACTTACTAAAACCTCATCATCCAACGCTGTGGACAAATTTTCAGAAGTGGCCTTGAAAACAGCACCTGTATTTGAACACACAAATTTCACATTCAGTTTCTAACTCATGAAGGAACTCAGAATTTTTTCCATTCTGAGCATGCTCAGCCAGATGGTGAGATCACTAAAAACCCGATTCACACAGGGGCATATGGAGGTTCCATTTTCCACTATTAGCTTTTGCGCATGTGAAAATGCCAACAATGCTGGGCACTTTCTGAGGTTGAGCTGAGGCTCTTACAGAAATGTGGACATTGTTTAAAACTTACAGTCCAAGCAATGCAATTTTTAAACACCCTAAATCTAATCAATAATAGACAGATTTCCAAACGGTGTCAACAATTTAGTTGTTCCCCATGATAGCTGGTAGGTGATAGGTCCTTTTGAAAAATCTAGCCATAAATTACCACATGGGTATTGAGGTTAGGTATAATAAAGCATGGATCAATAGTTGTTCAGTACTTTAAGTATGTCCTTAGTTGTTTTCCTTACAAAAGATACCTGAAAAACTAATCACAGAGTTAAATCCAGACCTGTGAGAGCAAATATAACTACATTAAATGAATGGAGTTATACCAGGTCCATATTTACAAGACATACTATAGTTCCAGTTTTGGAAAAATCCTGTGTCATCATTGCCAGAGTTTTCTGTGCATCTCTGTTTACTGTCAGAAAGGTCATTTCCTGTCCTTTGGTGTTCTGTTGAAAAGATGTATAAAGATCTTATAAAAGATCTAACAATTTTTTAAACAATTCCAAACATTTTGGCTTAACTTCTCATGGATTTCTATGGATTGGAAATAATTTTTGTAGGAAATTCATCAGTCATAGTTATAGGTCCTGATTTTAGAGGGAAAACATATAATTACAATGAATTTGTAAACAGCTTGGGTTTAAATGCTTTGCTGAATTTGAGCCATAGAAACAAAAAAGATTGGTGAAATTTTGGGCCTTCAACTTCAGAAGAATCACTGTAAGTATCTGTGAAGGGGTATCTACCCACAGAGGTGAACACTGTTAATAGCAGGCAGAGACCTCTGTTAACCTACTAATTGCACCTGAAGGTTGGGCCAAGCCTAATTAATGATGAAATCCAGTGGTGGGACAGACAAGTTAGTTTTATAAATGACATTTAGAGAAAAAATGGGGTTGTAGAGAGAAATATTGCAATTACTTGCCTGACAGTGAGAGCAAAGGGACCTATGAAATTCTTGCATGAGCAGGGAAGGACTCAGAAGAGAGAAGATTGTGAGTTCCTGATGTCTGAGAATGGTATGATAGTAGGAAGCAGAGGATTAGGGAAGACTTGGGAAGGACTAACATTCAAACCTGGGAAGGCTGGACGTGGTTGAAGTTTGTAGTTTTCATTTTGGGAAAACTCCAGGGAAGAGTTCTGTGAGCCCCAGAGGAAAGGAAAGGAGGAAAGAAGTCAAGTACCTTGGAAAAGCTGAGAAGAATGCAGGTAGCATAGCTATGGGAAAGACCTGCTGAGGTAAGAAAAAGCCCAGGGAAGTAGCAGGGGGCAAGTCTGGATGTAAACTAGGGGTGGGCAATAAAACGATGGCGGTTCACCAGGGTTAGCCCCTGGCAGGCCACATCACTATATTTACCTGTGCCTATACAGGTACCAGCAATCGCAGCTCTCACTGACTGTGGATTGCCATTCCCGGCCAGTGGGAGTGACTTCAAGTGGCGCAGACCAGAATATCACTTACCGCAGCTCCCAGTGGTCGGGAACAGCAATCTGTGACCAACGGGAGCTTCAATCACCAGTACCTGTGGAGGCATAGGTATATACAGTGGCGGGAGCCCACTAGGGGTTAACCCTGGCTGACTAGATCTGACCCGCAGCCTGGTATTTGCCCACCTCTGGGGTAGACAGAATTTTATACTCAGTACAGGGTCCCTGAGCTGAAACCCAGGAGGGAGGGAGACCCTGGTTTCCGTACCAGCCATGACAGAAGATGAGAAAACTCTCCTGAGATAAGGTGAATAAGGACCCTTGAAGTCTCTGGAACAACAGGGTGTAATGACCATGAGGCCTAGTGTTGAAAGCCAAAAACCAGATGTTAGGACATTGGACTTTCTCTCAGTTGGAAGGGACCTGGAGAGAGGGCTAATTGCAAGAAAAAAGCAGGCCACATGTCACTGAGAGGCATTAGAGGAAGACAGCCTGCTGAGCCATACCCTGCCACAAGGGGGCATGCTGAAGGTGAGTCTACTCTTCCGCAGTATCCTTTTCCTGCAAAACAGGAGGTCTTATCGCACTGAACTTATTTAGTGGTGTGTTTAACACAGAGATGGCAAAGCACACATTTACTCTGGGACTGAGCATCTTCTTTGTATAGAAGTTTTCCACAGAGGTGAATTTCACCTACTGAGAAGAGAAAACACGCTAATGGTTTTCTTGATTTTGTCAATACCCTGAAATAGTTTACTATTCTGCTCGTTGTGATTTTTGTTCTTTTAAAGTTTCAACCAACTTTCACATGTTTGTTTTCCCTGTGAATTGTCTGTTTAGTGCCCATTACCTTTGTTGGGACTATGATTGGCCTTACATAGTGGTGTTCTGTCCATTGAACAGCCCATATTAAATTGTACTCTGGACAGGTCTCTCCTGGAGAACTATTTGAATGCAGAGTTCAAATATAGTATTTTACCTGACTATACAAAGCAATTGTGTGAGCATTCACCCACAATTTATAGTTCATATTGTGTGTGTGACACAAAACAGGGGTCCGTTTGGGTAGGATCATACATAATTTTTGCTATTCTGCCCTCTAGCACTGGAAGTACACAAGAGACAGTGGAATAAATATGGCTGACTGACAAGAAATATCTGCTCTAAAGTCTTCAGCAAAATAATCCGTGGGAAATTCATGGGAGAATTACTTCAATGCTATTTGCTTATGAAGCTTTTCCTGTTGCTGCCAATGCTGAGGCCCAGAAAGTTGTTGAAACAACAGCTGCTTCTTGTAACAAAGGAAAATGGATCACCAAGGGCCAAGACAAAGACATGCACAGCCTTTCCATGGCAGAATGGAATCACAACTGTGAGAAAAGGACAATTCGGAAATGGAATTTTTATAGGGACACCTCCAAAAAAATCAGTCAAGACAAGGGGAGGACTGTTTTATAAACCCCATGTCCCGTTTTTCAAAAACAATGTTGATGCAAAGGAGCATCAACCTCTTGAAAATCAGTGGCTCTTGGACAATTTAACTCAAGATCCTCTGCTCCTGGTTTGGGACTAAGGCAAGTATTGCCATCAATATGCATTGAATTAGCCTTGTAATAGCTATGATACACGTTTGTTCAAACAAAAAGAAAAGATAAAAAAAGCACCCATTATGTGCCCAGCATTAATGGAAGCCCATTTATGCCATCTAGTTTGGAAAAATTATTGAAGAACAGTTTATCCAGGTGAAAATATTAGCATAATATTATCAAGGTCAGTGAGACCTACAGATTTACTGAGAAATCACCTTTATTTCACCAGGTAAATAAAGACTTGATTTTCAATGCAGTTTATCTGAGAAGGCACTCCCTAGCACAGTTAAATTATGAATACAGCACATATGTTCCATATCATATCATTTACAGCACACTTTAGCATAGACATAATGCTTTGTAACAAACTACAATACCATTCACAAAATGCATTTAAATAGCATAATTTAGTTCATTAAATTCAGTCATTTACAGTAAATCAAAATCATCACAGGAATTGAAGAGAGTACACAGTTGTTTGTTTGAATAGTTAAGCTAGGTAAGTCAATTTCTTTTTGAAGGTCAAGGACACAGTTGTTTCCATTTTCTGTTATAAAAAAGATACAGCCTGTGTCATGAGATAATTTAGTATCATCAGAATGTGATCAACTCTGTTTTCCCCCCGGTTGTTCCATATTATATAACTGACATGCCTAACCTACATCTAAGTCAAGAAAACACTTTACATATCATAATATCAAATTAGGCTTCATTTTCTTTCATAGATTGAATGAATGTGGTACCAGATTTTAAAAAGGGGTTTACTCTTGCAAATCTGCAGCATATTAGAAGCAAAGATGTATGTTTTCTTCTAGTCCAGCCATCAATTGCTTGGCCAGTGGAAATATTAGTATAAAAGCAAAGTGGATTTTTTTTTTTTTGCCTTCCCCAGAGATTCCGCCTCTTTCAGCCAGAGGGGTGCACTATATCTGAGAGGGTGCAGTGCATGTGCATGCACAGAAGCCTTGCTTCCACTAGAGACGAGAAGTTAGCTAGAATTCCTTTTGGGACTCCTGAGAAGCTTTGCTACTGCCGTAGTTCTGCTTCCCTAAGAGTACGTGCCATATGTATTGCCCATCACAGCAGCTCAGCTCTGCTGGCGGTAGGGAGGCAGGCACAGGACCATGCATTTATCTTCTCCTCATTTTCCTTCTCTCCTTTTTCAGGCAGTGGGCAGCCATTGGGGCTCTAGCAGGATACAAGGCCCTCTCTCCTCTGTAGAACTGTGGTTGCAATGAAGAGCCATCCACCATACAGCTTGCTTGTGTAGCCGAGCGCTGCCACCAGGAAAGAACTCTCCTGTCACCGTAATAATACCACCTAAACGCATGGCAGTAGCTATGTTGGCAGGAGAGCATCTCCCATCTACAAAGTGCTGTGCATACACGTGTGTATGCCAGCAAAACTTAAGTGGGTTGGAGGGCAGGGGTGTTTTTTCTCACACCTCTCAGTGACATCAGTTTTGCCACCACGAGTGGAAGTGTAGATATGGACCAACTGAGACGCCTACAAGGAATGTTCCCTCTAATTTTTTCCATCCATGGGCGGAATACATTTTGTTATGTGCAACCAACCCATGTGCAGATGGGCACTACCAATAGAAATATGCTACTAGCTGGGGACAACTAAATCAGGGGGCTCTGCCAACCAGCTGGGTGGCACCTGAATTTCTCCTGAGCGGCTGCCCAAGCATTCATCTTACAGGGAACATTGCCTCTAAGCCACACTTCCTGCAATCTACATAGACACAGTGGAGTAAAGGAAGCAATTTGCATTAAAATGATTCAGACAGGAGAAGTAAAGGAGTGTACACTATATTAACACCCCTGAAGAGGTGCTAATGGATCACTCATCTAGCACTTCATTTAGGCTTGGGCAGGAACTGGTTGGCTTCACGGAATGGTATGGGAAAATCCGACACAGGTTACTTATGCTAAAGCTGGAGCTACACTTCTCATTTCCTCCCCTCCTCCCGTCTACAGCTACATCCCATCAGCTAACTGCAAGAGCCAAGTGAGGACCACAAAAATTGGGTTTGAAAATACACCCAACTTCCAGCACTACCACTTCAGTGGCCCCCTCTTTGAATAACTAATAGAGCAGGGAATCCTGCAGTGGTGCAGGAGCAGATCAGAGCATTCCCCTGTCTGTCTGTGACACAGCACCCAGCACCTTGCCACGAACCATTGACCCCTCCCCAATAAACAGAGGAATATCTATTCAAGGTGCAGACAGGTGAAACAATATGGTTCCAAACAAACCAGTATTATGCTTGACACAGTGAACAAGGAGCTAGCAGCAGAAAATAACCTTCCCCATCTTACAGGATACTGAGGTGAGAAACTGTGAGCATGCACAAAAAACACAGATGGCGACTAAACTCCTTTGTAATAGACACTGCAACTACAGCTGTCCTGGGATTGACAGCTGGGAAGGAAATGGGCCTGGTACAGATTATCCTGGGCATTGATGAAGTACCAACAGGCCTCACTAAGGTAGAAATGTGAATGTCTTCAGAAGGCTGGCTTGTCTGCCAGAGGTCAGCACCATAAAAGTGCAGTCTGAGCACAGCTAGTAATCTACCTCCTTAAAAGATTCAGCCATGCTGAAAGGGACTTTGCAGAAGCTACAGCCAAAGGCATAAGGGAGGGCAAGTGGTAAAGGATTAGTGGTGAAAGGGACAACAAAGGTGAGCCATAAAATAGCCCAAAACATTCCTCAACAATTTATCCGTCAGCCCAGAGCATCACAGACCAGATTATGAGTAGTTCTGCAAAGGCTGGCAAACTTGGATGCAGCCCAGCACAATCCAAATGTGAAGAGCTTGGGAAGGAAAGCATGTAAGTTTGTGGAGTTATATTTATGTACACTTCTAATGCACCCATCAATAGGGAATCTGAGCACTACTAGGTACTACTTCAGTGCAGAAAGCATTTTGTTTGGGGAAACAGACATACAGCAAAAGAACTCACATTGGGAAAAGTCTCTAACATCAGCCCTACCACATTTCAGAAGTTGATAAGGAAACTGCCCGAATTCAAACCTTGTAAAAGTCACTGACTCACATAGATGAATGTTTCCAAAAGTACATCCTTGCTGAATGGACTTTTATGACCCACAGATGCACTAAATTCACCACTTATTTTATAGCAACACTAGTTGAATACCACTAATAGTTTGCACCAGCATGTGTGTCTATTTTTCATGCAGAAGTGAACTTCAGTGGCAGTTTGCAGCTCAGGAACTGAACTGATTTCATTGGGATTAGTTATCTGAAAAAAAGCTAAGCACAAGCTTAAGTGTCTGCAGGACCGAGGCCTTAGTTATATCACAGACAGAAAGTCAGCTTATCACTAAACTTCATTCTAACAAATGGGTCACATATTGATGCCACTATCAAGCATGATATTTGGACAGTTTGTGTTTCCAGCCTCAACTGTTCAAAAATCATGAGTCATGTCCCAAAAAAGCTATGAACTCAATTTAGCTATCATAAGATTCATTAATAATATTCTGGGTTGTTGTTGGTTTTTTGGCTGATTGGTTTGTTTTGCTCTCTTGATTTTCAGCTTTTAGAATTTGCATGTTCTAGCTTTCTTCCACAACCACCAGGGCTAGAAACTTACTTTAAAAAATAAATGACAGCTGGGAGTGGATCCAAGCCCAAATGAAGATAGTGGGAAGAAGGGACAGAATTGTCTGCAAGGATTTGGAAAAACGATTACCAGAAAAACAGAGGAATTGTGTAGACGGATTACTAGGAATAATGGGATTAAATCAAGCAAGGAACATTTATGGTGAATCTCAGGGTTGCAAAAGATTATGCTAGGAACCATCCTAAAGGAAAGCTCTATTACGAGAAAGTGTTTTCCTTAGGAAGGTGGTAGGAGCCCAGGACATTAAAGTTATAGTGCATGAAGCGCAAACAACAGTAGGGGAAAATCCTGCACCGGCAAAATGGCTTAACTAATCTACTTCATCTCCATATTGTGTAGTTTAGTGCAGTGATGGTCTGTGTGTTATCAAGACTGTAACTTGCTACAGGGTGAATACTGGCATGCCTCAGCTCAGCAACACTTACAAAAAGAGAGATTTTGTGTGTGATTTTCGAAAGCACTAAGTGTTGGCTCTTTTAAAGTGTATAGGAGACAGTTACTTCTGACTTCGGTATGAGCAGTTTGAGCTATTGTAATAATTCCTGGCTGTTTTCATCAGTAGATCTGAAAGTGCTTTACAAAGGTGGTCAATATCATTATCTCCATTATACAGACAGGAAAACCGAGGCATGGAGGAGGGCAGTGACTTGCCCATTGACACCCAGCAGGCCAAGAGCAGAGCTGGGAATAGAATCCAGTTCTCCCAAGTCCAAGTCCAATGCTGAAAGCTGTTGAAAACTCCACAAAGGCATTAATTCTCCTCTGAAGTTAATAATCCCTTTACAACTGTCATCTCAAGAGCTTACATCTCTAAGGGTGTATCTACACTGCACCTGTAGCTTGAAATAAGCTACACAATTTGAGCTACACAAATTGCATAGCTTATTTAGAGTCAATTTCAAAATAGTTTATTTCGAAATTTGGCGCTGTCTACAGAGCACTTACTTTGAAATAAATCACTTTTCCAAAACATCCCTTAATCCTCGTGGAATGAGATTTACAGGGACATCGGAATAGCGAGCTCATTATATTTCAAACTAACAGGTGCGCTCAAAAGACACGAAATAGCGCTGCTGTGTAGACGTAGACTAATAGTTTTAATTGCCTATCTGATGGCTGTTGCTATTGTCTATCAGATGGACACATCTCTACTAGAGAGTTTTAAAGATGGGTTATTTTTGTTGGCAGTGCTATATTATTATTCTAAAACCAGAAAGAGATTTTTGCCTCCAAAACAACTGCATTTCAAATTTAAGAGACTGACTTGTAAAGCAATGGAATCCAGACTTCAGAAGGAAAATTCTAGCTTTAATTGACAGAATGGGATGATTTTTTTTCACCTAGGGCCTAAATTAAGGCCAGAGCATTGGCCTAGAATTTTAACTTTAATTCTGAATGCCCTTGTTTTTCTGAGCTTCAGCCAGACTCTTCGTGCTTTAATTATAAGGAGATAGGGGGTTAGCTGAACATTTCCAAAGGGCCATTTTTACAAAGTAGCAGAGACTATTTTTTGCTACTTCCCCCAGCACCTCAGAAGCAAGTAAAAAGTGACACAAAGGGAAATGGGCATCTCAGACAAACTCCAGATGTCCCCTGCAGCAACCATTTCCTGTTATCCCCAAATCTGCATTTCCAGCTACTCCAATGACAGTAAAATCATTCTCCCTGACTCCCTTCTCTCATCAAGTTTAGAAAGACAGAGACATCAGAATGGAGGACACTAGAAAACATCTGCCCAACATTGTTCTATTTAGCTATATTTCTAAAAAGAGTGTATTTTAAGTAATCAAATAAAGTTTAAGTAACAAGGATCTGATCCAAACACATAAAAATAAGAAAATTCAAGATTCGCAAATGAAAACACAGACTCTTTCACCATTTCTGCTCTTCCTTCCACTTACAGAGTGGGGAGTAAAGGAGGTAGAGGGACTATTCCCTCCAGCAGTCCAGGGCCATTCCAACAGGCACACGCCTCAGAGTGGCTCTCGCTTGCATTGGCGCCAGAATTGGCACCTGGCTACATCCAGGAGGGGGCAAATGTAGCAGAACTCTTACCCCAAGTTGTGACAAATATGGCCTAGAAGCACCAAAGAACCTCGCTTTACAATGTTTCACTGGAGTAGCGTGGAACTTGTGCCAGACCAGCAGCATGGGAACTCTGGGTGAATCGGGGCTGAAACTGAAAGCAGCAATGTACGATATACTTGTCTGACAGCAAAGAGCCAAAAATCAATCTCTCCATGGTGTAAGTTTTTCTGCAACAATCACCATTAGGGGAAACAGAGTGCAAAAGGCTAGGCTATCTGGATCACCTAGAATCCTTTACAAGGTTTGTTTTTGGAAGGCTTCAGCTATCTAAAGGTGAACTATGAGCTTTAAATTGCACACTGTGTGATATCAAACTTTCTTACAACTACTGTGAACATTGGTTATTGTCTGCTGCCTGCTTTCTAGCCTCAATCTTCACCATGTTTTTCTCTCTTCTTATCAAAACATACTGACCATTACCATAATTACATTTATATGCTAATTAATGCTCTGGTCTCCATTAAACAATCTAAACATTTTCAGCAAAATCCACCTACAATGATGGAAGAAGAGACCAATACAAGAGATTACTGGAGTTGGGCAAACAGCCATTTCTGTGCAGGGTATCATTATTTGGTCAAACTAAAAACTGATGTCCCCTTTTGGGGATTGATTCCTGTAAATATTCTAGGAAACATGCGATTGGGCAGGAAAATTCATGGAAAAAAAGAATCTGGAGCAAAAAAGTGAAATTATTTCCATGAAAGGAATTTTTAACTCAGAAATGTTGGCATTCACCCTGGAAATATTATTATGAAATTTACTCATCTAAGCAGAAATGAAAGACAAGAGCAGTACTCTGCTTTCAATAAAATAACCGCATTATCTCAAATTTTGGGTTTCATAATCACAATGAATTTCTTATGAATTAACTTAAGATCAAGAATTATTTACTTGGTTTTGAATGGCACATCCAGTCATGTAAATCAGAACCTGCTTGCAGGTAATTTGCTAACATTCTTGAAATGTATTATTAGTGATATAAATATAACATAATAAACATAAAAATAATTGTTATAATATTCAAACATAAATTCGCAAAAATGCATTAAATAAAATAGTCCCTACAGATTATTCACTTCGTACCAGAAGCAACATACAAAAGACTGAAACATTTGTCCCTGTCCTAGCGAGGGGTGCAAGCAAGTAAGAATAATGCAAAATGTGGCCCAAAATCACAGCAGAAAGGGAGAGGCAGCTGTTCCATTGAAGATTATTTTAGGGGTCAAATTCTGGATCAGTAGCTCAGCAACATCTCCTATTGTTATGGATGGGCATTGCACACAGAGATCTGACATCTGCATTTGGCTCTGTGAGCGAGATTCTGCTTCCCTTGTCACCAGTGACAAACTCTCTGTGACTCCAGTGGGAACAGGAACATTCTATGTACATTAGTCTTTCTTCTTTCAAATGTGCTTGTGATTCTGCTACAGGCTCAGTGGTCACAGCAGTGGAGTCTGCTGGTATAGACACAGCTCCAGGTGGGCACCCTCGTTTTAAGCACTGTATCTTTTAACCTTATTCAAAATAAGTCTGCTCCTACCCTCAAAGCCTTGTCTACATTAGTGCTCCCCACAGGAGCTGCTGTGAGGAGTAGTTACAGGGGGAAATCTTAGGGTACATCTACACTGCAAGGCTATTTTGGGATACCCGAGCTATCCCAAAATAGCTATCCTGAGTCTTTTGAACACGTCTGCTATTGCGAAATATAGCAGACCCGCTATTTTGGCATCCCTGTAAACCTCGTCTCGAAATACTGTTATTTCGAAATTTGGTGCTGTGTAGATGTGCCAAATTTCAAAATAACCTATTTCTAAATAGAATTGAAATAAGATCCGCAATTTGCATAGCGTAAATCACGTATCATATTTCGAGCTAAGGTGCAGTGTAAGTGCACCTGTTAGTGAAACTGTCTTCGAGTGAACAAGGCTTAAATGTGACACTTCTTCAAGGATGGAGAAATATTTCAGATTCCTTAGGCAAATACAGGTTCTCATGAACTTGTTCACTTACATGGAATGGGAAAACCGGCCGCTTAAGTTGTGCCAAGGCTGAGCCCTGGCAGCTCTAGGTTTAACTGTTTATCGCCACAACACCTCTGGGCTTGCTACATCTGTTATGAATGTAGAAACAGTGCTTGATCCCCAGCATTTCTTTCATTACAGATTAAGCACTGGGGAAGACCACCATGCATGCACTGTAAAATGCTCAAGGTGTCTCTCTGTTGGAATATAGGGAGTGATTTAGTCTCCTGCTCTTTTCAGTCCTTCTGTGGAGACTGCCAACAAAAGGTGGCATTTCTGGTGGTGGTTTTGTGTTTTAGATCCTTGCCATGTGCTGACTTGGTCAGATGTGGATCATGGCCCTGTGGGAATCATTCCTACTCTGCACAGCAATGTAGCCCCTTATGCACAGGAGTCGTTGGCCTACCAGGTCCCATAATGTCAGGCAAAGAGTACCTGCAACTCAATGGGAATTGATGTGCTGGCAGGTGTGCAGCTTTCACAGGACCAGGGCTACCAACGGGATAAAATCATTGCTGCTGCAGTTAACAAAGATTCTATTTTTTGCTCCTGTGGAAGAATCTGCATTTTCTGGACAGCTCATTATTATTAATGTTGTCTGTTAATAATTAGATTCATTCAGCATCACCACCTAACAACACAAATATCACCTCTGTTCTAGTTAAACTACCTCCAGTTTTCATTGTTAATCTCTGTAGTCCGGTTGGGGGCAGGGCTCTGCCCACCAGGGCTCAGGGAGGGGCTTCTCCCACTCCAGGTTAATGGGCGGCCACTCAGCCTCACTATACACCTGGCTTAGTAGCACATGGAGAATCGGCTGGGTGACCGGTGTCATGAGTGCGGCCCTGTGGCCAGGGCCCTTTCCAGCAATACAGTCAGTGCACCCAGGCCCCAGGATCAGAGCAGGGCAGCAACCAGGTCAAGTGACTCAGGCCTGTGCTCAGGCCAAGCACAGTCAGTAAGCCAGGCACTCACTCAGGGCAGGGCCAACGATAGTTCAGGGGCTCAGGCCTATGTTAGGTCCTCCTCACTACAAGCCCAGGCCCTAACTCAGGGAGGGGCAACCAATGGTCAGGTCTCCTAGCTCTGGCAGAGAGCCAACAAGCACAAGTGTTTTGCCTAGAGAAGCAGGAGGCGACTGCCCCCCACAGATTAGGATGGCAGAGGGGACACAGGCCCACCCGCTTCACTGTGTCCCAGCCGAACAGCAATAGATCAGTCTTCCACTGGGTCAGTGTGGATCCTGACAGGAACACACTGACTCACTCCTGGACACGGTCTCAGCCAGACCACAGTTAGCTAGCCATGGGCTACTCTCTAACTCCCCCTCACAACATACTTAGCTCAGTAGCAGGTTGTTTGGGTTGTCGTGGAATGGAACCTCCCTCAGGTTTGGCAGCTCGTCTGGGTCAGGATCCATCTGTGGGCCTGGCGGTTCTGGCCAGTCTTTGGCTTCCTTCAGGTCTGTAATAGCCTCCCAACTTGGAGACTCAGAGAAGGCATCTGACCCCTCCAGCAACTGGGCCCCAACTAAGCTCCTGGGCCTGCCTTTTATACGTCTAGTCCTGCTCTCTGACTTCTGACAGGATGGTGAGTTGGGGCGGGGCTCTACCCAAGAGAGCTCAGGGAGGGGTTCCTCCCCCTCCAGGTCACTGGGCAATCACCCTGCCTCACTACAATCTCTATTTGTAAAATAAAAGTTGACTAGCTGGGGTTATTATAATTTCTTATCTGTATTACCAGAAGGCCACAGGGCCCCAGTCATGGATCAAGGACCCGTTGTGCTAGGTGCTGCACAAACAGATTGTCCCTGCCCAATTGGCTTACACTTGGCTGTAAAGACTAACCTAAATTGACATACCATATTTCCTAGAGTTATCATGGAATCAGATCTTGACCCTTCTCATGCTGGTGTTGAAAGCAACAAGAAAACCAGTGCAATTCCACTTTGGAGGGCCAGCAGGGGGTCCACACCTTTATGGACCACATAGCATAGCTCCATATAGATTTCTTTGGCACTTCTATGAAGTATGGGTTTGGAGGCAGCCAGAGATAATCTGGAGAGAAACAATGATGGGGCATAGGATGAAGGCAATGGATCCATGGCAAGGGCCCTCCTGCCCCCCTCCCCCAGACGGATTGTGGTGGAGGCATCCATTCAGGTTGCTATAATTTAGAACATAGTGTTGTATGAATATGTTGCACTGAGAGTTTTTCTGGAACAAGGACTGAGAGTCTGGGTACGTCTGCACTGTACATTGACAAATCAGCACCCAAACAAATGTTTAATAAAGCAATAAACCTGCTGAAGGAATAAATTAACTGAACAGCAAGGTTATGCTTTGAGTATGTCTCCACAATAGAAAAGGTACATAGTGATTATCTTTATATTACAATGTAGCTCTAAGACTCACTGTGCTGAGTAAAAATTTAGCCAATTAATAATCTTATTTCTTAGAATCTTAGGCTTGCTATCGTATATTAATACAGATTTCACTCAATTAAAATTGTTCACAGTCAGCAAAAACAATTTCTACACTGTAATGAAATAATTATATGCAAAGGAGTACTCCTGATCTTTTTAATTATTCTATTCTTCATTTTTAAAAGGGCTATTTGAAAATGCACTCTTATAATTGATTGCTATAAATCAGTCAAAAGCATTCTAAGGATCATAAATATTCTAACTTTTAAAAGACAAAGAAATGCTAAATATTCAATGAAATCCTTCAATATTCAGAAAATTTAATCTAGGGTAAAAGGATAGACTGCTCTTTGAAAAATAAAAAGTAAATTTGTTGTCCTGTGAAAAATGAAATATCTTGAATGTCAGTAACAGAAATGGAATTAACAAGAGATCTTTTTATTGTTTTTTAAGGTCATTAGGCTGTGAATTCTATAATTATGGAAATTGTCAGTCCAGTTCTGTAGAATGTTTGCTCCCATCCATAAGGTATTGGAATGTTCAATCAGTCTCTCTCGTGGGAAAGTTAGGTCATAACTGTAAGTGTACCAGCAAAATTGAATTAAGCAAAGAGATTTCATTAGTATTTATAGCCAGAAGGCATCTGTAAAAGTACAGGGCAAAGAAGTTATGTGGAAGTCAAAGGAGAGAAAAAAATGGGTTGCTGGTGACAAAGGCGAATCTGAAAGAGATATAAGTGTATAATGAATAAGAGCTATTGAACGCTGCTCCAAAGAGGGAGTTGCAAAGATGTCAAATATTGATTTTCTTGTGTATGCCTTTGGACTACATATGTAATTGTTTGGATTTGCTGTCTTCATGATACAACAATATTTGTTGTTGAAGGTTAAAAAGCAGGGTGTAAAACAACCCAAAAAGTCTGAAACATGTTGGAGAATTACAATAATCTTACAAGCAGGATTACAGAGGAGAAGTTTACAATTCCTTGCAAAGAATTATATTTAAAATAATGAAAAGTATTTGTCAGCTTTAAAAAATCCCACTACAACCAAGAGCAAGGAAGCCTATACCATATGGGATGCTATTGAACTGTATTGCATTTACTGATTATGAATATAAATTTATATATAACTAATTTGCTTGACTTATTATAGCACCAAGATATCCAGGATCTATGTGTATGTAAAAAATATGTCTTTTTGTTCTACTGATTGCATACACTTAATTATAAAGAAACTGAGACCATGTTTCGCCTGCTACTTATTTTAATGTCAATCATGAAATAAACCTTTGCATTTATTGTTTGGATTCTATAAAAACAGATGGAATGGTCACCCTACACACTATTTCCCCTTCAATAACTGCATACGCTTGACATGGTATTTAATGTGGAGAAGTATGGAAATTTTTTTAATACCACGGTAACATTGTCTGGTAATAAAAAACAAAACTAGAAAAATGTTAAAGACAACCATTCTGTAGTCATTACCTGTCTGATCCCACAGTCCTTTTGCATTGGGGATGAAATACTGGCCCTATTGAAATTAATTAGAAGTCTGCCATTGACTTTAGTTGGGCCCAGATTTCACCCTAGGAAAGTCTGGATGGCAGAACTAGCTTCTGGAGAGGCTACAGTTAGGTGATATCCCAGAGTAACGTATGTAAGAAGGCTATCAAAGAGTTCTGCTTGCTAATTCAACCTTCCTTATGTTTTAGTAGAAGTTAATGAAACATGATTCAAATATAACATACAAAATATTGTTTATACATTATGTGGAAGCAATGCTTTGCTAAAATGTCTAAAACACAAGTAATAGTTGTATAACTTTGTTTCATTTCTGCCTAGGGGCAGGCCCAAAACAAAAGCCTGACTTTACATACTACAAAATGTTGATTTAGCTTAAATTCACATCCAGAGTGGATCTGCATGAAACAACTGACACCTAGCTATGTTATCTGACAAACCAGGGGCGTAGCCATGGACAGTGGTGGATATAGGGCAGGGCAGGGCAGGGCAGGGCGAGCTTCAATAGGCCCCACGCATGCACTACTACCTGTTGGCTATGGCCATGGCGCATGCGCGAAATTGTGCTGCCCTGGGCCCCGCAAAACTCTCATCCACCCCGGCCATGGATGGGCCTGAGTGGGCCACCCACTTTGGATACAGGCGCACCCTACAGGGTTTACCCCACTTCTCTCCGGCAATCCAGCCAGGGAGCAGGGGTGCAGTTTGCCCCCTCATCCCTCCTGTCCCACTCCTCTACACCCTCCCATTCTTGTCCTCCCACCCAAAGTTTCTAGCTATGCCACTGTGACAAACCCAAAACCCACATTTAAAGACCACAAAACATTGGTGAAATATTCCCTCTCTCTCTCTCTCTTTTAAGATGCACAGTTTTGAGACACTTTGGGCTTGATTTTCAGAAGTGCTGAACTCCAAAAACGTGGTCATCCAAAAATCAATGCCCTTTGAAAATTTGGCCTTCATAAAGGCTAGGATAAGGCATGAGGTAAAATCCAGGCCCCATTGAAGTCAATGACAAAACTCCCATGACCTTGAGTGGGCTCAGGATTTCACCTAGGGCCTTTTAAAAAGTCTCAGGGAGTAGCCGTGTTAGTCTTTAACTTTAAAAACAACGAGTAATCTTGTGGCACCTTAGACTTTATATATATATATAGTATTTTGAGCTTTGGAGGACAAAACCCACTTCTTTGGATGAGCTGGAAGCTGTATGAGCCACTCCAACATCCAGCTCATCTGAAGAAGTGGGTTTTGCCCATGAAAACTCATAAATATATAGAGTATTGTTATTCTCAGGGGCTACATCTAGACTGCCCCCTTTTGTGCAAGAAAATATGCAAATGAGGTGAAGTGGTAAATATCGCCGTGCCTCATTTGCATACTTAATGAGCCACCATTTTGCGCACGGGGCTTTTGCGCAAAAAGGAGCTGTCTACACGGCTCCTTTTTGCTCAAAAAAACCCTCTTGCGCAAGAGCCATTCTGCCGCTTTTTTTTTCGGGCAGAACAGCTCTTGCTCAAGAGGGAGGTTTTGTGCAAAAAGCAGCCATGTAGACAGCTCCTTTTTGCGCAAAAGCCCCTTGTGCAAAAATGGCGGCTCATTAAGTATGCAAATGAGGCACAACGATATTCACCAATTCGACTCATTTGCATATTTTCTTGCGCAAGAGGGGGCAGTCTAGCTGTAGCCTAAGTCTGCATCTACATGGCAGGCAATTGTTTCAAAATAATGTCAAAATACTTTCAAGCTGGAGGACTTCTTACTCTGATTTCTGTAACCCTCAATGTATGAGGAGTAAGGGAAGTCAGAGAAAAAGTGCTCAATTTCAAAATAAGTGTTTTGTAGACACTCCCAATTTTGAAATAAGCTATTTTGAAATAGCTATGCAATTAATGTAGCTCAATTTGTGTAGCTTATTTTGAGTTAAGCCCTAAGGGTACATCTACACAGCAGCATTATTTTGGAATAATTGATGTAATTTCAAAATAACAAAGAGCGTGTCCAAACAGCAAGCCATTATTTCAAAATAATTTTGAGATGGCAGACTTCTTACTTCAATTTCTGTAACCCACATTTCATGAGGAATAAGGGAAATTGAAGGAAGAGGGTTCTTCCTTCAACTTCCTGCTGTGTAGAGAGCACCAAAAACCAAATTAAGCTATTTTGACTTCAGCTACACAATTGATGTAGCTGAAGTTGCATATCTTAATTTGATTTTTGCCCAGCAATGTAGACGTGCTCTCAGGTGCCACAGGACTATTCATTTTCCTAGGGCCTGTATGAGCTTAATCCAAATGGGGAATCACAAAGGTAAAATTATTAACTGTTCTACATTTAAATTCTTTTTAGTAGTGGAATCTGTACTAATTGGGCTTTCATGATCTGAGAAGGCTACTTATTGCATGTATGTACATTTCTGTGTAATTCTGCAGACATAACCACTATACTGCAATGCTACCCACTCCATCAACCTGCTAATCTCACTGCATGTTCTACTAGAACTAAAGAGGTTGGAAGTTTTTGGAGCCCTGCTGTCAGAATACAGTGTTGCCTAAGTAAGCATTAAGAGATTATGGTAATAATAGGTGTGCTTACTCCAAATAAAAGGTTTCATTAATCAAGCCATATTGAGATAAACCTGTCAGTGGACAGTGGAAATCAGAAATCAAATACTGTGAAAGTTCTGACAGATTATTAAATAGAAACCCTTTCAAACTGAATTTAATTTACTGTGATATTATAGATATTTATGCATCAATAGGCAAGTGCAAATTGAGTTCAGAGGCCAGCCACAGTGCTTGAAAATAAACGCATAGAATCAAACAAAAGGTGACAGTTACCTTTGTCAAAAATTAGGGTTTATTAAACCAAATATGAAGCTCCCATCTGATTCATACAACACATGGAGGCACAGAGCTAGACTATAATTTAATATGGGGAACCTGGATAACAGGTAAATCCTATTAAAGAAAATGCCTCTGTTCTGTTAAAGACTTGTGTATAAACTTTACCAAAAGAAACTGAAGATAAATATTGTACCATACAAATAATCAACAAGGTACAAAAGGGTCACTTAGTAGAACTGCAGATATTGTTTCTAGTCTAGCTCTATGCCTCCATATGTTGTATGATTTATAGATGGCCACAACTGGGACCTGATTCTGTTGTCCTGGGATTTTTTCCTGAATAGGAACCACAGGATCAAATCCTTTCATTACATCATAAATTGATACAAAAAATTGAGGGGGTTTTTTGGTGCAAGCTGCAACATGAGATTCCACCTTCTGATCTGTGATGCCCAGAGGTTAACATTCTGAAAAGTGAAATTAGAATTTCATCACAGGATCCATGCTATCTAGGTAATATGGTGGGATTTGATCTATCCACTGTTGTCATGGACTTTCTGTGGGAATCAAACCCTATCTAATTATTAAGGCTGTCAAGCAATTAAAAAAATTAATCACAATTAATCACATGCACTGCCCCTTTGAAATGCTGCAGTGGCGTTTCAAAGGGGTAGCACTGCCGAAGCCCGGAATCAGCTGGAGTCCTCAGCTGACCCCAGGCTCAGTGCAGCTGCCCCTTTGAAACGCAGTGGCAGCGATACAAATGGGCAGCACTGCAGGTGCCCAGGATCAGCTGGAGCATAACGCAGAGCTGGGGATCAGCTGGGTACTGGGCAGCGTGTTAGGAGCCTGGGACAGCTGTAGTACCCAGCTGATCTCTGGTTCTGTGTTACGCTGCCCCTTTGTAGTGTCGGTCCGGCGTTTCCAAGGGGCAGCGAGGCAAGGAGCCGGGGTGCTGCCCCTTGGAAACTTTAAAAAAATTAATGCATTAATCCTGCCTTGCGTTAATCGCAGGCGTTGATGCAGATCAATTGACAGCCCTACTAAGTATCAGTAGTGTTTGGGTGCTCACTCCTACAAGATGCTGATTGCTGGATACTCTCAATTTCCATCAAAATACATGAAAATTGAGTTCACTGAACTGAAAAGAAGGCTTTTGTTACTTTGAAAGATTGGGCCATTTCTAGCAAGATTATTTTGTAATAATACAATTAAAGTACACCCTGCCTGCAGTGCAACACATGTTTGACTCCTATTTATTTCATTTTTTTCCCTTGATTTTTTTAACCTCCCCATTTTTTTAATTTTTCCAGCTTTGCTTACTATTCAAACTGGGTTATTTCTCTTCCTGTCTCTTATTTCTCATGAAAGTGGCAGTATCATAGAAAATAAAGGGGAAAAATCCAAGGAGAGATTTCTGCGTAGTGTCTCTGTTCCATGAGCAATACCATCTTCCATAAAACAATGCTGCACAAAGTTGCCTTCAAAGAGAACTACCCTTTCACTCCAGCCACTGACAGGAAGGCAACTTATATTCTGAAAGTGAACAAAATTCTGGAGACTGATCTCTGAAGTGTCAGGGCAGGAGAATGAAATAAAGTTCCTGTATAAAGGGATTGCTGGGTATTTTTTTCACACACACAGTCAAATATAGACTGACATAAATCCTATGATAGTGACATAATGGATACCATTTAATGGTAGTATACATAAACTAAAAAAACACCCTTTGAGCAATCATTTTTTCATAGCACAGGTTCACTATCAGTGAAAATTCATTATAACTAGAATCCCAATTTGCACATTGTATCACATGGAAATAACCTGAACTTTCTGAACAGAATTTCTGTTTTAGCTGAATTATTTACCATGCCTGCACCCGTGTTCCAGACAATTCTAATCTAATCAGCTCTCTTAAGCAGAGCAGGATTGTATCAGGGAGATACATGCATTGCCAGAAGTAGTGATGCTGATTCTTTTGGCGGTGCACTTTATTCTGAAAGAACCAATGCTGCTCTGTGCTAGGATGCACTGAGGAGTTTTGATGAAAATCAGGAGTGCAAGATGAAACCCTTAGTTAACAGTTAACATAAATCAAAATGGCAGTACATTGTAACAATTCACACCATTGCCCCACATCAGGTTAGCTTAAGTCTTCATCTGCGTTGCACAAAAATTACCTATTTAAGGCCATTCACACTGCCACTTTGTTTACTCAGCAGCTGCAGTTGTTGCAGCTTTGACACCAGAATGACCATTGCTCTAGGTCAGGGTTCAGGCAGAAATGAAGATACAGTAACAAAAACCCTGATAAAAGCACAAGACAAAGAAGAAGAAAAAACATTATCCAGCTCTCTCCTATATGACAATAAAAAGTTACCTCAACATTTAAGCTTAAAAAGCCTTGACTAGAAACTAAGGCTCCAATTCAGCTTTAGAATATGCTTAACTTTAAGCACATGCTTAAGACCCATTAATTTACAGTTAGCACATGCTTACATGCCATGTTGAATCAGACTGCAAGATTCAGTGAATATGGATAGATTTAAGTAAACTAATGTTCTAGAAACAAACTCAATTTATCAAAAATGAGTTGATATCCTGCATGTATCCAATTCAATGGGAGTTTTAGCTTCAGCTTGAGCAGAGCTTGAATCGTGAACTAAATTTTCATGAGTTTTACCCCACTCCAAAAAAGAATGATTTGAGTATGCAAAAGCGACGAGGAGTCCTGTGGCGCTTTATAGACTAACAGATTTATTGGAGCATAAGCTTTTGTGGGCAAAGAAAGTGGGTCTGATGAAGTGGGTCTTTGCCCATGAAAGCTTATGCTCCAATAAATCTGTTAGTCTATAAGGTGCCACAGGACTCCTCGTCGCTTTTGCAGATTCAGATTAACATGGCTACCCCTCTGATACTTGATTTGAGTAGGTGGGAGACATAAGTGAAATATTTATTCAAAGGTGAGAGGCAAAAAAAGATGTGCATCTATGCAAGAATCCATGTAATATAACATTATGATGCAGAAGAACTGTTTGAACACACAACTATTACATTAATCAAACAATATGAGAGAGAGTCAATGGGAGTTTTGAATGTGCAAGGAATGAAGAATCAGGAATCAGTCATTAATTTTCCATCCATATGGTGATCAAGAAGTAAAAATGCATCTTTTCAAGTTGTCCCCCATAATTCTCTCATATTTCGTTGCTGCAGAGCAGATCTCCATGGCATGGGGTCCAATCCCCCCATGGTATCGAGCACCTCCTGCAAATTAACATGTACCCTCAGAGGTGAGGATGCCACATGACTTGCAGAATTGTACCCTAGAACAATATTGACTTTGTCCAGCGCCTCCATTTACTTCAAGGTGGAGCAGATTGGGTCCCCATTTATCTGGAATAAGACAGAGAATAAAAGCTGAAGCAGGGAGGGAACTTGGAACAACTTGCTGAACTTCCCACCTCACTATATCAAAGGCTATGTCTTGACAGGGCTCATCTGTAAAAGTATTCATACTGGGGTGACTTACTGGATCAAGGAGACCAAACTGGGAGGGAGAAAGAGAGGAAAAAACAGGACTCCTCGTCGCTTTTGCAGATTCAGACTAACATGGCTACCCCTCTGATAAAATGAACTAAAATGAACTAGTGATATAAAGTGAATGGTCTGCATCATATTCAGTTCTGTTTACCGATTTCCTTATACCAAAATAGTGCACCCATCATTTCAAAAAATATTTTGATATAATGGATGGCTTGTGAAGATGCAGGGTAGCTATTTTGGGATACCTCTGGTATCCTGAAATAACTTTGATTTGTATACATACCCTCAATGACAAAATAAAGCACTGGTTTTTAAAAGTGATTTTTAAGAAGGACAGTCTTATCTGTAAAAAGAATGGCAACCCATCATGTTGGCCCAATATTGTCTTGTTTCCTTGTATGCTCCCATCTGTCTGCAGCCATATGCTGTACTTTGTCTTAGATTGTAAGCCCCTGATGGGTAGAGCGGGGACCATCATTTTGTTCAGCACCTGGTACAATGACATCCTGGCCTGTGGCTAGGAATCCAAGGTGCTGTGATAATATATATTAATAACCACAATACAATCCAAACATGTCTAAGCTCCATACCCTTTATACACCATTATGTCCATCTCCTGTACGCTCATTTCATCCCACCCACAAACCAGGGCCACACTTGGTGTGATTTTGGCACTAGTGACAGTTAAGGGTGGTTGTTTAATGTAAAATAAAAAGGGCCTTTCAAAAAGGGTGAGGCTGGTCACAAGGCTACCACACAGATCAGTGAGTTGGAGAGCTGAGTTCTAGTCCCAGTTCTGCCACAGACCACCTGTGTGAGCTGGAACAAGTCATTCTACACCTCAGTTTCTTCTCTTGAGGAAAAATAGGTCTCCACCCCAGGGCTATTATGAGACTAAATTAACTAATATTTGTAAAATATTTGGAGATTATTGTCATGAAAGGGCCATATAAGAACCCATGTATTATTCTTATAAATGATCATTAACTGCAGCCACATTAAGGGGTGGGACAAGCAGTAATGGGATGAAATTAATAAATGGGCTATGAAGGCTGATGATCAGGACAATCACCAATGAGACTGTAGAATATTTACCCAGGAGAAGTAGGGGAAGCCTCCCTCCCTCCCCCCGACACTGAAATTCTTAAAACAAGATGAAACAAAACACTAGAAAAATGTAGTAGGGGGATGAACTAGATAACATAATACGTATTTTCCATCTCTATGTACTCGCATGGCACCTGCACCCAAGAGATGGGTTTATCCTAAAGGAGTACAGGCAGTGATTCTGATTCTGTAACCTGCTTTGCTTCAGGATGGGAGCAACTTTCAAATCCACCCAGGGCTCCCCCATCAGCAGAGAAAGCTGTAGACATGTACTGAATCAGTACCTTACCAGTCAAATCTACCAGCTCTAGGGCCTGCCTAACTAGTCACTGGCCACACAACAAGGGTAGGTTGTGACTGCTCTATACTGTTGTGTGACAGGGTGTATCAACCCTGCACCAGGCCCAAAGGGGTTAACCTGACTTAGCTGGCTGAGGAGGCCCCACCTCCACAGCCATGCTTGGTCATAGTCCAGCTGGAGGCTGGCTATAAAGGACTGTGGAGCTGCTCCATCTGACTGCTGCAGGATCTCCAGGGGAGGAAACACAGCCGGACCAAACAGCAGCAGTCAGGCTGAGAGGGACTCCATTAGAAGCCTCTGGACCAGAGCAAAAAGATGTAGAGGACTTCTTACAGGATACGGGTAGAAAGAAGCCCAGAGCAGGGAATTGATCAGCATGTTGTAGTGGGATTCCCTGCTGAGCTGGAAGTGGACTGCTCCACTGCTGACAGGGCCCTGGGCTGGGGCCTGGTGGAGAGGGAAGGCCTGGGTCCCTCATTCCCTTTCCTCAGATACCCCCATGTGGGGGAGCTTTGTCATCTACTATATATTGACTCTGTGGCTGCTGGGCCATACTCCTCTGATCCTAGAGGGACTATATTAACTTGGTGGCTGATAGGCCATGTTCCCCTGAACACGGTGGTGGAGTGAGCATTTAGACTCTGTGGCCACTAGGCCAGTGTTTCTTAAACTGTGTTCTGCGGCAGTCGGAGGCGTGCCACAGAGAACAACAGAATTCAAAATAGCCGCCCTTAAAGGGGCAGGCAACCTTCTTTTTCTCCCCCGACCCTATTTTTCTTTTTTTTTGCTCAACAAAAAATCCTTGGTGTTCCTCATTAAAAAAAAATTGTTTGGTGTTCCTTAGTCTTAAAAAGTTTAAGAAACACTGCACTAGGCTGTACTGCCCTGAAATCAGGTTGCAGTGCATAGACTCTGTAGCTGATTGGACTCCCACTCAGAATAGCATGGCCTAGGAGCTGCAGTGAATCTGTTACCACCCTCTCTATTGGCACCCCTTGACATACTGCCACAACCAACCCTTTGACAATGTTCATATCTCAGGAATCCTCAGTCACTCCCAGGGTTGGCAGGACTCAAGTCCCCAACTCTGTGCTCCCAGACAAATGCCCTAAGCCACTCTAGAACCCACCCCACCTCCCTACCTTATCCTGCTTTCCTAATGCAGGAGCCAGGTCTATCCCTCTTGGGCATCTGAGCATCACCTTTGGCTGCAAGTGCTTCTAGGAGTTTTGCTGATAAAACCGTGCAGCAAGATGCTCCTTTTAACCTAAAAAGATGATACAGACCACACAGTATTGGCTGTGGGAGTACCTCTAAATTGTATTTAATGAGTTTACAAAGCAATTCAGGCATTTTGACATAGTATTGGGGCACAGTTCTTCCCATGCGATGTATCCTTCATGACTTTTTTTTTCTATTCTCTTCTGGGCAGATACACATTTTTCAGTTCCAGAGGCATATTTCCTTTCTGTCCAGCTTCTTAGAATTAATTTAAATGTGTCTGTTGAAATCCCCCATCATGCAATATTTTAACAAGGTACTCTAAATATAGCCCATTTACAAAATATAAATACGGCCTGATGTGCTTGCTACAATATTCTTTTTCTTGCTTCAGTGATTCATCAGCTAGAGTTCCTCTTGGAAACCCTTCAGATCTGGACAAAAACACGAACATGAAATCAAAACAAAACAAAAAAAAAGCATCAATTTCAGCTAAGGGACAAAGACTGGTATCTAGCCACTCAGGTTCTTATACGGTGAATATTATTTAAGCATATGTGAACCTGCAGATCAATTGGGCTGTAGAAGAATGAGGAAGGACAAAATACCCCCCACAGCATGTAGCCAAAGCGGAACAATGAACATTCTGCCATAGGTTTTCAATAGCATCCAGGGACCCCCTGTTGCCTTCTCTCCCAGGTGTTTCTGCTGGTGGATCTGCACAGGCCTGGACACACTGGTCACAACCTATATCCTTCTCCCCAGCCCATTGAAGAAATCACTGCAGGACTGAGCTCCACAGCATGAACCTTTCCTTCAGCTCTCTCTCCCTGTGCAGCCTCACTAAATTTTGCCCATCCCTACACTGGCTCTGCTGTATTTGTAGCAACCAACAGACAGACGGATTTGTTTCTAGGGTACTACAACACAGAGGGGTTTATATTCAAACAGAATCCCAGAGGTGCAAGCACCTTTTTATATGGGCTATATGTGCTTCCAGTGAAGCAAATCAATAATCATCATTCATTATGATTATACACACTGACCAATTTTGTCTCATTGTTTCCTTCCCCATCTGGCAGTATCAATCTGTGGTCTCTTGTACTTAGATTGTAAGGTTTTGGAGGTAGCAGGAGTGTCTTGTTTTTCTGTGTTTATATGACACCTAACAGAATGGAATCCTGGTCATTAATTAGGGCTACTAGATGTTACCATAATAAATAATATTTTCTAGGGTAGCCATTCATTTTTAAGGCCTCTGAACACACACAAAAAGAAAATACTCACACGTTTAATAAAGGCAGCCCTACCCAACCCATCGAAACTTGAGGCATAAGGACAGTAAATAAATACATCCTCAAACTCAGCTCCATTTAAATGGAAACAACACACAATAAACACCTTCAGACTCACTCAGCAGAACACCAGTGTAGTGTTTAGGCCTGTAACGGGATGGGCACTCATCCCCACAGCACATCCATTGGTCACTCCGGGGAAATCGTCATTCCTGCCTCAGAGTGCACTCTGCTGGTTGGTGTCCCAGCCTGTGTTGCATATCATCTGCTGGTTCAGCTTTGTGTCCCTTCCTGGCCATGGTGCCATTTCCTCCTCAGGCTGCCCTAGGTCAGTGCCCCTGCACTCTGGGGTCTTCTACTCCCAGAGAACCCCCAATTCCCCTATGCCCACCTTGCCTCAGTGACCCACTGCCAGTCGTCATCTAGCCCCTTACCTCGGGAGCAAACTGCAGTCTAGAATGGCCACTCATCCTTGGCTAGGGGGTGTGGACCTGCTGCCTTTTCCCATCCTGGCTGTCTCCCTGCAACCCTAGTACACTCAGGCCTTGACTCAGGCCCTGCAGCCTGGGAGTGAGGTCAGGCCACAGCTCCACAGCTCTGCCTACCTTTTCACAGCACTGCCCTGCCCTGCCTCAGGAAGCCTCTAGCTTCCCTGGTAGCCGGGTCCCTCCTTCTCCCCAGCTAAAGCAAGAGTGTGTCTGTTCTCCTCCTTCCAGGAGACCTTATTTATACAGCACCAGCTGGGTCCTAACTGGTTGTTTCTGCCTCAGTGTGAGCTCTGTTTTCTCAGCCCTCTCCCAGGACTGGGTTTTAACCCTTAAAGGGCCAGTGTTAGGCAGACACCCCATCACAAGGCCTATACCAACGCAGCAGAGCATTCCACACTTGTAGGATCTTTGGGTTAGAAGGTGCATTCTCTTGGCCGAACACTGTCTGGACAGCAGCTCCAACTCCAGCCCTGGTTCTATCAAGTGCCATAATGGGATGTAGGGTAATAAGTGGCCTGATTTGAAATATCATCCCTTAATCATTTTTCACAAACCAAACTTGTTATCCACCTTCCCTCTTGCCAGGCATTATTTACGGAGATGAAACATGTCCAAGGAACACAAGTTACAAAAATTCTCATTGAGGTTATTGCACCTGTAATATTGTGGCAAACCTCTTGATTTTTTCAAGGGTGCTTTTGAAACAAATGATACTTTCAGTTATCCATGGGCAGGCATTCAGAGACAACAGTGTGTGTAGAGTGTAATTTAAACTTACAGAAGCAAGGAAAAGTGTAGCTATGGCAAATAACTGGTGCTTTCCCCCAGCTTGTTCTGTTGTCCCTAGCTTCTGCAGTACACGGCATATAGCAGTATAGAGCACATACTGCTCATACTTTTTGAATTAGAGCTGATTGAAAAATGCTGGCGGGGTTCTGCTGAAAATTTTAACTTTTCATCAAAAAGCAAAAAAAAATGGCTAAAACCCAAAAGTTTCTGTTTCTGAGGTTGTCAGTTCTTTGACAAATTCAAAATTTTCCACAGAAAGCAGATATTTTTCACAAAAAAATTGTTTTGTCAAATAACTACGCCCATGATTCTATGGAAATCCCAATTTTCAACTGATGAAAAAAAAACCTTTGACAGAAAGTCCTATATGAAATGCATAAACGTGTACATACCAGAGTGGATCTTCTGGTTTGTGCTATTAAATCAGAAACCTAAAGATTTTGCAGTTTGAATTTTCTTTGCTTCTACAGAGGGAAAAGTTCCCATAAAAAACATCTTTAAAACTCTCCAGATAGACAGCTACCTAGTTTACCACATAAATAAGTGACCAGGGAGTTATTAAAACAGAGATTATGAACCTGATTAGATAAATATCTGATATGGAGTTTAATCTACCCTATGCATATTGGGTGAAATTCACCATCATTCAGAGAGCCCATAAAAGACATATGAACGACTTAAGCCCCACCTAGGCCCTATTTTGCGGGCTTTAGCGATTCACAGACTTTGTGTTGGTCTTCTGCACAGGGGAAATTGTCCCAAATTAGGAATTAAAAATATTCATTGAGAAGGGGAACAATGTTGTCAAAGTAATTCCATTTACTGTAGTAGCATTTCAACATTTGGCTTTCACTGTTTAATAAAGGGAATCAAGAGTATTATCCACACGGCAGAGTAACAGACTAGAAAGCTGTATCCTGAAAGACAAACAAAGCCTTATCTGAAGCCAGGAAAACAAGAAAAGAAAGAATATATCTGACTGCACTGGAGGTTTTGCCTGTGTAAGGATTTCAGGCTACAGCCCTGACTGCTGATTGAAAAGAAGTTCTGAGCCTGATCATGGTCATCATAGAAAAGCCCCTCGGCACAATAAAATTACACAACAATATCTGTGAATTGACAGTCAATGAGTTTTGTAGTTTCATCCTGTTGCATAGAGGGTTGGGCAGGTCTCTAGAGGACAGAGTGCATCTACACTGCAGGGCTTAACTCGAAAGTCCTCCAGCTTGACAGTATTTTGATGCTATTTTGAAATAATTGACTGCTGTGTAGACACGGACTAAGTTATTTCAGAATGGTGCCAGTTATTTTGAAATAGTGTTGCAGTGTAGATGTACCCAGAGTGTTTTCCTTCTGGCTGCATAGGTTTCCCACCTTTCACAGAGAAATCCCAGCTATATGCAAAAGGCTGGGGCATCCTCTGTATGGAGCAGCCAGTGCCTTTGGCCTTCTCCCCATGACCTTACTCTTCTTTGGCAGTCTGGCTCACTGGGGAAACAAGACACTACTATTTCTCCCCCCCCGCCCCCCGCTCCTATACATCACCTCCCTTTTCATGGAGAAGGTGGAGACTCAGTCTCATGTTAGCTTTCATTGAAATTTTGGGGATTTGCCAAGGTACAGTGCCTCAGAGCCACTCTCCACAGTCATGTTCTCTCAGCCTGTCAACTCCTTGAGTCACAATCTGGTGGTATTCCTCCGGGGCCTTATGGTGTACATTTACACAGAGAACACACAGTCAACCTGTGGAACTCTGCCAGAGGATGTTGTGAAGACCAGGACTTTAACAAGATTCAAAAATGAACTAGATAAATTCATGAAGAATAGGTCCAACAGTGGCTATTAGCCAAGATAGGCAGGGATGATGTCCCTAACTTCTGTTTGCCAGAAGCTGAGAATGGGTGATGGATCACTTGATGATTGCTCGTGCTGCTCATTCCCTCTGGGGCACCTGGCATTGGCCACTGTTGGAAGACAGGATACTGGGCTAGATGGACCTTTGGCCTGACCCTGTAAGACCATTCTTATGGCAGAGAGAAAGGGATTATATTACATTGGCTTCCTTCTCTTACTTCAATAAGTTTAAGGTCTACCCAATGGGATTTCTGCTCCTTTCCTCTCTTACCCTCAAGAGCTCATTCAGCTTCCCCCATCCCTTCTGTACACATGGAAATCCTTAAACTTAGAAGGGGAATATTTAAGTGAGTGCACCTCTCTACAGGCACTATCTTTTCCCTGCCCTATCACACATTTCTTCTCCCAACCCACAAATCCTCCAGTGAGGGAGGACATGCATACAAGGGATTCCTTTGAGTGTTGGGGCATGGTCCTATCATGTTGGCTCAACTTCCCACCCCAGCCCCTAACAAAATCTGGAACAAAACTACCACTTTCATGGTCTTTTCATTCCTTTTGTGAGTAAAAAAGATGAGAATGGAGATCTGGCTTTTGTGAAGACTACAGGATTGGACTCTGTGATTTGTTACCATGTATTTGATTAGTTATGCCTTACAGCATAGAGGCTTCCAGCTGGAACAAACATTGGATGGAGTCTGTTTAGAAGAGGCTCTGTATCCATTTGCTCTCTATATTCCTGTTTGCTTTTATATAAAAGTGAGCAAATGTGCATCTTTTTTGGAGCAGCTGTTGGAGGATGACTAGGATGTCTAGTGACTGTAGAGAGAGCACTGGACAGATTTATTTTTAAGTCACTGTTTACATAAGACACTTCTGTACCTGATGTGATTTGTTGCATATTAACTTATATAGGATGCTTGCTATCCAAAATGCTTATGAAAAGCTGTGGAATGAATTTACAGCATGTGTTCAGTAGCTTGTCCATGCTTTGGTCTGAACGTCTGCCACATGTGCATGTCTGTTCGAGGCAACTAAAATGCACCTGTTCTTGTAGGTACTGGAGTGAATGGGATTTCAAATCATCTAAACCAGTGTTTCTCAACCAGTGGTGCAAGTACCTTCAGGGGTACTTAAGATAAGTCTGGGGATATGTTAACACAACTGAAATTTCGAGAAAACTGAATTTTTGTGTTAAGTTTTATTATTTTTGTACTTTCTACACCCAAAAATGTCATCACCCGTCTGGCTACAATTAATTGTTTAAAGAAATGTGTTGCAATGGTAGAAAAAAAATGGTGTGTCTGAAAACTGTAAGTACTGGAGATACTTATAATTTTTTTAAAGGGGTACTTTATAAAAAAAAAAAAAGGTTGAGAAACACTGATCTAAACTAACCATGCATTTTTCTTCAAGACAAAGGAGCTAAGAAGATATTTCTGTGGGAAAGGAGGCACTGGCCAAAAAGGGTATTCCACTAGGGAGGGCTGAGGAGTCCCTGTGGCCTTTTTCTTTACTCTATGGCAGCGCGTCCACACTGCCATGTGCTTTTGCACAAGAGTGTCCATGGCAGTGTGGACGCTCTCTTGCGCAAGAAAGCTCTGATGGCCATTTTAGCCATAGGGGTTTCTTGCGCAAGAAACCCCGTCCACACTGCCTTCTTGCGCAAGAGCTCTTGCTCAAGAGGGCTTATTCCTCGTGGGGAGAGGAATAACTCTTGCGCAAGAAGCCCTCTGTTCCGACGCCTTACTGTAAATTTACTTGTGCAAGAACGTGCGTGCAGTGTAGATGCTCCACAAGAACAGCCGTTCTTGCGCAAAAAGCCTGCAGCGTAGATGTAGCCGATAACACTACCAATAAGCATCATAGCATCTCAGTTCAAACAGAAAAAGGGCAGCAGCCCTATGGCACCAATGAAATGGGTGATTACTAAAGGTGTGAAACAGGTGGGTGGGTTTGCTTAGAGTTGAATAAATAGTTTGTAACTAATAATTGATTAGATGAACTTTGCCTCACTGTTCCTCCACAAGCATTACCTGATGGCATTTTTTCATGAATTTCATTGACTATTAATTGCTACTTGATACTTTATATGGAACATCTAAGCTCTGTTCTTTGTTACAATTAATTACATAGTATTTCTGTTCCTTGACTAGATGAGCAGGTTTCCTGTACAAATACTATGTATCAATGCTCATTTACTATTTGTTAGACTGGGACATGTAGATTTAAAATTAGCATTTCACAAGCATTACTTCTCGCTAGTATAATTCAGTTATATGTTTATCCATGGAAGTGACCACTAAAGGAAAACAAGTATAAAGAGCCCAAGCAAATAGATAGTTGAAGTCAAATTAATATTATGGGAGGCTTATTAAACTTTTATATATACACAACATTTTGTTGTTTGTCTGTCCATTTTGCATAAGGTATTTATCTTAGGTTTGTCATTTATATCCCCTTTAAATCATACATGGAGAAGATCCCCAAAGAGCAGAATAAAACACAAAGTTTCAGTGTCTAACCATAAAGACTCGTGCAGCATTAATATATTATTTAAGGGACACTTAGAAAAAAGCCAGATTACTGTCTGAAAATGTTTTACCCATTATTGTTATAATAAAATTGCAGTAATTTAAAGAGATTGGGAATTATATGTTTTTCCAGACTGCTGTTTTTGTGTATGCAGCACAGCACTTTGATAGTCAATTTGGCCCTGATCCTGCAATTACTTATGCCAGGGAGTAACTATGCAGGTGAGTAGCACTATGGACTTCAGTAAGTCTATTCATAAAGTAACCTGTAGTTTTGCAGGGTTGGAACCTTAGTAAGTCAGTTTGCCTTTTGGTGTGTGTGTGTGTAGGTCTTTCACTGGGTAACAACTCAAGGGAAATTAAAAATTGACTGGAAATCCACAAAAATTGGCCAGGGTAAAATCAGGGCAGTCTTAAGTACCAGGAAACTACTTTTAAACATTTTGTTTATAAAGGACTACATTTCAAGTGGACAGTGCTTTATATGGTGTCATGAGTCATGAATTTGTGAAAGCAACCCTAAAAAGTGCCCCTGTGCGAAAGAACAGCTTGATAGTTTGCCTTATGTGTTTGGCCTCTGGACCCACAGGTTTGGTTATTTTTTGAGGAAAAAAATATTTTTACTACGTCAGTCAACTCTAGCATAAGAAAACAAAGGGATGTCTCAGAAGCTAGTCCTGGAGAGAGAGAGGCTTACATCATATAACGGCCAGTGTCTGTTAATATTCACACATTAGATCTGTCCCAGCACCATGAATCCGGGAGGAGGTTTCTGTTTACAGAAGATCAGAGCCAAAATAAACACCTCCCAGTGTCCTTTACCCCCAGTGCAGAATGGGGTTTTCTTCACCTGCAGAAGACAAAAGGTCAGTGCATCTTCCAAGCAAAAATTCACCTGTAACTTTGGAAGGAATTAAATACTGGTGAGACAGACTCCCGTTACACAACTCACTTAGGCTACGTCTTCACTGCAAGTTCTTCTGGCAGAAAATATGCTAATGAAGGACTCATTAGCATAAGTTGCAGTCTCATTAGCATATTTTCTGCCATTTCTTTTTGTGCAAAAAGAAGCAGTGGGGTGGGGTTGCCCAAACCCCCCCATTTTGCACAAAAAAAAACCAAACAGTCCACACTGCTTCTTTTTGCGCAAAAAAACCCTTGCTCAACAAGAAACAGCAGAAAATACGCTAATGAGATCGCAACTTAGGCTAATGAGTCCCTCATTAGCATATTTTCTGCTGCCAAAACTGGCAGTGAAGACAAAGCCTTAGGGTGTGTCTACACAGCAGGGCTTAACTTGAAATAAGCAACACAAATTGAGCTATGTCAATTGTGTAGCTTATTTCAAAATAGCTTATTTCAAAATTGGGAGCGCCTACACAGCACTTATTTTTACATAGAGCAGTTTTCCTCTGACTTCCCTTACTCCTCATACAATGAGGGTTACAGGAGGAGGAATAAAAAGTCCTGCAACTTGACAGTATTTTGACATTATTTTGAAATAACTACCTGCTGTGCACACAGACTAAGTTATTTCAAAATAATGCTAGTTATTGCACTGTAGACGTAGCCTTAGGGTGCATCTACACAGCAAACTCAAAATAAGATACACAATTTGTGCTACACAAATTGCGTATCTTAATTCAAATCTATTTCGAAATAGCTTATTTTGAAATTTGACATGTCTACACAGAGTCAAATTTCAAAATAATGTGCTATTTTGAGCCATCCCTTAACCCTTGTGCAATGAGGTTTACCAGGATGGTGAAATAGTGCACCCATTATTTCAAAAAATAATTCAAAATAACGGGCGGCTTGTGTAGATGTGGGGTAGCTATTTTGGGATACCTCAAAATAGCCATGAAGTATAGATGTACCCTTAGTCATCACACCTTGAACCTACCCCACGGGATTCGACCAGTGAAACAAACTGAGCCCTGTTAACTTGTATCAGGGATGAATTTGACCCCAGGTAACAAAATTTCCCCACAATGTCCTTTAGCTTCTCTCAAAGGGGAGGATCTCCTTTATTCCCCAGTCACCATTCTCTTGCTCCCTCCACCCGTTGGTTTGATCACTGATCAAAGCTCTCAGTGCTTTGACCGAGAACAGCTGAAGTGGTGAACTATTGAGAAGCAAACCTGCCGGAAAATTCTTATCTCGATAAAAGGTGACACCAGGAGACTCATCCTCCATTGGGTCTGGAAGAAAAACTCAGCACCAGGGCTTGAGAACTTCTGGCAATTTGAGTCAAGAATGTCAAGCCCGTCAGAACTTCTCTGTGGAGGCCACTTTAACTTTTCAATTCAGTGCCTGAGATATTAGGATTAACGGAGTCCTCTCCTGAAACTCTTTTCTCTCCCATTTCTGTGCAGTGTTTTAGGGGAAATACCTCAATCAGAAGCTTTTGCTTGGCATGGGGAATAGTGACCTTTACAAGGCCCATCTAACAAGTACACTGTGTGTGTCCATATATAACATATCCATGCTATATATACCCATATACCGTTCGCAGTATAATCTGAAGAATGTAAGAATGAAATTTGTGTGCGATATAAATACACATGTTTAACGTGTATTCCCAAGCCTGTATATGGGAGGTATTTCTGTAAATTCAGATCCAGAGCAAGGAAGATTTGTAAAATAAAATGCTTTGAAAGATACATACAACGGTATTTTCACAACAACATTAATAACTATCCAGACTTTAAAACATCGAGTAGCACCTGAGAGAGGGAGAGAGATTCATTCTTACGAGCTTTCGTGGGCAAAACCCACTTTGGTGCCACAGGACTACTCGTTGTTTCTATAGTTACAGACTAACGCGGCTACCCCTCTGAGACTTTTATCCAGATTTGGTTTTATTTTCGATGGGATACCCATTTGGGTTTTTTACAGAAATATTTTTCTTTAGCTGAAGCATGTTGAACAATTGCTTAAATACCAATGTGTGTTTGATTATATATTTTAGGTGGACTCTGAAGTCAGAGGCATCAGGTTTTTAGTGTGTAACATTCTCCGGAATCCCACGGGCAGTTCCTCTGGTAGATGTCCCTGGGAAATTTAACATTAAAAGTACATTCACCGTAGCCTTATGGAATCTGTGCCGCCGCTTCCATATCAGGTTATTATCCACCTGATGCAATTTTTAAAGTGAGTGACCACAGTGAGATTTGCAAATCCACTTTTAAATCTCTGCTTGAAGGACTGTAGCGGGGTGATAAAGGTTTCTAGGACAGAGGCCCGATCCTGCATTTCCCAACTGTTTAATCGATGGGCAAAGAGAAGTTTTCAAAGTTAGTGCCAGTGGGGCAAGAAAGAGACTCGGGTAACTTCTAGCTTTATTCCGCACACCTGGGAGCTGCTCGGAAACATGCCAGGATCCCAGCGGAGTAACTGTGGCAGCGATGTTATTGCAATTGAAAAGCAGGGCTGACTGGTGCTCGGAGAACATTGAGCGTTACGGGTAGGGGGGATGTTTTTCCATTCACTTCCAAACTCTCCCAGGAATAGCTCTTCACCTCTTTCACAGGGCGATTGGAGCGGAGCCCCGGTGTAGCGGATCCCTCCTGGGAGGGGGAGGTTTATCGGATTCCAATCGGAGTCGAACTCGGAGTTCACTACAAGTGAATTTAGCCTAAACAATGAATCAATCTAAATTTAACCGGAGGAATGGAATCGCTCTAAAAATAAATTAGCAGCTGCTTTCTCCGCATCCTCCTTCTCTGATGAAGAAAAAGCAGAGGGAGGGTGTGTGAAAGTATCTCCGCACAAGTTTAACGAATAAGCGGCCCCTGCTGACCCGGCCAAGAACAGACAAACACACGCTCCAGGCAGGACAGGGGGCTCGACGGTGTTTCCACACAAAGCTGATCTGTCAGAGGGTAGATCAGGAGGGGAGCTTGTGCCACCCGGCCAGCTTGGACTCCGCTGACAAACTGAGCTTTACTGGGGCTGGAAAACCCGGGCTTTGTTTTCTCTGTCAATGCCTGTTCAGGGCGAGCACTGATTGACTGTTGAGTGGGTTGTCCAGGACTGTCCAGGTTTTCCCTGCTCATCCCGCCCCACCCCCCTTAAAAGAAGCAACTGGTCGCCAGATTTGTCTACAATGTGCCCGGCCGGCTGGGTGATTGTCTTCGCCGGTTTTCAGTTTTTCTCCCTGACAGGAGGGAAGCGCATTTGTTGCGTTGTTGGGGAGGGGAGCAACCCCCCCTCTGCAACCTGCCCGAACTTCCCTCCACCCCCCTCACGGCGAGGACAGTTTGCTGAGGCCAGGCCGGGCTGTCCCTTTGAACCGAGGCTCCCCACACAAAGCGATTGGACAGCGCGCAGCTCCAAACATGCCCTTTCAGTGAAAGTGGGGCCCACCCTATGCCACTGGCTGGTTTCAAACGCTGCCGAGCCGACGGGTACCTCGACTGCTGGCGCTGAGGAAGCCCAGGCAATCTCGGGAGGGGAGGGGGCTGCGCGCCCCTTTGCGCTACAGCTGTGCAAGGACTAGAGCAGAAGGGGTGGGGAGGAACAGCGGGCACAGCGCACAGCCCGGTCCAGCTTCAGGGGGAGAGGGTGGAGAGGGGGCACTAAAGCGGCGTCTGAGAGGCAGCTAGCAAAGCGCTGCGTTGGCCCGGCGGCTGGAGAGCGGGGGGTGCGGAGCGCCACTGAACCAAACTACAACCCCCCCAATTGGGATGGAGACGGCTCCGAGCACCCCTGGTTCTAGCCCAGCTCGGGGCAGGGAGAGACTCCGCCCGCCCGGGCTTCGGATCTCGGCCGCTTTCTGTATTCCCGGCTTGTCTCTTTGATTCTTTTGTGCTCGGGCGTGTTGTCCTGGCCAGCGGTGTGAATGGGGGTTTTGTAAACCGGGACAGATAAAAACGAGCAGCATCATATTGTTTGACAGAGTGATCCAAGATGATGAAGTGCCTTCTCCGAAGGGGGTGAAAATGGTTGAATTCCTAAAAAACAGACCGCAGCTCGCGCGCTCTGCCGGCAGTAGCCTAGAGGGATCCGCCGCCTGCAGCTCACAGGCTCACGTCCAACCGGCTCCCGCTCCGTGCAAAGTCTTTTTATTTATTTTTTTCCTAAAGGCAGTTCCGGCTCGGGACCCCACCCCCCTTCCTCGTGGCAGATGAAAAGCCCAATTTTCGAGAGAAAGGCTCGTTTTGATTAAACCTGACATGCTGCTGATAACTCCATGCTAATGTGAAATAATTAACATAATAGCCATAATTAAAAGCACGCTAACAATGCCATAAATTTATCACACAATTTTACTAGCTTGCTGCCCCTAACTGCTCTCTCATCGTTAATTAAACGTGTTGCCTTTTACAGAATGGATGTTTATACATTTCCAATACAAATAAATCCGCAGCGGCGCTGGAAACATGACCAATTTGGTTCTACACGGTGGTCTCCTGGTTTCATGGGCGATTTGTGGCGATTGGAACATCCCGTGCAAATAGTGTTTTCTTTTAAAAGGGGGCAGACCCGTGCAAATGGTTTAGAAATCAGCATCTTTCTAAAAGCTGGGGGTGGGAGGAGCAGGCAGGGGACACCAGCCATCCGCGGGCCGGGCCATGAGAATGAAACTGGACATGGGCTCCTTTCCCCCTGCTTTAGGGTGGGGATCCGATCCCACCCCTGCTGTAAGCACGGGGCATCTTGAACTACCTCTCCCCCCCCCCCCCACACACACACACACTTTCAGTAACCCTGGAGAAATGTTATTTACAAATACTTGCAAGGAAGACAATAGAGGCAAACGTGATAATACCGGCCCAAGTGCAAGGGGCACGGACATCTCAGCCAGGGTCAGTTTCATTTCAGTAACAAGATTGTCACCGTGAGAGAAACAACTAACCTTACCCCCATTTTGGCCACAGGATTTTTTTTAAACTCGGTTTGACATTAGGACAAGCCTCCCCCCTCCCCACCTATAACAAACCACAATGCCGGTGTAATCCAGGTCAGGTCAACGATTTATATAACTCATTAGTGAAAGTAATAAGCTTAAGGAGATGAAAGAGGACACCTTTGATTCCCCTTTCCGTTAAAACGATTACAGAGGGAGGATCTGCCCCAGCGTTGCCATTTCTCTCCAGCCTATCCCCAAAAATCAGCCTGCGGATTTTATTTTTAACTCGCTTCCCAACCAGGAACTTGCTTTGCCTTATTAGAACCAAACTGAGTTGTAATTAATTTCTCCCTCTCTATCATAAATCGTTCCATCTTCTCTTTCCTGGATGCTGGATGTGTCTCTATTTGACTCCATATCGATCTGGACTATGCAGTTTTCTTTTCTCCTGTTGCTAAACCTCTTTGTATATCCCCCCCCTCCCACGCACACACCTCCCCGGTGTTTTTTTTCCAATCCCTCGCGCACGCTCCCCTAATCATTTTAGTGCTTTGCTGTGTACATCCTCTGATTTTAGTCCATGTTAATCCTTTAAATTTGAGTAGATTGGGTGGCTGCGTGCCATCCCTCACTATCAGATTCATTTTGGGAAAGTTTGCTTATTATTATAAAAGGTTTCTTCCTCCCTCTACCCCCAATCCTGGCTAAACTCCGGCCTAATGATGGAAGACTTATGGGTTTAATAGCACACTGCAATTAGTCTTAAAACAGGATTTACTTAACGCCCAAATACTGTCAGATGGACAGGAGCACAGGTTCCTAAACACTTTCTTATGGCTCTGCCGCTTCTACTTATTCAGCACTTCTTAATTGTTCAATCCTGCAGGGAATCTTGCTACACAAATTTTACCGCACCCCCCCATATAACAACAATGTATTCCAGAATGCCGTACTAAAATAGAGAGACACTCATAAACACAACCGTCCGTGGCAGAATTAAGAGCTGGACTTGCCATGGTCCGGCGTGGACCCTAAGCCTGTCAGAATTGCAAATCACTTCCTTCCTCCCCAGACCTAAATCGGTTTTAAAAAGAGGAGTGCACGGGAACGAAAGCTTGAGGGAGAAAACTGAAGCATCGGGTCTAAAAATCTCCAATACGAAGCGGAAAGTTTCTGTGAACGAGATGGGGCCCCCTCTCAGATGGTAACACTGATTGAACAAGAGATTAGCACAATAGATCTCTAATCGAGGGGAGACGTTTCTTTTCACGCTAAGCACCGTAATTAATGGTATGAATCAATTAATTTGACTTTTATTGTGTCGAAGAAAAGCTCAACAAATGAAACGGTGGGTTTTCAGAGTGGATCCCCCCCCCCATCCCCAGGAGATTTCAGAGTGAGATACTCTCTAATATACATACACACGCACAGAGAATCCTGTGTCTGTGAGTGTTAATGGTAGGACAAATTCAGCTCCCTGCGAGAAGGCTCGGCCACAGCTCCAGCAGGTTTTTAAAGCACCAGAAGAAGAGCTTTGTTGTCCAGATGGCAAAATATAAATTAGGATCATTTGGAGAAAGCGCAAAGAAGACACAAGACGGCAATCAATAAAGCACAGATACACACACATAAAAATCATCGAGAAAAACAGTGGCTTTCAAAGCACAAAGCGAGGCTTCTGGGCAGAAGAGAAACAGGGATAGTTAAATGTTGGGGGCTTTCTTTCTTGTCTAAAATCTTCCTTGGGTGCGTGTGTGTGGGTGGGTGGGGGGGTTGGTTTGCTTGTTTGTTAAATACTGCACAATCATTCTAAAATCCAAAACAATCAGAAAGTTATTTCAGGACAGTAAAGGAAATATTTTTTCTCTCTCTCAAAACTGAAATGTATTTTGACTTTTTGGTTAAACACATTTACAATGGTAACTTTAGAAGAGGTTTTTTTTTCCCCTTTGCATTTTAAGTGTTGTAACTTTATTAAAAAATACCCATTCCTTAAACTTTTGGTAGGTCAGACCTACACATGAGACTTATTTGTATGAAGATCTATCCTGAAAATTAATGCTCAAGTTATCTCGAATTACTTTTCTTTCCTCCCAATATAAAAAAAAAACAGATTTAGGACAAGTGCTAGTGGCTATTGGTGATCTTTTAAATACCAATACTATCTTGTATGCCCAACATCTTTTGTAAAATATTTCACCAAATCTTTACTCATTATTTTTATCTCTTTCAGGCAAGCGCTACTCTATAGTTGCGATATTCACCTGCCCTTAGCAGTATAAAATGGACCTCAGATTTTTGTTTAAACGGAATAAACCTTTCAGACATCGGAAAGCAATTGACAGGGTTTTTCCACCCATAATTGTTCATAGAAAGGTGGGAAGGATTATTGATTTCTCTTTGCGGACGGTTATATGTTCTTTTTAGGCAGGGAGGGATCTTAATGGAAGACCAATATGTTAATACAGACATTACCGATCCCTCTGATTTATTTTAACGGGGGAAGGGGCGGAGGGAACAGTTTATGTGCCCTTTACAACAACAATTGCTCATCGGAAATTGTTTTATTCTTTTGCAGTTTTTCTTAAATATATATATATATATATAAAAACACAAAACACGTGCGATTGTTCAAACAATACATAGAGATTTTTTAAAAAAAAAGAACACGTAAAGAAAAGAAAACCACTGAGCAAACCGTTTCCGTCCTACCCAGGTGTTATTGTTCTCTGTTTAAACAGATCCCCTTGGCACAAAAGGAATAGAATTTGTAACCCTTCCTCCCCCTCTTTGGAGCACCCTCTCCTTGGGACAAAGCTTACCTTGCACTCTGGTGAATAGAGTCTTCACACACTCCCTCATTTCCTACTTTTTCATATGCTAACGCTGGCAATGATTATGTCGTTAACACCTCTGCCCCCCCCCCCCAAAAAAAAGGCAGCTAAAGGCTTCTTTATTTATAGTTTCCCTTTGTTATTTTACGTCTTTTTATTTCTCTCTGCAACTAATCTAATAGATTAATCAATAGCCATTTTCTGATCTTCGGTTTCCAGCTGATGCTGCTGTTGGAAAAAAAACCCACCGGAAGGTGATTTCAGAGCCAAAAGTTGTTGTTGTTGTTAAGTATTAATATGATGCTGCTGCCGTTTAGTGTATATTTGGTCAGAGGCGACGGTGCTAATATAACATGTTGGCAATGCCTACACAGTTCAGGTTCTGCTCCTGACCTTTGGCATTTCACAGGGTGTTTGCATTTCAGTAAAAAACAGCAGCACTAACTTTTTAAATGCTGAAATCGGAATGGTTGTTTCTCTTTTGCCTATACATAGAATTCCAGCATTACTATTGTTGTGGGGGGGAAAAGCTCCAGTCAGAATGTAATAAAAATGAAAAGCTTCCAACCTGTAGTCTTAAAGGCGGACTAATGGTTTCACACTGATATAGTCCTATTTTGGAGTCTCTAGCTAACGTGAAGGGAGGATGTGGGCTGAAATGATGCTTGTATATGATCATGATAAGTAGAGCCACTGTTGTCTCTTTGTTGACAATTCCATGAAACAACTTGAGTTTTGCATGGCTTAACAGTGGGGCGCCTGACGTCAGGCGGTCACGTGGCCACGCCTCCTAGTATATCTTTAACTGGAAAGTAATCTATCAGCCAGTCTTTAAAAAAGGACTTTCAAAGTGGCAAGTGAGTTCTTATAACACCCTGATTTCTCCCCCTCCCTCTCTCTCCGCGTCTAGAAATACCTTTCCCCCTCCCTCCAAAAAGGGGAAAGAGAAACAAGAGAGAGGAAGTGTGTGTGTGTGTGTGGTGGGGGGAAGCTACTGAGAGGACTGAAGCAAGACACCCTTTAAGAGAAGCGGTGGAAAGGCTGAGTTTAAAGAGATCTAACCTGCAGCAGCAGCTCAGATGAGCAGTAGAGGAGTTTTGATCGGATCCCAGTTGCTGGCTGGGGGAAGCTACCAGCCCCGCTGCTAGATCTGATCCCCCGTGTCTGCTGGGGGGGGAGGGAGCAGGATCCAGCAACGCCGTTTGATCTCACCTACCTGCTCATAGGAACCGGCCAAGGAGTTGGACCGGTTGGGGAAGCCCCCACGTTCAGCAGCAAGGAACCAGCGGAGGAGTCTGACCCGATGCCGGGTACCCTGCCCCCAAGAAGCCCAGCAGCTCCAAGAGGAGTTTGACCGGATCCCAGGTGCCTTTCTGAGGAAGCCCCCAAGAAGGCCAGCAGAGCGGAGAGGAATTTGAACGGATCCCAGATGCCTGGAGGAGAAGGCACCGCGCCCCGCAGAGAGGGGACTTTGGTGTGATCCCAGGTACCTGTTGGGGGAAGCCAGCCAGCAGCCCAGCAGCTGGGGAGGGGGGGGGGGGCTGAGCCCAGGTGCCAGCTGGAGAAGCCACCAAGCCCAGCTCACCTCTTTCCCCTCCCCTGACTTTTTCTTCCCCCCTCCCCCCCCCCACCGCACCCTCTCCCTTTTCCCTGGGCCCCCCCCCCTTCCCCTGAGCGGGGATGACCCTGTCAGGCAGCAGCAGCACCAGCGACATGTCCGGCCAGACCGTGCTGACGGCCGAAGATGTGGATATCGACGTGGTGGGGGAAGGGGACGAGGGGCTGGAGAAGGACAGCGACGGCGAGGCCGGCAGCCCGGCCGGGCTGCCCCCGGAGGAGGCGGAGGAGCTGCTGCTGCTCCCCAAGGAGGCGGGGGCAGGCGGGGAGCGGAGCGGCAGCGGCAGCCCGGCGGAGGCCACCCCTAGCGGGCCGGCGGACGGGGCCAAAGGCGCCGGCGCCGGCGGCGGCGGGGAGGAAGGCGGCAGCGGCGCGGGCCTGGCGGGGCAGAGCAAGCCGAAGAACAGCCTGGTGAAGCCGCCCTACTCCTACATCGCGCTCATCACCATGGCCATCCTGCAGAGCCCGCAGAAGAAGCTGACGCTGAGCGGCATCTGCGAGTTCATCAGCAACCGCTTCCCCTACTACCGGGAGAAGTTCCCCGCCTGGCAGAACAGCATCCGCCACAACCTCTCGCTCAACGACTGCTTCGTCAAGATCCCCCGCGAGCCGGGCAACCCGGGCAAGGGCAACTACTGGACGCTGGACCCCCAGTCCGAGGACATGTTCGACAACGGCAGCTTCCTGCGCCGCAGGAAGCGCTTCAAGCGCCACCAGCAGGAACACCTGCGCGAGCAGACGGCGCTCATGATGCAGAGCTTCGGCGCCTACAGCCTGGCCAGCCCCTACGGCCGGCCCTACGGGCTGCCCCCCGGCGCCTACCCGCACCCGGCCGCCGCCGCCCTGCAGTACCCCTACATCCCGCCCGTGGGGCCCATGCTGCCGCCCGCCGTGCCCCTGCTGCCTTCCAGCGAGCTGAGCCGCAAAGCCTTCAACTCCCAGCTCAGCCCCAGCCTCCAGCTGCAGCTCAACAGCCTGAGCGCCGCCGGCTCGCTCATCAAGTCGGAGCCCAGCAGCCGGCCCTCGTTCAGCATCGAGAACATCATCGGGGTGGCGGCCACCAGCTCAGGGAGCAGCGCACAGACTTTCCTCCGGCCGCCGGTCACCGTCCAGTCCGCCCTCATGGCCCACCAGCCGCTGTCCCTCACCCGGACCACAGCAGCCATCGCCCCCATCCTGAGCGTGCCTACAAACATCCTCTCGGGACAGTTCCTGCAGCCCGCGGCATCGGCTGCAGCCGTGCAGGCCAAATGGCCAGCCCAGTAACTCAGAGCTACCCCGGTCTCTTTGCTTCGTCTCCTTTTTTTTTTTTTTTTTCAATTTTATATCCATCACTAAATAAGAGACTTGAGGGGGGTAAAGCACCCAACGCTCTTCCTGTCATCCAGACACAACCCCCCAGGACTCCAACAAAAACAAACTAAAAACCTGCACAAAAATGGTAGGATTCAAACTATACTCGCAAAGAAACACCCCCCACTCCTGTATTTAAAAAAAAAAAAAAAGCCAAACACACAATCACACAAGGAATGCTTTCTGTACAGGTAAAAAAAAGAGAGAGAAATCCAACCAACATTTGTACATATTTGTATTAAAAATTATTGACTTTACTTTTGGGGTTTTTATTTTTTTAAAGGGGCAAATAACCGTAGGGTTTAGGAGCTTTGAACTTTCACTTTTTTTGAAGGTTCTTACTCTCCAGGCAAGTTTTATCTGAAAGAACAAAAAAATGTATTAAAGCGGGGAAAATTTTAAATATTAAACAAACAAAAAAATTGGGGGGAAAAAGAGACAAACCAGTCGTTCTATTATAGAAGTCTGTTTATATATGAATGAATATATGTATTCTAAATGTTATTCCTTCGTGTTGTACACAACTTTGTAAATAAATTTTTAAAATGCTGTTCCTTGTGTTATTTGATAATTATAATTTTATATATCAAGAGAGAGTTTCATGGGGTGATAATTAAGGTGTAGATTGTACAGGTGAGACGAGTTTTTAAAAATGATTGAAACTAACCTATTTCTGTAAATACCTAACTTTCACTTTAATTAAAAAACCTTTCCAGGGGTTATTAAATAACATGGTAGTTATGTTATTGTTTTCTAGATCTTCACTAATTTTAAGATCTCAAATTTGTTTAGTGCCTGCTATAATAAAACGGACGATCAGTGCAGATAACTTCAGTTTATTCAATCTAAATGGTCAGCGCAATTGCGCAGTGAGCGGGCAAGCAATCCAGTTATCATTCAGGAAGCTTTGCCATGGCAAAATCTAATTTAAATCAACGGTATAAAAATAAAGCATTCTGGCAATCAGATTATTTCTGAGACCCATTAACGCTTTAGAACATAAGATATTTTCCCAAAACATTATTTTTACTATGACAAAGTATTTTATACACTCAGTTAACGAAGCACAAAATTCATAATACCTATAATTATTCTGAATAAACTTGGTAGGTGTATTTCTTTGCCATTTTTTAAAATAAAGTTTTAAATTAAACCTTATGGCAATCACAAGATTGTTAGTAATTTATTTTGCGATAGAATTAAAATGTATGCCCAATCTAATTACATGAATTTTCATTATTTATAGAGGCAAATACTATAATATTAAACAATTGAACCCGTATTTTAACAAAAATACTATTTTTCATATGAGAATTTTAATATATTTATGGTCATTTTATGTTGTAGATTCCTAATAATTAAGCTTGGAGAACAGTTGCTATATATATTTGGGCCAAATTAAATTGACTACCAACTATGCAGAAAATAATTCGCTATAAAGTGTGATAGAATTAAAACGTGCTTGTTTTCAGTCTGAAAAATATAGAAGCATGACATTAACGAAAGTATTCATTCATATGCAATGAAAATATTGTATTATTGTATTCTGTCCCTCGTCCTAAAAAAGTGTCAGTTTCACCTCAGGTATTGGAATTAAAATGTCAGTGTTGATATTCAACATAGACAAGAATCTCCTCTTGTAAAGTAAAATGTAGTGCAGAAAATGCATGTACAATCAATCAGTTCTATTAAGGCATTAACGAGTTCTTTCTACAGCGCTGATTTTGTTGCTTATTTCAAGTACGGGCTCTGATAGGATCTGCTGTAAAAATGCGTTCTTGCCTTATATACATTTGGTTTTCTTGGTAAACAGTAAATATTATTGTATCCTAAGTAAACATTTATACCTCGGGATACGGGTACTAAAATAAAACAAGCTGCCTGGTGACTGGATAGTCTTAAACTTTATAAATAAGGACCTGATAATCATCTGACACGGGAAGAAGAAACAGTCACCTTAACCAAGAAGAGATTATATATCAGAGGCTCTACATGCAGGTCCCTACATGGACACTCCTCTAATCTCTTTTTACAAGGAAAACCAAACAGATCTAAATTTGTTTGTGTGCTGCGGCTATAAAAGTAACAAGTTGTTTCACAGTTGTGTCTAGCTAATCGGTTTTACACAAACAGCAAATGGTGCATGATTTGTGCAACACACGCAGAGGTTATTTCTATATTTAGCTGATACCCCTGGGAAAAGAGAAAGGAGGCTCTTCTTGAATTCACTTTTAGGCTCAAGAAGCTGCTGATCCAGTGCTTCTCACTGACATTGGATAACTGGGGGCTCATTCCATTCCTGATCCTTTGTTACTTATAAAATTACTCCCTCATATTTCCGTGCATAGCACTAATACCTCCCGGCCCTGCATGTGTGTTCGGAACAAGCAGCAGCCTTGAAACTGGAAGGCCTTTTCGTACTATTTATTAGGCAGCCCTGGGTGGGAACAAGGCAAAATAGCCGGCAACTTTCTTCTCAGCTAGTTTTCTTTGACACGGAGATCGGAGACTTTTCTTTTTCTTTTCTTTCCCCGAGGATCTGCAGCCCAAGCCAACCCGGTAGCAGCAGTGAGAGGGCCTCGATAGAACTGCCGTTTCTATAACGCTGGTCAATAGTTCTCTTTAGATTCCAGAGACCAGCGACTTATTTGAGAGAGAAACGAAAATGTCGTTACAGTGCAAACGTTTTAGAGAGCAGGAAAATGTGCAAATCGAATTAGACAAAACAAACCTGGGGAACGGAAGCGCTAGTATATTCTCCACTACTTGGAACATTACAATAATTGAAATTAAGAGGTTATAAAAGAATACGGAGTTGCTCATTTGTTAGCCTCGGTTCTTTATTCAATTAAGAGTGGATTCAGTTGAATCGCCTTTGGTGTGCTTGTAACGAGGGGATATTTAACTGCTAGGTGCATTTATTTTTCGAAAGGTCTATTATAGCATCTTTCTGTCTCTCGGCCCCCATGACCCGCTCCACACACCGCTGACTCAAGACCTAGGATTTGCCATTCTTGCTTCTGCTACCGCCGCCTCTGCAGAGCAAACGCCAAACGATCAGTTGTCCTGTATGACACAGGCAAGAGGCACCAGGATATTGCTGGGCAAAGAAGCCGTCACTTAAAAGTAGGGAAGGGAAGGCTTGAAAGGGTCATTAATTGAAAGCGAGACAAAGGATTTGGGGAGCAAATTAAACCCAGAGGCCGCAGATGAAGTCTGACTTGGGGGCTTCCAGAGGGCCACAGACTTGTAATAGCGAAGTGGGACCTGTAGGGGGCGTGAGGTCTATATAATGAATTTCCCAGACGTCTGAAGCAGCTTCTGACGGTCTATATAGCTGCTTCTCCGGGCTTCTTTCCCTCTCTCTGCCTAATCCCTCCTCAGTGAAATACGGTTCTGTAATTTGCAATGGGAAAGTTTCTGTGGAGTTCTGGAGGGAATCATTGGGTTAAGGCTGATGGCGAGAAACCAAGGACTTTGAAGTGAGTTCTGGAGAAAAAGTAGATCCTTTATTTTCATAGTGCCGTGAAGCACTATCGTATTTTGGGAAGATCTACAAATAGCACAAAGACAGCGCCACACACTCCTAAATCCAGCAGTTACACTTTTTCATGCCTTCCAAAAATCACTTTCTGAGTCAGCTTCCACTCAGGTCAATGGAAAGATTGCCAGAAGGCGGGATCGAGCCCTTCCTTTACAGATTAGTCTTTTCGTGTAGAAAGAAAATGTCTGGGAACAGATGCAGTGGCGTTCAAAAAATTACACTGCAATAATTTAAATTAATAGGTTCGGGTTTAAAGGAATCCCAGGTAGAACAGACTTGTAGGAAGACAGAAGAAACATTCCTAACCCATTGCCATAGATTTTATGGAAGAGATTCAGCAAAAACAAAATATTCGATTGCTGAGGGAAAAAAGCAATTCGAAGTGTAGTGGCTCTCCTAGGACTTCTCGCACGCCTTTAACTGCGCCGTTTTACAGGGGTGGAAGTCCTGGGACAGCGACGCGCCCCATCTCCCTGACCTCTGCACATAACTATCCCAGCGGAGTAGGATATTTTCCACAACGGACGGCAAACCCGCTCGACTCAACCAATCAACGAAAGTCGCATTTGCTAGGGGGTTTCCACAAACGGTCCGACACATATGGCAAAACCTGACACGGCTGGTGACAGATGCCTGTTAGTGTAAGACATGTCATGCTGGCCTCGGGGGTGTATTAAAAGTAACCAGATCCTAAACTCTGGGAAAATGACCATGGTCTGCAGTTGGTGTGGTTTATCCAGAGCCAATTTTTTTCCTAGCTCTGGTTAAATGAAATAATATTCATCATTCACCACAGAGGTGTAGTAGAATAATACAAAACGCTAGCCATTAGACCATACTTGGAATCGTTTACTTTGCCTGAAATGGGGATTACACCGTCTAATTTAAGGGGCCTGTAAATCGGTGTAACTCCAGCGATCTTCTGCTAGTGACGCCTCCTGAGGTTCTGGCCCTTACTCTAAGAGCAGGTTTTATTTGGAAAGACAAACAATCTGACACGCCTTTGAATTCCTGTAGTAAAGCGGAAACGCTCGCTCCGGCCCGAACGCCACCGCTGGTGTGTTCCGCTTCCGAAGCGCTCTGCACGCCTCAGAGTTACAGGGTAATTGGTCTGTCACCAGGCATAAAGGCAGAGGCGAGGATGCCAGCGTGAGGGGCATTAAAAGACGATGCGGAGGTGTCTGAGGATTTAGGAAAAGAAGGTCTCTGAGGTTTTTTTAAACGTCCTATCTTCAATGAACACTGATTCCCCAGCACCACTTGTTTGGCAATACCGCACCCAGAGGATCAAGGCGACTGAACTAGCTGTTGCTTTGGCACAGGTATGTCTACACAGCAGAATAATTGATGCTACACAGCAAGCCATTATTTCGAAATAATGTCAGGCTGGAGGACTTCTTACTCCAACTCCTGTAACCCTCATTTCAGGAGGAGTAAGGGAAGTTGAAGGAAGACTGTTTTTCCTTTGACTTCCTGCTGTGTGGACAGTACCCAAAGCCTAATTAGGCTATTTTGACTTTAGCTATGCAATTGATGCAGCTGAAGTTAGGTATCTTAATTCAACTTTTGCCTGCAGTGTAAACATGCCCTGGGTATACCCTTTGGCTACGTCTAGACTGGCATGATTTTCCACAAATGCTTTTAATGGAAAAGTTTTCCGTTAAAAGCATTTGCGGAAAAGAGCATCTAGATTGGCATGGATGCTTTTCCGCAAAAGCACTTTTTGCGGAAAAGCGTCCGTGCCAATCTAGATGCGCTTTTGCGCAAGAAAGCCCCGATCGCCATTTTAGCCATCGGGGCTTTTTTGCGCAAAACAATTCTGGGTTGTCTACACTGGCCCTCTTGCGCAAAAGCATTTGCGCAAGAGGGCTTTTGCCCAAACGCATAGTATTTGCGCAAGAACACTGACAATCATATATTAGATCATCAGTGTTCTTGCGCAAATTCAAGCGGCCAGTGTAGACAGCTGGCAAGTTTTTCCAGAAAAGCGGCTGATTTTCTGGAAAAACTGGCCAGTCTAGATACAGCCTTTGGGTATGTCTACTATGCAATGCTATTTTGGGATACCAGAGGTAACCCAAAATAGCAACCCTGTGTCTTTTGAATGCGTCCGCTATTTCAAAATATAGTGGATGTGCTATTTCACCATCCTTGTAAATCTCATTCTACGAGGAGTAAGGGGTGGCTCAAAATAGTGCTTTATTTCAAAATAGACACAAAATAAGCTACACAACTTGCATAGTGCAAACTGCATATCTTATTTCGAGTTTCAGGTGTTGTGTAGATGCACCCACGGCAAGGCTAAAGTTGGAATAAGCTATGCAACTTGAGCCATGTCAATTCCATAGCTTAAGTCAAAACAGCTTATTTTGGCTTTTGGAGCTGTCTACACAGCAGGAAGTTGAAGGAAGAACACTCTTCCTTCAGCTTCCCTTACTCCTCATGAAATGAGAGTTATAGGAGTCAGAATAAGAAGTCCTCCAGCTGGGCATTATTTTAAAATAAAAGCTGGCAGTGTAACATCAGTTATTCTGAAATAACAATCCTGTGTAGACATAGCCTTAGGGTTTGTCTACACTATGGCTACATCTACACTACAGGCGTCTTGCGCAAGAAGCCTTTCATGCTAGAGTTCTTGCGCAAAAACTTCTTGCGCAAGAGCACATCCACACCTCAAAGCACATTGCAAAAGCGATGTGTTTTTGTGCAAGAGAGCATCCACACTGCTGGACGCTCTTGCGCAAGAAAGCTCTGACGGCCATTCACTGAATGGCCATCAGATCACCTGTGCTTTTTTCCAAAGGGGTTTCTTGTGCAAAGGTTTTCCATAGGGGTTTCCATAGGGGTTTCTCTGGAGCATCCACACGGACCTTTTTGTGCAATAGCTGTAGTGCTAAAAGCAGTTATGCCTCAGAAAAGGAGGTTACCTATGGCAGAAAAAGCCCTCTATTCTGCCATTTTAACTGCCCATTTAATTACACAAGAGCTCATTTGAGGTGTGAATGCTCCCCAGGTTTTTGCGCAAAAACAGCTACACTGCACCCCAAACTAGAATAAGATACACAATTTGTGCTATGCAAATTGTGTATCTTATTTTGAATCTGTTTCAAAATAGCTTATTTTGAAATTTGGAGCAGCTAAACAATGCCAAATTTCAAAATAACACACTATTTCAAGCCATCCCTTATCGCTGGTGCAATGAGGTGTACTGGAATGGTAAAATAGCGCACCCGTTATTTTGAAAATATTTCAAAATAACAGGTGGCTTGTGTAGATGTGGGGTAGTTATTTTGGGATATCTCTGCAGTGTAGACATACCCTTAGGGACAGGGTTGAATGAAGATATGCAACTTCAGCTATGTTAATTGTGTAGCTGAAGTCAAAGTAGCTTAACTGGACTTTTGGTGCTGTCCACACTGCAGGAAGTGGAAGGGAGAACACTCTGGCTATGTCTACACTACAAGTTTTCTCGGCAAAAAAAATGCTAATGAGGGACTCATTAGCATGAGTCCAATCTCATTTGCATATTTTCTGCCATTCTGTTTTTTCGCTAGGGTTTTTGTACAAAAACAAGCAGTGTGGATGTTTTCTTTTTGCGCAAAAACCCCTTTTCCCACAAGATCGGTAAACCTCCTTTTATGAGGCATAAGGCTCTTGCAGGAAAAGTTGTTTTTGTGTAAAAAGAAAATGTTCACACTGCTTGGTTTTGCACAAAAACCCTAGTGAAAAAACGGATTGGCAGAAAATATGCAAATGAGATCAGGAGTCATGCAAATGAGTTCCTCATTAGCATATTTTTTGCCTAGAAAACTCGTAATGTAGACGTAGCTTCTCTTTTTGACTTCTCTTACTCCTCAGGGAAGCAGGACTATGGGCATGGACCAGACTGCCCCTCTCAGTTCAAATTAGCTGTCTTAACTAGACCTTCTGATTCCAACCCTGGAAGATAGACAGGGTAGCTTCCATCATTCTCTGTAGATGTAGTACCCTAAGGTGCCACAGGACATGGCTACTCTTTTTTTTTAAGTTACAGACTAACACCCCTCTGAGCCCCCTTTGATGGTGTATCCCTGGCACCGGAAGCCGCAACAGCCGTTGGTGCTCAAAAAGCCATCTCCAGTGCTGGCTGTAGCTAATTCAGGGACACCTGCCCGCCTATTCCTTGCCGCTTAGAACTGCCAGACAAGGTCTAGGCAGTGCCCCGAGGGGCTCCCCTCTCGTGTTGTGACTCCATCCGCAGCGGGAGCCGGAGGGAAGCGCTCCTCCTACGGTGCGTACATTAACCGGCCTTTGCAATGTCCCACTTTGGGGCGAGGGCCCTCGAGTTTCCCCGAGGTCTGGCTGCTCTGCAGAGGCAACAAAAATATCAACCTCGCTACTGCTGCAAGGAGGGGAGGGGAAGCAGCTAGCTTCAAAGCCTCGCAATCCAAACCAGTCTGCCTGTCTCTAGGGCAGCAGGATCGGGTCCCTGGAGGGGGAAGCACTCATAAGGCCCTAGCTCCACCAGTTACAATTGTCCCCGATCTGTCTTCTCTTCCCTGTATATGGGAGGAGACCTTTCCCCCCCTTGAACTTTGCTGATGAAATAGAGGTTGCTAGCACCCTTGGCCGGTCCAATGAAGGAAGTCAATTCATACATTTATGATACTCATCGGAGTCAGGCAACTAAAGTGTTAAAATGAATAACTCCTCCCCCAAATCCCAAGGGATTTAGACCCCCCCCCCCCGGCAGGATGGTGGAGTTTGCCCGGCACCTGTGAGATTATATATATATATATGGAGTCCTTTCCTTCCTCCTCCCCAGGCAACTTCTAAGGTCGTGCATTTTAAAACCAGCTTTCCCTCCATGTGAGCAACGCCGTCTCGCCACTTGAAGGAGTTTTGTGAATGGAAACAAAGTAACAGTTTCGCCTATACGAACACGTGGCGATTTCACGGAGCGCCCCCAGCCCCCCAGCCCAGTGCGAGTGCCCTGCCAAACGTTGCTTCGCTCCGACGCTGGTGAGCTCTGCAGCCCTCCCCAGGTACCCAGAGCTAACGCCTGGGTCTCCTCTCTCCTACTCCCCTATCGCCACCGGTTAGATGGCAGCAGAGGCAGCGCCCGCCGGTCTCGGGGTAGCCCCTTAGCTCTCCCCACCTTACACATGCTCACCGCGGGAGACACCAGGGGCCTGGGACTTCCTTTGCCTGCACCCACTGGCGGGCGGCGCAGGGAGAGGCTGCCTGGCCAGGAACTAGCCGCGTAGGAGCGAAGATCACCCAAGGAGAAAGCTGCTTTCATCCGTTTGCGTTGCTCAGAACCGGGGGCCCTCCTGTGTTAAATGAGCGCTCCAAAGGGCCCGAAGCCAGGATGTTGAAAAGAGGCCTCCCCTGTCCTCAGCTCACCCATCAGAAGGGGCAGGTGAAAGGCCCAGGGGCCTATGAAGAGGTGGGGAGAAGTTCGGAGCTATGAGCCCCTGACCATGAATTTTAGGGCATGGGGGTGGGCCATGTAGCTTATCCATCGTGTCTGTTACCTATACTCTAGTATAGCGGTCCTGGCAGGCTTTGCCTTTCCCACGCTACAAGAACACAAGAATCGTCTCTGGGAGGATGGAAACGGAGACTGTACTTTGCTACAGAGACCCGGTCTCTGGGAAATATCCACTAAGGGGGGGTGTAATGGATAGTTTTTACGCAGCGCTGCAGCTGTACAGCTGTTTAACAAGCTGCCTTACTACACAATTAAATACATGCTTTGGGGGCGTGCAGCTTGTGTTGTGCGTATGATTTGCCTGACAACGAAGTACACGGCCAGCAAATGTTTGCTGGAGTGGTTTTTGAAAGGGCCAATTGGTGGCGATAGACCAGGGCTCCTGTGAGTTTTGCCTAAGGAAGGTCCGTAGGTCTGGCTCCTGTATTGACGCAGCTGCATGGTCTTCTTTACAGGCATTTATGCGCTCTCTTGTTAAGTCATATCCACTAAATTAAAGCGCTAAAAGCCTTTATTGTAGATGAAAAACTTTCCCCCTCCTCATCATATTTCTTAATATAATCCATAGGCCACTCTTTATTTTTCTTCCATGATCTGCTTTAAGAGCTCTCAAAAGTAATATCAAACCTTCACCTTCTCGTTGCTTAAAGCAGAATTTTTGTAGCAATCCTGCATCCGAAAAAAAAATAATGTGAACTACTACACTAGTCTGATACCTTTTTAAAAATAGCAACACAGGACATTTTTTGGAGGAGACCCTGAACTCCCTTGCATTTCCAAAACTCCCATTGGTCCAGGATGAGGATGGAGCCCATAATTGCAAAATAGCCGATTGCACTTGCTGCAAATACAGGGCATCGGCCCCTGGGTAATTCCTTAATCTAGTATTTTCCAATTACTGTGTAATTAAATTATGCCTACCTAATTTCCTCTGTTTTAATTCACCTCTTAAAATGAGCTGTTTGCCGTTACTGTGCTCTGTTACCCTCAGAGTTCTGGCCCAGAAAGAGCTGGATTTATGCGGGTGAAGCTATTTCCATCTACTTACAAGACCACATCCAATTGGCTTTACTAACTTCTATTCCTTCCATTGACTTTTCATTTGGACCTCTGGCAGGAATTAGATACCCAAGATTTGACCAATAGACCTTAAAACAAAGTAGACACTTCCAGACAAAAGGTGATTTAGTATATAGGTGGGATGTTTTATGCCCGTATTTATCCATGGCCACGTTCTAAATCTTAAAAACAATATTGTATGATGAGAAGTTAGCATTAAGTTTCCCATCAGCATCACTCTCATTTAAGGAGGATTGTGCGACTCCTTAGAGTGCAACAATTTGTCAGTGTCCTCAAAATATTTCCTATTTTCAGAATTGCTCCTGGGGCAGAGTAGAAAAATGCCCTTTGGCCTGAACCAAATCTCAAACTGACTCGGGATTTTAAAAAGTATTTGGAGTGATTCAGTCTGCACGCACATTCCATTAACACGAACCAAAACTTCCATAGCAGATGCCCTGGATTTATGTCATCTGGGTAATTTCTAGGCTACGACGATGCAAAGGAGAGGGAATAAAAGACATCGGGTGCTTTGTTTGTGTTTTATTATTCAAAACGATCTAGAATTTAAAAAGCACAGTGTGCGTGTTGTTGCTGGCAGGTTCCTTAAGAGGGCTCAGCCGGAAGGAGTAGCTATAGAGCAGGCGCTAAACCACCATCTATCTAAGTACCGATACAGCTTCTGATTTCTGGTCCTTACCGATCATCATTGTGAAGAAGGTTGGGGGACTGCTGCTGGTCCCCTAGTGGTCTGTGAATGAAGGACGTTGGGCTTAAGAATTAATCACCAGGGGAGTTCATTCTGCAGCCTAGCATGAGACTGGAGGATGGAGTTATAAGGAGGGATTTTCAGAGCTGCTCGAAGGAATATGACACCCTATTCCCATCGAAAATCTCATCCCATAAGCAAAGACGTTCTCTTGTTTATTTGTAAAACACAGAGGATCTACTCCTACTCTCATACAATGAAGTCAAGGGGAAGCCATTGGCTCCAATAGGTGCAGGAGTGAGCATTATGTTTTAGGATATATTTTTAAATACTTTAGATAGCGAAATCTGAAAATGACGCGCTGCGATCACTTCATCAAACAGGCGTTGAGTGGTTACAGCGATGCAGTTTATTCACTAATTATAGCAATGTTTGCATACACACTCTTTAGGTGTACTCCAATATTAAAGTGCATGGAAATACAACATATCTCATTTACTTGAACCAGTGAGTAGTCTGCCAGAGATTCACAGGCTACACGTTATGTTTAACACACTCCGACCTAATTTCCCCCCTCTGGTTGTAAAGTTACTATTGAAAACAGACCCTGCAGTGACAAACTCACAGCCTCGAGGAGATTCCTAGGTAAATTCTCTGCTCGCCTTTAACCTAGTGTTCTCGGAGCCATGCAAGGAGCGTTCAGCTGGGAGTGGGGAGCCTTACCTCTCGCCCATTTGCTGTGTTAGTTTAATATAGACTTTACCGTAGTTTGTGTTTTGATTTTCAAAATCTGATCACCTTTAGATGCCAACTCGTGTTAATGGAGCAAGGAAACCATATAATTGGTCAAATATGAACCACATATTTTTCTTGAGGGACCACACTTAAGTTCTAGGGACTTTTATTGAGTTACGTTTTACTAGTCCTAAAACATTTAGCGTTATGCACTTAAAAGATACAGATCATAGGTATTACAGCCACCGAAAATATTTTAGTCAGTGAATGTTCAGTGTAGCAGGTAGAGATGAACTTAGCACGTCTTTGAGACTGAGCTGGGAACAGACTCTTCAGCCATAAAATGCACTTAACAGTCTATTTAATAGTGGCGAGGTCCTTGAAAATGCAATATCCATGCTAATCTTGCCTTTTTCTAAATCAGAAATGAAAAATAGGTCAGTAAGGTAGAGCCTTCCCCGTTCATTTAAAATGTGACATTTAGTCTATTTAAATAACTAAGTAAACTTTATTAATTCAAGATTTGGTAAGCAAGCTGAGGAAGGAGGCACTCCGCAACTTTATTAAGATCACAGAATGTCCTTGAACTCAAGGTTTAGTAACATCCCTCCTTACTTCAGATGGGAAAAGCCAATTCACCCTCTCCTCTCAATTAAGCAATGAAATAGCTGACCCCCACACACGTACTTTTTGTTAGAGAGAGATAACAAGATACCCAGGATGTAACAACGCATTGGAAGAAGACATATACTTGCAGTTCAGGAAGCCCTTCCGCTCCCCCCCCCCCCCCGCCCCAAAGAGTTCAAGTTCTAGAAGCACATGGAGTGGTGCTAAAAATCAAGATAGCAACTGCAGAACAGTTTCACTAGTGCCCTTCACTTACACCTAAGTGTTAAAACATGGGCACTGGCTTTTTTGTGGAGTCTGAGAATTATTTTTTTTATTAAAAATGGCAGTCGTAAGTCTTTAACTCAACCATGCCCTTTTAACCAATTTATTAATTATTATTTTTGTTATTGTTGTGATTCGTATTACAATGCTTGTTATTATAGCACGATTCCTATCATGATAAAGATTTTAAAAGAGAAATAAGAGAAATAATAAAAAGTCAAGATGCAAAATAACTGACTGAACCGCTCTATTTAAAAGGAAACAACCAGGATGACGGGTTTCAACGTTCCAGCTTTTTGACTGAACTAGCACTTACTTCTTCTGCAAATTTACCAAACACGTGTGCCATAAAGACAGGTACATACAATTTTGAGAGTATTGAGGTTCCAGTAAAAAGTCCAACTGAAAAAAAAGTCTCTAAAGTGTGTTTTCCCACTGCCTTCTGCATCCCAGCTCAGTTCAGGAACTAAATCCTTACATGAGCTGAAAAAGGCAACTTTTGAGAGCTGCAACTTCTTCCAAGCCTCTTTCTCTCCTATCTGTTCCCGGAAGGAGTTTCCCCCCGTTCTAATTACATGTCATTCTAGAGTTATGGAACACAGTAACGATATTCGTGTTTCGATTATGCAGCAAGTTTACTTCAGTCGTAACTGCTGTAATTAAAACGGCCAGCAAACTCATTCAAACGTCACGAGGATGTGAAAAGGGTTAATAGAAACCCATCTTCCTGATCGTTATTCGTTTCTCTCTCCTAGAAAGTACCAAACCCCGCTTGTCTACTGCTCCGTTGTTACACTGTGTCCTTAATGTCTTTCCCAGTCATTGATCTGGTCAAAGTCACTGCAGAAATACTAGTGACAGGGACTCGATTTCAGGCAACGTGGCCAATATAAGTATTTAGAAAGCATTCAATAAAAAGTTTTCCCGGGGAAGTGAATGATTTAACCTCGCCACAAAGGCAGCTAAGCTAATTGAACCAATGCACTTGAACTTACAGCAATATAGCCTAACAGGGCCCTAAGAATTCTCGGCCAAATGTACATTTGAAAATAGAATGCCCCCAAATGATGAGAAGTTAGGGAATAATATGAATAGTCTAAAGGACACAGATGTATTGCTTTTGCTGTTGAATTAAGAAGTTAGTAACTCAGGTACTATGAAGGAAGCATATGATTGGTGGGTTTGCTTAACATTGATCCGCTTGTTATTTTACATAAGGAATAACAATCGGTTAGGTACTGTGGGTAGGTCTACACTGCATGGCTATTTCGGGATACTGGAGGTATCTCTAAATAGTTACCCCACATCTACACTAGCTGCCTGTTATTTTGAAATATTTTTTGAAATAAGGGGCATGATATTTTGCCATCCCGGTAAGCCTCGCTGCATCTGTGTAGATGCACCATATTTCAAAATAAGCGATTTCAAAATAGATTTGAGATAACATACGTGTAGTGCAACTTGTGTATCTTATTTCAAGTTTAGGGTGCTGTGTAGATGCACCCAGTGGTATAACCATGAAGAAAACAGAAAAAAAAAACCACACCAAAAGGAGCCAGAGCTGGCTAGCTGGCTAGCTAGATTAAAATAGTGCTCTGGGCTAACTACAGTGTGGATGCTCTCTTGCACTTTGAGGTGTGGATGTGCTTTGGAGCAAGAAGTTTTTGCGCAAGAACTCTTCTGCAAAAGACTTCTGCTGCAAAAACCCTGCAGTGTAGACGTAGCCAAAGAGAGCATCCACACTGCCAAAGCGCATTGAAAAAGCAATCTGCTTTTTCAAAAGATAGCTTCTCGCATTTTAACTGTGATTACTATGGATGGAGTGGCCACCGGGGCACCTGTGCTTTTTCCTCTTTCCTTTTCTTTCAGAAGAACTCCCTCTTCCCCATCTTCCCGGTCTCTGAAACAGCTCTTTTGGAAAAAGGCTTCTTCCTCATAGAAAGAGGTTTGCCAATGTTGGAAAAACCCTTCTGTTCTTTTGATTTTTTCCCTGAAAGAACGCAATTGCAATGTGGACGTAAGTGAAGTTTTTTCAGAAAAACGGCTGTTTTTCTGAAAAAACTCTGTAATGTAGACATAGCCTAACTCTTCACATCAGCTCACAATAATTTTTAAAAGGGGACTACAAGTTAAATAGCAATTGTTGTTAGTGTTCTTTATACATCAGCATCTAATACCATTCCAATTCTAATTTATTTGAACTTGTAACCAATACATTTTTGAGTTTGAATTTGTTATAGATACATTTGTTTAGAACCCAATAAGACATTCCCTTGGTTCATCTCTTGCACAACTGATTATTGAATTAAGTATCCATATGAGTCCATAAAGTTAGCTGGTTTCTTAGTGCTCATTGTAAAAATCTGATGCTCTGATAATGTCCTGATGTCCTTGATCTACTATCTTCAGCTACATATAGGGATCCAAAGCTGCTCATTGATCTCAAGGGTTAGACACCAATAAGTGGTTGATATTATCATGTGTACAATATCTTATATTTTTAGTCTTCTGATACTTTAAGAATACACTGAGTGGGATGATAAGCAAAGAGCAGAAATGGCTTCAAACGGTTAAACAACTACCATGTGGTGATATGTTTGTTGCAGAATTGGTTTATACTCAGAAGATACAGGATACTGGCACTTGTATCCTATCCTATATATTAATTAGAAAATACTTTTGAGAAGCCAAAAGGTATTTCTGCTGACATACAAGAATAGACTAGACAAAATACTATTGTCAGATCTCTAAAATTTTCCAACTTTTGCTTTTTTGACCAACCCTCTCTAATTTTTTGGGAGGGTTTCCCACCAGTTCTATTGATGTTGAGTAAGAATAATAACAACAATGTATATGATAGTCAATGTTCCCTCTAATTTTTTTCAATCCCCATGCAAAATATATTTTGTTATGTGCACTGAGGCACGTGTGGATGTGCACCACTAGTAGGAACACATGCTGCTGGCTGTGGGTGCTGTGGGAACTCTGAAAATCAGCTGGGTGGCTACCTAAATGCTCAATTTACAGGGAACACTGATTATAGTGCCACTCAAAGGCCTTATTTGGGTATGGGGTTTCATTGAATTGGGCACAGTACAAAGCATACAAATCCTGCTCCAGAGGGAGTACCTTCTAAAAGACATAATATAGATACAGGATACAGGTTGAGGAAGCAACATATAACCAAATGAATATGGTGAAGAATTAGCATAGCTCGTTAATGACATGCTTTTTTTTATTTGAATGTTGTTTTTTTAATTGGCAGTAGAGGTAGGTGAGGAATGGCAGGAATGAAGAAATTAGTGAGATTAGGGAAATGTCCTACAGCAGTGATCTCCAGCCTTTTTATGCACAAGGTCACTTTTTGAATTTAAGTGCAATCCAAACCTCAAACCCAAACACTCTTGCCCTACCCCGTCTCTGAGACCCTTCCCCTGCCTCACCCCTTCTCCAAGACATCACCTTTCTCACTTCCTTCCCCTCCTTTCTCCACTCTTACTCACTTTCATCAGGCTGGGGTAGGGAGTTGGAGTGTGGGGGGGGGGGGAGGTGGTGCAGGCTCCCATCTTGGGCTGAAGGGTTTTGGAGTGTGGGAGGGTCTCTTAACTGAGCCTGGGGTAGGGAGTTGGTGGATTCAGGGTGCAGGCTCTGGGAGGGAGTTGGGGTGCAGGATGTGGTTCAGCATTGGGACAGGTGTTCAGAATGTGGGCACCACTTACCTCTGGCACTCCCGGGCAGTGGTACAGCGGGGTTAAGGCAGGCTCATCCCTACCACAGCGCTGTGCCATTTCCAAAAGCAGTTGGCACATCTAGTAGCAGCTCCTGGAGTAGAGGGGCAGGTGGCTCCATGTGCTGCCCCCCTGTCTGCAGGCACTGTCCCTACATCTCCATTGGCCCCAAGGGAGCCATTTAAGGAGGACTAGGGAGGCAGTAGACCAGGGGTGGGAAATAATTTTTGCCTGGGGGCCACTTCAAACATTTTTGAAGTAGCCCCGGGCCACACCAGAAGGGGCAGGGCCTAAATGGGAAGGGGCGGGGCTACCCCACCCCAAGACCATGATTGGAAATTACGGCCTAGGGGCGGGGGAGCACGCGAAGCCTTCTCCGCTCTGCCTCCGTCGCGTGAGTAGTGCGCGGCACTTTGAAGCGCAGGGCAGGGACAGAGCGGAGAAGGCTTTGAGCACTCCCCCGCCCTTAGGCCCGAATTTGCCTGGGCGCAGGGGAGCAGCAGGGCTTCCGCAGGCCGGATCCACCCATTTGGTGGGCCGGATCCGGCCCGCAGAGGCCTTTTGCCCACCCCTGCAGTAGATCCCCTCCTGAGTTTGAACCCTTGAATTTCATACTTGAGATCTGCTTAAAACCCATGCCCTGACTCCAGAAGCAGTTCTTAAATGCAACAGAGTCTGAGGTGCTTGCAGTTTTGCCTTTGGGACAGGGGGTTTGTTATAAAAAGAGGGAGGCGGAGTGATAGGAGTAACAAAATGTTGGGCGTTCAAGTAATTGAAGGATCGTTAGATCATCATGAAAACATTGCTGGGTACTCCACTTAAAATATAAGGGGAAAAAAGAGTAGGAATGAGTGTTGTGCTGCTGGGATTTGCATTTGGATTACAGTGTTAAACTTTGGGTGCATCTACACTGCACCGTGTTTCTGGAATAAAGTCCATTATTCCGGAAAAACAATATGAGCTTCCACACAGCAATTGCGTTATTTCTAAAGAAAATCAAAATAACGGATGGCTTTTTCCACCCTTTTATAGTCCCTATTCCATGAGGAATAGTCCCTATTCCTATTATAAATAGTCCCTATTCCACGAGGAATAAGGCCTCTTCCAAAAAAGCTATTTCGGAAGAGGGTGTGTGTGGATGCGGAATAGGGAATATTTTTTTTAAAAAGAGGCCACCAGGAAATCCCACAGGTGCCCTGCTGGCCACTCCGTACACACTCATCCGGACTCTATAGTTCCTGTTCCCTTGCAGCTCTTGTGGGCTTTTGTGGAAAGGACTTGTGGCAGGAAGCCGGCCTCAGAACCTCCAGCCACAGTGCAGCTGCTAGTGCCTCACATCTGGCCACCATGTCAGAGCCCCAAGCCCCCAAGAGTCCCCTGCCCATCCCAGGGAGCACTCATAGGGCTCCCAGGAGCCTGCCAGGGCTGAAAGAGGCATGTGCCATCCTGGTCTGGGGCGGAGATCCTGGCCCTCCTCAAGGCGTGGGGGGACAAGGAGAACCTGTATGATCTCCGCTCCAGATGATGCAACACCAACATATATGTCTGGATGGCCAAGAGCCTGGCCACAAAGAGCCATACCCAGACACAAAAGCAAGTCCAGAGTAAGGTCAAGAAGCTCTTCCAGGACTATGCCAGGGTGAGGGAGTGCAGCTCATGCTCCGGGGCAGAACCCCACTCCTGCCCCTATTTTGAGGACCTGCTCTGAATCCTGGAGAATGGTGCAGTTCCTTCTAGGGTTGCCAGGTGTCCGGTTTTCGCCCAGACAGTTCGGTATTCGGTCCCCTGTCCAGTAAAAAAACCCAGAAAATACCGGACATGTGAAATGTCCGGTATTTCCTGTTTCCCTTGGATGGAAGCCTGATGGGAACAATCTTCCCCTGCCGCATATGGTGGGGTGGCAGAGTGAGGAGCGTGGGAAGCCCGGAGGGGACAATTTTCCCCTGCCGCGTCTGGCGGGGACGGGGGAGTGAGGAGCTTGGGGCCATTTAAAGGCACAGCGCCCCCCCCTTTTTTTTGCTTAACAACTTTGGTCTGCCCCCGCTTTTTTTTTTTTCTCAACAGAATTTTTTGCCGGTGGGCTTTTTTTTGTTGGGGAGGGGGGCTGGTATTCGGTATTTTTTGTGAAACCATCTGGCAACCCTAGTCCCTTCCCCTCCCCTGGTGGTGGACTCCGGGTTGGAAACACCTGTTGTCACCCACCCTGGAGTCCCAGCCCATGAGGAGGAGGATGCAGCCAGCATGGTGACCACCATCATCCTGGAGCCGGTACCCCATGGCCTGGATGTATCCCAGGCATCCTCTGATGCTGGGAAGGGATCATCAGGTGAGTGATCTTAGTTTTCTTATACACACAGGGTGGGGGTGGCGTGCTCTGAGGGGCTGTGATGTAACCATTGCTCGGCCTTCTTGGCCTGGCCGTTGCACTGCAGTCTGTGCACATGGATGCACGTACAGAGCCAGTCTGCGCCACACAGCCCCAGGAGGCGGCACTGGAGCACCCCTGGACTCCTGCTCACAGGCTCTGGGGAGGTCGGCCACACTTCTGACCCCCCCAGGGTGGACACCCTCCCACCACAAGCCATTGCTGGAAGGAGGCTGGAGACAAGGACACACACACGCATGCACATAGACTCTGAAGTGCCGCACACAGCACATGGACATGCCTGCAAGCTCGAGGCAGCACCCGCTCCCAGGGACAGCACTACCAGGTGCAGGTGTGTGTGTGGCACTGATGGAAGCCCAGGCAGCTCAAGGCCCCTCTCCCGCCCATTGGATCCCAGTGTGGCCGGCCATTTCCCTTGCCTGTTTGTCTGTGGGACATGGGGTGAAAGCATGGTCCCCTGGGGATGTCTGGGCCCCTGTATGACAAGGCCTGCTGTACAGACCACACATGGCCTTTCTCCCAGGACATCACCTTCCTCAGACCCAGGAACTGTTGCTCTCAACTCATGGATGAGGGCAAGGCTTCATGGACAGTGTCTCTAGGGATGACTGACCATCTCTCTTTATTGTCCCCAGCCAGACCAGTTTTGACAGTTGAGCAACCTACAGCACCCGAGCCAGCCGCCTGACCCCAGGGGAGCCGCCGGCACTGGAGGGTCCAGGAGGACCTCATGAGGGAGCATGTCTCCATCCTCCAGGACATGCAGCAGACGGTGGCCTAGAAGGTCTGGGATGACACGCAGTGGTGGACACAGATGTGGAATGAGCTGCTGCAGCAGGGACACAACATGTGTGCGACTGTCCAGGATCTCCTGACCCACCCGGAGCCAGCTCCTGCTCTTACCCCAGTCCCAGTCCTTGCTCCTGCTCCTGCTCCCCCTCCCATGCCTGACCCCGCTCCAACCCCCCCTCCTGCCTATCCCCTTATCCTCCCCAGATCCCCCCACCTCCGAGGTCGCGGATGTCCCTGCACATGAGGCAGAGGAAGCACCCAAGCCACGTGCCACTCTTAGCCCCAGCCCTGAGCTTCTCCTCCCTGCTCCAAGATTCTCAGCCCCCTTCCCCTCCCCATTTCCAGGTTCTCAGCCCCCTTCTCCCCAGTTACTTCTATCCCAAATAAATCATGACAAAGTTCTGTTTATATGACCAAACCGTTTTTTAATTGTGTCTGCAGAGAAGGGGAGGAGGGGAAAGGAGAGGTTGTTGTGGGAAATGCAGAGAGCATCAAGGCACAGGCCCCTAGTAGGGAGGCCCTGGGGAGAGTCACTGGGGGTCCTTGTGAGAAACTTTCCCTCAGGGCCTCCTGGATGTGCATCCCTGCCTGATGGGCCTGCCGAATGGCAGCTGTGTGCGGCTGCTCAAAGGCCCTTCCCTCCTGGCCGGCCTCTGCCCACCACCCTAGAAGGAAGGCCTTCCCCTTCCTCTTCACAATGTTGTAAAGCACACAACATTCTGACACCACCTGGGGGATGTTCTGCTCCCCCACATCCAGGAAGTTCAGGAGGCACCTGAACCTCACCTTCAAATGGCCAAAGACACATTCAGCCTTCATGTGGGCCCTGGCCAGGCACCATTGAAGAGGTTCTTGGTCTGGTCCAGGTGGCCAGTGTATGGCTTCATCAGCCACAGCATGAGGGAGTAAGCCGCGTCTCCCATGATGCACAGTGGCATTTCCACGTCCTCGACCCTGATGCACTTGGGGAAGAAAGTGCCAGCCTCCAGCTTGTAGTAGAGGATGGAGCTGCAGAAGACGCGGGTGTCCTGCACTTTCCCAACCAGCCTATGAAGATGTCCATAAACTGGCCACAGTGGTCGACCAGGGCCATCGAGAAGTATCCCTTCCTGTTGATGTATTGCGCTGCCCAGTGGTCAGGGGGCCCGGATGGGTATGTGTGTGTTGTCAATAGTCCCCCTGCAGTTGGGGAAACCCCCAGCGGCAAATCTGGTGATGATGGGGTCCAAGTCACTCAGTCAGATGACTGTGCATAGCAGGATGGTGTTGATGGCCCTCACCACCTGCAGAAGGAGACAAACAGAGAAACAAAACAGAGAATCAAAGGAGGGCCCTGAGCCCTTGGGAAGTCCCTGAGCCCTCCCTCCCTTCCCCCCATAAACATCCCAGGAGCCACCCCCTATGAAGCCTGCCCCCCCCCCCCACAGGGCTGTGTGACTGCAGGACTGTAGAACCCCGCAGGGATGGTGTTCCCCCTGCCACCTCCACCCCACCCCCTGCACTCCCAACCCCTTCTTTCCCGAGGGTCCTCCTTTCCAGTACTCCCCCCCCCGTCCAGGGACTGCATGACGAGGGCCCTGACGGTTGACTTCCCCATGCTGAATTGATTGCCCACAGACCGGTAACTGTCTGGTGTGGAGAGCTTCCAGATGGCGATGGTGACCCACTTCTCCAAGGGGATGGCAGGTCGCAGCTGCATGTCCTGTCGCCTGAGGGCAGGGGCGAGCCAGGCACACAGCTCCAGGAATGTCTCCTTCCTCATGCGGAAGTTTTGGAGCCACTGCGGGTCGTCCCACTGCTCCATCACTAGCTGGTCCCACCAGTCGGAACTGGTGTCCAGCCGCCAGAAGCATCGCTTCACAGTAGGGTGCGGTTGCAAGCACAGTGCTCCTGCACACATTCAGAGGTTCTCCACAATCAGCTCAGGGTTGAGTTCATGCAGGGCCATGACAGCAGCCTGCAGAAACTGCTGAATGGCATTGTGGGGCTGTCATGTGCCCAGAGGCAGCTGTGGCTCCATAGCAGGAAGTGCTGTGGTGTCCTGAAGCAGGGCAACAAAAGCACACCGTGTAAATAGTTTGCTGTCCTTCAGAGAGGTAGGCAAGCAAGCAGAAGAACTGGAGAAACCACTTTCTGGGGGGGTCGCTTTAAGCACCTGTCTCAGATAGCCTCAGGTAGCAGCTCCAGGAAGCAACTACTGATCTGATGCCCTACCTGGACTGGTTCCGGGTGGCCTAAAATGTGAGATAGCATCCAATCAGTGTGGACGATATCCTCCAGAAAAGCTTATTCCAAAAGACGCTTGCAGTGTAGACGTACCCCTATAAATGTTCTTGAAAAAAGGCTGAACAGGAACTAATCCAAAACTGACTGCAAAGAGTTACAATGGGATTTCACAAAACTGGGTGATTGGGCAACAGAAGGGAAGATGGAATTTAGTGTTGGTAAGTGCAAAGTAATGCACATGGAAATATATAGTCCTAACAATAGATACAAAATAGCTGTTACCACTCAAGAAAGAGATATTGGAATCATTGTGAATAGTTCCCTGAAACATCTGCTCAATGTGCAGTGGCAGTCTAAAAACTAAAAAAGCTAACAAAACACTGGGAATCATTAGGAAAGGAATAGATAAGAAGACAAAATACCATATTGCCTCTATATGAAGTCATGGTATGTCCACATCTTGAATACAGTATGCAGATCTGATTGTTCCATCTACAGAGATATATTGGATTTGGAAAAGGTACAGAAAGGGCCACAGAAATGATTATGGGTAAGGAACAGCTTCCATATGAGGAAAGATTAACAAGACTGGGACTTTTCAGCTTGGAAAAGAAATGACTAAAGGGTGGGGGGATATGTTAGAGGTCTAGAGAATCATGAATGGTGTGGAAAAATAGAATAAGGAAATGTTATTCATTCCTTTATTAATATAACACAAAAAGCTGACCCAATTAAATTTATAGGGAGCAGATTTAAAACAAACCAACACATTATTTCTTCACAGTCAACTCGTGGAACTCTTTGCAAGGGATGGTGGAAAGGCCCAGATTATAACAGGGTTCCAACAAGAACCAAATAAGTTCAAGGAGGATAGGTCCATCAATGGCTACTAGCCAGAATACGCAAGGAACCCCCCTCTGTCACCCATTTCCAGAAGCTGGGAATGGGCAACAGAGGATGGATTATGATGATTGCCTCCTCTGTTTATTCCTTCTGAAGCACCTGGCATTGGCCACTCTTGGAAGACAGGATACAGGGCTAGAAGGTCCTTTTGTTTGACCCAGCATGGCCATTCTGATGTTCTTTTATAGGGCTGAAATGTATCTGCCCCCTTGCTGTAACCCACTCCCCTTCCAGAGCTAAAATAGAGCCCAGGAGCCCTGATGGGGTCTGCCTCTCTCCACAGAGTTAGTAACAAAGTAAGAATATACATTAACATTTTAAGGCTAATCATTGTCCTTTAAGTGATTTGCCACAAGATGTCAGAATATGTTAGTGTTAGAGCTGAGTGGGTCTACTATTTATTTTTCTTTCTTTTATATAGGAATTAGATACAGTGCTCCCATCAGCTAACTGCTAAGTTGTCTGCCAAAAAAAAGTAGAGTTTTCCAGTGCCTTAGTACCCTTGGATAGAGATGATGGGTGTATGTGTATGGGAGAGTGAATGGGGTTGGTTCCCTGCCCCCATTTGTGCTTGGCTTGTCCTGAGCATGCTTAGTAACACAGCTGAAGCCTCTGTCCTCAGTCCACCCAACCATCCTCTCACTCTTCCCACATCATGACATGCACAAGTTGCCCCCCCACCAAATCTGAAATGGTGTCCCTGATTGGCCCTGGTTCTCTATTTCAAGCCAATGAGAGCTGCAAGAGTGGTGCTTGCAGGTAAAGGCAGCATTTGTAGGCTCCCTGCCCTGCCTTCCCCAGGGCTGCAAGGATGTGCTGGTTGCTTCCAGGAGCAGCACAGGGAGTCTGCCTTAACTATGCTGTGCTGCTGCTGGACTGTTAGCAGCTGATCTGCCAATTTTAAGCCCAAATCTAGGAGGCTTCCATCCAGTGTTCTGCACATGTATGGAAAAGATTAGAGAGAATGAATTTTGTTATGTGCACCAATATTGAGGTAATGTACAGATGTGCACCACCAGTAGAAACAAAAGCCCTAGATATAATATATATATTTTTAAATTACCATCGGGATAATTACTTGAGTCACAAGTTAGGCATTTGAGAATTCACTACTCAAAAAATGAAACTTAAGCATGAGAGAAATAAAAATTACAAAATGCACAACTAAAAAACCTAAAATAACATACTTTGAAAGAAATAAAAGAAGTAACAACAACAGCAACACAAGCAAGTGATATGCTGGGAGGTATGTTTGACGATGTGTTTGTGTGAGTGACAGACACACATAGGCTACGTCTACACTGCAGGCTTCTTGCGCAAGAATTTTTTGCGCAAGAGTTCTTGCGCAAAAAGTTCTTGCACAAGAGCACGTCCACACTGCCATGCACTTTTGCACAAGAAATGTGCTTTTGTGCTAGAGCGTCCATGACAGTGTGGACGCTCTCTTGCACAAGAAAGCTCTGATGGCCATTTTAGCCAGAGGGGTTTCTTTCATAAGAAACCCCCATTCCCGTCCACACTAGCCTTTTTGCGCAAGAGCTCTTGAGCAAAAAGGCTTATTCCTTGTGGGGAGAGGAATAACTCTTGCACAAAAAGCCCTGTGTTCTTACACTTTACTGCAGTTTTTCTTGTGCAAGAACAGGCTTGTAGTGTGGACGCTCTGCAAGTTTTTGCGCAAAAATGGTTGTTTTTGCACAAAAACTCAGCAGTATAGACATAGCCACAGTGTGTGAGAGTGATAGAGATTTGCATTGTTCCTTTAAATATACTGACCACATTCAGACATGGGAGACAGGAAAATCCCTCTGTCCCAAGCTCTGTTGTGTCCTCCTCCGCCCCCCCTTTTTCTGCCCCCCCTCCCCGAGATTAAATAATAGAGTGGAAGGTGGGGAACACGCTGTCAAAAGTGCCCCCCTCATATACTTCCCCCACCTTAAACAGCAAGCAGGAGGCTTGGGGGTGACGGCTCTAAGTCAGAGGGCAAGAGAAGCATGACAATGGTGAGAGGGACAGCTGAAGTATGGGCACTTGATAGCCCCATGGTCAAACCAGTTAGGATCATCCATCAGAAGCTCCAATATCTAGCAGTCAATCCCAATTGAGTGGCTGGTGACCTGTTCTACAGGTTGCACGATTATCCTTGAAAGATTTTTTTCCTCTTCTCCCTGACGACTATCTAAGGGCCTGATACTGCAAAGACTTAAGCAGCTGCTTAATTTTACTACCATTACTTCCAATGATTCTTCATTACAATAACAGTTTTAACTATGTGCATAAGTCTTTGCAGGATTGAGGTTTAAAACTTTAATATTTAATATTTGTAAATTAAATGCAAGTTCCAAGTAATATTTTCCTGAAAAAGTGATTAAAGAAATGTGTATCACATTGATAGTTTTACTTATGTATCAGAAAAAATAAAGTATTATACCTTTCTTTACATGTATATGCTGCCTATGAAACAGAAATGGACAATATAAATATCTACCTTTTCTAGCATTCATGCTAAAATCCTATAAACCTCCCCAACTTGGAACTCCATTTGAGTGACAGTTCTGTTCCTGGATTGGGCCCAGGAATTTGTGCTTTGTATTATCAGAAGAAATAACCTATATTCTGCTAAAACCACTGTCCGAGGAACAAACAGACACACATACACACAAAAGACACAAAAGCATTAATCAAGGGAGAAACTTGGAAAATGGATCAATTCATATTACACTGTTGGCAATAGGTAACAGTCAGGTGAATCTTGTCTAGGACTATCCACTGAGTAATGTTCTTTAGGTTAAGTTGTCAGGGTCCTTGACGGTATTACTGAAAGTAAAGAAATAACTGGAGTATGAAAAATTTGAAGGAGATGATTGATGTAGATCTCTCCTTTGCTCCCAAACTGCTCCCTAGATCTTTTCCCCCTGATGAACAGCCGGTCTCCAAGCTGGCAAAGAACAGGACTTCAGACTGCTCTGTTTCTTTGTCAAAGTACAGGACTTCCGACTGCTCCCAGTAAGGTCAGATCTTTGGGAGTTAGGTGCATAAACAGCTGGTAGCTGCATGAAGTCCTATCTGCCCTAGTGCTGCCACTAGAAGAGCTAAACATTTGGGCTATGTCTACACTGGCGGGTTATTGTGCAAGTACAGCTGTTCTTGCGCAAGAATCCGCAGAGCGTCTACACTGTCCACCCGCTCTTGCGCAAGGAAATTTACAGTACGGCGTGATAAGAGACAGCTCCTTGCGCAAGAGCTACACTGTTTTCTATCAGGTGTAAGCTTTCTTGCACAGGCGCTCTTGCGCAAGAGGGCAGTGTGGACATTCGGCAAACGCGTACTTGTGCAAGAATTGACCTCCAGTCAAAAACACAGGTGGCCTCTCCGACACTCCGTATGGGCAATCACCACTTGTTGGTTCCCCCTAGTTGCCCCCCCTTAAAGGCACAGGCACACAGCACAGCCATTTGCCATGTGTGGCCCGGGAAGCACCCGGGAGGAGCAATGGCAGCTGCCCAGCCTCAGCCAGGTCCCTCAGACCCTACCGAGGAGCCACCCCAGAGCACCCAGCAGGCCCACAGGGGCACCAAACAGCGGGCTCCATGCTGGAGCACCACTGAGGTGAATGCCCTCCTAGACCTCTGGGGAAGGGAGGAGGCCCTCCGGGACCCCATGTCCAGGAGGAGAAATGCCCAGATCTTCTCCCGGATGGTCCAGGTGCTGGCCGCACAGGGACACCCGGCCCAGACCCTGGAACAGGTCCGGGCCAAGGTGAAGGACCTGCACCTCACCTATGTGCGGGCCAGCAAGCGTGGGGGCGGCAGAGCCACTGCCTGTCCCCATTACCACCGCCTGCAACACATCCTGGGGGACACAGGGGCCAGTCCCCTGCTGGCCCAGGTGGACACAGCGGTGGCCACCCCAGTCGTCCGACCCAGGGAACCGGAGGAGGAGGAAGGAGACCGGTTCACGGACGAGTAAGAGGAGGAGGAGGCAGCAGAGGACAGCAGCCAGACCCCACCATCCCGGCCCAGCAGCAGTCAGGACGTGTCCCAGGCATCCTCAGAAGCTGGCGAGGGACTGTCTGATGAGTGCAGTGGCTACCATTCACAAGTGTGCTGGGGGCAGGGAGGCCACAGGGTGGGGGAGAGGTAGCGGCACATGGCACAGCGTGGCCACATGCTGTGCAGAGGCATGTAGCACATGCAACCTCATGCAGCTATGGTTGCCAGGTGTCCAGTTTTGAACCAGACAGTCCAGTATTTGAGCTTTCTGTTTGGGAAACAAATTGAGAGGATATAAATGAGAAAATATAAATGTCTGGTATTTTCTAACTAAGATGTAATGTAGCTTGTCATGTAATGTCAAGTGTGTCCGGTATTTTTGTTGAAACCATCTGGCAACCCTAAGTGCAGCCAGACCAAGTGACACAGAGAAGTGGCAGCTAGCCCCAGCACACGCCTGGGACCCTAGGGATTGTGCTCGACCAGACCTGAGGGGGGGGGGGGGTCTGGCTAGGAGTAGGCCAGCCCCAAGGTTGCAGGCCTGACCCCACACAGCCTAAAGGGTGCTGCACACATCACACATCCATGGCCACCTCTGAGACACTGTAGCTTCCCCTGGGGAAGGCACAACAGGCCCCGCAAGCACCCTGGGCCACCTTGGGACCCCCCGTCCTGCTGCCCCAGGGGAATTCCCCCTCGCCAGCCACACCTGTCCCTGGGCATTGTGACGTGCTGAGAGGAGGGCACAGGGCGCCGGAACACCATGGGGCAGGGCTCACTGACCATGTTGTTCTCCTCTGCTTCTCCTGCAGTGGGACCCCCGGCCAGCGAGGGACCTTCCAGCCCCATCCCGCCGGCGCCAAAGATCCAGGGCCCATTGCCGCGCATCCAAGACCGCCACCACCTTCTCCGCCGCCACGTCTGTGCCATCGAGCGCATGGAGCGCTCACTCAGAAACAAAATCCGTGCCGACGAGGAGTGGCGGGAGCGGGTATAGGGCCAGTACATTGAGCGCTGTGACCGCATGTACACCCTCCTGTGAACCATTGCGGAACGCATGGGCCCTGCACCACAGCACAGTGTGGCCAGGCCCCCTCCTGTTGCGCCCCCTGACATGCCCAGTCCTCCCCCCACTTTGCCCCCTGCCGTGCCCAGTCCTCCCCCCACTTCACCCCCTGACGTGCCCATGCCCCATCCTGCAGCCCCCCAACATCGGCACCTCCTGGTGCAGCCTGCCCCAACCCGGCACGAGGGGCAGAGGCGCCCCCGCACCCTTGGGGGTGGGAGAGGTCTCCCTTCATACCCATGAGGCCCTCCCAGTTCAGGGCCCCCTCCTCCCCCTCCCCACAGTGCACCCCCTTCCCCGTGTAAATAAAAGTGTCTTATATAAAACAAGTGCATTTTATTTATTGGGAGGTGAGGGAAGGGTGGCGGGAAGGGGTGGTGATGAGAGTGGGAAGTGGGGGCATGGGGGCATCCCTGTGGTCAGAGGTGTAGGGGTGGCCTATTGTGGGCTTCCTGGACCCGCACCCCGTGGCAGTTGGTCTGCCGGGTGGTGGCCGTTTGGGGCTGCTGGTAGGCCTGGCCCTCACCTACCATCCACCCCAGGAGGAAGGCCTCCCCCTTCCCCTCAATAATACTATGCAGCACGCAGCATGCCGAGATGACCTCCGGGAGGTACTGCACCTCCATGTCCAGGCAGATTAGGAGGCAGCTGAACCGTGCCTTCAGATGCCCAAAGGTGCACTCCACGGGATTGCGGGCCCAGTCCAGGTGGGTGTTGAAGGTGGCCTGGCTGTGGTCCAGTCGGCCGGTGTATGGCCGCATCAGCCAAGCCATCAGGGGGTAGGCCGCATCCCCCAAGATGCAGACCAGCATCCTGACATCCCCAATGGTGAATTCCCCCTGGGGGAAGTAGGTGCCCACCTCCAGCCTGTGGCACAGGTCTGAGTGCCTGAACATGCGAGCGTCATGGGCCCGGTCGGACCACCCCACATAAATGTCCTGGAACCGGCCCTGATGGTCCACGAGCGCCTGGAGCACCAATGAGCAGTAGCCCTTCCGGTTTATGAACCGGGACATTCGGTGCTCTGGCGCCTGGATGGGGATGTGGGTCCTGTCTATGGCTCCCCCGCAGTTCGGGAACCTGAGGCTGGTGAAGCCGGCAATGGTGGTGTCCACGTCATGGGGGCGGATCACCCTCTGGAGCAGCACGTCATTGATGGCGTGGATGACCTGCAGAGGGGCACACGGGAGCACAAGGGATGCATGGAATGAGACACAGTGCGTACATGGGCCCCTGGGGTGTGCTCACCCTCCCTTTGATGGCCCCTCCCCCCATGCAGGCCAGGGCCCTCTGCCCCCCAGGATTTCCTCTCCCCCCACCAGCGGGGCTGTGTGCAGGAGGGACAGCATGACCCCCTGGGTGCGGGGCTTCCCCCTGCCTCTACAGCCTCTCCCCACCCGGTCTGGCCCTTCCCTCCCCCAGGATGAGCCCGTGGTCCACGGAGGGCCTTACCGGCTGGACGACCACACTGATGGTGGACCTGCCCACCCTGAACTAGTTCGCCACGGAGCGCTAGCTGTCCAGGGTGGCAAGTTTCCACAGGGCAATTGCAACCCTCTTCTCCACTGGGATGGTGGGGCACAGGTGGGTGTCCTGCCTCCAGAGCGCAGGGGCGAGCCAGGTGCAGAGCTCATGAAATGTCCCCCTGCGCATCCTAAAGTTCTGCACCCGGTGCTGGTCGCCCCATTGTCCCAGCACCAGGCGCTCCCACCAGTCCCCACTGGTGTTGTGGCTCCACAGGTTGATGGTGGGGTGGGGGTGCCCGAGTGCAGCTGCATACAAAATTGAGCATGTGTTGCCCGGTCTCCAGTTCCTGCTGGAGCAGTGTGGGTCCTTGCAGAAAGACCTCCACAGCCTCAATTACGGACGTGATGGGACATTGCTGGGTGGGGTCCTCCTCCGGCTCCATGTCTGTGAGCAAGGCAGTGATGGTGCCTAGGGGCACTTGCTCAGAGGCTGACTTGGAGGACATGGCTGTGTATCCGGATGCCTCAATGAGGTGCCTCTGCACGCAGCCGCAGGAAAAGGGCTGTCCAGGGGTCCCTTTAAGCGTGTTACCCAGCAGGGGTCCGGCGCGTGCCCACAGAGGCCGCTGGTGACCTTTTGACATGGCCGAAGTGGCTCTGGGGCCAAGTTATTGCGTAACAGCGTCCCGCCGGTGTGCACGCTTTCTTACGCAAGACCTCAGAATTCTTGCGCTGCGTTCTGGCCGGTGTGGACGCTCTCTTGCGCAAGAGATATGCTTGCACAATAACCCGCCAGTGTAGACACAGCCTTGGTGAATTACAGGTCCTGTATTTTGGCAGTAGACCGGGCCTGTGGGTAGTGACTGAGGCAACACTGTTATTCTAAGTGTGAATTTGGTACCTTCTGACATTTAAAAGGGATGCATGTTCAGGCCAGGATGCTATGGGTCAATGGAGGTGTTTTGCCTTGAGACATCGGGGGTAACAAGCCAGCTCTAAAATAGGGCAGGAGGTGCTTTGTTAGCACCCATTAGCTAATATCCTGCAAGCATCTAGCGCTGGAGAGGAGCCCACGGCAAACTGGTGACGTTAAAGCCCTGCTGGAGGCCCCTCACTTGGTGACAGGGAGGCCACACAGAGAGCCAGGTGCAGCGGGCACTGCTTAGGGCTGTGGGGGCTCTGCCTGGCAGGCCAGGTGCTTTCCTCCCACTCCCCATGCCCCTAGCTGCTCCTTATTGCGCCCCACGCTCCGGGCTCCCATTCTCTCTCCGCCCGCCCCCCCACCCCCTCCTCGCGCCCTACGTCCTCGCGCCCGCGTGACGCTGCCGGGCGCGTGCACGCCAACCCCACCCCGGAAGCAGCTCGACTCGGGCGCGGAATCGCTGGCGGGGGCGCGCGTCACGGTGAGTCCGTGTGTCCAGTGGGATGCGGGGAGCTCGCGCAGGAGGGATCGGCCGGCCGGCCGGGAGCGCGCTCCCGTGCTGCGGGAGCCAGAGCCAGAGGCAGCGGTGCGTGTGAGGCGGGCCACGCTCCACGGGTGTCACCACGGGGCGGGGCTTCTGGAGTCGCGGCGGGAAGTTCACGCGGGGATTTGGCGCGGGCCCCAGCTGCCTACGTGAAGCGGCCCCGGGTGGGGCCTTCTGCTGTGTGACGGCGCGGGGGGAGGGGGCCCTCTGCAGGCTCACCGGGGCGTTCCGGCCCCATCGTGTGGGGGAACCAAGGGCTGGTGGGAAGGGTCTGATCCTGTCAGGTGGGGGCCAGCTTAGGGCAGAGCCCCAGAGGGGAAGGGGGCGCGCAGCCCCCTGACTTCTGCCGCCTTCCGCCTGACTGGGAGCATGTGGCCGCCCCCTGCCACTGACCCCCGTGGGGAGGGCGGATTGCCGGTGAGCTCAGAGGAAACCCGCATGGTGCGAGATGGGGAAGTGGATCTCTCCTTGTGTCCCTGGTGGGGTGGGGTCATCTGCCCACCGAGCAGACCCTCCATCGTCGGAGAAATCAAGAGCTTGAAAAATACACACCCGTGACCTTTTCCTCTTTGCCTTATTGAGCTGCACTTGGATTCCATCACAGTGCTCCTAAGTGCCTGATAACATCACGCGCACACATGTGGGATACATACTAAGGTTATCATATTTGAACTTTCAAAAAAGAGGACACACCTGACAGGGAGTGTATCTGTATCAGGATCTACCTACTCACCTGTTAACGTGTGATATTAATTAATGTACAACGTGAGTTGGTAGATCCTGATACAGATACACTCCCTCTCAGGTGTGTCCTCTTTTTATTTAAAAAAATGATTTGAAGCTGCCATCTTTGTTCAAACAGATCAGCTACTGTGTGGGTTCACAAACTGGGGGGCATGAAGAAATTCCAGGCGGAGCATGAGGCGACCCAGGCCTCCCCCCTGGTCAGTCGCTCCCCCGCCCCCAAGTTTTGCTGCTATTTTTGTTTTTTGGTCCTGGTCAGTTCCTTTTTTGCTCAACAAGTTTTGCTGCTATTTTTGGGGGGGGGGAGGGGGGGAGCATGAGGGTTTCTCAAAAATCAAAAAGGGGGTGTGATGCCGAAAAGTTTGGGAACCACTGAGCTACTGCTTCTTCCTCTCCTTTCACACTGCCCCTTTATTTATGTTGTCACTGGGATGTGATAGTGCACATGTCAATTGTTTGAGCCTGGGCTCATTGGTTAAGCTTCAGGGTTACATGTAAGGCCCCCACCCTCCTGCGCTGCTGCCTCTGTGTCAGAGGCAGCACATTGGGGGGAGTGGAGAGAGGTGGGAGCTTTGCCTCTAATACAGAGGCAGCAGGACAGGGAGCAGGTAGAAGCCCTTTTGGCTCCCCATGCTCTCGCTCTCCACGCACCGGCTCCTGGGGAACCACCCCTGCATGTAAACATGTAACTGTTGAATTTTTTCAGTGGTTACACGTTTACATAAATACATACATTTTAACATCCCCAGTTGTCACAATTGGAAAAGACTGGAAATGCCTCATACATTATTATACCTGGAGTTGAACAAACATTCATTTTTGTTTTCAAGGGTCCAAGCCAATAAGTTTTCTTGGGATAGATCCCAGAGGTTTTCTGTGTTGGTCTGTGTTTTTGCCAGGTCCACTTATACATGAGCAGTAGTTCATTAGATAGCATAGAAAGAAATTAATAATGAATCACTGACAAAATACAAAATATCAAGAACTGAGATCTAGAACTAACATACTATCCCACAAGACCTTGTAATTGTAGCTTGACCACAGACAGTATAAAACATCAGAGGGGTAGCCGTGTTAGTCTGAATCTGCAAAAGCAGCGAGGAGTCCTGTGGCACCTTATAGACTAACCGAAGTGTTGGAGCATAAGCTTTCGTGGAAAAGACCCATTTCGTCAGATGCATGCCTTATAGACTAACCGAAGTGTTGGAGCATAAGCTTTCGTGGGCAAAGACCCATTTCGTCAGATGCATGCATGCATCTGACGAAGTGGGTCTTTTCCACGAAAGCTTATGCTCCAACACTTCGGTTAGTCTATAAGGTGCCACAGGACTCCTCGCCGCTTTTGTAGTATAAAACATGGATCTATGAAATCATGCTGATATTGACATGAGTATTAGGATAAGCAATATGATAGTCACAATGACTAGATTTGATTACTTGGGTGTCACCTATTTTATAATTATGTTCAGGTTTTTTTGGTGGTGTTGCATGTGATTGGTTTCAGAAAGTGTTGAAAAATGCTAATTATTGCACTTCAGTTGCAATTTCCTCTCTGGTCAAGTGTTTAGAGACTGGTTCAGGGCTGCTGCTGACATTTTAAGTGTTTCCTTTTCTGCATCTGACAGGAGCTTCAACAGTTTAATCAAGTTAAAGTTTTACTTAACATTCAGTACCAACAAAAATAGTGAAAACGTTACATTAATGACACTAACAAGTAGAGGTCTAATGTTTCTTGGCTTCACAAAACAGAAACACTGTGGTGGAACAGCATGAGTGTTTTTAAGACTAGTACCTATTCTTAAGCACTCATCCTGAACGAGTAATCAGAAAGGAATTGATTTTTTTTCTGAGTCACAACAGCATTATGGACCTACATCCTGTGAGGTGGAAGATTTCCTGTTCAAATTCTGTCTCCTCATCCGTCACAGGGGGGACTTAAACCAAGAGATCCCACATCCCGTGTGAGAATCTTTAACCCAATAGAGTAATAAGTAAGGTCCTCCTTTCTCTCCTCCCTCTAGTCATGTTGTGAAGTTAGGCAGCTTCTGAGCACACCTATTGAATTGGGTTTGGCACAGTTTAAGCAGAGGAACACTTGTCTTTCCCCTGACTTGTGGATCCCTTAGTTGGGAGATAAGCTTCTAGGCACCTGGAGTGTGGCATTGGTGCACATTTTCAAAACCAGGAATGTAGGTGCCTAGGGAACTTTTACTGCCAAAACTTAGGTGCTGGGTGAGTTTAGGTACCAACAGGGTTAGGCAGAAGAAGTTTTGTGGATTGCAGTGTTCCTAAAAATAGGATTTAGGTGCCTAAGTATCTGTGTTCTCTGTCCATAGGTGTTCTCTATTTGTTTTGCATCATACATCTATGAATCACTTTCCTTATAAGAGTATGATGTTGTCTGTGCTCCAAGAAGCATAGAATATCACACAGACAAAACACAGGGCAACCATTGGTCAAGGAAGAGTAAGGAACAGTTATTAATGAGGAGGACAAAGTAATATGGAATTCTTTAAGAACTGAATTTTAAGGAGGAGAAAGAGGGAACTTAATAGACAAGAAAAGAGAGTTTGTTCTAATAATAAGGAACTGTGCGTGGAATGTAAAAGCAAGAATGGCAGCAGAAGATGAAAAGACTAGAAGACAAGGAGAGTCTAGGTATTGGTGAGGATGGGATTATTTAGGACTTGACAAGTATCTTAAATTCAGTCTTGAAAAGAGAGGAAGCCAGAAAAGGGATTCAGGATGAGGGCACATGTAGGTTGGAGGGAAAGATTACTTTAGCAGTAGTATTTTGAATAGACTGGAGCGAGGGCACATTATGGAGGAGAAGGTCACCGTTATCAGTGTCAAGATAGAAATGTAAAGAGATGGGTTTTAGCTGGGATATAGAGATTTTGGTATGTTACAAGAGGAAACAACAAGACATACGCAGCACTTGTCTGTGGTGTTGGGGTTAAAGACTGATGTTACAAGCCAAGGGAAGGGAGAACTCATTTAGAATGACATTACTGATCATTTTGTCAATCTTAGTTTAATCCTTTATTTAGACATGTAACATATGCATATACTATATAAAAAGCACACAAATATCAGAGTTAATATCCATTTATGCAACTCCAGGACTGCTGGAGAGAGCAATTCTGGATGGCACAGGATTCAGTCATTGGTACATAAAGCCTGGGTAGGTACAATAACCTAAAAATATCTGGTGATTTTGTTGCTCTGTCACAGACACAGCTGGTGTGAATGCTCATGCTGCTGTTTCTTGGCAGTAGCACAAATGTTAACATTTACTGACTCTCAGTGCTGTCTCTTCTTCTCAGAGGACGGAGACTTTGGCTCTCAAATCCAGAGTTAGACTCCTCCACTGCGTCTGATCTTCTGTGGAGGAGATGCTACTGCTGTTTTGGCTCTGGCTGGGCTGCCAGTTTTATATTTAGTATGTTCTGATTAACATGGCTAATGCAGTTTCTTCCTCAAACTTCTTACAGGTTTGAGTGAGAAGAAAACATTTGGGGCCATAGAGGTTTGTGAGTTGTACAAGGTCGCAGCATCAAACCCTACAGTGGATTTAATATATCTGATGTGAATGTTCCCCTGTGCTTTGGACACAATTAGATCAGACCCGGATTCAGTGTTGCTTCTAGGTTCTTAGGATGGACAACCAAGCTCTATAGCAGGCAAGCTGAGGGCAGGCCAGCTCTTCTGTGTCCTTGGTTTCACCCCTCATATATGCGTAGAAAATTTCACCCTTAATATCTTCTGTGGAAGGCATCTGTGATCAGTAGAGTCCCATAAGTGGAGGTGGGGTCCCTGATTCATTTTTGCATTTAAAACCAGCATAAAAGAAAAAGTAAAACTCACCTGCTGTGACTCTATTATCATTTTTAGCTTCTCATTTCACTCTGTGTGGCCCAGCAAAACTATGTTACACTTCCCCCCTCTACAGGTAACCTTTGTAATCCCTGTTTATAGAAATAGACTTAATGTTTTAAAGAAACTTTAGGGACTAAGGGCCTAGTTCAGCTCCGGTTAGTATCAGACTCCTGGAACCAAAAGTAGGTTGGCTTCAGAGGAGTAGTACCCACATATGCCAGGACTGAATTTAACCCTATGTTTCCAGGTTATTAAAGATGAATTTTTTTGTTTGCTATAAAAAAGGCGAGGAATCATAGACTGAAATTAAAGACATGGAAAATAAGGAATGATTTCTCTTAGTAGGGGGAGTGCTTTTGATACTGTAGCCTGATGGTATAGCTGTGGCATGTATATAAGAATCCAAACTAAAGCTATAGCTTTCCTGTGCTTTGTGGAGCTTAACTCTCAGGAGACTGCAAAAAGACATGAGTTCTTGTCCTCATAACTGGTTATAAGAAAAAGCATATAATATTTATGCAAGAGAACATGAAAGAAATAGCACAGGGGGCAGGAAGGAATCACCTGCCTTCTTCCCTCCCTGCATTTTCAGCAGTTACACATTTACTTGAATATATGTATTAGTAGTCCTGTTAGTGTAAATGGGACTACTCATTTCAGTAATCTCTACTTCTGGGCATAATTTTTTTTCAGAATCAGGTCTGTATTTAGAATGAGCACAGTGACACCAATCAAACATCCATTCTTAGCCTAAGTCACCCTGTAAGCACACGATAATGCAGTAGAAAAAGTGGTTAAATGTCACTATCAATTCTGTATTTGCTATTGTTAGTTGATTAATAGTTGAGGAATTTTCAGAATTGTACAGAAATCCTTGAAAATTATGCAGGTTTTCAGTAATAAGTAAGCTAATGAGCTGCTCATGGATATAGAGCAGCCTAAGTATTTTCTTTCCTCCAACTTAAACACTGTAACAGGAAGTTTTTTCAAATTACATTGTCCATGAAGAAACCACATTCCACCTAGCTGTATTACATGTATAGTCCCCAACATACTAAGGAATTGGGAGTCTAATAACGTACACATGTGTACAACATAACGTTGGTTTGAGATTTAGGTTCCTTTCAGTAGTTCAAAGTCTTTCACTCTTTCTTTTGTCAGAAGCCTTGTCAGCTTGTGGCTCAGAAATGGGAGACAATATTTCTGTTTGGTTTTATGTTTAGAAACTTTTCAGTGCTTCGAACAAACTCTCTCATTCAGGACTAAAATTGCAGCATGGAGAAAGAAGCAATATTGCCACACCATATGTATAGTGTGGGGCAGAGTGAGACTACCATCAGTGTCTCTAAATTATCATGGGATTCCAAGTGCATAAAGGAACAGTAACGTAAGCCGAATGATAGTAGAGTTTTTCTTGTTTTCAGGTACCTTTTGGCTTGATTTGAAGAGCAGCTATGGAAAAATGGAGCTTAATTACAATTACTATCTTACTAGGACTTATTGTACGCTGGGCAGTATCGTTTGGGTCTTATTCAGGTAATGTATAGTTACAGTCTGCAAAACAGATATATAAAAGTGAATTGCGAAGCTTTTGTTAAGAGATAAAAACTTGTTTGCAAGGTGTCATAAACAGGAAGCAGTACATAGCCATATTATAATAGTCACTGTGCCTCTCTAAGGTTCTGAGAATTTTGAGTTGCCATTTCTCTGGAGTTAGTAGTGAGCCACATCACAGCCACTGCAATCCAAATGCTGAAAAAAGCTATTTCATTCTAATCCCCCTATTTCTGTTTAATCCTGTTTTACAAAGTCCACCACTAAAATGTGCTAGAAGGAATAAAAGAGCAGCCAGCTTTCTTTTCCTGCACCTTAAATAGTGGAGTAGTTGCAGATTAGAACTACAAATTTGTAGTATGGATAGTTAGTCTTGCCCTTCAAAATTGCTCATTTACTTAAAGCTGTACTGGTAGTAGTGAAAGAAGGGTGATACAGGTGGTTTGGAATGAAGGGTTAGATTTTTTACAATCATCATCCACATTTGCCTGAATTTGTTGTGAGTTAAGCCACAGTTGTAACATTTACTGGATCCATTTCTTCTCTATTCTCCTACTTTGTGTTTCCTGTAAAAGAATAACATAAATGTTTTCAAGACTCCTTGATGGCTCTTCTACATTGGCTGTTGGACGCCTTAGTCAGTTTGTACAAAGCTTGCTCTTCACTCCTTTGGTTAAATGCTTAAACACTTCCAATCTCTGCCAGGTAGGAGAACCACAAAGTGAGATTGGGATTAACCCCTGATTTCTCATAAAATAGCTCAAAGCCTTGACCTAAAACTACAAGAATTGTCCAGTATTTTTTGTGTGTGTCTAAATTGATGCATGACATTTTAGTTTCATTTACTTGGAGTGATCACTTGTCGTTAAACTGAAAAAATTAAGCATGATTGTTTGATTTCATAATTGTTAGTAAAGAAGCAGGAAGGCGCTAAACAACCAGTGGGGTCCTTGGATAATCAATACGTTAAAGGAGCACTCAAAGATGATAAAGTCATTGCGGAGAACCTAAATGAATTCTTTGCTTCAGTCTTCATGGCTGAGGGTATTGGGGAGATTCCCAAACATGAGACATTCTTTTTAGGTGACAAATCTGAGGAATTGTCCCAGATTGAGGTGTCATTAGAGGAGGTTTTGGAACAAATTCATAAATTTAACAGCAACAAGTCATCGGGACCAGATGGCATTCACTGAAGAGTTCTGAAATAACTCAAATGTGAAATTGCAGGACTATTAACTGTGGTTTGTAACCTATCCTTTAAATCAGCTTCCGTACCTAATGACTGGAAGATAGCTAACATGATGCTATATAAAACTATGTTATGCCCACATCTTGAATACTGTGTACAGATGTGGTTGCCTCATCTCAAAAAAGATATATTGGCATTGGAAAAGGTTTGGAAAAGGGCAACAAAAATGATTAGGGGTTTTGAATGGATCCCATATGAAGAGAGATTAAAAAGACTTGGATTTTTTAGTTTAGAAAAGAGGATACTAAGGGGGAATATGATAGAGGTTTATAAAATTATGACTCTGATTGGGGTGGAAAAAGTGAATAAGGAAAAGTTATTTGCTTATTCCCACAATATAAGAACTAGAGGTCACCAAATGAAATTACTAGGCAGCAGGTTTAAAACAAACAAAAGGAAGTTTTTCTTCACTCAGCACACAGTCAACCTCTGGAACTCCTTGCCAGAGGATGTGGTGAAGGCTAGCACTTTGACAGGGTTCAAAAAAGAGCTAGATAGATTCATGAAGGTTAGGTCCATCAATGGCTATTAGCCAGGCTGGGTAGGAATGGTGTCCCTAGCCTCTGTTTGTCTGGAAGTGGGTGACAGGGGAGGATCACGTGAGGATTACCTGTTGTCTTCCGTCCGTCTGGGGCATCTGGTATTGGCCACTGTCGGCAGACAGAATATTGGGCTAGATGGATTGTTGGTCTGACCCAGTATGGTTGTTCTTATGTTCTTATGTAACTTGTATGCCTTCTAAAGATATAAATTTGAGACCTCTCTGGTAGATAGCTTAGGTCTTTGAGAATTCATCTATGTAAACTTACACACAAAATTCAATAACTTTTCTATTAATATCACTGTATTAATATGTTATATTGCTGTGCTGCATGCGCTCACCATGTTAAAGGGACACTATTAATTAGATTATTTTTAATGAATTAATTCCAGAATTATCCAGCTTCTGAGACAGTACCCTTTAAATAATATTTTGAGCTTTAAAAATTTCCTTAAGTTTTTTTCATAAAGAATTTGTTGTTCTATAATTTATCCTTACAAAAGATTTTTCAGCAAGGAAGGAATTGAGTAAGGCATATGCTTTTATTGAATCATATGAGTAGTATCATTGATTTTACTGGGACTTTTTGTGTACTTTGTTGGCTCATGGCCTAATTGACTATATAGGGGAAATAGTAAACCTGATTATAAACTAGGACTGTCAAATGCATAAAGTACATTGGAAAAGATAAATGTTTTTACACATGGGTGGTTGGTAATGTAGGCAAAGGAAGGCTCAGCCTTCCCAAAACTGCCTACATGCCCAACCACCTCAGGCTGGGGCTGCTGCTGGGCGGGGCTGGAACCATGGCGCAGCAGCCCAGATCTGCCTGGCCCCCCGGGAAGACTGGAACCGCGGCACGGCAGCCTGGCTCCCAGGGAAGGCTGGAATCGTGGCGCCACAGCCTGGCTTTGCCGAGCCATCAGGGAAGGCTGGAACTATGGCACAGCAGCCCGGCTTCCCCCAGCTTCCAGGGAAAGCTGGAACTGTGGTGTGGCAGCCAGGTTTCATCTGGTCTCTGGGGAACGCTTGGACCGTGGCATGGCAGTCTCCAGTCTCTGGAGAGGATGGGGCCAAAGCGCGGCAGCCTGGCTTTCCCCGGCCACTGGGGAGGGCTAGACCAGGGCTGCATCGCATAGCCGTGGCTCTCAACGTGGCCAGGCAGGATAGGGCTGGGAGTTGGCCAGGGAAGGGGTCTTGTGTGGAAGAGGCAGGGCTGGGTCTTGCCTTCCCCAGCTGGGCCTTCACCTGACACCCATGTTTTTACAGAATGTAATTTTTAGGAAGATGTAATCCCTTTATTTTGCTTTGCCACTACTGCTCAGTGACGTTACACATTTGATCAAGAGATTAGAAGTAGTTGTTTGCTGTTTTCTGAAGCAGACTCTGCTAGCAATGCTGATTCAGCATTGTTCAGAATCGTGTGGCATGAATGACCAGACACAAGGAGGTTATTTCCACTCCTATTAACTATACTAGTCTTCTCTGTATTATGTATCTTGCTTGTCCAGTGATGCCTTTTTGAGGCATTACTAATCTTGTTGAATTAGAGTTATGTTCGGGAGAGGACAAATGCATGGCAGTGAAGGTCACTATCCAAGGCAGCATGGTTAAGGCTAGCTGGTTTTAGATAGTTATTCAGGAATAGTAGTTTATAGTACATTCAGGTCTAGTCTACACTATACCGCTGCTGTCGATCTAATTTCAGCTGTGTAAATAGCGTAGCTGTTACAGATGTGCTTACCACAGTGACTTCCATGTGGTAAGGTCATTGGCACGTGCTCTCTTGTCAACTTCACCTACACTTCTTGTCCTGTAGAGTTGGGAAAGCTCTTGGAGGTCAATTTACTGTGTCTGAGCAGATGTGCTAAATTAGCCACTGGTGGGTTGATCACTGCAGCATCAACCCACTGTGTAGTGAAGACCAGCCCTTAGAGCTTTGGTGTAGGGATGTAAGCGACTAGTTGATTATCCAATAAGTAAAAGCTTATCGGATAGTTGACTAGTCCCTCGATTAGTCACTCCCCCTCCCCTCCCATGCTGTTTCTATCAGAGGCAGCAAGTGGAGGAGCAGGAGCCAGTGCTGGGGAGAGCTGGCTTAAAAGCCGGTTTCCCCCAGCACCATCTCCATGGGGGACAGGGAGGCAGCAGGTAGCGGGGACTGGGTGCGAGCTGGGAATCAGCAGACTCTGTGCCTCTGCTTTTTAAATGGCCAGCTGATTCCCAGCTTGTGCCACATCGCCGCACTGAGCACTAGCCTGTTTCATTTAAGGATGGTGTGCAGTGGGGGGATGGACGGTGCGAACTGGGAATCAGCTGTCCTGGCTTGCGCCGGGTCACCCATGCTGCGCTTCAGCCTTTTAAATATATTAAGAGCCTGGCAGCTCTTAATACATTTAAAAGGCAGAGCCATAGTGGGGTTAGCGCCCAGGCTACCACATAGCCAGGGTGGGAGCTAACCCTGCTGCTGGTCCCTGGCTTATCACCTAATTGACTTGTTGGGGGAAAATCCATCAACTAGTTGATTAAACTAAATTTAACACCCCTACTGTGGTGTCCACCCAGTTCTGAAGCATTATAAGGGCTACTGCTATAGCGAACTAGCCACGCTCAACTGGTCAAATAGCCACATGTTCTTAGTGGCTAGCCTGTTGTACACCATGGCCTTAGGGCAGTGGTTCTTAAACTTTTTGGCATCATGCCCCCTTTTTGATTTTTGAGAAACCCTCACATCCCCCCCCTCCCAAAAAATAGCAGTAAAATTTGGGGTGGGATTGACGGGGTGTGTGTGGCTGGGTCGCCTGGCACCTCCCCTGGAATTTCTTCACCCCCCCCGAGGGGGGTACGTCCCCCAGTTTGGGAACCCATGCCTTAGGGTTTTAAGGGCCAGATTTTGTCTTCTAATAAGTTTTCAATGCCTCCTTTAAATGAGTAGAAACCAACTGCCATGAACCTGAAGGCAGAATTAAGCCCTTGAAATCTCCAGTTTCCAGACAGCAATAAAACGGAACAAAGCAAGGGTTGATTTAAGGAGCCTGTATGCAGTATCTGTGGCTTTTCTTGTAAGAATGGAAAATTGGAATGCATGTGAACAACAATATATTTTTCTTAGATTCTGAATCCTAGGTGGCTATATATCTGCTGCCAGCTTCAGAAAGGTGTATTAATTACCGTGGTAGGATTCCTTTTGCCTTTCTTGAGTAAATATTCCTTAGGCATGGTTGACATGTTCTCCTGGTCTTGCTTTAGAGCATGCTAATATTTAACAAAATGTAAGTACCTATTCCGGAGCTAGCAAATTACTTAGTTCACCAGCTAGCTGAATATAGAAAGTAGGTCAGACAGTGGATTAAGACAAGTCCTAATTTGCTAATTCTAAAATGATCTGATTTCCTTTCCTTATCTCTTTTGGAAGGAAAACAGTGATACAATTCCTGTACACCCACAAAAATTTTGAGATGGTTAGAAAAATGTGGTTAATATTCCTTATATTTTGTAAATTCTGTGACAGATTCTGTCTGTCCTGTGGATTTATCATTGCAGGGTGGGCATCGATGAGACTTTTACTCTCAGATGACCTCACCTATTTGGGAATCTTTCATCTAAATGTTTCTTCTTATAAAAATAATGCACAGTCATTGTGTGACCACAAAGAAATCACATATGTTTGTGCTTGTGTGAATCCCACAAACAGATCATGTGAAAGAATTATAGATGAATTTCCTACATCTAAAAGAAACTCTTTGATCTCCATGAGATTGGAGTCAATATCTCAGTGGAAGAAACTGTTAGCCATGTTTTTGTTCTTAATAGGTAAGCATAAGATAAAGGCAGTGAATATTCTGTATATCATGCCTGTATAATGTGTGGCTACCCATCACACCATTTCAAGGAACTTGTTTGTGAGGAAACCTATGAAGACTTTGCATTGATAAAGATTTTTTCATGGCAGACTGACTAACCTCCCGAGAGCCTTGTAAATGGTGTGCATGTGTGTGAGAAGCTTCCTTTGACATTGGTCATCACTCAGAATTGCTACATAACAATCACTCAGTTGAAAGTGGGAAAAAAAGATTGTGGTAAACACAAATGGAGAATAGACAGTCTGGTAATTCAGAAACATTTGTGAAAATTAGTTCTTCCTACTCCCTATATGGGGCCATTTTAATAGAATAATATTACATCACACATTAGAAATAAGTAAACTGCTTACAGTGTTAACACTGTTAAGAACTGTGGAAGAAGGGCAATTCATTTACTCTTTTATTTCAGAAAGTGTAGTAGTGCATTTTTGCAAACAACAAATGTATAGAAATGCAGTAATTTTACATGGTCTTATTTCTGAGAAAATGCAACACTTTTCATGCTATCTTTGATAACATTACCAATGACTTTTTTAAATGATCAGACTTCTGCATCTGTTTCTTAAAAATTGTATTAGTTGATAACTGCACATCTGAGAAATATTCAGAACATCAGAAGTATGCTTGTACTATATTACATATGTATGTTTTTATAGGAAACATCCATTATTCAGTGTGTACCAGTTTTATATAGTAGTAATAGTGATGTACCCAGAACAAGTATGATATTAATTTCCAGATGCATTCTTGGAGGAAAAGCAGTGTCAGAACGCTAAATACTTAAGCATTCTTTGCCATCTCTTGCTTTTTTAGGTGCAGGAAAACCTCCTATGTATGGAGACTATGAAGCTCAGAGACATTGGCAAGAAGTTACTTATAATCTACCCATCAAGCATTGGTATGTATCACTTTTAAATTTCAGGTTACAATGTGTAATGAGAAAATTCAACTTAGAGGTGCATAAAAGTAAGATTTGAGACTTTTAAATCTATGCAAAATATTCTCTGAATTACCATTACCATTCTCTGAATTACTCTAAACACACAGCCTCTTCCTGTTCTCAGACTGAGGTTCTGCTGTTTTCACTTAATAAATGTGCAAGTGTTCAGAACTTAAATTTGATTTGTTAGGCCTTTGTATTCAAACATAAAAGTATGACAAGCAATAGTCTGAGAATGCAGTAAAGATACAAAGAATGTGCCATGTTTTAGCTCATCCTGTGTAAAAGTAGTAAGATGAGCTACTGCTATTAGATGAGTAGGAATTGTGTCCCTAGACTCTGTTTGTCAGAAGCTGGGAATGGGCGACAGGGTTGGGATCACTTAATGATTACCTATTCTGTTCATTCCCTCTGGTGGCACCTAGCATTGGCCACTGTCGGAAGAAAAAGATACTGGGCTAGATGGATCTTTGGTCTGACCCAGTATGGCCGTTCTTATGTTCTTATGCCATTGGAACTACAGGAGACCATAGTATTCAAGTGTAAAATGTACAGTCTTCTGTATCTGTTCAATGAGGATCTTCTGTTAAACAAAACAAGCCCTTGTGTACGATAATACTTCAAAAACTGTTGTTATGTTTGCTCACTGCGTTATGACGGTGTCAGTTGTTCCTAAGTCCTTAACAATTGTTAGAATTATGAAGAACAACATAACTCTGGAATCTGCACCATTGGAAAGACATCTCACTTGTATTCAATTTTGGGATACCTGGAGACTAGTATCTCAACTCTTATGTTCAGTGTCTGAAACTTAGAAGATGAAGCCTTGTTTTGGATAGGATGGAAATATCCAGTATGAGAGCTTGCTACACTCTAATGTGTAAAAGAACTGTTAATCTATAAAGGTTAAGAATATGAGTAATTTTGGTTGCACTCATTTAAGTTTGCTATTTAATAGAACTGTTATGCAGCAGCAAATGAGCTGCAATATACATTTGTTTTGCTTAGGTACGGGGAGATGTCCTCTGAAGTTGGCATGCTTCTAAAATACATCTTGATATTTTCATAGACTTGAATCCTAATTTAATATTAGAAATGTTAAAAATTGCTGCAGTAAACTATGATATGATTTGTATATAGTTTCCTTGTATGAGATTTCTCTGAGCCAGAGGCTGGAATTTAAATATTTATCTTTTTCCCTGTCTTTCTCTAGAACCCATACATACAGTAATTCCTCATTTAACACTATAGATATGTTTCAGAAAATGATCGTGTTAAGTGAAAATGTGTTATGCAGGGTCAATTTTCCCATTGAAAATAATGGAAAAGGTGGGGGTTGCGTTTCAAGTGGTGGTGTCTGTTGGGACCGGGACATAAGGTTGGGGGAGAAAGGGGACTAGGTTACAGCAGGGAGGGGAGGTGTTTGGCTCTGGGGAAGGAAAGGGGAGGACAGGGGAGGGGGCTTGCAGCTGGTGGCTGGGTTTCCCCAGCTGGCCGGTTGCCGGCAGCTGCGTGGGGCTTCCCCTGCCTCATTGCAAAGCAGTGGAGATTCGCAGCTGGCCGCGCTGTTCCCCGGTGACCCCCTCTGGCCGGATGCCTCGCTCCCTCTCCTCTGCCCCCTGCTTGCAGCCCACGGCTGGGTTTCCCCAGCTGGCCGGTCGCCGGCAGCTGTGCAGGGCTTCCCCTGCCTCCTTGCAAAGCGGCAGAGGTTCGCAGCTGGCCGTGGTGTTCCCCGGCGACCTCCTCTGGCCGTAGGCAAGGAGGCAGGGGAAGCCCTGCGCAGCTGCCGGTGACCGGCCAGCTGGGGAAACCCAGCCACGGGCTGCAAGCGGGGGGCAGAGGAGAGGGAGCGAGGCATCCGGCCAGAGGGGGTCGCCGGGGAACAGTGCGGCCAGCTGCGAATCTCCGCTGCTTTGCAAGGAGGCAGGGGAAGCCCCACGCAGCTGCCGGTGACCGGCTGGCCAGTCGGGGAAATCGTGTTATTGCGGGGGACGGTTGTGTTGTTCGAAAAATGTTCCCTAAAAAAAAATCGTGCTATCGCGAAAACGTGTTAAGCGGGCACGTGTTAAGCGAGGAATTACTGTATTTATCAAAGGCTACGTTAATGGCATCCGGTTTTCATGTATTTCTAATTTAAAATGAGGGAATTGTTATGTGCGATTTTCCCATTGAAACTACAAATTTAGAGAAGGATAAGAATTAAAATACATTAAGTACCTGGGAAACTTGCTGGTAAATTGCAGAATATTAAAATCCATGGAAAGAGCTGAACTACCATGGCATGAGAAATCTTGAGTATTAGAGGAACAAGTGGAGATGCAGCTTAAAGAAATACGATTTATCATCAGTTGTTCATAAGATACTTCAGGCAGCTCATACGGAATTGAAGAAATATAATTTACTGTAATAAATGTCAAAAATTGGCTGCATTTGAGTGGATAGACTGGAAAAGCCAAGAACTTGCCCCATGGCAATTATAAAAGACTAGACAGTCTGTTTCATTCTGAGATTTAAAGAGTCTGATGTCTTATTTTTGTAACTTTTATTTTCCTTGAATAAAACCTTCCTCCTTTCATCTGGAAGATGTAGCTAAATTCTAACAGCTGCCAGCCTTCCACAGAAACAGACAAAGCAGAATTGTAGGCAGGAAAACCCTTCCCTTGTATAGCCTCGCATATTGTCCTCCACAGTTCTATTTCTGAGTTAGAACTAGGTAAAGTGGCTATTGCTGACACCTCTGATCCAGGTTCATGGCCTTGTGTCAGCTATTTAGAAGGTATTACTTTGACAACTCAGTTAAATCTGCTGTTAAATTTTCTTTAGGCTTTTGTTTCTTCTACATACTGATAGAATTACCCAGAAGTGAGTGTAATATCCATCTATATTAAACTCCACTTTGTCTACATATGTATTCTTGTATGTCTGCCCCTAATTGGTTATGGTATACTTTATAATCTAAAAGTAGGGGGAACTAAGTTCAGAATTTTCCAACAGGTACTGTCGTGCTTCACAAAATGCATGTTATCAAATACAACTTCATTTGTTATTTATTCATTCCTGTCATGATTATGAAGGGCAAGAGCCAGCCCTCAGACTTTAACAGCAGCTCATTACTTAGATAATATTTTCTGCCTCTGTGTGAGGAACACCTATTGATGTTCATAAGAGTTCTTTGTGTAAAGAAAAGCAGAATTGGATCCAAGGTCCAGCATGTGGATCAGAGAAGGTGAATTCTTCCTTACAATAGTTCTGTGTAAGCTCTTTACCTCCTTGTTTCACTCAGTGATGACACAGTTTAGTATCAGGAATACAATGTTTTCTTTCAAAGTAATCAATTGTGATATTACAAAAGTGGACATTGCAAAATGAATTGCCAGGAGAAGCAGTCCTGATTACAAAAAGGTTTCTTCATACCTTTGTCATTCCGGGGTTCATCAGTGAAAAGAGTGAAATAGAGTGCTGCTGCACCTGACTGTTTAATGAGATTTAGGTACTGTATTTTAACAAATGAGTGCATATGTATGCATGTGAAACATGGGGTACTGTAGTGAAGAAAACATACATTTCTTGGTTCTGTTTCAATAATGATTTGGCTCTGTGGCTATTTATCAGCAGATGTTTTTCTGGCTTTAGCTTTGCAAGTTATTGAGCCTTCCACTGATCTGTGACTTTGTCCATCACGGATCTAAATATGACAGTTGTGCAAAGCATGTGAAAGGTGCTTTATGAAGTAAGAGAATTCTCCTGTATCCAGTCAGGAACAAATCTGGTGAGCTGATGTGCCCTCTGAAGGTACAAATGGACCGCCTACATCCAAAGAACAGAAATTGAGAACCTTAATGTAAGGGAAACCACCCTACAGATGAGATCAAATCAATATTATTTAAAAGTTGCCCTTTTTTTGAGCTCTGCTAAATCTGTGATCCTTTTTTGAAGAATTTGTATTTGACTTAAAATTGGTGAGGATTTCTGTCGTAACTGGTTTTGGATTTATGTTTTTCCAACCCCATACTGTTTTGCACTTTGATGGCAACTAGTCACTAGCTGTGATATTGCTTTAGCACAATGGTCTATTGTAAGAAACACTTTGGATTTGCATTTTTCTTTTTGTCTCTCATGTTGACTTATTTTAGTTTTGAACTGTAACTTACAATAGTGTACATCTTTCATTTCAAAACATGTTCACATTCAAGTTCAACTTCTGGTTCATACACAAACTGGTGAGTAGGGCTATACCACATGGCTGTGGAGTGAGTTAGGGATGATCTTATCAAATCAGGAATTGTGGACTTTGGCAGATGTAGGAAACTCATTTTGTTCAAGCATTCTATGTCTCATTAGGCTCTGGATCCCAACAAACTGGCTCCATGTAAAGGCATTTTATTCCCCTGATGACCAGGCTATTTATTTATTTATTTATTTATTTGTGTATATAAAATATTTTTACACCGATTCTCTTTTTAAAAATATTCGCAGTGGCTTACAAAATTTTTAAAACACAATATAAATGTATGTAAAAAATTAAAATACAAGACCCCTAGGGGGAAAAAACCCTGCTAAGACACCTTGAGAGGAGGGACACGCACACACACAAATGCAAACACTAATAAAAGCATGGGTAAAAAGGGTGGCGTTAGTCTGGTGCAGAAACAATGCCAGCATTGGCACCAGGTGGATGTACTGGGAAAGAGAATTCCATAGCCTGGAAGCAAAGACTGAGAAGCCAAAACCTTATCTTCGGAGCAGAGCCTCTCATGCTGACTTCAATCCCCAGTCAGATTCATATGGGAGAAGATGGTCCTTCAAATACCCTGGTCCCAACCCATTTAGGGCTTTATAGGTCATAACCAGGACCTTAAATTGTGCCCGGAAACATACCGGAAGCCACTGCAGCTGCCGGAGCACCAGCATAATGTGCCCTGTATAACAAGTAAAACAAAAGGAAAAAATATGCAGCACTTTAAAGACTAACAAGATAGTTTATTAGGTGATGAGGTTTCATGGGCCAGACCCACTTCTTCAGATCAGACGAACATGGCTACCTCTCTATTACTGTGTAACAAGTGTTAGTTATAACTATTAGTTTCAAACTATAGTAAATAATAAAATTGTCAGACATATAGATGAACATAATTTGTTACGAAAAAGTCAGCATGGTTGGTGTAAAGGGAAATAATGTATTAGTCTCCTAGAGTTCTTTTAGGGGATCAACAAATGTGGTCAAGGGGGATCCAGTGGATATAGTGTACTTAGATTTCCAGAAAGCCTTTGACAAGGTCCCTCACCAAAAGCCCTTAAGCAAAGTAAGTTGTCATGGGATCAGAGGGAAGGTCCTCTCATGGATTGATAACTGTTTAAATGACAGGAAAAAAGGATAGGAATAAATAGTAAGTTTTCAAAATAGAGAGAGGTAAGTAGTGGTGTCCCCCAAGAGTCCGTACTGGGACCAATCCTATTCAACCTATTTATAAATGATCTGGAGAAAGGGATGAACAGTGAGGTAGCAAAATTTGCAGATGATACTAAACTGCTCAAGATATTTAAGACCAAAGTAGACTGTGAAGAGCTTCAAAAAGATCTCACAAAACTCAACAAAATGGCAAATTAATTTTAATGTTGATAAATGCAAAGTAATGCACATTGGAAAAAATAATCCCAATTATGCATACAATATGATGGGGACTAATTTAGCTATAACTACTCAAGAGACAGATCTTGGAGTCATTGTGCATAGTTCTCTGAAAATATTCACTCAGTGTATAGCGGCAGTCAAAAAGGCAAACAGAATGTTAGAAATCATTTAAAAAGGGATAGAGAATAAGAAAGAGAATATCTTATTGCATGTATAGAAATCCATGGTACGTCTACATCTGGAATGCTGCATGCAGATGTGGTCACCTCATCTCAAAAAAGATATATTGGCATTGGAAAAGGTTCAGAAAAGGGGAACAAAAATGATTACGGATTTGGAATGAGTTCCATATGAAGAGAGATTAAAAAGATTGGGACTTTTCAGCTTAGAAAAGAGGACACTAAGGGGGGGATATGATAGAGGTCTATAAAATCATGACTGGTGTGGAAAAAAGTGAATAAGGAAAATGTATTTACTTTTTCCCATAACATAAGAACTAGGGATCACCAAATTTAAATTAATAAAATTTAAAACAAAAGGAAGTTTTTCTTCATGCAGCGCACAGTCAACCTGTGGAACTCCTTGCCAAAGAATGTTGTGAATAGCATGACTTTAACAGAGCTCAAAAAAGAACTAGATACATTCATGGAGGTATAGGTCCATCGATGGCTGTTAGCCAGGATGGGTAGGAATGGTGTCCCTAGCCTCTGTTTGTCAGAAGCTGGAAATGGATGACAGGAGAGGGATCACTTGATGATTTACCTGTTCTGTTCACTCCCTTTGGGGCACCTGGCATTGGCCACTGTTGGAAGACAGGATACTAGGCTAGATGGACCTTTGGTCTGACCCAGTATGGCCATTCTAATGTACTTATGAATGTGCTTAACTGGGTATAGGGCCAGTTTTCACATCTCTAGCAGCATCTTACAGTCTTACACACCACAGTTGTCAGTAAGTGTATACTGAATTGTTTGTTAATTTTGTTTTACTGTTTGAAGTTGTTTCTAGGAAAGCAAAACAAAAATCCCAGTGAGCAATATTTAGTTCCTGTGAAAGTTTGAATAAATAGTAGAGAGACATGTTTGGCTTAAAGTGCATATTCTTTAGGCTGAATGAAATTAGAATGATGGAGTCCTAGATCCATTTTTAAGTGTCCTTTTGCTTTTCAGGTACTTCAATACCAGTGACAATAATCTGCAATACTGGGGCCTTGATTATCCACCTCTTACTGCTTATCACAGTCTCTTATGTGCTTATGTGTAAGTTAACCATTTAAAGATTATGTTAAATGTTCTCTATTGGTGGAGAATGAAAAAATAAATGCATTATCCCTTTCCTTCCAGAGGAGAGAAACAAAGCAAATAGCAGAGATTTACGTCTTTGGCATAGTTTACTTATTGAAAAGCATTATATGTGGAGTTGTAGAAACACTAGACTAGATAGAGAATTATAACTTTAGCCCTCTTGCTTCAAACCTGATCCTGCATTTGTTCCACATTGAAATCAATTGGGGGGAGCTTTACCTGCAACGGGACTGCAGGATCAATTCCTTAGGTATTCCAGTGCCTCCAGCGGGTGCAGATTACATTTTAGCCTAAACTATGGGTCATAGTTATAGCTTTCTGAGTAAGTCATTTAGGGTCAGTGATGCACATAGTAAGGCATGTCAGAAATTGTTTACAGCAAATTGAAAATTAATCTTGTATTGAGAGCCCAAGTGGCATTTGATGAGTGGGATGCTCTTCCCATATGGCAGAGGTGGGGAGCCTCCAGCATGCTGGCCATGCATGGTTTGTCAGGGTTAGCCACTGGCAGGCTTTGTTTACTTGAGCTCCACAACTCCCAGTGGCTGCCATTGCCATTTCTGGCCAATGGGAGGTGCAGGGCTCTGTGCCTTTGAATGCTCAGGTAAACAAACCATCCAGTGGCCTACCAGCAGCTAACCCTGATGAGCCCTGTGTTCCCCACCCATGCTATCTGGTCTTTGACCAGTATTGGAACAGCTTTTAGAATGGAGTGTTATGTTCAGGGGGAGACAGAAAAAGGGTGCTGCAGGTCAAGTTAAGATGTACTGGCAGCTATATGTGGGGGAAGTTTGCTTCACATCTGTCTGCATTATGCCTACTTTCTGCTTAACGCTTTTTTTTTTTAAATCACAAGTTAGCTTTCAGTTTGAGAAATACCAAACTAGTAGATGCAAAATAGTAATAGAATTAAATTTTTATCTGCACAAGGTAATTATTTTAAATGTTGGTATTGCTGATTAGCGACTAAAGATGATAAAATAAACTGTTCTAGTGATGAGGAAACCCCTTTCCTGCTCACTATTGCTTTTTGATGAAGTTTGCCTCATTCATCTTAACCTTCTGTATGTGCCCTGTGCATATCATCTTTATTGCTGAAAAGGATGAAAAGAACAGTCCACATTTTGGTGTGTCTATACTTTGTTTTACAGTGCAAAGTTAATAAATCCCGATTGGATTGCTCTCCACACATCCCATGGGTATGAGAGTCAGCCACACAAGTTATTCATGCGTGCAACAGGTAGGAAAAATTGCGTTTCCGTTACTTGATCTTATAGTTTTTCTAGCTCACTAATTTAGCATATTTAATTTGGCATCACTTTTTTTTTTTTAATTCAATTTCTGTTGCAAAATTGATGGACTTTGAGGGTCCTGCAGGTCTGACATTGTTAACTGAGCCTCAAAGTGTATGTCTACACAGCAGCGTTATTTCAGAATAACTGATGTTATTCCAAAATAATAAAGAGTGCATTTACACAGCAAGCAATTATTTTGTAACAATGGCGAGCTGGAGGACTTGTTACTTCAACTCCTTGTAACCCTCATTTCACAAGGAGTAAGGGAAGTCGAAGGAAGAGTGTTCTTCCTTCAATTTCCTGCTGTGTAGACCACGACAAAAGCCGAATTAAGCTATTTCAACTTCAGCTACACAATTGACATAGCTGTAGTTGCGTTGCTTAATTCGAATTTTGCCCTGTTGTGTAGACATGCCCTAAGTGTCTCTTCAGCTTTGATCTCATTGTGAAAGTGGCAGATATTGTTAAATTGAATCTTTAAGCAGAATCTTTAAATTAAACTGGTCTTAGTAACAACTTTAAAAGCTTTTTTTTTTTTCAGTAGTTTGGATCTCAAATTTAAATTTTAAAGGTGAACTGCAAAGGATTTTTTAAAGTGGATTTGCAACTTTTCTAGTCTTTATAATGCCTGAAGGTTTTATTTTATTTTTAATTCTGCTTGCTTTTTATCTTCTAAGTATCAAGTGTATTAAGACTGGCTGATACTGAATTTGGAGAAAAAAACTCTTAGGGGTTTCAGGGACGTTTATTGTGAGTTTTCATATCTTAATTGGAAGGGAGGGTATTTAATCTTTATAACAAAGACAACCTTTCTCCAAAATGTTCACCAGCCACTAGCATTAAATAGGTGTTAACAAAAACATGGAAAATCAAAGTGTTTTGAACAGTGTGATTAAAAATCTCAAAATCACTTTCTGATCATATCAGCACTTTGAACAGCGTCTATAATGAAAACATAATGTAATATATTTGGACTCCATTAAGATAGAAAATAATTTCATTTCTTCTCATGACAGTGGAACAGCTGCTGCTACGTCCAGTGGCTTGTAGCTAGTGAAGAATAGTGGGAGCAGTGATGTGACAGTAGCCGTAAAGGCAGCCAAATCACCCCATTATTTTTTAAAGTTTAGTCGTATGTTTTGGTTCAGATGGCAGTGCAGTCCCATAAAATGCCTGTGTTGGGCAAGCATCCTTATTTTGCTGATTATATTGAGCACAATCTGATTCTCATCAATAGTACTTTCTTGTGTTGCCCACAAACCTTTCAGTGTGGTTTCTAGTAATTGATTATATTTAGAAAAAATCACTAGGATGAAATTACCCTTGAAATGGTCTTTATTAATGTTCAAATCAGCACGCTTGACAAAACATTGATGTACAGACTAAGAAAATCGAAGTACGTCCTTTTAACAATAGCCATTAAACTTGTGCATCAGGATTACAAACTCAGTACAGTTCAATGTTGACCATTGATGTTATAGTCTCATTTTGAATTTTAAACATGTACATTTGAAAATATTTTCTCTAACAAGTGACAAGTTGATAATGTTTCACAGACTGCATCAGCCTTGTGGACTTGCTCATTTGGAGTTTGCTTCTTCAGGTTGCTGAATACTAAACCTCAGTTCTAGCAAAGCATTTAGAACAGTGGACTCCAACTTTTTAACCACAAGATCACTTTTTCAATTTAAATGTAAGATCTACCTAAAACTCAAATACCCTTCCTTCCCGCCCCTTCTTTGAGGCCCTGCCCCTGCCCCACCCCTTCTCCGAGGTCTCAGCCTGCTCATTCCATCCCTCTTCCTCCCCCATCCTCACTCACTTGCACCAGGCTGGGGTAGGGGATTGGGGTACATGCTCTGGTCTTTGGTCAAAGGGTTTGGAGTGTGGGAGGGGCTCCGGGCTTAGCCCAGGGTGGGGGATTGGGGTCTAGGAGGGGTTTTGGGTGCAAGCTCTGGGAAGGAGTTTGGGTGTAGGGGGACTTACATCTGGGGCAGAAGGTTGGGCGCAGGAGGATGTTCAGATCTGGGACAGGGGGTTAGGAAGCAGGCTTTGTCTGGGCACTGTTTAACTGAGATGGCTTCCAGGTGGGGTTAAGGTAGGCTTACTCCTGCCCTGGCCTTGCACCACTCCTGAAAGCAGCTGGCATGTATAGCAGTGGCTTCATGTGCTGCCCCTCATTTATAGGCATTGAGCCCACAGCTTCTACTGGCCACGCTTCCCTGTTGTTGCACAATGGGAGCTGCAGGAGTAGTGTCTGCAGGCAAGGACAGCATGTGGAGAACCTCTGCTCTGGCTTTCTCAGGGGCTACAGGGACATGCCAGCCACGACCAGGAGCAGCAATTACCACAGGGATAATTACTCCAGCCATGACAGATTAGGCGTGTTAGAGCTCACTACTCAAAGAATTAAATTTAAGTGTAAGAGAGAAATGAAAATTATGAAATGCACAGGACAGTCAAAAACCAAAACCAACACACTCTGCAAGCAGTAACAGAAGTAACAATAACCCCCCACGTGTGTGTTGGATTGGGAGATAAGAGTGAAGGACAGTGTGTGTTTGTGAGAACAACAGAGACACACACAGTGTGTGGACGTGACAGAGATTTGCATTGCCAAGCTCCGTCCATCCCCTTCTCTGTGTGGAGATGGGGTACAGGAATGGAGCGAAGAGGGACGCCATGACATCAGCACATCCCCTTCTCCCTCCCACAGCCTGCACAGCAAGCAGGAGGCTCCCAGGGGGACAGCTCCAAGGCAGAGGACAGGAGCAGCATGACAGTGGGTAGAGGGGCAACTGAAGTGCCAGCACTTGAAAGCTTCCCGGCCAAACCAGTCAGGATCACCTGTCAGCGGTTCCCAGATCTGCCAGTAGATCCTGATCTACTGGTTGGTGACCTCTGACTTAGAACAATGGTTCTCAAAGTGTGGTCCCTCTAGTGGTCTGTGACTGTCTTGCAGGTGGGCAGCAGTCTCGGGGCTTGGTCTGCCATCTTGCTGTTCCAGCCCTGTGCCCCTCTGTGCATGGTTGAAGCGTCAGTGCCAGTTTCCCACTGTGTGGGGGGAGCCCTGAGCCATGCAGATTGGATCTGGCTAGTGGGGGTGGGAAGCAGCTTCACACACTGCCGCTCTCCTTCCCCCCGAGTTAGGGGAATGGCAGCGAAGGAAACAGCTCATGTGGAGGCTTTTCCTGCTGCTCCCATTGGCCAGAGTCATGGTGCCTTGGAGTGGCAGAGTACACAGAGCCAGATAAGCATCTCCTATCTCCCTCATGCCCAGAGCGTACACCCCCATTGCCCTCATATAACTCTCTCCCACTAAGACCCCACTTCCACACCCTGCTCCTGCACCCTCCCTCCTGCCCAGACCTTGCACACCCACCTGCACCTCACCTTCTGCCCAGACCCCCTATCCTCAGCCCTTTCCTGCCGCCCCCCTAAACTCCCACCCTGTTCCTGCACCCTACCTCGCACCCTGATCCCCTCCTGAACCCCACCTCCTGCCCATACCCTGCTCCCCCATCCCTATCCTGCTCCCTGGTAGCTCCCTCCCACACACTGAACCTCTCATTTTTTGTCCCACTTCAGGGGGCCCAAAAAAATCTACTGGCCCAGGGACCCCTGAAGAATTAATCTGGCCTGTGGGAAGCCCTGAACTTCTGTCCTCCCTTCCTTCCTCATCCCCCATGGGGCTGGAGTGTGAGGGGAGCGAGGTATGTCAGCTAGGAGCCACATTAGTAAGGGTTGGGGGCTTTTGTTGGTTTTTTTAGTTGGTATTTTTTTTTCTTTTTTGCTTCTAACTTTTGTGTGGCCCTGGATTGATTTTTCTGTGGGTCAGTGGCCCCGATCCAAAAAATTTCCCCACCCGTGCCATAAAGACAATGTTGAAACCTTTGGTTTTGAACATAAATTAATATTTTACTTTATTTAAAACAAAGTTTGATAAAAATGATAAAGTTAAAGTGCTTAATCTGTTTAATGGTTTTGATTAATAATGTTTCCTTTCTTAATGATTGTATATGCCCCTTTATGTTATATCTGAGCATTTGTTTTTATGCTGCTGTAGCCTAATATGAATAATTTAGTATTTAAGGTATTTAGAGTTAAGCAAAGGCATTTTGTCATCATGGGTGGCTGGCTGGTGGTCCGCGGAAAGGTTTGCATTGAGCAGGGTGTAGCGGGGGCCAAAATGCTTGAGAACCACTGACTTAGATGATTCTTAACACTAAGGGCACATCTACACTTTGGGAAGAGTGATCTCAGGTTGATCTTCTGGCATTCAATTTAGTGTGGATCTGGTAAGGAACTGTCAAATTAAATGCTGAGGGCGCCCCCATTAACCCCAGAACTCCTCTCCCTTGATGGGAGAGTTTCTCCTGTCAACCTCCTGCTGTGGGCCACCCAAGAAAATCAGTGCAAGGTACGTTGACTCCAGCTGTGCAATTCATGTAGCTGGAGTTGAGTATCTTGCATCAATTTTTTTTTCTGCCAGTGCAGACCTGACCTAAGCACGAGAAGTCCCACTGAATTTAAGCACTTTGCTGGATCATTCTGTTGTTCATTCTAGATTGGAAAATAATGCAGCAACATAATTATGTTTTCAGAGAGATACAGGCCAAGGTTTTCGGAAGTCAGTAGTGATTTTGGGTACCTCAGTTTCTTGGTGCCAGATTTGAGACACTTGAAAGGGACATGATTGTCTGAAAGTGCTGAGACATACACTCTGAAAATTAGGCCCTTCAAGCTCTCTCTCGTTCCCCACCCCATATCACTAATGAATTTTTAAAATTTAGATCCCATTATTTGAAATTTCAAGTCCCAACAGTTTCATAACAGAATCACTACAAGGGATCTTGGAAGGCCATCAAATCCAGCCCACTGCACTGAGGCAGGACCAAGCAAACCAGTACCGTCTCTAACAGGTTTGTCCGACCTGTTCTTAAAATATTCAGTGATGGGTTTGCACAACCTCCATTGGAAGCCTGTTGCATAACTTAACTACATTTCAATTAGAAAGTTTTCTCTGTCATCTAACCTAGATCTCCCTTGCTGCAGATTAAGCCCTTTGCTACTTCTCCTACTTTCAGTGGACATAGACAAGAATTGATCTCCATCCTTTTTATAATAGCACTTACTATGTTATAGAGAAACGAGTCACAAAATTAGGATCTTTATTTTGCTGGTCTCACACCTTCCTTTCCTGAGAATAATGAAATCTGTCTTTCAAAGTCAGGATTTTTTCTTAAAACTTTATTTTCTTTGTCTATATTGTTTTGTAATATTGTTTCCTCTGATCAGAGGGGTGAATGCTCACACAAGATATTCCTAGAATATTTGTAAATTTCCTTTTATATGAAAGGAAATTTTGGGATACGAAAGTTTTGAAAAATGAGCCAATTATAGAAATATATCCAACTGTATATTAGGGATATAATAGGATAGCAGTTTACACAGTTAACTGATAAGCCAGGGTTTATCGATTACAGTGAATGGTTACACACAGGCTCCCATCCTGCTGCCATGGAGCTGGCTGCTGCCCCGCACTGCTGCTTCTGGATTAGAGGCAGCAGTGTGGAGTAGCAGCCAGCTTCCCAGAAGCGTGGTGGCAGGCTCACGCTGCAGGTGCGTGTAACTGCTGAAATTTTTCCCACAGGAGTTTAACTGTTAACAGAACCGATAAACATCAGATTATCGGTTAACTGGTTAAACTCTTACACCCCTACTTTAAATAGTAGGTCATCAGAACAAAGTGAGGTATGTTTGATTTTGGAAGAGAGACAGTAAAACCTACCAAGAGCAATCACTCTTTAGCAAAAGTGGTTGCTTGTAAGAAGTGGTCTCTTTTCAAAGGTTTGGTGAAAATAGGCATTTTTATGATGCACAGAAAGGCTATAATTGTTACCAGTGTTTCATGTTTAATTTTAATTGATTTTTAAATGACATTACATACGATATGCTGTATTGTATTTAACATCTCATGGTGGCTTTATTAATACGGTATTGCACTAGAGGTTGAAACTCTCATAACCAGGATTCTCTGGTCCGGCAATATCCATGGTCCGGCATGGATGTTGCAGGACTAAAGAATCCCAGTGGAGGGCCAGCGGCAAAGATCCCTGCGGGGCCAGCAGGGCAGTGGGCTGCCTGCAGCGAACCCGCCATCAGAACATGACGTTCTGCCCAGCACACACGTAGCTGCCCAGCAGGGCTGAAAGCTGCAGTAGTTCAGAGGGGCAGGGATCCACAGCTCGCAGCTGCTCAGTAGGTCTTGGAGTCCCAGTGCAGTGTGCACAGCTGCCCTGTGGGACCCAGAACCAGGGCAGCGATGGCTGTCCAGCGGAGTTGGCAGGGCAGTGGGGCCAGCAGAAGGTGAGGAGCTGGCCAGAGAGGCAAGCATCAGGGAGTCCAGAAATGACCTCCCCATGTCTGGCAAAATCCCTCATCCGGGACCGGTCAGGTCCCGAGGGTGCCGGACCAGGGAGGACCAACCTGTATTTGTGTTACTCAAAAGAGGAAATTCAGTGCACTAATACTTATCTTCTAGACTTAAGCCAAAAAAAAATTAATGGTACATGTGTTATAAAAAAAGTCCTGGTTTCAGTCTAAAGTAGTCTGTATTTATTTGAAAAAGTTACTTTTTCTTGTCTGCCTCTGTGATGATAGGAGCATGTTTATGACTACTTTTGCATCATTGAACAGCTCTACAAGTCGGTTGTTGCCCTTTAGATTGGCAAATGCTTTCATGTCTTTAATCATATTCTTGGCTGCAGGCACAGAAATGATATTCCTGGGAGTTGAGAGGAACCATTGCTATCTTTTTCATCATCATCATCATTAGTTTCTAGGAGTTTTGTAGCAGGCCATGACCAGTCTGTGACCTCTTCAGTTTTTGAAAGGTTCTCATCAATCTGGTACGTCTTCTCAGTCAGTACACCAAAAAGACTGCAACATATTAACTACTGCAAGTGGAAGCTCATGTTCATCTTCCGGATGAACATCTTCATTTGGTGAATCTGCAGTTGACTTGGAAAGGGTGAATGACACTGAACAAAACATTTTTTTGATGTGCTTTGCTCTATCTCACTTCATACTTAATGAACCCCATGTATGGCATTCAAGAGTGAAATCTTTTTCAAAAGCTTTAGGCCCAGTGAAGTTACATCAGATTCAGTTTGATGAAGAATAAATTGAATTTGCCTTTTCTGAAATTTCAGTTTCAGGGTTTGAATAACCCCGGCATCCATAGGTTACAACACAGAGGCGCTGTTTGGAGGGAAGAAGCACAGTTTAATGTTTGTGCATTTGACAGAGCAGTGGCATGACATTATTCACAAACAATAGAATTTTTTGTCCATTTACTAGCAATTTGTGATTAAATCTTTGTAATTATTTTTCAAAAAGTTCTGAGCTCATCTGTGCTTTTTTTGCTGAATTCATATTCCATGGACAGCTCCTTGTTACTCAGCTTGATAAAGCATCCTGTGTGTTGAGATTTACTGACCAGTATAGGCTTTTCTTTATCTCTATTCATGTTGGTGTATAAAGCAAGTGTCATTCTTTTCTTTGAATATTTCCTATTTGAATATTGCTTGCCTTTGACAAGGAGAGTTTTGTTGATGCCACTGTCTTTAAAAAAACAGTCCATTGTCATTCATGTTGTAGATTTCAGATGGTTGGTAATACTGGATGTGTTCAGGTAGCTTTTGCTTCTGGTCTGAAACCACATCTTGCTTAACGTTTCTAGTCTTACCACATGCTGCCCCATCAGCTCCACTTACATGATGCACTTCTGCAGTGACCTGGAAACCTATTTTCAGCATCTCCGACTGAAGGAATATTTCCAACACACCAATGAACATTGCGCTGACCCACACGATCCCTCCTACCAACACTATAAAGAGGAGAATTATATGGGGACTCCTCCTAATGATCGAAATGACGGTCTGGACTTCTACACTGATTGCTTCTGTGAATGTGCACAGGCTGACATTGTGAACAAATAACATCATGTGACACATACATGCAGGAGGCTGCCAGGCAATTCACCAGCACCACATTCTACAGGCCTTTTTCCACTGATCCCACTGAGGAATATCAAAAGAACTACACTATCTGCTCAGGAAATTCCCTGCTACCACATGGAACCAAATTTACAGATACGCTCCCAGATCCCCGACCAGGAGCATTTTATCTGCTACTCAAGATCCATAAACCTGGGAATCCCAGACATCCCATCATCTCAGGCATTGGCACCCTTATAGAAGGATTATCCGGATGTGTTGACTCTCTCCTCAGATCCTCTACTACCAGCACTCCTATCTATCTTTGAGACACCACCAACTTCCTAAGGAAACTACAGAGCATCAGTAACCTTCCTGAATACCATGGAGCATCAGTTATCTTCCTGGCTACCATGGCTGTAAAAGCTCTTTACATCAATATTCCACACAAGGATGCACTACAAGCTGTCAGTAATACCATCCTCGATGATGCCACAGCACACCTGGAGGGTGAGCTATGTGACTTTGTCTTCACCCACAACTATTTCCAGTTCGGGGACAATTTATATCTTCAAGTCAGCGGCACTGCTATGGGTACCCTCATGGCTCCACAATATGCCAGTGTTTTTATGACTGACCTAGAACAACCCTAGTACTCCTCTTCTATTCATGTTACATTAATGACATCTTCATCATATGGACCCATGGGAAGGAGACCCTTGAAGAATTCCACAGGGATTTCAACAATTTCCACCCCACCATCAACGTCAGCCTGGATCAGTCCACACAAGAGATCCACTTCCTGGACGCTACAGTACAAATAAATGATGGTCACATAAACACCATCCTATACTGGAAAACCATTGACTGCTGTTCTTACTTACGTGCCTCTAGCTTCCAACTAGAACACATCACATGATCCATTGTCTACAGCCAAGGTACAACTGGATCTGCTTCAGTCCCACAGACAGAGACACCTACAAGATCTTTGTCAAGAATTCTTAAAACTAAAATACCCACCTAGGGAAGAGAGGAAACAGATTGACAGAGCCAGACAAATACCTAGAAGTCACCTACTTCAAGACCGGGCCAACAAGGAAAATAACAGAACTCTGGTCATCAGCTACAACCCCCAGCTTAAAAGCTTCCAGCACATCATTGACAATCTACAACCTATCCTGGAAAATGATCCCTCGCTCTCACAGACCTTGGGAGACAGGCCAGTCCTCGCCTACAGACAGTCTCCCAAGCTGAAGCAAATACTTACCAGCAGCCACACACTGTATAACACAGATATGCTTACCCAGGAACCTATCCCTGCAACAAACCTGTTACCAATGTTGTCCACATATCTATGCAAGTGACACCATCACAGGACCTAACCACATAAGCCACAATATCATCGGCTCCTACATCTGCACATTCCTAATGTGATACATGTCATCAAGTGCCAGCAATGCCCCTCTGCCATGTATATTGGTCAAATTGGACAGTCTCTGCACCAAAGGATAAATGGAGACACAAAGCAGACATGAGGAATGATAACATACATAAACCTGTATTCCCAACCTGTGGTCCGTGGACCTCTGGGGGTCTGTGAGGATACGGCAAGGGTCTGCAGAAAGTTTTTAAAAGTAAGGATCGGGATCCTTACATTTCTTTTCCTTTTCTTCTCCCCCCCCCCCCAAAGCACAAGGGGGAGGGGCAGCAGCTGCGTGCGCCAGGACATGGCTTGGTTTTGATCCTTTTTCTCTGGAAGCTAAGGGACTATGGAGAAAGTGCTTGCGTGCCATGTATGCCTCTCACACTAGAGCTCCCTTTGGCCACGAGAGCCCCCACGTTCCGTGGATGGGCTGGGGATGCAGGGGACAGGAGCCGAGGAAGCAGCACGGGTGAACAGCAGCCAATGGGACCCGAGAAGCTCCGTGCCCTGCAGTCTGCACATTCCTCAGCCCACACTGAAGTTGACAAGCTGCGACTGTCCTCTGGAGTCAGCTTATAAAAGCGTCTTCCACTTTTTACCATTTTTTCCCCCCTTTTTGAATACATCACCCTGCTCTAACCATTCAAAAGCTGTTAGAGTGGCAGGAAGGGTTTAGTCGGGCTAGCAAAAATGGATTGCTTGGGGAGAGGGTGTTTGTGAAATTTTAATAGATTGAAAAGGGGTCCGTATCCTTGAAAAGGTTGGGAACCACTGCTGTAGGGGAACATTTGAATCCCCCTGGACATTCAATAACGGATTTAAAAGTAGCCAAAGGAATTTTATCACCCAATTACAGGGGGAGACAGATGAACTGGAATTCAAGATCAACACTGTTAACTTAGGCTTGAATAAAGATCTTAACTGGTTAACACACTACAAAGGCAACTTCCCTGCCATTGATATTCACATTTCCACATCACAGGTTATGAATGAGACACATTCTCAGGGCAGTCAGCTCCATGTTGGCTGGGACAGCTCTGTACTGGGGTTAGTGGGGAAGCTGCCGGGGAAACTGCCAGTGAAGCAAGTCTGGCTCCTGCTCAGATCTGTGGCTGCTTCTGGGGTGAAGTGTGGTACTCAAGGATAGGCAGGCAATAGGCAGCCTGCCATAGCACCATTGACCAGGAGCCACACAGGTAAGCCTGAGTCCCAACCCTCCACTCTGAGCCCCTGAAACTGAGAGCCATCTTCTGCACCCTAAATCCATCATCTCCAGCCCCACCCCAAGTCCCACACTTGCAGCCCAGAGCCAGTACCTCAACCCCCAGCCCTGAGCCCCTCTCCAAACCTGGAGCTCCCTCTTACATCCCAAATCCCTCATCCCTGAGTCCCTCCCCAGAATCTGTGCCCCCTGCCTCAGCCCAGAGTCCCCTTCTGTATTCCAAATCCCTTGGCCCCTCATTCTCCAGAGGGCTTATACCCCAACAGGGGCGCCATTTCAGATTTTGGTGGGGGAGGACAACGTGTGCATGCCATGATGGGGGTGGGGGAAAGAAGGTGAGAGCATGGGGGTGGCAGACAGGAGAGAGAGGCTTCATCAGTGTTACTGAGCATGCTTTGTACAAGCAAATATCAAATGTGGGGGGGGGAGGGGAGTCAACCTCATCTGCCCCCCCCCCCATATCTCTATATCCAGGGGCTACTAAGGCACTGGAAAGCTCTACGTTTTTGGCAGATAACTCAGCAGTTAGCTTACGGAAGCACTGTATCTAATTCCTATATAAAAGAAAGAAAATTAAATAAATATTAAATCCACTCAGCTCTAACACTAACATATTCTGATATCTTGTGGCAAGTCACTTAAGGGATCTGAAAAGGTAACGCACAGAAACCTGCTGCGGAACATTTTAACTTGCCTGGGCACTCATTAATGGATCTCAAAGTCACTGTACTGTTTCAGGCCAATTCCACAAGCCAAATACACAGGGAAGCCTTGGAACTTAATTTCATTTACAAGTTTGATTCCTATCACAAAGTATGAATAAAGACATTGGCTGGATGGCCCGCTACAGTCTATATCCTAATAACATAAAAAACCAAACAAGGGGTACTGAAGAATAATTTGCAACTTCGCTATCAGCTTCAAGTAGCATGGAGACTCTGACTCTTTCTTTCTCCTTTTTTCCCTTCTCTCCATCCCATCCCCTATTTATTTCAAAACTGGACTTTTAATAACACCTTTCATCTGAAGAAGTGGGCTGTGCCCACGAAAGCTCATGAAACCATCTACATGTTTTGTTAGTCTTTTAAGGTGCTGCAAGACTATTTGTTGTTTTTTAAATTTTGTTAAGGGACATTGGTTAGCCTTAAAATTTTAATGTATATTCTTACTTTACTACCTCTATGGAAAGAGACAGACCCTGTCAGGACTCCTGGTCTCCGTCTCAGCTCTGGATATGTGGCTACATCACTTGAGGGTTTTATATGGGCTAAACAATATGCAGTTATTGCTCCCATCTTACAGGTGTATATAAGTTTTAATCTTTCCTTTTTCTTAAATGGTTTCACAAAACATCAGATGAAAGCCATATAAGTTAGAAGGGAAAAACAGAGAATAAAGCCACCTATTGACAATCCAGAGACAAATTACAATTCACTGAAATTTTCTTTATCAATTTATGATGAGCTATATTTAAAATTTGAGGAGATTCTTATGCATAGTTCATCTTTTTGTTTTTCAGTTCTTATTGCTGATTTGCTGGTTTACATACCTGCAGTTGTCTTGTATTGCTGCTGTTTAAAAGAAACATCAACTAAAAAAAAGGCAAGTATAAGGTGTGTGTGTGTGTGTGTGAAAGAGTATAAAAACATAGTGAACTGGAATATAAATTTAAAAAGCTGAAAAAAGGTTAATTAATGTTACAAAACCACACAATGCCTTCTGTTTACATTATCTGGATGACAATCAGTGTATGTTGCATTAAAGACTTTTCAGTAAGAAAACATGAGGTTATTTTACAGTGATTATTTTATGCCTTTCAATAACAAGTTGTACTGTTTTTAGTAACCATGAACTGCTGCATTATGCTTGTCAGATTTATTGCTTGGGTAGTGTAAACAAGATTTGTGCTGTGACATGGGTGAATCTATGGACAGCCTTGGGTCTTTACACTTTAGATAGCAGAACTGAAATGCATTGGGAAAGTGACATTATGCTCAGGGTTTTTGGTGCTCACTCTTCTCAGGCATCTGTGGTCTGTTAAGTCACAGAGCAGTTCCCAGGATTAAATTGAGCACAGTCATCTTTGTGATTTGGCTGGCAGAAGACACTGATGTTCCTTGTAATGCCCTTTCCCACTGGGGCTCTCTTCCGCCACTCCCACCCTTGAAGCTATCAGTGGGGGACGAATAATTGGAGGAAAAGAATGTTCTGCAGATGTATGAGTAAAAAGATCCATAGGAACTTGACTGGGCAAGGCTCATTAAAGGAGAACCAATCATGTTCTGGTTCCAGGGCTAAATGAAGTGTTATGAAATAAAGTGCCTTGTTTTTGTGTGTTTAAAAATTTTTTCTTTCTTTCTTTTCTCCCAGATTGCCACTGCTCTCTGTATATTGCTTTATCCTGGCCTCATTCTCATTGACTATGGACACTTTCAGTATCCTTGCATTTGCTCTAAAATGAAAGAATATCAGTCCCTCCTATAACATAAAACATCACTTTTAGTGGGGGGAGGGAGGAAAAGGGAGGACGGAAGTTGGATTTGTTAGCTGACAGTTGAGGGCCTCCCTCCCCCTGCAAAAGTTTTGAAAGGAAAACAGTAACCCTTAAATGGATTGGAGCAGAAGATAAATTGTGGGGGCAAATCCATCCAACATGGATGGATGGATTTCTTTGCATCTCAAGTCCACCTTTATGCCACTCTACTTTGTTTGAGTAAATGTTGACGACAGCCTGGTTTTGAAAAGAATGGATACTCCTGTGATTTCTGCCTGGATGAGAGAACCATTGTAGCTCTTGTTGGGGGGGTGGAGAGGCATGTCAGACACAGCCATGCTGTTCTGTTCTATAAAATGTGACCTTATCTCTAGCTTTTTCAACCATTAGCTGAGTACAGAGAATAGGAGGAGATCATTTTCGAGTGTCTCAGATGCTTCTGCCCATTTTCTAGTAGCCATGATGCTTACACCTGACCCATTATGCAACATTAATAGTAAATTATACAACATTAATAGTAAATTAGAGCAGACTCTGCTTCTTGTATCCTCTAATAGCATTTGAACCAGACTCCCATGTTTATGGGTACCTTTGAAACAAATGGTGAATTTATAAGTTATAGGTAGAACTGAATAAGTTATTTGCAAAGAATAAATTATATATAACCAGCATAGCAGATTGACTAAAAAAGTTAATATTTTAAAAAAAATATATTTAATGCTTTTTAAAAATTGGAACTGAGTGTTTATAATAAAGCTTGTCTTTTTATCAAGCTGAATGTCACATTGATGAAGCGTAATGCAGTAATCCCCAGATTTTCTAGGGAAAATCCTGTTCTCCTTGCCACCCAGAATATTCGTTATTCTGTATCATACTTTGAGCCATTGGTTGCTTGTGTATCATATTACCAGTATAAGTTTCAGAAGTCGTAAAGCCTCCATGTCAATGTTTATATACCCAAAATGTAGGCTGAGATTTTCAAAGCCGCCATGGGAAATTGGAAGCACAATTCCCATTAATTGTAATGAGAATGGGGCATGTCACATTTGTATGGGAAGTTTGAAAATCCAACCGTAATGGTATTCATGCAAGTATATCCACTGTTCTAGCATTAGTTTTAAAAATAAGTAAATCTACACATTTAGCTTGTATTGGAAATTTAGCTGTTGTGACTAGCCATAAGTAAATGCACCAGCTGTTCAGTCCAAGCTGTAGCAATGTGTCCCAGGTAACAGATAGGAGTACGTCCTGTGGCTGTGATAAAAGCTCCTGGGCCTTGTCTCTGCTCCTAGCTGCAGTGCTGGGCTTACTTCTGACCCTGGCCTCAGCCTCCAGGCACCTGACATCAGCCTGGCTCCCAGCCTAGTCTCTTGACCATGACTCCTGGGGGAGGGACATGGTCAGATTACGTTATAGGTAAACGCGGGCACAACCTAAAAAGTTTGGGGTCCGCTGCTGTAGAAAATTCAGATGTCCAGTGAGAAACAGTAGTAGAAACCAAATGTTTAAGAAACAGACTTTACTTTCATAAAATATATTAGCTATATTTACTGCTTCAATTTATCCTGAAGTCCTAATTTTGGCACAAATTATACAAAGACTTAGGCATGTGCATAACTTTATAAATTGTGACTAGTTCAGCTGAAGCCATTGGAGCTACTTAGAATCCACAAGTCTTTGTAGGACCATGGCCTTTTGGCATCGTAGTTAGTTGCTGTGGAAGTGACAGTATGACCGATAGGATTATGAGTTTTGATAAGGGAGTAAATAGATTGAGAAATGATTTATAAAACCCAAATATATTGTCTTGTAGCTATCTGTGCTGGCAAAGAGGAAGTAGCGAGAGAAACATATATTGTTTCAGTATTTCTTAGGAGGATATCAGTGGCATCTCTCTCATTCAGTTTCTTTCATCATACTTTAATTGCTGCTTTTAATGCATATAGGGCCTTAGCTGTAGCTCAACAAGAGTCTCTTCATTGACTTCACTGGGTTTTGGATCAGGCCTCAAGTGTCAAAAGTAGATAACAGATTTGTTTTGTTGTAACTATTATTATTATTTATTGTTGTTGTTGTTGTTATTAATTATTATTATTTATTTGGTTGGTTTCCAGTAGTGTTTATGGGCCCTAATCATGGATTGAGGCCTCTCTGTTTCTAGCATTGTACAGACACATAACAAGACAGTCCCTGCCCTGAAGAGAGTGCAGTTTAAGTATGTTTAAATATTCCATACAAAGCTGTACTGCAAAAAAGTTTTAGGACTTTTGAAAATTGTATCCATTACCCTAGACTAACCACAAGAAAATGTGGAATTGCTCTTGATTGTATCCTGCTGAGTACTGTGTCAGTGTAATGTTTTTATTAACCCTAGCTAATTGAATGTATTATACTAGTGTAGTAAAAGTCTGTACAATCGTAAAACTCTCTTTAAGAAATCTTTCCTTTTTACTTTCTGGATGTTTGATTAGGTTCCCAAACACAGAGTTACAGTTGGCTAATCTGTTTAAATAGAATTTAAAGTATTTCTGTGCATGAACAAAATGGTTGCATATTTGGCACTACATTTTTAAAAATGAAGACTAATTTATAAAACTTTTGTTTTAAAAATATTTTACATCTGTCATCTGTGGGATTAGTTCACTTTTAACGTCTCACAATATTCAGCATGTTCCCTGTCTTGCACATTGTGTCCTTAACGTAAAAACAGATATAACTCTGTGAGCCTAGGCTTTGCTTTGTGGGGTGTACTTTGTCTCTCTTATGATTGGGACCTGTTAGGATCACTGGCATTTTGCTTGGCTATAAATTATAAACAAATGGAACTCTACCATTCACTGCCATTCTTTTGCTACCTTCTTGGAAAATGCTTCCAAAAAGGCCTTACAGGAAAGGGGTGAGTATCTTTAAAACTCAGTAGCCAAACACTAGCTCAAGAGTGCACTTAGACAACCTCGCCTTGGGAATTTGATTCATCCTATTTGCATTTCCATTTTTTCTCTATTATGCTCCAAGGGAAGTTACTCATGTCATAATTTCCTCTGTTCTTTTAGAACAAGTCTCTTTCTAGCCATTAAACGATACACTAAATAGCTAACTAGCTCTCTGAGGATGCAGAAAATATAGCAAAATATATTAAATGTAGAGCTGGGTAGAATTTTTAGGCTGACTGTTTTCAGCAAAAAAGCAGACATGGTGTCACTGAAATGTTTAATCAGTTTGTCTGTTTTCCCAAATTGTTCATTAGGTGTGGAGCACCCCGAAACATTAAAAAAAAGACTGAAAGACAAATATTTTGTTTTGACATTTTCAAAACGTAACATTTCAGTTATTTAATTCAAACCAACTGTCTCTTAGAAATTTCCTTTTATTTTTTTTTTAAATTCAAAAATGATAAATGCTCAAAATAGAGAGTTTCATTTTGGGATGAAGGACTATTTTGTTCAACCCCAAATTAATAAGACTTAAGTTGCCACAAATTTTGGAATATTTCATTTTTGGTTTGACCTGAAAATGTGTGTGTTTCAGTTTTTTTGGAATTTGAAGTGAACCGAAAAAGCTGTTATTCACATAGCTGTCATTAACCATCCTTTTTCTGAACACCTTCATCATGCTGGAATCAAAGTTAAATATGAACCAAAAGTAGATATCCAGATTAGCGAGACAAATGCTAGTAGATTTGACACAGTCCTAGTAGATATTCTATGGATATTCTGTCTAGAGGGATGACATACCTTTCCTCTTGGTAGTTCTCTGCTCATATTTGTCACATTTTATGATCTTATGCACATTCAGTTATATACTGTAAATAGACTTTATGTTAGAAGCCCCAACAGTCTGATTTATATAAACAACGTTTTTGCATCTTAATATCTTGACTTAAACTCTTCTATTACAGGTTAATGTTGTTAATTAAAATAGCATTTACAGTAGTTGCTTCTTTTGTGATTTGCTGGCTCCCGTTCTGCACAGAAGTGGAACAAATCCTGCAAGTACTCAGAAGACTCTTTCCCATTGATCGAGGCTTGTTTGAGGTATGTGGGTTGTTTTGTTTGTGTAAATGTTCTGTATTCTTAGATCCCTAGAGAAACCTTCACTGTGACCTTTAGGGATTTCATGTGGAAGACACACCACAGAACGAGTAATCTGAACTGCCTTCTTCAGCAGTCATTTCTTGCCAGTCATTTAATCCAGTATTTAACCCCTAGCTCAGCTGGCATCTTCTAGGATATTATGAGTAGACAACACTTATCCTATCATCAAATCCATACTTCAGTCACACATTTTTCCATTGACATAGATTCCATAGTAATTGACAGTGTCAGAAGATGTAACTATATGGTTAACAGCTTCAGAGTCTGCCTTTTGGTTAGCATAATACTCAGCTTTATTGAAAGGAATTATTTATACCGCTAGTAATGGCTGTAGTGTTTCAGGTGTAAATTGAGGCCTGCTTTGTATCCTAGCTAATGTTCTCAGTCTCAGCTTTCTTCAGGAGTTTATTTAGACCATTTGTGCTTTTACTATTCCTAAGCAGTAGTTTGATTCAGCACAGTGCTTTTGGGCTTGATTCTGCACGATGCTGAGCACTGTCATCCAGTCCAGCAGAGCTGTCAAGCATGTACTTAAGTCTGAGCACACAAGTAGTCTCATTGATACCAGTGGGTCTGCTACTTACATGCTTAAAAAGGCACTTCAGTAGATTGGGGTCAGCGTGCTTAACTCCTGGCAAGAGCAAATCTCTATTGTACAAATTTAAAAGCAAATTCTGAAAACTTAACCTTCCCCAAAGTACAAACTAAGGCAAGGGTGGGCAATAATTTTTGAAGTGGTCCCGGGCCATCCCGGAAGGGGAGGAGCCTAAACCGGAAGGGACGGGGCAGTGATGCTTCTGGGCTTCCCTATCCCCACACCATGATTGATCTGGAGATGGGGGAGCCCCTTTGCGCCCCCCCCCCCTTCCCAGTAGGCACCCATGCCTCTGGCAGGGCGGGAAGAGGCTTCGCATGCTCCCCCACTCCCAGGCCAATAAGGGTCTGGGGCAGTGGAACTGCACGAAGCATCCTTTGCCCTGCCCCCGCCCTGTGCAAGCATACATCACTTTGAAGTGCTGCGCGCTCCTCACAGAGCAGGGGGAAGGTGGAGGAAATTTCGCGCAGCTCCCCCGCCCCCAGGCCAATCAGGGCAGGCGGAAGCTTTGCATGCTCCTCTGCCCCCAGCCCCTAATTGGCCTGGGGGCGTGGAGCTGTAGGGCCACCGCGGGCCAGATCAACCTGCTTGGCAGGCCAGATCTGGCCCACTGAGGCCCTTTTGCCCACCCCTGAACTAAGGGCTTGAGTCAGTAATGCTTCAGTGGGACTTTAGGTCATGCTTAAGTGCTTTGCTGAATCTGGCCCTGAGTGACTTGTTACTAAATGGTTTGCCTTATATATGTGGCTTCTGTTAGCAATTCTCCACTAGCTACTAGTGATATTAAAAATCGTTTAATAGGGTATCAGTATAACTGCTGAAAATCTTAGCGGTTACACGTGCTGCAGGCTCTGCACTATAAAGCTAAGAGCCTGCAGTGAAGCCTCCCTGGGAGCTGGGCCACCAGCCCCAGCAGGCCTGGGTCCCGGGGAGGAGGCTGAGTGTAACTGACACCACTAATCTTATCAGCTAAACGGTTAGTCATTTAACATCCCTAGTAGCTACAAATGATACCACAACCTGCAATATATCTGCCCCGAAAACCTAACATTCTGGACACACCGAGGGCGGCATTTAATTTATATGCTGCCATAGGAGTATTTTCGGAACATTCTCCAGCAGCTTGTTAAAAAATAATTGCAGCTTAAGAGATAAAGATATTTACAAACCAAAATACCTTTTGTCACTTTGCATTTTTTACCCATTGCTAAGTTTAAAAATAAAAGCTGTAAATGTCAACAAACAATGCATCCAAAAGAGCCCAAGGATTTTAGTCTAATATTAGACCAAATATTTTCAGACTGAATAGGGCAATGACTTACTTGGATACTAATCTGGATAAACTAAGAAATTGTCTACGTAAGCAATGCACAGTAAGTTTATACTCTGTTGCCTGTAACAGGTTCTTTGAATTGATTCCCATTTACAGAAACAGCAACAAATGCTGAGGGTTGTAAAATCTTACTGGCTATGAAGTCGGCATCTTATGTGTTTGCTGGTGCTGCCAAACCCTCTGTTCACTTGTAGTCCTCAGCAGATTTGAAGAGCATATTCTGTATTGCTAGTAAGCATACAAGGAAGCTGGGCTGGTGCTAGTAGCTTTCTTGCTGTTATGTCTACACAGCTGTGATTCTAGCAGCTGTTTAGGGATGAGTTTCATGACCATGATAGCTGTGGTTACGAATGTAATTTTGAAAGTGATCCTAGCACAACTGCTAATGTCTTTAGACTTCTTGATTTATTATGGTTAACTCTGTCATTGCTAGTAAGCAGATTTAAATACATTCAACTATGTAATAAAATGTGACAATATTTAGTATGTCTTCACATTTGAAAATAGTCATAGCTGCTATCATTTTGATGTAAATTTTCCTAGAGATGAATGGTTTCCGAGCTTTATTTTCACAGTGTGTGGTCTTGACTTCAGACTGATGGTCTCTTGTGTTTGAGAAAGTATTTCTCAGTTATTTTAATACATGTTTTAATTCAGTTTCTTTTAGATTTTAATATTCTATGTTAGAGCTAAAGTCAAACTGACTCAGTACTGTCTTTCATTATAGCATGTGGCACTGGGTACTGAAATGTGGTCTTTGGTGAAATATTAAATAATCCTCTTATTATTTGAACAGCAAACTAACATGGATACAACTCACTAAATATATTTTCAGGATAAAGTAGCCAATATTTGGTGCAGTATGAGTGTCCTTATAAAGATAAAGAATGTGCTGTCACATCAAACCCAACTTAAACTCAGGTAAGGGAACTGAAAGCTTTTAGGTAACTTTCACTTTTATTCATATTGTGGGGGATTTTCAAAAAGCATTTACGTGTTTTAGGAGCACAAATCCTATTGAAAGCCAAGAGAACTTGTGCTCTACGTCACAGAGACACTTATTCATTTTTGGCAAGAATTGAGAGATGCAATTTTCAGAGTTCTTAAGGAGACTTTTTTATTTATGGTGTATTTTTTTAGTTCCAAGTAATACAAAGAAAATTAAATTTTTCACCAGGATTGTGTGTTTCGAATTTTATGAAACTTTTTTCTGTGTGTGTTGAATGATGATTTGAGCCTAATAATTAGTTAAAATTAGAAAGCTAGATAAAAGTAACAAACACATGCATTAACTTTTTCTATTATTTTTTCTAAATGGCTAAAGTTTGTATAATCCAAAATATTTCAAATAAGCAAATAATCCAGAATGAGGGTTCATTCAGTATGGAAGATGGATAAAAATTATTAAAGAGTAAAATTTTCAAAAGCACCTAAATCAGTTAGGAGCACACACCAAACTGACTTTCCTTGCTATGTGATTTGTGCTTTTAAAAACGAAACATGGGTTCCTAAGTCACCTAGTTGCTTTTGAAAATATTTGAAAACATCAAAGTAGTTATTTACCTATGAAAGGATAAACTTATATCTTTTTAAAAATAATCTTTTAGCTTTGCTTTTACATTTCTGAGCCTACTTCCGGCTTGTATAAAACTAACCCTCCAGCCCACTCTCCGAGGATTTAAATTTGCTCTGGTAAGTGTATTTTTTAATTGTTTCTTATTTTAAATCTATCAGTGAGCTTTGAAGCATGGCTAACAGTTCTCCTTAAAATTGTCCCACTGAGCAGAGTTATGTATATTGTTAAATGTCATTTGGTATCTGCTGAAGAGACTGTTTAAAAAGCATATTACCAGTAGAACTCAATATCAAAATTGTATCAGAGGACCTATCTAGTGTCTTTTAAATCTCAGGCTTTCCTCTTGTGTATACTTCTTTGTTTCTCTTATTCTCAATTTTCTTTAATTCTGTATTTTTATTATTTTCCTCTGAAAATACATTGGAAGATTCTCCACACAATAAAGCTTTGTATGGGTTTGAGATTTCCTTTCTCTTTAATTTAGTTTCCAAAGTCATAGTTTTTTTTTTAATGCACTGGCTGCCAAATTCAATAAAAATTCCCACAATAGTCATTGCGGGCTCATTAGTAGTTTGAGAAGGGAATGATACCATTTTTTGGTTTTGTTTTTTCAAATGTTTGCTTTTCTCTCTGTAGCTTAAATTTCTGTTCAATGATACTAGGCATATCAACACATGAATGTAAAATGCTCCTTTTAAACTATAAAAGCAATTTTATACCAAGACCAATATCACTACAGTTTAAACATTAGTGGATTTATAGGTTTAAAATAAAAATTGTGTGCTATTTGAGTTTATAATAGTGAGGCATCTACATCTTTTCTGAGAATTGACTTGTAGGTTGATTCCTGCTCAATATATTTTTAGTTCTATAAAAAGAATAGACCTTTTGCTGTTACTTCTGAGGTGCTGGTTGTTTGTGAGTACATTTGACCCAGCATAATACAGCCTAACTTAGATATGGTAATTCTGACTTGATATAGTAGGGCCCCAATCCTGCAATCATTCATACCTGTAATTTAGTTTACTTTAGTTTATTTCGATGGGTAATTTAGTTTATTTCGATGGGTAATTTAGTTTACTTACTGTGGGTATAGTTCTGCATTAATGTTTGCAAAATAGGGGCCTTATTACATGACACGTTATAAATACTCTGAATCAAACTTAGAAAAGGCTCCTATTTGTAGCCACAATCTGTTATAGGTGCAGATCTGTGTACTTTGTCTCTCTAATTTTATTGAAATATGTAAATTGTTCTGGAGTTGTATATATTTAATACAGATTAGATACTTTACTTATATTGGGCACTTCATGCTAATGTCACAAATTTAGCCCAATTGAAAAACAGAAGCCTACTCTTTGCACAGGGGAGATATATGCTAACCTGTTCTACTTGACTCTTTTAGGCTAGTTGTGCATTGTCATTCTTCCTGTTCTCCTTCCAAGTACATGAAAAATCCATTCTTCTAGTATCTATGTAAGTCATTTATTTTTTATATAGAAACTATTTTGATACCCTTTCCCCCAGTTTGCATGATGCCACAGGCTTCTCTCTCACATAGAAAGAATGTATCCATTAAAACAGATACTTTTTTTTAAAAAAAAATTGTGCATATAGTTTTCATTCTTTAAGAACATCTGAATGATAAGTAATGAAAGTAGTTCATTTCACAGGGGCTATGAAAGTAGACATTTCCTTTTTGATCATTTCCATTATCTAAACAGGATGTACTAATGGGAGTTGTATTAGGGTCTGGTCCAGCATACAATATGGGTGACTGTCCAGGTGATAGGGTGATTTTTGGGGTGCGAAGGGTGACAGTGGAAATCAAAGAAGCATATGTAAGGTCAGTAATAATGATGAGTGAAATAAGGTGAACGCTCCCTCATTTCCCAATAATTAGATGGCAAAGGGACTCCGGTCTTGGTCATTCATGTATATAATCTCCCAGCAAAGGAAAGAGATGGAGAAAAGTCCTAAGGCAGTGGGTCATCTTCGCCTGGAGGGAAGTATAGCCATCATGTTAGAAGAATTTGAACACTGGAGCAGCAGTACCTTTAATATTCCTCTCCTAGGTTTACATTAGAAAGCTCACATATAGGCCTACAAGAGGCAATTTTATCTAAACTGGCCACTAAACCATTGTTTCTAGCTTTCTGGCAGAACACACTTTACCATTCTTACTAATGTGACTAGGCACAGATGCTCATAAACTGCAACTGTTCCCTTGAATGCATATAGTGCTGCAAAGCAAAACACAGCGCAGAATATCTCTTGCACTAGACCTCTGCTTGGTGTGATCACAGCTTCTTTGGTTTTTGGGATCAGCCCATCACTGCCTTAGGGTATTCTACATAAACACTTAATGCATGGCAGCTGTGTAAAAATTTATAGTGCTCCAACCTGTAGAATGTTCCCTTGTGTACATAGTTTGTGCATGGCAGATGAGGTACTGTAGATATACACCTCAGCTTGTTGTGCATTAAGTGTTGATATACAAATGCCCAAAGGCAGTTAGAGGTTGACTTCAAGAATCAAAGAAGCTATAACCAAGTGTTACATCAAGATCTCATGCAGGAGATATTTTACCTTGGTATATGCCAATGGAAGATAAGCAGAGTGGAGTTCTGCTATGCTTCCTATGCTGAGTGAGAGGGTGGGAGGAAGGCAGTATAAGGGACTCGGCTGAACGTAGGGCACTCTGTACCAGCACTCTGGCCCTGGGAGAGAGTTCTCCAAATATTTGCAGCTAGTGTCTGGCTCCAGATGGCAAAAAAAGGGGCCATATCACAATAGTCTCCCACCCAGAATAAATAAAACGTGTACAATAAAATGTTTGTATACCTTTTTTTCTTTCTTTCTTTTTTTTTTTACCATAGACCAGTCTGTTTAATTATAAATGAAATTCCTTTTATGTCTACGTGGTTTTTACTTGTCTCAACCTTCAGGTGAGTCAGACCCTATTAACTCAATACAGTATTCTTGTGACCTTGATTCTAAGTACACGTTGAACCTCTCTTAACCGGGACTCTCTGGTCCAGCAACATCCCACAGGTGTAGGACCACAGATGTCCCAGGACCAGAGAGTTCCTGTGGAGGGCTAGTGGCTGGGAGCCCGCAGTGGGACTAGAGACCAGTAGTGGGGCAGCCCTGTGGCAGTGAAACTGGGAGCCCAGCAGTAGGGCTGCTGCCCGGTGCCAACATTGCAGAGGGGAGAGGGGGGCAGGAGCCCACCAGTGAAACTGCCTGGTGAGATGGCGAGGAAGCGGGGCCACCTGGCAGCCCCACTACTGCCAAGTGGCTCAGCTACCCAGCAGGACTGGGAGGCAGCATGGCTGTCCCACAGAGCCGCCCGGTGGCAGGTCCAGGAACCTGGGAGTGGGGCTGCCCAGCTATGCAGCAAAAAGCCCAGCAGTCCCAGTGCTGCCTGGTGGAACTGCTTGGTGAGGCCAGGAGGCAGCGGGGCTGCCCACTGAGGTTGAAGCCCAAATGGGGTTTGTCGCCTAATGGCGTATCTGTTCTTCTTTCTAAGCATATTCTTTTTCCCTCACCTTTTAATGTGTTACTTAGAATGTAAATTTATTGGAATGTACTTCTGTTTTAACAGCTTGCTGCCTCTTCTATTGAAGGATGGCTTGCTTCTGGCCTATGTAGTGACAACATTGGCATTCCTTACAGTGTGTGTGGCTTCTTTTTCAATATTTGAAAAGATGTCAGAAGACCTACAGCTGAAATCACTTTCCCTTTCTATTAGAGGATACATTCCTTCATTTAAGGCATTCCCAAAGATTATTAAGAGTCTGGTAAGAAACATTAACAACATACTATGAACAGTTAAAAGTCACAACAAAAAAGCTTTATACCCATAGTTATGTACATTTGTTTGGCCAGTGGATTTACATACTCTTTATGGAATATACCCCTGATTGCACATTTGTTCTTAATAGAAGTTTCATCTGAACAACTTCATGTTGAAAACCACACAAGAGACCCATTTGTCTTTTTCCGAACAGCATCCGTATATGTAATGCTTTTCCAATTCCATCTCCCCCTTCAAGTTCCTCCTACAAGCCCAGAATAAGTAAGGCTTTGTCTACACTTCCAAATTTTGTCAATTAAACTTATATCAGTACCCAAATATTGGCTTAATAAAAACTGGAAATGCTTGTTAACACTAGCCTCATCGGACAACAGATCACATCCATCTTGGGGATGCCAGTATGGACGGTAGAAAAAAAATGATGTATGTCTGAAAACTGTAGGTACTGGAGGTACTTAAATTTTTTTTTTTTAAAGGGGCTACTTATAATTTTTTTAAGGGGTACTTTATAAAAAAGGTTGAGAAACATTGTCCTAGAAGACACCTCACTGCTGAGGTTAAGCAGGGAAAACAGGGTATACCTACTGTATGTTTGCAGTTTCTGTCATGCTCTATATGCAGGTCACCAATGTGCCGCTTTAGTCCTTGCATAAGTGATTGCAGAATGGCACAGGATAGAGTCCTACAATGAGGGAAGGAACAAACCTGCACCACCATGCAACCCGCAGCAGAGGTTTGGAGGATTCCTGTGAGATCCCAGCTTTGCATCATCATCCTATTCTACTCTACTAATTAGCTATAGAGAGAAATGTCCAGCTCAGAGAATACAGACAGCCTCCCACTTTTCTATACTCTAAGCCTACCTCTGCAATACACGAGCCACAAACACTTACCCTGCATCTCATCTCCTGCTTCCTTTTCCCTGAAGAGCAACTGCTGAGAATGGCTAGGTACCTCAGGAGTGGAGAAGCGTTCTTGGTTGCCTGTGTCACTGGCAATTTCGCCATGAACACCACACCATCATCTAGCTCCACCTCTTAATCAGTAATGTTATCCTCCAGGTTAGGTCCTCTTTCTACCACCTCCATGCCCTCTGCAGGATCCACAGGACTCTTGGTGGTGGAAGCAGGGACATCAGTGAGGATAGCTGCTTATCAAAAGGGCAGGTCTTAGATGCAGCACTAGAGCAAAGGGTTGCCTCCCTCAACTTATGATATGCCTGCCTCAGCTCCTTTATCTTCAGTCTGCACACAAGCCTTGAGGAAATGTGCCCACAGGGATCCCAGTTTCTACAAGCGCAGCTGGGATTGCAGACTCCTCTCCATATACTGATCAGCTCCAACATTCCCTAGTGGTCCAAGTGAGAGAGTGTTTGGTACAAGAGCCAGCCACAGTCATCTGGGAAGACATGATGAGATCTCACCATGCCATACCAGCAAGCAGGAAATGAAATTTAAAATTCCTGGGGCTTGCATAGGGGAGGGGCAGAGTGGATCATAGTGCAGTATGTACAAACTCGTTGTTTTGTTGCCAAAGGCAGTTTTTGGTGACAAACTCTGGTCGTGTAGACAAAGCTAAGTTCGGAATAAAGGCGAGAGAGAGGAATCCCGTCTAGATCCTTCTTCTCTTTTAATGAGAGTATTGTTGGACCTTTAAATTTCAAGCCTTTTGAGCTGGGACTGTCTTCACACTTCCTTTATACAGCTTTTCTTTTATTAAATACTATCAGTGTTTAATAGTAATGAGATCACTCTTATTTGGCAGCAAAACGTCAAAAGACCGAATTCCAAAATACTCTGTAACGTACTGAATATATAATACAAAACTAATATCTGGGGGTTTTTTAGGTTATCAGCTTAGAACTTGGCACACAATGTTAGTGAAAATGTACAATATATTTTCTAAGGGGTCATCCTTGTGGAGGATGAAGGAGGAAGTACCTAATGAAAGTAACTACTTATTCATTTGACTCTATAAATCAATGTTAAGTAATTTATCATTCTTTATCTTACAGTTTATCATCTCAATAACTCTTATGGGCTTCCTCACTTTAATGAGTGCCACACTGACTCCTCCACAGAAGCTACCAGATTTATTTCCTGTATCTGTGTCTGTTGTTTCCTGTTTACATTTCTTATTCTTCTTGATGTATTTTAATGCTGTTGTACTGTGGGACTCAGGAAATGGTAGAAATCAGAAAAAAATCAGTTAACAGTTTAGTCTTGAGTCTTCACAGGTTAAAAGTTAAGAGACATTATTTTCAGTGAAAATATTAATTACAACAGCATCTCTAAATCACTGATTTCCTACATTTAAACACAAAGAATAAATTAAGGACTCTTATTTTGACGAAGAGTATTTGACATTTAACTTGACTTTTACAATGTTTAACAATGGAAGCTAATTTTGAGATTATTCTATTAAGTTTCAGATTTAACATCCTACTGAGAAATTGAACCAGTCTATATTTCTCAGTTATTACAGACAGTCAGCAGATGTAGGAAGACAACACTGCCTAAGTTTACAATGTTCACCTTTGCTAAGTTCCTGTTCATGTTGTTAATGTTTCTAGGATTTTAAAAGTTGTATGTAAGCAAAATGTTTACTAAAAATGGAAGCTGAGATACTATAGCACACTTCTGAAGCGAGGAGCGAGTGGATTCTGTAGCAAGAATTATTGATGTGGAGTAACTTCCAGCCTGAGCTACTTGCTTAACTTTTTCTTCTGAATGGCATGCTGCATAGTACAGAAGCAGCTCGGAGTATGCAAACTAATTAATTAGTACAAAATCAGAGAACCAAAATAGGAGGGCTGAATGGGGAAAAGGAGCCCTGGAGCTGATATCAGAGAGAGGTACAGCCTAGAAGCTGAAATTGGATTGGGCATATTTGAAAGAATAAGTCCTCTGAGCAAAATATACCGTCTGCCATTGATATTAAAATATTCTAGAGCTGTCTCTGGTGTGTAGCATAAGGCATGAATTTAAGTATGTTGTTCTATGAACTTACTTCCACATGTATGAATTAAAAGCATCTACCCAATGAGTTTACATGTCATTAATTAAAAAAAGAACATTTACTTGTGGGTGAAACAACATGTCTTAATCTTTTTAACAATTACCAAGACTTCTAGAAGGCAGTTTTATATTGTACAAAGTAAAAAATTCCATTGAACAAATAAGGCATTACTGACCTTCAATTATATATGTAAACAGACTGAGTGTATGACAGTTGATTCCTAGCTGGGTAACTGTAATCTTTCCATAAGCATTTAACATTCTTCTGAGAGGGTGTTACCATGATAATTATCCATGTGCAAAGTATGCAAAATTTCCATACACAGTCTTCTTTCTTTTAAAAAGGAGTGGGTAGTTGTGTCAAACTATAGAAAGAGGAATCATTGTCCACAATGACTTGGTCAAATAACACCTACAGAATTCTGCACAAATAAACTTAGCACTGCCAGAAGTTAAAACAGTGTGGAGAACCTCTATTTTCAATTTAAAAAAAAAAATGTGTAAAACAGCCACCTAAGATGGAAGAAAGTGGAATGGTTTCACATTTCAGTCAGTCTCTTGTGTCATATTCATCACAAGATTAGGGCCAAGTGTTTCCCACCATATGAAAACATTAGTTTTGTATGTATCTCTTTTCTTTGTCCTTCAGATGGCCTCCAAGGGTGATAAAGCGAGAGTCATCTGATCTACCTTGTGTAGAATTGGGAAATGGCTCTTAGCAGACCCAGCTGTTTCTGAAAGGCAAAAGCTTATTATAACAAGGGGTCAAAGCAACAGTAATTGCTTTAACAGCATTAAGGTATACACAGTTAAGAGTAATACCTGGAGCAGGTGTAGGCAATAAAAAAAAGCCCACAAGGTTAGTCCCTAGCAGCGGTGGCCTGCCATGTTTACCTGTTCCTCCACAGGTATCGGATGATCACAGCTTTGGTTGGATGTGAATCACTGTTTGTGGCCAATGTGAGTGACAGGAAGTATCAGAGTGAACACCGCTTCCTGCTGCTCGCATTGGTCACAAACAGTGATTCATGGCCAACGAGAGCTGTAATTCTCTGATACCTGCAGAGGTGCAGGTAAACATGGAGGTGGGGGCCTGCCAGGATCTAACCCTGCTGACTGGATCTGGCCTATGGGCTGGAATTTGCCCACCCTGATCTAGAGCAAGACCTTAAAATATATTACCTTGCATTTTCTGTTTTTAATTCAATTTTCTAATCTTGATTATTCTGACATTATGGGGTCCAAGTAAAGATCATTCACTAACTTAACATTAGCAGTCATCTTGTCCCTTATCTAACTTGAGAAGTGTTCTTGTGCACCAATTTTTTTTTTTTTTTTTTAACCAGACTGCAGCTCATTAGGTATGGGTCTAGATAGTGGCACTATTTTCCCAGATGACTCTAGGCTCCACATGGCACTGCTGTTTTGAAACACTGTGAGGAGCACAGGGCCAGCGGGGAACTGTCCCACTAGCCCTATGCTCCCTGCAGTGCTACACTTCAAAGGCAGAGGTGGCCTATCGACTAATCAAATAGTTGATGCAAATTGCATTGACTATTCGATTGGTCAGTTACTTGAAATTTAACATCCCTAGTTGTAGAGTATATAAAGCCAACAACACCTCTGCACCACTCAATTTTAATTTTGGTCTAGCTCAAAACTTTTACTGTAAAATGTTGGTCACCTCCAGGTTTGAAAAGCACTAATCTGAAATGGTGGCAAGGAATAATATTCATACTCTTGCACCATTTTTTGTATATCTCCCGTACTTTTTACCCAACATACAAGAGAGGTCACAGCTGACTTTACAAATTTGGCAACTCTACCCTGAAAACTCTCCACCTTTAGGCAATCAGAAATATGCAAAGTGTGGCAGAAACAGACCCATTTTTACAGCAACTGATCCCTTATATTACCGAGTAGCTACACTATACTGAAGTAAGCAATCATTCTTTGAGCTTTAGAGATGTAGCCAAATTAGTCTGTAACAGGAAAAACTTAAACAAATAGTCTAGTAGCACCTTAAAGACTAATAAAACATGTAGATGGTATCATGAGTTTTCATGGGCACAACCCACTTCTTTAGATGAGTACATGCATGAAAACAGCGAGGCCTGCTTTGGATACCTTTACTAAAGTTCAGTAATGCCTTACTCTACAAACATTCTCATTGAAGTCAATAGGATCCACTTGTGCAGTATAAATCTGGACCTGGGTTAGGTAGCACTGCTACCTATCGGAAAACAAATTGGACTTGTAGAGAATTCAGAATTAACTTCTACCACAATGTAATTTCCCAGGTTATTTGATCACAATCAACCAACAAATAGTTTGCAAACACCCACTTTGGAGTATGTGAGCATTTGCTGAAAATTTCATGGAACTGCTACAATTTGTTTTGAATAGCATCTCACTAACTTTTGAGTGGGCTGATGAATTGCATCAACAAAGCCCTACCAACTGGCACTGATGCTCTTGGTGAAACTGGTACCCAGTCCTAGAGCTGGAGCAGATCATTAATGCAAAATTTTCAGTTTCTCTGAAGGCCTAGGAATGAATATTCATGCCTCAACATACAGATTCTTCCTGCTCAATGCTTTTATACCAAGGCAGCACTACTACTGTTTGTAGTAATGGCACATAGCAAAAAGAGTTTATATTGTATACAAAAGTAAATCTTGATCAGCTTGTAGACATAAACATGCATAAAAGAGCCATGAATAAATGAATTATTTACATGGAGATTATCTGGTTGTGCACATTGTAAAGTTTAAATTAGATACCAGAAATTTTATCTTTCTGTGCACCTGCCTCGTGCAATGAGCAGTCCTTAATTGGTATTTGCTGGGGAGATAGATTTACAGGCATTTCTTCTCTCCTTTTAAGTACAATAAAGCAGATGTAGAACTTTGTGTTGATACGGAATGCATTTTTCACACAATGCCTGTGGGTTTAAAAGAATGATTGAAATAAGACATAATTAGACAACATTATTATATGCATATTCTGTTCACAATAACGTATCTTTCTAACCCTAACTTCACTATGGAAAACCACATGGCAAAACAACTGAAAATGAATAATTCTGTGTTTCTCTTACAGTGAGGTAAACTGTTTTTGATGTTAGAAGGATAAAGAGTGTTTTAAATTCATAATTAATTCTTTTCTGGTTCTGTTGAAAACTGAAGTGGACAAGTTAATACTGCCAACTGCAGAAAGCTTTTCCCATCATCATTAGATTTTCTATTTGCTTTTTAATAGTAAGAAAATGGACTGTCACTTTACGTACGAATATATATAAAAAAAGCAGGAAATAGTAAATACGCCTTTAGTAGGACATAACTGACACAGGTTGATATCACTGACTACCTATCAGAAAGCTTCCACAGTGTCCTGTCTTGAAGACAAAATTAAAAGTTAGCACTGTAGATTTGTAGCATTTAAAAAATATATATACATTCTATGAATATCTGTGAGCAAATCTCTTCTTCATACTATATTATGAATATTCAGAATAATATGACTTTCTAAAGAGGGGTACATACTCATACCGTCCATCAGTCCCCATTAATCTGCAGATAAGTCTGTATGCCTAACGATGAAAATATGTCTGACAAGAATTTGTGAAACATGACACCCTGAGCAGACAATTTTCTTATGCATAAGTGGTGTTATGTTGATTGACAGAGTCAGTCTCTAGTTGGGCTTTTGCTGGAATAGGGAGAACCAGCTACTGGAATAAGAGAAATTGAAAACCCACAAAGTTTGCCTTGTGGCTGCTTGTTAGCTTCCCAGTGTGAATGGCACAAAATAGAGTATAAAACAATAAGTGAGAAGCCGGGAGACATGACGTATCTGGCTTAAATGAAATTAGAGAAAGAAAGGAACTTTATTAAAAGGAAATTTTATCCAGCAAGTGCATACAGTAAATCACTATTAACACTGTCTATGAACAATTCAAAAATAGGATAGCAGCAAGCACAGGACATTGCTAATACAAGTGAAGGTGGAGCATGGGGAAGTGGCCATGTCAAGTGGAAAAGGTTCCAGACAATTCCTCCTTTGAGCCAAGGAGATGATATTACAGCTCAAATAATGGACAGCAATGTTTCCCAAGCAGCACAGGTCTCAGGAACAGAATAGAATAGAAAATGTATGTGTTCGTGATCAGGGGTGGGCAGTCCTCTTTGAAACAGCTCATTACGAAAGTTACTCATAATATCAAAGAATGTATAATCTGTTCTGCCACTCAAATTCTCTTACTCCTTAGGTCACACATGCTCATTTGAGTGTGAAATATTTGAAAAACCTAGTTATCACCTGACCGTGGCAACTTGGAGAATCCTTCTGTAATAGTCTCCAGGATGCTAGATTTCTATAGATTCAACAAGCATCAATTTGCACAACAAATCAGCAGAATTTTTAAATAGATTTGGTTTTTATTATTAAGGTATTGCATTCATGGACAACAACTGTCTTCAGATCAAAATACGACAATTTGATCATGCACATTTGTACCTACTATGATTGTTCTGCAAATGTATAAGTAATTTCAGTCCTTGTAATTACTGTTAGTTGTAAACATTAGTTTGTGTAGTCAATCCCTAAAGTAGGAAAGCTCGCTTACCTTTGTTAATGAGGGATTTAAGGAATTCATAGCTGTTACCAGATTGTACACATTCTGTGGATGAAACAAAACCACATTTTCACAAACCAGAATGTTTTATTTGTAAAATAAAAATCTCAAAATTAACATGCTGCTAAAGTAAAATATTCCAGGTCATACTTTGCAATATTGTAAACTGCAGCTTCTACAATGTATGTTTTGCTGTTTACATTTTCATTATTCTATTACTTAACTCTGACCACTTAAATACAGTAAGTTTTTATATATATATACGCACACATACAAAAGTAAAGGTTTGGATAAAAACCAGGAAATGTCAAATTAAGAGCTACAATAATTTAATGTGTATACTATCAGGGCTTAAGTGGAAATACTGACAGATAGAGAGACTAGGATTGTTCATTTGTTTACACACTTCTGCAATCTAGGCTTAAATTTTTTTAGGGGGAATCTTAAATTACACGCAGATGCACCGACAATATTAAACATTTTATAGCCTGTAGATATTATACATAAGGGGCACTGTGGGCCAGATTTCCTATTCCCATCCTCTTGGAAGGGTGAAATTATCAATTCTCCATTTAAAGGAATCCCACAATAGTGTGGAGCTAGCACAGATGGCCTTATGTTAAAGGTGTGTCTGCAACAGGACTGGGGGCTACTGATGGTCTGAAATGTTGCTGTATCCTTGCAATGTGAAATGACCACTTAGGGGTCTATGGGTATGTCTACAATTTGCTGCCAGCTCCAGCAGACATTCCGGCTCTCACTCAGATTGCGACTGCATGCTAACAGTAGAAGTATAGCTCAAGCAGTGTGAGCCTCCAGCTGGGCTAGCAGTGTGTGTACTGCATCCTGGGCAGTTGGCATGACACATGGCTTGTGCTGCCACTGCTACTCTTCTCTTTTTAGAATGCTAGCAGAGTCAGAACGAGCAAGAGTATGTCTACCTGAGCTTATGCCTCCAGTGCTAGTGTAGACACACCTGGAGACGGGGTATACAATCTCTGCTTTATTCATGAGCAGCTATGTGCTCAGTAGGCCCATCACCACACCTGTGAAGCACACCTCAGGGAGAAATGCTGCTCAGAAATTCCTAGGGGACAGATCTCCCATTCTCAGCTCTCCCAGAGGAGCAAGCTGCCTTTGGTAGCCCGTGAACATGGAGCAGTTGTACAAATGGCTGAAGGACCTTGCAGGGCAGGACGTAGGGTTGCCAGGTGTCCAGTATTCACTCAGACAGGCCGGTATTTTCGGCTCCTGTCCAGTATTCTCTGAATTTTTTTACCGGACACTTAAAATGTCCGGTATTTTCTGAATTTTTCCCCGGCCAGGAGGTGAAAATGCCGGGCACCTGGCAACCCTACAAACATTCAGTGCCCGGCCTCCCCGAGTCCCCCTCTGGCCCCCAACATCCCCAGCCCCTGTGCTTACCTGGTTCGCCAGGCTGCCGGCACAAAATGGCTGCCGGCCAAAAGACCTAGAGGAAGCAATGCTTCCCCTGGGTCTGAGTGCTCAACCACTCCCCTGTTCCTATCCCTGCACTTAAAGGGGACATGCTATTTTAATGCTGTTTTATTTAAAAAAAAAATTTTTTTTGGCTTAAGTCCTTGGAGTCCTTTTTTTTCCCCCCTCAACAACTTTGGTCTCCCCCCCCTTTTTTTCCCCCTTCAACAGAATTTTTTCCCGGTGGGGGGGAGGTTTTCGATATTTTTGTTTCAACCATCTGGCAACCCTAGGCAGGAGGAGTGGTGCCACTCAGTTTTATTTTATTTGCTTTGTTACACTGGGAATTGGGACCAAGGATTTGGCCCTCAGGCAGACTCCTGCCAAGAATGCAAGCCTCCTGAGAAGATAGCAGGCTAATGCAGGAAGTAGTCCAGGAAAGCGAGGCTTGACAAGATAGCCTGTAACTGCTTGTTGCAGGGTGCCTCGGCCTGGGTTCCTACAGCGTCACTGAAGAGGTGAGCATGAAGAACTCAGACGCAAGGAAACAGCGGCACTACTGGGCCTAGATCTCGGCCACTGACCTGCTGGAGGCTGGGGGATTTTGATCTGACTCCAAAAGGAATGAGACTAAACATGACGTTGGCCAGAGGAAGGCAATCATCTGTGGACCTGGCCAGTTGAGCTACAAAGACAAAAAACTCTACAAGGCAACACTTAGGTCCAGTGCTGTGCATTGACTGGTGAGTCACTTTGGCACAAAACCACTGTGACTGGGCAAGATTTAGAGCAGATCTGAGGCCCATAAGAGGATCGGTGTTGAAGTATTTTATGTGCTAAGGAATCTGCAGGTTTTGTTTCTGTCCTCATTTCTGGCCACGAGAATGAAAGGGGCAGGGGGAGGGAGAGAGGAGATGCAGAGATCATGGTTGTTTCAGCCAAACTGATGGAACGTGATGGCATTTGCTTCAGAAATGCACAAGATTAGATCTGACCTCATTTGTGCTCAGGAAAAAATTTCCCCCATATGTTTCCATCTTAATTCGGTCCTATATAAGTATTTGTTTTTGATGGTTTTCCACCTTACTCTGGGGGTTAGTGGCACCACCCATTTGTGTATTTACCACACAGCTTGGATACTGATTGGTTTCTGTTTACATCCAGTTGGGTAGACTTGGGTGATGCATGATCTAGGAAAGCAGGGATGGAAAAGAAAAAGGGATAGAAAATAAGATGGAGAATATCTTATTACCCTTATATAAATTCATGGTACGCCCACATCTGGAATAGTGTGTACAGATGTGGTCTCCTCATCTCAAAAAAGATATACTGGCATTAGAAAAGGTTCAGAGAAGGGCAACTAAAATGATTAGGGGTTTGGAACGGGTCCCATATGAGGAGAGATTAAAGAGACTGGGACTTTTCAGCTTGGAAAAGAGGAGACTAAGGGGGGAATATGGTAGAGGTATATAAAATCATGAGTGGTGTGGAGAAAGTGAATAAGGAAAAGTTATTTACTTGTTCCCATAATATAAGAACTAGGGGCCACCAAATGAAATTAATGGGCAGCAGGTTTAAAACAAATGAAAGGAAGTTCTTCTTCACACAGCGCATTGTCAATCTGTGGAACTCCTTGCCTGAGGAGGCTATGAAGGCTAGGACTATAACAGAGTTTAAAAGAGAACTAGATACATTCATGGAGGTTAAGTCCATAAATGGCTATTAGCCAGTATGGGTAAGGAATGGTGTCCCCAGCCTCTGTTTGTCAGAGGGTGGAGATGGATGGCAGGAGAGAGATCGCCTGATCATTACCTGTTCGATTCACGCCCTCTGGGGCATCTGGCATTGGCCACTGTCAGCAGACAGGGTACTGGGCTGGATGGACCTTTGGTCTGACCCAGTATGGCTGTTCTTATGAGACAAAGGTGTCACTTGACTGAGTTTCTTCTTAGTGTGCACATGCTTAAACCTGCCACCTGTCACAGACCAAGTTTCACCTTTACAAAGGGTGCAGGGGGACAGCACACATATATGAAGGTCCAACGTTCCCAGTTTGGTTGTCGCCAGCCTCAGGCTGCCTGTTCCAGCCCATCAAAGAGTATAAGCAGTGGACTCAGAAATTCCAAAACAGTGCCTGGGTCTGAGCCAAATTTGACAAGGAATTCTGGCCCCACCTAGGTTTGATAAAGTCATTTCACAAATACTGCATCCAGTGGGACTTTACTCCATGTGTATCTGTATCTAGAGCCATCTACCTACTAAGTAACTTTACTGTTTGCACAAGTAGCCATTAAAAAGCAATTATACTGACAGTTACTTGAATTTAGAATAGGAAAACAACTGAAATCACAGATTGTGTCATCTGTAACGGATAGTAACAGACTGAGATTTAATAGTGAACACTGGATTTCCAAACTGCTGGGGTTTTTGTGCTAATTGTAATTTCTGAATTAAAAAAAATCCTCTCTTGTAAGAGCTCTTATTTGCAAGTAATTGCTTAAGAAATCAACTAGTGCAAAGACATGCAAATCACACAGTCTGTAAAAGTATATTGACAAAATGTCTAACACACCCTGGGTTAGACTCCACTACATTCATTGAGGTTTGGCCAAGAACTTTCAGTCTAGCAGCCTTTGAAGAAATATTTGTACTTATAGTTTTCTTTAAACAAATAGTATTAAGGATTAACTATTTAAATAGCCAACAAAGAATATGACCTATTATAACCTCCCTCCAGATGCTCACATGACTTACTATATCTGTCCTAAGTTTGGTTAAGCACTTTTCTTCGTGAAGCTAACAAGGAGATGATCAAGTTCCTCCTATTCTCGGCCCGTGGAATATAACAGTCTAGTCTTCTGTCTAGTCTCATTTCTGTTGTTGGGTTTTATATAGTTGGGGGCTTGTGATACACAAGAGGTCAGGCTAGATGACCTCTGGCCTTAAAAATTATGGGTATGTCTATACAGCAGGGTTATTCTGAAATAAAGAGCGTGTCTACACTACAAGCAATTATTTTGAAATAATGTCAAGCTAGAGGACTTCTTATTCTGAGTCATGGTAACCCTCATTTTATGAGGAGTAAGGGAAGTCAAAGGAAGACTGCTCTTCCTTCAACTTCCTGCTGTGTAGACCAAAAGCCAAAATAAGCTATTTTGATTTAAGCTACACAATTGATATAAGCTGAAGTTGCGTAGCTTATTCCAACTTTAGCCCTTCTGTATAGACGAATCCTATGACTCAAACAATAATAATACACACTTTCATAATGTTCAACACCTTTACACGCATAAGTCTTAATTATGACCCCCCCCAATCTTTTAATAAATACAAACCTAGCAAAGATTACCCAACCTTCACCACTGTCAAATCCTGTCTTGGCCACTGCAACTAGAAAAAATGCTACCCAGTGCATCCCCTGCTGTGGAAACCCAGTAGGCCAGAGCAGAATTCTAGAAAGTTGGCCAGAAAAGCAGAGGTAGGAGGATTGTTGCACTCTTTGCTCTAGTAAAAGCTCCCAGCTAGCAGAGACTGCTTTCTCCAACACGTTTCCCAGCTGGATAAGGGAGCTAGACAAGAAACCCAAACTAAAGTCCTTGGGGTCTCAGCGCATAGGCGTGCATGACAGTTGCTTGAATACTGGGTACAAATCCTGCCCTGCAGCTTCTGTGGGATGGCAGAAGTTCCCAACTACAGAAAAAAGGGCAGGATCTTTCCAAGGCCTGTCTCCTGTCCCCTCCCACTCCTAAATTGGACTGCTCTGAAACATTTACACATCTAAAAAGAAGAGAGAAAAAATGTTCACCTGTCAGGTGCTATAAAACCAATCTTCTACTAAATGTGCCAGAATAATTTTTCTTCACCTCAACCACAGTTAAAACCTTCAGTCTATTCATTACTGTCTTTTTATAGTATTTTTATTTAATAAAACCTATTAAGACTACCATACAAATCTCTTTACTTATGCTTTTATCTTTTAACTGATCAATTTTTATATTGCTGACATCCCTTCTTCACCACTTGCTCATTTAAAAATTCATAGTATATGAGCTATGTCTCTGGAGAAAATGTCTATAAAATTTGTTACAGCTGGCAAATGTGTATGAGTCAGTGATAGCACATGACTAAATGCTTCACAGAAAATAAAATTTGTTTCTGTAGTAAGCAGAACTGTTTAAATGTTATTTATTTTTATGTTTCAAAGAAAATATATTGTGAAGTGCTGCATTGATTTAATACACAACAATGTCTGTGTACACGCTGTACAGGGAAAATTTATGAAACCTTTGCACAACTCCTTTAATTGAATTTTCCAAATCTCTCACCACACACAAATAATCAATATCTTCTGCAGAGAAAACCAGTCAGAATTATTACAGTCTTTCTTTTCAATTTTGTTGTCATCAGCACATACAGAGCACCTGGATATTTGTAATGTCTGGATAGAAAGTTATTTACACCTCTTAAACGTAAGATTGCTATTAAGTGAGTTCAAACTGTTTCTTTATTTAAAATAATTATATTCCTAGGAGATTACAGATAGAGTATTTATAGCCATGTAGGAGTTGTTATACATATTCATATTGTAATGAATCAGTAGTTCTTTTAATTTTTCATTAGGCTTCGTATTTTAAAGTCTCAGTTGGCCAGATTATTTTTAAAATTGATTCTGAAAAAAGTAGATAGGAAAATAGGGAATAAACAAAGGTGTGAAAATTCATGAATCCATATGGTAGATATCCACATAGAGAAGGTAAATTGACAGTCCAGTATATACATATGTCTGAAGTCTAATAGCTGTGTGTCTCACGTGCATTTCTGTCAGCCAACAGTTAATAGCTTAATATTTCATCTGCATAGCACAGGATGTTAAATCATTGGAGAAGTTTATAACTTACTCCCCAAAAAGTTCACGTCTCTGACCTCAGACTTTCATACTTTCCAAATTTAAAAATGTATTTTATATTTACACTCTAAGGTACACATGCAACACAGTAAAACCAGAGCCTTGCTGGGAAATTTTTTTAAACAATGACGAAAGAAAATATAATACACTGTGAGTCAAAAGAAACTGTCTACAATCTTACACATCAATGGTATTTCTCTCATGGACAAAGTTAGTTTCTCATTTCAACCAGGACAATCACTTGAACCTACAACAATTCAATGGCACTACAGAATTTGGACACTGGTCTAGACACTTATTGCCTTCTCTAGTCTGTAAGGCCATCAAATTTTCTGTAAGTATAATTCCAAGCTAGGAGGACAATGACACTTGGATGGATCACAAAGAGATGTATTCAAGCTTTGGCAAAGAAACCATTTTTATCCACAAAATGCAAGTTACAATGAAGCAAAAATCTTTGTTGTGCATGAAACACATATCAGAAGGAGAACAGCATTAAAGACTTAACTATGAAAACAAACAAAATGAAGGGAAACTGATCTTGTTACTAAAGAAATCCCTTTACAGATGGTTTGCTCTTTATAGTCTATTGTGTAAGTGCAGAATAATGTCCAGATAGTTTAGACTGAGCAGTGAGTTTGAGCAACTGTAGTCTGGTATCAACTGATGGTTGAGAACATGATGTTTAAGAATTTATGTACGAGTGACAGAAAAACCCAGTTGGAGCAGTTTGCACTGCTTGCATGCAGGAGCAGTTATTTGTTTTCTTGTCAGCCTCCTCTGGTATATTAGGTATAACTAACCAGAGACAAGAAAACTACCATCCACCTTGAGAGGCACAGCAAGTCTGGAGGCTAACAGGAACTTGAAATCATCTAGACTGATATCTCATACAGTTTTAACTTCCTTAGTTGCACATGCCTGTTCCCATGTGGTTAAGTTAAAGAGTGACTTGTTCACCTGAAAACCAATATTGTTAGTGTTTTTGTAGGGAGAGGGGAAAATTGGTTCCATTGTCCTGTACAAAAAGAGGGAGGAGTTAAAACTTCCTTATTGGTGCCAGGGAAGAGTAATACCAAATTTACCTAACTTCTTGCAAGCATGAGTAGCTGGAAAATGGGCTCATTTCCCTATTTGAAAGTAGCCTATAAATTAAGGTTCTGAATATAGTTTTCTTAACAATGTAAATATATGATCATCTGAGAATATTTAGCCAGAAGACTCTCTACTGAGCCTTGCAGAGCACAACAGACTCATTCATGGGCATGGTTCATGCTCATTTTAGTGCTACAATGTTTTTCTTCGCAGGAAATGTAAAGAAACTATTAATATTTTGTAACTGCTAGCTGAAGTTGCTTCACTGTTTTGAATTTTATCATCAATCCTCTAAATGCTGAAACTGTTAAGCATTCTTTAAAATAGCACAAAGCAACCTATATATTTATTCTCAACATACACAAAGCATGTTTTGGACTTCAGCAAGCTGATGAGATTTCATCTCTTGGCAGCTGCTCTAGAGTTTGCTTACATTTTATTCAAAAACATTTTGTTTACTGTAAATGCTAGTCATGGACCAACAATGATGCCATTTTTTATGCTGATCACACAAAATGATATACTGAGTCCTACATAATGCTGCCCATTGACTAAGGAATTTTCTGTATTAAGTTGTTTTAAGCAGAGGTTGTTTATGTAAAGTAAATAAATTTCATGCCTCACCATGTGATGATAATGTGACATTCCAGCTGTATCAAGCCACAGAATAGTCATAGGTTTCAAATCTTGAGCATAACTAATTAAAAATAATTATGAAAAAACCACATCCAAAACTAAAAGGGCAAAATAAAAAAAAAAATCTCCAAATACTTTCTTTTATCACACATTTTCTTTGCTCCTCTTTTTCCCATATTTTTAAAGACAGCACAATGAAGCTTACTTAGTCCTGTTGAAGTGGAATTAAAGTGATTAAAGTTGTAACTACATTAAAGTTGTTTAACTTATTAAAGTGGTAGCTATACTTCTGTCCTACTTTCAGACAACGAATTCAGATTCAGGGTGAAAAAAATATTGTCTAATAAGCATGATAAGTTGGCATGGACTATCTTCTGTAGCACAATGGGCATACATTGGTTTCACTGTGGCAGCTAAAAAGCATTCCATAAGAGAGACACCAACTGCCTGTCAGCAATGGCCCAAGATGCTCTCTATTGGTTTTCACTTTGCACAAATGGTTTAATTCCCCCCCCCACACACACACACACAAAAGGGAGTTGCAACTAGTTCCTTTTCTCTCTTAGTCTCCTCTGAGCGAGCAAGAGTGTCTTGAGTTAAGATTTTTTTCCACTGTAGGAGGAGAATTTGCTATAGCAGAAAGCATAGGGACCTGCAGCTAAGAAGCAATCCATGCTGATTTGATGGGCTGGTATCTAGAACAGTTTCTGTGGGCTAGGAACTTAAGATAGACAAAAAGTTTAGCTTCTTTTGCAATCACAACACAGGATAGTGGAAATTCCCTCATTTTATTTTTTCAATTATACTTGTCTACATTTTAAATTAATTGAAACATGTCTCTCATGTCTTACATTTTATCAGTCATCAGAAAATAATGGATACTTGATTCGGAGGTGGAACAGGAAGAACACATGTAGGGAGCAGGCAGTAAGTTACTAATGGCTACAGTGTTTCATCTGATTATTTATCTACCAGGGAATTTCAGAAGTCCATGAAACTCAAAGAACCTGGGTTCATATCTGGCTTTACCCTTCATGTTATTAGAAACTACTACTCCCCTAGTAAGACTCCAATCATACCTTTCTGTAAGATGCTTAAATAGGAGGGCAGTACGATTATCTCCATTTTACAGATATGAAAACAAGGCACAGAAAGGGGCAGTTACTTGCCTAAGGGCACCAATCCAACCAGTGGCAGTACCCTGGAAGACAGAACCTAGATCTGCGAGTCCCAATCCAGTGTTCTATTCACTAGGCCACACTGAATCCTAACTTAGATTGGAGTGAAAACTGACACATGAAGCGGGGGGGGGGGGGGGGGAGGAGGAGAGGCTTGCATCTCAGGAGTTGCTCAGGGTAAAGCCTTGCAAATAGATACTGTTGTTGTGGTTTCCTTTCATCACTTGACTCAGTCATGACTTTCAGGATCGGCATAAAGGCCTAGTGATGAGATGGTAAATCACTGGTTCGCAGAGTGCAGTGGTTGTTACTTTGATGGTGCCACTGCTGCTCCAAAGATTCCTGCTACATCAAGTGCCTAGCACTTTCCAGAAAAGAAAATCCCTTAATTGGTCATCATTTCATCTCCTCAAAGTTATGACAAATTTGCAATAGTCCTATAGTTACACTTTTTCTCATCTTAAAGATGACATTGGTCTATTGCTATAACAGCCCATAGTCAGTGGTACATGAATACATACTCACTCAGTTCACACCATTTCTTTGCTTTGAACTCACCATTTATTGTAGTTAAAGTTCTTAACACTTTTCTTTCTCTACCCTAAAAAAGTATTGATTCTTGTGTTCTAGGACACAATCTCATTCTTTTTCTGCTGTAGTTTCAATTGTGTTTTTAATCAGCTTAGTCAGAATTTTTATCTGCCAGAATAACAGTTATGAAATGATGTAATGTTTAGTATTTCAGTGTCCTCAAGAGTGTACTAGTAACCTTATAATATAGATAAAGTGATATGGTCTATGACGCAAAAAGATGCAAAGAAAGTTGCGTGTGATGGAAGACGAAGATGAACAATGGCAACTGGTAGATGGTATGTTTATAAATAAAAAGGCTAAAGGGCATGATTAACTTCAATGGCCTTTAGATCAGGCCCCAATGCATTAATACTTAACTGCCCTCCTTATGCACTGTTTCTTCAATAAGAACTTCTGCGTACAACAAAACGGCTAAAAAGAAACAAGTTTCAAAGAACATAAAAGAAAAATTAGTTTAGCCTATATATAGGAAGGAAACACAAATCTGATATGGTTCTTTGCTAAAGGTTATTTGAAGACTTTCAAAAGGAAGTCAGTGAAAGGAGCCCAATGATGGCTATTAACCATCAAAGCAGATGCTACATAACAAATTTAAAAATAAATATTACCTCGGGCAGGATGTTTTGCATTACTCCTTTTCAGCAGCTTCAGTTTTTCTGCTTCAGTCACTAATGAATAAAACACATTTAAAGGTCAAGAAAACTTCACACTAAAGATTTTAATGAAAGCAGCTAAAGACAAGATACCTTTTCTTTATCCCCTCACGCAGATGGACTTTTAAAAAGATAATAAAACCAGCATACATCGTTGGCTAAAACCCATAATAAAAAATAATCTGAAAAATCCAAGCACAGTGTCTCAAATTAGTGCTTTTGTTCCATCCATTATTTTTCTTACACTCTTTCACTTGATGCTAACATAACATTTTGTCTCAAGATCAGAGAAATAGTTCTTTCCCTTTACTGTTAACAGAAATGCTTGCATGCCACAAAGATTTGACATCTTGTTTGCCAAGTCCGGGAGGCTGATGTAATGCCCTATCCCAGTGGGTTTCAAACTGTGGGACTAGATCCCAAAGTGGGTCGTGACCCCATTTTAATGGAGTTGCCAGGGCTGGCTGGCTGAGGCATGCTGGGATCCAGAATTGAAGTCGAAGCCCAAAACCCACTACCCAGGGCTGAAGCTGAAGCCAAAGCCCCAAGGGCTTCAGTCCTGGACAGTGGGCTGAGGATGAAGTCCTTTGGGTTTGACCCCCTGGCTGGGGCAGTGGGACTCATTCAGGCTCAGGCTTTGGCTTCAAGATCCTGTCATGGGGTTAGGTAGTAATTTTTATTGTCAGAAGGGGGTCACGGTGCAATGAAGTTTGAAAGTTTGGGCCTATCCTGAACGTACTTGCTTTGGTTAGTAAAGTAAGCATAAAGACAGTTAAACACTAGCATTCGGTTTACAAAAATACTATTTGTATTGCTGCACCTAATATTAGTGATTGTAGTATTGTAAAATTCAAAATTAGCATATTTGGTATGAAATCTGATCCATGTTAGTTGTTAAATAATAGTAAAGGGGTTAAAACTGTTAAAGCTTACTTAGCGCTTTGGTCTTTTGCACTTCAGCCTTCAAGTTACAGGAAGAGTCTGAGACACCAAAAATATTTTCAAGCTCTCTACTGCCCTCTAGAGCCTGAAAGTAGAATTAAAAACAATATTACTGTAATTCTATTCCTAAACCCAGGGCAACATACAGAGTGAGAAAAGGTAGGTGAAATAATATTTTCTATTGGACCAACTTCTGTGAGAGAGACAAGCTTTCAAGCTTACACAGAGTTCTTCCTCAGCTATTATCTCACCCACTTCGTCTCTCTAATGTCCTGGGACCAACACAGCTACCGCCCTGCATAATCAGTCTAACAAGAATTTCAATTCAACTTATAATTCACCTACCCCAGCAAAGGGTGAAATTTTCATAAGCACCTAAGTGAATTAAATGCACTGGGACTTACGCTCCTAAATAAATAATTCCATTTTCAAAAATGACCTTGTGTACTTTTGAATGCATTATTTGAAACCGTCTGTTATTTTTGCTTCATTTATATATTTTCAGCTTTTTCAATAGAGAGATTCACATCTGATTCCCAGAAGAGCAATTCTGGTACGTGTATAAATGTGCCTTAATGTGATAGTAAAGAAAGAACTTCTATCAAGCTTTTAAGATTCTCTTCTACATGGTCTTCAACTTTAATAAAAAATCTAAAAATCCCCACTGTATCTATTACATTAGCAATAGGAATGTGAGTGTTTAACTGGTTATCCAGGAAGGCTGTCTGCAATGGGCCTGGGTGCCTCGCAGGAAGGGGCTGCTCCAACCAGGACACCACAGCAGCCTCTGCCTGTGGGGTTCCCTGGCTGCTACAGGCAGGGGCTGCTCTGGCCGAGATGCTGGAGTAGCCCCTGCCTTTGGCCGGAGGGAATATAAGGGGTTGCTCCAGCCCAACAGTGTGACCACCGCAGCCAGGCTGGAGTGACACCCCCGCATCTGCCCTCCCCTTAAATTGGTTAACCAGTTAAACAATATGTTTAACAGGTTAACCAATTAAACAGGGCTTTACATCCCTAATTTGCAAGACCAAGATTTTATTTTTAAAGGCATCTGTAAAAGCCAAATTGAAAAACTCTACCTAAAAAGATTTCAAAAACAGTGCAAGGGTGGCAGTCTAAATACATCTTTTTGAAACAATAGTGGCAGCCTGCATAGGATAAGTAAAATAAATCAAAACAATAATTTGAACAGTCTGAATTATTTCTGAGTATATTGACGTATGCGAGAGCTCTCATGAATTGATTCAGTATGCACAATATGAGAGACCACATTTTACAGACTGTATCAAAAGATGACATATTAACAATTAATTGAATTGTATGGTCACTTCAACCCAAACAGGTAATTTTTAAGTCCTTACAGGAGTAGGACTGACAGAAGTTAGGATTAGATAACTTGGTAATTGCCCAGATCTCTTCATTCCCACTAAACCACTGGTCACTGTCAGCAGACAAGCTAGTTGGACCATTCTTATGGTCCAGATAGCAAATTTACCTGGTGTTGCTTGGGTCTGTAATTCAGCAATTCTATCAAGTGTATTTTGTTTCTTCATCACTATAAACTCCTATCATTCAATATGTTTTAATAAAAAAAGGGCTAGAGTCAATTTGGTTTCCAATAACATTTTCTTCTAATTTTTAAACCTTAAGCATTGATTTAGCTGTTCCAAGACAGCCCATTACTCCAAATTAATCAGTTTTATCTCTTTTCTGTAAAGTTTATTGAAATGCAATCCTATTCCAGGTTCATCCTATTTTTCTTCCTCATCTTGGTTCAGTCTCATATCATTTGCTCAGTTACGTCAATTTTGAGGACTGTGTTTCTGTCTCATTTCTGTTTGGTTGGATAAGAAGCAATTCCATTCCAGACACATCCAAACCATTATGTTACTTTAAGTTACGATAAGAGGAAGCTGCACACTGAATTTGGCAGTCCTAGCTCTTACCGTTCAGCAGGGATGTTAGATATCGTATAATTAGCAGTTACACGACTATCCAATAGTCCCCAGGGCAGGGCCGGCAGCCAATGTGCTCCCGGCCCCACTCCTGGGGAGCCCCCTGCTACGTTGCGCTGCTGCCTCTGTACCAGCTGCCTGCTGCGTGGGGTGACAGCAGCCCCTGTCCGTAGGGGGTCCATACTCCCTGTGGACAGAGGCTGCTGCCATAGAGCAGCCTCAATCTGCATGTCAGGCCCACCACTGACAGAGGCTGTTTTGTGGCAGCCTTCCCTAACCCCCCGACAGAAGAAGCAGTGGGGGTTGGGGAGGCAGGTGGCACCGGGGAGCAAGTGCTGGGGGGAATTGGGTTTTAAGCTGGTTCCCCCCCCAGCACCAGCTCCTGCCTGCTCCCCCCTGCCGCTGCCTCTCTAGGGGTGTGTTTAAACTACACCCCTCTCCGACAGAGGGATGTAGATTAGGCACATCGCTATTGCAAATGAAGTGGGGATTTAAATATCCTGCGCTTCATTTGAATAGAAATGGCCGCCGCTTTTTGCCGATGTGGCACTTTGCCGGCAAAAAGCAGCAGTATAGACAGGGATCGGTCGACTAGGGAAGACTTTTCCGACTGATCCCTTATGCCTCGTGCAACGAGGTTTACGGGATCAGTCGGAAAAGGCTTTCCTTGTCGACCGATCCCCGTCTAGACTGCCGCTTTTTGCCGGCAAAGTGCCGTGTCAGCAAAAAGCGGCAGCCATTTCTATTCAAATGAAGCACGGGATATTTAAATCCCCGCTTCATTTGCAATAGCGATGTGCCTAATCTACATCCCTCTGTCGGCAGAGGGGTGTAGTTTAGACACACCCTAGGAGGCAGCAAGGGCGGGGGCAGGCGGGTCTATGGAGCTGGCACTTGAAAGCCGTCTCCCTGCGCGTATTGGTTCCAGCCTATCCCCCTCCCCATGCGTGATGCTGCCTCTCTATCAGAGGTAGCAAGGCGGAGGGAAGGTGGGGGGAAGAGGGCAGGCAGATCTGGTGCTCGTGGGGAGGAGCATCACAGATACAGGCTCCCGCTCTCTCCCCTGCCCTTGCTACCTCTGTATCAGAGGCAGCAAGGGGGGCGGGGAGAGGTGTGTAGTCAATAAGATTAACCGATGATTTTAGGCTTATCGGTTAATTGTGTAATTGTCTACATGATGACATCCCTACCATTTAGGAGGAGTTCTTGATAACCAGACAGACATACTCTCTAAAATATATGGTACATTAATTCTACACAGCAATAATTTACAACATTAACTGCCAATGCAAGTTAGTAATGAACTTATGCTGTGCAATTTGTATACAACCTAGACAGCAGGATACAAGTTAAGAACAGTCCATTTGGCTCACTGGTTTGGAGGTATGAATTTTTCTCTGGCTGTGGGATTTGTTTCAGCTTCAAATTGTGGACAAGCAAAGATATTACCGTGTTATGCAGGAGGTCATACTTAGTCGGTGCAAATGTACTCTGAAAAGTGACTTGGCGAAAAAAAATTAAATGGTGCCATGAGCTTCTCTATTTGTGTCTCAATGATTTTCAGTCAAATCTGTTCAGTTTATATGTAGCTTTCTTTTCTTGCCTTTAAGTCTCAAAGACTACTTTATATAGCATTTCATTTTCTTCAAGTTTTTTTTTAAATACATCAAGAAAAATAAAGCCAGTGGAAGACAGACCTGTAAACTTGTTAAGCTTTGTCTCATTTTCAGAAATCTCACCAATGATTTTTCAACTTCAGACTGCAACATCATAAACCTACAAAAAAGAAATAAAAGTGAAATGATTTAAATCAATGATATTGACATCCACTGGGAATAATCATTTAAAATGTCTTTTTAGGCCCCCTTCCGCCCCCCCACCCCCCCCGACAACAGTAATAGCACTATCTAAACAATAGTTTTTCCTGATAACTAGGTCTCTACCAAATTCACAGTACATTTTGGTCAATTTCATGGTCATAGAATTTTAATAAATGTCATGATTTAGGCTATTTAAATCTGAAATTTCATGGTGTAATCATTGTAGGGATCCTGATCCAAAAGAAATGGGTGGGGGTCACCAGCTTATTGTAGAGAGGGTTGTGGCATTGCTATCTTTACTTCTGTGCAGCTAGCGGGGCGCTGACTTCAGAGCTAAGCACCTGGCCAACAGCTGCCACTCTCCGGCCACCCAGATCTAAAGGCAACAGAGAAGCAAGGCTTGCAATACCGTGACTCCCCTAAAATTACATTGCAATCCCCTGCAACTCCCTTTTGGGTCAGGATCCCCATTTTGAGAAACGCTGGTCTCCCCCATAAAATCTGTAAAGTATAGGGTAAAAAGCACACAAAAGGCCAGATTTCACAGTGAGACACCAGATTTCACGTCCATGGTGTGTTTTTCATGGCCATTAATTTAGTAGAGCCTTACTGATAACACTAGTGTGAAGTCGGAAAATATCATCTTTGATTTAAAGATGGGGATCTCAGGCCCAGAGAAATTAAGGTTATGTGTACACTACAGCTGAACAAGCTTCCAAGCCTAGGTAGAGACACATGTTGTAGGCCTTGTGCTAGCACACTACAAGTAGCAATGTGGAGATGAGAGGGTTGGGTGGGCTTGCGAGCAACCGCCATACTACTACTTTTTTTTTTAAAATCAATGTTTTTAAAGCTGTTTGCTTGAGCTTACTTGCTCCCAGCTCCAGTGTAGACATACCCAATCCATCTTGCCCATGAACACATAAGACAACTGTGGCACTGCCAGGAATTCAACCCATTTGGTCTCAGTTCAATGACTTAACCATTAGATCATCTTTCAGTCTACAGATGTGCTCTAATATAATACAAAGTCATATTTTAGAGGTTGATGAGCTTAGTCAAAAAAAACCAAAGTAGTACACAACTGGATTGGGCTCTACATGGCAGATTAGTCAGTGTATGACTGAGGATGTGCACTAAATACTTATTGGGGGAAGTGTTCTTATAACAAAGATCTAGAAGAGCCTTTTTGTAGCACGTGAGCTTAGAAATAAAATATGGACAAATGGGAAACCATCCATCCACTTCCCCAACAAAAGGACCACATTGGCACATGGAGCCTTACAAAAAAAATTAAGTTTCTATTATTATATTTCTACACAGCAACAGATGGTTTACTATAGAAGAGGAAATGCCAGTACCCTGTGAATCGTACAATATATTTTCCCCCTCAGAATATAAAGTGTATGGAAGTTCACATCAAATGTTAGTATGCAGGTGTCTGCACATGTGTTTTATTGACAACTCCTTTTTGTTCTCAAGGTTTGCCATTTTTTTTAAACATACTGAATTATTGAATACAAACATTTACATGTTGAAAGTGACTATGCTTATGTGTCTCAGAGGGGTAAACTGTGTTAGTCTGTAACTTTAAAAACAATGAGTATCCTGTGGCACCTTAAGGACTAACAAAAATATATCTATAGTATCACGAGCTTTCTGTGGGCAAAACCCACTTCTTCAGATAAGATTATCTTAGTTTTGTACTTTCAAGGTAACTATCACTAAAAAATAATAGTATATATATTGACAAGGGATTTAATGTAGCATAGGAATAATATTTGTGTGTGGATTAAGAGAGTTTTTCACACTGAAAACATGACAATTGCAAATATTTGCCAGAAGAGTTTATGACTATTCAAAAGGGTTTAAGATCCAAAGGGGCCCATTATGATCATGAAGCCTGATCAAACGACCTTGCTCAAAAATTTCTGCATCAAGCCTGTAATTTCTTTTTGAGCAACATAACCACATTTTAACATCCTTAATAAAAGGTAACTGACTAGTCTACTGGTCTCTTGTACTAGTCGCTGGGGCTCTTGTACATTTCAAAGGAGGAATGCGGTACTCCGGTACAGCCCGAGGCCAGTGGGAAGTCCCGCTGACTCCGGGCTGCATGCGGGTGCCTGCTTTGAAATGCACAGGAGTCCCCAGCAGGGGCTTGTATGCATTTTAAAGCTGTGGAGCCCGGGATCAGCAGGGGACTCCCCGGCTGATCTCAGGCTCTCCATGGCATTTCCCCAGAACCCAGGGTCAGCTGGGCTCCAATGCTGCCCCACTGAAATGCATGGAGGTGGCATTTTAAAGGGGCAGCCACTGCACAGCTGATCCATGGCTGTCCCTTTGAAATGCTGCCTTGGGGTGTCAAAGCAACAGTGCCACACAGCTGCGTGGCTCTGCTACTTTGAAGTACCCCTTCCCCCCCCCTTTGCTGCCTCTATGTCATAGAGGCAGCAGCCGGGGGGGGGGGGGGAGGAGGGAGGGAATCGACTAGTCTTTAACATCCCTACACGTGACCAGCTTGTGGTTTATGAACTTTTTGGAAAGATGGTGCTAAGATGGGGATATGCATTCCATCTATTGCCCCACCAGTTAAGGAACCACATTGTGGGAAAGCCCTCAACTATGTCCTGCACGATTCCCATAGTCACTATCCTTTATAGCAGAAGGGTATTGATTGCCTTGGCTATTGGGATCACAACAGCCCTGTCACGTTACTGGATTTTAAGGGGAGCAGCCAGATAACTGCTGCACCCGGGGGGGGGGGGGTATTTGCCCCAAAGTGTATACAAAGGGGGGCACGTGAGGTGTCAAACAAAAGCTTACCTTCTACTGATTCTGTTCATGTAATTGTATAATGTCTGTATGTGGAGTTATAAACATGTACTCTGTATGGATGCTGGAAACTTCTCTGTCTGTGGCTGAGCAATGCAGAGGAATGCTCAGCCAATGGATATGCTAATGAGCGAGGCTCCAGGGACAATGGATCTCTAAATGCCAAAGACACACCTGGCCACTGACCATGTGATCCTCTCCAGCTTGGAAGAGACCAGGGATGGATATAAAATGCCATGTGGCAGACTCCATTTTTTGTCTTCAGTTTTGCTCCGAATCCCAGAAGCAGCCTTGCAGGGAACAACGAGCCAGAAAGAACCGTGGACCCATCCTGACATAGGATGTACACCAGAGACTTTTAAGATAGCAGTTTATAACATCTCTGCTAAGAGCCTGCATTGAGGACTGGGTGATTTATGCATGTAATGTATTATCCTTTAACAACCCTACTCTCATGCTTTTCTTTCTTTTAGTAATAAACCTTTAGATTTTAGATTCTAAAGGACTGGCTCAGCATGATCTTGTGGGTAAGATCCAGAGTGTAAATTGACCTGGGATCTGTGGCTGGTTTCTTGGGACTGGGAAGAACCCGTTCAGGGTAGGTGAGATTGGGTTCTATAACCCCTCACCTGTGTGCAGGCCTGGGGCTGTTTGGGGCATAGGAAGAGCTAGGGTGTCAGAGGGGTTTTGCTCGTAAGACTTCTGGCTGACCAGACTGGCAGCTGAAGTGCTCAGTGCGACTGGTTTGTGGTCCATTTGGGAAAGGCCTCCAGTCTGGGGCCGTAAGGAGCCCCAAATTTAAGCAATTTGCCCTGAGCGGACACCCTCAACCGTGCCCAGACCCGACCTGGTCTGTCACAAGCCCCCACTGTAGATTTATCCACTCCAAATTGATTCCCAACTGACCAGTAGCTGTCTGGCATTGCAAGCTTCCCCAAGGCTAATGATACTCATTTTTCAGCTGTCAGAGAGGGTCTCAGAGAGGGTCTCATTCTGGTATTGCTGCACTTCAGGGTGGGCAAAAGCGATTCACCAAGTTCCATGAAAGTGGCCTTATGCATGCAAAAGATTTGCAGCCACTGCTGATTGTCCCGTAACTGTGTAACTATGTGGTCCCACGAACATGTGCTTGCCTGACGGCACCAGAACCAGCATTCCACTGTGTCAACAGGATCGACTGCTGCCAGCACGCTCGGTGTGAATGGAATCTCTGGCTAAAAATGAATGGGCTTCCACTAGGGTTCCACCTGGAACTGGGGTAACAATGAGTCCTCTGACAAAACAGCCTGGGTTTCCTCTCACGTGGTGCTACTGTGACAAGCTCTTGACTGCTCCCAGTCTTACACATCCACCATCATTTACACAGGCAGGGACACACCCAGCTGCAGTAATTGCAGGCTCTCTGACCAGCCACTGCGTGAACCAACAATAGAGAAGCTACAGCCAAGACAACCCCCAGCTCTGCAGACATGCAGCTCCCCCTCCTTCGCATTGGTGAATAAACCAAAAATTATACTATCTTGCACTGCACAGGGAACTGTATAGCATACATTCATAGAGTTCACACACACACCTCCAATATGGAGAGGACATGAAATAGTCCCTGCCCCTTGAACTAAGATTCCCAAGCATTTCATTCCAAACTTAATGGTTTAGATTAAAACATAAAATAAGTTTATTAATCACAAAAAGATAGATTTTAAGTGATAGCCAACAGATTTAAGCACAATACCTAATAAATGAACAAAAATGCAAACTAAGCTTACCATACTAGAAGGATAGGATTTGAATTGACAATCTCTCACTGTGACTGATGACACAAGCAGACTTGCAGATTCTTAAGGCACAAGATGCACTTGCTTTGCATCGTGGGATCTCTATCCCTGTTCCAAGTCCTTTTCTATCTGAAGTAGTAGCCATTATAGTAACTACTGCCATAGTGAACTAGCCACACTCAACCAGCCAAACAGCCACATGTGGCTAGTGTGTTGAACACCATGGTCTTAGCTGTTCTGTTATGGGGGAGTGAAGAACAACTGATGATGTCACTCTCTGCCTTAGATAACTGTAGCCTATTTCAGGAACCCTTTTCCACAAACTGAGCTTGGAACAAAACACCCAAGATGAAGTTCCATGTCATATGGTCTGGTCTAGGGTTGCCAGGTAGACCCCGCCAAAAAACCAGACACACTTGATCATGGGCTGGGGGGGGGTGGGGGGAGAACCGGCCGGGAGGGGGGCGGGGCAGGAAGCAGAGCTGGCGGGGGGGGTGTCCGGGGGGCTAGACGGAAGGGGGGGGCGGGAAGCAGAGCTGGCGGGGGGAGGGGGAGTGTCCGGGGGGCCGCGGGGATAACCGGGAGGGGCCGGGAAGCAGAGCCGGCGGGGGGGAGGGGGGGGAGTCCACAGGGATGGACGGGAGGAGATGGAGGCCCGGAGGAAGGAGGGCGGGAAGCAGAGCTGGCGGGGCGGGGGGAGGGTGCAGCCACTGGCCACAGCCGGAGTCCTTTGGGCCGCGCCCCTGGCAGGCACTCCCTTTAGTTGCGAGCAGAAGCTGGGCGGGGGCGGGGGGCAGGGCTGGGAATCACTCCCCCGCCCGGCTTCTGCACGCAACCAGAGGCTCCCAGCTGGGAGGCGGGGCCGCGATTGGCGCTGGGAGCCTCTGGTCACGTGCAAAAGCTGGGCGGGGGGAGTGGCTGGGAGTCCCCGCCCCCTCCAGGCTTTCATCCGGCACCCAGCCGGAAATTCAGAAAATACTGGACATTGCTCATGTCTGGTATTTTCTGAATTTTTCTACCGGACAGACAGTGCAAATACCGGACTGTCCAGTAGAAAACCAGAAACCTGGCATCCCTAGCCTGGTCACATGCCCTTGCATGCCTTGCTGAGTCACAGCAGCCATTACTTACAGACTGTCTGGAGCATTCTTATGAATGCTCACCCAGTAGGGGATATGCTCTTCCTAAGGTCTATTGTTCTTTCTAATGGCTCATTACATTGAATAAGCCCTTCACAACCACCTATCTAGACTGGAAGCAATGATTACATGTGAAATACACAGTCATATTCATAACTTCAGATAAAAAATGATACATCATACAAATAGGATAATCATAACATTTCCATGACACCTTACATGACTTATCTTGTACAAAATGGGTCATAATTATACAATAATTAGATCAGAACAAAATTACTAGGATGAACATGGGGTGTAGTGTTACAGAACTAGCCATCAAATGTATGCAAACTGCAATTTTTAAAAAGGTTTATAACATGGCCAAATCTGGATACATTTTTACAGGGGCAGCAAAAGTCACATCGCTGACACAAAAGCCATTCCCTGCCAAATTTGAAGGCCTTGCTCCGAAGCAAGGAGGCGACAGAAATTTTCAAAGAAAAGTTATCCTAGCATTTACCATAGGCACAACATGTTTCTTCTCCAACTTCATTTTTGAAAACAGATGAACCATTTTGGATGAAATTTCCCCCCAATATTCAACCTCCGACAGATATCTGGCATGGAAAATTTCAACCAAATTTTTAAAGTTTGGTAAAATTATAAGCAACAGAAAATAGTTTTATAATAGGCAATGCCAGGCAATTTTAATATGTATTACACTACCAGCCCAATCTATATATACATATATTTTATCAATTCTGACTTCAATTCAGCAAAACACTTAAGCATTCCTTCCTTACAGAATCATAGAAGATTTGGGTTGGACGTGACCTCGGGAGGTCATCTAGTCCATCTCTCTGCTCAAAGCAGGATCAAGCCTAACTAAATGGTTCCAGCTAGGGCTCTGTCAAACCAAATCTGGAAGGATAGAGATTCTACCACCTCTGTAGGTAACCATTCTAGTGCTTTACCACTCTGCTAGTGAAATAGTTTCCCCTAATATCCAATAATAATAATAATCTTCCCCATCACAACATGAGACCATTGCTTCTTGTTCTGTCATCTGCCACCATTGATAATAGCTTAGCTCCATCCTTTTTGGAACCCCCTTCAGGAAGTTGAAGGCTGCTATCAAATCCCACCTTAATCTTCTCTTCTGCAGACTAAATAAGACCAGTTTCCTCAGCCTATCCCCATAAGTTATGTGTCCTAGCCATCCTAATCATTTTTGGTGCCCTCTGTTGGACTCTTCAATTTTTTCACATCCTTTCAGTAATGGGGGACCCCCAAAATTGAACACAATACTCCAGACGCAGCCTCAACAGTGCTGAATAGAGGGGAATGATTACTTCCCTCAATTTGCTGGCAATACTCCTAATGCAGCCCAATATTTCATTAGTCTTCTTTGAAACAAGGGCACGCTGTTGACTCTCATCCAACTTCTCTTCTACTATAGTCCCCAGGTCCTTTTCTACAGAACTGCCGCTTAGCCAGTTGGTCTTCGGCCTATGATAGTACATGGAATTCTTCCTTCCTAAATGCAGGATTCCGCACTTGTCCTTGTTGAATCACAGCAGATTTATTTTGGTCCAATCCTCCAATTTGTCTAGGTCACTCTGGACCCTTTACCTATCCAACAACATATCTAATAGTGTCATCCATGAACTTGCTGAGGGTGCAATCCATCCCATCATCCAGATCATTAATGAAGATATTGAACAAAACCATCCCAGGACCGACCCCTGAGGCACTGAGCTTGATACTGTCAACTAGACATCGAACCATTGATCACTACCCCTTGAGCCTAATGATCTAACCAGTTTTTTATGCACTTATAGTCCATTCATCCAAGCTATACTTCTTTAACTTGCTAGCAAGAATACTGTGGGAGACAATATCAAAAGCTTTGCTAAAATCAAAGTATATCATGCCCACCGCTTTCCCCACATCCACAGAGCCAATTATTTTATCACAGAAGGCAATGCTGAGTATTCCTGATCACCTTCCTCTCTTCCAAGTGTTTCAGAATTGATTTCTTGAGGCTGACCAGTCTAATTCCTGGATTCTCCCATTACTCCTTTTAAAGGATGTGCACTAGATTTGCCTTTCTCCAGTTGTTCGGGAGCTCCCCAGAATGCTATGAATTTGTAAAGATGAACAACTTTGCAATCACATCTGTCAGCTCTCTCAGCACTCTCAGATGCATTAGATCCGGCCCCACGGACTTGTGCATGTCCAGCTCTTTAAATAGTCGTTAGCCTGTTCTTTCACCACTGAGGGCTGCCCTCCTCCTCCCGCTACTGTGCTCTCCAGTACACCAGTCTGAGATCTGACCTTGTCCGTGAAGACTGAAGCAAAAAAAACATTGAGTTCTTCAGCTTTTTCCACATCATTTTATTACAGTAATGGCCTTATGCACTTCTTATGTGCCTTCCTATTTAGCAAAGCACCTGAACAGCCACCTAACTTGACATATCCGCTTAAGTGCTTTGCTGAATTGAGGCCTATAAACATCCATTACTGGCAAAAGACACATGTATTAAAGTGAATTTGTAGCAAGACAAACAAGATTGTTATGGGAAAGCTTTAGCAAAACAAAAATATTTTTGAAGTCAGAGCCATGTCCCATTGTGCTGAGAGCTATCAAACACTAAAATCCAGTAATGCGTCTTTGCCACAAGCAATGCTTCCAGAAAAATCTAAAAAGCTTGCACACATGAAACGGTTTGGAAAATATCAAAACGCAATCCTTTGTGTACCTTAATTATAGAATTGCCATTATGGGTGGGATTTCTAATAATGGTACAGGACTTAGCTTATCAAATCCCATTGAAAAGTCAATGTCCAACTCCCTTAGCTCTTATGAAAATCCTACCTTGTACAATCTCAAGTATAAAAGAACAATGATTCTAAGTTTTATTTCTCTAAGGAAATAGTCACTTGTCTCATAACTGAAAATGATGCTATTTTATCGCCACATACTATTATACTTACTTATCATCCTTTTCTGTTAGAGGCTGCCCTCTTCCGGATAAACTGATTTCTGAGTCATTCAGCTCAACACTGTCTCCTAAGGTAAATATTAAAGAAAGAAACAGTAATACAGATAAAAATGAAACAGATGTACAGTATAGACATTGTTTGAAGCTGTAGGAAGAAGAGGTGTTAGCATACATCCTGACTACTGAGAAATCTCTTGAAAATAGCTTGCTCATGAAACAACAGTGACTGTTCCATGAACGAACACACAACATATTTTTATTTGTCACCTCAGTGGCTTCTGTAACTTTTAGAAATAGGCAGCTTGGGACTTCATATCAGTGACTGGAATTTGGTAGGGTTCTATCAGAAATTAGAAGAGCAAAAACTGTTGAACGTCTCTCTATATAAAAAAGTTTTTCCTGCTGAGCAACAGAACGATGTCATCAGACTCTCTGGCTGCGAAAGCGGCCAGAGGGGGAGTTGGCAAGGTAGCAAGCAGTGGGCATAGCCCACTACTCTTGTTTAAGAATAGTTTTCAAAATGCAGCATGTTGAAGAACAATCTTTGCCTATAAAGCATTGCTGTGACTGAGAAGTAAAACCTTCACTTTTTTTAACAAGAAAGCATGTGCCTGTACCCTAATCCCTGTCTTGTAACTAAAAGGCGACAATGAAACTTCTTTCCAAATGCTCTGACACAGTACATTGATATTATAGTATTCTAGCTGAGTGCCTGTCATAAGATAGGGTGTGATCAATAAATCATACGCTAGTTGACAATACTGCATGCAAAGTCATATTTCTGTATTTCAATATATAGATTCTTAGAATGTTATATAGATTGTTAGAGTGTTTGCATGTTTCTGTCAGGAAATAGGAGGGAAGGGGAGGAGAGGAGAGGGGGAAAATCACCAGAAAACTCTACTTCTATGGCTTTGCTAATTAAACTTGAGAGCTCAGATGTGGTGCAAAGAAAACAAACTGCCTTTTGGGTGAGAAATCTGTATGGCTTCCAGAGATGCCAGCTGAGCAATTATAGATCACGAGCTTTAGACTGTTGTACTGTACATTCAGATCAATTTAACTGGGAAAAAGTTTTTCAATTGAACAACCAAATAGACAAATTTAGAAAACTACTGTAGTACTTACTAATCAAGGAGGAATAGATGTAGTTATCTGCTGGAGCTATTTGGATAGCCATATACAAATGCCAAGAAACATATAGTATACTTATACTGAGTGACAAACTCCCCCCACCTTAATCAAATACTATATGTAAATTTCCTTTCAGTATATTTTCACAATATTTTTGCCAATACTACTTTATGAAAAAAGTTATACCTGAACAATATTAGAAAAAACATTTTGTACTATAAATCAATTTCTGCACTGGCTTTCTAAGAAGTACTACATTAGTGTGAGCACCAGGAATCACTGAATAAAGATATGCCCTGTGAGATTTCATTACATTGATGGCAAAAAATACAATACATCATTGATGTGTTTAATTTCACTTCCATGCACTTCAGGTGGAGAGCAAGTGAGGAGCTGTATGATTATTCTCTCACTCTCACCAATTATTTATTCTGTAGGTTTTATAGAAACCCACCATGATGCTTTCATAACAAAGAAATAATTGCATGAGGATCAAAAGTTCTCAAAGACAGAAAGCTCTCAAAAAAACAGACTCAATATAGTGTTATCTTTGAGTCACAGTCTCTTCAAAAATGAAATTCTGTCCAGATAAAATAGTGTCTTCACTTCTGATTGTCCTCGGACTGGTGATGGGGGAAGGGGATGGTGCTCCAATAGAAAAATTGGGCTAAATGGCAACAGAGATCTCTCTTCCCCCACCATTCATGTTCTTATGTCAGCTGAGCTGACTGCTCAGACAGTGAATACGTTTTATATAAATATGACTTAAAGCTCACTGACAAAAGGATAAAAAGAGAGCCCTTTTTATCATATCTTCAACCATATTAAAGACTATCATCACTATAAACATCAATTAACTTTTAGTTCAGAGATTTCATTTTGTTATTTACATACGGCCTTAGAAATACATAGCATTTTATATATGTGCAGGAAAAAAGTCCCTGCTCAAAGGATCTTATTGGGTAAAACAGATTGATACAACACAGATTATAAAAGGACTAGTGTGAGAGTGGCAGGAGACTGCCCTGGAAAGGATACTAGTGATAGAAAAATAAGTGGAAGGGTTAAGTTTTAAGGAAGGACCTCATAGAGGAGGAGAAGACAAAGTCATAAAAATAAGAATATTTAAGCTAAATTTAAGTTCAGGAAAAATAAGTTTGAATCCATAGGACTTCAATAGGTTTTGATTCATGTACAAACTCAGATCTTCTATTTACAGGTTCAAATCCTCTTTTTTTCCTATTTGACTAGAGAGAAGGGGCGATAATAGGTTTATGGTGACTTGGGGCCCAAAAGCAAAGAGACTTTTTTTCTTGTTGAATATAACCAGTTTGCATAGTGGAAGACAATTCCTTCTCTCTACTGTAGTTTTCAAGGAAATAATTACTAAAAAAATCCTCCCCTTGTGGTTCATGTTATTAGGACTATGCCTCAAAAAAGTGCAATATTGCATCTCTTATAAATCCATAAACTGTATATACAGTCTCCATGTACTAAAGTCAGATCCCTAGAAAGAAACCTGAAGATATTTAGGATGCAGATCTCCAGCAATGTAATTAATAAAGCCAGGATCCTAATATTTTGTGTGTGTCTCTCTCTCTCCATTTATAAACCCCTTACAGAACAGATGCCTTCTGGCAGGAACTAAAAGTGGTAATTCATGGCAGCGGTGCTCTGACTAATACAGCCTACATAAGCAGCATCAAGTTAAACACTGCAATGGCCTAGATTCCAGTTACAATCACAGACCATCTCTTCCTCTATGTCCCTTTAGTCGCAGACTAGCAGAATACTTCAGCTGTCTGTCCCAAAGGCTGAACTTGAAAGCAGCGTCTCCTCAACTGTGAGCCCTCAGCTCTGGAATTTGCTCCCAACGAATATCCATCAAAGCCAATCCTTGTCACTTTTGGGTGCAATGTAAGATTTCTCCTTGTTTAGGCTCTTTCCTAATCATTAGATTTTGTCTTCCAAATCAACTGGTCCCCTGATTAAATTGTCACTTGGATCTGCCATTCATTAAGAAGTGATGATGCAAGGTATGTTTTTTTCTACAGGATAGCACTTAAAAAAAAAAACTAGTCGTGTTATTGGTGCCTAGACAGTAACGGATGCCTTAGAAGCACCTGTTATGCAAGTCAAGTTTAGTGTCCACAGCACTTACAGCTCAGCAGACCTGATCTAATACAATGCTTAGTTCTTTTATTTCAAAAAATAATAAAGATCAGCATTGTTTAACCCAAACAATTTCATAAACATTTTCACTTAATTCTTAAAATACCTACTCCCTCCTCAATATACACAGCTTAATTCCCAAACAGTACTGCAGTGTCTCATTGCCTCTGTGAGGTGGAATTCATCCTAGGGCAGAGGCTTGCAGCAAGCTGTAGGCCCTTAATGTGGGGTTTTAACAAGAGGTGCATAGGCACCAGGGCAGGCCTTCTGCACTGGGGTAGATTTCATCCTTAGCTATTATATATCACCTTTTTGATATTAGAAATGGCCCCACCTTTCTCTTGATTCAGTCTAAATGTTAAGTACTTTCATTTCTTTTCACTGGCTTTTAAATGATTGCATGTAAGTATTAACTCTGTAGGATGGATTAAGTTTTAATTTTAATGTTTTGTAAAGCGTTTTGAGATTCCTCAGCGTGACAAAGTGCTATAAAAGTTTAAGTTGTTCCACTACAATAGCTGAGAGCCCTAGCCCCAAGTTATTTAAAATTTAACTTTAAGTACTTGAAGCAAATTGGCCATCAGTTATAAGACTGAAATTACCACTGGTCCAGTGACGTAGAAGGGCTGAACCCTAAGTGCATTTGAAAATTAGTGAATTAATTTAAAAATCAATCTTAAAAATATACTAGCTATTAAGGAAGAGAAACTGAAAAAGAGATAATATCATTTATTTAGAATGTAATAAATGGGCAATGTACTTCAAGGTAGTCTGCCAATGCACGCAGAAGTTATCAGGCAGCCCAACAGAGCATTGCAGCAATGAATTCTTGACATCATAAATGTGTACTTACATCAGGGCATTTAGATTCTGAAAAATACAGTGTACTTTTAATCATCTCTATCCTGGGCTAAGCATTTAGACTTCTTGAAGGCTTTAGTCACTCTAATTCAAAGAAAAAAAACATATTTACTGTGTTCTCAAATACACAGCTTTTATATATGGAACTTCTTGTACTTTGTACAATGTAAATAGGAAAGTCTTTAAAGCTAAGATTCATTTTCTAATAACATTCTCTATTGTTGTATTCCTGATTACTTAGTAAAATCCTAAAATATTTAAAATAAAATTTAAAATGTCTTTAAGAGAGAGAAGCAGTCTGTTGAAAGGCTGTAATACAGCAGTCTTTGCCACCATTTTGTAGCAATATGAATGTTGAAAAAAGGTAGTTACTGCTCCATTACTGAATAATTATCCATCGAAATGTCAGCTGTGAACATGTGATCAGTCTTTTTATGAGCAAAAAGAATGTTCCCTTATGTCCATATTTAATTTCAGTATGGAAATACAGTTCATGCTCACCCTTCCCATTGACATCTCAATACACAAGAATTCTAGTCCTTAAGGCATTTTTTTCTTTTTATAAAAAAGAAGGCATGCAACACAAGTCTAGAGTTTGTAGTTCTGCAGAAAACTGTTTAACACCAATAGTATATACAGACACTTTTAGGTATGAATTGAGGAAGGTACTGCCCACATCCAAATGAAAGAGCTTGCCTATACAATGGGTTAGTCAATAATACTGCATGTTTTATAAGTCCCAGCTGGTTAATTTTTGGAAGATATCAAAGCTGCATATAATGCTAAACTCAGACATAAAATGAATGTATTGATCTTCTGGGGTATATATCCAACTAGGCTTAGGCACAGCATTATCTGCAGGCACCCATAAATCCACATCTTGCTGCTCACAAGAACAAGTTCCTTTTTGTTAGCTGTCTTCTAAGATGTGGGAACACTGGTAGATAAATGGATGAGTCTTCCTCATCAATCAGTCTGCCAAGATGTAGCCAAGTGGGGGCATAGGATTTCCCGCCCATTTCCTTTTCCTCCCAGAATGCAGGCAAGTTTCCCATGTTGAGAACATCAAAGCTGGAGCATAAATATGGTTAGTTGGGGGCCCCATGCTCAGCAACTCCTCCCCCACCCTTCCAGAGCTTCTGGAGTGCCACAAATAGCCGATTTGCAGTGTTCAAGCTCAGAAAGGGCAGGGAAGGAGCAGGGGTAGGAGGCACTCTGAGTATGAGGCCAGGGACCCTTGGCTGGGAGTACAGGTTTATGGCCAATGGGGGTGGGGGGGCCAGGAGCTCAGCCCAGCAGTCATGGGGCTCTACCACCAGCCACCGGGTTCCACCACCAGCCACAGGGCTTTTGTTCCTGGCCCTGGCTGGGGGGCTCTGCAGCTGTCCCACCTCCTCTCCCAAGCACCTTCCATCCCCACGCCATCAATGCTGGTCCCTCTGCAGCTGCTGGAGTGGAGTCCCGCAGTGGTCAGCAGCAGAGGGGCTAACATTGACCTCCCTTTATCCAGTAAATTCCCTGGTTTAGGACTCATCAGGTCCCAAGGATGCTGGATCAGAGAGATTCAATCTGTTGTCACTTTGCCCAAAGCTGATTGCCTACTGGGTCATTCAGGGTTGGTGTACATGCTAGTGCCCTTACACCATGGAAAACAATTACCAAGGCATGAGATACCTGTTTTTCCATTAAATGACTACTGCTATTATGGACAAAGAGATCTAATTCAATGACCACACTAAGTGACAGAAGGAGTAACTAGCTAGCCCATTTTTCCTTCTCCATAAAGTGTCAAGAAGAAAGAAACTGGCAGAAGGAAGTTGGTAAATAACACTAGACAGAGCCTGTTGGGATGAGTAGACCTCCCAAAGGCTTTTGTAGAATGACCTATCTGAAAACTTGCCAACGGCCTAGTAAAATCCTAAAACATTTGAAATAAATATGAAATACCTTTAGAGAGAGAAAGAGAAACGATCAGTTGAAAGGCTGGGATGCAGCATCAGTATTAGCCACCATTTTGTAGCTATATGAATGTAGAAAAAAGTAGTTGCTGCTCTCTTATGTACATCAGTACAAAACTTTTCACATAACCATGTTAATATGGGAGAAACTTAATCAGGAAGGTTTCTCAAGTCTTGGATGGGATTAACTGACCAAAACCAGAAAGAGACCTACCTTAAACTTTCCAAACAGCTTAGTGGTCAGGATACTCACCTGGGGTGTGGAATATCCTTTACTTGATTTGAAGCAGGAGCTTGAATCTGGATCTACCACCTGGGCTATTGGTGATTCCAGGAGATTTCCATATCTCATGTTTTTGTAACATTTCATGAGGGTCTTGGTTTCATCCCAATGAATGGGAATTAGAAACATTTTTGAAATTTCAAAAACTTTCACGGATAGGAAAAGATTTCCACTTAGCTCGAACACAGCAATTACAAAACAATGCTGAGTTCCCCAACTCTCTAAGCCAAGTGCTGGCCACTAGAAAGGCTACCTTCCACAATATAGAAGAGATAGGTAAGAATAGTGAGAGTGGATTCAAAAGGGTCCAAGCAAAGAGCATTTAGCTTTAGGCTTCAAGGAGAATCAAGTAGTCAACAAAGGAAAAAAGTAATTGCCTTGAAGAACTAACTGGGTTACAATGGAGTAGAACTCCACAGGGAAACCTCCTATAGACTGCCCCCCCCCCCACGCCCGAGAGTGACCTGGACCTTACAGGGCTGAAGACAACCATTTTTCAAAGGAATTCTGGATGAACTCTAGAATGAAGGGACAGTGGAGATTCTATGGAATCTATACCAAGAAAACAGGCCCTATAGAAAGCCGAGAAGAATCTTTTCATGAATTGAGATGAGGAGGTCCCTAGAATCTTAGTTTTGATAGAAAATAATGTTCATGAAGTTACGGAGCATAAAGGTCATGAAGGGCAGGGCGCCTGGCCTTTAGCTTTTGGAGGCATAGACCTCAGGACAGCTAGAGGTCAGTGAAATCGGTCTACTTTGGCCACTCAAGCTATGAGAACCAGAAGGTACTGATGCCCTTCTATTTTCTTCAAAACCTATCAGTCAGGGGAAGGGAAAGAAGGCAAAAGCTACAACATTTCTTTCTTAGGACATGGAGAAGTTATCCTGTGGCTTTGGGATCTAGGTATTGGCTCTTTGGATTTGGAGATTAGGGAGCTGCATATCAACATGAAGTAGTCAACTGAAGGACGTCAATTGCTTTGTTAAAGACTTCCTAGTCTTCCTAGAATGGGGACCATTCTCCCACAGAGAGGGCTCTGGCACAGACACTTTGCTTCAAGTGTGACAACTCAGTACAAGTGGATGTGGAGCTTTTATTCTCACAGGGATAGTGTTCCTTGTACAGACTGATGAATTCTGGGCTCCACATCCCCAATCTATTGATGGCATTTGTAGCTTTGTTGAGGTAATGGTCCCATAGTAGACACTCATAGTGTGAGACCTGCACTGCCAATTGAGAGATGAAGTTACTCATTGAAGGGAAAGAACTGAGCTCTCCAGCTGCTCCTCTGTTGAGTACAGGGAGGGTAATAGAACTTTCTGCCTCATGCAGCTCATGGTCATTTGCTTGGGACAGGAAGCCTATACTCAATAGATCTTTGGGGACAATGGCAGACTGACAGGTAGAATGTGGAGAACCTGTGGGTATGAAAATAAGGGTAGGAGGAGGGTTATCACCCTTCCAGATCTCAAATCACTACCATTAAGTAGAGAATACCAGAACACGATCACCCAGTTAGGAGCTGCTTCTGCTATTGCTTTGACCTGAATTCAGCACAAGCCTGTGAGGAGTGGGAGGGCTAGATATGTATGAGGGATTCAGCTGATAAAGGCTGCAAAAAGAAGAATTTTTTGCCTTTCCCTGGCTGTTTTTTTGGGGGGGAGGAGGATGTTTTCTTTAATTTCCTATTCCATGTTGTTCTGGAGGTCCACTGAGGCTTAAAAGGAATATGGTACTTCATCACAAAGACACCAACTTTAGCTGCTTCCATTAAGGCAAGAGGACAACTGGGGAAGCGCAGCAGCAAGCTGAGAGGAAGATCTGCACACAAAAATCAAGCAACTGGACTGCCTGCCTGATAGTTAGGTGAGGTGGACTCAAACACTTGTCCATGCTAATGGCAGCAAAGAAGGAAAATAAACTCAGTCCAAATAGAGTAATTGTGCTTCTGTCTAATTGGATAAAAAAAAAAAAAAAAAAAAAAGTTTAGAATAAGCAGATTTATAACCACAAAAAGAAGGCTGGCTTTAGAGTATTTAACCCTACAATGATCTTGGAAGTGGATGGCTATATTATGTAGAGCTAATATTTATATACTCAAAATATAAATTAAGGACAACTGCTCTGATATGCTAATACAGTATCCAAAGATCATTAGCTAATTAAAACACAGTAAGTTGATATGCCTATGGAAACAATGACAAGCAGCAATAGATCCATAGATTCCAAGATGAGAAGGGACCACTGTAATCATCTAGTTTGACTTTGCATTTCATCAAAGTAATTCCTAGAGCAGATCTTTAAAAAAAATATCCAATCTTGATTTAAAAACTGTCAATGAGGGAAAATCTGATGGGAGGAGGGAGCAGACTAGATCAGAGTTTCTCAACCTTTTTTTTTTTTTTAATAAAGTACCCCTTTAAAAAAAATTGAAAGTACCTCCTTTAAAAAAAAATTGTAAGTTTTCCAGTATCTAGTTTTCAGACACACAAAATTTTTTTCTACCATTGCAACACATTTGTTTAAACAACTGAATCATAGCTGGACAGGCATTGAAATTTTTGGGTGTAAAATGTACAAAATAATAAAAAGCGTTGTAAAACTTAAAACAAAAATTCAGTTTTCTCCAAATTTCAGTTGTGTTGATGTACCCCCCAGACGTCTCTCGAGTACCCCTAAAGGTACCACTGGTTGAGAAACACTGGATTATATGACCCTTACAGTCCCTTCTAACCCTATAACTCTATGAATCTATCAAAACCCTTATAATGGCTAATGACCCAGGTAATGCCTAGTTACCCTCACTGAAAAAACAAAAAGGAGTTCTTCACATATGTCATATAAAAAAAAAAAAGATCAAGGATGGTAAGGGTTTGCTGCTCTATAGAAAAGGTGAGCTGGTAACAAGATGATAGGAAGGCAGAGCTGCTCAATGCCTACTTTGCTTCTGAAAAAAAACCCTCAACATGTGACCATACAACTAGGGAAATTACAACAGATAATCAAAGGGAAGGTATGAGGATCAGAAAAAGTAAAGAATATGTCTGATCTTCTGCAGGACCAGATGCTGTTCACCTAAGTGTACTGGAAGGATTAGCCGAAGAAATTTCTGAGCACCACTGGCAAGAATATTTGCAAACTCATGGGGAAGAGAAGTCCCAGAAGGCTGGAAAAAGGCTAACATTGTGCCCATGTTTAAAAAGGGGGATAGGGAAGAGTTGGAGAACTACAGAGCAGTTAACCTGACTTTGAATGTTTTATACACTGCTCTGGTAGCTCCCCAACTATCAATTTGAGAATACCTGGAGGATGAAGGTGTAATCACTAGCAACCAGCATGGATATTCCAAGAACAAATTATGCTTAGTTTAGAACAAATTATGTTTAGTTTAAAAAAGAAGACTGAAGGGAACATGATAGCAGTTTTCAAGTATCTAAAAAGGTGTTACAAGGAGGAGGGAGAAAAATTATTCTCCTTGGCCTCTGATAAATAGAACAAGAAGTAATGGGCTTAAATTGCAGAAAGGGAAGTTTAGGTTGGACATTAGGAAAAACTTCCTAACTGCCAGGGTGGTTAAACACTGGAATAAATTGACTAGCGGGGTTGTGGAATCTCCATCACTAGAAATATTTAAGAGCAGGTTGGATAGATATCTATCAGGGATGATCTAGATAGTGCTTGGTCCTGCCGTGAGGGCAGGGGATTGGACTTGATGACCTCTCAAGGTCCCTTCCAGTTCCAGAATTCTATGCCAAACCAGTGTCAGATATAGAGATAAAAAACCCGCTCTTCTCCTCCTTGAAATTCCCATTTATGCAACCCAGGATAACGTTAGCTCTTTTTGGCCACAGTTTCACATTGGGAACTCACGTTCAGCTATTATCCATCATAACACACCAATCTTTTTCAAGTCACTGCTTCCTAGAATAGCATCTCCCATATTGTCTGCATTCTTTGTTTCTAGATGTATACATTTACTTTTAACAGTTATGTAGTTTACTTTTGTTATGTTTACTAAGTGATACAGATCGTTCTAAACCAATGACCTGTCCTCTTCATTATCTCTCTCTCCCCCAATTTTGTGTCATCTGCAAACTTTACCAGTGATGATTTTCTTTTAGGTAATTGATAATGACGTGGAAATATCATAGGGATGAAAATCAATCCCTGCAGGACCCTACTAGAAAAACACTCACTTGATGATGACTCCCCATTCACAGTTACATTGAGACTTATCAGTTTGCCAATTTTTAATTCATTTAGTGTATGCCATATTAATTTGATATCATTCTAGTGTTTTAATCAAAATATCATGTGGTATCAAGTCAAATGCCTTACAGACATCTAAATAAGTTACATCAACACTATAACCTTTATTGACGAAACCTGCAAATCTCATTAAAAAAAGATATTAAGTTAGTTTGACAGGATCTCTTTTCCATAAACTCATATTGATACGCATAAATTGCATTACCCTCCTTTAATTCTTTCTTAATCAAGTCCCATATCAGCTGCTCCATTACCTTGCTCAGATCAATGTCAGGCTAGCAAGCCTACAATTATGCGGGCTATTATGTTTATCCCTTTTAAAATCTGGCATAACATTAGCTTTCTTCCAATCTTCTGGAACTTCCTCAGAGATGCAGACTTATTGAAAATCAACATTAATAGTCTACTGAGATCATCAGCCAGCTCTTTTAAAACTCCTGAATGCACATTACTGGGACCTGTTGATTTTACAATATCTAACATTAGGAGCTTTTGTTTAATATCCTTCAGAGATACTGATGGATTCCCAAGTATAATAAACATTTTTACTGATTAAATCCTCTCTCCTAGCTCACTGGGCTCATAACTGTTTTCAGGTTTGTGAAACTGGTCCTATTAAAGCATCAACTATAGCTATTACCAGTCTGGATTTTATTCTGCAAGTACATTATGAATGTTACCGAGTCATGATCACTTGTACCTAAGCTAGGAGTAATTCTTATTTCTATGATCAGTTCCTTTTTATCTGTAGGAACAAGGACTAATAAAGAATTCCCCCCATGCTGGTTGCAACAGTCTTAAAGTTAAGAAACATGAAGTTTGGAAATTCCAAATATGTTTTAATATTTTCAGAATGAAACCTACAAACTATGTCTTTCAAATTCAAGTGCCCTATGATCATGCAGTTTTATCCCCTATGCAAAAGGAGGGATAGTCATTCAATATTCTAGTATGATCCGATGGTTGCTAGGACACACCAGTTAATACCCCATCTTGTACTAAGATATCAATGGTTAGTCTAGGGATATTAAATATCAGTTAATTGAATAGTCGAGTAACCTCATGAAATTTTATTGGTTAGTCAACTAGTCTATAGTCCCCAGGGGCAGGGCCAACAGCCACTGTGTCAGAGGCAGCAGTGCGGGATGCCAGGTAGGAGCTGGTCCATGAGGGGAGCCAGTTTAAAAACCAGCTCCCCTTGCGGACCAGCTGCCTGTCACCCTGTGCTGCTGCTTCTGAGAAAGAGGCAGCAGCGTGGGGTGGCAATAGTCCCTGTCTAGGAGGTATCTGAGCTACCAGACACAGCATGAGCCAGAATTGAGCTGAGCTGCCTGCCCGCCTAGCTGGCTCTTAATACACTTGAAGTGCAGAGCTGAAACGGGGATAAGTCCAGGAACCAGTGTGAGCCAGGCTGCCTACCCACCCAGCTCCTAATACACTTTAAATACAGAGCCACAGCAGGGGTAGGTCTTGGACCCGTCGCAAGCCAGGACTGATCCAAGCTGCTGGCCAGCCTGCTAAAAAATGTACTGACAGGGAGAGGGGGAAGTGGGAAATGTGTGTAGTCTGTAACATTAACCTATAACCTTTTACTTACTGGTTAATCGACTACAGTATTACATCCCTAGTGTAGTCAACTGTATCAGAGGCAGCAACACACAGAGAAAGGGGCAGGTGGGAGCCGATATGCATGAGGAGCTGGCTTTTAAGTGTGCTGGCTCTGTGGAGCCACCTGTGTCACCCTTGATGACTTCCACAGAGGCAGTGGGGGGAAGGGGCATGCAGGAGCTGGTGCAGCTGGCTTAAAAGCTAACTCCCCATGAGCACGAGCTCCATGGAACCACCTAGCCCCGCCCCCTGCCATGCTGCTTCTATCAGAGGCAGCAGTGTGGGGGAGAAGGCCAGGGGAAGCTGTTGTGGAGGAGCCTCTGTCCGCAGTGGGCCCAGGCTTGACATGGACAGAGGCTGCTCCATGGGATGCCAGTGCAGCCTCTGTCTGCGGGGAGCTTGAGCCCCCCATGGCCAGAGGTTGCTGTTGCCCTCTGTTGCTGCCTCTATTACAGGCAGCAGCTCAGGGTGGCATGCAGGAGCTGGTTTTTAAACCTGCCTGTGATACAGAGGCAGCAGCGCAGGACAGCAGGGGGCTCTCCGGGAGTGGGGCCAGGAGTGCAATGGCTTCTGGCCCCACCCCCCATGACTACTGAATAATTGTGTAACTGCTAAGTTTTGATGCGGTTACACAGTTATTCAATTAATTGGTATCTAACTTCCCTATCTTGTACATGACCTGTTAGGAAATTGGTCCATTACCAGTGACTCAGAAACAGATATAGGTTGAACTTCTCTAAACTGGGACACTCTGGTTCAGCAATAGCCGTAATTCAGCAGAACCACGGGTGTTCAAGAACAAGAGAGCCCTGGTGGCCAAGAGTCCGGCAGCAGAAGGGCCAGCGACTGGGAGTCCTGCTAGAACTGGTGGCAGTGGGGCCAGCAGCCCTTCCCAGTTCCAGATCGCAGCATCGGGGGGGGGGAGCGGGGGGGGAGAAGGGGTCTTGCATTGACTTTTCCTGGTCCAGCAAACTCCCTTGTTCAGGACTGGTCAGGTCCTGAGGGTGCTGGACCAGGTAGGTCCAAGCTATAATGCTATTTTTGACATATAGTGCCAACCCTTTCCCCTTTTTGCCTATTCAATCCTTTCTAAGTGGGTGATAACCATTGATTTTAACTTTCCATTCATGCAAATAATCCCATCAGGCTTCAGTAATACATTTTAAAATCAAATTTATGCCAGTAAATGAGGAATTCCAGTTCCTGTTGTTGTTACTTAGGCTCCTAGCATTGCCCTTAGCACAGGCAATTGAGGAATTTCTTCTCTTCACTTCCTAAGGCTCCTTAATTTTGTTCCAAGCATTTCAATTTACTGCTGAGTGCTCTCATCTTCCCTCTTTTTATCCTCCCCAACTAATATTAGTTTAACACTCCCCTGAATGCTCTAATCTGTCTGTCCCCAAGAATATTGGTCCCCCATCTACTGAAGTGGACACAAAACTATACTGATTCCACTGCCCACAGAAGGTGGACCAACATTCCACAAATCAAAAACCTATAACACTTACCTTGCCAGCAGTTACAGGAAAGGATGCACAATAGTAGAGATAACTAACTGAACTTCTACATCATCTTTGATTGGAGGATTCCAAAGCACCTTTCACATATTCATAAAGATTTACAATCCCCACAAGAGATGCACACTCTACACCCATTTACTGACAGGTAAACTGGCATAAAGAAAGGTTAAACAACTTGCCTAAGGTCAGTGGCAGAACTGGAAATATAGCCCAGGAGTCCTATCTCCTAATCCTCTATTCTAACCACTAGATTACATTGCCTTCAAAATTATTAAAACTTGATTTCTTTAACATTCTCAGGTAATAAGAATGCTGGGAGATGGAGAAAGAATGGGCAAAAGTTCATTGTGGGCAAAAGTTGGTCTAATTCCAGGAAGAATGGAGTTGCCCCCCACACATGCTAGTGGTGAATTTGGTCTGGAGCAAAATAACCCTTAAACTAAAGGAAGAAAAGGAAAGCCTGTTACAGGATGGTCATCACAATGACCTCAATGTGATAAGAGCCCTACAAAGTGTTGGATTTTACCAGAAAGATCAAAATTCCTTAAGAGAAAAAAGAAACCAGACATACCAGATGAGACATAAATTACTAAATCAAGACCCTGATTTAACCAATAACAAGAATTTTTTTTGCAATAAGTACAACAGAATGTTCAACTAACCATTTGATAGACCATTTCCAAGCTTCTGTACATTATGACTCGTGGGAGATGAAAATAGACTGATCTGGCAAGTTCCTGTTATCGGTGAATATAAGCTGACATTTTTCTTTCTGGTCTTCAAAGGTGTTATTTGATGTGGCTAAACAAAATTTAAAAAAAGAATAAATATATGTGTGTTCATAGGGAGAACCTTCCATATTCCTTACATAACTCTGACAATTCCAATTCCTCCCTCCAACTTCAATTCTCAATGCTTCACAATTGCAGCCTCCACATTTCCTGTTAAGGTGACCTACACATGCTCCCAGAGCCAATCAGCATACAGTGTATAAATATAAGTAAATTAGGCCATTTAAATAAAGCAGTATAGGCCAGTTGTAACAGTATTTTCAAAGATATTCCCAATTTTGAGTATCTCCATTTATAAACATCTCCGAATTGCACATAAACAGCACTGAAAAATGCAAATTAAGCTCTTAGATGTCAGCCTCTCAGCTTTCATAAACAAATCCATACAGGCTACCTACAGCTATAGATACCTAAACTGAGTACCAAGTCCTCTTTTTAGCAGTTCATCTGAGGGTTAATTCTATTTTTCACCAATATGGAAAAATAAGTTAATTTGATGTTACTATGGCATGCACTTTCCATTCTAACAATGATTCATTAGGATTAAAAATCATGGTCAGAATTTTTATTCTTCTAAAGCTTCTGCTGATTATCAAGTGTGCGTTTTCCTAAAAAGAAAAGAAAAATCAGTGTTAAAAGTGCAGAGGTCCATTTAAATCAAAATTAAGTCTCTAGTTTAAAGTTATGTAATTACTGACCTAAAGGAAGTTGTGTACTAAACTATTAGTCAATATTTTTGCATATTTCATAAGAAAACACACTGACTGGAATTCTGTGATACAGCAGAAGCTCAGAGTTACAAACAACCTGCATTCCCAAGCTGTTTTTAACTCTGAACAAAACATTATCGTTGTTCTTTCAAAAGTTGTAAACATTTTGAAAGAAAGTTGTGAAGATTGATTTAATATGGCTTTAAAACTTTACTATGAAGAAGAAAAAAATGCTTTTAACTAAGGATGTAAAATTCCATTTCATTATCTGGTTCACCGATTAAAGGGAGGGGAACATGGAGCGGGCCCTGCCCATCGCTGGTTTGGAGCCCCTCTGTCCCTCAGGCTGCTTCAGGCCAGGTAGAGCAGCCCCTATATGACTCTAGCCCCAGCTTACCAGTTAAACATTCACATCCCTACTTTTAGCTATCTTAATATAAATGAAACAAGCACAAAACAGTTTCCTTACCATATCAATTTTTTTTAATTTCCCCCTTTTTTCAGTAGTTTAAATTTAACACAGTACTTTTGCATGTGTGCACACGTGCATGTATGTCTCTGCTGCTGCTGCCTGACTGCATAATTCCTTTTCTAAGTGAGATGTGTGGTTGATCAGTGAGTACATAACTCTGGTGTTCGTAACACTGAATTCTACTGTATACATTTTGCTTGCTGGAGCAAATGTTACAATGCAACCTTGAAAAAAATTAAGCTTCACTGCATTAGCACTACACAAGAAATTAGGAACCCGCCTTTACATCAAACACCTAAGTTCTGATGACAACTTGCATCCTACTAAGGAAAAAATAGCAGCTTCAAGTAACACCATGACGAGGTCAAAAAGGAAACACACCATCAAAGTCAAATAAACACTAAAAAAGAAAGCCTCCCACTTCACTGAAGCCAAGATTTTACCATATATTCTTTAGGGATGATCTAACCCAGGCACTTTCAAATGGTATAGCGACCATCAATTTTTACCTCTGACTGAATTTTAAATATTAAGCAAATGTATAATAGTCAATACACAATAGTATACTGACAATTTCAAAGTAAAATAAGCAACCAACTGACCAACTAGTTGAACAAGGGTCTCCCAAGAATGAAACATGGACATAAGTGCAAGGCCTACCTTCAGTATTTGCATAATAAGGTCTGCCTTACATCTAGCAGCTCTCATACCAAAGGACCTCGAGCTACCATGCAAGATCTCTCTATTGTACACATAGTTGGCACTGAAGCTAGAAATGGACTGGTGCACAAGAGGTACTGGCACAATAAAGAGAAAAAGGCATTTTGGATATGGACATTTTTAAGGTAAATTTCTAATCCATTAAAAATACTACACCTAGCGATTTTACAGTTTTTTCCTCTCCTGAGTAACAAGAGCTTTCAGAAAGACATCCTCACAGAAAGGTAGAATAAAAATCAAAAGTGCTCTTCGTCATTTTAATTTTTTTAATTGTTGAATTTAGTTGAGCATGTTACGCAGCAACTTTAATTAATCCACACTTTCTCAAATATTAAAACAGGAAACAGCCTTCTTTCCTGTCACTACAATCTAGTATACAATTGAAAGAGTTTGTCTGTGTGCCTGTTTAAGAACTCCTCCTAAGCAGTAAGAGCTAACACCATCAAATATGGTATACAGCTTCTTCTCATCATAGCTTAAAGCAAGGTAAGGATATGGTGCCAGTAAAATGGGATGTGCCTGGAAAGGGATTGCTTCCCACTTGATGTGACCTAGATGCAATAAATTGACCCCCAATGGATCAATTACTGCCCATTAATCCAGCTTGTAGTGAAGACACACCTTTAGAGAAGAGGCTACATTTCAGCAGTGGGTCGAATACATATTTATTTACATTATTCTACATCTTTTTCAGAAATGGATTAGTTCTAGGGAAGAATACTCTTGTCAGAAGTCTACAGAGACAAACATGAAAAAGGAAGGATGGATGTGTACCATAACGTCTAATGGTCAAGTATGTAGCAACCTGCACAAAGAAGAAGTTTCTTCCTAACTCCAGGCAACCCCATTTTTTCACTCTGTGCAGCTTTTTATGAATAGTCCCATTATGCATATAAATGCCAATTTATAAGTTCTCCGCCCATAGCTATTGGTGACACTATGAGTTCCACAGGTTAATTATTTGTGGGGTAAGAAAAAATATCCTTTTCAGTTTTAAATATGCTGCCTTTCAATTTCATTGACTGTCCTCTTGTTCTTGTATTAAAGAGAAGGATAAATAGGAATGCTCAAATTACCTTGCCAATAACAATATTTTTAAGGCCTCTATTCCTTCCCCCCTTCATCATCTTCTTTAAAAATCCCAATCTTTTAATCCAATTTTATATTAAAACCTTTCTATGCCTCTCCTCATTTTCACTGGACCCCTTTTATTCCTTCAATTCCTTTTGTAACAGGGTGCCTGAAAATTGACAATTTCAGATGACAGAGCACTGTTTCACAGAATAGTCTCATATTTTAAGCAGCGCTTTCTAGCTCTGTCTTTATGCTTTCTAACATTTGTTTGCTTTGTTGTCTTTTGACCACCTTTGCAGACTAAGGGTACGTCTACACTGCAAGCTTATTTCGGAAAAAGCTATTCCAGAAGATATCTTCCAGAATAGCTTATTTTGAAATAGAGCGTCCACACTACAGGGAAGCCTCAAAATTAGTCCAAGGGGGGCTCCACTAATGTGGACACGCTCTCTTGATTTAGAGCCCTAGGAGACACTGGGGAGGAATAACTTAGAATGGCCCTGGTGAGGTGCTATTTCAACATAGTGGCAGTGGAGCATCCACACACACCCTCTTCCAAAAGAGCTTTTTTAGAAGAGGCGTTATTCCTCGTGGAATGAGGTTTACCAACGTTGGAAAAAACCCTCCATTATTTTGATTTTCTTTCAAATTAACGCAATTGCTGTGTAGACGCTAGTATTGTTTTTCTGGAATAACGGCCATTATTCCGGAATAATGGTGCAGTGTAGACGCACCCCAAGTTGAAGTTGTCACTCAATTACCAACAGTGCTACACAGTTTTTTACTGGGCAGTTACTGTTATAGCAATGCTTATGAGTTGATCTAATTCAGTCTTACAATGTGCATTATCCTGTATTTATTAATACTGAATTTTGATTTGGTGCCCATTCATCTAGCTTTTCTATATCCCTTTGAAATTACTCAATCTTCTTCATAGTTCTGAGTAGCTTAAATAATGTTGTGTCATCTGCAGATTTAATAATATAATATTATCATTGCATCCCTTTTCCCAGTTAATATTTTAAATAGCCTCAATATCAGTAGGAAACCGTGGGCTCCCCACTGTTAACCTTTTACCACATTACGATGAACTGAGCTCATTACAGCCGGTAAACAGTTATTCAATAAATATTATTTACACTAATCAAGGTACATTAGGCATTAAACCTACACTCACTCTGTTTTGCAACGTGGGAGATCATCTGTGTCCCTGCTGCAACCTCAAAGAGCCCTCTCTGTTTAACCTTGAATGCCTGCATGACATTGCAGCCACTATATTTCTGGATATGAAGGAAGCCTCCTTTGAGCATCGACCAGGGAACAGAGTTACTGCAGCACATAACCAAAGCTCTATTCCTCTGTGGCAATCAGAGTTTTTCCTTAGGGAAGCAGCCAGGCAAATCCTTACAATGTCATACCAATATTACACAGTTTTAACAACTCATTCCTGACTTTTTAAATACAGAAAGAGAAGTCACATCACGTGACGCAATTGTGGCAGAACCTATGCATGTTGAGGCTAGGGAGATGGTCCTGGGACGCAAAGGAGAAGCAGTAGTTTGGGACTGAGGTGATATATACATTACAACTTTATTGTATAGTCATGTTGCAGTTGATATTCTCCCAGTATAGAAAACACTTCAAACGAACATTTTAACCCATCATATTCTGAGAAGCTGTTGTAAACAAGGGCTTTTATTTCAGTCATTTTGGTGCACAAGGAGAGTCTGGTCTAAAATGCAATTCTTCTCCGTTAAAATACCTTTGTTCCCATCTCAGAAAAATAACAGCTTTAGAGTAGGAAAAAAAACTGTGTTTAATTTCAGGCTGGACCACTCATCCACAAAAATGCTACTCCGACCAGAGAAACAGATGCAAAATTACAGTCACAGCTGCATTCTGTGCAGAACAAGTTGGGTAATGGTATACTAAACTGCTAATTAAATTGCTAATGATTTTTTTTTTAGTGCCACTGCGGTATTTTGCTATCTTTATTTAAATAAAAAAGTATCCAACATATTTTTAAAATTGCAAGTTTCTATTTTACTGAACACCAATGAGACTTCTAAATATGTATCACATAGAAACCAATCTCTCTAAAATGACATAGCCAAGTGTAGATTTACCAGAGGCTCATTTACTGATAAGCTAGTTTTTCTAATATACCTTTCCAATAATTTTCCTTCCTTTTAAGGCTACCATCCTCATGAACTCCTCCATGTTAGTGTTTGTAGCAACACCCACTGTTGATACAGATAGATAGTAAACTGACATATGTCATGACATGCTGGCAAAGGGAATATACAATGGCTGCATTTACAAAAATAATAGCAACAGTACAATTTTATTTTTATTGTGATAACTGCGGTGAAATTTATTGCAGTGTTAGTATTTTATTGTTTCATTATGCCAGATTAGCTAAGGGATGTAATTATATCCTTGACATAAAAATGCCTTTAGTGTTTTCATTTCAATTTTGCAGCTTATAATATGAAGATTATAGCATTATCATAATTCCATATTGTTACATGTGCAATTAGATGGCAGAACATTTGCTTCCACAATTATGGAGCAAAATTTTAATAAATGCTTTCAACAAGGTTCCTAACTTATTCAGCTCTTGGAATAGTAGTGAAGGTAACAAAAAAATATGCCTATTTCTCCAGTTATAGTCAATTTCTTCATGCAGAAAAACACATAACTTATTGACAGGCAATATATACAAAACACAATAATTTCATGCCAAAGACTTTTAGCAATCACTTCTCCTTAGTGAGACTTTTGTATATTGTCAGTCAATCTGCTACAACATAACCCTAATGAAATGCTATGTATTTATGTAAATTCCATATAATTTCAATCACAAAACCAAATACTTACATTTTGTTTTGGAAAGGTCTCCAAATTCAGTGCTCTCTTAGCTCTGCAAGCAAAAGAGAGAGAAGTTTTACACGCCTTCAAACACAAAATATTTAGCAATAAGATACATTATCTGTGGTTTTAAAAGAATTATTTTTTCCTAGTTATGAATGCATGAATTAAATCGTCTATGCTACTTCAGGGAAACTGATCTCAGATACAGCAAATTGATTAACTGATTCAAAGAACATGTGACAAAAGGGTTGCTTTTTGGCAGCTGGAACACAAGTACTTCTACAAAAAAAAAAAAAAAATCCACCTCTCCACTTTATATATAGCAGCTTGAACCAAGATAACAGAATATATATTAAAAAATGGGTGTTTGACGCTTTCATAAAAAATACCAATAATTAAAATAATTGTACACAAGTGCACTCCAATTTACATGCCTTCTGGGTCGGTGTTATTTTGACATTAGTAAAAATAACGTATTAAGTGCTTAAACCTGGGTTCAGCAAGGTGAAAAAAATAGTTCCCTCCCATCATTTTAGCTCTTAACATGATTGAATGCTACCAGACTATGACTTAAATGGGGAACAGATGCTCTATGTCTTTACAAGTCCCCAAACCATAAGAAACTATTTTTTAGTCTTCTTCACCATACTGATTCAGGAACATGCCAAACTCTCTCTGCAAAATTTGCTCTGCTGAACTGGATGCCCAGCTGTTAATGGCAACACTAGGAAAGGAAAGCTGAATATTTATAATACTTTATATCGTACAGCTGTCTTCTAAAGAGCAGTCATCAAAATTTTATTGAATGCGGGCTAAATACTCAAAGGAAAGAAAGGTCAACATAAATTAAGACTATTTTACACAGAGGCAACTGCAACTTAAGTACTTTCTTAAATCTTAAATAATAACTTAAAGCATTACATAAAGTAACTAAAAAATCAGGAAAATTTTTATATAGTCACTCTACAAGTACTTTACAAATTCATTTCAGATTAAACAAACTTTAGAAAATGCACTTTACTTCAAACTGTAACTGCACACATTTCATCTTAAAAAAGATTGTTTTGATTCATTAGCAAGTAAGATGACCTCATTTAAGCTATCCTGTTGTATAGACTGTACCACTGTTTCTGAGATTCAAATGTGAAGGCATCCCAAAATAAATTAAAATGCATCTTTGAAATATTATTCATGTTATACAAGATAACACTTGCTTAAAATTATGTGTATTTTTTACAAAATGTTAAAAAAGCTAAACGTGTAAGATTTACATTTGCCATATAAAAAAAAAAAATCTTGCCAAGGGACGTCTACAGTCCGATAGAATCTTTACTGTGTGTGTGTGTGTGTGCGTGTGTGGTGGGAAGAGAGGGAGTTGTTTTAATATAGTGGCTCATGTTGCTTAAAGAATGCAGACTCCATTATATCTCCCGCCCCAGAGAAAAACATTATAATGCATTAATACATTTCCTCTGTTAAGGTGCTCTGGGGGCCAATGTATTTGCATGTTATACTAAGGCATCCCTTCCAGCCCTACATTTCTGATGGAAGTTTTTTATGATGGACTGGAAGACAAAGTACAGCAGAATCTGGATTCGAGGTAACTTTATGATAAGGATAAATGAAAAACTGCATGAAAATACTAAATTAAAGGGATTTGGGAAATTTCTCAGAGAAAAAGCTATGGTGTGGTCAGCCCCATGTTTTTTAAAATATGTCAGATATTGTGTAGAAAGAGTTCCAGTCGACCCAAATTTGCCTCTGTTGGTCTATGGAACCTCTGTAAGCCCCTTAAGCTATATAGCTGCAGAGGAAGATTCTCACATAAGTACTTCTATATCACAAATGGCTGAATAATGATCATTTTGGCTTTCTGTGATCATTTAAGTCTTGCTTTTTCCAGTGAAAACATTAGATTTTATCCCATCTGGCAGGCAAATCACTAGTCAACTATCAGGATCATATGGGGGGGTGGTCTTAAAGTACAAACTAGGGATGTAAAAGTGTAGTTGATTAACCAATAAGCAAAAGCTTATAGGTTAATGCTATTGACCAGGCTACTCAACTTTTGAAGCCCCGGGAGCCACAAAGATACCCACAGCACATGCCGAGGGCTGCAACTTAAGTGTGGTTGCATATACATGCAAATATATATGCAAATATATACAAATAGCTTCTTTCACAGTGACAGGCATGAATACAAAGATTAAGGCAAAACTACACAACATGCAGGCCCATTTAAACCAGTTCTGCTGATATTAATTAAATGCAATATTTACCCGATTTCCACCCATACGACAGCACTTTTAATGAGTCAGTCCAGGAATTTAACTACTTAAACACATATCAACTGAAGACGATTATATTGACTACTTTTTTGTTTTGGCTCCCACCCGTAGGCTGTGTGTTGAGTGCCATGTGTTGAGCCCTGCGTAAACCCAAACCGCACCGTGGGCCGCAAACAAACGGGCTGCATGTTGAGTAGCCCTGCTATAGACTACATGCATTCCCCCCTTCCCAGTAAATCTTTTAGCAGGCTGGCCAGCAACCTGGCTCAGTCCTGGCTTGCAATGGGTCTGGGACCTATCCCCGCTGCAGTTCCGCATTTAAAGTGTATTAGGAGCCAGGTGGGCAGGCAGCCCAACTCAGTTCTGGCTCACGCTGGGTCTGGGAGCTCAAACCACACCCTAGACAGGGGCTGGTGACACCCCGCACCGCTGCCTCTTTATCAGAGGCAGCAGCAGAAGGCGACAGCCAGCTGCTCCAAAAGGGGAGATGTTTTTTAAACTAGCCCCCCTCATGAACCAGCTCCCACCTGACATCCCACACTGCTGTTTCTAATACAGAGGCAGCAGCGCGGAGTGGCAGGGGTTTTCTCAGGAGTGAAGCTCGAGCACACTGGCTGCCGGCCCCAGCGACAATAGAATAGTCAACTAATTGATAAGAATTCATGAGGTTACTGGACTATTCAATTAACTGATATTTAACATCCCTAGTACAAACTACTGTCCATGGCTAAAAGTTCTGAAACAAAGTTCATTTGAGAAATGAAAAAGGAGCCGCACTGGGCCACAGGAATTTTACTCCATCACTCACTCCCACATGCATTCAAAAAGATGCACGTGGGGAGAAGAAAGAAACCTCAAAACAATCTAAAGTGTGGAAATCAGAACCTCACATTAAGGGTACGTCTAGACTACAGGCTTCCGTCGACAGAAGTTTTGTCGACAGAATCTGTCGACAAAACTTCTGTCGACAAAGAGCATCCAAACCACATCGCTTTGTCGACAAAGAGATCAGCTTTGTCGACAAAGAGCATCCAGACTGCGGGACGCTCTGTCGACAGAAGAAGGCACCCGCAAGTGCTTCTGCAAGGTCACAGGCGCAGCCTTAAAGCCCAGGCACTGCAGCATGCTCTCTGCAGAGACGCGTGCTTAAAAGGATCCTCCTGGACAGCCATTGCTCTGCTCCTGCTTCTGGCTTGCCTACCTTCTTGAGGGAAAGCAAAGCTGCTGCAGTTTTTTTGGCTCTGGTTGCCCTGCTTTCTCGGACACCACAGCAGTTTATTTTCTGGTTTGTCTGTTTGCTTGTGTGTTTGTTTGTTTGTTTGGGTTTTGGCTTTTTTGGGTTTTTGTTTCTTTGTTTGTATTTTTGTCCTTTTGTTTGTTTGTTTCTTTTGTTTGTGTGTTAATTTGGCTTTTTTAGCCATGGAGCCTGAGCTGCCCCTGGGCAGGCAATGGCTCCACACCATGCTGATGGAAGCTCTGCTGCATGCTCAGGAGAGCATGATGACCTTGGCAGCAGAGCTGGATTCTGAGCCCAGCTTTGAGCCCCTCGCTCAGGCTGCAACCCCGCTGCCCTTGCCCCCCAACTTATTCCTGGAGAGGCGAGTTTGGAGGTTGGACACCAGTTTGGACTGGTGGGACCGGCTAGTGCTGCAGCAGTGGGGGGATGACCAGTCGCTCCGAAACTTCCGCATGCGGAAGGCCACCTTCCAGGAGCTCTGTGTCTGGCTCGCCCCTGCCCTGCAATGCCAGGACACCCACTTGCGGCCTGCCATCCCCCTGGAGAAGCACGTTGCAATTGCGCTGTGGAAGCTGGCCACCCCCGATAGCTACCGCTCTGTGGGACATCAATTTGGGGTGGGAAAGTCTACCATCGGGGCTGTCTTGATGGAGGTAAGGCACTTTTGGGGGACAGTCCAGGGGGGTGGGTGGAGAAGGGGGACAGTCAGGACCGGCCATAGGGACCGGGGGATGGGGTGGGAGTGGTGGAAGCCTGCCTGGCCTCACCCCACAGGAGTGCAGGAGCCATGGAGGGGTTGCCCGAGGGGGGACTCTGGGAGCGAAGGGGTGAGGGTGGGGGCACCTCTTACCAGCCCATGCAGCTCCTCCCATGTTCCCTTATGCGTGCTCGTGTGTGTCCTTTTCTGCAGGTGGTGACGGCCATCACTTCCGAGCTGCTCCACAGGACCGTCCGCCTCGGAGACATGCAGACCATCTGGCCGGATTTGTGGGGCTGGGGTTCCCAAACTGCGGTGGAGCACTCGACAGGACCCACATCCCCATCCATGCCCCACCCCATCGAGCAGCACAGTACAACAGGAAGAGCTACTTCTCCATGGTGCTGAAGGCCCTGGTCGACCACAGGGGACAGTTCACCAACGTTTGTGTCGGGTGGTCAGGCCGGGTACACGATGCCCACGTGTTCAGGAACTCGTACCTATACCGCAGGCTGGGGCATTCTTCCCAGAGAGGAACCTGGCAGTCGGGGATGTGCAGATGCCTATGTGCATCGTGGCCGATGCAGCCTACCCTCTCATGCCCTGGGTCATGAAGCCCTACACCGGCCACCTGGATGCAAGCAAGGAACTGTTCAACTCCCGCCTCAATATGGCTCGCTTCCAGGTGGAGTGCGCCTTCAGCCGTCTGAAGGGCAGGTTTAGGTGCCTGCTCACACGGCTGGACATGGGGGAACACAACATCCCCGATGTGGTTGCAGCATGCTGTGTGCTGCACAACCTGGTGGAGAGGAAAGGGGAGGCTTTCCTCCTTGCGTGCGGGGAGGGGTGGGCTGATGTGGAGGGGAGGCACTTTGAGCAGCCCCAGACAGCTGCCATCCGGCAAGCCCACCAGCTGGACTTGCAAATCCGAGAAGCCCTGAGGGAGCAATTCTCCCATGGAGGCGGATGAGTTTCCCCAGGACCTTCCAAATGTGGGATTGCCCCATGCTCCCGGTGCCTTCCTCCCCAGAACTCCTCCTAGCCCCACAGTCACACATTCTACTTCTTCCTCACACACTGAGAACAGAGACAGGTGTGTGTGAAAACATTTCAACTGTTTATTGCACTGTTGATTTTTTGACAAAATAAAATAAGAAACTCTTTTTTTCAAAGAAAATACAAAACTCTTTTGTGCAGAAAAAATAAACTGTTTGTAAACAAAAGAAAGTGCTTTCCTCAGTTACTGTCACTGGTAGGAAGGGGGAATGCCAACTAGGAAGGGGGGAGGGAAGCTCAGGGTTGAGGGGGCTGCCTGGAAGAAGAGCCGCTGGCAGATTGGCTCTGGAGGCCTTCTTGCCTCCGGCTGCGCATGGGGACTGCCACAGCAGGGGGCTGGGCAGGAAGTGGGGCTGGACCTGGGTCTGGGATGGCACGGGCTGAGGGGGGAGCAGGGTCTGGGAGGGGCAGGACCAGGCACAGGACCGGGGAAGGCCATGGCCTCCCAGACTGCTGCGCAGACGTCCCTGCGCTGCTGGGCGAATTCAGCCAGCAACTGCCGGCGCCACTTGGCCTCTGCCTCCAACCTCCTCTCCATTGCGTCCTGCATCCTTTGCAGGACTCCAACGTGCTGGCGCACCAGGTCTAAGTAGGTGCGCCAGTGTCACCGGGTTCCCTGCAGTCGTCTGGATGCTGGGGCAGGTGTGGCGCCCCCCTCCTGGTCAGCTGGTCCGGCTGTGGAGGACAAGAGGAAAAAGTCGTCAGTCATGCATGCTCACCCTTTCCCTGGGAGGGCATGCCCTCCTTCTTGTCAGCAGGTAGTGCCTGTCCTAGGGTCAGAGGCTGCTCATGTGCGTCTCAGTAAGGCATGGTGTGGCCTGGCCCGCAGCCACAGCCTCCCTGGAGCCCAGAAGGTGTGCAGGCCACCATCCTGCCCCCCCTCGCACACATCCCATGGCCAAGCAGCACAGACAAGTGTCAGGCCACGGTTGGGGTTCCCGCAGAGCACTGAGAGGCCTGCAGCTGTGAAGCAATTCTGGCATCCCCGACCCATGCCTGTCCCTGGCATCACTGCCTGCAGGAGCAGGTGGTGTCTAGCAGCTGTGAGGGTGCAGGGGTATGATGGCCCTCCCTGAGGGCAGCCATGGGTGTGCCCCTCTTCCCCCCAGGCTGTGATCAGCATAACATGTCACAGTACTGCACCGTGCACTTTGCTCCCGCCTGCCCTGCCCTCCGTGTGTTGGACCCTCACAGCACTCACCTGATGTTCCCTCCCCAGTGTCTGAAGTTGCCTGGGAGGCCTTTTGTGCCTGGCTCCTGGGTGCTCCGGGTGCTGTTCTCCTCCTCTTCCTCTAGGAGCTCCGGGCTCTCAGGCTACTGTTGTGGCCGCTGCTGAGCAAGGGTCTCCAGCCCAGACTCCACCAGCCGCTCAGGAGGCAAGGGTTCCCCTGGCCCCAGGATCCTGTCCAGCACAGGTGTGTGCCGTTTCCCCGGAGCGGGAGCTGCGCTCACGGGCTCTGATGTACCCCTGCCTGACCTCCTTGACTTTGGCCCTGACCTGCGGTGCCGTGCGGGGGTGGTGGCCTTTCCTGGCCAGGCTGTTAGCCATTCAGCTGTAGATATCAGCGTTCCTGTGCCTGCTCTGAGGGAGCTGAAGAGCCTCCTCCTTGGCCCACAGCTCCAGGAGGGCTTTCATTTCTGGCCCTGACCAGGAGGGTGCTCGCCGTTTGGTGCCCCAGCTTCCCGGGGGGATGAGTCCCTGGAAGGGCCGGGGGGGGGGGGGGCCCTTGTCCCTGGGACATGGCTCACCACACAACAGAGCTGCTCAGTCAGGGTCCTCTCTGGAGGTGGCTTGTTGCCAGAGTGCCAATCCGGATGCTTGTGCCTTTTAAAGATGGCTGCAGGCAGGAACAATAGAGTTGAAAGCTGTGGCAGGAGTGTCCACCAGGGATTCTTCCTGGAGGCCTTTTCTGTCGACATAACTTCTCCCCTGCATCCACACCTGCCTTTTGTCAACATAACTATGTCGACAAAGGAGTTATTCCTCGTGGAATGAGGTTTACAGCTGTTGACAAAACGGCTGAGTTATTTCGACGTTATGTCGACATAACTCGACGGCAGTGTGGACGCAGGTATAGTTTTCTCGACAAAAGTCCACTTTTGTCGACAAAACCCTGTAGTCTAGACACACCCTAAGATATAAAGGGCAGCAGCATTACTTCCGTTAGTTCCAACTCTCTTCTTCCCATGGCTGGACAAAGTTACTACAGCACCAGGACAGTAAGGGCACGTCTAGACTTGCTTTCACTTTTGAAAGAAGATATGCAAATTCACATTGAATTTGCATATCTTCTTCCGATCACTTTTTCGAAAGAGGTTCTTTCGAAAAAGAAAGTAGTCTAGACGCGGTTCTTTCAAGAAAAAAACCCTTTTTTGAAAGAACCATTCTTCCTTAAAAAATGAAAAAGGATTTTTTTTCTTGAAAGAACCGCGTCTAGACTACTTTCTTTTTCGAAAGAACCTCTTTTGAAAAAGCAATCGGAAGAAGATACGCAAATTTGCGCCAAATTTGCGTATCTTCTTTCAAAAGTGAAAGCAAGTCTAGATGTGCCCTAAAAGTCACAGTCTGCACAAGTAAGGAAGAGGAAGGAAAAAGCTAGCACAAGAAACTACAGTGTCCAAGAGGGCTCATTTACCTGAGTCCCCTAACCTCAAGTTGACCTCAAATCTCCAGGGACACATCTCATTCTGTTTTCTTAACTGTGCACAGTAAATGGTGGTGGTGTGCGTTTATGCAAGTACAGGCATACTAGCAACTTATACTTTACACATAATATTTACCAATCTAAAAAAACGTTATAACTATAGTTTGTTATAACAGATTGAAAAATTATTATAGGCCAGATTGAAAGTCTCTTGCTAACACTGGTGAGTATTTACTTACAAAAGTACTCCTATTTATTTCATGTGAGTAACTGCTCAGAGTATGGGTTTCACCATCTAGCCCTTTATAAGGAAGTGATATTTTCCAGTCTCCTGGTACAAAAAGATGCCGTTTAAACTTTGCATGTATTTAAGCAAATTATATTAAAAAACAAGTGAAGAAAGGTATTTACATGAGGTGGTAGTAAGTAAAGAAGGAGTACGTGGCTTGATGAAATGGCTGTGTCCCTTAATGGAGAATTTATTTTGAGATCGCAATGCATTTATAGACTCCACTGACACACCGTTTCAATCTTACTATTTTCTAACTCACTTTATAGACATTAAGTTTTACAAAAACATGGTGATTAGTATTGCAAGAAACTAAGTATAGAAAGGGTGCGCAGCAGATCAGAGGCTGATTCATAAGCCAAAAGTGTCCTATACCATATCCTATTCTAAGTAATGACAGCATGAAGACTGTAATAAGGAAGGTACATTTAATTTAAATACATTTCTCTCATTGTTAGTAGAAATACAAAAATGTAGCCCAAAAATAATCTTTAGTTTCCACCCGATAGCAGTGTGAAAACAGCATTTAAATTGAGAAAATGTGTATGTCATCTTTTTGTATAAACACGGGTTATGCATTTTCAGCTTAATGCAATCCGTTTTCACAGTTAAGACAACATAAGACTTCACAAAGTTTTTAGTTGCAACTGACTTTTCAATAGGCTACATTACTAAAAATCTCTACTTGGCTCTTAGTAAAGAAATAATCAGCAGGTATTTACATGTTAGAAAAACAGGAAGGATTAATAGGGAAAATGGCATATCAGCTGGGAAAATTTGAAGAAAAAACATTACTATTTTCCAGCTTTGAACTGAAATATAAAAGACAACACAACAAGTAAAATGAGGAATGTGCTCAAGTACTGCAATCAAGTAAGGGGCTTGCTCTGGCATTCTGAATCAAAATCTCCTCTTCCAACCCTGCTACTGTGCAGTGTGATGTGAGCTGTCTAGAAAACATAATAGCTGAATTTTGGTGGCCCTCTAAGTAGAAATGCTTAACATTTTCAAATTGGGGTAACTTCACATTAAGCCAGTGGCGGGCAATCTGCAACTCACCAGGGCTCTATATGAGGCCCACAAGATATTTTGCTTATCATTGCCCATGTGCAAGGTTGCTAAATTCTATTGGTTTCTGTCTGTTTAGGTTTTTTCCTACCAATATTGCTAAAGTGACACTTATGTAAAACAAGGGCACATAAAGTGAGATGCATGCTAATTCCACACAACACTGTGAGAGCTATGCAGGCCCACTGCAGCCAATCAAAGATATGTTAGGATTCAATTGCCATGCCCCAAATTCTAGGTGCACAAGTGCACTTAGCAAAATTACCCTATCCCAGGACACTACCTTGGTTACAACAATCTTGCAGACCACTGAGATGAAGGAGGGCCACTCATGAGACTCACTAGCGTACATCACATATCACTGTTTTCAGCACTGAAATAGGTGGAGGTGCTAGAGGAAATAGTCAATTATTTAGCTGCCAAATTTTAAAGCAAATTTGAAAGTGTTGCCATTACACACACTGGCATCTGTGATGACTCAGAGACTCTAGGATGTGCTGGCAAGATACAGCCTCTGGGCTGGATCTGACTGGCCAGGCCTTTGGATCTCCCTGCCTGAAGGTCCTGCTGGGCTGTTGGCTGGGAGCCACCTTAGTAAGCACCTCCAAGCCAGAGCCAACTTCTGGCACCCCAGTCCCTCCCTCCCCTCACTCCCTGCTTCAGCTTCATCCCTCCCAGACCTTGCACTCCCTCCTATGCGTCTCCCCAAGCCAAAATCCTCTCCTGCACCCACACCCCCTCCTGGATCCTGCCCCAGGTCACAACCCCCCTCCTCCATGCAAACCCCCTCTCAGACCCTACACCCTCTCCTGCACCCCAGTATCCTACCCCGAGCTCCCTTCTGCACCCAGCCTCTGTCCCATGACCTCCTGGAGCGACCCACCCATCGGAAATTATTGCCCGCCCCTGCCCTCGGAGAACTTGCACTTATTCAGCGGGAAAAAAACAACCAACAGTCTAGCAGCGCCGTAAAGACCAACGAAGCGTGAGGCAGCCCCAACTTCGACAGTGCGGCCACAGCCTGCCCCGCCCTTTCCAAGCTAACGGGCAGATGCAAGAGCCGGCTCGGGTTCACGTCAGTGATCGCGTCTCCGGTCTCCCAGCTCCTACTCCCCCCCCCACCCCCTCGGTCCGCCCACAGCGACTACCCCCCCCCCCCGCTCCCTTCACCGCCCCCCCATCCCCCGGCCCGCCACCTACGGCATGACGGCAGCGCTCCCGCCGCTCCTTGCGCCTCCGGGACTTCCCGCCCGGCGTGTCCCACCCAAACCCCGCCGGCTGGAAACACCGCCCAGGGGAAGCGGCCGGCTCCTGGTAGGCCGGGGGCGGCCCGTGCCCGAGGCAGCGCGGGGCAGGGTGCGCAGCGGCGGCAGGCCCGGGCCGGGGAAAGGTACGAAATAAGGAGCCGCCGAGGTCAGCCCGGGGAGTGGGGAGCCCATCCATCCACCCCACCCCCCCCGTGCTGCTTGCTGCCCCGTCCCGTGCGTGGGCGCTGGGGGAGCTGCCTGCCCTGCTCGCTGCCGGGAGGGGGGGGGTGTGGAAATGTTCCTTGGGTGCGAGAAGGGGGCAAAGTCTCCTCAGCTGGCAGGAGCAGGCGGCCCTCGCCGCCCCTTGGCAGCAGCCTCCGTACGCCGAGCTCTGCCCAGCCCGAGGCGCGCTGCTGCAGCGCCTTTCACCAGCGAGGAGTGCGGGGGGGGGGGGGGATGCGCTGGGGGGTTGATCGCCTGAGGTGGGGGATTTTGTTAATTGGCCTAAACTGAGGTTGAAATCGCCCAGAAACAGGCGTCTGCGCTCAGCAAAGGGGGCTGCTTAGGAAGAGGCTTAATAATGAGAGAGCTTCTTGCTCCCAAATGGGTGGGACCTGCGAGGTTTGCCTTTCCTATGGTGGTGTGGTAAGACACTAGACTATCGACACCATAGAAAGGATCAGATCCGGCGGGAAAGGGTGCGCGCTCATCTAGTCCAGCCCTCTGCGGCCAGGCAGGGAAAAAGTAAAACTAGATCAGGGGTCGGCAACCTTTTCAAACCAAAGAGCCAAACTACTCAAGATTCACAACAAGTGGTCTACAAAGAGCCATATAAGAATGCCCATTTGAATGACTGAAAATATACAACTTAATATTATTGCTAATTGACATAATGATTAATAATAGCATAAATGAAACATTGTACTCAAGGACTTTATTTAATGGGACTTCCACTGCTGCCTCTTTTCATACATATCTTTGAAGTTTACATCATAACTGGTCAAATCCAGCTTCATGCACGCTTTCAGGGTGTCTTCTGTCAATCTTATGGTGGGGGCTGGGGATGTGGGGGTGCAGGAGGGGCTCAGGACAGGGGGCTGGGTGTATGATGGGCACAGGTTTGGGGTGTGTGGGTGGTGCAGGAGTGTTATGGCAGAGGGCTGGGGAATTGGGATGCAGGATTTTGGGGGTATGAGGGGCTATGGGCAGGGAGTTTGGGTATATGATGGGCTCAGGGTTGGGGTGTATGGGGGGTGCAGGAATGTTATGATGCTGTGGCCAGATGGGGGCTGGGCCTCAATTGTGGGCTTGTTGACCCGGCTTCATTTTTAAATAAAGTAAAATATTATGTCCAACACGAAAGGTTTCAACATTGTCTTTATTTATGGGGTGGGGTGGGAAACCTTTTTTGGGTCAGGGGCCAATGTCCCACAGGAAAATCAGTCAGGGACTACACAAGTGAGAAGCAAAAAAACAATCCCTCCAAAACCATCCAACCCTCACTAATGTGGCCCCCAACTGAGACACCTCACACCCCTGGTGCTCCAGCCCCATGGGTGGGGGGGAGGAGGTCAGGGAAGACTGAGGTTCAAGGCCCCTTCTGAGGTTCCAGGGTTGGTGGATTTTGTGCCCCCCCCCAGGCTCTGGGGTGGGGCCAGAAATGAGGGGTTCAGTGTGCAGGACAGAGCTGCCAGTAAGTGGGATAGGGATAGGGGTGCAGAATCTGGGTGGGAGGTAGGGTGCAGGAGCAAGCTGGGGGTAGATGTCTGGCCAGGGGGAAGGGGACAGGAGCAGGGTACTTGCTGGTGGGTGTCTGGCCAGGGGCAGGAGCAGGAACAGGGTATGGGTGGGTGTCTGGCCAGGACAGAGGGATCAGGGACAGGGTACTGGTGGGTGTTGGAGGAGGGAGTAGGAGAGCTCCACCGGTATCTGCTGGTCTTCAGAAATGAGTGGCTTTCTGGCAGGATCTGCAGGCAGCGCTGGCACATTCCGCTCCTTTAGGAAATCCATCCACTCCTCGTTCCCAAAGTCTGGATCCTCCGCCGCCATCTTAGCTCCAGCTCCCTCTCCCCACAATGCCTACATGCTCTCTGTGCAGCACCACCACATCTGGCTCTCTCTGGTGATCACCAGGCAGAGAGGGCTGGGCAGCTCCCGTGTCCTGCCTCCCCGGAGCACAGGGGAAGGTAGGATGGATAAGGAAGCATGTGCGTTGCTGTGGGGAGCAGAGAAGCAGCACATATGCTTCCCCGCAAGCTGGATCCTCGGGGCTTCCCCTCCTCCCCCCCTCCAGGAAGCTGGCGCTGGATCCAATCTTGCGGGGCACGCAATGCTGGATCACCAGCACGGGCTCCTCATTGTGGGTTGGGGGGAAGTGAGGAGGGGGGAACTGAGCTCAAGCCAGGAGCCTTATTTGGCTCCTAAGTGAGCCATAGGTTACTGACCCCTGAACTAGGCCATGCCTGACATGTGTTTGTCTAACTCATTCTTAAAAACTTCCAAGGATGGGGAGGCCACAACCTCCTTTGGAAGACTATTCTAGTGCTTAGTTACCCCAGTACTTAGGAAGTTTCTTCTGTCATCCAATTTAAAGCACTCTGGCTGCAGATTAAACTGATTACTTCTTGTGCAACCTTTGGTAGGCCCGGAGGACAACTGATCACCATCTTCTTTGTAACAGTCTTTAACATATTTGAAGACTGTTATCAGATCCCATCTCAGTCTTCTTTTCTCAGGAATCTTGGGGAGAACTGTAATATCATCTGGTCCCTCCCATGTCCTCTGACACAGAATGGTTCTTTACTCTGTGTGTGTGTGTGTGTGTGTGTGTGTGTGCGCGCGCGCGCTGTTGAGATTTTAACGACCCAAGTCGTGGAGCTTCCCCCAGTTCAGTGGGAAACTATTGCACACTAGACTTCAAAGAACATTGGCAGCGCCTTTGTGCATAGCTGCTGTGCCAATAATAAATTGGTTGGTAATGAGTGGGCTGAGGGGCATAAACAACAGTTCATATTTTATAAAGCTAGTTACAGGAAAATTAACATTTATTCTCCTTTTCCTCCTTGACTTTAACCCACTTCCATTTTGTGAATGTAACACTGGTGCTTAATTATAGTGACATCCGTTTGCAGTAACCAGACTGCATCACTGTGTCCCTATGGGGTCCTTCTAATGCCAATGTAATATGAAAGTGTCAGGCAGGCGGTCTGTGTATTACAAATAGGGTACTTCATCCATGATAAGCGATTATTATCTTTCTTTCCCAAGTGGAAAAGACCTATATAACTCAAGAAAGTGCGAGTGATTTAGCCCTCCTGAGTAAGAATCCAATGAGTCCTGAAGGGGACCCTAGCTAGGCCGTTATCTTGTTGTTGAACTTGAGGTATTCAATTTATTATACAGGAATATATTTTCAGAAGTCAACACTGGGTAAAATAATGTTAGAGGCTGTTAGACCAACAGTACAGCACAATTTAGTGTCCCTCCGTGATGGCCTTCTAAAAACCTTAATCACCTTTGGTAAAGACGAAAACAACTGTTGAAGTTCACTGGCTGTTTATGAGCAAAAGGTGTTATTTCCTTGAATTATTTCAATTATTTTAAAAAAACTCTGACTTTCCCCATTCTGTTTTGTGCAGTTTTGTGGGGATACTGTTGTAGTTTTAAGGTCTTAAATGCAGCAAATGCTTAAGCTGTGGTTAATTTTCAGTATCCAAATAGTTCCATTGATTTGAATGGATATGCTTAACTTTATGTGTTTGAAAGATGGGTGTATACAATTTTAATAGTTTCCACTGATGGACATGCTTTTTAAGAAATTATAGCTAGAGAAAAATTCTTCCGAATATGGGCTTTAAGCCTGACAAATTACTTTATTAACTTACATTTTTTTAATCTTGAATGCAAAAAATATTTTTTTCTAGCAGATTTTCTCTGCTGAAATAGTGTGGAACTGATCAGTCTAATGGTTTCTAAATCTGCTGGGTTTCAGATTTGTGAGGATGAGTACAACACAGTAACATAAGCAACACAGAGGCATCAAACCATAATCCTTTAGTGCCCCATTACTCTTATAAAATATGTCTCCAAATTAGGGATGTCAGTGGTTACCCAGTTAATTGTTGGCCCAGCTGAGCTGGAGCAGCTCACCGCCCACAGTGCAGCACGGTGGGCATGGTCTGGCCAGAGCAGCCCCCCGCCCCTGCAGTGGAGAGGTGAGCCTGGCCTGAGCAGCCCAATGTGCCACGGGTGGGGTGCGTTCCCGGCTGGCTAGACCTGCCAAGCCGCAGCAGGGGGCCCCCTCCAGCAGGGGGCCCGCTCCAGTCCCCCGTCCACTCCTGTTTTAGCGGTTAATTGGTTATACTTAACCGTTAACCAATTAATTGATTAAACAGGATTTTACATCGCTACTCCAGATACAGCTAGTCTATAGTAATAAGAAGCTTGCAAAGAAACCAATCTATATGCCATACAATATGTACATTTATTTTAACATGTACATTTATTACAGTGCTTGTCTTATAATTATTTCCTACCTCCCTGATAAGGATGTTAAGAGGCGGGTAATTGGGTAATCATGTAATCAATAAAATTTGTATTGACTACACGATTAGTCAATAAGGGAAAGTGCTAAGGAGCTACCCCCGCTGCAGATCTGCAGTTTAAATGTAGTAAGAGCTGGGTGCGCAGGCAGTCCATCTCCTACTACATTTAAACCGCAGAGCCGCAGCAAGGGTAGTTCCTGGACCCGGCACAAGCCAGGACTGAACTGGGCTTGCTCTGTCCTGGCCCGTGCTGGGTCCAGCAGCCCCTCTGTTCGTGGCGGCCGGGGCTGGCCGTGGACAGGAGCTGCTGCTGGAATAGCCTCTCCTGGCCCCACCTACGCTGCTGCCTCTGATATAGAGGCAGCAAGGGGGGGAGGGAAATTCAAGTAGTCAACTCGACTATCTGATAAGCCTAGGCGTATTGGGTAGTCAACTAATCAACTACTCTTTTACATCCCTACTCCCCAGCTTTTTCCAATATGTTTTACATCTCCATATTGCATTTTGAGTTAAATCCATTAGCTTTTTGAGTCTGAGATTGTGTCTTACTCTGTATAGCGCCTAATATAATTGTGGGAGTTCATCACTGGTTGGGGCCTCTCCATGTTACTGTTATACCTGTGTGCATTGTCACTGAGGTCTGTCAGACTCACCTAACATCACCTCATATGGTATCTGAAAATTTGCTGCTGTGTTTGCATTCAATATAGATAAATAATGAATAATACTTAGTACCTACATGGTTTAAATGCATGGATCTCAACGCACTTTACAAAGGAAGTTCAGTAGCACTACCCCCATTTTACAGCCAGGGAAACAGCTTCACAGATAGTTTAATTGAATGTGTGTGTGAGGGGAGAAAGTAAAAGTAACAAACTTTAAATATGTTTGTATTCACAGAATGGCCAGCAGTCCTGGAAGTAATGCATCCCTCTCCAGTCAGAAAACCGTACTCTCAGAAAGTTCTCAAGCAAAGAAATCGCAGTATTCTGAAGAGGAGACCTTTTATATGAACTGCAGAGCAGCCTACCTAGCTGTTTTTAAAAGCAGCTTAGAAAACATTAAATCAAAAGAACAACTGTGTTTAGGTAAAGAGTAGGAGATAATTTTCTTTACTTGAATTTTGAGTGCAAAGATTACAGTGGTAGATGTTCAAACCAACAGCCAGCATTTCATTTGTTGGACATACCCTGGCACTTGGAGCTCAGTCACAATAGTTTCTTTTAATGATTCAGGCTGTTCTTGGTGAGGTTTGGTTTTTCAAGCATCAGTCACTATATCTATAAAGACACTTCCAAGGTTTATACCTATTATAAAATATATAATAGTTTTTCACATAGTTTGTAAAAATATTTTTTCTCGGTATTTTTCATTTTCTTCCAATTCTTAATCTATGTTACTAGGTATTGGATGATTCATGGAAGTGGGAACAAGATATAGAGCCTTTCACTTCTAAGGCCTAGTCTACACTCTGCCCCTCCGTCATTCTAAGATACGCAACTTCAGCTACGCAAATAGTGTAGCTGAAGTCAATGTACTTATTGTGGTGTCTTTCATGCGGTAAGGTTGGTGACTGATGCTCTCCTGTTGAGTCCACATACTCTTCTCATCTTGGGGAGTACTGGAGTCAACAGGAGAGTGCTCCGAGGTCGATATATGTGTAGCGAAGACAAGCCCCTAAATTGCCACTCTGAATGAACAAAAATCAATAGTACCTGACAGCTATTGGGAGACTGAGTTATTTAACAGCACCACATTTGATGGCTGAATATGTTTTGTGCATAAATGAATGGCTTCACTGTTTTATAAGAATTACATTAATTTTTCACAATGCAAATTGTACCTTAAGTACTTTTCAGTTTCCTAAATTTCAAGACAGATGTTTTATTCTTTTATCAGTATTATTCAACTTTGATGTGTGATTAGGTGTCTTCCACCTCATTCCAGCAGCGTATCTTTTTGGTTTGGTAAAAGTAGTTAGTAATAGTAATATGAATATTTGATTGAAAATTATGAAACTTAGAGTCTACAGAAATAACTGGAAGTTCCACAGCTAACTGGGTGGAACTATGAAAATGACAATTTACACAGTAAGTTGGGGGGTGGGAAATGATTTCTAAGTTGGGCCAGGGACTGGGAATTGGTTTACTTAAAATGTTTTCATTAGTTATTATGTTAAATGGATATTTCGAATAAGTTTCACAGTTCCATCTAGAAATCTGTTAAGCTAATGTGGTGGTGGTGGTGTTGCCAACTCTTGCAAGTTTACTCTTGCATGTACCATAGTATTTGGTGTTTTTCTTAAAGCCCCAGTATGTGGACTCCTATGATTAAGAAAACAAATGTAACTTTTTTTTTTTTTTAAATAAAAGTTTCATGGTTGTAGAGGGAAGCTTGAAAACATGTATCCTAGAAAAGCCTAAAAACCAGGGGGCAAATAAAAAGACTCCAAATCTATTATTTTAAAAAAAACAAACAAACCCTCTCATGGTGTTACAGCTAATACGATTTTTGAACCCTTCGAATTGGAATCGGCAATACTGTGGTGTTGCTTGCTATGGGTTTATCAATAGTAGATTATGACATCAGGGAATGGCATCTTTGTATAAGATTGCAGAGGTCATGAAAGCACAGAACAAACAAAAATTAAAATAAAGAAGCATTCTGCCACACTATGGTCAGGCATAATATTTAGGGGCACTGTCCTCCTCTTTTCCTCAGCACAAAACTCATTATCTCCAGATATTCCTTAGGGATGTAAGAGGTTAACCGATTAACTGGTAAGCAGGTGGTTTTTCGGCCTGCTTACAAGGTAACCGGTTAACTGGCCTGGCCTGCTGGACTCTTCCCATGGCCATGGCAGGCTTAGTAGGAGTAAACTCCCCCCCCCCCCCACTTCCTCCTGCCTGCAGGCCAGAGTAGCACCCGCTTGCCCATGGCTGGGGCACGGCAGGCTGGGACCGGAGTAGCCCTCCTCCCAGTTAACTGGTTAAACAAATAGTTTAACCAGTTAACTATTTTAGGCAGTTTTTATATCTCTAATTTTCACTCTCTTTCATCTTAGTACAGTCCATATCTACAACAGCTGAGTTTTCTACCAGGAAAGCCAGTTAGCATGTAAACTGATGTGTGCTTGCTGAGGTACTCTGATGGTTTCAGGTTGACAGCTTCTGTCCAAATACAAATGCCAGTACTTGAAATACTGTTTTCTAACAAGCATACTCTTTCTGCATGTGACTCAGTCTTATGCAGATTGTCAGGGTTAAGATAGGAGCCCCTGTATAACATCCTAATGATGGTTTTAAAATAAGAGTGGTGTGAACAAATGTCATCCCTTTTATATACGCTGTGCCTTTCATCTCTATCCATGTGCCACTTGGGCACATAGCAAGTGTTTTGGCATTTTGGTTTCAAGGTCAGCTAAGAAAGGGCAATTACTAGTTCAGGCTCCCAGTCTTCTCAGAGCTGTGTGTGAACTTTTTTTCTTTTAAACTTGTAAGTGTTAAGAGTTATTATAGGCTTATGTAAAAGCTTAGCGTGAATCCTGGCAAAGAATCCAGTCAGAGGTGTGAATATTGAAGCATCTGTGGTTATATCATGTTTGGTTAATAACACAAACTGTGCTAGTCATTTAGAGCCTGTTCTGGCAAAACCTTAGAGGAGCTGTAGTTGCTTACTGAATGCACTGTAATGTCCTGTCTTGTTACTCAGGCATTTAGCAGAAAGCAGTTACTAAAGAAACATAAATAAAAGATGCAGTCTAAACAGTCTTTCAAAAATATGTCTTGGGAGATATGTTTGTAGCAAGCACTGATCTCCCCGGAATTATAAGCAATACAGGTAGCAGCATCTTGCAGTATATCAAAAAACATATATATTCATGTGAATAATCAGCTCCTGAATGGTGCTAGATTGACAGCTCAGGATACTGGGCTATCTGCATAACAACACACGTTGAGAATGGTTGTCCTTTCTTAGCTGGCCTTGAAACAGAAATGCTAAAACAGTTGCTGTGTGCCCCAGAGGCCCATGAATAAAGACACAAGCTACCCCGTATTCACCAGTCTCCATGGTTGTCTAAAAGAACCACCTGCAGAGGAGCATGGGCAAAAAGCTCTGTGCCCATTTGGTCCTTGTGGGTCACACTTTAGATTAGCAACGAAGGTGCCATTTATGAAAAGGGTTTTGGGGGGGATTTTTTTCTTTATATGGCCCATATACTAAGTATTGTGATCATATGACTAACTCATTTCAGATAGGCTACTGAACAGCTCTGAGCTGGTAAAGACTAGTCGTTGCAGATCTGGATGAAAATCAAACTACTGACCTACTTAACTCTCCTAAACTATCTAAATACTCTGAAGTGAATGGAGGGTTATGACATCTTATGAACTAGACATCATATTTGAGTTTAGCTTGAATTTAAAATAATACCTTCTTCACCATTATAAACTGATGAAAGCAAGATTTCTCAGAAGCTAGCTGGAAATAGCTAGTCCACCTTCTGCAACTGCCATGCACAGGAGCAGTGGGACTTGTTGCAGATAGAGTATTGTCTAATTTATTATTAATTATTATTATTTTATGTATTAATTTTATTTTACTATTTAATGGTTTACTAAGAATTATTTTTCTTTGCATTTGAAATTCATGTTATATAATATGAACTATTTGATAGATACAGAAATAATTCTACAGCTTATTTACGGTAGGCTCTGCACTGAGAATCTGACCAGTTCTATTAAAGTAAATATAATGACTGTTGTTGACCTCAGTAAACGGATCTAGTCCAGAATATGCAGCTTTACAAATAACAGATTGTTTGTAATATTAAAGCCTGTGAATTGCATGCAGTGGGCCAAATCCCACACTTGCTACTTGTGTGTGGAGGAATCTTCCTTATCAGTGGGTATTTTGCCTAATTGAGTATTGAAGGTGTGATCCTGCCAGTCTCAACTCAATGGGATTACTCACATAAGTTAAGCGGTTATATGCACACAAGTAAGAAATAGTCATTGACTAGATCCTAAGTGCTAGACTTTGGCTTTGCCACAGTACTGCTAAATTGTCCTCCCTCCTAAACATGATAATTATGGGGTCCTCGATCTCATTACAGTCATGACAAAAAATACTACATTACTGTAGCTATACTCTTGAGTTCAGGCTCTTACATTATCAAGTTGCACATTGTAAGCTGTGACAGGGCTAGAAGCATATAATTCTAAAGACTTTGACTCTTTAAGTGGCAGGAGGGAGTGACAGGAGTGTACCAACCCTGTCTTTGGCACAGTGTACTTCCCCAGGATGCCATTCAGTGCATTGGGAGAGAAAGAAACCAAGGCACTGCCTATTTCCACCAACATATAGTACCCTTTTGGAGGCTTAGGTTTCACTGATGTACATGCTGCTACCAATGGTATGGGTAGCCTTGCACCCTCTTCCTTCCCAGTGTGGGTGCATAGGATGGTCCACCATATTGCACTAAATCTGGAACCCAGGATTGCGTCTACCTCTGTGTCACAGCTATTGCAGTTAAGCAAAGGTTTATCATTCACACCTACTACTTTTACCTTTGACTGGATTAAATAAACCTGTTTTAACCTATGAACTGATTAAAGGCTATTTTGAGGAAACCATATATATTGTGTCTGTCAATTGTGAAGTGTTGATATTATATTTTATTGTACAGTGCTTCAACAAGCTGGAAGAAATCCATCTCAGAAGGTGATTAATAAATACTGGACTCCCCAAACTACTGCACTAAATTTTGATGATTTTTGTAATATCTTAAAAAAAGAAAAACCAGCTACAGAAACCGAACTGCTCAAAGCATTTTTAAAAGTAGATGTAAATAATGATGGATATATTTTGCACACTGAACTTCATAAAATTCTAACAACGGTAAGTATCGTGGAAGGTAAATTACAAATTTTGATATAGAGTTATAATTTGCAGAAAATCAATATAGTAGAAGAACCAATCTATTTACAATTTTAAGAATCACAGAAACAATCCCAAATATTCAAAATTTGATTTTGTAGGGGGGGGGGAATCTGAATTTTTTAATTATTTAAGTGTCATGCTCCCTTGGTTATACAAATTCTCTCTCTCTCTCTTATTTTTGTCCCCTTTCAGTCCTGAAGTTGAGTGGCCACCCAACTATTTCTTTCAATTCCAGTCTGTATTGATTAAGATCACCAGGAAAATAATTCATTTACTTTAAAAAAAAAAATGGAAACACTAGCTGTCCTGAGCTGCTACAGCAGAATTGGCAGCACATAATCCTTGCTAAGTTTACTGCCTAGTTCCTTTTTGTTCTAGCAATTTTCTATACAACTCTCCTGCTTTGGAAAGGGCTTTTTGCAGCCCTTTGGGACTGTTTCATTAACTTAGTGATGTTTGTTCATTTACTATCCTCCCTTCATGCATTTTGTCTCATTCATGCATGCTCAAAAATAATTTCCCTACCTCCTAAACATGATAATTATAGGCTCTTTGATCTCATTACAGCCATGACAAAAAAATAATACATTGCTGTAGCCGTACAAGAGTTTAGGCTCTTACCTCATCAAGTAGCACAATGTAAGCTATGATAGGGCTAGAACCATAGTGCATAACAAAGTGCAGTGTGAATTTACAGTGGAATAGCTTCTTGCACATTAAGTGGCCAGGCCACGTAGACTCTACTGCCACTCACTAAAAGTCCATAGTATTCTTTGATTGGCAGACTATGGTGCATTTTATGTACAGTAGCAGGGTCCACATGGACAGATGGAAGAATCCTTAACCATCAGGCACTGAATGAGCATAAACACTTATAGTAGCAACAACAGGGATCTCCGATCTCTGTATAGCACAAGATGACAGGAGCTGGTCTTGAATGTAGATATAGTCAACACCATGAAGAGCTATAAAATTAGTAGGTCTAATTTAAAGTAAATCCACCATTTTATAAGGAACCAGTGTAAAAGAACTTAGTATACTTAATAAAACAGCCTAAATAAGTGACTAAAATGTAAAATATTAAATTAGCTCTTGGTTGTAATGCATTAATTAGAATTTATGTAACCCTGGTATTGAACCTGGGAATGAATCTGGAGCTAAATGCATGAGCCTTTACAGCAGGAACTAAAGCCACCTCTCTGTTAGTTAAGGTTATAGAGGACTCGTTAATCTCTAATTCGTCTAGTTTCCAATAGAGAAAGACAGAATACCACACTAGCAGGTAGGGGTTCCATATAAATATTAATTTAATTGACTGTAAGTTATGATGCTACAAATCCTCAGTGCATGGAATGCCTATTAAAGTCAGCATTACATCCACACGTGGAAGGCTTGTAGAATGGGACCTTGAAATTGCATGAACTTAGTTACCAAGTATTTATCTTCCAAGTATTTAGTAATGTTTGAAATATATTAAAATATTATTTACAATCTGATCACTATTTTGGGGATTCAAACGCAGACCAATATAAATGTGCTACAGATAAGATTTCTGGAAAGAATGTTAAAGTATACCTATTTCCTTTGCTAATCTTCAAACCAATGATGTGCATGAATAGTGTTCTTTAGCAGGAGCTGACATTTAAACTGTTTATCACAGAGAGGTGAGAAGATGACTGTAGAGGAAGTGAACGCCATCACTAAATTGGCGGATGTAAATAGCAATGGCAAGCTTTATTACAACAAGGTATGCTAAACAAGGTGACAATACTTTAGTATGAGATGTTGGATGAATCAGATTCTGCAGAAACTTCCTAAGCCACACTAATAGCTCTTACTGATGTTAGTTTGAGGCTTGCAGATTATCAAGGGCTGGAGGGAGGGCTGGTGTAGGTGATATGGTCCCCATTGTGCTAGGGAGCACTACTTCCTTGGCTCCATCCCACAATGCACTTCCAGTATCCTCAAACAAAGGTCACTTTGTACTGGTGAACCGAGTTTTGTTCAAGGATACAACCTGGTTCCAGTACTGGCAACAGTAGCAAGTCAAGGGTGGCAAATGAAAGCAGGCCTGGATGTTCAGTATGGATTAGCACTGCAATGCCTTTTAAATATATATTATAATTCTTACATGGATAATACGCAGTTTCTTTGGTGTGGGAGGTTATTGCATGTATTTGGCATCTATTTTTTCAAAGTAGAATATCTCTTCAGTTTTATGTTATTTCAAACAGCACCTCTTAAGCAATGACTAAATTTTAAACAGTCAACATTCCATAAAAGACTTGTACCATAAACACAGTTTTACAGAAAAAGAACAACTCTCCATTAAAAATTAGACATAAAAATGAGTCCACAAATGTCTAGTAGATGATAAATCATCTGTTGGAATGAAATTCATATTTTATTTTCACTTTATAGTGTGACCTCTCCAAGGAATCATGGCTCCATTTTTACTATGTCACTTGAGAGTGGTCATTCTGATTCATGAAAATAAAATGAGTATTGTGCTTCAAGAGAAACTAGATTCCAGATTTATCCTGTGCTTACTAATGTGTGTTCTTCCGCTAAAACTATATTAAAGAATGTTTCACTTTTTCATTGTGAAAAGTTTTGTAAATTATACACGACAACCAATGAGCAATGTCGTAAAACTGCACTAGAGAAATTAGAAGATAACAGTAGACTGAGGCGTCAGCAGTTTGGAAGTCACGTTGAAACCTCCTCTCAAAGCGCAGCATCATCAATATCAAAACCGTCATCAAGGACCACAAGGAAAATTGATCACAAGATGGCACCAAAGAGAGGTATTTACTTTTCATGCAGGGAGGCTTCATTCCAGGCTCTTCCAAGTGACTCAGCAGATTGAGTAACTTCTTTAAAAAAAACTTTTCTCATACTAGCACAGATTTAGTTGACTAATAATCATTTTGACTGGCCACCACAGAAATCACTAGGATTTCTGAGCCTCTTGCTCAAATGGATTTTGGCTGCATCTCTTACCTAAGGCCATCAAATTTTCCTTTGGATTAAAATCAATTGATTGTTGTGAGACAGTCTAGAGCAGGGTTTCCCAACCTATGGGTTGGTACCCAAATATGGGTCACCATTACATTTCAAAAGGGTCGCCAGGTGTCTCCCCAGGTGGCTCTTAAGGAGCCATTCACACATTTGAATTGCCCTCACCAAGTCTTCCTGAGTTGTCAAAATGGGTCCCCATCTGAAAAAGGTCTAAACCGCTGGTCTAGAGTATATCGGTCACCTTGGTTGCCTTAATTCAGGGCTTAGGGCTGGTGCAGGGGATTGGTGTGCCAGGTTGGGCATGGGCTTACCTTCAATGACTCACAGTCAGCAGAGCAGTGGGGATTCTTGGGCTAGCTTCCCATCTGTCCTGGTACCTCAGACCATGTTGTGCCCCGAAAGCAGCCAGTAGCAAGTCTATGTCCCAGGCAGAGATGCACAAGTGGCTCTGCATGCTGCTCTCACACACAGGCACTGTCTTCCCCAGCTCCCATTGCCCTGGAACCAGCCAATGGGAGTGTGGAGTTAGTGCTCAGAGGGAGGGCAGTGTGTGGAGCACTGTGGCCCCCTGCCTAGGAGCTAGACACACAGCTGGCCATTTCTGGGGTGCAGGAAGCCTGCCTTAGCAACCCCCACTAGTCACCTGGTCATCTTACAGACAAGCGACCCAGTGCCTTGCACTCCACAACCCAGTACTGGGTCGTGACCCGTGCTTTGAAAACCACTGGTTTAGAAGGAACGTAAAGAAAAGTTGCTTGATGTGTGCAAGGAGGTAGATGGTGGCAGTGGGACTAGCCCATGGTCAGTGACTAAATAATCATAGAGAAATCAGTTTGTTTTAATGAAGTTAAAGTTATTCTTTGAATGTAAAGATATACAAATAAATATGATTTGTAACATTCTGAATCAATGGAAAGCAGACAGCGTAAATAAATAAATGTCTATGTTATAGGTGATAACAGAACTTCAAGGCCTTCGTCAGCCCAAAATTGCAAAGCATCCATTTCTTCCACTATCATCATGGGCACAATCAGTAACACAAATTCAGAGCTCATTGAGCCAAACGCATTAAAGGTACTCTGCACGTTAGTTCTGTTTAAATTATGCTGTTTTCATTTAAATACACACATTGTTGCATTTTTAATAGATACAGTTTTTCTCTGATTTTTTTTCTTTTATGTTAGTAGATTGTCAAAGACAGCTGTACACTACAAAGAGATTTCATGATGCAAAATATTATTTAATATTTTTATATATTGTTTTTTCTGACATCTAGTTACTGAAAATAATTTTTCAGGTGTGAAGGTTTAATAGAACAAAGTGTATTTTTATAAATGAAACTACTGTTGGATAAAACATATAATGACTTTTTGAAAAATTTAAAATTGAATAATTTATTGGATTGGTGAGAACTTTAAATGCTTAAGTAGTCTGAAAGATTTGTATCATAAACCTTTATAAGAATGGTAATTGGATATAAATAACACAACTCCAGATATATTCAGTTCAATGAACATTAATTTGTAAATATATCCTGTAGCCTGAAAATATGGATTTTATATTTAGACTAATATGTTCTATAAGTATTTTTGTTAAATAAATCACTCATTCAATATAAATTCCTATGGGAGAAGACAACAAAGTCACTTTGTTAAGTCAATATTTGTAGAGTGTTAATATTGATCTTTTTCCTTTGTTTTCCCTTCCTTGACTCAACCTTTACTAGTTTTCTTTCAACAGAAAATAATAGCTACAAAAATATAAAACATTAACTAGAAACTGCTAGGATACATTAAAAATGTGCAACTTGAGACCTCTGTGTAAAAGGGAAAAAATGGTTATGACCACATAGTATAACTGCTGCTAGAAAACTGAACTGATTGTTCTCATGAGGTACATTTTGTTTCAAATAACAACTCTGTATTTGTTATTGAACTCTGAAGTCCTTTATATCTTTAACATTGCTGGATAGTGACATTTGTTCTATATTAAAATTTAAGAACATGATCTCCAAGGAATTTTTTTCAATCTGTTTAGGTATCTGCACCCCCATGCAATTTAACCTCAATTCCAGCATGCTCAGATGTGATCTATAGTGTGTAAAACCTTATAGTGTTCCAATATTGGATGCCTCTTTCTTTTTCACAAGCAAATAAAGTTGTAATGAAAAGCAGCTTTAGAAAGTGACAATTAGTGATTACCACCATATTTTTTGTCAGAAATTAGACCAAATATTTGTCAATAAAAATAAACAGATGTAACCAGTACAGCTAATTTTTGAATCCATTCTAGCTAAGTGTCTGTTCAAGGCCCATTGAAATGAATGGACAGACACGTGATCACTTCTTGGGCCTTGGATCAGGACCTAAAAGCATACATTGGCCTCATTCATTTTATATGCACTTTTATTTTTCTCTATCATTCAGCTGTTTTCTGGGACAGTTAGTACTATTTTGGTGGACTTGCACCATTACCATCACTGGTGTTACAGTTCTGATAGCTGAAAATAGTATAATTCAGAACATTTTGAACCTTTATATATTAAAATTGCCATGGACACATGTAGCGTATTGTAGCCAATGCACAGTGTAACCCTTTCAATTACTCTTTATTCAGTGGAGCTGTGTGACAAATTCAAAGAAAGTCATGTTCAATATTTTAAGGCTCTCATAAGCTATTTTAAGGAACAGAATAGATTCCCAGCCATTTATCATCTGTATCCATGGAAAACTTTAAAAAGGGGCTCTTTTTTTTTCAGAAGCAAACTGTAGAGATAAGTTTTCCCATGTGGCTCCCACTTGGAAAAGAATAGCAAGGATTAAGCATCAAGTATATCCAGGTCAAAACAGCTTTCAAAAAATTAGATATTGTTAACTCTTACGAGGGTTGAGGATGGTCATTTGAATCAATTCTGGCAGAAGTTAAGAGTCAGTGTCGTGTTCCCTGCTCTTCCAAAGACTACTTGTGTAACTCTTATGCAACTCATTTCTCTCTCTGCCCTGGCTTCTCGTTTGTAAAAAAAAAATAAAAAAATAAAATAAAGATGCTTTCTTAAATCACAGGGATGTTGTGAAGCTGGTCACATATAAGGTTCCATTTCAGAATAGTTCGCAAAAGGTAAATTAATAATCTGTCATCGTGAGCATGCTTCAGACACAAACAGTATTATATATGGTTATGAGCATATTAGTGGAAGATATATAGATGGTGTTAAGCCACCTGTCTTTGTGTACACATTACCTCCAGGTGTGATTCCCTTTGCAGGTAGACAAAGTGGGTTGTGCCCACGAAAGCTCATGATGCCAGTTACATTTACAATAATTTCCATGACGATTTAGAATTGGAATGCCAATACGTAAGACTCACATACAAATGAAGTATTCTACAGTAATGGGTACTGAAAGCATAAACACTTTTCTGATATTTCTCACATTCACATTTCACACATTTTTGATAAGTATATGTTTTCTAATTTACTTTACATTTTCATATTCTCCATTATGAATTGGAATAAAATACACTAATTTGTAGGCTAAAAATCAAGCCAGGCAGGAATTCTTTAAGTGTTTATAATGCACATGGTTTTGCAAGGTGATATTGTTAATAAATGAAAGAGAGCATAGCACCACCTCATGCTCTGTTTAAGCATAACAAGCCAGTATATGAAATCTCAAGGGCTCTCAAACTATTTCATAGTGTTGACTGCATCTTAATGGGGGGAAAAATTGACTCGAGAACCGCTTACCCCTGCATTTTGGAATTACAGCACATCCTTAGTTAACCACCTAAATTACTTAACATGGAAAAAGTAATGGGAGGAAAGTAGTACAGGTTGAACCTCTCTCGTCTGGCACCCTCAGGATCTGACAGGTGCAGAACCAGAGAATTGTCCGTGTCACAGGAGGTCAGTATTGTAGTGAGTGGGTATCTTTATTTTTATTTCACTGAGGCAAATTAATGGAACAATGTTTGTAATGCTGCTTAATAATATATGACTGTACTGATCTACCCTATATAAACCTATGCCTAGCCAAGGCTTATCAGCCCTCTTCATAACAAAGTGTTAATGTTGTTACACAATTTTATTGTATTGGCATAAGGAAACAAGTAGGTAAACCATAAAAGCCATGTTTACGCTTAGCAGCATTACCAGCCTTTCCATTGCTTGCTGGGCTCTTAGAACACATTTAGGGGTAATTTAGAGCTAAATAACAGCACAGAACACTGAGATCCAGGACTGGTGGCTATAAACAAACTTTATGGGACCATGGGAAACTTGGCCACACCCATGGTAAGTGGATATCTAGCTAACTAAAATCATGCCAGACCATGGATGTTACTGGACCAGAGAGTGCTAGAGAGGTTCCACCTGTAGCTGTCTTTAATTTGATATAACATTTGGAATCAAGGAGAACCATCAGATATATGGTGAAGGAAGCTCCCTGCAGACCAGCAACATTCAATGTATCATTGTGGTGGTAACCTCTGCCATAGTAAGAAAGGGGAGGTAGGAAATTATTTTTAAAGAGGAATTTTTGCATGTGATGATTTACTGTATCTTTTTGAAAAGCTACAGCACATTTAGGATGCTGTTCAAACAGTTTACTGTACACCTTTAAATCTCTTAAAACCCAATCCTATTTCATTAGTTTACCCCTTGAAATTCATCTTACCTGAAATGTTGATTGTTTTTCAAACATTTATGTCAGTTATTAAGTTTAGAGACTAAAGTGAGTTAACCAAAGGCTTTTGTTTAATGTCCTCAGCTGTGTCAAATTTTAAGGGCAAATCTCATTTTGCATCAAGGATTTTAGGGTAAACGAAATTTATGTGTGTACAGTATCAACAGTTCACCTAAGAAGAAATATTCTCCTCAGACATGCTATAGGGTGCTAACTTGCATATTCTTTTAGAACTGAGTTATGCTACTCCAGCCTTAGTATCCTATTAAAACGTTAACCCTAACTTCATCTTTTATTCAACCTCAACCTTTTCACCATTGATCTCCAGTTGTTTTTCACCTCTCTCTCTCTGCCATTGTTCCTTGCAGGTTAGGTGAGTTTTTCCCTTCACATTTTTAGGGGACAGAGTTTGTTTGGTAAAGGTTAGTGTGAAACATTAAACCTGTATTCAGGTGTCTCATTGAGATCAGGTCTTTCTCTTTCTACAGGCAAAAACCAAATAACTAAGAGTATGTCTACACTGCATGCATATTTCAAAATAAGCTACTCTGGAAAAGTTATTCTGAAATAACATGTCTACACTGCAGAAAAACCTCAAAATTAGTCTGAGGCAGTTTTCCCTAATGTAGACATGCTATCTCGATTTAGAGCCCCAGGAGGCACTAGGGAGGAATAACTTAGGATTGCCCTGGTGAGGGGCTATTTTGAAACAGCAGCAGTGGAGCGACTACACACATGGCTTATTTTGAAATAGCTATTTCAGAATAGGCCTTATTCCTTGCAGGAGGAGGTTTACAGATTTTAGAATAAGCCTTCCATTATTTCAAAATAATAGGATGGCTGTGTAGACGCTCAAATTATTTCAAATTCACGCTAGTTATCTCGAATTAACAGTGCAGTGTAGATGCACCCTAAATGCCTCTTGTTGTTCCTGTAAAAATGATGGGTAGAATTTTGCAATAAAGATAGTAGGTAAAAGAAAGAGACTTGGATACCTACTTCCCATTAGGGATTGCATGTCAAGATACCTATGCTCAGACACAATGTCAATAGACTAAAATGTCAGAGGATAATGATCTTCCATTGCTAGGAAAATATTCACAAAAAGATTAAGGGATTTTCAAAAACAGACAAAATCAATCATTCCTTTCTTCCTTCAAGGTTGGAAACATCCAGTGACAATGCTCCTATAATGACTTTGCTTCTGTTTTTCCAAGTGATAGCTTGTGAGAAGTTTTGGAACATGCCATTTTTTTTAAATATAATTGTTGTATTTTGGCAATAACAACATGACTTCCCTAGAAACCTTGTATGCAAATAATGCAGTCTTCCTTTTTTATGTTTCCAATGGCTTCAGGAATAGCCAAGAAGAAATTGTTTTCTGTAAAAAGAGGTAGAAGAATTCATATTCACTTTAGCCAAATTCTGGCAAACTATGTATCATACTGTAGGACTGTGTTTCTCAAAGTTTGCCATGGGCTTGCTTTGGGAAAGCTGCTAGCGGGCCTGGGCCGCTTCGTTTACCTTGTGGCTTCCATTGGCTCTGGTTCACTGTTTCCAGCCAAGGGGAGCCACAAGAAGCTGGAAACGGTGAACTGGAGCCAGTGGGATCCGCAAGGCTATGGACCCTTTAGTTAAACACAGTGGCGCGGGCCCACCTGCAGCCTGCTTTGAGAAACACTGGTTTAGGGCAACTGCACTTGCATTTTCCCCTTACAGACTTAGGAAGTGCACCCATTTTCAGGCCCAGTCCCTTCTAACCTTACCCTAAGTAACCCTACCCTGGACTGAAGGACTTGTCCATTTGCTGGATCAGGAAGAAGGCCATGAACCACTTTAAAACCAGACTATCCAAAACTTTGTTTTGTCTGTTGGTCTCTGAAGAATCTAGTTTGATCTAGCATATGCATCTCTCTCCAGAGGGATGGTTTCTCTGGAGATGTTACAGCCTGAATGAATTTACCTAATCGTCCCCTGTTGTCCTATTTATCCTTTCCATGGATGCACATATAGTTCCACAATACCACATGAACAATTGCATTTTTAATACAATGGACCCCAAAAGATTGATACAGTTTAATTTATTTCAGCCAAGTTCATTCAGGATATTGCAGAAAATGGTTCAGTTTGCCACATCCTGAATGAAGTGTGTGTATCAGGCCGATTTGTGTTAGATTTATGTGGATGATAAAAACTACATGTTCTCTGGTTCAGATCCCCTAAAGTTATTTAGGTGCCTAACAACCATTGAAATGAATAGGACTTAGGTGCCTTAATATCTTTTGAGGACCTTTGCTCAGGACCCAGTTCAACATAGCACTTAAGTACATGTTTTAGTCCCAGTGAGTTCAGTGAGACTTTTGCAAAAGCTCAAGTACTTTTCGGAATTGAGATGGATTTAAGTTCATGCTGAACTGGGTTTTCAAAGAGTGTCTTTGGTGAATAATTCATGATTAATTTATTTGACAAATGTTACCTGCTTGTGACTTGTCTGAACAAAGAATTCTTGGTTGTTCAGCCAGTTCATTAGGTTCCCAGATTGGATGACCTGATGGAACTAATAACAGCACAATTTTTAAATTGCATAGTCAAGTATTAAATTCTCAATTTGGAGTTCACATAACTGGTTAGTTATGCAGCTCAAAAATCACTTTCTGCAAATATTTCAGCATCTGAGAATAAAATTTGTGAAGTGGGTTTGCCAGAATATCTGCAGAAAGTGAATACAAAAGAGGAGTACGTGCTGCCTAAGGGAATTCATTTAAAAATTTCAAAGGAGTATTGCAGGAGATTTTATGCAGTATTCACCCGGCGGGAGCTCAGACCAAAACAGTTTTTGAGAGAGAAGCATTAAAGACCAAAATGAACTTCTAATATACACATTTCTTTTGTTTTGTTTCCAGGATTGGCAGTGTGCACAGTCCAAAGGATGCTTCTTCTTAGAGGAAGATGGTGAAATCATTACACATAAATATAGATTGTACTTACCTCAAAGGTCAACAGTATATATCACCATTAAACCTTTAAACCTTAGCCAGTTAGAAGGTAAGCATATTTATATTTTGTTTGTTTGGAGAATCAGCAGGGAGGTCTGAGAAACTGACATGTCCTGCAGAATACCCTATGGAAGTGCATGTGCTTTTTTTGATTGGATCTTTTTGCGCAAAAAAACACTGTTCCCGTCCCCACACACTTTTTTGCGCAAGAACTCTTGTGCAAAAAAGGAATTATTCCTCATAGAAAGAGGAATACCTACACCGCAAAAACCCTTCTGTTCTTTTGATTTACTGTAAATTTATTTGCACAAAAAAGCGCTTGAGGTGTGGACGCTCCGCGGGTTTTTGCGCAAAAATGGCCGTTTTTGTGCAAAAACCCTGTAGTGTAGACGTAGCGTAATGCAATAGTGGACACCCATAGTTGACGGTCATGATTTAGCCTTGGATTTACCAGCAATGTTACTACATTTTTACATAGCAGTATGGTGTCTGGTCATGTACAGATTAAATCCTCCACTATCCTTCTGCCAAGTTAGGATTTCTGCCCCAGGTTTATATAGAGTTTCCTGTTGAATCAATAAGGATATGATCTGAAGTTACTGGGTAAGTAACTGTTGACTTCAGTATGTGTTATATCAGACCCTAAAGTTGTAGATTTTTCTGACCTATCCCTGTTGCCTGAGTCTTTTTCATACACTGGATAAGGAAAGGTTTGTTGTGTGTCTTTATACATATGTATCAACCATATATATCTATGTATAATGTGGGTGATCAATTTGAAGCATCTGAAAATAGCCTATTTTTCAGAAAGTGCTGAACACCATCCATCCTCTGAAAATCAGGCTCCTTTTGAGTTGTCCCACCATTTGTAAATAAGCATATTTTCCTAGGTTATTCGTAACACATTTAGAATATTAAAAACACATTACATGAACACCATCAACATCAAGTCTCATCGATTTCAAAATATGAGTTTATGGTAGATTCAGTTACTGTCTCTGCCCTCTGTAAATCTTTTGTGCTTTTATAATCACATCTTTCTATTTTTTTCTTTGCCATGGTTGTATGAAAAACTTCAGGATGAACCAACTTTCACAAAACTGACCAACACACACACAAAAACTGCCAGGAAAAATAGAGAAAAATATTTTTCTCCGATCTCTTTCAGTAATAATTACCTTAGATGTTATTTGTACCAATAGTTGGCTAAAAATTTTCTGACAGGTGTAATTTTTGAGTTGTCCCTTTAAAACACATGCTCTTTGTTTATTGTCTGCCTTTCTCTTTGCTTAGTCAGTGTACATCACTAGGGCTCTACCAAATTCATGGCCATGAAAAATGTGTGAAAACCAAGAAATCTGTTCTCCTCCTTTGAAATTTGGTATTTTGTATGCTTTTACCTTCACCAGGGAGATAGTATTTCTCAAATTGGGAGTCCTTACCCCCAAAGGGAGTTGCAGAGAATTCACATTGCTATTTTAGGGGTGATCATGGTATTGCCACCCTTACTTCTGTGTTGCCTTCAAAGCTGGGTAGCTAGAGAGTGGCTGCAGTTAGCCAGGCACCCCGATCTGAAGACAGTGCCCCGCCAGCACAGTGCAGAAGTTAGGGTGGCAATAGCATACCATGCCATCCTTTTTTCTGCATTGCTGCCTTCAGAGCTGGATAACTCTGCAGGCAGTAGCGCAAAAGGAAGGTTGTCAATACCATTCTGTGCCTCCTTACTCCTGTGCTGCTGCTAGTGGCAACTCTGCCTTCAGAGCTGGGCTCCTGGTCAGCAGCCACTGTTCTTCAGCTGCCCACCTCTGAAGGCAGTACTACTGCCAATAACAGTGTAGAAGTAAGAGTAGCACTACTGCAACCCCCCCCCCCGGCACAATAGCTTTGTGAGCCCCACACAACAACTTTATGAGTCAAGACCCCTACAATCACAATACCTGAAATGATGAAATTTGCAATTTTTAAAATCCTAGGACTGTGAAATTGACCAAAATGGACTGAATTTGGAGGCGACCTAAACATCACTGAAGTTAGTTATACTTCTTTTCATAGTCATCCTTGCTCTTAGGTTCTTAGTTTTGCAATGTTGATGCCCCAAACGCTTGAGCAGTATGTTTATTTGCTTAGAATTTGCTTTCATTGGAATTAAAAAAAAATCTACACACCTCAGATTTGATAAAAGCTTGTTATTACAAAATTTAACTAGTAGCAACAAATTTAATAATCTCTCTTGATATATAAAAAAAACTTTTTCTGTGGAACGACACAGCGACGTCAGTCCCGTCCTTCCGCCCTCCCGTGGGCTCCCTGCCCCAGACACTGTTCAGGGACAGTACAACTTGCTCCAGGGCCAGTTGCTTGCACCACTATTGTTCTTGGCACTCACAGGCTGCTGGACCAGCAGGCTCAAGAGGAGCGCCAGGCACAGGGCAAGGCGTCCCACGTCCCCAGCTGCCCGCCATTCCATCCTCTGCTGCGCCCGAGAGTCCACATCCTCAGACTAGTGCCAAGCCGCTCTGCTGAGACTCAAGCTCAGCCACCAGACTGCCTCCCTCCCACCTGCCTGCCCAGTCACATGCAGGGCTGCAGTAGCGAGTGGTGTTTCTGCAAGGTAGGGCTGTGGCAGCACTGGCCTGAGTGGCTTGGGCCCCTTTGGCCTGGTGCTGCAGCCCCTTGCTCTTCCTTCTCCCCTGCATGCTGCAGCCCCTTGCTTTTCCTCATCCCCTGCATGCGCTAGCACTGGCTTCTGCTACGGCAGGGGTGGGCAATAATTTTTGGCTGGGGGCCATTTCAAAAAGTGCCTCCAGGCCGTCCGGAAGGGCGGGGCCAGTACACTTCTAGGCTATCCCACCCACAGACCATGACTGGTCTGGGGGTGGGGGAGCCCCTTTGCCTCCCCCCTTCCCACTAGGCATCCACACCATGCCCTGCCGCGTGCTCCTCGCAGGGCGGAGGTAGGGCGGGAGGAGGCTTCGAGCGCTCGTCTGCCCCCAGGCTCTAACTGGCTGAGGAGCGGGGGGAGCGCCTGAAGCGTCCTCCCATCCTGCGAGGAGCACGTGGCACTTCAAAGTGCTATGCGCTCCTCGCAGGGCGGGAGGAGGCTTTGCGCTCTCCCCCCACCCTCAGACCCAGGCCAATCAGAGAGTCTCACTGTCAAGCATAACACCTTGATATGACTTGCTTGTGTCAGGTAAACAAGCCTAATGATTCCACTGATGTGATCTTGTCAGTAAGTCAGACATTTTCATGTTATTTAGCTAGACTAGCTAGTGAGATCTTATGTATGAATTTTAACAGTGGAGGAAATAAAATTAAGATATATTCCACCCTATTAAATAAACAGAAGCTAGGTTTCCAATCAAGGTACATTTTAGTAACTTTTACAGAATCTCAAAAGAGGGATTCATAATTTTTTATATACATTTAATTGCAAATATCTAGGAATAGCTTGTTCAGTAACAAGAAAAGTAATAAACAATATGTTTGTAGTGGAAAGGAGTGAGTGTAACTCAATAACAAGAAAAGTAATAAGCAATATGTTTGTAGTGGAAAGGAATGAGTGTAACTTCTGCAGCTACCAAAATACCTGACATTTGAGACCTTTTAACAGTAATCGCTATGGCTATGTCTATACTGCAGCCTTCTTCTGCAAAAGCTTATGCAAATGAATTGCGGAGTAGAATATTGCCACGCTTCATTTGCATAATTAATTAGCAGACGTTTTTACGCAAGAGGCTTTTGCGCAAAAAGGAGCTGTGTAGACAGCTCCTTTTTGCGCAAAAACCCCCTCTTGCTCAAGAGCCGTTCTTCCTCTTTTTTTCAGGAAGAACAGCTCTTGTGCAAGAGGGGGGTTTTGCGCAAAAAGGAGCTGTGTAGACTTTTTGCTCAAAAGCCTCTTGCACTAAAACGGCTGCTAATTAATTATGCAAATGAAGCGCAGCAATATTCTACTCCACGCTTCATTTGTATAAGCTTTTGCGGAAGAAGGCTACCGTACAGACGTAGCCTGTGTGTCACAGATTAAAGGCAGATTGTCTGCTCTGATATACCGTGGGGATATCAATAGCATACTATAAACTCATTCTGTGTGTGGTTCTTCCATTGAGGTCAACAGGAGCTCTGCATGTGAAATGAACACAGAATATAGAAAGGTCCATAGTGTGGATCAGAAAAGAGAACTGTGCCCTAAATTTATGCAGTTATCAAATATTTGTTTTTTGGAGTAGGAGAGGGAGATTGGGGAAGGGAGGGTGCTGCTGATTGATTGAGGTTTTTTTTGTTTTGTAGGAAAAACTTCTCTGTGGTTATCAACGGACACAGCTTTATATGTTCTCAAGGAAAATGAAAGCCAAGAAAACCTACAGCTCGTGGGCTTTACTGAAGTACGAAATAAGGAGGTTAGATATTTTCCTTAATTTTCTCATGTTGATTTTTTAAAATATCTTTATATATATATATGTCAACACAGCATAGGTTAGGGCTGCACAGATTTGGGATGGTGACCTGCTGGGATGTGAGCAGGACAGAAATAAGGAGCAACTGCTCTATGCATGTTCCTGTCGACTGCCCCAGAGGTCAGCAGAAGTTAATGTTATGGTAGCAACATGAACATCATTCCACACCTTTCAAACTACAACCTAATGGGGTGCAAGCAATTGCAGTGCAGAAGGGTTGCAGTTGTTCCTGAAAGAGCTGTGTGCCCAATGGGTAGTGAGAAATGTTGAGTTGCTGGTTCTCTGTACAGATGTGCCTTCCAAGATCCAAGGAATTTACCTGGGGAAAGTCCAGCCATCTTCTCTCTCTGCTTCCAAGGAGTCAACACATCACAACATTGGCCTCACAGACTTTCCTCTCACTCCTCTCTCCCTTTGCCATGGGAATGAGTCCAGACATAGTTACACAGTGTATGTGCTTCTCTCCTATGGTAAAACCCACAGAGGGAGAAATGACAGTGTGAAATCATCTCCCCAGCTATCAAGTCATAGAGAAACGAACTCGGGGCCAGATTGTTCTGGGAGCTGTATAGGCATATTCCAGCAATGCTCCCAGGTTTGTGGAATTTACAGTCTAAATAAACCAGAGCGAACCATTACATCCACTTTACAGATGGGGAGTTAAAACAGAGAGATTAAGTGACTGGGTCACACAGAGAGACTTTGGCAGAACTAGGAATTGAACTTAGAGGTCTTCTGAACCTAAATTGTGTCACGAGCCTATCTCTTGCATCTCTTGTTACTTATGAACATTGACAAGGAGCCATGCAAAATGTTTGTGGCAAATTTGATGCAGGCTGATGAATCAGGGCCAGATTTCAGAGGGGTAGCCGTGTTAGTCTGAATCTGCAAAAGCGGCGAGGAGTTCTGTGGCACTTTATAGACGTAGGCTGCGTCTAGACAGGCATGATTTTGCGCAAATACTTTTAACGGAAAAGTTTTTCCGTTAAAAGTATTTGCGCAAGAGAGCGTGTACGCTGGCATGTGCCTTTACACAAAAGATTTGCTTTTGCGCAAAAGCATCCATGCCAGTGTAGATGCTCTCTTGCGCAAGAAAGCTCTGATGGCCATTTTAGCCATCGGGCTTTCTTGCGCAAGAAATTAACGTTGCTGTCTACACTGGCCTCTTGCGCAAGAATACTTGCACAAGAGGGCTTATCCCTGAGCGGGAGCATCAGAGTATTTGCGCAAGAAGCACTGATTTCATACATGAGAACGTCAGTGTTCTTGCGCAAATACTCGCGGCCAGTGTAGACAGGCGGCAAGATTTTGCGCAAAAGCCAATGCAGACACAGCCTAACCGAAGTGTTGGAGCATAAGCTTTCATGGGCAAAGACCCTTCCAACACTTTGGTTAGTCTATAAGGTGCCACAGGACTCCTCGCTGCTTTTGCAGATTCAGACTAACACGGCTACCCCTCTAATACTTGACACCATGCAAGGCACTGCATTTAGCCGTATGGAGTGGAAATCTATGACATGCATCTGACGAAGTGGGTCTTTGCCCACGAAAGCTTATGCTCCAACACTTCGGTTAGACTATAAGGTGCCACAGGACTCCTCGCTGCTTTTGCAGGGCCAGATTGTGAGCCAGCCTGTAGTTAATTTACACTCTCAGGGGGAAACAGTGAGAAAGTCAGTGCGGTTTTGTCAACCTGCCTCCTTTGTCAGGAAAAGTGTCTTGTTTTGTTTTTATTTTCAAGTTTAAAATGTTAAAAGGATTAAAAATCTGTGAAGCAACAGAAATATTGTTGATCTATTCCAATCAGGAAAGTCCCATGGCTGCTTGTGTCCTGCACAGCTATGTAACTGTTACCACAGCTGGCAGACCCACCAGTTCTCATGTTCATATACTGGTATGAAAAACATATTGTAGGGATATGCCATCTCTAACAAAAGAAAATGCGGGGACTCTAACGAGTCAGTATCTTCTATTAATTGATCATTATTGTGGGAATATTAATAATGAAGGCAGGCTTTGGATAAACAATGGCTCACAGATTTCTCCATTTTCCTTTGAGAATAGATGTTTAAGTGGAGAGGTGAACTGGGATCTGGTATTTACTGGCTAATTCCATTCACAACTGGCTGTAGGCTCAAGAAGATAAAAAAACAAATTACTGGAGAAGCCAAACTTGTTTACAGAGATGAAGACGGAGAGCTGGCCCTTACCAAAGAATTCAAGTGAGTCATGTTAGCCAGGAGGCATGCTAGCTTTTGTAAAAGGACATACTCTCAGTGTATCCTTTATGCTGCTGAATTCATTTTTGTCTGGATGCCATTGCTTTGGAAAAACGTTTGTCAGCTTATGGGATCATTCGCTGCAAGAGCGTGAGGAAGGAAGCAAAGTATTTAAAAACTGTCTTGTCTTCTGTGTCTTTAGAGCAGCTTTATCAGACATATTTGAAATAATTGATTTAGATGGAAATGGCCTTGTAAGCCTGGAGGAATATAATTTCTTTGAACTGAGGACTAGTGGTGAGAAATGTGACGAGGAAGCCTGGGCTGTATGCAAGGGTAAGATGTTACTCTGCTTAAATAAACTGACCAGGAATTATGAATTTTTGGTTACAAGTTACCTACATTCATCTACAATATTATTCTTAATATAGATTTGTGTTATAGATACTGATTACCTTCCCCATTTTCTTCTATCCACACCCCCATCTTCTCTCCATGTTTTCTTTTCCTCCACTCTCCTATCACTTATTCTTCCTCTGTCCCATTTGCTTGCAGTAATCATGTTTAATAGCCCATCTATGGTAGGAATGCTTCTCATGGCTATATGTGTATTACAAGTTTTGTGTGTGAGAGATGCATTCTGAGTACAGACCCCAGTGCCAAGAAGTATAGAGTTCTAATTGTAGGTCTTATATTGAATCCACCTGCTGCAATTACTCTCTGCCTCAGTTGACTCATCTATAAAATAGAGATGGAAGTGCTTTTCTACCTCACAGGATAATGCAAGGAGCAGTTAGTCAATGCATGTGGAGAGCTTTGAATTTGAAAAACATGGCACTTAGTGTATATTATTTTCTCTAGAAAATATCAATTGGAGCAATGTTTCTCCAGATGTAGGCATTTTTCTTTGGCAGTCAATCTCTTCATAAACACTTCATAAACAAAATCTCTTTATAAACACTTCATAAAGTTGTCCATATTGACCTTCTCACAGATGTAAACGTGCTTCCCAAGACCTCTGTGAGTGGGCTTGAAAGCCTACTGGGTTTTTAGGACTCTTTCAGCCATATATTGCCCTTGATTTGTAAGCACAGTTCTAATTAATGGAGTCATGCATTTTTCGAAGGAAGTATTTGGCCTTTAATGTCAATTGGTAGGGGAAAACCCCCATATTTTTGTGGCATTGTTGACAAACATTCAAAATCAGTCCTGATGACATACAGCTCTGCCTCACAAGGGACAAATTCCTTAATAATTTTGCAGTGCTCAGACACAACAGTGATGAGACTGTATAAGTGACTAGATAGAAAGGCAGATAAGAGCTACTTGACAGTGGTGATTTGGCAACAAACTCCTGTCACACTTCGATTAATTCTGGCCACAAAATTTGAAATTTTGCAGATCTTATTATATATTTCTGTCTAAAATCCCTACAGTGTATCTGGAACTTTTTCTAAAAGATAGAAAAGTCATCCAAATATTGTTCTCCTGTAAATCAGTTTTTCTCCTCCTGTTTCATCTCCCTAGATTCTGCGCCACTTTTTATACCTTTATTTATATTTGTGTGTGGGTCTAAGAGAGAGAGGAAATGACAGTGAACATGGTGGATGGATTACCAGACATTAATCAGTTGAAGGACTCAGATTAATATTATAAATCTTGAGGGCTAAGTTCAAGCCATTTGTAATAGCATCTCAACCCTGAGATAGATTTATTAAATTGATAATCCCTTTTTAATAATATATAGTCAAGATTTAGCATTGTTATGATGAAAAAACCATTTTTAAAATTCTCTGACATAGGAACATTTCAATTATATGTTTGCTGACACTAGAGAAGTTGATCTGCTACATTCTGTCATGAGTGCCCCCAAAGCACTATAGCCCCACTGGACTTTCGTTTCCTGTTCCCAGAATTCTATTTTCCTAAAATCTTACTCAATTGCAGATATTACCATGGGGTAAAGAAATAATTCAAGCTACACGCTACATTATGAGACCTCACCTTTTTTTGGCCAATGAGCCTGCAGCCCCTGTCATTCCCTAAAATCTTGGAAGATGCCCTGTAAACAGCTTTCACTCAAGGGAATCCTTTACCATTTCAGCATTTTATAATGAAATTTGGAGAACTAGAGGCTGCAAGACTGATGGACAAATCTTGCAGCCTTTACTAACGTCAAAGGGAGCTTTGCCAATAAAGGCCAGGGTGAAGACTGCAGGATTGTGTGCCTTAGGAAGCAGTAATTTAAGAACTACTTTATTCCCCTTTATACAGAGAATTTTGACACAAAGAAGAATGAGCTCACAAGACAGGGATTTATGGATCTGCATCTCATGGAGGCCAATGACCGTGAAGGGGACACTAGTGACCTCTGGTGCACTTTACTGTCACTGGGCTACAATAAAGCACTGGAAATGACAGAGGTATGATAGTTGTGTATCAAAAATAAGTTTCTCATATAACTCGCTGCACATTTAACTGCAATGCTGCTCCTGTCCTTCATAAATGGATTTCAGTGCACCAGCAACACAGCTTGAAAGGTTTTCACTCTGCATTTCAGGTCAGGCAGTCTGTTCCCCAGGCTAGCACTGCCAAGTGGGACTATAGAGGAGGTAGAGATCAGAGCTGCTACAGTAAAATCTCTTAGTGCTGAAAGAGAGAACTCAACTCAGCCGCTGGATACAAGTATTTTATAGGGCCTGTTGAGAGAAAAGGACTAGGGACATATCTGCTGAAGGCCTTGGTTTGAACTGCTAGGGAGGAGCAGTTCTCGGTGAGGTGGTGGGTGAGAAGAAAGAGGCAAAAAATGGTGGCCTATCAGTACATCCAAAGTTGCAGGGCTCACGCTGGCCAAGCTCTGGATCTGTCTTCCAACATGGCCTAGCTAACTGGGAAAGAATCCCTCTCTTTGTCCAAACCAAAAAAACCATCTCTGTGGCATGGTGGTGAACATCGCTTGAAAGCAATAAAAGGCTGCCACTTGCATTCATTTCAAAATTAACCAGGAAGGTACAGAATGAGGCATCAAGGATGAAAGCCAAGGCTCCTGGAGGGTGTTTGCACTGACCAGAACAAGAAAAACCTACCCATGGGTGAAAATAATGAATATACCTTCCAGGTAATATATTTTTACATGGACTCAGAGTTCAAACTCTCCAGCTAAGATTACCTAGCTATTCTAGGGGTTTTACTGCTGCCTCTCACCATGGTGTCATAACAATGCTGAGAAGGCAATCTGTGTCTCATGTAGGATCTAGTCCGGGAACACTCATGGTGCAGAGGAGGAAGTGGCTCTGCACTGCTGCTTCCCCAGGGGCTGTGGAAATGGCAGCACGCAAAGCTGCTTCCCCCAAGGCTTTTCCTCACCACGCAGGCCCACTATGGCAGCAGCACCCAGAGCCATGGGCCCTTTCAGTTGCCACCGGAGTGCTGCATAGCATGCTCCCAGCAGCTCTAAGGGCAGTCCGGGCAGTGCTCAGAGCGGGCTGCCTGGCCCGCTTCTTCCACCTGAGGCCCTGCCCCTTCTGGTAGTACAGAGCTGCTGCCCCCAACTTGCCCAGCAGCCCAGCTTAGCTGTCAGCTCTCCTGCTGCCACTCTCATGGCAGTGGAGGGGCAATGCCTGGGAGCGGTGGGGAGCACAGAGCTACTTGTGCCCCTGGGAGTGGGGCACAGGGAAGTGTCCCATCCCCACCCTCTTGTGCACAGACCCCACAGCTCTCTCCGTGGCCTGGCAAAATCTTTAATCTGGCATACCCTGTTTCCCATGGTTGCCTGATTAAAAAGGTTAAAAAGTGTATTACCACACCATTACCAGAAGGAGCTTTAGCAAAAAACTGGGGAGGAAAAGCAAAACTAAGTATAAAGACACACCAAAAACTCCATTAAATATGCAGAAAAGTCCAGTGTTCATAGCTTGTTTCCAAGAAAAGAATGTTTTTATTACCCTGTTATCATTTTCTTTTCCTTGTTTACTTTCTGTCAAACCAAAGCCATTCAGGGCCATGAGACTCTGTAATTGGCAAAGAAAACCATTGGCTTTGTCTACACTGGCGACTTCTTGTACAAGAACGTCTTGCACAAGTGTTCTTGTGCAAGAAGTCTTGCTCAAGAAAACGTCCACACTGCCATGTGTGAGCTTTTGCACAAGAGCGCCTATGGCAGTGTGAACGCTCTCTTGCTCAAGAAAGCTCTGATGGCCATTTTAGCCATAGGGCTGTCTTGCGCAAGAAACCCCTGCCGAGCATCCACACTGCCCTCTTGCGCAAGAGCTCCTGCGCAAGAGGGCTTACACCTGTTAAAAAAGAGCGTAGCTCTTGCGCAAGGAGCCCTCTCTTACCACGCCGTACTGTAAATTTCCTTGCACAAGAGTGGGCAGGCAGTGTGGATGCTCTGCAGATTCTTGCGCAAGAACGGCCGTACTTGCGCAAGAAGCTGCCAGTGTAGACAAAGCCATTCTGTGCACGTGAAACAAAAATATACTAACACAAAAACACTGAAGCCATAATATTTTCAGAGGCTAGAATTAGCCATTCTCTTATCAATTAGAAGATTTTAAAAATTAGCCAACGGTTGTGAATAATTTCGCACTGAGTTAATTATCCCTAAGAAAGCTGGAAAGACATGATGCTCTGTCTTTCTGCAGTTTGGACACTAGAGGGAGCTGGTCTCTAACAAGGACCGTTTCCTTGTTTCAAAGTCTTTTGAGTTCCTTATGGAGATTCTTTGCCTTTCACAACTGTAGTTTGTGGTTAGAAGCTTTGTTTCCCAAAGGATAAGAATAAACTATGTATTGTGTGCTTCAGCTGTTTGGATCAAGATCACATATCATTTAACCCCTTAGTTAAATGGTGCACCTACAATTGGACAATTTTTACAGATGACCTGACGCAGAACAGGTCTGAGGGTAAAAATCTGATTAGTCATAAATTAACAAGAACTAAACAACATATACAATTACTGTATTTTTCTTCTATAACAGGCATGCCCTTTTGTCATTGATATCTATGCAGAAAAATGCAAACCCAAAATTAAAGCTATTTATCTGGAGGCAGGCAGCAAGCAACTTAACAAAGCCATTTGCAAGTCTGTTGTTAACAAGGGAGATGCCAAAGTACTGGATAATGGTGAAAGTATAATTGTCTATACCTACAAAAGTGACACACGGATCACTTCTGTTATTGAAAATAAGGTATTGTCTGATATTTTTCTTATGCACATTGCACAAAAGAATTTTCATGCTAATGTACATGATTGTTACTCCTTCCTCATTAAACTTTCTGTAATAACACTTGCTGATATATAGATTCTGTAACCACTTAATAAAAAAAATCCTCCTTTTTAAGGGACTGCTCCAAAGTCCATTGAAAACAATGAGAATTTGTCCATCTATTCCAATAGACATTGGATCAGGATGATGTAGGGCACTTGCTTACTGTATTATTAGCTGAATTCCTGTCTATATTTACAAAGGCTCATTGCAAATTTGTAGTGTAAAAGATCAGCAACGTTATGTCTGTATGATTAGAACTGATCAGGATTTTTTCAAGTAAAGAGTTTTTGTCACTGGAAAATGCTGGTCAGTTCAAACCAAAACTGGATTGAAAACAATCAGTTTCTACAAATTTATTTAGAAAAAATGAGTACTAAGCATGAACAGTATGATATACACACATTTTGGTTTTATGGGATTATTATGGGTGACATTTCAACTATTAACTTCTTTCTGTATCCTCTCACCCCTCAAGTGCATAGGACATCCACCAGTTTCCACCATTTATTTTGAATCTTGTTTTGTCTGTTCAGGTTTTTGAGTGGGATGTTGAAGTAATCCAAATTAATGAATGTAAACCCAGGCAAACATGTTCCATAAGATGGAAGCAGAAATTCCAAATCCTTTTGCACAGGGCCTAATGCTAATTCTGTTCACAGTTTCCCTTACATTAGGATTTCTGAATAAGGAAATAGTATAGTTAGATGCTAGAATAAAGCTAGGTCCTATGTGCCAATTTTTTTAGAAGGGAACACTTATCAGAAGGGATGGCTCAGAGATATAACAGTAAATTTAAAATATCTAGACTTTATAGATCCACAGGTTCAAGTCCTAGTAGGACTCATTCAGCACTTCATCCTTCAGAGGTACATAAGTTAAATGTAGCTTGAAGATTTGTCAGAGATATTCTTAAATACCAATCACCAAATTATCTTCTGGTTAGTGGAACTGTCACTTACAACAATGGAGATTTTGGCTCCACAAGCTTTTCTGCTCTGTACTGGACCAGTTTGTTGAACTTTCATGAAAATTTTAGTACGATATTTTTTATTACAAAACACTGCGAAACATAATGGTTTCCAAAGAGTTTACTGTTAACCTTTCAAATCACAAATATGGGCATTAATTACAAGTATAATGGAAATAATGTTTTGTGATTTCTAAAGTAAATTATAAGCTAATTATAAGTAAGAGATTAATTGTCTGGCCCTTCCCCACAATTAAGTGGAGTAAAAGGTCTTCCTCCCGTTCTTCTATGGTCCATATAAGATTATCTGTCCCTAAACAAACAACTCCAAAAGTTATAGAGAATAGGTGGAGCTCTGACTGTTACCTGCCAATACGTGCCCTTAAAGAAACTCTGTTATCAGATTATAGCCTATAACTTGAAGTAAAAATGTATTAAATATTATCTGCACCTGTTTCTATGTCCACAAGTTATTCATCTTATAGGATATTGTCTCTGTGAACCATCTTCATCTTGCTTCCCATGTAGAACTATAGACATCTCCCAAAGAAATAATCAAGACACAAAAATAATGAAAAGAAATACACAGAGTGATGATTGTTTTTTGCAGCCTCTATTTTAAACATGATTATATTCACATTCTGATCAACATAAACCTTTAGTACTGTGAGTATCATAGACAGCGTTTCTGCCAATCTTTATCTGTATAGAGTCTTAGCAAACCTTTAAGTTCAAGGAGGAGGCTGCTGTGTGAAATAATCATATTCCTATTTCATTTCACAATAAGAAGCATGATTGATAGGATTCTTCGAAACATTTTCAGCATTTCTGAGTGTTAAATCTAAGTTTATCTAAATATGAGTGACAGTACACATTAGCATGTCTTTAATTTAAGTCTAGTCTGAAAGCTGGTTTGATTGTTTTTCTAAGTTAGATCAGCTCTGTGAGTCCTGTCTGAGCTCATTTTGTACAGCAATAAGTAGCATGTTTAATATACCAGTTCTGCATTGGGCCAATTAATGATTAGGCCCAGTTCATAGAGGCTTTGTAATTTGCTTGGTATCCATAGAGGATAGAAGCTTGAAGCTTCTCCTTTTCTGTAAGCTGGCCTATGTAGATTTTGACCATCTGTACTTTTCACTGTGGTGCAGAGATTACAAAAGAGGACAAGAGAGATGAGATCTTAAAATGTACGGGGCTATCTCTCTTCGATTCTCCTCATCTTCAGCCCAGTGGCCTGACAGCTCCATTCCAGTAATTCATTGCAAGTTGGCCCGGAGAATGTGGCCTGTTCAGTCATACCCAAACCCTTGGTTGCTCAGATGTTCAAAACTCAGTGTCCTTACGCAGTGCCTTGACTGCCAAAGGTGACTTTGGGGAGGGGGTGTCACAGTCCATCCCTTGTGGAGTTGGACAGTCATTTAGCACTATCCATCTGTCCAGAGGTGGGCAGGCTTTGCAAACATTCCTGGTTTTAGAGCTAGAGGATACCAAAGAACTACATGAGGTTCTGTGTTGTGATTGGGCCAGACTATCCATTTCTTAACAACCAGTTGGACTGTCTCCTTTCCTGTGTAATTACTGGGTCCTATTTCATTCTTAGAAGTGTGCACGCAGCTGCAGCATGTGCCATGGTCACATGTCCAAAGTCAAGACTTAGCTCATTATCTAATCTGTTTTAAGTACATTAATTTTGTAGATTTATTTAAGAATTATTTCATATGTAGGCTAGTTGTATTTTGGAAGCAAGTGTTTGTAACAAATCCACAACCTGCATATAATGGACACAACTACATACGTGTGTGTGTGTGTGTGTGTGTGTGTGTGTGTGTCTTTCTCTCTCTCCTTGTGTGCATGCACACACACAGTCTCGCTCTCGCTCTCGACTCTTGCTTCTTCAGCTCCCAAACCAGGCATCTACTACTTGAGATCTTCCATACTATGTCTGATATCTTGGATATGGGGCTGACACCAGAGGTTGCATTGTTTACTCGTGCATGCTCAACAAGTACACTGTGCACCAAATTCTCTGCTGGTGTCAATTGGTGAAGATGGAGGCTGTGCCAATTTACATTATCAGAGAATCGAGCACTGTGAGAGAAATTTTCAAAAGCACTGTCAGAAAGAACTGAGCTCCTAAGTGATACCAGAGCTTTTGAAAATGGACTTAGGCTCCTAAGTTACTTAGGTGCATTTGAACACGTTACCTCACCTATTTAAAACTTTTCATCCCAGTTTCAGATGAAGCTACCAGAATATTTAAGTTGCTTTATAAGAAGCAGCCATTTAATTATGAAAACTAACGAGACCTCTAACATTTTCCACTTGCAGTCTGAAAACAAAGTGGTAATTCATGTCAACAATGAGCAGAGTAAGAACTGTGTAAATAATAGGGGACTCAACATTTTTGCTGTTGAAGTGGCACCAAAATCCATGATGGTAATGTTATTATTTCCATTATTTAAGATCTTAGTAAAAATGTCATATATGATATCTTTAGAGTTTGTTTTTGCACATTTTTGAATATTAAAATTGAGTATGTGGATATGAAGCAAAAGGAGAAACGTCCATCTGCCTGAGAAATATAGTTAAGACGAGGGACTGATTTTCAGAATTTTTCATCAGTCTTGCATGGGCAGGTATTTCCTTGTGCAGAGGACCAGATAAATGTATAACTAGCCAGTTTTTGCCTCCATATGCTTTGCTTGCCCTTTTTCTATAATCGTACTAATTATGAACACCTTTCAGCATTCACTCCAATTTAAGCAAGCTCATACTGTCAATAGAAAGAGAGTTGTCATAGCAGATTGGTCACCAATCAGTAAATCTTGGAAATGCTAATGCAAATCCAACACATTTATTTTCAGAGCGGGAAATGTTTTGCTGCTGTGAAACATCAATTTTAATGACTATCCCTCTTAAATGATTAGTGTAAATTAATCATGTTTATTATGTGTCTTATTGCAGTAGAGTGATGCATGTTCATTATACTATTATGAAAGAGAGACAGTTAACCTAACATCTATATGCTGCAAATGAATAATGTTGTTTATAATATTAGTGACACCTTAGATTATTAAAAATCAAAAACTTAAAAAATCCATTTTACTTATAACTATTTGTGTGATTTGTTTGCTTAGCTTGGACAATTAATGCAAATGAAGGCTGTTTCACTTCCGTGTAAAATCAATTTACTGCTGCAGTGTTTGGATTTCAGACATCTGCAGTGGCACATCTGTTTGTTTCATTGTCATTATTTTTATTATCTTAAGTTTGCTTTTAAAAAAAGGAGCTATTAGACATTTTGATTTTGGATCAAATTTAAGTTTTCTCTTCATCCAATGCATTCCAGTAAGCATGAAACACAGACTTACCGTGACCTTTCACTAGTCACACACAAAAATACATCTATATAATGTATGTTATGGGCAATATAACTTCCCACAGGCTGAATTTTTTTTAAAAAGCATAATTTATGGACAGTATTTAGACAAATGGTAATTCTATTGTCTGACTCCCATTCCAGAAATTGTACTGTTTTTAGTAAACGTTGAAATAAATGATACAAGTAAAAAAAATCAATATGTATTTTGATAAATCTTGTATTTATTTTTAAGTCATTCATTTATGAAGCAAACCTGCTTTATAAAGTGCTAAAGGTACAGCGTTTCTCTTTCAAATGCAGCTCATTCAGGTGAAATAATTCTGTATGTCTTCATTATCCAACCTATGGCCCTAATCCTGCCATGTACAAATGTCCTGTTGCACTTGCTCGGAGCCACATTTAAATTGATGCAGTACCATGGGAGTGTAGAATCAGGACTATTCCAACACTGTTGCAGATTCCTTTAATCAGCCAGAGGAGGTTCCAGGCCACAAGGTGTTCTATTTGGCTCCTTTTTGTGCTGGAATCAGTTAGAATTGTGGGCTGACATCCCCTCCCAGAATTTTACCAATAATATAGTTACATGCTGTAATAATACCTGTTATTACATAATTTGAATTTTGCATCAGCTAACTTTTCCAGTATGTGTCCTAGAAATAAAAAGGGTAGTATCCTCTAGATGGCTTTTTAAATAAAAAATGTACATCAGTGTAGGAATTAAGGAAAGAGTAGTAAATAAAGATAGTTCATTATATTTTCCTCTTTTTACATGCAGATTTGTCAGCATGTGATGCCTCTGAACGAGCAAGAAGAATGGATATATAATTGTGTGCATTCTCTCTTACCTTAAACATCGTGTTTAGAAAACAGTTCTCTCTCGGAGCTACTAAAACAAGAACTAAATCAGGATTGTCCTGTGATTTATAGAATATTGATTAATATTGCCCACTTCAAAACTAAGACTGATACAGATCATTTATTTGCTCCCAGAGCTTCAGCTATTGAAGCCACTGAATCATGAGGGCTGACTTCAGTCTTGTCGAGTTCCTCATAGCTGACTCCCTGACATGGCTGGTATGGTTGAAAGAAATATCAACCGGGTCCAACTTCTGCAGCAGGATCACAAACATATAGGTTTTTTACATAGAATAATCATTTATGCTTTCAATGTATCCCAGAGAACCAGTGTGGTACACCCTCTTTCACATCCTTAGCTTGTCTTGTGTATAATGATAGACAAGAGTCATTTATCTGGCGTGGAAGTGCGAGTTATCGATTCTCAGCTTTGCCTAACAAATGTCAAGGCTGCCGCGGCCAACAGTCTTTCCTGTAGCCTTCTGTGCAACTGCTTGTCCCTCTGACTGCTCACTCCTTTTTAGATATCCCACCACTCTCTCGAACTCCTCTTGTCACAAACTGAGTGCATATCTCTCCTCTTTACCTCACCCCAACACGCCACCTCAAATTTTGATATTACTTTTGACTCCTCTCCTCTTTTAGATCTAGGTTTTTGGCCTATCCAATTTCTTCTTCTTCCATATCTCTTAAAATCTGTCCTTTCCTCTCCATCACTGCCACTGTGTTACAAATCTGACCCTCTGTTATCTTTTACCCGGAGCAGTGTAACTTCCCTCACCGTGCTTCTCTCCTTTCCACTGTCTCCAGAAATAACACTCCCTTGATGGGCTTCCATACTTTATCCAGTCCAGACTCCTTGTGCTCCACTTTCAGTGCTGTGCCTCTGCACTCCTGCCTACATCTCTGCTCTGATACCCTCCTGCACCCCTTTTCATGCTCTCTGCTCAGTGTTTTTCTTCTCAGTGCTTGCTTTTTCTCCTTCCAATATTGACTTCATGCCTTTTTTCATGCTTCAGTCTGTGTAGGACCGCACTACACAGACTATACCAATGTAGCTGTGTAACCTTAGTTGTGCCAGTATAAGCCTGTGGTGTAGATGCAGTTTACACTAACAGAAGAGATTTTTCCATCCAAACTCCACTTCCCCAATTGAGGGTAGCTGCGTCAGTGGAAGCACTCTTTATCAACGTTAGCCATGTCTACACTGGGAGTTAGGCCCATCTCACTCCAAGACTTCCAGACAGACTTTTTATTATGAAGAACATTTATTTCCTAACAGAACCAGTGCTTAGTTATTGCAATGCTGTCTCTTTGTGAAAAATTGCTAGTGTGGTGAGTGAGCCATAATGGAAGAATGTTGAAAGTTTTATGGAATTATGTAATCATGTGTATTCCTTTCTCACTTCCTTCGCTACAACCCTCTTGACCTTGTTATGCAGCTGGCCAACATAGCTGTGTTGAGCTACCTTTTAAGTGTAGACCAGGCCTGTGTTTAAAATTGCTTCTGCTTTTCTATGTATGCCTAATTCCATCCCTTTGCTCCTTAAAGCTCACTATTATGCTGACCTCTTCCCACATTCACCTGATCCTTATTTGTTTTGTTTAGTTGACATGATCAGACACTTCTTGAGGCAGGTCCTTATTTTCCTATGAGTCTGTAAAAAGTCACTAGCACCACAAACATAATAATCCAGATTTCTGTTTTTGGTGCTGTATACTTTAGAATTAAAATACTACACCTTTTTACATTTGTGGTGGTGTTTCTCTTTTTTGGTGTGTATAAAGCAGATTCCATGCTACAAATACTGCTATACCTAGTAATAAGAAGAGAAGATTGCAAAATATCTTATATAAAATATTGGCGCCAAGCCACTGTCTTCAGTTGATTTCATCTGCTTTAGTATTTATGCTTGGAAATATTGAAAAGGAGCCATTCTTTACAATTACAGTATGCTAGATATGAAAATGAGGATGGCAATAATTAGAAGTGGACAAGAAGTGTAACTGACAAGTTGATAAGGTAATTGAGCCCTGTGGGCTCTTACTACATTTAAAATGCAGAGTCACAACAGGGTTAGCTCCCGGGGTCGGTGTGAGCCAGGACTGAACAGTCCCAGCTTGCTCCGGGATGGTGCAGCTCTGCCCCCTTGCCCCTCCACCCCCCACAGTGGAGACAGTGCTGGGGGGAACCAGCTCCAGCTTTTAAGCCAGCTCCCCCCAGCATCGGCTCCTGCTTCCCCCCCCTTGCTGCCTCTAATACAGAGGCAGCAAGGCGGGGGGGGGAAGCGAGTAGTCAGCTCAACTACCCCCCTTATATCCCTAGTCTACACTACAAATGTATGAAGAATCTACATCCCTGAGCGACATAACTGTACCAAACTTAGTCTCTCTGTAGACTTCTCCCACCAGCATAGCCACCGCCTCTTAGGGAGGTGAGTGAACTGTGTGGATGGGAAAGCTCTCTCCCATTGGCATAAGAGCATCTTCACTTAAGTGCTACTGCACCAATGCAACTGCACCAATATAGCCTTTTAAGTGTAGACCTACCCTTTGTCTTCGAAAGAGCTGGGGCCTATGGTTTTATTTTCCAATCCATCAGTGATGTGATTATTTCCCATTAGTGTTTGATGCTGTTAGTATTTGACTTAGACACTAAGCCTGGAAGGTCGGCTTAAGGTATGCAACTCCAGTTACGCAGAATACATAGCTGGAGTCGGCTTACCTTAAGCCAGTGGTCTCCAACCTTCTTACACCCAAGATCACTTTTTAAATGTCAGGGCAAGCCAGGATCTATCCCATCCGTTCTCTGAGACCCCACCCTTTCCTTAAGGCCCCGTTCTATCCAGACCTTTCTGCAGACTACCAGTTGCTAATGGAAAGTCACTGTTAATTACATAATTACTCACAAGCCATTTTGTGAGTGCTGCAGCTGGGGAGAACAGTTTAATTTAAATTATTAAACAGATTAAACGTTTTAACTTTCTCATGTTAGTTTATCAAACTTCATTTTAAATAAAATAAAACATTATAACCAACACAAAAGGTTTCAATGTTTTCTTTATGGCAGGGGTGGGGAAACTTTTGGATCTGGGGCCACTGACCCACAGAGAAATCAGCTGGGGACCACACAAGTGAGAAGCAAAAAAACTCCTCCCAAAACCTGCACTGATGTGGCCCCCAACTGAGACACCTTACTCTTCTGGCACTCCAGCCCCTATGGGGTGAGTGGACGGGACAGGGAGGATTGAGGTTCAGGGCTTCCTATAAGCCAGATTTACTTTTCTGGGGTTCCAGAGTTAGTGGATTTTGTGGACCCTCTTAGACAAAAATGAGGGGCTCAATGCGCGGGACAGGACTGCCAGTGAGTGGGATAAGGATGCAGGATCTGGGTGGGAGGTGGGGTGCAGGATGGGGTAATGAGGGCAGGGTCTGGAAGGGAGCGTGGTAGTAGGAGAGGATGTAGAGTGGGGGGACAAGAGGGAGTTTGGGGGTGGGAGGGAGTTGGAGTAACAGAAAAGGTGAGAGGGTGAGAATACAGCAAAATAGCTAGTTGGGGAGGGAGGCAAAGAAGTGTGGAGTAAAGGAAAGTGCAGCTTCTGCAAAGTAAAATTGTATCCCCACTCACATCTTCCCTCTGCTTCAGCCTCACTCCCTTCCACCCCACGATCTCCCCCAGCCTGATCCCCTGCATTGCCCCATGTCACCCAGTACAACCCCTGCCCCCTTCCATCTTGCCCCCATATCCTCCTTCACCTCCCTCCTGCCCTGTGCTCTCTGCCGCACACACTGGCAGGACAGCAGAGCTGGGACTCGCAGCCTCCTGAGAGCAGCACTGGGGTGAGGACAGGCGCCACCTTCCCTCCCTCTCTCCGTAGCAGGGAGCCCGTGCTGGCACTCTAGCCTTGCCCGCCTCCCCCCGCAAGGTTGGAGTGCCAGTGTTGGCTTCCCTCTGCGGGGGGCGGGGGGGGGGAAGCCCCGAGCCTCCCCGCCAGACCCACCCTGTGGGGAAGAAGCGGAGCCAGAAGCAGCTCTGCATGTTGCCGCTCCTCCTCTCCCATCCCCTGGGTGGGAAAACAGCAGCGCACAGATGTGCTGCCTGGTGGCTTTCCCCTCTCCTCCCATTAGCCAGAGTTGCAGCCAATGGGAGTAGCAGGAGGCCGAGCCTGAGACACACTGCCTGGGAGTAGGGCAGGTCACGAAAGCAAGTAAGTGCCCACCGCACCCCCTCATGCCCAGACCCTACACCTCAGCCTGCTCCTGCACCCTCCCCCCTGCCCAGACACCCTACTCTCCACCCTGCTCCTGCATCCTACCCTCTGGTCAGACACCCTACTCCCCCTTGCTCCTGCACCCTCCCTTCTGGCCACATATTGCACCTTCCCTTGCTCTTGCCCCCTCCCTCTTGCCCCGACACTCTGCTTACAGCCTGTTCCTGCACCCTACCTCCTACCCAGACTTCAGTCCCTCACCCTCTCCTGCACCCCACCTCCTGGCCAGATCCTACACCCCCATCCCTATCCCACTCACCGACAGTCCTGTCCCACACACTAAACCACTCATTTTTGTTCCCACCCCAGAGCCTGGGGGGGGGGTCCACATAATCCACTAACCCCGGAACTCCAGAAGAGTAAATCTGGCCCCTGGGAAGCCCTGAATCTCAATTCTCCTTGTCCCTCCCCTTTGCCCCGTGGGGCTGGAGCGCCAGAGGAGCGAGATGCGTCAGTTGGGGGCCACATCTGTGAGGGTTGGGGGGTTTTGGAGGGGTTTTTTGCTTCTTACTTGTGTGGTCTCCAACTGATTTTTCTGTGGGTCAGTGGCCCCTGATCTGAAAAAGACTCCACCCTGCCATAAATAAAGAAAATATTGAAACCTTCTGGGTGGGGGACATAAATTACTATTTTACTTTATTTAAAATGAAGTTAGATAAACTAACATGAGAAAGTTAAAGTGCTTAATCTATTTAATAATTTAATATTTCCTTTCTTACAGTTTAAATTAAATCGTTTTCCCTAGCTGCAGCACTAGCAAAATGGCTCGGGTGTAATTATGTAATTAATAGTGAGTTTCCATTAACAACTGGTGGTCTGCGGAAAGGTTTGCATTTAGCCAGGTGGGCCACAGGCCAGAAAGTTGGAGTATCGTTGGAATAAGGTGTCACAGTCAAAGCTCCATCTGCTAGACACTAACAAAACTGTTATATTTAGGTCCCAACTTGCTGACCCCAGTGTGATTTTAAGTTCTCCTTTGTCATTAGGTAAGCTCCAGCCACTGCCTCTCCAGGCTCTCTTGTGGAGATTTTCCACTTCTCCAAATTCTCCTCCCAACAAACCTCCTGTAATGACTGTATTCTCCCAGTTTAAGCACCCTCCTCTTTTTCTCACGCTCATTTTCCTTCCAGTCATTAGATGTTAGCAGCTTCTTCTGTTCTGTAGCTTCTTGGGGTGGAAGGGACTTGACAAGTCCTTATCAGCCCATGTCTGGTTTGCTACACATAAAGGATTGGAGCTGTCCATAGAGTTAATAAAATTATTCATAAGTTGTACAGAAACAGGTCCCCCAGGTTTTCAGGTAAGGTCATAAGGAAATAACCCTCGCAAGAAAGATAAAAGCTTTGCATTGCGTTCTTAGCTGTTGACTTCAACTATCTACCTCCAGGGTAAGTGGGAATAAAGAAGGTGGATGTGACACCCAAGACTAAGCTGAAACAAATTACACAAAAAATTCTGTGTGTCAGACACTTTGTCTATTGCAGTTTTTATAGTTATTCTAAGCATCAACATAAAGAACTGTGACACCAGTGACTGGTTTCTTAAAAGGGGTCTGTTTAAAATAGGTATGAAATGTATGTGACCTCGTCTGGGTAGCAAGTAGTTTTGAAAAGCTATATTTATCCACCAGTAATTCTTGTACTCTGGTTTATTCTGCTGTAACAGTATATTAGGCAATGAAAGGTCAGTTCTGAAATGGGAGCACTGTTACAGGACTGCCACATTTTACATGCTGGAGGCACCAGTGTTCAGACCGATTTTACTTGTAACCTGGTTTTCTTTAACCTGTTAAACAGACAATAAAGGTCCATTTTCAATATCATTTGGAAAAAGTCTGTTGTAGCAACATGCTTTGTAAATATTTAACCTCGTAGGCCTGAAAATCTAAACCAGCCAACACTTAAAACCCTTCTCAAAGGGCACTAAGAAAAGATGGCAATAGAACATATCTATCTGCCTCAGGGTCTTGATACAACATAAACTGACCCTGGAAACTTCATATCACCAAGAAAAAGACGATAGATTGCCTGGGAAACAATAGCAAGATTTTGCTAGATACACTCGTTTTAAAATACATTATTCCTTTCATTGCATTCCCTATGTTTGAAAAGTCAAAGTCCAGCTGGCTGCAGCAGAAATCTTTCTGATACTCCTTGTATACTCATTTCAAAAGTTGTTCAAAACGCTTAGACAATTATTCTCCCAATTTTGAGGAAACCACTTGCTTTGGAGTAAATCTGCCAATTTCCTGGCTTACCAGTTTTCCAAACCAAAGTTACAAAGAAGCTGAAAGGGGCTTGGATAACATTAGCGGCTGCTACATTACCTATAGACCTATAAAATCTCCATGATTGATGGAGGCACTAGGTGTAGATCATGCCATCCAAGACCTGACATATTCAGAGACTGCTGACTGATACAGACACCTGCTCACTGGGAACTGGACTGAATGCAAAACAACTGGTTTCATATGGCCAAAAAAAAAAAAAAAACCCCAACCTAGGTTCCCAAATTTAAGATTCTAAATCCATATTTAGATGGCTAATAAAAAAAATTTCTGAAGTGCTGAGCAGCCCTTGTTTCCAGTGACTTAACAGCTTTCACTGTACTTTTATTTTTTTCATTAGCAACTTTGCTCTGTTCATTCTCAACACCTGAAGAAGGAAGCTGGAGCATCGTAGCTATTTGTATTGTATCTTAAATATAAAGCAAACGCCTCATACACTGGGTTGAAAAGACTTTAGATAACTTCAGTGAGAATATCAAGTTTTCGAGGCTGTTTCTGCCCCCAGATCAGGCCCTTGTGAGCTATTTTGGGGGTATAATGGAATTGTGAGGAGCTGCAATGGGCCAGAAGAGAGTCCCAACAGCTCAAGCGCTGCCCTTAGAGAAGGGTTTTAAGTGTTATCTGGTTTAGCTTTTCATGCCCAAGAGATTAAATATTTATAAAGCATGTTTCTATAACTTATACTTTTTCCAAATGATATTGAAAATGGACCTTTATTGAGCAATTGGGAGCGGGAGGGGATTGACTAATAGCACTAACTTAAATATGTTTAGGGTCCCTATTTCTGCACTAGCTAAGGGTCTCACAATCTTTAATGCATTTATCACAACACCCTTGTGAGACAGGGAAATGCTGTTCCTCCCATTTTATAGCAGGGGAACAGGGAAGGAGGCACAGAGAACCATGAAACTTGCCCAATCTATTGCTGGAAGTTTAAGAAGCAGGAAACTGAACCTGAGTCCCAGGCTGCTGCCCTAACCATTGGACCAGGCTTCCTCGCTCAAGGGGGATGCTGAGCTGAGCTGAACTGCATCTCACAAGCAGCCTAGGACAGGCTGGTATAATTAGAGCATGGGGCACGTAAGAGCACGGGTGCTGGAACAATGTTTATCATGGGGGTAAGGAGAGCTATTGGATCAAACTATGAACCCTGTATGTAATGGAAATCCCTTCAAGCCAGGGAGTGCTTGCACCTCTAGTTCCAGGACCTATGCATAATGGACGGGGCCTCAGGCAGAAAGAGCAGGATTGGGGCTATCCGCCCCCAGCTAGCCTTTTCAGCACTGTTGGGGCTACTGGGGCTCTGGCATCGATTCAGGGTCTGGAGCTCTGGCCAGTGCCACTGCTGAAGTAGCAGCGGTGGCAGTGTCCAGCAGCCCTTGGCCCTTTTAAATCACTGTACAATGGGACAGTTGCCAACTCCTCTGCCATTGATGGCCCTTGCATGGAGGCCATTTCAGCCCCTGTGGATCCAGAAAGCACAAAGATAACATAAAATGATCTTTAACGATCATGCATTTTGACCATTATTCCAAGAAAGCACTAACATTTGACAATTTCAAGTAAGAATTCATTAACAAAATATGATAAAGGGCTCTACAAGTATATCAAAGTGTCTTCTCTGGTACATCTACACTGCAACACTATTTCAAAATAAGCTATTTTGAAATAAACTACACAATTGATGAAGTTCAATTTGCGTAGCTTATTTCCAGTTAAGCCCTGCACTGTAGATGCACCCTAGGTTATATACCAAGATTACCACACATGCAAGATGCCAGGAAGATCAGACTTGGTTTGCTTCTTTAAAAGAAAAATAAAAGTTACAGAGTGACAGAAGTAGAATAGACCAGTGTTTCTCAACCAGTGGTATGAGTACCCTTAGGGGTACTCAAGAGAAGTCTGGGGGGTACGACAACACAACTGAAATTTGGAGAAAACTGAATTTTTGTTTTAAGTTTTACAGCGCTTTATTATTTTTGTACTTTTTTCACCCAAAGATTTCATTGCCTGCCTGGCTATGATTAAGTTGTTTAAACAAATATATTGCAATGGTAGAAAAAAAATTGCGTAGGTACTGGGGGTACTTACAATTTTTTTTAAAGCGATACTTCATAAAAAAAAGTTTGAGAAACACTAGAATAGATGTAACATCCCAAAAGTATTTTTTGCACTAGCCAAGTGATACTTCAGATTTGGGCTAGCAGAGATCAGAATGGTTGCTCTATTAAAGTTTCAAATCACCATTCCCTTCCACTTACACAACAAAGCAAGCTCAAAGCACAGATGGCTGGCAGCTCTATTCATGCTGATGTACCAAAACAGAACTAGTGGGTCTAAGTCAATGGAAGAATTCGTCTGTTGACCTAGCTACCACCTCTAAGAGAGAGATTAATTCCAGCAAGGCTGAGGAACCTGTTTTGGGTCGGGGGCTGCGTCAGATCCAGGTAAGCTGGGGGCTACATCCAGCCCCAGGGCCTTTCGTTCCCCACCCCTGAGCTGCAGCAATGAGAGAATCCTTTCCGTCACTTTAATGACTATCTACAGTACTGAAGCACTATGGCAGTGTAGCTGTAGCACTGCAGTTCTGCCACTCTAGCATTTTAAGTGTGGACATAGCCTGACAACCCTATTTTAGCTGAAGGGCTTCAGTGCAGCTTTGACTCCCCGCTATCATAGCATCAACAAGATTTGCTGGTTGGCCAGTACTGTCTAGTCCAATGTCCAGCAGACTGTGGTTCTCCACCATTAATTACTGTATTTGCAAATGTGTGACAAACGCAGTTTGTATCTGTTTCGACAATGGAAAGCATTTCAGGGACACATTGTTAGCCTGACTCACAACCCTGCAGAGGGATGACTGGTGGATTGCCTTGAGTCTGGCTCATACCCTTTGACCTAGCTGGCTTGGGTGACAACTTGGAGTGATAACTCCAGCCGGCATAGCTCTCAGGGTCATCGAAGCATGCAAGATTTCCCAGCTCAAGGCACAGTGCCTGCAGAACTGCAAGAGAAAATGGAGGATCCTAGACACCCAAAGGGGACTCGAATTTGGGCCGAAAGAACGCACAAGGGGGGCGAGGGAAGGGAAGCAGGGAAAAGCATGTAGGGGTTGCATCATTTTGTTCAGATCTGTGTATCTCTTGTGCTGTGCACAGTGAAGAGTACCTGCTTTAGAAACACTTTTGAAAAGGTGGTATTTCAGTTGTTATGTGTCCCGGGGAGGTGAACTAAAAGCCACTGGCCACAAGGTTGAAACAGATCTGCTTTAGTGACTGGAGTGTGGAGGTCCATGATGGTCAGTATGGGTCAGGGGGTCTATGAGAGCTGGAATCCCACTTCAGGGAAGGGATGACTGAGAGTCTGTGCCCTAGAAGTTGGTCAGAGAGACCAAAGACACAGACAGTTCAGGGCCCTACCCAGAACAAGAGAAGCTTTAAAGGGTCCTGTGCATTGGATGCAAACACAGGAGTCTGGTGAAAGTCTAGCCTTCACCAGGGCTGACAGAGTGAAATCCTGTTTCCATTTAAGCCAATGGCAAACTCCCACTGATTTCAGTAGGATCAGGATTTCACCCAAGAACTGTGGTGGGCAACCTTCAGCCCACCGGGGTTCTGCCTGTGGCCTGCAGACTCCCTGTCAGCCCTTCTCCCCCAAGCACCTCTTGCACATGTGGCTTTCCAGCTCTGGGAGGAAGGAGCAAGAACGGAGCACGGATCAGCACATTTGTGGTTCTCTGTAAGTGCTGGGCGAGTGGGGGAGAAGCAAGTAAGTGCGGGGCTCTAGTGCCCCAGTGCACGAGAGGCCCGTGGGAGAGGGGGACAAAGAGGGGATAAGCGAGCTGCATGTAGCCCACTGAGATGAAGGAGACCACTCATACAGCCCACTTATTAATCATGGTTGCCCATCACTGCCCAAGAGCTAGAATCTCAAAGCACCCATAGAAAACGGACAGCAATATTGTATCTTCCTTTGCTCTTGTGATTCCATTGTCTCCCTCCTCTTCCCCTTCTCTTTACCCTAGCCTCAAATCTTTCTCTCTAGGGTATTGGTTCTTTTGCCAGAGCTTGATATTTAACTACTGAGGCCCAACAGATGTATGTATTTGCATATCTCTGCAGTCCCTCTGATGGCACTAGATGAATTAAATTAATTCCTTGAGTTCAGAATGAGAATTAGTGCCTTCCTGCCTATGAGACAGAAGCACATTCTAAGTGCTGCTTCACCACTGAAGAGGTTAAAAGTAGTGCTATAATAAACAACTGAATGTTGGGCATCCACTATGTTCATTTCTCCTGGAGAACTATAATAATAAAACACAGCACATCTATAGTGCCTTACACCAGGGCTGCATCTAGACTGGCATGATTTTCCGGAAATACTTTTAACAGAAAAGTTTTCCGTTAAAAGTATTTCCACAAAAAAGCGTCTAGAATTGTCCCGGAGTTATCGTTAGAACGATGCGCTTTTGCGCAAAAGTGCATCTAGATTGGTGGCGCGCTTTTGCGCAAAAGCAGAAGCCCAGAACCATTTTGAAGAGGGCAGAAGGGCACCCCCCTTTCCAGGGGCGGGGCTGGAGCTCCTTTCAGACACGTGCTTAAAGAGGTCTCACCGGACAGCCATTTGTCTCCTGCTCCGTGCGTTAGGACCTCTGGCAGGGACTGACAGCCATAGCAGCTTTGGTGGTTGCCTTCTGCCTTTTGGACACCATCCTTTTGCCCCCTAGTGCTTTTTCCTGGCTTTGGTTTCTCGTGCCTTGCTTTGTCTGCCATGGAGCCACAGGTGGCCATGTGCCTGCTCTGGCCCCTGTCGGCCATTTTCGAGTGCCTGCAGCTGGTGCTCCAGGCTGGTGCCCTCATGTTCCAGGACCAGGAGGCGCAGATCACCTTGGACTCCCTCACCAGGGAGGCCATGGAGTCCCTGTGGCATCCCCACCCCACTGTGGAGAGGCCACTCTGGAAACTGGACACCAGTACAGACTGGTGGGACCGGCTGGTCCTTGGGCAATGGGACAACCAGCAATGGCTCCGGAATTTTCGCACGCGAAAGCGGACATTGCTGGAGCTGTGTGCCTGGCTCACCCCCGCGCTCCAGAGAGCCACCACCCGGCTGCGTGCACCCATCCCCGTGAAGAAGAGGGTTGCCATCGTGCTATGGAAGCTGGCCACCCCAGACAACTACCGATCGGTGGCACACCAATTCGGGGTGGGAAGATCCACCGTCGGTGTGATCGTCATGGAGGTAAGTCCCAGGGGGAGTGGAATGGGGGGAGGGTGCTGCACTCCATGCCCAGGGGCAGCCAAGACTCCAGGCTGGGTCACCCAGGGGTTTGGGCCGTCCCTCCCTTGCACAGGCCTGCTGGTGGGGGGGGGGGGCATGGGGTGTGTGTGCGTGTGCGTGCGTGAGGACAGAGGGAATCACGGGGGGGGGAGCCCAAGGGAGCGCACACTCACCCCTGCCTTATGTGATGTGTTCCCTTGTGTTTCTCTGCACCCTTCTGCAGGTCGTCCACACCATCAATGATGTCCTGCTCCCGAGAGTGGTCCGCCTGCGCGACGTGGATGCTACGCTGGCCAGCTTCGCTGCCCTCAGGTTCCCCAGCTGCGGGGGAGCCCTGGATGCAACCCACATCCCCATCTGGGCCCCAGAGCATCGAGCAGCCCATTTCACGAACAAGAAGGGGTACTGCTCTATTGTTCTCCAGGCCCTCGTGGACCATCCGCTTCCTGGATGTCTACGTGGGCTGGTCCGGCAGGGCACACGACGCCCGCATCCTCCGCAACTCCGGACTGTTTCGCAGGCTGGAGGTGGGCACCTACTTCCCCCGGTGGGAGTTGACTGTCGGGGATGTGCCTATGCCCATCTGCGTCATCGGGGAAGCGGCCTACCCCCCGCTGCCCTGGCTAATGTGGCCCTACACGGGGCGGCCGGACCAGAACCGGGCCCGATTCAACGACCGCCTCAACCAGGCCCAAAATCAGGTGGAGTGCGCCTTTGGCCGCTTAAAAGCCCGCTTCCGTTGTTTGCTCACCCGTCTCGAGATGGGTGAGCGGAATGCAACAAAGGTACTGGCCGCGTGCTATGTGCTCCACAACATTGTGGAACGGAGTGGGGAGGCCTTCCTCCCTGCATGGATGGCAGCCGAGGCACAGACGTTTGAACAGCCCCACACAGCTGCCATCCGCCAGGCACACCAGGATGGGGTGCGCATCCGAGAGGCCCTGACGGGCATGTTCGCACAAGCCCCATAGTAGGGTCGCCTCGGTCTCCCCATACAACTCCCTCCCATCCCCTACCGTTCCCCCTCCCCTCCCCTTACCTCCCCCCAACTGTAAAGCATCGGTTCCAAGCACATCGGCCGTCATCGTGAATGTTCGTCGGGTGTGTCGGACGTAGCTAGGGTTTTTCTTTTAGTTTAGGCTAGGGTTTAGGCCACCATCGCCTGTCCGAGCTGTCCCGAAGAACAGGAAGAGGATTTGTGGTTCGTGCAGAAGGCTCGGGTCAGCGTACCCGATTCTGGTCATCTTCGAGGCATCTCCTGGCTGTTCCTCTCCCAAGGCCCGGAAGGACCAAAGGATTGAGGTTGCCAGCTTCGCCGTCGTCTTCCATCGAGGGATCTCCTGGCTGTTCCTCTCCCGAGGCCCGGAAGGACCAAAGGATTGAGGTTGCCAGCAACACTACAATCGTCCCTGCGTCTATACTATGTACATATTCTTTTGTGTGCGTCTTTTAACCTTTCTTACTTGTTTGTTATCTATGTTAATATAGTTGTGGTTTAAATTTTACCGAAAAGTGTCAGTATTTATTTATGCACCACAAACCAATGACCACTTAAAGGAACGACCAGTGATAGATACAGAATTTGGTGTCCGCATTTTGTAATCCTCTTAAATTTAGTTGGCTAATTGGCATCTCAAATCATTTATTACAGTTACCTTGAGTAACACAATAACCAACACAGTTTTGTTTTCAACTGAAAAACGTGTATGTTTTTATTTACAAGGGGGAGAGGGAGAGGAGACCTTCAACTGGGAGGGGGAGGGGGAGGTGAAGGAGACCTTCAACTGGGAGGGGGAGGGGCTACTCCTGGGAGGGGTGGCCCCTGCGAGGGCTCCTGCGGGGGCGGACCTGGACATGGGGGGCAGGCCGTATCGGGGCAGGCTGCACGGGGAGGTGGGCAGGAGGGGCTATTGCAGGGGCAGCAGGAGGGGGCATTGCAGGAGGGGACATTGCAGGGGCAGGAGGGGGCATGGGCAGTGCTAGGGGAGGGATGGCGGGGGCATGGGGTAAGCCCATGCCATAATGGATGGCATGGGCTATGTGGGCAGTGAGGGTGGCGATGGAGTCAGCCATCCTGGTGCACTGGGCCTGGAAGGCGGCCCAGGCCTCCTGGCGCCACTGCAGGTCCCCCTCGACACGTTGCCTAATCGCAGCCTCAATGCGCTCGATGGCCTGCACATGGCACCGAAGGAGCTGGTCCCAGTGGCGGAGCCTCTGGCTCCGTGGTTGGGCAGCTGGGGGTGCTGCTGCTGCCGGACTGGAGGGTCCCCGGCTTGTGCTTGGTCCCGCTGCAGGGAAGAGAAGAAAGGATGGGTCAGTCAGGCAGGCCGGCCACTGTCCCCACACCTCATGCCCTCCACCCCTGAGCCCAGGTGACACCACAGTAGTGTGGCTTGGGCCCACTCGGTTCCCACCCTGCCCCCCGTGTTGTATGTTTGCAAGGAGGACCGCCCCTGGAGTAGGGTCCTCCTCCATGTATTGTAACCACCGCTCTGTGTCCCGGCCCCATGGAGGGTGGGAGGGCACTTGTGTTGCGTTAACCTGTGGAACTCCCTGCTGGTGGAGGCTGTGAGACTTTGGGCTAATCACTGGTGTTTGACAGGGAGCGAGATGCATCCTCACACAGTGCCTGGGAGCACATCTGGCAGAGGTGGTCTGGGCTCTCAGATCCCCATTGCGTGGGATATCTCCTGGACGGAACCAGGAGAGTGACTGGGGGGGGGCGTGTCCCATCCTTGCAGCAAAACTCAGGCGGCCCTAGGGGCAGCCCGAGCGCTTCCCCCCTTTCTCCCTCCCACTATCTCTCACACACGTAGCCCAGGGACATGTGTGGCCGCAGTGGGGACTTCCCTCGGGGAGCCAGCCAAGGCACTGGGAGCAGGCGAGGGGCTCAGTGGGGGCCACGTTCACAGGGCTGTGACACTGCGGTTTACCCAGGAGCAGCTGGCTGTGCCTCACAGCCAGGCATGGGACAGTGTGCCGTTCTCCGTGCTGCACCCTTGCGGAGGTGCGAGCTCTGGCCTGAGTCCCTGGGGCCCTGGCTGGTTCCAGCCGGCATCCACCCTTCCCCCCCGGTCCCGCCGAATGTGTGTGAGCAGCACGGTCCCAGGCATGCCCTGCAGCTGCCTGCCGCGGCCACATGCCGCTCGGTCACCAGGCTGCACGTGGTTACATGTGCTGCTTCCTGCCTAATGCTACACAGCATGCAGCTCACATGGCCTGAGTGACATGCTCTCTCCCTCCCCCCTCCGGGCGCCTGGCTCCCCTCTCCCGCCCCCCGCCCTTGTGAGTGCAAAGTGCAAGACTCACCGGTGGATCCTTCCCCGGCCTCGGAGGATGCGCGGGAGACATCAGGGCTGCTGGAGGGGGCCTGCTGGGTGGCAGTGCTGGCCTCATCCTCTGATGCACTGCTGTCGTCTCCTTCCCTCGCCTCGGTGGTCCTGGTGACGGGGAGGAGCACGCTGCTGTCGACGGGCACATCCGGGGCTTGCGGGGCTGACTGGCCCAGGATGGCGTGCAGCCGGTCATAGTGGGGGCAGGTGTCTGGTCCTGCCCCCCGGCCCTCACTGGCCTGCACATAGCCCAGGCGAAGTTGTTTGACTTTAGCCCGGACCTGTTCCAGGTTCCGGGCTGGATGGCCCTGCTGGGCTAGCGCCTGGGCCATGCGGCCAAAGATGTCGGCATTGCGGCGCCGGGACCAGGTGTCATGGAGGCCCTCCTCCTCCTGCCACAGGTCCAGGAGGGTCTCCAGCTCCCCCGAGGACCACGATGGGGCTCTTCTTTTCTAGCCCCTGGGGGCCTCCTGTGCTGGGGGTGCAGGTGCCTGAGCACCTGGAGCTGCCATGCTGGGCTGCAAGGTGGCTGCTGGGCACGGCGGGGGCACCATGGCAGACCTCAAGCCAGAGGTCTGAGGCACGCTCCTGCCACGTGCGCTCAGCAGCCTGCGGCTACTTTAAAAGCTCGGGTTACCAGGAAGTCCGGGGTTACTACGGGGTCTCCCAGCGTCCAAACAGCTTTTTTCCGTTTAGCCTGCTTTTGCACAAAAGTCTTAGCTAGCTGTCTACACTGGCCCTTTTGCGCAACAGTTTTTCGCAAAAAGGACTTTTGCCCAAACAGGAGCGTCAAAGCTCTTCCGGAAGAAGCACTGATTTCATACATGAGAACGTCAGTGCTTTTGTGGAAAATCAAGCGGCCAGTGTAGACAGCTGGCAAGTTATTCCGGAAAAGCGGCTGATTTTCCGGAAGAAGTGACCAGTCTAGACACAGCCCAGGGAATTTCAAAATACTTTGTGAACAATTAAATATTCTCCTCTTATAGGTATCGTTTTAGCCATTTTACCTGGAGAACCAAGGAACACCAGTGTTAAAACATTTGCTCCAGGTCACATAGTGAATCAGTAGAAGAATCAGGAACTGAATTTAGGAGTCCTGACTCCCAGTCCCCCTGCTATGGTCTTTAGACATACTGGCTGCGTCTAGACTGGCATGATTTTCCAAAAATGCTTTTAACGGAAAAGTTTTCCGTTAAAAGCATTTGCAGAAAAGAGCGTCTAGATTGGCACGGACGCTTTCCCGCAAAAGCACTTTTTGTGGAAAAGCGTCCCTGGCCAATCTAGACGCGGTTTTGCGCAAGAAAGCCCCGATCACCATTTTAGCCATCGGGGCTTTTTTGCACAAAACAAATCTGAGCAGTCTACACTGGCCCTTTTGCGCAAAACCTTTTGCGCAAAAGGACTTTTGCCCAAATGGGAGCGTCAAAGTATTTGCGCAAGAAGCACTGATTTCTTACATTAGAACATCAGTGCTCTTGCGCAAATTCAAGCGGCCAGTGTAGACAGCTGGCAAGTTTTTGCGCAAAATCTTGCCAGTCTAGACGCAGCCACTGAATGAATCCTGGCCTTTCAGAAAACAATGACAAAACTACCCTGACTTCAAAGGGGTCAGAGTTACACCCACTGCCTATTTACATTAAAGACACCTGCAAACTTATAATGTATTTGCAGAAAATAAATTGTTACAGAAATGCATATTGTGCAAAAACTTCAAAATAGTTATAAGAAGCCCTTAATCTTCTGTACCCTTTTCATGAGTCTGGAGCCCATCTTGGTTACCACACCCTTGCAGCCCACTGAGCTGAGGGAGGGCCACTCCTGGGGCCCACTCACTAGCTTAGGTTCAGGGCACTAAGTTCATGTAAGTTACCTGGCTTTAGCAGGTGGAGGTTTTTTTTACATTTGGGAGCCACTTAACTGACATTGAGTTAGGTGATAGTGTAGACCAGTGTTTCTCAACCAGTGGTAGGAGTACCCTTAGGGGTACTTGAGAGAAGTCTGGAGGTGGGGGTACATCTACACAACTGAAATTAGGAGAAAACTCAATTTTTGATTTAAGTTTTATGGCGTTTTATTATTTTGTACTTTTTACACCCAGAAATTTCATCGCCTGCCCGGCTATGATTAAGTTGATTAAATAAATGTGTTGAAACGGTAGAAAAAAAATTGTGTGTCTGAAAACTGTAGGTACCGGGAGTACTTATAATTTTTTTAAAGGGGGTACTTATAATTATTTTTTTGAAAAAGGGGTACTATAAAAAAAAGTTAAACTATGTTCTGCAGAACACTGGTGTTCCCTGAACAACTCACAGGTGTGCCGCAACCTCTTCTTTGTTTTTGTCTTTTTTTGTCTGACAATTTTTTTTTTTTTTTGAAGAAAATTTTCATAGGTGTTCCATGGTCTCAAAAAGTTTAAGGAACACTGGTGTAGACAACCCCACAGAGCATTTGCGTCCTGCCCACAGGGGCTGATCACCCGCATGCTCCAGCTCAGCGAACGCGAGTGACTCTCAGTCACGCCATCCTGCACTATGAAGTCCTGGCGCCAGAGATCCCCGAAGGGAAAGCGTATCCCGGCCAGATCCTCCCCACCCAGAGCAAACACCGGGCGGTAGGTGCTGGTTCCCTCCCCGGCCACCGACCGAGGAGAGGCCTCGTCTCCCGCTTGTGTCTTTAAGTGGGCGGAGGGGCCGGCTGATGACGGCGCAAGCCCAGCCCCGCGGCGGCCCCGGACGAAGGCTGGGAGCGCGCCGCCACCACCAGCCCCGCAGCTCTCGGCCGCCCAGCCCGGCAGCAGCATGGTGAAGCCGGTGACGGTGCAGACCCGCGCCTACGCGGACCAGAAGCCTGGCACCAGCGGGCTGCGCAAGCGGGTGCAGGTGTTCCAGGGCAATGCCCACTACGCCGAGAACTTCATCCAGAGCATCCTGGCCACGCTGCCGCCGGCCGACAGGCAGGAGGCCACGCTGGTGGTGGGCGGCGATGGCCGCTTCTACATGACCGAGGCCATCCAGCTGATCATCCGGATCGCCGCCGCCAACGGGGTAGGGCCCCGGACCCGCGCCTCGAACCCGCAGCCGCTGCGCCAGTTCCCCTGCGTGCAGCTCCCCTGCAGGGCCCGCGGCTCCCTGCCTCTCGCACCCCCTCCCCCTTCCTTCTCCTTGGATTGTGCGGGGGGACAACTAGTCGGTGTCCCCCCCCCCCCATTGGCTGGGGCCGCCCTGTCGCAGTCTCCTCCAACAGCAGCGGGCCGGGCCGCCTCTAGCCGGAGCCGAGTCTCCTCTTCCCCATTGCACGCCCCCTCCCGTCCGCCCGGCCTAGCGACGCTGCAAGGGGCGGGGAGCTGGAGGGGGCAGCCGCCTGGGCGCTGGCGTGGCTGGGGCCTGCGGAGCGGAGGCCCCAGGTGGGGAGGGCGCTGCCCTTCAGGAGCGGACGGGGTCTGACAGCGCCGCACAGGGTGCGGTGGGGAGGTGAGCCGCGGGCGGGGTTTTTCGCACGGAGAGCCCTGCTCGCTAGCGGCGGGGTGGCCCTGCTCTTGCGTTCACCTTGGGGGAAAGCCTTAGGTCGGAGGCTCTTTGACATTTAAGTTAACCTTTCAGGCACTAGGGATACAGTTTCCCTAAGCTTGCTTCAGCAATGCATGCAGCCCTCCCTTAGGCTGGCCCATGGCAAGGCTAGGCTGCCAAGCTCCTTGGAATCCCTCTGGTCTGCGTGGCAAAAGCTTTTCTTGTTAGAAACCAGGGTTTGTTTACCCAGTTGCAAGCCCTCCCTATGGCCTGGACTGTGCAAAGGCATGCCCGACTTTAAGGAAACAGCTCTGGTCTTGTTAGACCTCTAGTTCCTCACCCACACCCCTAAATTCACCTTGCACTAGAAAACAGGGCTTTAGGACCTGTTGGCTCTATATGATAGTGGCAGAAGGCAGGAATTGTCTCTTTCAGCCATGAAACTGGCTCCTAACCACTCACGAAACTGAAGTAATAATTATTCTTAAGCTTTGAAGAAAGTTCTGTCTAGGCTAGCCTCTGTGTAAAGTGTAATGGCAGAAGCAGGAAATTGATGACATTTTCTGCACCAAGCCAGTGGAAGTAATGTGACTAATTATGCAGCAGGCACTGATACTAAAACCTTGAGCTGGGAGTATGGATCTTAAATAATGATATCTAAGTGAACTAAAAATTGTAATCTACTGATGTGGCTATACATAGAGATTCAGAATTTTGGGTTCATTGCTGAACTATATACAATCAGATGTCTGTAACTAAAGATGGACATATAACTGTCAGCACTGAGCCAGAGTTGTAGCCCTTCAAGAAATAGTCAGTAGCAAAAAATACTCCACATGAGAGATCTTGGATGGAGTCAGGCTTTTGAGTTGAAGATGCGGGACTGCTTGATCAATGGTAATTGTGTCCCTTGGCTTCTTCACCCACCAGATGGAGGTGAGAGGCTGCTAGAACAACTCAGGAAGTGCTAAATCTGTAGTGATGAGCCTTGTTTCAGCAGGCGAGTTACATGAAACCTGACAAATGGACCATGTCATGTTCTCGACCTCCTGACTGTTCAGATGCTTCTCATCAACGTGAGACACTGTCCCTTGTAAGGTGGTATTTAGGCTGAGCTGAAGATACTGGCTGGTTGCAGACAGTTGCTGCAGCAGGGTAGGTTCATGGGCAATAAAATCTACTTGAAGCCAGTAATTTCTCACAGGGTAAGAATGTAATTTACAGTTTCCACGAAAAGTCCTATAGAACTTTGTCTTTTATATTCCCTCTTGGCAGCTGCTCACTTCGTAACCTTCAGTCCATGCCAAAGTTTCTCCTGCCGTAACTAGAATGGCCCCTCCTTATATTCAGTGATGAAAGAAGTGGATGGCGCAGCTTATATTAATTTAAAAAGAAAAGAAACAGCCACAATGGAGTGAAATTTTTTTAGAAAAGGAGTAGAGTGGGAATGTTACTGTTTAAACATTTATGTGTCGCTTACCTGCAGTGTCAGCAGGAAGCAGTTCAGACCCTCATAAATAAACAAATAGTGGAATTATTTGCAGTAGGATAAAAGGCTGGTTTGTCCAACTTTTGGAAGCATACCCAGGCATCTAATGGGATCTGGCACCTTTCCAGCAGGCTGATAACCATGCCATTGGAGATGCTTCTGCACACTCCAGGGCTCCCAAGAGGGGTAGGGAGAGGGATGAAAGCTAAGCAAGCCTGCATCCAAAACAGCCCTTTCATTAGGTGTGACTAGCACTCTTACACTTCCAAATAACTCCTGCATTTCTGAGTGTACTGTAATGATAGTGTTTTATCTAGGGATAGGGACCCTCCTTAGAAAAAATATTTCTATAGTTTGTGGTTACCAAGTTTTCCTTGTAATGTAATGTGCTTTTTGGGAATCTGGGGAGAACAGGCCGGTGTGTTTTTCTTGCCCTGGTGTAACTTTGTGCAGAGGAGTAGTTCCTTTTAGTTCACTCTATGTATAAAGTTATGTATAAGTGTTTTACAGAATCAGGATCCAGTAGTTTGCTCTAATCCTGAGCCCTGCTCCTGCAATCATCAACCTGTGCTTCACATCCCCAGAAAGTACATTAGAAGGGTAACCCTGATCTACAGAAATATGTCTTTTAAAGAGGGTCCCTTTCCCTAGATAAGCTGTTGCTACAGTACACACAAATGGAGTGGTTATTTGGAACCTTTAGTCAGACACAGCTGCATATCATGTTTGTCAAAAAGTGTTTGCTTTGCCTAGTAATTGGTCTGATTAGGCTAAAATTGGTATGGCAAAGTAGAGCTTTGAAGAAAGAGACATATTCTGGAAAGAAACAGGACACATGAAGCAAAGAATGAAGAAAATAATTGATAGTGTGGGCTAGGAGGCTAAAGGCTGATATGTGAAGGAAGAAGGTATACCTTTCCTTGCTCTCTGTAAGGTATTAACTAACTTAACCAAACAGCTACTACCACAGACATCAGCAGGCTAATCATAGGTGAAGATTTCGATCAGGAAGATTATGGTGTTGCAATTCCTTGACATTTCTACTGAAGCAAGTAGTATATACTTTCTGTTGTGAAAGAACTGAAAAAGAAAGCTGCCAAGGAGAAATTTTGTCATACTGAAAAGGAGAGCTAAATTTCACATTGGCCAACCAAGGCCTGGTCAACACTACAAGCCTAGTAACTTGATAGAATCTGCCTTCTGTCTACCGAACAATGTATGCATCTATATTACCAGGTCCCTTCCAGCGACTTAACTTACCTGTAACTTCGACTTAATTGCTCCACCTCTGCGAGAGGCATAGCACCTAATTCAATATTGATGGATCCACAGAGAGGCAGTGCAGACACTTGTGTATGCTGATTGAATTGGTCTCCAGGAAGTGTTCCACAATGCTCTGCTGTGACCGCTTTGGGAATGATTTTCAGCTCTGCTGCATAGCAGCCAGGTTCACGGGAACCTCTCTCCTCCGCCCCCCCCCCTTTCCGTTAAAGCCCTGGGAGTTTTTTAATTCCTATTTCCTGTTTAATCAGCATGGGGAGCTCGCCAACCCAGCTGATCATGGCAACTCAGTGCCCCACATGTACTCCAATCTGGAGTACACAAGAGGTGGTGGACCTTATTGGTCTGCGGGGGGAAGAGCCTGGGTAGGTGTGGCTTTGATCCAGCTGAAGAAATGTAAATATTTATGAAAAGATTGCACATGACATGAGGGAGAAGGGCTGTCACAGGGACACGCAGCAGTGCCATGTGAAAATCAATTTTAAGAGCTTTGGCAGATGTACCAAAAGGCAAAGGAGGTGAACAGTCATCTAGTTCTGCACCACAGACATGCAGCTCCTAAAGTGAGCTGCAAGTGATTCTCATCAGTTACCTCCAATGTAGCATGGATACCTCGTAGGGGGTCCATGTCCCAGGCAACAATAAGGAGGATATCCTGGAGGAGGAGCATAGGAAGCAGGTGAAAGGTGGATTCATTCTCCTTGAGCGTCAGAAGCTATTTTTAATCCTGGAGCCCAGCTGGTTGCAGGGCAGCATGGTGGCCATACATAGTGGCAGGGAAGGCATCTCTGGCGGGTGTGCATTTCCAGTGGAACTGTAGTGTAAGGGTTACATGCTTTTAAATTTTATGTTTAATGTGAAGAAAAAGTAGGCTGCAGTGTGTGTCTGCTTCCCAGGGGCCACCACCAGATGTGCAGAGGGTACCCCCCTTTTTTCCCCCCCTCCAAAAGAAAAGACTTTGCACAGGGATGGCCTGGGAATCCTCCATGGAGATCTCAAGGAAACTTTCATAGCGGTACTCTGCAATCTTTTGCAGCAGCTTTTGGGGAGGACTGCCTTATTTCTTCCACTACGGTAAGAAGCTTTCCTGCATCGTTGCAGTACATAGCATAGCAGCATAAGGAGCAGATCTGTACCCAGAAGCTTGTAGCATCTGCTCCTTTGTAGCCATGAGAGAACATAGGAACCCCTCCCCCCACCACCACCTTAACACTGCTGGTAACACAGGTTGAAGCTCTCTAGTCTAGAACACTCTGGGTCTGGAAACATCTGTCATCTGGAATGATTTGAGTTAGCTGGATGTCCACTTTTCATGGGTGTGGCCAAGTTTCCTGCAGTCCCATAAAGTTTGAGTCCTGGCTCTCAGTGTTCTGTGCTGTTATTTAGTTCTAATTTACCTCCCTCTGTTACCCTGAGGAGGCTGATATCACATACGGTCGCATAGGGGAGGCAGTGGAAATTTTCATTGCAAGTGCATGTACCGCAAACAATTGTTCCCATGAAGATTTGTGGATCCCTCAGTCATGCTTTCCCTAGCATTCTGATGGTTTGGTTGGCAGAATTGTGTTGACCTCCGATTGTGCAAGTCTCGGGTCACTACAAGTTGAACCTCTCTAATTCAGCACCCTTGGGATCTGAGCAGTTCCGAACGAGAGAATTTTCTGATGAGGGGAGGTCAGTATTGTCTGGCAGCATTACCAACACTTCTGCTGCTTACTGGGCTGTTAGAGGACATTTGGAGTAAATTAGAACTAAATAACAGCACAGAACACTGAGAGCTAGGACTGGTAGATATAAACAAACTTCATGGGACTGCAGGAAACTTGGCCACACCCATGAAAAGTGGACATTCAGCTAACTCAAATCATTCCAGATGACAGATGTTTCCAGATCCAGAGAGTTCTGGGCTAGAGAGGTTCAGCCTGTGTTACCAGCAGTGTTAAGGGCGGGGGGAGAAGGGGGAAGGGTGTTCCTCTGTTCTCCCATGGCTATAAGCCATCCCCCCCCGACTCACCTCAGAGAGATTGCAATTTGGGAGCCTTAATGCTTGTCCCTTTTGAATGTGGAAAGCAACATCCATGTTGTTGGGAGAGGATCCACCTGCTAGGGTTCCCAACTTTCCAGACCGGATGCCGTTGCCGCAAAAGATCAGGAAAGTTGGCAACCCTACCACTTGCCGCCCCCCCGTCCCGTGCTCTTGGCATGGGTTTCCCATAAGTTGTAGTACAGGTCCTGTTGCTCATACCACTAAGCCATACTCACTATCGCTAAGCCATACTCACTATCGCTAAATAGAAAACTGGTTTGTTGAATAGCTAGCAATTCTCATGTTCTGGCTTGCACTCAAGTGTAATAAGGGGAATGGATTTTTTTTTTAAATAGCAACCTTGCATGAGACCCCTGGTATGCACTGACTTTGGGATAATGGTTGCCTTGTGCTTTGTGTGCCTTGCAGTGGGAAGCGTGGCCTTCAGCACATACTTCATGCTGGGAGGGTTTTTGCAAATTAGGTGAAAAATAGAACACGTGATGACTTATTCAGTGAGGTAATGAATGGCTCTGGGACAGCTGAGACAAACTTAGAGCCTGGAGGATTTCATTGTCTGAAAAACATGGAGACCATGCTAGTAGTCTGAGCGTTCCTTGAAGGATGAGATGCCTCAATCTGTCTCATAGAATCTACAGCATCTGACTGAGCTTCAAGAAAAGCAGTTTGAGGCTAGACTCCCTCTGCAGAAGTGCCTTCAAGTATCACCCTGTTCAAAATCCTCCTGCGAATGTGCCAGGATGTGGAGGGTGGCAAGGGGAGGGGCAGTATCCCTTCCACTCAACACTGGGAGAGGGTACTAAGATCAAAAGGCCTTTGATGGGCAAGACTACTTTGCTTTTACAGACAAGCTGACATGATTTCTCCCCTCCCAATGTTATCACATCATTTGCCTAAGGTTAAATTATTTTCCTCTTCTTTCAGTTGGTTTGTGCAATAAAACTCAATATTTCAAGAATGAACTGCTCTGTTTATTCCAGACATAGAGATGGGGAGGTACGGGGAAGCTGATGCAATGGAGGGGACGGTATGGGAATGCACAACTGAGATGAGCAGCACACATTACTCTCATTACTGAAACAGTTTTCTAACCCTTCTGGAATACACAACTCTTTGCTGGGCTCTTCTTATTGCTCTGGTAACTGGCTGCTCAAAATTAGCTTTTGACCAGTCTGCCTCCATGCCCCATCTATGGAAAACTTCTTTCCTTTTGCCTCTCAGATATTGTGGACCACACAGTAGGCAGCAATAAAAATGGGGATATTACTTTCACTGAGGTCTAACCTAATAAGCAGTCTGTGCCAGCGGACCTTTAAACGTCCCTGGGCACATTCTACCACCATTCTGCACTTGCACAGCCTATTGTTGAACTGTTCCTTACTGCTGTCCATGAACAATTGGTAGGCTGGGCCTCCCAGGATCACTATTGGCATTTCAACATAATCTATGGTTGTTTTGCCATCTGGAATGAGTCCCTGATAGCAGCTTTCTGAACAGACCTGTGTTCCTAAAGATGCAGGCGTCATGTATCTTTCCTGATTATCCCATGCTGATGTTGGTGAAACACCTCCTGTGATCCACAGGTGCTTGCAAGGCCATTGAAAATAGCTGTTCTGGTTTATCTACTCTTTGGCGAGGTAAGTGGTCTGGTGCCAAGATAGGAATGTGTATGCCTTCTAGAGCCTCACTGTAGGTAGGGAACCTCATTGCAGTAAAACCATCTCCTATGTCCTGCCCGTTGCACAGAGTCAGTACCCTTCTTGGCAGAAGTTGATTAATGGCACTGCACACTTGGATCAGCACAGCTTTCATGGTGGACTTACCAACTTGGAATTGTTTCCCCAAGGACTGGTAGCAGCCTGGCATTGTTTGCCACTCGCTTCTCCATTGTTGGAGCACCTCTCTCTTTAATGTTGCTGTGCTGAAGGGCCGGGAAAAGTGACCTTCCACATTCGAAAGCTGTGCAGCTCCTGCTTATCATACCTTAGGTACATAATAATCAGGGCGCTAACAGCCTCTGCGGGCCCTTAAGCAAGGTCGGGGGGAAAGGGGAGGTGATTCCACACTCCCAGAAGGGACAGGGCCTCACATGGAAGGCATGGGGTCTTCTGCCCAGAGTGCACTATGCTGCCCCACCCCCCAGGTCTTAGAACCGCTTGGAGCATGCAGCCTGGTGCTCCAGCAGTGATTTAAAGGGCCTGGGGTTCCAGCTGCTGCTGCAGTAGCAACAGTGGCGGCCGGGAGCCTCAGAGCCCTTTCAGTCTCTGAGCCCTGTGGCAGCTGCCCCCTTGGCTGTTCCCCATCAACAGGCCTGATAATGATGTGACTCCACCAGTCAGTGCTTATTTCCTAGGCCCAGAAATAGTGCTGCTCCCTGTTCAGCTGCTGCACGACTACTGGGAGCAACCAGGATTTGTTTTAAGGCTTGCAGCAAGGCTGCTTGAAATACATTGCAATGTTCTGTGGCTTCTGTCTCGGTTCTGGAGATGCTGCAGGATAAGGTGCCATTTATTTGTAATGCTCACAACAATGGTGCATAGGTCAGAGGGGTCCATGCCTTGAGGGCTAAGACTAAGATTGAGTCACAGGCATTTTGGGTAAAAGTCCTGTACAGGTCACAGGAAATAAATAAAAATTCACGGCCTATGACATGTATGTGACTTCTATGAAAGTATCCCTGACTAAATCTCTACTTCTGGGGCCCACTGCTCCAGGGGGCTGCTGTTTCAGTGCTGCAGGCTAACTGCCCCAGCTGCTGCTGCTCTCCTGAGGACCAGCCTCTGGACACTTCTAGGGCCATGGTTCTAGCTCTTCTAGGATCTCTGCTGCTCAGGGGTCACCAGCATGCCCGCAGGTCCACTGTTCAGGAACTCCCTACAGCCAATTGCACTGGTTGCCATCCTGGTGTTTCCTGGAGCCAACTACCTGGGGCTACCTGAGTAGTGGCCGGTGTGGCTAGCCCCCGGGACTACCTGAGCAGCTGATCCTTGGTGTTGGCCTCAAATCTGGTGCAGCTGGCTCTGGGGCCCTGGAGTCAGTCAAAGCAGCTGCTGAGGAAGTCACAGAGGCTGCAGAAAGTCGTGGAATCTGTGACTTCCGCAACCTCCATGAGAGAATCGTAGCTTTAGTTGTGAATGTTTAACTGGGTATATGGGCCTATGTATGCCACCAAATCAGAGAAAATTGCTAGAAATTAGCGGGGACACTCTGAGCATTTCATATTCCCATGCAGCAGACATTGTCACTTGGTGTGTAAATATGGTGCTATGTAGATTGTAATTCATTTCCTAGTTTCATTCCATCTTGAAAATCACTTCATTCAGTCTTAATCTAGAAAGAAAGGTAGGTTTATTTGTCCTCTCTCTAGGCATACCCAACACTGTTTTGAGTCCAAAATTGTTTTTTCACTTGAGAATAGATTGTGTTAAAGATACTCTGTACAGTAACTTATGCTTAGTTCTCATCTCATAAGGTGAATATCTTTCAATATAAAATAGTACCTATAGTACAGGGTTAGATTTACTATCATTTATAAAACAAGCAATATGGAAAGGTGACTTTGAGAGTCTTAGTAGTGATGGCTATTGACAGAATTAGGTTCTCTGCATTTTTCAGAATCACACAGGCTTAGTTGGATACAATTTGCCTTATTGAAAGTAAATATGTAAAAATAGCAGGAAAATGACCTTTTGACTAAGATTCACAGTCTAAAGTTTAAATTCTCTGTGAAAACACAATCTTGTTTGGTCTCTTTTTACAATTAACCAAAGACAGCTGTTAGCCTGAAAAAGTTCGTAAACCTGGCCACATTCTTGTATGTTCACTTTGTCTTGGTAGCAAACTAGAAAACTGTACCATTAAATATACCACTGCTTTTCTGTCTTTGTGACAAAATCAAACTAAATGAAGCCGAGAAAACACATTAGAGTTTGGTAGTTGAATTCCACTCATATGCATTAGTGTGTGTGTTGCACAAATATAAATGAGTGGGTACATAGTAGCCTTTTCCCCCTGCCAATGGGTATGTAGTTTCATATAAATCTTCCCCATGCAATAAAGGGGGAACTTATTCTAAGAATTTACTTTTTGCATATGCTTGAATAATAAGGCATTTCAAGGGGTTGGATATCCTACCGTAAATTGAACTCTCAGTGCCATCTGGAAGTGAGAGAGGAAACTGCTTGCCTAGGTTTTTTTTTAACACATACCAATGGAAATTTCCTATGCAAATCCTTTTGCAGTGATTGGAAAGCAGACCCACTATGTGAATGGAAAGAAAGCTCATGATACCATCTACATCCTTTGTTAATCTATAAAGTGCTACCAGACCATTTGCTTGCTGTTTTTTTCTGTAACAGGCTAACTCGGCTAGCCCCTGAAGTATGTGAATGGAGTATGAGTAGAAACTTGTTAAACCCTGAGAATTGTTTTTCCATTTCTATACCACAAGAGGGAAACCTATACCTAAGAACTGAACCACCATGCTTATCCATTTCAGGATAGCAAAATAAAGCTGAAACAATGAGTCCTGTGGCACCTTAAAGAATAATGCATTTATTAGGGCATAAGCTTTCGTGGGCTGCAGCTCACTTAATCAGATGTTGAAGAAGGAAAAAAAAAAAAAGAGAAGGCAGTTTTCTTCTTCAGCATTTGATGAAGTGAGTTGTAGTGTAGCTTACGAAAGCTTATGCCCTAATAAATGTGTTAGTCTTTAAAGTGCCATGGAACTCCTTGTCATTTTTGCTGAAACAGATTAGCGGCTACCTCTCTGAAACCTGTCATCATAATAATGTAACATTCCCATCTCTGTATAAATAAATCCCTACCATAATGAAGCTTTCACTTCATGTATCTGACAAAGTGAGAGGTAGCCCACAAAAGCTTATGCTCAAATAAATGTGTTAGTCTTGAAGGTGCCACCAGACTTCTGGTTGTTTTTGCTGAAACCACTTACAATGGCTACCCCTCTGATTAAAGACGAGTTAACTAATATAGAGCCAAGTTCACAATACAAAATAACTAAACAGAAGTACATTAGTCCAGAATACTCCTTCAAGGAATGGAAAGTAGTTTTCTCTACACAGTAGCAGTCCCTTCTGCAAGAGGTGTGGGGCCCTGCTTAAGCAAACATGGCCATGGGGCTCAGCCAGATCAGAGGTCCTGCTGGATGCTTAGCTATTAAGGGCTTCATCTGCTCAGGGACTAGGAGAGACCCCTCTCCACCACTGTGTCTTCCTCTTTGTACTTAACCCTGATATTTTCCCCCTGTCTGTCTTGAATAAAGCTGCAATTAGCCTCACTGGTTTTTAGTTATTAATTTGTATAATGTTATCATCACCTATGCCTCTCTGGGAAAAGCACTTGCTAACTTTGAAATGGTTGCAGAGCGGAGACATCAAGAAATCATCCCCATAGAGCACTTTGCAAAGGGTCAAATTATGACTTTTTTTTCTTTTGCTTTCATAGCAGGCAGACTGGATCATAATGAAATATGGCTTTGTAAATTACTCAATTAATGCTTGTAAAATGCACAGAAGCAGGAATATTATTAAACACGTTGGTTATTTTTAACCGATGTGTTAACTTTGCAGAATTCAGAAGGATGGCACTACATGCATTTTCAAAATGTTGGCATCGTGCCAGTCTAGATGACATTTCTTGGGATTTCAAATAATTTGGCTGCTACCCGTTTCTGCATGATTTTAATTGTTGATATTTACAGTTTTATACAAATGTATCTTTTCCGACAATAGCATTTTTTAAAGACCCTAAGGTAAATTCTGCTCGTAGTTGGACTGTACTCAATCTGAAGTAACTTCACTGGAGTTATTCTGGATTTTCCCAAGGGGTCTTTGGCCCATTGTGCCCAGCAAGTAACTCCAGTGTTTATTAGAGGAAAGCAATTCAATTAAGCACTGTACAATACCTGAAGTGGAGAAACTGTTGGCTGACAGAATGACAGTAATATAAGGAAACTGTAGGTGACTGAGATCTTCTGATTGCCATTTTAAGAGTGACCTTTAACTTGCTGGTCTCCACAAAATAACTTCAGCTGTGTACAGCCGTGCTTCCTGAACACTTACCTTCTCAGTATTCACTTCCCAGGGAGGGCTCTCTGACAGTAGGAGTCACAACTGGAGACCTGGCAGAACTTTATAAATCTGCTTGTCTGTCTAAAACGATTCCAGCTCTGCATTGGCTTAGAGAGCAGAGCCTGGCAACAAATCAATGCCTTTGACTGAGGGACTGACCTACTAAACAGAATCTCTTGCCATCCCCATCCTAACAAATAATTGGACAGAATTATCACACACTAGGTTACTGCAGTGTTAATACAACAACAGCACAGAACCACTGCTGGCACAATCAGAAGACCTCAGAGAAGACAAAAATCTCCCTTTCCTTTCCATTTCCATGAGGGATTGCAGTGTGGAATTGTATGTATTCTCTCTGACAGTGATCTTGCAGAACAAGTGCAAGAAAACTTCTTCAGTTACCGAAACCACATTCAGCACAAGGTTCAAGGAGCTATTTTTGGGCACTTGACTGGACTGCTTCACTGAACTTCTAACTAGTAGATGTGCCATTGCTGGTGTCCAGATTGAGTTTTCTTTTATTTTCACCCTAATTTATTTTAAATGTATTTACATGAAAAATAAATATGGAAGACCGTCCTCTGCTTATATTGACTTTACCAACAGTACCCTACTATGACCAGAAACCGGGAACCAGTGGATTACGGAAGAAAACCTGTTATTTTGAGACCAGGACAAACTACCTGCAGAATTTTATCCAGAGTGTATTTTTTTCCATAGATCTAAGAGATCGACAAGGATCTACTATGGTAGTTGGAGGAGATGGGAGATATTTTAATAAACTGGCAATAGAACTGATAGTTCAAATGGCTGCTGCCAACGGGGTTGGTATATAGTACATATGATTCAATTCTTAGTACTATAGCTGATCTAATCAGAAGTATAATTTGTCATAGTAATTAAGAGGTGTTCTAAGTTGTAATTAACTAATTTCCCATTGCCTTTTAAATGATATTGGTTTACTGAGAATTATGGATCATCATTAAGCGTTTTAATGGAAAATTACTTTTAGTGATATTGAAATCACCCAATTTAATTTTTTAAAAGCAATGTTGCCATTTAGCTTTGAAGGGAAGTGAAAATACAATTGCAGTTGGGTAGAAATATAGTAGAAATATCAGTATGAAAATAAATATTGTTAGTTTCTCATCAATGATCATTTTATTGATTGAGAGCAAATTATTAGAATTTGTGCATTTTGTAACTACCTTCATCAGATCACAATGCCATTGTTTGGAAGTAAATGATTGGTAGAGAGATGGGCTTTTTGTCTTCAGTGATAACTTTGCTTTGCTCTGCAAAAACAGTCTCATTATGATCTGAACTGGTGAACAAATGAAAAAGGCAAAATGCAGTGTTTGCGATTTCTCAATAGATATAGCTACGCCATCAGAGCATTTGTAAATAAGGATATCATGTGTGTTAGCAATACATTTGGACCCCTTTATAGTGAACTTCAGTTGTGGTGAAATTCCGTTCTAATGCCAACATGTGGAAGTCCTAATACCTTTTTAATGCAGTGTGGCTCACTTCAGTTTTTATGGATTTTTGGTTGATGGTTTTCTATGAAAAAGGCAAAGATTCCACTGAAGATTTTATTTTATTTTTAAAGTAGAGAGGAAATAACAGTAGCTGCTTCCACTAATATTAAAATCGCTCATGGGGAATTTGTGTGGCCAGACCACTAATCTGATAGCATTGGAGTTCATAGCAAACAGGTAGAGTTCAGTTTTTCCACTTAATTTCTGGATTAGCAAAATAATTTCAAGGATAAAAATTAGAAATAGCAGTTCACGTCATCTGCAATTGTAAATCAGTGTAGCTCCATTGAGATCAATACGTGGTGCAAACAGAAGAGCTGTAGGATGCAAATTGACATAAGGTGATGATCAGACCCACTGTTTGGATCATAAATATTATGTCAACTGCCTTTGATGTCCAGTTTCTTTGTAGCTCATTCACTATTTTAATAAAATGCTAGGTTTCATAAAGCTGCTATCTCACTCCTCTCCCATGAAGATGAAGCAAAACCCATTTACAGAAGCTGAGGATCTGGCTTTATATTTCCAGTAAAATGGCTCATGCGTGTCTCTTAAATTTGACTTGATTGCAGTTTTTATATTTTCAATAATGTGTTTACATTGTCTTGTCTGTCAGTGTTTAGCAATGCCTCTTGGTTCATTTATCAACTTCGTGCTAACCCCAGTGTGTAGAATATAAAATATAGTTCTGAGAATATTTTCAAATGTCAAATTATGACGCACCCATAGCTCATCTTAAAAATATAAAAGGCAATTCCATCAGTATGTGATATAAGGAGGTGCTATCATCTCTATGAATGTGTGAGCAGAAGGATTTCCAAATAAAATTTCTTGCCCCCTTTCCCACCCCCTCACACCCCCCCGGCCTTCCCTCCCTGCAGTTTGTATCCTAGTACTGTAGTTTAATTTATATTCTGGCTTGAAATGTGATTTATTTAATTAGAAAAAATGACTAAGATAGTAGTTCACTAAACCTGTCGGCTGTGTCTAGACTGGCAAGTTTTTCGGCAAAAGCAACCGCTTTTGCACAAAAACTTGACAGCTGTCTACACTGGCCGCTTGATTTTGCGCAAAAGCACTGACGTTCTAATGTAAGAAATCAGTGCTTCTTGCGCAAATGCTTTGACGTTCCCGTTTGGGCAAAAGTCCTTTTGCGCAAAAGCTTTTGCACAAAAGGGCCAGTGTAGACAGCTCAGATTTGTTTTGCGCAAAAAAGCCCCAATGGCTAAAATGGTGATCAGGGCTTACTTGCGCAAAACCGCGTCTAGAGTGGCACGGACGCTTTTCCGCAAAAAGTGCTTTGTGCAAAAGTGTCCATGCCAATCTAGACGCTCTTTTCCGCAAATGCTTTTAACGGAAAAACTTTTCCGTTAAAAGCATTTGTGGAAAATCATGCCAGTCTAGACGTAGCCATCATGTATAAATAAAGACATCTATATTTAGAGGCCATAATTATGGCATGGTGTAAAGGATTGGTGAGTCTGCATTTAGTGTACTATATAGTTCCTGTTGGATAGATGTACTGAAGATGGGGTTGGTGGTGCAGACAGCCACCAGCTTGACTGAAAAAACAAGTCCTTGCTATTTAACAGCATCCACCTATATTATCAGTGAAGAGGCAAATAAGAGCTGGACTCTAGCCTTTATTTATTTATTTTAATTATAAAGGACTTGCAGCCTATAGATTTTTCTGTATAACCAGGGGTATGCATGTGAATTGCGTGGTATTCCTTTAACATGTTGCCATCCAACACTAGTCTATCAACAAGGTTAGTTTAACTGAGGTATTTGAAATTCAAATCTGAGTATTGTGGAAAGGGGATTCCTATGTTATGTTCCCTTGTAACAAGAAGCTCAATAAGTTAAAGTGTTACACAGTAGCCTTGCACAAAGAAACAACCTTCACATTAGGGAGCACACAGAAACTGCTTGGTTATATGGGAAATGGATAATATTTTATCATTGGGCCAAAATCAGAGGTGAATCTAATATACCTTTTTCCATCCTCTCCCTTCCAATGTGTACATCACACAAATGCACTGGACTGACTTAGACTCATATACACTTAACAATACATAGCTTATGCTCTCCCTTACACGTTGTTTCCAGATTTGGCTTGCTGAGTTTAAGAACCTAAAGATCTGTCTACACTGCAGTAAAACACTTGATTCTGACTCAGGCTCAGGCAATGAAGTGTAGAGATTTAGGCTTGGGCTGGTTCCTGGGCTTTCCAACCCTTGGGGGAGGAGGGTTGTAGAATTTGCACTGCAGTTTTATAGTCCCACAGCTGATGCCCAAGTCAGCTGATATGGGCCAGCCATGGGCATTTTATTGCCGAGTCCACATACCCTAAGGGAGCTTGCTAACCATGCAAGCTATTCATCCCTCTGCAAACTGAACGGTGAGGCAGAGTGCTGCACTGTAACTCCCTCGTGTGGATGTGGTGGGAGTGAATTTAAAAATAGGCTTGGAAGGATAAGGATTTTATTGGGAATTGTCAGTAAATGTTGATTTTGCTGTACACAAAACAAGTGGCTGAAATAAAGTTTGTCAACAATAGTCAAAATTTCCAGCTAGGTAAATTAAACAAACAAACAAAAAAGTGGCTTGAGAACATATTAGAGTTTGATTTTAAGATATCTGCCTTGTGTATTTTGATGTATGATGGTGAAAATTTGTATTTGTAATAGTTATAAAGCTTTAACTTTTTGAACCTCAATACCTACCGCCACTAAATAATTGTTTGCCCCCCCCCCAATTTCGCTTCATTATGAAAATAGAAAAAATGCTTAAAAATAAACAGTGAGATTATCTATCAAAATTATATCTATAAAAAAGAATTCAAAGTTAAAAGGTACATACAACTGGGTGAGAGTTTTATAAATATTTGCATCTGTAAAGTTGCCATGTCTAACTTTCATGCTCTAGCAGTCTTTAAAATTGTGATTTTTTTGATGGTTGGTTTTAAATCTTTGTTTTAGATTGGCCGTTTAGTGATTGGGCAGAATGGAATTCTTTCCACGCCAGCTGTCTCGTGCATTATTAGAAAAATCAAAGCCATTGGAGGCATCATTTTGACAGCCAGTCACAACCCTGGTGGGCCAAATGGAGACTTTGGCATTAAATTCAATATTTCCAATGGAGGTAAAGTTTTCTCTGGCAGCCAACGTTTCTTATATCTGTGAATATACCATCAGTGCTGGTCAGCAGTATATTTCACTAAACAAAACAAGTGATCTGTTTTCCCTGTAAAATAAGTGTCCCCAAGAGAAACATTCTCACCCCCTTGTCTTCTGATGCAGGCATAGAATGCATACTTATAGCACACTCTAAAAACTTTTTTTTTCACTTGTAGGTCCTGCTCCTGAAGGTATTACTGATAAAATTTTCCAAATTAGCAAGACTATTGAAGAGTATGCTATCTGTCCAGATCTGCAAGTGGACCTTGGTACCATTGGAAAGCAACAGTTTGACTTGGAGAACAAGTTTAAACCGTTTACAGGCAAGTGATACCTATTTGTCCTGGCATCAATGTAATTTTTACTGTCAAGAGGCAATTATATAACATGATGGTGCTTTCATTTGGCAAGGTCATGTAATAGATTTTTAAGCCCAAAAGGGGTATGATCAGCTAGTCTGGCCTCCTGCATAACACAGACAACAGAATTTCAACCAGTGATTCATCTGGCACAACCACTTATGGATGGGTTAAATTTTCAGAGGCGCCTAAATGGGTTAGAACCCTAAGTCCCACTTTCAAAAGTGACGTAAGCACTTTGGAGACTACATCCCATTAACTTCCAGTGAACACTAGGTTCCCCAGGACCAGATTTGCAGAATTATTTAGGTGCCAGGTAAGATTTTTCCAAAGCACCTACATGTCTAAATACTGCTGAAAATCTGACTTAAATGTCTGTCACTTTTTCGCATTTCCATATCAATAGCTGTGAATGAGCCACTTCCACCCTGATTTGCCTGATTTACACAAGTGCCCTCTTTCTCTCGTCCTTATATATATACCCATGCCTCTGTTAACTCCATTCCAATTCATCTGATGAGGTGGGTTTTACCCACAAAACTTTGTACCCTAAGGCTACGTCTACATTGGCATGATCTTGCGCAAATACTCTTTAATGCAAGAGTTCTTGCGTTAAAGTATTTGTGCAAGAGAGCGTCTACACTGGCATGTGCCTTTGCACAAGAGAGGTGCTTTTGTGCAAGAGCATCTGTGCCAGTGTAGACGCTCTCTTGCGCAAGAAAGCTCCGATGGCCATTTTAGCCATCGGGCCTTCTTGCGCAAGAAATTCATGTTGCCTGTCTACCCTGGACTCTTGCGCAAGAACAGTTGCACAGGAGGGCTTATTCCTGAGCGGGAGCATCATAGTTCTTGCGCAAGAAGCACTGATTTCACACGTTAGAACGTCAGTGTTCTTGCGCAAGAACTCCCCGCCAGTGTAGACAGGCAGCATGTTTTTGCGCAAAAGTGGCCGCTTTGGCGCAAGATCACGCCAGTGTAGACACAGCCTTATAAATCTGTTAGTCTCTAACGGGCCACAGGAATCCTCACTGTTTTTGAAAATGTGACTTCTGAAAATGTATCCCCATACCTTTTTATAAAGACATTTGATGCACCCCAGCCTATCATTGCAATTTAAAAGGTCTTTTTTCCACTTTGAACTTTTCTGGCTTCTATTTATTCAATCCTGTGGCTTTGTATGCGAGCTTAAAGCATTCTCTAGTATCTGATATCTTTTCCCTATATTGGTACTTATAGAACCATGATTGAATCACCTCTTTGTTCTCCAACAGACATTCTCTTCTTGTATTGCACCTGGTTGATTTAAAAAAAAGTTCATTTTAATTTAAATTAGACTGCTGGGCCCTACTAAAGATAACATGAATGTTGTTGTTCCATTTGTGCTACTGTATAATAGTACCTCTTAAAAATGTTAGCAAAACATAGGCAATTTTGCGTTTACATTTTTTGACAATTTTTTTTCAGGTTTTTTTATTTTGATTTGATTTTTATCTCTGTACAGGTTTTCTGTAAAATCAGACAATTTTTTGCAGACTTGCATTTTTTTTAATTTTTCAGATTTAATTGCACATATTTCACACTCTGTGTGTGTTAAAAAGAAGCCATTTAAATATTTTTTTAAAAAAGAACCTATTAAAATTCCTAGTTCCTTCAGTCTCCAGTGTTAGCGCACTGGGACTTCACATTAATATATTTTCCACCACATTTCCTATAGGTGGACCAAATTCCGCTCTCAGTTACACAGGTGCAACTCTTTCAGAGATACAAATGAGAGTTAGGTGTCAGATTCCCACTGACTTTTAGTGGAAGTTGTATGTCTGACTCTGGTAAATGCTTTTGAAAGTCCCACCCTCATTGTAACTGAGAACAGAATTTAACCTTCTGGAATGAAGAACAGAGAGATTAAGTTGTATAGGGAGCTACTTTTACTTTCAGGTTTCTGGCTCTGTTGATTAGTCTGCAAACCAGTAGGGAATGGCTGTATGTAGTAATGTTGTAAATCTTTTAGAAATTAGGACTGTAAACTGATCTGTTACCCGTTGTCTTTATTAGGAACTGATACTATTAGAGGTTCAAAGACCTTATTTTGAATGGCAGTTCTTTGTGCTGAGGAATGTCATTATGTAGTCATAAGTAGCAAAATCACCTTTTTGAATAGGATTTTTAACCTATCTGATCTGTTTAATCATTGCTAGTCTCTCAGTATATTCTTTTTTTTTCCTGCAGTTGAAATTGTGGACTCAGTGGAAGCTTATGCAAACATGTTGAGGAACATCTTTGATTTTAGTGCGCTAAAAGAACTACTTTCAGGACAAAACCACCTAAAGATTCGCATAGATGCTATGCATGGAGGTATGCAATAATTGCTCTCTCTTTTTTAGCTATTTCTTAGAGGGAGAAATTTTCATTTAAGAATTAACTTGCCTTTTTTTTTCTTTTGCTATGTTATATTTTCCTCTGTTTGAAAAATGCATTTAGGAATCCTAATTTGTTGCAGACAGAGCTTGTGGGAAAACTTTTTTCAAAAGCACCCAGGAGACTTAGGATTCTAAATGGTGGGACTTTCCTTTTCCCACCTCAACCTTCCACATGCTAATTTTCAGTATTTTATTTGTAAGGCTGGCTAAAAGGGAGTAGGTAGCTTTAGAGAGGTTCTTGCATACTGAGCTACCAATCACACCAAGTATAAGACTTGCTTTTTTGCTTGCCTTCTCTAACATAAACAAGAGCAACAGCATGTGCATTTAAAAACAAAACTATACAAACAAGTCTCCCTTTGGGGAGAGGATGAAAACCACACGTGATAGATATTAGCCACATTGCATAATGCACTGTTGGAAGGTGCTCAGATGTCACAGTGATGAAGTCAGCGTAAGAACCTAGATATCATTGTAGGTATATTATAGGGGGAAAGTGTTATTTAATTAGCTTGTATTTTTGCCTTCCTCCATCGGCATACTGAATGGAAGAATTAGAAACAAAGAACTGATTTGGTCAGTGCTATGGCTGGCTGAAAACCTCAGAATCCTGGGACAAAAATGTTTTTGTTTGTCGTGCCTCTTAGAAGTCTAGAGCTGTATTTGGGAAGCAGGCTCTTGGTTTTTCTCCCTCTGCTTCAGAGAGATGAGCCAAATTCCAAGGAGATGGAAACATTTGTGTATATTACACCTCTTTGTACAGAATGGGACAAGTTCCACATGGGATGAGGGGGAAGAAGGGCAAATAGCAGCAGGGAAAACAAGAGGCAAGTATAAGGTGGAGAAAAATAAAGAAGGGGCTTTCCTCCACCTATGCAAAACTTGCCCCTGCTTATTGAGATGAAATTTATGCCATAACGTACGTCACTACTGAATTTGGCCCTTTGTTACTCATGTTACTTCCCTAATGTTAATTGAGTCAATATAGTCTAATTGCAAAATTTGGCCCATAGTATAGAGACTTTCTACTGTTTTAATATAGACTGCAGAAAGCTAACTGGGGTCTTCAAGCCTGTCAAAACTGCGGAATCAGCTTCATAGTTGCTGGACCAAACTCAGTTGATGGTGTATTGACAGCTGACAGCTGCTGCTGTAAAGAGGGTGTCATGATATTAGACACTGATAGACTTCAGAAGAATCTCGTTACTAATCTTATGGCAAATAGAATATGTCCCCTAATAGCAAGGTTACTTCCGAACTGCAGTGAAAAAAATTTAAGAAGGGACATCAGACAGGTTGAATTTTCAGGTTTATTTTTTCTAACTTTATCTCTGATTTAGTATTTAACATAATAAAAATACTGTGATATCAAGAAGTGAGTGAGGGGGAATTTAGTGGAGGCTAGTGGAAATGCTGCACTGCTCAGCTGTGTCACTCTTATTAAAAAAGTAGGTTTTATTTTCTTGAGAACGAAACAAGGGTGTAGCCCAATCCTGCAACCAACAGGCAGACTTTTAAAACTAGTAAAGTTACCATTAAAGTCAATGGCACTCCACAGAATATCTGTCCATGCTGGTCTGATTGCAGGATTGGAGCCTTTAGACTTAACTATATAAAGATAAATCTATGTTCAGAAGGCTTGTGTGCCTAGAGCTACACGACAATTTATTCTGTGGGGCATTCTTAGCACCCTGTTTCCATCTTTTTGATACTACAATAATGTGCTACCTTGGAAATTCCATGCTAACTTTTTTATTTTAATTGCCTTGCTTACTAGTGAAACACAGAATATCCTGCAATAGATGTTTAGGGCCAGCCTTGCCATTTTCTCTTGTGTTCCACAAGGCTATTTCAGTGACATATATACAGTTTGAGCATTTGGGAAACAGGAAACACCCAGGAACTACTGCACTGTAACTAATACTTTGTGTAACTAAGTGATACTTTGTGTGACTAAGTTCTTGATCTTGTCACATTAGCCTTAGTTCAGCAAAATACTTAAACTCCTATTTAACATTACACACACAAGTAGTACTCTGGAACACTGTGGGACAACTTGTGTGGGTTTGGTCCTGGTCATGGGGTGCAGCTCATTGCAGGACCAGGCCTAAGCACCCAGAGAATGCTTTGCTGTACAGTCAGAAACCCATTAGTTCCCCATGTGTTAAAACGGAAAGATCTTCTTACTAGATGAGCAGCCTCTGGCCAAACCCTGGTTTGAACAAGAAAGTGCAACTGGTGGAAGCTTAATTTTAAAAATAAAATGTTGAATGGTTTCCACTTCTTTGCTCTGCTAGTTATGGGCCCCTATGTAAAGAAGATCCTGTGTGAGGAGCTTGGAGCTCCTGCAAATTCTGCTGTGAATTGCATACCTCTAGAGGACTTTGGTGGCCACCATCCAGACCCTAACTTAACCTATGCTGCTGACTTGGTGCAGTCCATGAAGACAGGAGAGTATGACTTTGGAGCTGCCTTCGATGGAGATGGGGTAAATGAACATGTGGCAATTCTACAGACCACGCTGCCCCCGCCATACTGTCTAGTTGTTCTTAATTACAAACCCTAGGGCACAAGCCTTAGAAGGAAGTGCTGAAATTGGAATAATGATTGTTGGATTCGCTGATGCACAGTCTGCACTGGATTTATCCTAGGCATAAGCAAATTCTATTGTTTCAGGCTAGTGATTCTTGGCAAATACTAGCTCGCACTCATGTTGGGCAAAGATGCCAAGACTAGATAAAGTCAATAAGGGTGCTTCTATGGGGAATGGGATTTTTGCCTTTAATTTCAGTGGAAACAGAATGGGACCAAAATGGGTTGCAGGAGCACTGCATTGATGTCCAAAGTTAGATACCCACACAGTACAAGGAGGGATTTCCCCCCCCACACCTTGTTGTATAGTTATGTCTGAACAAAAATTGCACACTCTAGTTTGTCTCTGACAATAATTAGTTACAAAGTTCAGATTATACTTAACAAGCATTAAAAGGTTAGGAGAAAAACAAGATATTGATGAAAATACCATAGATACAGTGCTGTTTAAATGATTCAAAACTCCACACTGTGAAAAGTAACTCTGTGGTGCTGTATGGATTTTATAGGGTGTGCCTGAAAAATGTTCACTGTGACACCTTTGTGCATACAGTTGGAGCTAGAACTGAATTGTTCTCCTTTGTCATCTTCGTTAGGATCGGAACATGATTCTAGGGAAGCATGGGTTCTTTGTTAACCCTTCGGACTCCGTTGCTGTCATTGCTGCCAATATTTTCAGTATTCCTTACTTTCAGCACACTGGAGTTCGTGGCTTCGCTCGCAGCATGCCTACCAGTGGAGCAATTGATAGGTAGGTGTCTGGGTGTGGGGGGCTGACAATTACTCATGCAATTTTTAAATCTTTCTTGGTGGGTGAATTGTGCTCTCCTCCAACCGGGACAGTATTAAAACATACCTGAAACAATATTTGTAGTGGGAATCATTTAAATAACTAGCGTTACTTCGAAATAACTTAGTCCACATCTACACAGCAAGCAGTTATTTTGAAAAAATGTTGAAATACTGTCAAGCTGGAGGACTTCTTACTCTGACTCCTGTAACCCCCATTGTATGAGGAGTAAGGGAAGTCAGAGGAAGAATGCTCTATTTTGAAAGAAGTTACGCAATTGACCCTAGGAAAGGCAGCACTGGAATGGATCTTGAGAGAAGTAGGTTCCTTTTCCAGCTCTGCTGAGTGGCCCTGGGTAATTCATTTCACCTCCCTGTGCCTCAATTTCCCTGTCTGTAAAATGGAGGTAATGATACTGACTCCCTTTTAAAATGTTTTGAGATCTGCTGATGAAATCAGCATTAGGGGTTTTTTTTCTTCTTTTTCCATGCTTCCCGACCAGTTCCCTCTCCCTCTCCAAGGTAACACAAGAATAGAGCAAGAGAACAATATACAAAGAGTTGTTATTTTTTAAAACATCAGACTGAATGTTATGTTAAATGAGATGCTTGATAACAACTTACATTACTGTTGCAGCATTTCGCAAGGGTGTGCTAATAATCCAGCTGTGATATAACTTACCTTTCTTGTCTTTGAAGGGTGGCCAAAGCTACAAAGATCGCTTTGTTTGAAACTCCAACTGGCTGGAAGTTCTTTGGAAACTTGATGGATGCAAACAAACTGTCTCTGTGCGGAGAGGAAAGTTTTGGTACTGGTAAGTTTTTGTTTCTAATCTCATTAATGATGTTGTTGTTCCTTACATTTGAATGCAGCTTAGCTCTTTCTGGAGCAGTGGTATTTATCTTTCATGTGTGGGAGTTAATGTCTCCTAAATCAAAAAACCAAAATATGTTTACAAGAATTACTGATGAAAACATACACAACAGTAAAGGTTTCCTGGTAAGTTGAGTCAGGAAAAAGCTAGTTTTTCCTTTCAGAAACTCAGGAAGTTCTATTCAGGAAGTTTGAGGGCCCCTTTACTAGCCTGTCATTGGGTCTGTGGGGATTAAATGCACTGCTAAATGTATTTTTTCAACTCTTGGTGGCCAGGAAAACCTTCTAAATGTTTTCATTTCTGGGAAGAAATATGGTTTGGTAAATGCAGTTTTATTAGAGGCGGTTTCAGTTTGCTATTAAATCTCCGAGCTTAATAGGACCCTGCTTTTCCTGTTCTAAAAACAAGGTTTGATTTATAGAGGTTAAATTAACACTTGCCTTTGAACTGTCAAAGCAAGGTGATTTGAGATACAGAACAAGTACCTTGGTAAATCTATTGGCAGTGTATGTCTGACAATACTGCCATTTGCACAGGGAAATTAAAATGCATAAAACTCTTTGCATAAAATGATGTGCTGCAATGTATTCAATTCCAAGAGAAGTTTCAGGGCTGTCTATGTTCTTCTGCATCTGTGTCACAAAATCTGAGTCCTCCTCCATGCTCTGGCAATGGTGGTTTTCATTACTATACAGGAGAGCAGCATCTGATTGGTGGCCATAAAAGATCTCTGGCCCTGATTCAGCAGAGCACTTAGCCCTGTGCTTAGATGCTTTGCTAAGTAAGGATGGATAGACTCATGTACTTAATGATAAGCAGCACACGGTCAGGATGTTCAGTGGCAGCTGTTTGTCTGATGTGTAATCGGCCTCTGATGTGAAGGCATCACAGTTATCTGGCTACAACTTCCAGTGGCTGAACAAGCTGCATCATGGATGAGCCTTGAAGGATATTTGCTGCAGTGTTGGGCCTGTCTGTATTAGTGATGTTGTTAGAGGGGGGCTAACGCTATTGCTTGGGATGAGAGGGAGGATGACAGTTTTGGAAAAATCAGAACATCTTTGTAAATGGTGCAAAAAATCTTGGTGATTATCATGAGATTTTCATTATGTTTTGAGTCCTTGCCTTGGGTACCTACCTACATGCATATGCCCAAGCATGTGGGTAGTGTATGAGAGAGCACCAGAACTGAAGCAAATGCCTATAACTCAAAAGGAAAAGAACTGGATGGCGTAGGCAGTTGCTGGGCTCTGGGATGTCTTCAGATCAGTGATTTTTCAAGTGGTGTGGGATGAGTAGTGTTCTAAAATCCTTGCCGTTGGATGCCCGCGGTGACATGGCTACGTGGTTTCCATCCAACTCAGGAAAACACTCACCCTGCTATGACTGGCATCCTGTGAGAGCCGGCAAGAGAGGGAAAGGTTTAGAATTTTGTGACTCAGAGGCTGGGGAGCCCTCCCCTCCCTGCAGATGGACATGCTGGCAGGGCCGATGCAGAAGGCAGGATCACACGGGTTGCACTAACACTGTCTGTGTTGTATCTGCTTGGTGGCTGGAAAGAGGGAGTGTGTCCAGGATTACCAGTCGAGCACATCATTCACTTCAAAGAATTAAAAGGGAAATGATATACTCTTGACCATAGTTACTAGAGTAGCATGCAGAATACGAGTCAGAGTATGCTGCCCAGGGTGCATTATGTATGGCAATCCTAGTGCAGTAAAATGGAAACAAACTTGTACCTTCAGAAATCTAGAGACACACTTAAAAATTCTGTTTACTGCAAAATGACAGAATTTCAGACTTCTTTCTTGAGCACTTCATACCAGGGATGAGTGGATACTGTACATTGCATAGGATCTCTATTTGGATGTGTACACCTGCTGAAAAAGGGTACCTGTCTGTATACTCCATGCTCCCTTGTAATAACTAAAATGCCATCAGAATAATACCCCGATGTAAAGGTCAGCAGTGCAATTTAGTATTACACCTCAGTGGTAAACCAGATAAGCTGACAGTTCAGTTCTCTAGCAATTCTGCACCGGTACAATTCTCCCGTTTACAAATGCCTGAGCAGGAAAAACATGAGATTTGCAGTGCATCCTGCACTAACAAGCATCCTGTGTTAAAGGGCATTGTTCAGTGTTTCTTGCAGGATTTTGCTGTGTTCACGTGGTTTCCAAAGCTTGATGGAGGAGTGTCTGTGCCTCTAATGGTACATTTACACCTTACCTGGGAGGTGCAGTTCCAGTTTGGGTAGATAGCACGGTACCTTGAGCGGAGCTAGCACGTGTCTAAGAATAGCAGCATTAGCACGGCATCGCAGGTAGTGGCACAAAGTAACAGCTCCTCCTGAATCTCTGTGGTGCTGCAGCCAATTCCAAGAATAAGTGTTGATTGCCTTGTATTGATCTGACCGAAGCTAAGAGACAGCTGTTTAAAGTAGGGATATGAATGGTTAATGGGCTAACCAGTAAGCATCATCTGGTGATTCTTACTGGTTATGATTAACCAGCAGCCTGGCCTGGCTGGAGCAGCCCACTGCACTGCTGGGCCCTCTACACCACAGGTGGGGGGCCACTGAAGCACGCCCACATTTAAGTGATTTACCAGTTACACACAACGTTTAATTGGTTAACTGATTAAATGGGATTTTACATCCCTAGTTTAAAGTAGTTGAATGTGCATCCCAAATTTCATAGAATACTAGAACTGGAAGGGGCCTTGAGAGGCCATCTGGTCCAGTCCCCTGCCCTCACGGCAGGACCAAGCACCATCTAGATAATCTTTGACAGATGTCTAGCCAACTGCTCTTAAATGTCTCCAGTGATAGAGATTCCACAACCTCCCTAGGCAATTTATTCCAGTGACAGTTAGGAAGTTTTTCCTAATGTCCAACCTAAACCTCCCTTGCTGCAGTTTAAGCCCCTTGCTGCTTATCCTATCCTCAGAGACCAAGGAAAACAGTTTTTCTCCCTCCTCCTTGTAACACCCTTTTAGATACCTGAAAACCGCTATTATGTAATCATCAGCTAAAAAAATTTTTTTTGCTTTCTTCTTTCCGTTCTGTGCCCTTCACTGTGCATAAGGAGTTACTTATGAGCAAAAATAAGGAACTGTGGGCCAGAATTTTAAAGGCATTCAAGCACCTTGTGGGATTTTAGGTGTTTTAAAGGTGTTCAGATGCAGTAAGTACTTTTGAAAATCCTACTAGGCAGCTTTTTAAAAATCTGCCCCTAAAATGGCTAGTTCATCTATTCCAAAGGCTAGAAGGGACCACTGGGATCTGTAATCAGACCTCCTTTATAGAAGACACACCATACAACTTCACCTAAATGTGTGCATGGCTTTGGGGTAGGGATGTAAGAGGTTAACTGGTTACCCAGTAAGCAGGAGGCTTACTGGTAATTGGTTAACTGGTACTGCAGGCTGGACCCTGCCTGTGGCCATGATGGGCACAGCAGGGATCAGCCCATGCTACCATGCCGAGACCGGAGTAGTCTCCGTGGCCACAGCAGTGGTTAACCAGTTAAACATCGTTTAACAGGTTAACTATTGTGGACAGTGTTTACATCCATATTTTCAGGGGAATTAATTTGTTTTCATGTATTTAAACGATAGTTAAAAACAGATGCGTTCTGGAGGATGTGGCTGTTAAAATTGGTCCAGTGTGTTGGTTTACATATGTGTAGTTGGCAGCTTGATGGAAGGGAGCTTAAACACGAACGCTCAAGTCAAGGAAATTGTTCCGCTTGTTTCTGCTTTTGCCGATTGCAGGCTCTGATCATATCCGTGAAAAGGACGGGCTGTGGGCTGTCCTGGCCTGGCTGTCTATAATAGCCACCCGCAAACAGAGTGTGGAGGACATCCTGAAAGATCACTGGCAGAAATATGGGCGGAACTTCTTCACCAGGTGAGGGAAGAGCCAGGTGATGGTTCACAATGATGAAGCACAGTCCTTTGTGGAGAACGAAATATGCCCAGTTCCTGGCCTTGGGACAGACAAGAGAAAGTGCTAAAATGGGGCAAGTGCCCAAACTGCTAAATACTGAAAACTTCTCCAAAACAATGTGAAGTGTGTAACTTACACCGAGAGAAGATTGACATCTAGAATGGTTTCTCTGTTTTAACTCACCTTTGTTATTTCTAGGGCATGGTAAATGTCTCAGCCGTTCAGTTTTACATGCCACGTGCATGTATATTAAAATATCTTTGGGTAAATTTAAAATGCTGGATTGTTATTCTTAATTCTGCATTATGTCCAGTTTAAATTGAAGCTTGTATGTTTTAAATAATCTTTTGTGTATTAATTGATATATAGGATTTTTATCTTCTATTATAACAGCATCTGTGTTGAGACCACAAATGGCAAGTTAATTTATAAGCTTTTCAGTGATAGAAGTGTTGTTTTACAGTATGGGGTATGCAGCTTCTAGCACATCTTGTTCCTAGCGCAGGGGCCTCTGGCAGTAGTGAGATACAAATAAATAATATACCTCAAGCCAGTGCTGTTCTGTGTTTCACTTCTGTAATTGCTAAATTCACCCACTTTAGCATATTTCTTTGTTACTCTTTGAGGGTTTTGCTTAACCACCTGTAGAACTCTTGGGTGCCTGGAACTTCAAAGACAATTTATAAGGCACCAAACAAGCTTATTTTTAAAGTGGTTGCTCCCAAAACATTGTTTGTCACTAATGTAGAGCCTCCCTAACTTTTCATTCTACCATGGCTGGTTCTAGGTATGACTATGAAGAGGTGGATGCAGATGCAGCAAACAAAATGATGAAGGATCTAGAAACCATAATGTTTGACCGTTCCTTTGTGGGGAAGCAGCTGTCAGCTGGTGATAAAGTTTACACTGTTGAGAAAGCCGATAACTTTGAGTACAGCGATCCTGTGGATGGAAGCATCTCCAGAAACCAGGTGAGACTAGGAAACTAGTCCTCAGAAACAGCACTGCAAGTTATTGGTGGAAAGTGTGGTTTTGACTAGGTATTTCCAGTTACAATTTCAACTAGGTCATTTTTAGCTTTGTGCCAACGGCTTTATCCCTCTGTTAAAAACTTCCCTCCCCACTTAAACTTAAACAACAACAAATGGTCTGGTAGCACTTTATAGGCCAGTGTTTCTTAAACTTTTTAAGACCGAGGAACACCGAACAATATATATTTTTTTTAATGATGAACACCAAGGATTTTTTGTTGAGGGGGAGAGGAAAATAAAGAAAGTCGGGGGGGAAAGTTATTGAGCAAAAAAAAGGGGGGGGGGTTGGGGAATTGTTCTCCCCAGCACATCTCCGACCGCCTCACAGCACCGCGGAACACAGTTTAAGAAACACTGTTATAGACTATTTGTTGGTTTTTAAGTTTATCCTGTGCAGACTAACTCGGCTACCCCCTGCAGCTCCTCCCACCCCCCCCCTTAGTTACTTGTGGGCCAGATCCTGGCCTCTGGTTGGTGCTGCTGAGAAGGAACCGAAGGAGGTAAGGCCCTGAAGGCTGTTCTAACCTGGCCCACCTGGCAGTGGCCCCAACCCATTATTAGGGCAGCTAAGGATCACCATGGTGCAAGGGTGGCCTATTCTGGCCTGACCCCATGCTGCCAGCTCAACAGAAGGTGGTATAAGAGCTGTGATGGTGACTTTGCTCTACCTAAGGATTTTTCTGTGCAGGGGAGACCCTTTGTTGGATGGATTAGCTGGGTTTGGGGTTGGTTTGCACAGAAATGGTGACACAAGCCAGATGAAACATGCAAGCCAGCTGGGGGGTGCGGGGGAAGGAGGGAGGGAAAGGGAAGTTGCCCCAGGGCCCAGTGATTCAAAAAGGTCTGGGGCTCCCTGCTGCTGCTGCTACTGCTGCAGCTGGAGCCCCAGCCCTTTAAATCGTCACTTCAGCGCCGGGCAGTGCACTCTGGGCAACTGAGGACTGCGAGGGGCAGGGGAGGGGACTGGCTGCGCCCTTGCTCCTTCCGGGAGTATGGAGTCAGCCCCCCCGACCTTGCTGAGGGGCCCAGCAAGTCTGTCAGCTCCCCTGGAAGCATGGCTCAAGCCCATAATGTTAGTGATAGGTTAGTGATTTCAAAAGGCAAATGAGTTTGTTTTATAACCTGATCCTGTTACTCTGTTGCCTGGCTTTGTTGGCAGCTTCTAGAACTCGGGCAGTGCTGCCACAGTTGTCAGAGAGCTGGAATCCTTATTCCAGTATTTGAGAATCAAGGAGCTGTTGAATATAGACAAGATGAGTTACCCAGCACTATGCAAGCTATTTAAATAAAATTGTCCTGGAGATGGGCCTGTTTCACAGCATAGTGTGGAGAGGGGCATATTAATTGGAAAGGAATAATAGACAGATGCCCCAGACTTGTTACATTGCTTGTAAAAGGACTGAATTATTTTCTTTAAATGGAGGCTGCCCAGAAGGGCAGTGGTAGCATGACAGGCTGGTATGCAGAGAATCAGAGCAGGTCTCTTCCCAAGCCAGCAACATGATGCTTTGGATTCAAAAGCTGTCATAATCTAGGAAATAGTCAAGAGTGGCTCAGGTCACACCTGGTCAGCCGTAGCAGGGGGAACAAATGTTGCTATTTGCAACTTCTGTTGCCCTCTGATTAAGAAAAACCGTGGAAATGACACGACAGGTGTGCTGGAAAATGCAGCTGGTAGTTGATGAGGCAGATAAATGAGAGTGTATTAATTTTGTTTTCCTGATCTGCACTTACTAGGGTTTAAGGCTTATCTTCACTGATGGTTCTCGCATCATCTTCAGACTAAGTGGTACAGGCAGTGCTGGAGCAACTGTGCGACTGTACATTGATAGCTATGAGAAAGATGCTCCAAAAATATATGAAGATCCACAGGTAACTGTCGTATCCGGACACTTGGTACCACTCTGTTCTGCCCTTTCCAAAAAGTTCCCTTCTTTTCTTTGAGGGGAGTGTGACGTGGAGAGCCTGCTATTTCAGAAGCAGGTGTTACAGTTAATTAAATCTCTCTGTAGAAGAGACCGTTAAACAAATCTCTCCATATGGAATGAGTAACTTATTATTCAGAATTCATCATAACTTCTTCCACAATTGTGTTTTATTTTGTCTGTCTGTGTGATACCTAGGATGTTGAGTGTTTGATTATAAGCTGGGGAAGATGCTGGTTCAGAGCCAAGAGGCACTTTAGGTTAGAGTTGAATACCCAGGGATCAGAAACACGTTTAGATCTATGTTTTTTAAATATGCCAAAAAAATGGGGTGTGGAAGACTGTACAGCCCTAAGATAACAGAATCTGTTGTCACGTTCTGCACTAGACGTAATGTACCTTCTCTAGGGTTCCATTAAAAAAAACCCCATAGAATACTAGAAAAGGAAGGGACCTCGAGACGTCACCAAGTCCAGTTCTCTGCCCTCACGGCAGAACCAAGCACCATATAACATCCCTGACTGATGTTTTTCTAACCTGCTTTTAAAAATCTCCAGTGATGGAGATTCCACAACCTTCCTAGGCAAATTATTCCAGTGCTTAACTATGGTGGTAACCTCTCATGTTCACTTTTTTTAACATCTCTGGTCAATGTCTCTGAACTCTTTTAGGCAACCTGTTAAGCCAGGAAAAAGGAAATATGTGGTTATATCGGGGATAGGATGCTGTGGTCGAGTGAATATCATTTGCCATTTGTGGAACATGGCAAAATCATGATTTGAGAACAGCATAAAACTGAGAAGTATAGAAGTTACCAAAGTAGTAGTGCTTGTTATTTCACTTCGTAATGTTCCATTGAGTTACTACATCTACCTTCCTCTCTGTGGCAGAATTCACTGTTGGTCTTGATTGTATAGCAGCTACCTTTCCGTAATGTTGAAATAATAGTACTCCAATCAGTGGTGAATGCGTAGTCATATATTTTAGTGACTCAGGCCAACAAGCCATTAGAGCATGAGTTCTAATTGCTCTGGTTGTAACTTGCCATTGGTCAGTGGTTTTGATCTGTTTTTGTGCTTTTGGTAGGTCATGTTGGCGCCTCTCGTTGGTATTGCACTGAAGCTTTCACAGCTCCATGAAAGAACTGGCCGCACTGGCCCCACAGTCATCACATAGAAAGACTAGGACCTATTGTTAACTACACGCAATTTGGAAATGGCTGGCTGTGCTGAATGAGCCCAACAAAATCGTCCAGTCCTCCTGTGTACCAAATGTGTCCCTAAAAGCAATGTTAACTCTATTTAAATGTACCAATAAAAGGGTAGATGTTATTAATAAACCAAAAACCTTATTCCACTGTGTATACTAATGTATTACCTATTTACGTCCTTTGGCACTATTATGATTTGGCTGTAACCCTCATTTAGCATAGCCGTCAGATTTGGCTTAAGTCATTTTTTTTTCTCTTGCTAAAACCAAAAGGGTTGTGGAGATCACAACGAAGCTACACTCTTCTGTGAGACTGGCCTTCTGTTCTGTCTCATGACAGTGCCAATATCTTTTCTTGATTATATATTAATTTCTTTTACATTTTATGCGTCCAGGCTTGTCTATGTGGCTCCAACAAAGCACACTAGAGAGGTGTGATTGCTAAAGGTCTTTTACATGTTACACTCTAAGGGCATGTCCACACTGGGGAGTTACTTCGAAGTAACTCCCCTTATTTCAAAATAACAGGCTTGTTCTTTCAAAGTAATAACACTTGCTTGTGAAGAGGAGTAACACTTACTTCAAAACTGTTATTTCAAAATAGCGTTCGTGTGGATGCTCAGCTGCTGTTATTTCAAAATATTTGCCCTCCAGAGGCCTCTCTCAGCTGCCCTTTTGGCCACTCTGACCACACAGCTGACAACTCCAATGCTCCCCTTCTCCTTGAGAGTTTAAAGCTGCACCACAGGGAAAGGGCTTGTGGCACCACACCAACCCTGCCAGCCCTGTTCCTCCTTTTGTGGAGCCATGGCAGACCCCAGCACTCCTCTGTGCCCCCCCATGGAAGCCAGCATACCTTCAGCCACCTCTGAAGCTCCTGGGCAGGGGAAAAAGAGGGCACCAGCCTGGACTGGGGTGAAAATTCTGGATCTCGTTGAGGTCTGGGGCAAAGAGACCAACATCCAAAATCTCTGCACCAAGAGGCAAAACGCTGAAGTCTATGGCTGGATGGCCATCAGCCTGGCCCAAAAGGGGCACAGCTGCACCCTGGACCAGGTGCAGATGAAAATAAAAGAACTCTGGCATGCCTGTGCAAAGGCCAGGGAGGAAAGTTCCCTCTCTGGGGCAGCACCGCACATGTGCCTCTACTACGAGCAGCTGGATGCCATCCTGGGAGGGAGGGCTGGTCACCTCCCCCCACCCTCATCGTTGACTCCGGAAGGACACGCCCATTGTCAACCTCCACGAGGGTGGGGTTATGGAGGAGGAGGAGGAGGAGGAGCAGGCCAGCCTGGACACCATGGCTGAGGGCCAGAAGGTCGTCATATGCCTGGAGCCAGACCCCCTCCCAGGATCATAGAACCATAGAGCTGAAAGAGACCTCGGGAGGTCATCAAGTCCAGCCCCCTGCTCTAGGCAGGACCAATCCCAAGTAGATCAACCCCGTCAGGGCTTTGTCAAGCCGAGACTTACATACCTCTAGGGATGGAGACTCCACTACTTTCCTAGGTAACCCATTCCAGTGTTTCACCACTCTCCTAGTGAAATAGTTTTTCCTAATATCCAATCTGGACCTCTCCCACCACAACTTAAGACCATTGCTCCTTGTTCTGCCATCTGTCACTACTGAGAACAGCCTGTCTCCCAGGGCTTGGATGAACCTGGGGAAGGCACTGTAGGTGAGTTCTGTCACTTTCCCTATATACATGCCTTCTCAGCCTGGGGCTTGCACAACCGTCTGAGAGCACTCAGCTTCATAATGCTCTCACAAAGGAACCCCTCACTCCTTCTCACAGGGTTCCTGGACAGACTGCCTTTCTCTGACCTCTGTGGTGGGACACCTTCCCCCAACAAGCCACCCCTAAAGAGGTTGGGGTCATGGAACCACACAGCAGTGCTGTACGTGGCACGGGTCATGCCTGCATGCTCGAGCAGCATCTGCTCCCGGTCAAGTGCAGCGATGCACAGGAGACTGATTCCCCTGCATGGGAACCTGCTGGGGGGAGGAAGAGTCTGCCGCTCAGACACACGTCTCCCAACACCCCCAATCCTCCAGTGGGAAGAGATAGAAGCTCTCTCTCTGTGGGATGCCACTAGTGCAAGACCTGGCAAGTGCAGGACACGGAAGGAAGCCAAGCCGCCCCATCCTCTACTCCCACCTGCAGGCTACTGGGCTGGCCAGCACCTTCCCATGCCTGCCTTTCCCCAGGATGTGGAGGTAGAGAAGCTCCCTGGGACGTCTGTGACCCTGCAGGAAATTGCCTGCTGTGTAGGTAACAGATGGCCTTGCTCGAAGCACATCACCATAATCTGAACCAAGACTTCAGTGTTGGCTCAGAGATTAGAGCTAGGTTTCATGCTAAGGATGTTAACTAACGAGTAATTTACTAGTCAAGTAGTCGATTAGTCAATGGAAATTCCATCAACTACTTGATAGGCACTTCCGCATTCCTCCTTTGAAAGGCAGATGTCCTTGGGGGCTCTTGCGCATTTCAAAGCAGAAGCACCCGCATGGAGCCCAGAGTCAGCAGGACTTCCCACTGGCCCTGGGCCAGTTTTGAAATATACAAGAGTCCCCAGTCGGGGTTCTTGTGTATTTCAAAGTGGAAGCGCCCCTCATGGAGCCTGGGGTCAGCAGGGGACTCCCCAGCTGACCCCGGACGCCGCACGGCATTTCCGAGAACCTGAGGTCAGCTCCATGTGGGGACTCCAGGGTCAGCTGGGGATTCCGGGGTCAGCTCCGTGCGACGCTGCCACTTTGGAACATTGCCTGGTGCTGCTGCTGTGAAGTACCCTCTCATCCCTCCCCCCCCTTTGCTGCCTTTAGCTGATAGAGGCAGCAAGGGGGGGGGGAATCAACTAGTCGACTCAACTGTCTGATAAGCAAATGCTTATCGGATAGTCGACTAGTCCTTAACATCCTTACTTCATACACAGTGTCTCCTGGGATGACTGCCTTTGTCACTTGTCTTCATAGCTGGGCCAGCTGCCAACGTGGCATGTCCACCGCCTCCTGCACCATCTTTCAACCCTGTGAGACCTGCAGGCAGAGGTGAACCCACAAGGACCTGATGCGGAAACACCTAGACAGCCTCTGTCCCTTCAGCTGGAGCTTCAACAAGGACGGCAAGGAGCACTGGGCTGAGGAAGACCATGTTGGAGTACCTGTCACACCAGCATGAGGCCACATGTTTCTCTATAATATCAGTGCATGGTTGTGTGTATGGAGCAGTCCACCAGCCCCCTCTCCATTTCCCCCCCCCCAACTTCCTGTCCAACTCCTTGCACCTGCCCCCCAACTCCCAGCACCCACACCCGCTCCCCTGGCCTCTCCTCCTAGCCCCCACAGAGGCTGCCGGGGTCCGCAAATATGTGGCAGTGGGTAGTCTTGGGCAGCCAAAGCCTCCTGAGGAAAGTGCCAGTCCTAGCCCCATCCCTGAGTTCTCCTCCTCGTCTCCTCAGGTTCTTTCCTCAGTCCCTTCCCTGTTGTATATTCCCCTAATAAGAAATTACAGTTATTTTTTCAAACAGAAAGGCTTTTTTACTTGGTCTGCAGGTGGGGGAGGGGGAGGAGGAGGAAGGAGGGAAGAAAGGCACATGGGCAATGCAAAAGCCCCTTATGGGGAGGCCTGGGGGAGAGTCTCACAGGTTGCCTTGGTTGAAACTCTCCCTCAAGGCCTCCCCGATGAGCACAGCCCCCGATGTACTTGTCAAATGGCAGTGGTGCCCAGCTGCTCAGAAGCCCTGGCCAGCCGCTTGGCCTCTGCCCTCCACCCTGGCAGGAAAGTCTCCTCCTTGCTCTCACGTATGTAGTGGAGTATACAGCAGGCTGCCACCACCTGAAGGATGATCAGTCCCTGAGGTCCAGGTGGATGAGGAGATTCCTGAACCTCCTCTGAGGCAGCTAGAGGCATTCTCCACCACCATGCGGCACCTGCTGAGCCTGGTGTTGAAGCTGTCTTTGGTGAGGTCCAGGCTGCCTGTGTAGGGCTTCATCAGCCAGGGGAGCAAGGGGTAGGCTGCATCACCCAGGATGCACGTGGGCATGTCAATGTCCCAGACCCTGATGGTGCAGTCGGGGAAAAAAGTGCTGGCGTGCATGCTGTGGAAGAGGCCCGAGTTCCGGAAGACCCGGGAGTCTTGCATCTTCCCCAACCACCTGATGTAAATGTCCGTGAACTGGCTCTTATGTTTCATGAGGGCTTGCAGCACCATCGAAAAGTACCCGTTTCTATTGATGTATTCAGAGGCACGGTGCTCAGAGGCCAGGATGGGGATGCGAGTGCCGTCAATGCCCCTCCCTTTGCAAAGCCAGTGATGTCCCCTTTTTTTGAGAGTAACGTTAGTTCGAACCAAGGGGTTTGGTTCGAACTAACGCGTCCCGGCGCACACTTTCACTTTCGAAACAGCTGTTGATCGGAGTAATGTGCCGGCGAGATCATGCTAATGAAGCGTGGGATATTTAAATCCCCGCTTCATTGACTATTTTGAATGCCTGCATTTGCATCCCTAGTCCGACCTGGGGTGCAAGTGTAGACATACCGTAAGAGACAGCAGCAACACTCTACCACTCACATGGGCAGCCCCAGGCTGCGCCAGAGGCGGCCCTATAAAATCTGCAGTTGTCGGGCAGATTTTGATGTAACCAGTATAGTCCCTGCCCATGTGATTTCAGGCACTGGGCAGATTATACCCATGTGACTACCAGGGTTTCCCACCACCATGTGGAAAGCGCAGGAAAAGGAGGGGGAAGAAGAGACACCAGTTGTTTTACAGTCCAAAATGGCGTCTGTGGCCAAAATGGCGCTGCCAACTTACAGAAGCAGAACGTGGGCAGTGTGGATCCAGTGTGCCATGAGGCACAGCAGGAGGCCCAAGAGCCTGGTACTGCTTTGCAGCAGCTCTGGCTCCATGTTGGAAGTGCTGTGGCATCCACAAGGGTAACCAGAGTACACGGCATGCTGTCCCTCAACGGAGTAGGCAATGGAGAAGTGGCATATGAGATGTGGGTGTAGAGAGGAGCCCCTTTAAGCACGAATCTCAGCTAGCTGCTGCTCCAGGAAGTGAGTGCTCTCCTGATGCCCTGCCCGGAGTGCTTCTGGGGGGCTTTCAATGCAATTCAAGCTCCAATGAGTATGGATGAGCTATTTCAAAATAATTCTGCACTATTTCAATGGCACCAAGTGCGGGTGTGCTATTTCGAAATAGTTATTTTGAGAGTTATTTCAAAATAGTTTTGTGAGCTTTAAAAATTACACCGTTCTGGCATGCTTTGTCATGGCACGGAGACAGGATCTCACAAGTGAAATGACTTGTATTGCTGTTGGGTACACCTCTTCACCCCAACAGGAGCTGGAACTGAGGGTGTTTCCATTATATGCAGATTTAGTTTGGTTTAGTGGCTGTCAACACTCTCACTATACAAATTGTTCAGCAGTTCTGTTCAGCAGTTCTGTTCTCCTTCTGGTAAGTTTGGTTGTTGTGTGGGGTTTTTTTAATAAAAAAAGAATGTGTATACACTTTGACGTGTTCTGCCATATAAACCCCCCTGTACACAATGCTAATAGCAAGCACAAGAGGATACTGAAGTGAAAAGGACTGGCTGGGCCATATTTACCCATATGCAGAATACGCAGCTGCATAGGGCACCTAAAAATTTGGGGCACCACTGGGTCTTAATGTCCATCCAGCTACTGCCTCTTCTCCCTGTTCTGTGACTCTGCTTCCTCTGGAGAGGATCTAGTTAACTTAAAAGTGAAAAAGCCTGCCAAGCCTATTAGCCACACATTGAACCTGTGAAAGCTGTTCAAGTGGTAATGAAACCACTGAACAGGCACTTGCCAACCTCAGGTATAGTGTGTCAGTTTCTGAATTTACTGTGTTAGTCAACAGGACCTTAGTTGAAAAATTGCGTTAAAAATATTTCATTAGTGTGTTGCTGAAGAGTATAAAACCACAGCTGTAAAAAGTCATCACCTCCCAGGACTGCTATTGGGCATAGGGGTCCCAGTTTAATAGTACTGCTTCCGGCCCCATAAATCCAAAGGATGGCCCTGTGAGCTAGTATTACTCTTCAGTGCTTTTTTTAATTTAAAATTGTAATAGGTTTGGTTTTTGAAGAAGAATGTTACACCCTGAATATAGCTCGTCATGAAATTGTATTGTTGTGATAAGATAGCTGAAAGAATAATATTTCGGATACCAATAACTCCATTGGTTATCATATTTTTTGAAGCCATTAAGTTGAAAATGGTTGGGGGTGGCTTAGATTGCTTGTCTACCTGTGACTCATATACTCATGTAACCTACCCCGTACAGGATGGTGTTTTGCACCTTCCAGTGATGGCTTGGCCATATACAGAAGTTGATGAGCCTGTGACTGCCTCAATTAACACCCTGGATCCCCTCGCTCATGTTGTAGAAGTTTATGCTTTAAGATCCTGAGGTTCCAGGTTCAATTTCTGCTGCTGATCTAGGCAGAAGTGTGGTATTACACACACATTGGAAATTCCTTTTAAAAACTGCTATGGGACTCTGAAGTGGATGAAAACTGGCAAGACTGAGGAGATTCCTCTGGTTTCTGTCTGTGAAAGTAAGAGGAGCCCACAACAACCAGCTTAGAAAGCTGATAGGGGAGGCAGAGCTAGCCAACCTGATACCTAGTCAGCACTTCCCCCAAATAGTTATCTTCAACATGTTGGGATACCATTTAGCCTCTTAGGAAGCATCCAAGGACTGTGCCAGGTTCAGAGAGTCCTAGCACACTGCAGAGGGATAGGGGAGCAGGAGCCTGATGTGGTTGTATGGGAGGAGGGGGTGGGAGGGAGCGGAGCCCAACACGTGGCCCAGCTGGGCTACCGGGGAGGGGAAGCCTGGTGCACATGGAGCTGGGAAGCCCAGTAAAGCGTCAGGGCAAGTGGATGGGGCCAGCAACAGGGGAGCCAGAAATGACCTCTCCTGGTCCAGTAAAATCTCTCATCTGGGACCAGTCATGTCCCTAGGGTGCCGGACTAGGGAGGTCCAACCAGTAGTAGCACAATTCAAGTCAACATAGCTTAGGATCTGTTTACCATGGGGTCCAGACGGCACTGGGTTAATGGGAGAAATTCTCCTGTCGACTCCTCTTACTCATCTCATTCTGGTGGGCTGTTGGAGTCAACATCCAAATAGCGGAGCCACCACAGCCTTGATCCACCCAGTAGTGGAGACAAGCCCAACACAATGAAGTTTGCACTCCATTTGGAACTTGAACAACTGCTTCTCCTGCCCTGTACATAATCTCTCAAAGAGCAGGCTGTGTCTGATACACTGTGATCCCTGATGCAGCAGGTGCAGTTCAACAAAGGGATCAGTATCAGTTTGTAGGGGTTTTTTTTTAAAGCTGGAAAAACAAAAACAAAACCTGCCACATCAACATAAGAAATGCTGAACCCAGGGAAATTAACTATTTTAATCTTTTGTGTACATGGCATGTGCCCATCTATGCCCACAGGCTTAAACGTGCTAACAGCTGATCAACAGTTGTTATACATGTGTGCTCAGCATTGTCATCCAGGCATTCCGCTGATACAGCACAAGCGTCTGTCTCCATTTGGGAGAATATTATTTCCTATGCCACAGGCATATACCTGCACTGTTGAGTTTGATCCTTTAGTATCATCCCTTGGTCTCTGATCTTAAAGGTAAGTTTGCAATACAGACCACAAAATCAAAAACTAGAAATGAAGTTACATTGCTGAGAAAAGTGGAGAAAAACAAATCAGCCTCATCTTTTGTCCAGATCTGTTGCTTGCATTCTTTATGCCTAAGTGACGCTACCCTTTATGGCTGCCCTCTTTTTAAAGCAGGTGCATCCTGAGTTCCTTTTCATGAAACTCTTGCCAATTTCATTAAAATTCAGCTTTTTTAAAAAAAGAACAACTTTTAATGAATCTAGTTCATTGGATGTACCATCCAGTCATCTGATGGGACTCGAGAATTATTATAAACATATCCAGAACTTGATTCACTCACTGCTTGCTTCATTGCTCGTAGTATTACAAAGCAAAATCAAAATGTTTCCCTCTGTCATTACCCCTCCTCCACTGGGACAATGTGTCATGTGTGCTTGTTCAGAATATGGCAATTTAGGTCAGTTGGTTTGGATGTGTGAATGGGACAAGCGAAATGCTCTAGGCAAAAGTGGATCAATAACAATTCCATCTTAGTGGCACATATGTAACCACACACAGCCAATCAGGTACATTACGGCAGATGCAGTTTAATGTTGGTAGATGCAGTCATCCTTTCATATTTGCTTTGAAATGCCATGTGCAGCCTGGAGCCAGCTGGGGATTGCCAGCTGGCCCCAGGCTGGTGTTTCAGGACAGCAGAGCTTAGGCTCCATGCGGCACTGATCTTAGAAAAAGACTTGTACCTCAATATTTATATTTGCGCCAAAACTCCTCTATATGTGTACTACAAGGAAGTCCTATAATGCTGCAAATACAGAGGTAAAGTCATGGTTCTTACCCTTAATAGCATGGCAGTTGATTTGGCTAATTGGTCTAGCTCAGGCAGAGTTGGAGACATTCCTACTCCATCATGTTCAGTTATTCAGAAGTTTCTCAGAGGGAAAAAAGTGGGTTGGGATTTTCTTGTCTTAGCACAGATTTTCCTGGGATTTTTCTGCTTTTAAATGCCTGGCTTCTCCTGCGTGTAAGTAACAATCCTATAACTATTATAAACTGAAACATCTGTATGCCAAATGTCATATGTTCCCATTACTAATTTTTCTTACACCAGAGGCAGATGGGATCAAGTTTGTAAAAACAGCTGAGTTTGTCCAGATCATGTGATCCTTCTTCCTCCTGGAAAATCAAAAATCAGAATTTTCAGAATGCGTCTTGTACCACAGAGTCAAAGACATTAAAGAATACAGTGATGTATCAAGGACTACAGATAGATCATAACACCTGCAGCCATAGAGAACAAATACCAGCTGGATAGAGGCAGCTGTTTGGGGGAGTGAGAAGAGTGAGTCTTCTACATGGAATCATTCCCCACCAGTTCTCTGGAATCCCTACAGGCTCCATGGATTGGAAGGAGACTGCCTAAGACTGGTCTAGTCTTACAATGTTATCTTCCCTCAACCCTGCAGAGCTCAGTGGGTAAGATAATGCTGACTTACCATCTAATTACCAGATTCCTCTTCCATTTTAGGGAGGTTCCAGGGGCAGCAGAACACAGAAGACACCCTGTCAGCGTGGCTCCTGTAGGAAATGTGATGCCCATAATCCTACAGGTGCCACTGGATGCAGAGGGCCAGATGGCGATCTCCTACTATGGTCAATGGGCCTGAAGCCACAGTTGTCCTCAGTAGCCATTTTGAGAACGGTAGCTCTGTTTCTCTTTCTGATGTATTGTGCTTAACAGGACCGAGTGTCTCTTCCTACTCACAACATAGGTGGGCCACCATCTTCCCTGAGGGCAGCAGTGGCTTCAGCCTTTTGGAGAGCAATGGGAGATGGTGGCCATTTTGAAAGGGGGCAATTCTGCATGACAGATCCACTTTATTATAAAAAATAAGCAACAACAAAAAAACCATCGATCCTAATATCTTTTCAAAATGTACCCATTGCACCAGATCTACTCAACAGGTACACAAAGCAGGAGTGGGGACACCAGATATGTGTGAGTGTAATGGAATGTAGAGAGTTAGGAAGGAAGGGTGTTTGTGTGCCAGGATACCAGCTTCCAGAGAACACCATATGACTTTGCTATTCAGATGTTTTCCCCCCATTGTTTGGCTGCTCTGGTAGAGATTGATTGATTGATTGCTGCTTATGTGTGTATATGTTGAAATTTTTTTCCACTCTGGCCACATAATGCCTACAGGCATATGTGTGTATGTGCACTCACACGTCTGTATGCAAGGTACAGGGGAATATGGGGAGGTGCTGAAGGTAGAGGGAATTTGGAAGATATGTGCAGGGTGATGTAGGAAGGTGCATGAGGTAGGGGGAGTTTGGAAGACAGGAAGGGGGAACTACAGTATACTATAGTTTTGCACTACTTTGGGAGTTTAAACTATTTTTAAAACAGTTTAAACTTTTATTGCTACATTCACCTGTACACTGTGGCCATTTACCATATTTTGGAAGAGCACCAAGAAGCCAAAGTGTATGAACCAGTTGAAGTTGATACTTCATAGTTCAGCCAGTGATTGACTGCACAAGTGCAGAAAAGTTTAATCAACCTTGAAGACCCTTATCAGGCCAAATTTGCCAAGCACATAGCAACAGAGGAGCTCTGTGAGACCCAGTGTCTTGAAACACGAGTATTCACATGAACAATTAGTCGTTGTCCTCTGCTCCCTCCCCAACTCCCCAGATTAACTTCCCCCAAGAGCCCAATTCCAGATGCCTTGATATTTGCATTAATCTCTGTTCCAAATTAACATAATGCACTGTCTGATGACTGCATGCAGTTTCCACCAGCCAGAAACTAAAATAGCAAAGATCTCACCTGTGACATTGGTACCCCCCTACAGGAGATGTAATGCTTTAGCAGAAAATTGCAGTATCTTCTAGACCAGTGTTTCTCAACCAGTGGTATGAGTACCCTTAAGGGTACTCGAAAGATGTCTGGGGGGCGCGGGAGGGGTACATCAACACAACTGAAATTTGGAGAAAATTAAATTTTTGTTTTAAGTTTTACAGCATTTTATTATTTTTGTACTTTTTACACCCAAAAATGTCATCACCTGCCTGGCTACAATTAAGTTATTTAAACAAATACGTTGCAATGGTAGAAAAAAATTTTGTGTGTCTGAAAACTGTAGGTACTGGGGGTACTTATAATTTTTTTTTAAAAGGGTGTACTTTTTAAAAAAAGGTTGAGAAACACTTTTCTAGACTAGGTCAGAAGTGGCAGAATGGCTTTGAAATCTCTTGAGTTTGAGTGGGTAAGTTTGTAATGTTTAATATTGCTCTGTAGGTGGCAGCATCAGTAAGAGCCAATCTACTGAAAACAAATTCAACCCCTCTTCACTTCACTTATTTCTGTGAAATTTTATCTGTAAACAGTGAGTTTATTCAGATTTTCAGAAGTGCCTCAGTGACTACATAAACTGTGAAGCCAACTATCAGCTTTTCAGTACTGAAGTGTGGTCTACCCATTCTTTGTTTTCAAGCCTGTTGAATGTTTGTACAAAACCAAACCAAGTTTGTTTAAATCAAAGGTCATTTTTACACCTGTTAAAACATTTAAAGATAATGAAGTGTCATGCCATTTACACAGCATGTTGCCACGTAAGTGCAAAATATCTCAAAGACTAGAACGTAACATTTATGGTAACATGTCTAGTTACCAGTGGGAAAAATTGGGTTCATCCATCCACACTTGCCATGAAAGATGAATGGTATTTAGTATTTGCTAAATAATTTGCTTGGAATTATGGAGAATTGCTTTATATTTTTGTTTAATTCTTTGAATTGTAGTTCTGCTTGCACAGGCTGTTCATAGCATTCCTCCTGAATTTTAATTCTATAAATTCTGAGTTCTTCCAAGATTTAAATTTTCCAAACTTGTTAACTTTAAACATAGGTGAGTAATTAAGTGGAGGAAGAAGCCTCATTAAAAAATACCAGCATTCTGTAGCATACATTAAATATTGAAATCTTGCCTGGCATGCCTGCAATAGAACTGAACCAAAGCTTTTGTAAAGTGAGCCGTTTTATCCAGTAAAGTGATGTTATTAAATATCCATTCTCATACTATTTTTAATATGTTGCAATTCATAGTTTTTTTGTGTCTCCTTGTTAAATAAAACCCTGATTACTTATATGAAAAAGTCACATGCTCAGATTCTGGAGTACACTATCAACTACAGAGAAAAAAAATGAGGCCTGTTAAGGACTGATGGGGGAACACCTCTTTTTGGAACACCTCTAAAATAGGCTAATTATTAAATGTGGAAGCTATAGAGGTAAGATGTCTCATGGTTCCATGATACCATCACACAATCAAATTGACTTATAGACAAATCACAAATTCATTATACATATCCACTATAATTGTATCAACTCAAGGCTTAGGTGTGAAATTCTGCTCTGCTGAAGTCAATGATTGATGGTGTGGGGCGTGGATTTCACCTTTTATGCCTACTTGTTTATGTTCATTTTACAGTTGCAATGTAATAGATAATGACTTCAGCACAGGGCATTTCCTGGGGACTAATGACCAGCTGGAGGTTAAATGTCCCAGCTGAATCAACTCCTGACTGATGATTCATTAGCAGGAAATCAGGTCTGCAGGCATTGATACACACAGAGTAGACCCTAGGGAGAAGAGTTCATCAACCCCAAACAACTCATATCTACCCACACCAAAAAAAAAAGAAGATTGGATGTTGCTAATGGGAAATTACTATTTGCTAAAAATGTGTTGTCAGAGACTAAGGGAATGATAGAAACCTCTTGGCCAACTTTTGTTCCTAGCCTTTTAGCTCCTCAACTCCCACACTTTTTCTTTTTTTCATTTCCAGACTTTGGAACTGAATCCATCAAATTACTGCATTAAAAGCTTGGTCATTTTAGCATGTGGAAGTTTCTGCCACTTCAACCAATGCTTGGATTATGACCTCACCTGAAGAATTCCCACATGGCGAGAGAGGCAGTGTTCCAAGTTTATGGGCATGTGCAAGCATTGAATGCTTGGTCCTTTTTTGTGGACCAGTGATCATGGTATCACCCATTTAAGATGAATTCAGAACTGTTTCAAAGCCATTTTGGAGACATTACTTTCTCAGGCTACGCGAGCCAAACACCTGTTTTGATACCACAACAGGATGAGATTTTTCCATGTGTTTAAGCACTAAAGATGCTGATAGGCATCTAATAGGATTCAAAAGCATCTAGGTGCCTCACTCCTTAGACTTGACACCAATCTTCATCTTTAGGTGCCTAAATACCTTTAAAAATCTATGTTTATGCTTGCTTGTGCAGGATATAACCAGGAGGCAGTATCTCTACGCCTCTTGATTTATACTTAGATTATAAACTCTATATAGCAGGAATTGTCTTTTTGTTCTGGTGTTTGTAGAGTGTCTAACACAATCAGGACCTGGCCTATGACTGGGGTTTTTAGACACTATGATAGCATAGGTAATAATGAGAAATGAATCTCAGGGAGAAATTAAGGCAGAATACATTATACTGGGGTCAGGATCTAAAAAGAAGTGCTTCACAGCTGACAATAAGCATTTTTTAAAGATCTAGTTCCTATATAGTTAGACAAAACATAACTTTTAACACTACAGGTAGAACCTCCCTCATCTGGCGCTCTCTGGTCTGGCTACATCCGTGGTTTGGCTTGATTTCAGTTAGCTGGATGTCCACGTATGGGTGTGGCCAAGTTTTCTGCTGTCGCATAAAATTTATTTACAGCCACCAGTCTGGGCGCTGTGCTGTTATTTAGCGCTAATTTACCCCTAAATATCTTCTAAGAGCCCAGTAAGCAGGGGAAGTGTTTCTAATGCTGCTAGACAATACTGGCCTCCGGTGGTTTGGCAAATTCTCTGGTTCAGCACCAGTCAGGTTCCGAAGGTGCTACGCTAGAGAGGTTCAATTTGTATCTGTAATAGCACTTTTGGTGAGTTCCCAATATGGTACAGTCCCCATGTTGACCAACTGGAGCAGCAGATTCCCAAAAGTGCTCCCTGTCTTTTTCAGCTACAATTAAATTTCATTGTGTTTAGGTCTTGTAGCAGGATTAAAATAATTGCCAGTAGAGGGAGAAAACCACACGGAAGAATCATGTGTCACTATTAGAATGTATGCAAAGCTCTGAATCATTTCATTCTGTTTATCTGCTGTTCCTTTGAGAGCTAGAGGAGCTGGAGGGAGGCAGAGTTTAAGATATTAGCAAGCAGAATGCTGATGTTGTTCCTGGCATAAAAATCATTCTGTATTGGTCATCTGTGTCCCTTCACAATGCCTTTAACCACCCATGGTTAGTCTTATAGAATTTCAGAATATGAAAAACTCAACTGTTGTTATTCCATACTATGTAGGCAGTTGGCTCTGGCAACAATAAAGCTAAGATTCCTGGAAGCAGTAGTGGAAGAGGAGGGGTGGGGTGCAGTTATTCAGAATAAAGCTGATCAACGCAGATTAAAATATGAGAAACAACTTACTCTTTAAGCAATGCCAGAGTTATGGAATTACAAGACAGTAGGAAGAGACAGAATCCTTCCAATTCAATGTAGAAGAATCAAAAATTAAAAAGCTGGTTTGGATAAAGGAATGTCTTGTGTAATGAAACAATAATATGCTGAAGCTGAATGTGGAATGTTTTCAGAGCAGCATCCAATGTGTGGTGTTTCACTCTGAGCTGGCCTGTGAGTAGCAGTTGAGTAGGGTAATGTGCAAATGACTCTAATTAGGGCACATTATCTGCATGATGACCCTTTACAACTAGATAAAGAGGAGGCAGAGTCTCATTATTTAAATGAAGATGAACTCCAGAGCAGAAGCAAGTTATTCACTGTCAATTAAACAAGTTCCTGGGTTGAAGGGGTGACCAAAGCAGATAAATGTCCTGCTGTTTGGGAGCAAGATGAAAGTTGGCAATATTTACCTTTTACATGTAGCAAGTTTGCTGTTTTATGTGTGAATAACTAAGACCAGATACAGTCAGAGTGAGAGAGAGAGAGAGAGAGAGAGAGAGAGAGACTGTGAAAAGGCAATGGGATAAGGATTTATCCTCTCTAAAGAACTGCCCAAAACCCCATCATCTTTAATTGTCACCCTCCTCTGTTTCCATTGTTTTTTTCCCCTATGGTAGCTGGAGTGTACTATAAAGCTAAAAGCATAGAACCCTTCTATAATTGTAAACAGCTTCACAGAAGAAAGTTTATGGTGGCAGCATTGAGATTCTTTGCTTTTAAGGTCCATGGCACAAAATGAAAGACTAATTCTAAACAACGTTGGGTTTTTAGTTCTGCACAGCAGGAGTTTAAAAATCAATCCTACTTTGGGTAGGAATTTGAAGGGGCTAAAAGAGTTGAACCACAGATCCCTGGTCTACACTAGGGAGTAAGTTTTAATTAAGATATGCAACTTCATATGCGTTAATTGCGTAGCTGAAGTCGAGGTATCTTAACTCGGATTTTGGCACCGTCCACACCGTGGGAGGTTGAAGGGAGCACACTCTCCCTTTAACTTCCCTTACTCCTCATAGAAGCCGGAGTACAGGCATCGACGGGAGCGCCCTCTCAGTTTGAATTAGCATGTCTTCCCTAGACCTGCTAATTTGAATCACAGAAGATCGACTGTGGCTGCTTTGATCTTATCTGTAGTGTAGACATGGACTTAGGCAATAGCTAAAGTCTGCATATTAATTTATAGTCTCTGTTCAGGTCCATAGAAATACGTGGGCACATCACAAGAAGCACATTGTTTAGGCAGGAACACAACCCTTGGCGAAAAGGCGAGAAATGAGCTAATACAGGTTGGACCTCTCTAATGCGGGATTCTCTGGCCCAGGAATATCCATGGACTGGCAGGACTACGGATGTTCCTGGACCAGAGAGCCCCTGGCAGCTGGGAGTCATGGTGGGACTTGGAGCCCTGCCAGAGTCAGGAGTCCACTGAGGGTCTGTCCGGGCTGGTGGCAGGGGGGCTGGTGGGCAGGAGGCCAGCTGGGCCAGTGGAAAGGGGGGCAACAAACAACGGGGGAGCCTGGTGGCCGGGGGAGAGCCCAGAAGTCGGCAGCATAGTGGCTACAGTTGACTTCCTCTGGTCGAGCAAACTCCCTGATTCAGGACTGGTCAGGTTCCGAGGGTGCTGGACCAGGGAGGTTTAATCTATACATCAGTTAAATCTTACGTAAGCCTATGCACCACTTAAGTTCCCAAACATCGTGTTAGCTGTCTGAAAAGGGCTGAATTTCACTCTTGGTTTACTAACACTGATGTACAAGTACCACACACTTATAGTCTGATTATTTTTTCACTTGGACTCCCATTGACGCCACAGAGATTTTTGTATGCTCCAAAAATCATCCCACTAAGGTTAAGACAAAATTCTGAGCTGAAAAAGAAGTTGCCATTTTGGAGTTTGGAATCATGGATTATTGAGCATATGAAATAGAGAATCCACTCTCATCTGGCTAGTTTCAAGCATTTAAATATAGGTTTCCATTTATATAAGATTGTGGTGTTCAGCGCGTTTTAATTACCCCAAACTTCTTTTCTTTCTGTGGTCTACTCTGCAATTTTCAGACCAAACTGAACTTATTGTCCCTGATTACATAATCCCATTAGATGTCCTGACCTTGATTTATCTACACCATCCAGGAACTCAGGCCATGTAGGGTTCCTTTCATAACTAAAGCATCACATCGGCTGTCTTTGCAGGTTCGGTTTAGGAGAAGACAGATTCAGAGGACCGTACGTTCAGCACACACTTTGGTTTACACAAGTGCTGTTACAAGCAACAGGCATCTATGGAAATTAGAAATAGGAGTAGTAATAACAGTACTCTTACATCCTGCTGTTCAGCAGTAGATCTCATAGTACTTCACAAAGTGCTTTCAGGTCAGTACTGTTATCTTCATTTTTACAGCTTTGGAAACAGAGGCACAGAGAGTGAGAGAATCTGAATGTGTTTATTTTCCAGATTTATCTCCTTACAGAGATAAGCCCATGAATCAGTCACGCACCACTTCTTACCACCAACTCAAGTGTCTTTTTTTATAAACACCTTTAAAATGGCCTAAGTGTTTTGTTGCTTCCCCTGTGAACATAAGAATGACCATTCTGGGTCTGAGCAATGGTCTGTCTAGCCCTGTCTCCTGTCCTTTGAAAGTGTCCAGTGCCAGATACTTCAGAGGGAATGAATACAACACAGGGCAATTATCATATAGTCCAGTCCTCTCGGCCAGTCTCAGCATCAGAGGTTTAGGGACACTGAGAGCATGGGGTTGCATTGTTGACCCTCTGGGCTAACAGCCAGTCATGGATCTAACCTTCATGACCTTCTCTAATTCTTTCTCAGATTCAGTTATACTTTTGGCCTTCACAAGATCCTCTGGCTACAAGAGCCACAGGTTGATGGTGCATTGTGTGAAGCAGTACTTCCTTATGTTTGTTTCAGACTCGCTACTTATTAATTTCAAGAATGCCTGGGTCTTACATCATGTGAAGGGGTAAATAGCACTTTCTCCACACCATGATTTTATAGATCTTTCTCATCTCCCCCGAGTGGTCTCTTTTCTAAGCTGAACATTCCAGTCTTTTACATCTCTTTCTATATGGAACCTGTTCCGTAACCTTAATCATTTTTCTTGTCCCTCTCTGTAACTTTTTCCAGTTCTAATATATCTTTTTTTGAGATGAGGCAACTAGTATTGACACATGATTATTCGTAATTAAAATCCCCATTTACTGAGGAGTCGTGACAACAGACTTCAAAGTAAAAATGTGGACAGTTTTTTATATTCTGTGCAATTGTATGTTCACTTGCAGTATGTTATATAGAATGCCATATAGAATACTGGGAGGAGTGTGATCCTAGGTAAGCAAAGGAGACAAAGCTGGAACTCAAGCTCTGTAACAACCTCTTTGATTGTATTTGGAAGCATTTTCTTTAATAACCATCTCCTGTTTTATGGAGGATTGTGATTCCACATATTGTGACACTCCACCAGCTGAGAGGTCATCACTACTAGTCTAAGTAGATGTTTCTTAACATGAATTGAATGAAGAATGTGTATTAGAATTTTTGAATGCATGCATGATAAAGATGTAAGCAAGAGGTTGCAGAGCCGTAAGCTCAGAAATCAGGTTCCTTAAACTATCACAGTTTAAGGGCCCAGTCCTTACTGATTAGTATAGTGCTTAATACCCAAATGGTCCCCACCTGCCAATATTTGTAGAAGTCAGTTCTTAATTAGCATCTGGGCTTTGGCTTGGTATAATAGCATCTGCAACAGGGTTTCTGGCAATGTTTCAGTTATAAATTCTCATTTTAATACTTCATCTGTTTTGAAGCATACAGAGCTGATAACTTTTATGCTAACTCTCAGGCAGTGTAGGATTTATTTATTTTTTTACTTTTATAAAGCAATAGTGATGGATTCAATTATTGCAAACTAAAGAACAACCACCAAAACTATATGTTAGTAATTTCAAATTCCCAAATCATGCTTGGGAAAATTTTTCATCCCCTCCACTCCCTCCAGAAGGGAACAAAAAGTCAGTGCTCAATCTGCTATCATGATTTCTACTTCATCCCAGTTATTGTAAATGTTTTATAAAAGTAGCTGAGCAGCATTTTTCAATTTTATAGCGAGCGTTTGAAAGCCACTAACTAGCTAAATATGTGTGTGCATGTGAAACTTATTGCATGATGGATAATAAGGAAATAGTACTTTCATATAATGCAATATCCCTCCTAGGAGAACGGATTTCTGCTCAGACACATGAATAAAATAAAAATATTTTTGGTCAGAAAGAACTGAAAATGTTTTTTTTTTTTCTCATGACACTGCAAAGCAAGAGATTTCGGGTTCCTGGTTCCATGGGCTGCTGGAAATTGTAGCAAAGCTACTTTTTTGGCTGTAGTGAAGGGTCCTATATTTCTCTTTCCCATTCATGAAGAATCACTTGCAGTAGTTTTACAGCACAGTGACTAACTGACATTCTAGGGTCTCTAACCCAGGGCTTACATTGCAGTATAGATACAGCCACAGGAAAACACCGTAGCTTGCTCCACAGACTCAGGCTCATGGTGCTCAGGCTGTATAGTTGGGCTTGAGCCAGAGTACAGGCTGTAGGACCCTAGACTCCAGCCTCAGCCTGAACATCTATGCTGATGTTTTATAGCTGTGGAAGCCAGAACCAGCTGACATTAGTGGGTTTTTTACTGCAGGGTAGATATACCTGTAGATTCTGTGCTTTTCTGGCATGTTTGGTTGCTTCAATTTAAGGCTCTGAAGTTAAGGAACTTATAAACTTAGTTAAGCAGTTCCCCACTGAGCTGTCCCTGCAATGGATCACTACCTTGTTGCGGTTGGGGAGCTTGTGTGTCTCAGTGACCCCTAGAGCTATGGCGGCAGGAGCCTAGTGCTCCTGGTAGGATCATCTATGCCAGACAGGTCAAAGGGTAGAGACCAGACTAAGTGTGATTCACTGGTCCTCTGGGTCGGGGGTTCGGCTCAGGGCTAACAACCCTGACCTAGAAAAAAAAAATTGTTACGGAAACAGCAATGAAGAATTCTCCTACAACTTTGTGCGATGGCCTTCCTAAGTCCTCTTTGGAGATCTGTATGACTGACAGTAGTGAAAGCTGTGAGGAAGCTACTGCCATGATGATGCACAGCAAGACAAAGACCAGAATTGGATTCTGAAATGCAGGGCCGGCTTTAGGAAGTGCGGGGCCCAATTTCGACGGGGCCCCGCAGCAATTTTGGTTGAGCAAAGAAAAAAAAAACCCACACACACAAGTTTGAATGGGGGCCCCCAGGAATTTTTTTGATTAAACAAAACAAAACAAAACAAAACAAAAAGGCACACAAAAAATCCCCGCCAACACACACACACCCATTCCCCCCTCCCGCAGCACAGGAAAACCCTATGCTAAATTCACACCTCCTGCAATGCAGGCAGCCGTTGCACTCTTCCTCCAGGGCCAGCGCCCCCTCCCGCAGCACGCCCAGCAGGGGCAGCAGGTTTGTATAATTTTTGGTGGTGCCCCATTTGCCACACCTCCTGACCCCTGTTAGCCACACCCCCTGACCTCCGTTAACCAGGCCTCTGGAGGTAACACACTCGGGGCAAGATGGACACATGACCAGAAGTAAAAGGCGTCATGTCACCCCTCTCGAAGGACTTTTCCCTCCATCCTCCTACCAGCAGGGATTAGTTTGGCCCCCACCAAACCCCCCTCATGCAACTATCCTGCAATTGCATTAACCCAATGTGTGTGACATTAGCTTAGGGGCAGAGAGGCTGGGGGAAGTGTTCCCTCTAAGGCTATGTCTACACTCGCGGCTTCTTGCGCAAGTACAGCCGTTCTTGCACAAGAACCCACAGAGCAGCCACACTGCCTGCCTGCTCTTGCGCAAGGAAATTTACAGTATGGCGTGGTAAGAGAGGGTGTCTTGTGCAAGAGCTACGCTCTGGTGCTGGTCCCTCCCCTGCAGGTGTCTGCCCTTCTGCTTCACCCCAGAATCCCCTGGCACCTGCACCTTGCCTTAGCCCTGCACCCTCCTAGTGCCTCCCCCTTCCCTTACTGCCCCTGTCCCCTTTGCCCTCTTTTTCCTTGATGCCCACCTCCTCACCACTCTCTGCCCCCATTCCTCTCCTGCCCCTCTGTGCCCTCACACATGACTTTCTCCATGCCCACCTTTCTCATGCCCACCCCTTCTTTAAAGCCTTCTTCCAGCACCTCCCCCTCCTCTCCTCTAGCCCCCAATGCCCTTCCCCTCTCCTCTCCTCTCCCAGCATCACCCTGTCCCCCCTCCCACTGACACCTCCCCTCCTGCCCTTTTCCTCATTGTCTGCACCTGGCCCCCTGGCATTTGTCTCTCCTCCACTTGGTGCCTTCCCCTTTCTTCCCCCTCCCCCTCTGCACAAGCCCCTTCCTTTCCCAGCCCTTCTCCCCCTCCCACCCCTTTCTCCCTCCCACTCCCACCCCTCCCCCCTTCCTTCCTCTCCCTGTCCGCACAAGCCCCTTCCTCTCCCACCCCTTCCCCCTAGCTTTCCCCCTCCCCCTCTGCACAAGCCCCTTCCTCTCCCTCCCCTTCCCCCTAGTTTTCCCCCTCCCTTACCTTCTGCCTTTCACTTTGTGGGGCCAGAGTCTGTGCTCAGGCCCCTGACTCCGAACCCGGAGCTAGACCAAGCAACGCAATGCGGCACTGAGCAGTTTTAAAGTCCCAGGCCATGATGTCACGTCACGCCCGGGTGTCTCCCTGCTCACCTAAGAATGCCACGCATGGCGGCATCAGCAGCAGCAGGCGGCAGCACGTGCTGGTGAGGGGGAGCCGCACTGAGAGCTGTGCATGGCAGGGACGGTCCGGTGCCGGGGGGATGCTCTGGGGCCGGGGTGGGAGGACATGCGGGGGGGCCGGCAGGTAGAGTCCGGGGACCACTCCAGGCAGAGCCGGGGGAGAGACCCAGCTCCAAATATTGCTGGAGCAGGGCCTCCAGCTCTGAATATTAACTCGCCGCCCATGGTGCCTGGCACACTTCCGGGTTCAGGGCGCGGGGCCCCTTTAGGCACGGGGCCCGATTCGGGGGAATTGGGCGAATCGGCCTAAGGCCAGCCCTGCTGAAATCTATGAACCATGTACGATATTGGCAAGCTAGCACAACTAGTTGCCAAAATGAGATGATACAATCTACACGTCCTTGGTGTTAGTGAGAGTAGATGGACAGGATCGGGGAGATTGAAAACTTCTGTAGGAGAAACAGTGCTTTACTCCAGAAGAGATGATGACCAGCATCATGAGGGAGTGGCCATCAACCTTAAGAAGAGGATTGAGAAATGTTTGCGAGAGTGGAAACCTGTCAACAGCAGATCGATGAGGGTCAGACTGAAAGGAAGACAAGTGAACATCACCTTGATCCAGGTTTATGCTCCAACCAATGATAGTGGTGAAGAAATTAAAGACCTCTTCTATGAGCAGCTTCAGGCAGAAGTGGAGTCTACACCACACCATGATCTTACCATCATCATGGGTGATCTCAATGCTAAAGTGGGAAATGACAACACACACTATGACAGGCCCATGAGCAGACATGGGTGTGGCACCATGAATGATAACAGTGAAAGACTTGTAGGGTTTTGTTCTGTCAACAATCTGGTCATTGGAAGGACTCTCTTCCCACACTGCGACATTCACAAGCTGACTTGGTTTTCACCAAATGACAGAGACAAGAACCAGATTGACCATCTGATGATTAATGGCACATGGAGATGCTGCTTGCAAGATGTGTAAGTGAGGAGAGGAGTGGACTTCAGTAATGATCACCATTTAGTGATGGCATTTGTGAAACTTAAGCTGCAAAGAACAGGTATTAAGACATTTATACAAAAACGCTTCAATGTTGAAAAATGACGAGTTGTCACCACGAAGATTGCCTTCACCATTCAACCGAGGAACAGATTCCAAGCTTTGCAAGATTTAAGGGATGACATATCTACCAGTATCACAGATAAAATCAACATAGCGTGGGAACAGATCGCATCAGTTTACACAAAGAGCAGCGAGGCCTGTCTGGGTTTCAAAGATAGGAAGAAGAGGAAGGAGTGGATTAAGCCTGATACATGGAAAGCCATCGAAGAGAGACAGGACATAAATAAGAGACTGGTAGATGCCAAGTCAGCCAGGATTCAAGAAAGATACAAGCAGAATTACAAAGAGGCAAATCGAAAAGTAAAGAAGCTAGTGAGGGCAGACAAACAAGCTTTCATGGAGGACCTTGCAAAAAAGCTGAAGATGCAGCTAATCGAGGAGAGCAAGGAAACATGTACAGAATCACCAAGCTTGTTTGTGGCAAGTATTGTGGCAGGACAAGTGCCCCCGTTAAGGACAAAACAAGGGCAGTTACTGTCAACAGAGAAAGAGCAAGAAGCACGCTGGACAGAACATTTCAGAGAGGTTCTGAATAGACCACCACCTGAAGAAGAAGCGGACATTCAGGAAACTGAGGAGTATCTTGATATTAATATCGATCCACCAGAGAAAGAAGAAATCAGTGCAGCCATCAGATCCCTGAAAAATGGCAAAGCTCCAGGACTTTTGGATTCTGTATACCCTGGCTGGGAGCTCTTCTTCAACTTTGTAAACTCAAAAGTTTCTCTTTCACCAAATGAAGTTGGTCCAATAAAAGACTTTACCTCATCTTCCTTGTCTCTCTAATAACCTCATACCAACATGGCTACAACTACGTTGCCAACAAGACTTTAAAAACCAGATTTTTAAAGTCCTCCTGGGGTTTTCCACAGCACTGAGGTGCCTAAAACTCATGGATTTCCATAGGTGTAAGGTACCTAGATGTTGCTGAAAAACATCACCAGCACTTAAAGACCTTTAAAAATGTAGCCTTACAGAGCTATCCAGCACTGAAATCCCCAAAGCTTATCCATAGATTGTGAATGTCCCTCTGTGATGGGGTGTCTTCCCTGCACTGGCCTCAGAAGGGTTAAATCCAGCCCTGGCAAAGGGCTGGGGCTTTGGAGCCTGCAGCTGAGGCAGATACAGCCAATTAGGGCCCAGCTGGGGCTGTATAAATAAGGGTTCCTGAGAGGAGATGATTGACTCTGGAGCAGGAGGCCCCTAGCTGACAGGGAAGCTAGAGGCTTCCTGATTTAGAGCAGGCTGGGGAGCTCTGGCCTGGCAAACTCCTAGGCTCAGGCCTTGCTCTCGAGGCCTGAGGCTACTAGGGCTGCAGGGAGGCAGCCAGACTAAAAGAAGGCAGTAGCTCCACACCCCCTTGACAATGATGAGTTGCCATTTCAGACTGCAGTTTGTCCCTGAGGCAGGAGATAGATGACTACTGGCAGCAGGTCACTGAGGCAAGGTGGTTATAGGGGGTTGGGAGTTCCCTGAGGGGGAGGACCCTAGAATATGTGGCACTACAGCAGGACAGTACCCAGAGGGAAAGACTCTGCAGTCTGGGAGGGACGCATTAAACACAAACAGGTAACAGTAGGTGAGACACTGGCCAGAAGGGGGCACTCCAGTGCTGAATGATGCTAATTCCTGAGTGACCAGCAAGAGGCGCCAGGATGGTGAGTCACACCGCGTTGCATCCTCTCTGGCTTTCCAAAGGAGAGTAGTGGGGGAAAAGAATGAATTGGAGAGTGTACAGAAGAGGAAAAATTAATTCTAGTTTATAAAATTAATTGAATGTTTTTATTCCTTAGACATGGCAGTTCAGCTCATCAGAAGCTAGCTCAAATGATTGTTTCCCAACAGCCAAGCCAACTTTAAACTTTCACAGGCTAACAAATGGTCATGTAAATTACCAAAAATCCAAGACTTCAAGCTTAAACTTCTCCAATTATTTTCACATGATGCAACTTTAAATCTCTCTTTTGAACAGTATTACATTTCCTTTCATTCCCATAAACTTCAGAAAAAGTTGACTGTTCTCACATTTCAGACTGTGACCTTGCTAACTTACACCGTCTCCCACCCCAAGTCTGGAGAAGAGAATAATGACATTCAGACAACAATGACCAAATGTGCTGTGTAGGACTTTCTTTTTATAAAACAAATGAATGCTCCTGCGGTCCAAAACACTGCAGGGAACAAAACTTTCCAGTCTTGTGGATATAAAATAGTAAGTCTATGTGGTGACTTCATTTCTTTTATCAGATTATAAATGTTTTGACAGGCACTGAAATGAAAACCATTTTTAAAAATGAGAAATAAGATAAATGAATTCAAAATTCCTATTAAGACAAGTAATTATTACAATAAAACCTGCTTTCCAAAAACACTCTTGCAAGAGTGGAAAAAACATTTCAGAGAATAACATCTTTATGCTTGTTGCCATAACTTATGATGTTGCTGAATATAAATTTGCTTTTATAATGACTAGAAAAATAAGTTTCTTAAGATTTGAAAATTGCCATAGCAGTGTTCAGCAAGGTTTGGAGCACTCCTTGTAAGGTGCTGAGTACCCTCAACTCCCAATGAATCCTGTAGGAGTTAGTCCTCAGTACCTTGCCAAACTGTGCTGTACACAGCTGGCAGCTGGAAATATCCACTTTGCTCCAACATCACTGCTGGTGTGAGTGCAATGCCAATGAAGTCCACTGTAAATCTAGCTCTTTGAGTCAAAACTAAAAAAGCCAAAATGTATAAATCCAGCAGAGAGAGAGAGTTTATGGAGAACTAAACCAAACACTCTGCCTACAAGATTTAGTGTTGTTGAATTGTTATAATTAAATGGGGGTACCTACATCATGTTGTCTCCTTGGGGCCTAGTCTCTACTCAAGAGGCATGCTGAACTCACATTGATAGCAGCAAGAGGTTTATGTGTATAATGAATGGAAAATATGAATTGTTAGATAGCATGCTATAGATCTATAAATCTTTCCGATGCCTAAAACCTGCCATTTTTCTCTCCCTCCCTCCCCCATTAACTTCCATGCAAGCTCTGCTTGTGTTCTATGACACGGTTTGTTTTAATTTAGCATGTGAAGGTGAACTGAAATAGCATTGGAATAAATACTTGTTTGAAATGCCAACTCCTTAACTGGATCTCTGTGTAGACTTACAAATACATTTTAAAGGTGAAAGTAATTTTTTTTAACCTGCCAATATACTAATTCAGGAATTATTTCTTCTGCAAAGGTTGTGATGTTCCCACTCCCCTATGTACTGAAATATTGTTCTGTTTCTATTCCTGATGGTAAATCCTTTGAGATCTGATGAAGTACTAGATAAAACACAGGTATTAACTATTATTACTTAAGGTGTTGAGAACCCACAGTGGAAATTCCCTAATTCACACCGCCAACTGGAAAACTCCATTGCCAGTGATGGCATTTTGTGAGCTGGTGAGTAAATCATAGAATCATAGGACACTAGAACTGGAAGGGACTTCAAGAGGTCATTGAGTCCAGTCTCCTGCCTTCACGGCAGGACCAAGCACTGTCTAGATCAGGAGTGGGCAAAAGGGCTTCTGTGGGCCGGATCTGGCCCAAGTAGGTTGATCCAGCCTGCGGAGGCCCTGCTGTTCTCCCACCCCTAGGCCAATTAGGGCCTGCGAGCAGGGAGAAGCACATGAAGTTTCCTATGACTAGCCAGGAGCACGCGGCACTTAGAAGTCCCATGCGCTCCTGGCAGGGCGGGAGGAGGCTTCGCACGCTCCCCTGCCCCCAGGCCCTCACTGGCCTAAGAGTAGAAAGGGAGCATGTGAAGGCTTGCAAACAGGGACTGCTAACAGGGAGTTTGGAGAGGGAGTTCTCCTGGTGAAGGAGGAAGCTAATACAGGACCCTTGAGGGAAGTGGCTGTCTGTAGCGTGTGTTTGTGTTTGGTGGTTTCTTGCTGTTTGCTGAGCTTGTGTTTGGCTGTTTGGTTTTTTTTTCATTTCCCTTTTCCCCCGCTCCCTCCCCCACGGAGTGTGTGCTGTGGCTGGCAAGTGGAAGCTGTGAGCTTCTAATCAGGGTTTGAAATCTAGAAGCCTCTGCTGATTGGTTGAGCTTTAATCAGGGGGAGGAGCTAGCAGGCAGCCCAGGGCTTTATAAAGGAGTGAATCAGCAACCAGGGAGCTTGCAAACAGGGAGTTTGGAGAGGGAGTTGGGAAGGGGGCGAGATACACTTGCCATTCTTTAAAATCTTTTTGCTACACTCTTGCCCTTCAAGGAGGCATTGAATAACATCTGAGGAATCTCTCAGAAGGAAGACAGATATGGATGGTGATAGGTCTGCTGTTGTTACCTGCACAGCATGTGCCATGTTTGTCTTCGTTCCAGAAGAAAGAAGGGATTTTATCTGCACTAAGTGCAAGCTGGTCGCCATTTTGGAAGAAAAAATTAGAAGACTTGAGGCCCAAGTATCGACCCTTCATTCCATCAGAGAGGATGAAGACTTCCCTCGATAGAAGGCAGTGTTTAATCCTTCAGGCACAGCAGGCTAAAGAGCCAGTCAGGGCAGTACAGGAAAACTGGCAGCATGTAACCTCTAAAAGATGAAGAAGGCCAACTCAGGTATCCCCCATTCATGTAGAGATAAGTAATTGCTTTCAGGCTCTCTCCACAGGCACTGCTGTGGAGAATGCTGTGGCAGGGACCTCTCAGGGAAGAAATCAAAAGGGAACACCATCTACCAGAAGGCATGGGATGCGTAGTCCTAGGGATGGGGGTTCCATGACCACCACCCCCCAAAAGAAGAAGACGGGTGGTGGTGGTTGGGGACTCCCTCCTAAGAGGGACTGAGTCATCCATCTGCCATGCAGACCTGCAATCTCAAGAAGTGTTCTGCTTAGCAGGAGCTCGCATTCAGGACGTGACTGACAGTCTTCCGAAAGTGATTAAACCTTCGGATCGCTACCCCTTCCTGCTTCTCCATGTAGGAACTAATGACATGGCCAAGAATGACCTTCAGTGGGTCACAGCAGATTATGTAGCGCTGGGAAGAAGGATCAAGGAATTTGAAGCACAAGTGGTGTTCTCGTCCATCCTTCCGGTTGAAGGAAAAGGTCTGGGTAGGGATCGTCGAATAGAGAAAGTAAATGCGTGGTTGCGCAGGTGGTGTCGGAGAGAGGGCTTTGGTTTCTTTGACCATGAGACTCTGTTCCAGGCACGAGGATTGTTAGGAAGAGATGGGATCCACCTAACCAAGAGAGGAAAGAGCATCTTCGCGGGCAGGCTTGCAAACCTAGTGAGGAGGGCTTTAAACTAGGTTTGTTGGGGGATGGTGACCAAAGCCCTGAGGTAAGTGAGGAAGTCGGATACGGGGAAGAAACACAAGGAGGAAAGAGCAACAAAGGAGGATCCCTGACTCGAATGGAGAAGGTAGGGCAATCAACTGGCTGTCTAAGGTGTTTGTACACAAATGCAAGAAGCCTGGGAAACAAACAGGAAGAATTAGAAGCCCTGGCCTAGTCAAAGAACTATGATTTGATTGAAATAACAGAGACTTGGTGGGATGACTCAGATGACTGGAGCATTGTCATGGAAGGGTATAAACTGTTCAGGAAGAACAGGCGGGGGAGAAAAGGAGGAGGATTTGCATTGTATGTAAGAGAGCAGTATGATTGTTTGGAGCTCCAGTATTTAGAGGGAGAAAAGACTGTTGAGAGTCTATGGGTTAAGTTTAGAGGTGGAAGCAACAGGGGTGATGTTGTGGCCGGATCAGGTGGATGAGGTATACGAGGCTTTCTTCGGACAGCTGAGAGAAGCTTCCAGATCACAGGCCCTGGTTCTCATGGGGGACTTTGATCACCCTGACATCTGTTGGGAGACCAATACAGCAGTACACAGACAATCCAGGAAGTTATTGGAGAATGTTGGGGATAACTTCTTGGTACAAGTGCTGAAGGAACCAACCAGGGGCCATGCGCAGCTTGACCTGCTGCTCACAAACAGGGAGGAACTAGTAGAGGTGGGTGACAACCTGGGAAGCAGTGATCATGAGATGGTAGATTTCAGGATCCTGACCAAAGGAAGAAAAGAGAGTAGCAAAATACACACCCTGGACTTCAGAAGAGCAGACTTTGACTCCCTCAGAGAACTGATGGGCAGGATTCCCTGGGATGCTTACATGAAGGGGAAAGGAATCCAGGAGAGCTGGCAGTATTTTAAAGAAGCCTTATTAAAGGCACAGGAAGAAACCATCCCGATGCACAGCAAGAAAAGCAAATATGGCAGGCGACCAGATTGGCTTACCGGGGAAATCCTTGGTGAGCTTAAACACAAAAAGGAAGCTTACAAGAAGTGGAAACGTGGACGGATGACTAGTGAGGAGTATAAATATATTGCTCGAGAATGCAGGGGACTTATCAGGAAGGTGAAAGCGCAATTGGAATTGCAGCTAACAAGGGATGTGAAGGATAACAAGAAAGGTTTCTACAGGCATGTTAGCAATAAGAGGGTGATCAGAGAGGGTGTGGGGCCTTTATTGGATGAGGGAGGTAACCTAGTGACAGATGATGTGGGAAAAGCTGAAGTACTCAATGCTTTCTTTGCCCCTGTCTTCACGGACAAGGTCAGCTCCCAGACAAATGCACTAGGCAATGCAGTATGGGAAGGAAGTGGACAGCCCTTGGTTGGGAAAGAACAAGTTAGGAACTATTTAGAAAATCTAAGCATACACAAATCCATAGGTCAGGATTTAATGAATCTGAGAGTACTGAGGGAGTTGGCAAATGTCATTGCGGAGATTATCTTTGAAAACTCGTGGAGATCGGGAAAGATCCCGGATGATTGGAAAAAGGCAAATATAGTTCCCATCTTTAAAAAAGGGAAGAAGGACAACTAGGGAACTACAGACCAGTCAGCCTTACCCCAGTCCCTGGAAAAATCATGGAGGGGATCCTCAAGGAATCCATTCTGAAGCACTTGGAAGAGGGGAAAGTGATCAGGAATAGTCAACATGGATTCACGAAGGACAAGTCATGCCTGACCAATCTGATTAGCTTCTGTGATGAGGTAACTGGCTCTGTGGATATGGGAAAGTTGGTGGATGTGATATACCTTGACTTTAGCAAAGCTTTTGATATGGTCTCCCACAATATTCTTGTGAGCAAGTTACAGGACCGCTTGGGAATAGTGACCATAATATAATAACATTTAACATTCCTGTGGTGGGAAAAACACCTCAGCAGTCCAACACTTTGGCATTTAATTTCAAAAAGGGGAATTACGCAAAAATGAGGAGGTTAGTTAAACAGAAATTAAAAGGTACAGTGACTAGAGTAAAATCCCTGCAAGCTTCATGGACACTTTTCAAAGACACCATAATAGAGGCCCAACTTAAATGTATACCCCAAATTAAAAAACATAGTAAGAGACCTAAAAAAGAGCCACCATGGCTTAACAACCATGTAAAAGAAGCAGTGAGAGATAAAAAGGCATCTTTTAAAAAGTGGAAGTGAGGTAAATAGAAAGGAACATAAACACTGCCAAACAAAGTGTAAAAATGTGATAAGAAAAGCAAAAAAAGATTTTGAGGACCAGCTAGCCAAAAACTCAAAAAATAATAGCAAAGTCTTTTTACAGTACATTAGAAGCAGGAAGCCTGCTAAAAAAGCAGTGGGGCCCCCTGGACGATTGAGATACAAAAGGAGCAATCAAGGACGATAAAGCCATTGCAGAGAGACTAAATGATTTCTTTGCTTCAATCTTCACGGCTGAGGATGTTAGGGAGATTCCCAAACCTGTACCGTCCTTTGTGGGTGATGAATCTGAGGGACTGTCCCAGATTGAAGTGTCATTAGACGAGGTTTGGGAACAAATAGAAAAACTTAACAGTAACAAATCACCGGGACCAGATGGCATTCACTCAAGGGTTCTGAAAGAACTCAAATGTGAAATTGCAGAACTATTAACTGTGGTTTGTAACTATCCTTTAAATCAGCTTCTGTACCCAAGGACTGGAAGACAACTAACATAACACCAATATTTAAAAACGGCTCTAAAGGCGACCCTGGCAATTATAGACCAGTAAGTCTAACATCAGTACTGGGCAAATTAGTTGAAACAATAGTAAAGAATAAAATTGTCAGACACGTAGAAGAACAAAATTTGTTGGGCAAAAGTCAACATGGTTTCTGTAAAGGGAAATCATGTCTTACTAATCTATTAGAGTTCTTTGAAGGGGTTAACAAACATGTGAGGGGGATCCAGTAGATATAGTATACTTAGATTTCCAGAAAGCCTTTGACAAGGTCCCTCATCAAAGGCTCTTGTGTAAATTAGGTTGTCATGGGATAAGAGGGAAGGTCCTTTCATGGACTGAGAACTGGTTAAAAGACAGGAAACAAAGGGTAGGAATAAATGGTAAATTTTCAGAATGGAGAGGGGTAACTAGGGTGTTCCCCAAGGGTCAGTTCTAGGACCAATCCTATTCAACTTATTCATAAACGATCTAGAGAAAGGGGTGAGTAGTGAGGTGGCAAAGTTTGCGGATGATACTAAACTGTTCAAGATAGTCAAGACCAAAGAAAACTGTGAAGAACTTCAAAAAGATCTCACCAAACTGAGTGACTGGGCAACAAAATGGCAAATGAAATTGAATGTGGATAAGTGTAAAGTAATGCACATTGGAAAAAAACCCCAACAATACATACAATATGATAGGGGCTAATTTAGCTACAACTAATCAGGAAAGAGATCTTGGAGTTATCATGGATAGTTCTCTGAAAAGGTCCACACAGTGTGCAGCAGCAGTCAAAAAAGCCAATAGGATGCTAGGAATTGTTAAAAAAGGGATAGAAAATAAGATTAACAATATCTTACTGCCCCTATATAAAACTATAGTACGCCCACATCTTAAATATTGTGTACAGATGTGGTTTCCTCACCTCAAAAAAGATATTTTGGCATTAAAAAAGGTTCAGAAAAGAGCAACTAAAATGATTAGGGGTTTGGAACGGGTCCCATATGAGGAGAGGCTAAAGAGACTGGGACTTTTCAGTTTAGAAAAGAGGAGACTGAGGGGGGATATGATAGATGTATATAAAATCATGAGTGGTGTGGAGAGGGTAAATAAAGAAAAGTTATTTACTTGTTCCCATAATATAAGAACTAGAGGAAACCAAATGAAATTAATGGGTAGCAGGTTTAAAACTAATAAAAGAAAGTTCTTCTTCACACAGTGTGTAGTCAACCTATGGAACTCCTTGCCAGAGGAGGCTGTGAAGGCTAGGACTATAACAGAGTTTAAAAAAGAGCTAGATAAATTCATGGAAGTTAGGTCCATAAAAGGATATTAGCCAGGGGGTAAGGAATAGTGCCCCTGGCCTCCGTTTGTCAAAGGCTGGAGAAGGATGGCAGGAGACAAATTGCTTGATCATTGTCTTTGGTCCACCCCTTCTGGGGCACCTGGTACTAGCCACTGTCAGAAGACAGGATACTAGGCTAGATGGACCTTTGGTCTGACCCAATATGGCCATACTTATGTTCTTAAGGGAATATGGATTGGATAAATGGTCTGTAAGATGGAAAGAAAGCTGGCTAGACTGTCAGGCCCAATGGATAGTGATCAATAGCTCGATGTCAGGTTGGCGGTCGGTTTCTAGTGGAATGCCCCAATGATCTGTTCTAGGACCGGTTTTGTTTGGCATCTTTATTAATGAACTGGATGAGGGGATGGACTGTACCCTCAGCAAGTTCGCAGATGACACTAAGCTAGGGGGAGAGGTAGATATGCTAGAGGGCAGGGATATGGTCCAGAGTGACATGGACAGATTAGAGGATTGGGCCAAAAGAAATCTGATGAAGTTCAACAAGGACAAGTGTAGAGTCCTGCACTTGGGACGGAAAAATCCCAAGCATTGTTACAGGCTAGGGACCAACTGGCTAAGTAGCAGTTCTGCAGAAAAGGACATGGGGTTTATAGTGGATGAGAAGCTGGACATGAGTCAACAGTGTGCCCTTGTAGCCAAGAGGGCTAATGGCATATTAGGGTGCATTAGGAGGAGCATTGCCAGCAGATCCAGAGAAGTGATTATTCCCCTTTATTCAGCTTTGGTGAGGCCACATCTGGAGTATTGTGCCCAGTTCTGGGCTCCTCACTATAGAAAGGATGTGGACACATTGGAGAGGGTCCAGCAGAGGGCGACCAAAATGATTAGGGGGCTGGAGCGCATGAACTATGAGGCGAGACTGAGGGATTTGAGTTTGTTTAGTCTGCAGAAGAGAAGAGTGAGGGGGGGATTTGATAGCAGCCTTCAACTTCCTGAAGGGAGGTTCCAAAGAGGATGGAGAAAGGCTGTTCACAGTAATGATGCATGGCAGAACAAGGAGCAATGGTCTCAGGTTACAGTGGGAGAGGTCTAGGTTGGATATTAGGAAAAAATATTTTACTAGGAGGGTGGTAAAGCACTGGAATGGGTTACCTAGGGAAGTGGTGGAATCTCCATCCCTAGAGGTTTTTAAATCTCTGCTTGACAAAATCCTGGTTGGGTTGATTTAGTTGGAATTGGTCTTGCCTTGGGCTGGACTTGATGACCTCCTGAGGTCTCTTCCAGCTCTATGATTCTATGAAGTCTACTCCCACTGATAGGGGCATGGGCACCTAGGGAAAACCGGGGGGGGGAGGGACAAAGGCACTCTCCCACCCCCAGACCTTTCATGGTCTGTGGGTAGGGAAGCAGGAAAGTATCCTGGCCCCACCCCTTCTGTTGTGGCCCGAGGACACTTAAAAATTTCTGAAGTGGCCCCCAGCAAAAAATTATTGCGCATCCCTGATAGATGTCTATCTAACCTGCTCTTAAATATCTCCAGACATGGAGATTCCACAACCTCCCTAGGCAATTTATTCCAGTGTTTAATCACTTTGACAATTGGGAAGTTTTTCCTAATGTCCAACCTAAACCTCCCTTGTTGCAGTTTAAGCCCATTGCTTCTTGTCCTAATGCCTCAGCCCATGCTGTTGTGGGTGATCCCACTGACTTTTGAGCTCGGGCTACTTGCAACATTTTCTAGCACAGTCGCATTTCATAATTTAAATCACAAAATTTGACAACATGAGTTCAGTCTCCCATAAGATTATCTCAGCAACACACTCCTCTCTGTGCTGTTGTTGTTGAGGGTTTAGTCAGCCATGGCCAACCCGCAGTTCGCGAGCCGCATGCGGCTCTTGCCCCCAAAAGTGCGGCTCATGAAGCCGCTCCTCTGACTCCCAGCTTCCCAGTGCTTACTGGGTCGGAGCTGTGGGGTTTTAAGAATGGCACCCAAGATGGCGGCTGTCTTAAAGGGGCAGCCTCCTTTAAAAAAAATTTTTTTTTTAATTCTTTTGTTTTTGCTCGACAATTCTGTTCTCGGGTGATTGTTGTTTTTTGCTTGACAATTCTGACGCAGCTCTTCACATTTTTTCCACCGCTGTTTTGGCTCTCTTTGTTAAATGGGTTGGCCACCCCTGGTTTAGATGCACACTTTTTTAAAAAACAAAGAAGATGACACCCTGGCTCCATTAAAGTCAGTAGGCATATTGCCATTGGCTTCAATGGTGCCATGATTTGCACCTTGTTTATCAGCAGTAGAAACCTAATACTTTAGTTTATGAAAGGCCTTCATTTTAAAGACCATTACCACCACCTTTCCAAGACCCTTTTCTGCTGATTATGGGAAAGTCAGAGACAAAACGGCACCAAAATAAGCACTTCCCTCTCAAAACACCAGTAAAATCCCCAATACTTTTAATTGCAACATAGACTAGTTATGTTAACATAACATCTTCCTTCTGCTTTCACCTCCCTCACCTCTCATGTTCACTTGCCATGTCTTGTTTTAAGTTAGTGTTTGTCACGTGCCCAGTACAATGAGGAACCTGACTAGGGTCCTAGGGCCACCACCACAATATAAAACACAAATAAGAATAATGATAACTTGCAAACCAATAATGTGCAGGTGTTACTGGAATGTAAGCTTCCATTTCTTTGAATCCCATTTCACCCCACTATTAGTACTATATATTTTTGAGATACTTATAAGATATAGAGAATAGAGTCCTCATGCTATATAGATAATTCCAGTATATAATATCTCACACACACACATAAGAGGGGGAGAGAGCTTTCTGCAAATTTTCAGAAAATTCAGAATCACAGACTAAACCCCTGGGTTATACTGAATACCCTAAATAGGGTCTGTTTAGGGCTAGATGCTGCTCTCTCTCTCTCTCTCTTCTGGGGCAGGGCAGGGTTCCAATCTAGCTATGAAGGAAGTACTGAGTAAGGGAATTAGTTACTATGTGTGGCTGGCACAAATGTGGTCCCAAGGTGGCATGGCCTGTCACTTATGAAACAAGGCCATGGCCCCATCCAAATTAAGCTTTGTTGCCCCGCCCCATCTCCCTCTGCATATACATGCATCCACCCAGCCCACTCCATAGGATCCTGCCTTGTCCATGATGTTTCAGACAGGAAAGGGTGGTTATCAGGCAGCATCTGAGCACTGACCATGCATGACTTTGTCCTCAACAGGGGCAGATTAGCCACTGGTCTGAAGCCCCAGTATCCTCCCGCCCCTATTCCTGTCAGAAGCCAGGGGACAGAAGAAGAAGCCTCAGCACGAGAACCTCCCCTGTGGCTCTCTCTACCTGATGCAGCCTCAAGGCTGGGAGTTCTCATGCCCCACAGTGGCCTGAGGTTGTGATGCGGGATAGTTTCTCTGGTCTTGGGACACAGTGTGGGGAAGGGGGGAGAGAATATGGGGGACCCTGGGTGGAACCAGGCCCTGGGTAAGGGACAGAGGGGTGGGGCTCTGGGAGGGATCACATTCAGAGGGGAAAGTAATGGGAGCAGGATCACAGATAGATGGGTTGGGAGGGGCTCCTCCCTTGCTCTTGCCGAGGGCCCCAGGAAACCCTAATCCATGTCTGCCCCTCAAGCTTAGCTACAAAATAAAATCAGTTAGAATTCATTGTCTATCTTTCAGCATCTGCTCCCATTGAAAACACCAGCATTGATGCCAATGGCTAAATGAAGGCATTTGCTTACTGTAGGAAATTAAATATATAAGGTTAGATGTTGTAATGGTATGGAAAGTGAAAGGAAAGCCGCTGGAGTACTGTGTTTTATCATGATAGCCAATTTGAACATTTTACTCATACAATAACAACAAATCGAAAAACATAGTGGTTGTGTTAAATTACCCCATAAAAAACAATGTACTCTCATTTCTCAGATTGGTCATAGATATTTGTTTTCTTAAACACTGTCTACGTCCAACACTGGTAAGAAATGTAACTTGCTGAAAAAGAAAACATAGCAAGACAAACTTCTATTGTCTGAGCCTAATCATTTTCAAAACAATCTAGAGTGATGGTTCCCAACCTTTTTGAGCACACGGACCCCTTTTTAATCTGTTAAACAATATAGCTGTTTTCAAACCTTCCATTACTTGATAATCATTTGAAATGTATAATAGTACATGTTATCTAAACAAATATAGTAGTACTGAGAGATAATACAGGGTGTCCACATTGAAATGTAACAACTTTGAAGTGCCATATATTTTTATTAAATAATGCAAACAGAAGATTATATACACAATTCACAGGTAGTATGCTTAAGTTACATTTGGCATATGGGTACACATTATTAGGGTGCATTAGGGTACACATTCGACATGTGCACCATTCATAGCATGGACTATGTCACACTGATCCTCAATTTTCCTCCACAGATTGTCTAACATTGCAGGTGTCAATCTGAAACATGGAAGAACATAAGGACAGAAACTTAGCTATACGATGTGGTATCTGTGCAAGATTCAACATTCTTGCATTCATGCACAACAAATTATATTGCTTCAAAGTTGTTACATTTACTTACTTGTAACAACCCTGTACTTTACTTACTTAATGAGATAACTGATGCTGCAGAGTGGATGACAGAGCATGGATGTCTGGTTGGACTGATGACAGTCTCAGCCTTAGATCTGATTCCACGTTCAGTTGGCTCTGATACTTTGATTTTTAATGCAACTAGTGTAGTCTCACAAACATAAGTTGTTGGAAAAGGCATCAAGTATTCTGCAACCTTGTAAGAAAGTTCTGGATACTCAGTAACAACTTGTAGCCAAAAGTCAGTCAGGGGCTTTTGTTTGAAGACAAGCTTCAATGAGTTGTCATGTGATAGTTCAGCGAGACTGTCTTGTTTTTAAAATGTCAAACTTGTGTTTGTCGGTAGCAAGGTGCACAAACGGGTTTCTGATCCAGTTGTCGTTCATGTTGGTAACAGGAAAGTACTCACGCAGCTGTACTTTGAGGTTTTGCACGTGCTCTCTGATTTCACATTATCTGCGAGTTGCATTTCTGAGCTGGCCAAAAAATCAAATTTGGGAAAGAATCATAGTTGGACTGATCAAGTTGAGATGTCCACAGCCCCAGTTTCTTGATTATAGCATCAATTTTGTCATGGACATGGAAGATGGTCACAGCTTTTCCCTGTAGACTTGTAACAATATGGTTTTTCTAGAAGCATGATGCAAGGCCTGAAGACATACTGGCAGCCAAAACTGCCTTCTGCAGCCAGACTGAAGAGCAGCAGCCATTAGCTGTAAGGTCTAGAGTCACATACTCACTATTTTAATACAAAATACAATCTATTTTGTATTAAAATAGTGTCACACCAGGCTATGAGAAGGGGATTTTGTCCTGATAGCCCCCCATTGTCACCAGATAAAGAAACAGATCTCAAGATGGGTAAAGAAAACTTAAGTAACACCATTCTGTCTAGCAAGAAACTGCTTATCAATACTTGACTTGTGGAATCCTCATTCTATGATCATTGTCGTTACACTTTCCTATTGTTTGACTGTGTGATCTCTGTCTGGTTTGTAACTGTTTCTGTCTGCTGTATAATTAATTTTGCTAGGTGTAAATCAATTAAGGTGGTAGGGTATGATTGGTTAGGTAATTTTGTTATGATTGGTTAGTAAAATTATACTAAAATAATTGGTTAAGATATAACTAAGCAGGACTCAGGTTTCATTATATAAACTGGGGTGCAAGAAGGAGACCAGGAAGAAGATCAGAAGTAACAGAAGCAGAAGGAAAGAAGCAAAAGGCTGGAAGCAGACCAAAGGAAGACAAGGAACACCAAGAAGAAGAGGGAAGATCTGGAAGAAGAACTCACCTCCAAGACACAGACTAAGATAAGAGCTGCCAGGACTCTCCAGCACAACCGTGACGTGCAGCAGCTAAGATCCAGAGAGACTGATATTGCCTGGCCAACAGGGGAAGTCTGCCTGTATCAGGATTGGTGAGAATGACAGTGTGTGCTTAGCATGTGTATTCTGCTTGTTTGGGAATTGTCAATAAATAGAGGATGATGATATTACTGTGTAAGGCTCTTTCAGTGGTTAAAGATCCTGCAAGACCCGCAGGAAGTTATGCCCTGAGCCCTAGGAATTGGGTAAGGGTGGGTGTGTAAATTAACAGGGTAGCACCTTGAGTCCTAGGAACTGGGTAAAGGTGTGTGTCTCTACAGTGTGGAAGGGATAGAGAAATTTCTGCAGATAACAGACTTAGATTAAGCCCATTTAGGTAGCTGATGATATCGGCTAAGTAAGCCAATTTAGCTAGCCAAGGAAACTCAACGAGGTGATAAGAGAACTCAAAATGATGGTCCAACAAAAAAATCCTCACTTCATCACGCAATTCAAACAGGCACGAGAGAACCTTTTCTCTCGAAATCCAGCGAACTTCTGTGCAAAGAAGTTGGTTGTGATCACTGCCCAGCTCACAAGCAGCAAATAGTCTTGATTTCAGTGGATAAGCCTTGAAATTGACAATCTTCACCTACTCGTCCAAAACCATCCTTAGGCCAGCAGGCGTTTTTTAGCAGCTAGCGCTTCCTTGTGAATGCTGCAGTGAATGAATGTAGCTAATGGTGCCACTGCTACCAGTATACTGACTAATACTCCAGTATACTGGCTGGTCATTGCACGAGCCCCATCAGTACGGATCCCCGTACAATATCAAGCTCCCTCATGAAATCACTCAACACATCAAAAATAGCCTTGCCCGTTGTGCATGTGGACAAAGATTTGCAAAAGAGAAAGACCGCTTGGACCTCTCTGTTGTAGTCATATCTGACGATTGACAGGAGGTTTGAATGGTTTGCGATATCCGTTGACTCATCAATTTGCAAAGAATAGAAGTGACTTTCCCTCTCAGTCAGTTGTTTCTTAACATTGAGACATTTCGTCAATTCTGCGTCGAATTGTGTTGAGAGAGAAATTAAACCAGTCTGATTACCGGCCTTGTCTCCAAACATTGCACTCACTATCTCCTTTGCTGCAGGTAATATCAATTCCTTTCCAATGGTGTGTGGCTTTCCTCTCCTGGTATGAGTTGAGCCACCCAATAAGAGGCTTCCACCACCTTAGCATTGTCACTGCCTTTGGCTACGTGTTCAATTAATGTCTTATTTTCCTTAAATTCTTTGAATTTGTTCTAAAAAAATTCAGTTGGCTTAGAATCATATTCTCCATGTTTCATTTCAACATGATGCTGAAGATTAGCTGGTTTTAAGCTCTCATTTGACAGTACCTTCTTACAGAGTAAGCATAATGGACGTGGTTCAGATTCCTTGCCAGTGCATGTAAACCCTAACTCCAAGTACACATTGCTATATTTTCGCGTTTTCCATTTATTTTGTGTTTGTTTTGAAATGGAACTTCATGTTCCACAATGGTCTCCTGGTTCCTTTCTTTTCAACTAACTTCCCGCCACTCTAATAGCTTTTGAATGGTTAGAGCAGGATGACGTATTCACATAAATGATCATTTCCAAAAAGAGAAAAAATAGTAAAAAGTGACCGACCCGTTTATAAGCTGACTCCAGAGGACAGTCGCAGCTTGTCAGCTTCAGTGCGGGTGGAAGGATATGCAGACTGCAGGGCACGGAGCTTCTGAGCTCCCATTGGATGCTGTTCACTGTTCACAGCCAATGGGAGCTCAGAGGCTCTGTGCCTGCAAGCAAACAAACTCAGATTCTGCAAGCAAACAAATGTCCCAGCAGAGTCCGCAGCACTTCCCAGGGTCTCTTCCCAGCCTAGCAGGGCAAACCACTGGTGTTCTGGGACTTTTTATTCAGGTGGAGTATCTGCAGGCTTGGAGCCTGTTAGCTCCCAGTCCCTGCCTTTCGCCACTCTGGGTCAAGGGGAGCGGCAGGAAGGGATGGCCAGCACGTCCCTTGGCCTGTGCTGCTTCCTCAGCTCCTGGCGCCTCCATCCCCTGCTTATCCATGGAGTATAAGGCAAGGGGGCTCTCATGGCCAAAGGCAGCTCCTGCCCCAGCACTCTGTTCTTGGCCAGGCACAGAGCCCTGAGGAGAAAAAAAATAAAATAAAAGGAAAAGAAAAATAAGGATTTGACCCGCCATGGGACTTGGGTGGGAGGGCTGGAGTGTAAACAGTAATGGGAGGAAGGATGGTTGTGAACAGCAAACCCCAGGTGAGAATCGCCTGGCGGAAAGTCCCAGTCCCACAGGGGACCCAATCCTTACTTGTAAACTTTCCGCAGACCCCCTACAGTACTGTCATGGACCACCAGGGGCCCATGGACCACAGATTGGGAACCACTGATCTAGAGGGTTTAGAACTATATCTCCCACTAATTTTAATGAGATACTGCATCACAAACAGTAATGCTGTAGTGCCTAGATCAGTGGTGAGCAATCTGGGGTTCTATGCGTGGCCCATGAGACATTTTATTTACCCTTGCTCACACTTAAGGTGGCCAGATTCTGTTGGTTTCCAGTATTACAAACGTGACACACCCTTCAAGGGTATGTGAAGTGAGGGGCATGTCAATTGCACACTACATTGTGAGAGACGTGCATTCCCACTGCATTCAATCAAAGTGCTGCTATGGTTCAGTTGGCACATCCTGCAAATTCTAGGTACTCCAGTGCAGTTATCCTAGCCAGCCCAGAAGACTGTCTTGATTACAACAGTCTTGCAGCTCACTGAGATGGAGGACCACTCATGCAGTCCACTCACTAGCTTAAGTTGCCCCTCAGTGGCCTACATGCTTCAATTTGGGGCTCAAGGATGCTTGTAGCTACCCTATAAATAAATAAACACACACACACAGAAAGTCACTGTCCCAAAGTGTTTATAGTCTAAGCAACAATGTGTGTTTAAATCCGCTAGCCTTTTTGGAAAACGTCAACCATTGATTGGTATCTTACACTAGGCATTTACAAATCAAAGTAAAAGCCTTGGATTAATACTGTACATGTTTTCTTTCCATAAATCCAGAAACAGAATGAACCTTATCCTAAAATTCTAGCTTCTGTCTATGCTGGATCTGGCCCCAAATTATTGAAACATGTCAATAAAATGTGGAATTTATTAGTGAGATAAGGAAATATGAAGTAGAGAATGGATTTGGGAAAGGAAAACAAGGACATTTTTGTAATGTGACATGATCCTTAAGAACCAGCTTTGGCAGTATCTTTGTAATGTTGCTCTTTTAATGTGTTGTACTTCTGAAAATATTCTCTTACAACATTTTTCTTAGCATCCTCTTGTTAGCTTTATTGTACTTACAAATCATTCCCAGACAGTGAGCTCCTTAGCTCTCTTTTCTTTAAAAAAAATGTGTGTAATGTGTTTTCTCTGCGGGAACCAATTCTGCAACTATATTAAGTACAAGCATTTGGTTGTTTAAAAAATATGTAGACGTGCATTAAGGCAGTTGCTTCTGCTCCCTAGAGTGACCCTTCTGAAGTTTTATCTGAGCATTACATCACCATGGAATCCAATGGATTAGGTAGGAGAAATCTAATCTAAAATTACTATCCCCAAGTCAGTGTTTGTTTGCTTTGGTTATTCTTTACCATTATATACTTGCGAACACTCTGTGCTATTGGTTTTTCTTTTTTAATATTTAATTTTGTGTTTTGCTTATCAAGTCTAGTTTTCAGCTTTAATATATTTTTAGTTCTTCCACGGTGGCACATTTCAGACTTCCTGACTGCAAAATTTTAAGGGAAAAATATTTGTATTGACTTCAGAATGTTGCAGATTAAGAGCAGATGTATTTCACAAACATCATCTTAACTTTCATTTATGTGCTGTGTTGAACTGTCTTCAAGCCAGGAAGTGATTTGTATTTGCTAATTGAATGCAGTTTGCTAGATGTACATAAGACGCTTAATTTTAACTATGTTACTGCTGTACATTTATTTGTTCCTTCCTTCACATTGAATATATCTGATCTATTTACTTCATAGATCTCTTTTATGATAAATTCACTGCAGCGATGCCCAACACGATGGCTGAGAGGAAAGTGAACCCGGAGTTCAGTTCTCTACACTGCCACAGACTTTCTTTGTCATCTTGAGCAAGTCACTTAGCTGTGGTCTCCACTAGGACCTTATTCAAAATCCCCCCCCCCCCCACCAAGTTTGAGTTTATAAGTGATGCATCCACACTGCCAAACCCATTATTTCAAAATAATAGGTTATGGAATTTGAATGCTGTACTCCTGCTTTTCACAAGGAGTAGTATTAATTCTAAGATAGTAATTTTGAAATAATGTTAGCATGGATGCTCTGGTGCCACTAATTCAAACTTATTGGCCTCCGGGAGGCCTCCCACAGAGCCCAAGGAAGCACTCTGGGCAGCTAAGTCTGAAGTAGTGAATCCACATTAACAGAGCCTGCCTCAGACTAATTTCAATGCTTCCCTGTAGTGAGGACACACTAGTTCAAATTAATTAAATCGTGAGTTAAGTCTGAGTAATTTTGAAATAGTTTCCTAGTGGAGACTTGGCCTTAGTCTATTTTACTTCTGTGCCTCAGCTTGCATTTGTGAAATAGTAATAAGTGTATTTGCTTACCTCTCCCGGAGAGGCATAAGGATCTTGTGCAAAAAAGGGGTTTTTGCGCAAAAAGGTTTTTTTGTGCAAAAAGGAAACGTCCACACTGTTTGTTTTTGCGCAAAAAACCCTTGCACAAAAACGGAACAAAAGAATATGCAAATGAAGTGCGAGAAAACACTAATCCGCGCTTCATTTGCATTGCCTCTTTTGGCAAAGCATGTAGTGTAGACAAAGCCAAAGATGCAAATCATGGTCCTTTGGAACTTCATGTTGGCAGTAGTGAGCCTCTGACTCTAAGAACACAGGCCCCCTGTTTGAGATGAAGGAAAGCCTCCATTAGAATATACTTAAAAAACAACAAATATGACAGTCATCCGAAGAAGTGGGCTGTGCCCACAATACCATCTACATGTTTTGTTAGTCTTTAAGATGCTACTAGGCTATTTGTTGTTTTTTAAGTTTTTCCTGTTACAGACTAACTTGGCTACCCCTCTGAAGCATTAGTCTATAGTTACACAGGCACAAAGTAAAATTGTGATTGGTTGGCTGGACCTTTATTTATCATATGCACAAACTTCCAACAGTTCCAACTTCCATCACACCCAAAGAACACCTCTGGACTTTATATTAAGGGTCTGCACACTATGGTTGCATGAGTAGTGGGGAAGGAAGTGGAAAAGTGAGTTAGCCCATATATAGGGTGTGATAGTTTATGTCTACACTGCCCCCGTTTTGCGCAAAAAATATGCAAATGAGGGGAAGCGTGGAATATTGCCATGCCTCATTTGCATAATTAATGAGGCTCTGTTTTTGCGCAAGAAGCTTTTGTACAGAAATGAGCTGTCTACATGGCTCCTTTTTGTGCAAAACCCCCCTCTTGCGCAAGAGCTGTTCTTCCTGAAAAAAATGCGGAAGAATGGCTCTTGCACAAGAGGAGGTTTTTGTGCAAAATGGAGCCTAATTAATTATGCAAATGAGGCACGGCGATATTCCACGCTTCACCTCATTTGCATATTTTTTGCGCAAAACGGGGGCAATGTAGACATAGCCCTGAATTGTAGGGTGACCACATGTCCCATTCTGCCAGGACAGCCCCCTTTTTAAGCCCTGTTGTGGACGTCCCTAATTATTTGGCAAAACTTGGCATTTGTGCCCGTTTGTTCTTGCTGACTGATCATCAAATGGGACAAATTCCCAGTTTCCTTCCCTCTGCCCCAAAAGTGATGTGCCCTCCTAAGGAAGGAGGAAGAACATTGGGTGAGGCAAGCAGCGATACCAGGCTGCAGGACTCGGGTGGTCTCAGCTCCAGCTCTGGGTAGCAGGGCTCAGGCAAGCGGCAATGGCAGGTGGCTCGAACCAACGGTGAGCAGTGACACCAGTGAGCCCTTTGCAGGAGATGGTGGAGGGCCTTGGGCTCTCCCCTCACAGTGTCCCATTTTCATTTTGGGAAATATGGTCACCCCTGAAGCATCAAGCAGCAGTTTGTTTCCCTTTCAGGCACATTAACTCAGATTTTAGTTTAAAAGCTAAATTGGGAGATATTCAATATACCCATATATCTTTTTTAAAATAAAATCAGTTGTAAATGGCTGCTAAGCTTTAATCTGATACTGAAGAGGCAGTGGAATCTCCAAGGGCCTGACTGTGGGGACAAAGAGAGAGGACCAAAATTGTCTAGGAAATCTATAAAAGCCAAAGAAAAACAGAAAAATAAACACACAAATTATATTTAAATTAGCAGAGAAAATATTTACAGCTTTCTCCTTACTATTCTGGTTATTTTTCTTTTTTTACTACAAACTGTTTTTAAGTATGGGAGAATACACCCCTACAGCCCCACCAGATTATTTGTAAAAGGATTTTTTTAAAGATGTAAAATCAACCAGCCATACTGCATTAGTTGTAGGACAGTCCAAGAAGTTCATTGTAGCAATTTGTTTTTCCACACCTGAAAAGTACACTATCAGCTCTGTCTCTTTTTTCCCCAGCATGTACATTATGCACCAACAGTCTCCTAGAACATATCATCTCATGGATTATTGCTATACAGTACCCATGATTCACAACTGAATACTGCTTATTTTATTTAGTGCATTGCAGGTGTGTGTTTTCCATATACATAGTAACCAGCCTGTCCTAGAACACTAAAGCCTGCTATACTATAATACTGTGAAACTGCTTAACAGTTTCTAGATTATGTATTGTTTTGAGGGTGGGTTTTGAGATTCATTCTTCTAAAAATACCAGGAGATCTACAGAGGTGATTTTTGTTTGACAGTTTGCAGTAGTTCTGAGTCAAATAGGAGATAAAAGTGAAATATCTAGAGGGATGCTGCAAGGTTCAATAAAGTAGAAATTCCTCCTCAGGGCAGGTGGAGTCAAACCCATGTTGTTTAGGGTCAGGGACAAAATGACCTTTCCCTGCAGTTGTGAATTAGTTCAGAGGGGATCTTTGTGTCAATTTTGCCGAGTCATCTTCAGATAACAGCAGCATCCACTCGATCACTAGCAGACCCAGTTTTACTTACATTTTAATTAATAATCTGAAGAGGAAGTAAACATCTGCTTCAGTGAAATCTGCAGATGATAATTACAGTAAATTGATAGGTGTTCCAAAACCTCTCAAGGACAGAGAAATAATAAAAAAAAGTCTGGAAAGATTAGGAATATTGGCAGCAATAACAATAGCATTCAGCCTGGAAAAACACAAGTTAATACATTTGTGGAAAAAGTATTTGGGACATGGATATTCAATGGGAGGAAGATGCTTGGAAAGATGAATTAATGTAAAGCTTGCCACGAGTTTTCATGAAAGTTGTTCTGCTAATGCAGTTTAGGGTTACAAGATCACAGTCCTCATACTACAGAATACAGGAACAGCAATGCCTTTCTGTTTGCCCACTGGGACTTACAACCGTGTATTTAATTCTGAGCATCTCAAGTACCAGAAAGATGTTGACAAATGGGAGTGAATTTAGAGAAAGCGACCAAAGAGAAGGATGGGCCTGGAGTAATGATTAAAAGAACTACACACACAGCTTTATCAATAACTAAGAAACAGGCAATTACAAGCAGGGCCACCCCAAGAAGGGTGGAGGGCCTGGGATGAATCAGCCTCGCTTATCTGGTTGTCCACCCAGCACACCTGCCTGCCTGCCACTTGTCTTCCTGTAAGTCTCCTCAACATCCATCCACCATGCACCCCCGACTGCTGCTCTCCTCCTCAGCATGTGTCCGTTCCCTCAACCCTTTCTACGTGTTGGTCGCCTCTCCTTTTGCCTCCTCACCCACCTGTCTCCTGCCTCACCTCCTCACCTGAATATCGGGACAAATGGTGTCCCAGTTGTACAATGGTAGGGATGTGGGGCAAAGGGCTAAACATGGAGATAGTCTCAATTTTATTGAAATGCAGGGTGCCCCAAAGGGTAGGGCTCAGGGTGGTCACCCTGATTTGCCTTACCAAAGGGACAGCTCTGCTTACAACTATTTGAGTGTGTAAAACAGACATACCAAGTAGTATAGGGTAATACAATGGAGTACTCTAACTAGGAGTAGTGAGATTACATACAATCAAGGAACATTTTGTCTGCATATAAGGAGAAGGTGGGATCTGTTAGACTTGAGGCCATGCTGGCACTGATAACCTAATGATGGGACCGAACTATCATTTCCTTGCCACCAAATCATCCAACTAAGCAACCATCAGGTCTCCCGTTGCCATTTTTTCTCCTTGAAAGTTCTCCTTGTTTTGGCTCAGCTGTGTTTGGGGCTTGCATTTAGATCCCAAACAAACAGCAGCATCCTTTAACTTAGGGTCCTTAACTTTGAACAGAGGTGAGACATAACTCCTGATAACGAGAGGGAGGGAATAATTTAAAGGCTCTGGTGGTACATAGGGGAGTTCGCTCTAGTGGTACATAGGGGAGTTCAGATCAGGGAATATAAACTCTGGCAGAAATCTGGGAGAGAATGTGCCTCCATGTGTGCGCTCCCCTCCCCCCCACATCCATGAAATGCCCATGGCTTTGAGTGCATGCTGCAGCAGCTGCTGTAAATGATGCTAAGGCACATCAGGGCATTCAAGTTTTCTGATGTACATGACTGAAAGAGAAAACAGGACCCAGGTGGCAAACCATCCACAGAAAAAACTATTAGGACTAATTTTGAGTGAGTGATCCTGGAAGTCCCAATGATATTTTAGCTGTTTACGATATAGTGTCTTAGATGGCCAAATGCTTAACCATCTCTGAGTAGAGCAATCTCTACAAAGGAAGTGCTGGAAACTCTCCAGATATAACTAGAGGGTATAGGGAACAAGAAAGTGCTCAAACAATCCTCTGGAGTTGACCTACAGGTGTGCCCGGTAGGAATACCCCAGGAAGGATCACCCCTCCTCCCCCCGTTGCTTGCGGAAAGCACCATGTGGGTGACTCAGATGGGACCAGGTCCTTGCTGCTGCTGTCACCACAGTTCTCCAATCCAGCCCACTGCACTTCTCCTCAGCACATCGGTCAGCTGGAGGCCAACAGTGTTGGCTCCCAGAGGGGCCGGCGTTGCCATAGAGCTAAACGCTGTAAGGGGGGCAGAAAACACACTCTGGCACCCAGCAGCCACTCCATTCTTTCACTTAGCCCCCCCCCTCCCCCCGCGCCCTCCATCAATCCTTTGCCCCTGGCCAGGATCCCAATTGGGGGGGCCTCCTCCTGGGTCAGCCACGAGGATCGTTTGAAGTCCTGGGGGCACAGAGACTCACTGGGCTCAGTGACCCAGTCGGTTCATTCCCTCTCTCCCGAGAGGGGGGAGCGATCGGGGCGGAGTCTCCAGGGCACCCCAAGTACTTCTCCCGGGGGCTGGAACGTGTCTAGCGGGAGGGGGCGGTGCTGAGGGCCACAGACCCAAACAGGAACCTTCACAGGTGCCGGCAGCAGCACCCCCACTTCCAGTACCTGTGCCCGCTCCAGGTGATTCCAGAGGCTGGGAAGGGCGAGGTGGGCAGGAGCAGCCCGTGCCGGGGCGGGGCGGCAGGGGGCGCTGCCGGGCCAGGCTGGGCCGCCCGCCGGCGGGGGGGGGGGGGTGCCGGGGCCGGGCTGTGAGTGGAGATTTTTGGAAAGTGACAAGTGAAGGGGCTGTGAGGGAGGGAAGCAGCCGCCCCGCTCCCGCTCCCGCTCAGTGCCCAGCCGGCGCGGGGAAGGTCTGGGAGGGCAGAGCCCGCCCGGCACAGCGCGGCGGGCGGAGCTGGCCCGGGCTCCGGTCCTGCGGATGTCGGAGTAGCGAGAGCCGGCTCAGCGATGCCCCGGCCGGGCGGCTGGGCGCGGAGCCTCGCGCTGCTGCTGCTGCTGCACGCAGGGAGCCTGGCGGAGCTCGGGGGCGCAGCCCTAGGTAAGAGGCGCCGCTGGCCTTTCGGAAACTTGCTGCGCCGCGTTCCCGGGGTGCGGGGGAGCCGCCGCGCTGCCCCGGAGCCCGCTCGCCCTGCCCTCGGGAGCCCCCTAGGGGCGGGGCCGCGCGGCTGCCCCCGCGGCCGGGGCTTCGGCTTCCCGCTCGGCTTGGCCCGCTCCGTTGGGGGGGGGGAGGGAAGGGGTTTGGAAGCGACCTTTCCTCGGGGCCTGCCTGTGGGAGCGACCCACGGGCTTGCTGAGGGGACCCCAGCTCCCCGCTGGTCCCCTTGTGGCTTCCACCTTTCTCAGCTGCAGCCCGGGGAGCTCGGAGGCGGAGCAGCAGCGTGTGTGTGTGTGTGTGTGTGTGCGTGTATGGGGCGCGCACTGCCTGTTTGCATTTGCAAAGTGCGCTAAAAGCTGGGCGCAGCGGGGCCGAGTGTGATTGCTCAGCCGCAATCTATTGCATACTCGATGCCCGTCCTCTTTAAAGACAATGGCAACCTTGAGAGTAAAGCTAATAAGAAAGGCAAAGCGTATTACCTCCCCCTGCGGGAAGCCATCAGTGCTTCCCCCCTTCTCTCTGTGCTGGGACACAATGAAAGCGAAGATGGGCTGGTCCTGTGGCTACAACTGATTCTTTCTTTGAGGAGGGGTGAAAAGTTGATTTAAGCCGTCAGGGTGTCGGGCTTCATTTTAACATGCAATCGGCAACCCAGTTCGAGCCCCGTTGGCAGGATGCATGGGGCTGGTTAGGGCAACAGAAAGAGCCCCCTTTTTGGTTTGTTTTTAAGCTGGATTTAGAAAAGCACCCATGCAGCCTAAGGTACTAAGGAGGAGAGTGACAATACTCCTTCAAGGACAACACTGAACAAGAAGCCTTTTCAACAATCCGTTGACATTAGAATGTGATTTTTTTTTATTAACTAAGACTGACCTGAAAGCTGATTATATGAAACATTGTCTGTATCAGATCACCGCATGAATTTATCAAATTGATTTACAGATTTATCATAACTAAGAGTACCAGAATCTATTCTGCCTAGGATTAAATGTTTATCAGTTGATAACTTACTTCAAAAAATCCTGTTAATAAGGGGAGAGAGTATAACCAGGGAGCAGACATAAGTTAAAGCTTGAACATCAGTTTGTACATCCTGAATAATATCCTCTGGAGAATTTTAAGTCTACAGTTTACCTCTCTCAAATTGCAAACATTTTAATCCAGTAGTTAAACAAAGTTCTTTTACGACTTCACATCATTATTCTTTGTCTTGAAAAAAATACTATTACCAGCTCTTTCGTAAGAGACATATTTGGCTTATTCTCCCCTGATTCCAAACATTCCCATATATCAGTTAATGAAGTCAAGTTTTATACTTGATATGTACTTAATTGCTTTATAAAATGCTTTCTAAGAGTTGAATTGTTAGCTAAATGTAACTATTCCTAGGCATTTCATTCTGCTTTTGATATTTGACTTAAGGTCTCTCAGGTAATATTGTCCATGATGACTTGTCTTTTTAGTTCCAGCTATAAGTGGAATTGGTTTGCCCACTGTAACTATATATAGTTATATAGTTCCAGGACAAATTGTTAACAGTGACCTTAACACAAATCATCAATGTTTGTGATGATTTCATTTTAATATTGTTTTGTTTTATTTTTAATTGTAGCCATTTCAGTAATTTTACATTTGAGTAGAACACATACAATAAAAGAAGTGAGGCTGATAGCTTGAACTGGCATTAGGTAAAAAGTGCATATTTATGTTAAGATATTCAAAAGTGACTAGTGATTTTCCTGTTCAACTTATTCATAAATGATCTGGAGAAAGGGGTAAGCAGTGAGGTGGTAAAGTTTGCGGATGATACCAAACTGTTTAGGATAGTCAAGACAGAAGCAGACTGTAAGGGACTCCAAGAAGATCTCACCAAACTGAGTGATTGGGCAACAAAATGGCAAATGAAATTTAATGTGGATAAGTGTAAAGTAATGCACATTGGGAAAAATAACCCCAACTATACGTACAGTATGATGGGGGCTAATTTGGCTACGACAAATCAGGAAAGAGATCTTGGAGTTATCGTGGACAGTTCTCTGAAAACTTCCACACAGTGTGCAGCGGCGGTCAAAAAGGCAAATAGGATGCTAGGTATTATTAAGAAAGGGATAGAAAATAAGACCCGGAATATCTTACTGCCCCTGTATAAAACTATGGTACGCCCACATCTTGAATACTGTGTACAGATGTGGTCTCCTCACCTCAAAAAAGATATTTTGGCCTTGGAAAGGGTTCAGAAAAGGGCAACTAAATTGATTAGGGGTTTGGAACGGGTCCCATATGAGGAGAGGTTAAAGCGACTGGGACTTTTCAGTTTAGAAAAGAGGAGACTGAGGGGGGATATGATAGAGGTGTATAAAATCATGAGTGGTGTGGAGAGGGCCGATAAAGAAAAGTTATTTATTAGTTCCCTAAATAGAAGAACTAGAGGACACCAAATGAAATTAATGGGTAGCAGGTTTAAAACTAATAAAAGAAAGTTCTTCTTCACACAGCGTGTAGTCAGCATGTGGAACTCCTTGCCAGAGGAGGCTGTGAAGGCTAGGACTATAACAGAGTTTAAAGAGAAGCTAGATAATTTCATGGAGGTTAGGTCCATAAAAGGCTATTAGCCAGGGGATAAAATGGTGTCCTTGGCCTCTGTTTGACAGAGGCTGGAGAGGGATGGCAGGAGACAAAGCGCTTGATCATTGTCTTCGGTCCACCCCCTCTGGGGCACCTGGTGCTGGCCACTGTCGGCAGACAGGATACTGGGCTAGATGGACCTTTGGTCTGACCCGGTACGGCCGTTCTTATGTTCTTATGTTCTTATGTTCTTATTTTTGTGTGATTTTTTGATAGGCTTCAGAAAATGCTGAACCTGTATAACCTAAAATCAGGCCCCTATAAGATGTATCAAGTTGATCAAGTCACTTGTGAAAACCTTGGCCATAATCTATATTCAAAAAGAAAAAAGCACATTGATGGCATGTTAAGTTTAAGGTTAAATACTCAGACACGATGAAAAAGTTAAGGTTTTAATAAGAGACAAGGTGTATGAGGTGACATCTTTTATTGGACCAACTTCTATTGGTGTAAGATCCAAACTTTTGAACTACACAGAACTCATCTTCAGATTTTAAGGCCAAACATGGCTACCGTAATGGTGGAAAAAGGCTTTGATAACACTAACTTAACCATATTGCATATGCTGTAGATTGAATGCCCTTTAAAAAGTCAGTTGTTACTAAGAGTTACTACACAATAGTCTGAGACCATCTTTGTCTTTCATTGTGACTCTGATTCTGCTGTTAGATCCTGTTGGTGTCCATAGTACAAGATTCTAATCATACGCATTTAATTTCTGGATCATGGTCTAACCTTAGAGAAAGAGTTCTTTGACATCTGTGTGGTGATAGTTGGCTAATGTTGAGTATGAATGTCTTCTGTGGAATATTTTATGTATATTTAACGACATAAACATTAAAATGGCTAAATTAATTTTGCTATGAACCTTCCCTTTTTCATTTCCCAACCTTTTAGTGTTTAAATTAATAACCTTAATGTTACTTTAGCATGTGGTTTTGTTTTCTTTTTTAATAAAGTAAAAGTTTTAAAAACCCTCAACTCCAAATCTTATTCTGCTCCATCAGGAAAGTTTAAGGCCACAATTTGTCTTGTTGGATTTACCATAAATTCTGCTGGAGAAAGATTCTATTCTGTGCTATTTATGAGCTATGTAATAGCATAAGAACTTTAATTCAGAATCAACTGCTGTATTGAAATATTGTCTGTGGAAATATTTGTTATGGTACACTTTTTTCTCAGATATTAGTTACAATGTTAATTTGGTACCAGATTAAGTATTGCCTCAGATTAGCAAACATTATCATCATGAAATGAGAATTTTTAAAAATACCTACAATTATTATTTTGTTCTAAATATGTAAGGATCTAGACCTCGGTGAAGATTAACTAATCTGAAAATCTAAAATGATAAAATTTAGCAGATTTTGATTTGTGTAAGCCAAAATGTATGTAAAAATACATAAATTAGAGGTGTATATTTTTTTCATAATTCTGAAATGGATGAATGAATGGGCCTGCCCATTAAATTTACAAGATTTTTATTTAATATTTTATTACACTAAAACCAGAGTCCCCAATGTGTACCTAATACATCCTGTTCAAACACTTATAAAAACATGATTTCCACTCCATGGAGTTCAAAATCGAAGGTCTAATCATGCAGGCTCTTTAGGATGAGTATACATTAATTCATGTGAATAGTCAGTTCACCAGGACTACTCATATGAGTAACATTAAGCGTGTATTCAAGCGTGTGTAGCACAGGGGCCTAAAAATCTGCTCATATCCACTTTGGATTACCAGATAATTATCTAGTTGAGACATGATCATGTGATGTAATCTAGCTTGCATTATTGTCTTTCTAGTAGTACTGTATAATAATTTTAAAAATTGACTGGTTATTGGCTGTGAAAGGGTCACGTGATCTTGTGAGCTAAAATATAAGTGTTTTGGCACAGCATAGCTTGCTGCATCATATTTAGTACGCAGTGACCTTTGTGACATTTAAATGTAATCCATGCTCCATGCAGAATTTGAACTAAGTTGCTTTACTTTTTCTGTTTTTTGTTTTTGTATTGGAAGAATTGGCAGCCACTGCGCAGGAAACAAGACACAGAAAAAACAAATTAAATTATTTACTTTTATGTGCATGCTGCTTTTATTTTAAAATGCTCTTGCCAAAGGCACCGAGAAGTTGGCCCAACAATGTTCTGAGTAAACCACAAGGTTAGTGTGAATGTGAAGAACAGGAATTCTATAACCTGGCATTTCCCCCTCACTTGTCACAGTTTCTGTGACGGCTATTGCTATTACTGTTCCAGTTACACATGATAAACTTAAAAAAACAACAAATAGTCTGGTAGCACTTTAAAGACTAACAAAACATGTAGATGGTATCATGAGCTTTCATGGGCACAGCCCACTTCTTCAGATGACGAGTTATACATGTTGTTGTTGTTGAATATAATGTAGTGCTGTGAGCTAAGCTAGAGTTGTGGCGGAAGCAGCATGAATAGGGCAAATCATTTTTAAGCGTATCATAAAGACTTAGATCCATAGACTACATGTTTTAGATAATAGGAAAAACTGTTGCCCTTTTTGAACGTTACCTTAAAGGGATTAGCATTCCTCCTCCTTTGAACAGAAGTGCCATTTTTCATCCACAGAGCAATAGTTTTCTTTTTCAGTCGATATGTATTGTGTGTTTCAAACAAATAAAATGTTTCTATTATTGACTGATAGCATATGGAAGATGGAAATAGGTTTTTTGAGCTGTTTGATTTCAGTATCTTGCACTTCTGTTCAAAAGTTGCACTAACTACAAATGAATGATCAGATGTGTATTACTGTAATCATGTCTATGGAGAATGGCGTGCTAATTATATACACATAGAACATGTTAGTTAACTTAAGCCTTTGCAAATGAGATCTAAGCAGGGGTGTATTTAAAGATTTCTTATAGCTCTGAAATACAAATATCTAAAGCTGCACACACCCACATACCCACAACTTCCTGGAGGTATGACACCTGATACTTTTCTTCAGAGACATGCATAGAAATACAATAACCTTCTGAGACACTACAAAACACCTCAGAGTAGAAAATTCTTCAAAATTCCATAACTGAATACAGCTGCTTCTAACATATGGGTTATCTTACATGCCAGAAATATAAAAAAGATAACTAATACAAAAATAAATGGTGTACCTCTTTCAGGCCTTCTCCCCCACTGTCATCTTGCCGTAGTGAGCGATTGTAAGCTCAGTTATGAATTTTATGTTTAAAATTGTATGGGATTTTTAGAAACATTGTTTAAATCTGTAAATTTAGAAACAGTGTTGTTTGGAAATCTGGTGAATTATGGACTCCTTATAAACTAGTTATTTTGTGCTGCTAAAAATGTGTATTATTCATTAAGTCAGTGTAATGTACCAATCTTGTGATAATTATTAGAGTAAAACTGAGCAGAAAATATCTACCAGTGTTTGTAGAGGAGAAACTGCTATGTGAACCATAAGATCATGGTCTGATCTTGGCAAAGCTAGTCAATTTCACACCTTGTCATTCATTAATAAAAAGAACACACTTTTGTAGTTCACTTTTTAAAATGCTTACTACATATTAAAAGTTCTGTTAATGGAATATACTAAATAAAAATATATGACTGTATATTTGGTTAAAGTAGCAGCACAGAAAAACTGGCAAATCAGGCTTTACTTTTCTATATTGTCCTTTGCACTGAAGGTAGTTGGTCTATTTATGTGACTAAGTACAAGCACAACTTTCACAAGTGAGGTTTGAAAGACTGGGTCCATACTTAGTATTATTAGCGCACTGTAAAAATGTTGATTACCAAATACCTGCTCTTCAGAGTAGAGAGTGTCATCTTGTTGGTACTGTGCTAGCATAGTGGGGCCTTGAATTTTAATTAGGGCTCCCAGTAATAGTAATATTGGGCAGACATTTAACTCAATTACTCCTAATTTAAAAACAATACAGCTTTGAATAGTTGAGAGCAATTTTCAGTGACATTTTATAAATAACACAATATTTTGATTAACTGAAGTACATATCTCTAATTCCTTGTGATAACAATTTAAAACGATAAACAAGGAACATTTTAAAGTTTCAGTGATTACTTTGATGTTTTGGTATATGCAAGGTGATCTAGGAAGATAAGTTGTACCTTTTGCTAAATAGCTTCGGGGGTAGCTGAGTTTGTACAGGGTAAACCTAAAAAACAACAAATGGTCTGGTAGCACTTTATAGACTAACAAAACATGTATATGGTATCATGAGCTTTTGTGGGCACAGATCTGTATTCTTCTTCAGATCTGTATTTCAGATATGCAATGTGATGTTAGATTCCCATTCCATTCAGCCAGATTTGTAAAGCTTTGAAACAAAGGTTGTTTAAGAAAAGCAAGCCCTTTATGACAGAAAGCAATAACGCAGGCTCCTCCATATCCTCCTTAGGTTCTTTAGTAAGATCTCTTCCTGAAATGGAACCAGCTGAGTTCCCTGCCTCCAAATAATTTTGCAAAGTTGCATTTCAAAGGAAATGGTTGGTGACTTGTGAATAGAATCCCAAGGTGCTTATTGGTAAGACTGACACACAGATTTGGGGTCTGATTAGTTAGATATTACCACTTGAAAACAGTCAATTAAATACACCAGGAAAAACACCAACAAGGATGCAAGATGTCACCGTCAATCCTGAGGAGTTGCATCCTATCTGACTGATGAGAAGAGTAGAAATTCCAAGTGACTACAATATCCTTTTTTAAACCAATGCATGTATTGCCAAACTTGGGCAAACAATAGGGGAAATCATTAATATTTTATTTTAAAAACATTCAGTTCCAATATTGGCTTAGCTCTGTATAGGTGGCAGTGAAATTTACCCCATACAGAGGGTCTGAGCAAGGCATTATGCATCACTTAAGCCTTGCTTTGTGCTGGCCTTCTGTGCAGAGAGCTGAGTTTTATGCTAGCTGAGACATTTGGAAAATGCAGTTTATACCAACACAAAATATGTTAGATGAATTACTTGAATAATATTCATTCAGCTAGAGTTTATATAGCTGTATTTGCGTTAATGAGTGTATGACAAAATTTAAACACCCTTTGACTATATGTTCTCTTTTTTCTCTGTCAAGTACATGTACATCTGTGTGACACTGTAGTATTCTCATCTTAGTCTCTGTAATGCTTAACTTCCACTACAGTTAATTGGAGTTGGGTACGTGCAATCATGTGCACTCTTAATTTAGATAATGGGTTATGACCTAAATTCATACTTAGCAGTAGAAATTGTTCTCTGCTGCTTATCTATGTTTACAATATGTTGCTATTAAGAGATGATTTTAGTCCTCTTCAGCACTTGCTCTACTGCTAACTCCATGTTAGGGATTCCAGCAATTTTGAGTGCTCAGTGTTAGTGCTTCTTAACAGATCAGCTCCTTTTCTGCAGCAGGTTCGTATGGTAGTTACTAGAGACCATGGCATAAACCTGCATTTTATTAAAAGGGTTTTCTAAGCCTGCCAGGTCACATGTTGAAACTGATACTTCACAACAGCTTCCTGCGACCTGCTGCTCTGTTCCTTCGAGGGATGTCAGCAAACTATACTTTTGTCTCTTTCCCAGATGCTCTACTTTATCTGCAGCTTGGGTCTAAACATATGCTCCAAGAGTAGTGAAGTAGCTGGGAAAGAGACAGAATGGTGCAGTCCTTGTGTCAGAGCACAGCAGCAGGCCATGGGAAATCGGAAGATCAGAGATAAGAAAGGAAAAATGTTAAGTAACTTTATAACCTCATCACATATTCCCTCCAGAGAGTGGAAATATATTAGAAGACACTTTGTCACCCCTCGCACTCAGGCTTGACTTTGGAGGTATATACTCTTTCAAATTCACAGCATGGGAATTCCTCTCCGGAGATAAACATCTCAGTTTCATCCACAGGCAGGCAGCGTTTTTCTATTGAACTTCTGTGAAACCTTATTCTCAAATGCTGGAGATATAAGTGTAACATGCTGGCTAAGAGTGTCATGCTGCTGTCCAGCTAGTAGTTGGCCCACACATTGTGTATGGATATTCCTATGTGAAGTACTCTTTTGGTTCAAGAGGTTGTGGATCAGGTCTGTGCTTTTAATGCTGAAGATCCCAGGATCAATCCCCACTTGAGCCATGATAGGGGGACTATTATGATAGCTGTAGGTAACCCTCAAAGGCTTCACTTTCAGAGGTGCTGAGTATTTGTAGTCCCCATTGATTTCACTTTCAGTCATGGGCAGTGTTTCCTGTAAGGCAGGGGTGGGGAACCTCAGGCCCAGGGGCCAGATGCCTGCCTTGCCTGGATCTGGCCCCTGAGGGTCATGCCCTCCCCAGCATTGGGGGGCCCACGCTGGTGCTCCAGCCCCCGCTGCTGCCCTACCATGGGGATGGAGCACACACAATCTAGTAGGCTAGGCCCCCACTAGGCTCTGGTGTGTAAGGGGAATGTGGAGAGTGTCTTTCTCATTCTCAGTCAGGGGCCACATCAGTGAGGGTTGGTTTTGGCTTTTTGCTTCTCACTTGTATGCGGCACTCGACTGATTTTTTTTTTTCTGTGTGTCAGTAGCCCCTGACCCAGAAAAGGTTCCCCACATCTGCTGTAAGGTGAGCACTTGGGCGGCCCCCCAGGAGAGATTCAAATAACACCCAGCTAATTAGCAGAGTGCCCACAGCACCCACAGTTGGCAGCATGTGTTTCTACTGGTGGTACACTTCCACACGTATGCCTCAGTGTATATAACGAAATTTATTCTGCACATGTATGGAAAAATTAGAAGGAACACTGATCGTGGGCGCTCATTACCTCTGAAGATCTGGCCTCAACTGGGTTGGAGGCTTGGTTCAGCACTGAGAAGTCAAACAATTATTCTCATTGATCAAATTACCTTTCTATGAAGTATTTGGTATTCCTTATCTGCAGGTTGGCTTAATATTACTCTGCAATGAGCCTCTTGTATTTCAGTGCTCCTGGCCAGAACCAGGTAAATGTCTCAAAAATAATGGTGGTGCTTCCAGTGAGAAATATCTGAATCTGGTTCAGTTTGTGTTTTGGGCAAAGGCTTGGATAAATTCGTCATTTGCCTGAACATTTTTCCGAGCCCTAAGCGCTGTGAAGAGTTCATTGTGAAAGTTTTAACACAATGAGGGTCTGAGATTACAATATCCTAGTCAAGGCAGCGTACCTGCCTTGTTTTTGCTTCTTGTTACATACTTAAAATTCAGTCCAGGTTTGTCAGGGCATTTGTTAAGTTTCTTGAACCCATTCAAAAAACCTGGGGCCGGTTTTAAATGAACCCAGGTTGGTTTTGGTTTCATATTTACATCTATGCAAAACATGCTATTTGTGGTGGTTTCAGCTGAATTTCATTTTGAGTTATTGGGTATGTTTGAAGTGCTAACCCAAAGCTTATTGGAAACCATCTCAGTGAGCCACTGCATAGCTCTAAACTTGTAAAAGAGAATGCTGTCCTATGAAGTGGATTATGGTGTTTCAGCATGGGCTTGGTATTTTTTCTCACAGTTTTCTCATTCCAACTGAGATCAGGGTTTCCTTGTGCTAGATGCTGTATATTGCCATAGTATCAGCAAGATCCTGTCCAAAACCATTTAACGGTCTAAAGTAGGGGGTCTCAAATAGGTTTGTAAAATCCCATTTAATCAGTTAACTGGTTAACCTTATGTTTAACCAATTAACTGCTTAAATGGGGATTGACAGGGGGCTGCTCCAGCTGGTGGTGGGCTTGCCTGCCCCTCCTCTTGTGGGGGGAGTTGCTCTGACCGGGCTAGAATGCCCCCTGCCCATGGTGCATCAGGCTGCTGTGACCCAGCTGGGCCCGCTGCACCACACCGCAGGTCTGGCCAGGCTGGAGCAGTCTCCACGGTAGCTGGAGCTGTGGGGGAAGCACCTTGCTCCACTTCTCCACGGCTCGTACCACCAGAAGAAGTGCATAGAGACCCCACTGCTGCTGCCATCCCTGAAGCCTTATCCCTTGGGAGATGGAGGATGCGACAGTGCTTTGGGCATGGTCATGCTCCCTCTCCCTTGGTCTCCCAAACTGGATTGCAAATATGCTCTGGCCTGTAGATGGCCCTTGGGTTGTGAGTTTGAGACCCTGGTCTAAAGAAACAAGACAAAGGAAGCATTATCTATATTTCACAATAACTAAACTTAGTCAGAGGATGGATGGCCAAGGGACTTCTCCAAGATCACACAGGAGGTAGACAGAGGTGTGAATTGTAATCAGCTCTCCTGAGCCACAGTTGAGTGCCTAATCATGAGACCACCTTTCTGGTCTGATTTGGTTGAAAGGGAGAGGCATAGCTGTGCTGTACCTTGACTATAAAAAAAATACCAGGAAAGAACAGGTGCTGAATTCCTGCATAATGAGCCAGGGCTTCTGCTAAACTGTAAAGAAGTGGGGAGCTGCAGAACTTCAATGATGCTAAGTCTTAGTTCATCATCTGGACAGATTCTTGTTTGTTATTAAAGATTTTGTTTTTATTCTGTTTTAGCTTCAGTCCCAGACTTTGTTACGAAACATTATACAGTGGGTGTGTTTGGTTAATCTAAACCAGTTTGCAAACAGCATTTTTATGCAAATACGAACACATTATATGGAATTGCTAATCATTGAAGTTTTTCAGATAGCCAGACATCTGGCTAAAGACAGAATGGATTTACTAGGGCTGAATGGAGTCCCTTGGGGATAAGTAGGTGGCATTGCAGTCTCTCTAATACAGCATTAAAACAATTTTGATTTTTTTGGTAGATTGTTTTCTTTTTTAGATTTGCAAAAACTTTTGTGTTTTTTGCCTCTCCATGGAAAAAAATTGTGTATACTCACAGTATATACATACAGCCAGTTTCTGTATCCTAACTATGAGCTGTACAATCCTTTAGTCTTTTAACTTGATCTGTAAAGGGACATGATCAGTAGAGATGGTCCGATGGTGTAGCTGCTATCAGCATACTGGAATGACTATGGCAGTCAAGCTGTTTATACTCATTTAACTCCTCCCCCTCAAAAAAAAAAAACCCCAACAACTAGTCCTTTGAACCCATTGTATTACTCTTCAGATAGTGTTATTTTAAAAATGTGTAATCTCAATAACTATTAATGTGAAGAAATGTGATTCGTTGCATACAGTAATCCTTAGAACTGGTACAGTTGTAAAAATATTAACTGTGTAATCTTTACAACAGCCCCAAGGTACAAGATGTGTCTAAACCATAGAAGAAATTATTAGAGCTAAAATTAGATGATCTATGCTCTACCCAATAAGCCTGGCCCCTCTGTATTTTTACCCACAAAATTATTTTTACGCTGTTCATAGAAAAGTAGCATCTTTGTGACAAGTGAATATTATAATTGTTTTATTATTGTTGTCTTGTAGTATTGTACAGTCTAGGAACCCCACTCGTGGACCAGGACCACATGGTTGTAGGCACCGTACAAATATAGAACAAAAAGACAATCCCTGACCCAAAGAGTTTATAATCTAAGACAGTTGTTCTAATTTAATCCCATCTCTGGTGTGTATAAATTATTGAACCAAGTGCATCACAGCCTTTAATATATATATTAATCCCCATTTATTGCATCTGCAGCTTTTTCTCTTAAGGTCATATTTTTCATGTACACTTCAGAAAATTTGATCTAGAGTTAGCAAGTGATGTGGACGCTTGTCCAATAGGAACTGGACTGAGATAATTATATGTAGATCAGACTGGCACCAACTGGGTCTCTTTCTTTGTGCCAACCAGGGACTAAGAAGGGGAGAGATTAGCATTCTAATGCATTAAGCCATTTTCTCCTTCTACTTTTAACCTTTTCTGAAAAATAAATTTTGATTTGTTGTTAATAATAAACTGAAGGGCACTTGGAAGCACAACAGCCCCTCAAGACCTGTAGTGATGTAGTAGCATAATAATAATCAACCAGCATTGGGAGAACAACAAACAAAGTTAAAGACCTTGTTGTTTAAAAGCTGCTGCTTGTTGGTAACTGTGAATGGTTATATATGGCTGTGTAGTGTTCAGAGGTGAAAGGAAGCGGGTATGGAGTTCCGGTAAGAGAGAGCTCTCCCAGCACTGTAATAAAACCACCTCTGTGAGGAGAATAGCTCCTAGTGCCAGGAGCTGTCTACACTGCTATTTTATAGTGCCGAAACTTGTGTAGCTCTGGGTGTGTGTGTTTTTCACACTTTTGAGCGAGGGAAGTAAGTGGCAGTGTAGACAAACTCAATCAGTCATGCAAAAGAATCCAGGAAGTTAAATGTGTAGGATTGGAGGCAGGAAGGGGGGTTGTGAGATCACCGTACTGGTAAGAAATTTAAGTTGCTTTCATCTCTGGGTACTCAGTTCTCTTTGGTAGCTTTCTGTTTAAAAACAGAGGACAAGCCAATGTATTGTTGATGCTCTGAACAGCCCTGAATGATCTGGTAGCTGTTCTTGGGAGTAAAATTGCCTTTTATCCCAGATACTATTGAAGCAGTTATGATCATCTGGGAAATGCTTGCTGTTGGCATCTTTAAGTTTGAAACACTTCACAACTGATGATAGGTCTTTCTGAATTGAGGTTTCCCCCTCCTTTGAACTCACTGTTCTTGGCAGCTTCTCAGAGCCCAAGCCTAGAGCCTCCATGGGCAAGATTCAGGCAACACTTGTTTTGCTTCACATGGGGTTAACCATTGGTGCTCATCTTAGTTGTTTTAATTTACTATCACTTAATTTTGTAGCCAACACAATGGTAGAATAATCTAATATGTTGTGAACATTCTGATAGCTTTGCAGGTCCAGTTCAGAACAAGCTGAGCCTTTCGCTCACACCCCCTACAAGATTTAGGTGCATCCTTTTAAATAAGTAAATCTGAAGTTCAGTAGGCTATGGAATAATTGAAACCTGGTGTGGGTCAGGAGAACACACTATGGAGTGTTGTGATAAGATACAGGCTACTTTACCCAGGCGAATGGAGGGCCATCATCACTTGGAGTTTTGCCTCTCCTAAGTTATGGCTCATTCCCCTGTTCATAAATTAAATTATACAACCAAGTATATTATTATTACATTATTTGTTATCCCTTTATTTTTCCTTTACACTGTATTTACGTTGTGGAAATTGTGTGGAAAACAGAGGCTCTTTGCTACATTAGGTGGGGGAATATATTGCATCTCTTTACGCCAGATTTTAGTACATCCCAAAGCTGTAATAAAGATTTAACAGGGCCATCTGAAAAAGAATTGTCAAAGACTCTTTGCTTCTTCCCACCTCTTCTATTTGGTGAGCTGTTACAGAAAAAAGACCTGAAGCAAGGGAAATACTCACAAAGGTTCATTCTCATTACAGAGGATCTATCTGCTCATTAGCGAACATCTAATTTTTCAGGGTTCAAAAGAAGACATTTCTATAACTTTTTTTTAATGTATTGGCAGATTGCATTTGGTTTGCCCATGTTACTGGTGAAAGTCTGTTCCTGGGGTCTGACATCAGGGTTGTATACATGTTTTTCTTCAACATACAGTCTAATATAAATCCAAATGTGGTGCTTCTGACACATCGATAGCATAGAATTTCCCCCCCACTCCCACACACACCCCCATGACAAAGGTGAGAAATGTGAAAATACAATTTTGTGGCGTTTCCAAGGAGAGACACTCGGTCAATTTTTCACACGGCCGGGGCTGACTCTCAAAATATTAGGAGGATTGCTTTCTTGGCATGTCTTTCTGTCAGGGGTATTTCATTCTCTGCAGGCTTCTTTGGGGTTTGATCTTTAGTTTGCCCCTCCTAACAACGGTAAAGAAAAATCTTCTTGTCATGTGGCTAAGGCTCAATGACTGGCCTTCAGCACTTCAGCTTGATATGACCCTAAGGCAAATAGACCAGGTGGAAATGTTAAAGTGGACGGTGCTAAGAACAGTAAATAGTAATCAATAGTTTGCTTTTGGCTGTCCAGTGCTATAGGGGATGTATCAGGTTAGTTTTCCAGTGTTTTCTGCTGAAACTGCCATTAAAGAGAAAGTTTCTGAGGGTTAGCTGTGTTAGTCTGTAACTGAAAAACTAGCAAATAGTTCTGTTGTGTCTTAGAGACTAACAAAAATGTAGATGGTGTCATGAGCTTTCGTGGGCACAACCCACTTCTTCAGATTAATGGAGTTAAGGGGTCCAGGGTACAAATAAATAGCAGAGAAAGAGAGGGGGATGAGGAGGGAAAGAGAAGGGGAAAAATGGGGGAAAATATTGTCAATGAGCCTCATTTAGCATGGACACTCTGACAATATTTTCCCCCATTTCCTCCCCTTCTCTTTCCCTCCTCATCGTCTCTCTTTCTCTGCTATTTATTTGTACCCTGGACTCCTTTACTTCATTAATCTGAAGAAGTGGGTTGTGCCCATGAAAGCTCATGGTACCATTAGAAAGTGCTGCTATGGAAATATGATTAGCAGGGGCGGTCCTAGACTAGCTGTCAGCAACTGGCGCCCTAGGTGAACCATGCAATCGACGCCCCCACCTCCAAACCCCTCAATGATATTGTGCCACCGTTTAGCACCCCATTTAACTTGGTGCCCTAGGTGACCGCCTAGTTCGCCTATATGGACGGGCCACCCCTGATGATTAGATGGTCTCTTCTGACTTTAACACCTATGAACCCATGAAGATCCTTATGTTTTTGTTGAGGTTCCTTCACCACTCTGGAAAGTTAAAGGGACTCGGTTGCTGGCATTGGCGGGAACACCTGTGCATTTTACTCAGGATTGGATGGGGGAATTGCATGGGTCTAGTGGTATAAAAGCCAAGTAGAAGGCAGAGTTCAACAGCAATCTAGAGCAGGGGTTCTCATCCTTTTTCTTTCTGAGCGTCCCCCTCCAAACATGCTGAGCTCCATGACACATCTGTCATAACTGGTTTTCTGCATATAAAAGCCAGGACCAGCATTAGGCAGTAGCGAGCTGGGTTTGCCACTGAGGTCCCATGCCACAAGGGGTCCCACAAAGCTAAGTTGCTCAGACTTTGGCTTCAGCCTCAGTAGTGGGGCTGAGGGTCCTGGGTTTCAGCCTTGCATAGTAGGGCTTCAGCTTTCTGCCCTGCGCCCCAGTGAGGTGCCTGCTTGGCAGGCCCCTGAAACTTGCTTGTGGCCCCCAGGGGGCCTCAGGCCCCTGGTTGTGCACTACTGACATGGAGGATTCTGGAGTGTGTAGGGATGCTTTCTCACTGGAGTAGTTCATAGGATGGCCACTCCCCCAAGTAATTCTGTTCTTAGTGAGATCGGTATGAAGTAGAGATGTTAAGTATCGGTTAATTGAATAGTCGACTAACCTCATGAATTCTTATTGGTTACTTGACTATTCTATAGTCCTTGGGTGTGGGGCTGGCAGCCAGTGCGCTCCGACTTCCTTCCCAAAGAGTCCCCCCAAGGAAGTAGCGTGGGGTGCCAGGTGGGAGCTAGTCCATGATGGCAGCCAGTTTAAAAACCAGCTCCCCTTGCAGACCTGATACAGAGGCAGCAGTGTGGTCTGGCAGCAGACCTTGTCTAATAGGGGGTCTGAGCTCCTGGACCTGCCGCAAACTGTAACTGAGCTGGGCTGCCTGTCCGCCTGGCTCTTAATAGACTTTAAATGCAGACCTGCAGTGGGGGTAGGTCCAGCACCTGGCACGAGCCAGGAGTGAGCCAGGCTGCTGGCCAGCCTGCTAAAACATTTACTGGCAATGGGAGGAAAAAGGAATGCATGTAGTCTATAGCATTAACCTATAAGCTTTTGCTTATTGGTTAATCGACTGCACTCTTACATCCCTAATATGAAGACCTTTGACTTCATAGAATCATAGAATACTAGGATTGGAAGGGACCTCGAGAGGTCATCGAGTCCAGTTCCCTGCCCTCATGGCAGGACCAAGTACTGTCTAGACCATCCTTGACAGACATTTATCTAACCTACTCTTAAATATCTCCAGAGATGGAGATTCCACAACCTCCCTGGGCAATTTATTCCAGTGTTTAACCACCCTGACAGTTAGGAACTTTTTCCTAATGTCCAACCTAAACCTCCATTGCTGCAGTTTAAGCCCATTGCTTTTTGTTCTATCCTCAGAGGCCAAGATGAACAAGTTTTCTCCCTCCTCCTTGTGACACTGTTTTAGATACCTGAAAACTGCTATCATGTCCCCTCTCAATCTTCTCTTTTCTAAACTAAACAAACCCAATTCTTTCAGCCATCCTTCATAGGTCATGTTCTCTAGACCTTTAATCATTCTTGTTGCTCTTCTCTGGACCCTCTCCAATTTCTCCACATCTTTCTTGAAATGCGGGGCCCAGAACTGGACACAATACTCCAACTGAGGCCTAACCAGTGCAGAGTAGAGCGGAAGAATGACTTGTCGTGTCTTGCTCACAACACACCTGTTAATGCATCCCAGAATCATGTTTGCTTTTTTTGCAACAGCATCACACTGTTGACTCATATTTAGCTTGTGGTCCACTATAACCCCTAGATCCCTTTCTGCTGAACTCCTTCCTAGACAGTCGCTACCCATTCTGTATGTGTGAAACTGATTGTTCCTTCCTTAGTGGAGCACTTTGCATCTGTCTTTATTAAACTTCATCCTGTTTATCTCAGACCATTTCTCCAATTTGTCTAGATCATTTTGAATTATGACCCTGTCCTCCAAAGCAGTTGCAACCCCTCCCAGCTTGGTATCATCTGCAAACTTAATAAGTGTACTTTCTATGCCAATATCTAAATCATTGATGAAGATATTGAACAGAGCTGGTCCCAAAACAGACCTCTGCAGAATCCCACTTGTTATACCTTTCCAACATGATTGAGAACCATTAATAAATACTCTCTGAGTACGATTATCCAGCCAGTTATGCACCCACCTTATAGTAGCCCTATCAAAGTTGTATTTGCCTAGTTTATTGATAAGAATATCATCCGAGACCGTATCAAATGCCTAAAGTCTAGGTATACCACATCCACTGCTTCTCCTTTATCCACATGACTTGTTATCCTGTCAAAGAAAGCTATCAGATTGGTGAATTCCTCTGCATTGGGAGAGCCCTTTAACACCGAGAGAAAAATCTGCAACCTGCTTCACTTGAAAGACCCATTAGATCCGTGGTCACCGACCCATTGATCGTGATTGACTGGTCAATCGTGGGGGCCCAACCAGTCAATCGCGAGGCTTTCGCGGGCCCCTCTCGCTGCCCACCCCCCCCAAGATGAACACCGCGCTGATGCTACCTCCAGGGACAACGGAGGTAGCATGGGCTTCCTACAGGGTGGGGGGGAGTTCTGCAGGTGTGCACCAGGTCCTGGAAGTGCACGGGCTGCTCTTCCTCCCCCCCCCCCCCAACAACTGGTGCGATACCTAAAACACCGGTATGTCACACGCTGGGGACTTTGTTCCCCTGCTGCCTTCCTGTGCACAGGGGAGGGGGTGGGGATCCGGCACTGCACTGGCTCCAGCTGCTCGAGCGGCGCATGCTGCCCGAATGTTTGGGGCTGGCGGGGTCCGGGACTCCCTTCCCTCCCCCCCCCCCCACCGCGCTGGAAGGCAGCAGGGGAATAATGTCCCCAGGGCACCAGCTCCAGCTGCTCGGGCAGCGCACGCTGCCATGGGGAGTGGAGAAGAAGCAAGGCACGCGCTGCCTGAGCGGTTGGGGCTGGCGCAATCCGGGACTCTCCCTCCCTTACTCTTCCCCTCCTCTCTTTCCCCCCCCCCCCATGTAGGTGTGCGATGGACCAGCGTTTCAGGTACCGCGCTGCTATTTGGGGGAATGGGAAAGGAGCCTGTGCACTTCCTGGGCCTTGGGGCGCAGCTGCAGGATCCTCAGGTACCAGTCCCTGTCCCCTCCCCCCGCCCAGACTCCCACAAGTACCCTGCCCCAGCACCCACTGACACCATGTCCCCTGCCCTGGCACCCATTGACACCGTGCCCCAGCACTCACTGGCACCCTGTCCGCTGCCCCAATACCTTGTCCCCTGCCCCACCACCCACAAGCACCCTGTCCCCTGCCCCAGCATCCTGTCTCCTACCCCCACCAGCACAGTTGGGGCCACATTAGTGGGGTTTGGAGGGGTTGTGTTTTTGTACCTCACTTGTGTGGCCCTGACTGACTTTTCTGTGAGTCAGTGACCCCTGACTCAAAACAGGTTCCCCACCCCTCTCATAAATAAAGACAATGCAGAAGCCTTTTGTGTTTGACATAATATTTTATTTAAAAATGAAGCCTGGCCAACAAGCCCCCAATTTGGGCCAAGCCCTCATTTGGCCACATCATCATACTGTACCTTCCACCCCGACCCCAAATCTGAGCCTATCATACACTGGAACCCACTGTCCTGAATCTCTCACATCCCCAAACTCCAGCACCCCCACATCCTCAGTCTTCTGCCACAACACTCTTGCACCATTCATACACTGCAAATCTGTATCCTGAGCCCATCATACTCCCAACCTCCCTGCCCTGACCCTCTCATGCATCCCAGCCCAAACTCCTGTACCCTCACATCCATAAGCCTGTGGCTTGCTCAGCACCCCAACCCTCCACTTGAGCCCAACACTCCTCAGCCTGGAGCCCTCTCCCTGAGCCAGCATCCCCTTCTACACATCCTCCTGCATCCAAATTCCCTCCCAGAGCTTGCACCTCTCTCCCTTTCCCACACCTAAATCCCTTCTTCCCACCCCAGAGCCCGCACCTCCTGTCTCAACCCATTGAGGTTAGACTGCAGGAGTTTTTCTGGCAAACATGCTCTTTTTGCAGCGCTTGTATTCCTCGTTCCACGAGGAATGAGGGGGCTTCCAAAAGAAGAGGGTTTTCCGACATTTGGCCCAGTCTAGACGGGCCAAACGTCAGAAAAATTTCTTCCAACAGAAGGACCGAAAAAAAAGCAGCAGTGTAGCCATACCCTGGGAATGTATAACGGCCGGGGATAGCAAGTGATGGAGAGAAGGGGAACAGACTGGGCGGGGCCTCAAGGAAGGGGTGGGGTCTTGGGGAAGAGATGGGGTAGATCTTGGCTTGTCCTGACATTTAAAAAGTCTTGGGTGTAAAAAGGTTGGAGACCACTGCATTAGATGGTCATAACAGTCCCTTCTGCCTTGAGAGCTGTAAATGAATTTAAGCCATCTGCGTTTTCAGCAAGGTTGGACTGAAATCCAGTGGGAGGCCTGGACATGGCAGTTGTAAGTGGGCTCTTCCAGACTGCTGTAGTAAATGATCCAGGGTCTGCATGAGGCATCATGGTTGTCATGGGGCTGGCACTGCAGAAGACTTTGGAAAATAGCACTAGGGTAGTGTAGCTACATGACCTTCCATTTTTTTGTTGGATTCTTGGCTAGCTCTGTAGGAGTCCCGTTTCCAAATCACTTAATTGTCGGCTAATGTGTATGCTCCAAATTATTATCTCTAATGATTATCTGTGGTAATCTCACACACCCTGATTGTAATAATTGAAAAGGCCTAAGGGGAAGGATTCCATCTTAACTCCGCAAGCAGGGGATTAAGTGTGTATGCATTCAGCACAATTTGCTAAGAGGTACTTATAGCTGTATCTGTCAAAGAATCTGTAAAATCGTTTGGAATGGTTCAGAGAATAGATATATAATGATAGGGAAGCTCCAACTTTTTACTTTCTTGTGGACTACCTTCTTGCAGTTATTTTTGTATTGTAACCCCTTCTCTCCTCCCACACAAAGCTACATGACTGTTGGAAGACTCCATGAGAAAACGCTTATATTCTTGAAGGATTATTGCAGCTTACTTAGCTCGGATTCCTTCTATTTGCATTAGTTATTATCCCAGAGTTACTGTAAATTACTGACCCAAGAAATGTCAATTCATAAAACTTCTATCACAGAGGAGAGGGGAATATTAGTTTTCAGATTTTCCCCTTTATTGATTTTGTTTCATGCCTAAAACCCTCTTCATCAAATGAATCTGGTTCATTGGGAGGTTGGGCCCAATGATCGCTTATTGAAGATTACTTATACTGATAGTATCAATAGGATTTGATGGACATGAGTCCATCAACAAATATATGACAGTTTTTTAGGTTGGTTGACTGCTAAAATGCAATCAAACAGCCAGAATCTTCCCAGTACAAGAGCCCCTCCATGCTGGACTCATAATGAGGGTGCTCTTGTACGGAAAATATTCCATTTGATTGCATTTTACAAGCTACCCCATCTTCAAGATATATTTCATATTTTCTGTGGTCTTGTCTGGGCTTTTATGGAAACCTGAATAGTCATTTGTTTTAAATTGTATGTTTCTTTAAAGACATCAGGTACAATTTTTCAAGTATTTAGATAATTTAGGAATCCAAGTCCAATGGGACTTAGATTTTGAAGTCACTTTAAACACTTGAAAATTGTACCCATCTTCTTTCCATCCTCTATCTTGGATATCCTAAGAACTAAATTCAATGGCCCAGCTAAACTTAGAAGCCATGGCTTTGCTGAGGTAGTTCAATAAATGGTAGTCATAAACTTACAGACTTTTCTGTATGCGCACTCTACAAAAATCTTTTTTTTAGGACCTTTAAATAAATGAAAGTGATTGGCTTGTTAACGTTGTTTTTTCCAATATTTAAAATTATTCTTAAGAAATACATTCTGTTGTAAAGAAAGCAATATAGGTATGTTCCTTATGAACTGGAACACAGTAGGTGCTAGAAGGGGCTGAATTTATTAGTTTACCCTTTTTATACAATTAAGAGCTAAAGTACACATTAAACAGTTAAAATAACTTAATGGGACAAATTTTGCCCTCATAAGCCACTACTTACAACTTGAGTGAGATCATTTTGATGGGATTTCATGAGCATAATTGAGAACAGAATTTTATTAGGCCTTTGAATATAAAATATATAATGTCCATGATTTTAGTGCACTTATGGTATCTTTGCAAGAGCTGCTGCTTTATTCAGTTGACAAATATTGACATAAATTAGTGACAATTTTATTACTACAGTATTTGGGGAGCTTGTTGAGAAGTTAATTTATGTGTTTGCCAACAGAACTTGGTCATTCATTGTATAGTATGCAAAAAATGGTCTGTTTGTGGAAGTTTGAACAATCTGACGGTCTCCTTTTCTCCATAGGTATTAAGATCATTTTATAAAAAGCTTAAGTGCTTTGCATTTTTTTTCTTCATACAAAAGGAATAAAATGCAATTTCTGCATCTTGCCCTGAGTACCAGGGCAGCAAACATGGCTTCAATTAGTACCAGGATCATACCAATAAGCACAACTTTCTCATTTCCAGGACAAATCACTCTTGAAGCATGGAACATACTATGAAGGATGTGCAGCTTCTGTTTGTGCATAGTGGCCTGGCAGCAGGATCAAAGGCCTGTAACATGCAGTAATATATGTACGCAGTTTAATTAAAATACAGGTTGGACCTCCGTGGTCCAGCATCCTTGGGACCTGGCTGGCTCTGGATGAGGGATTTTATGGGACCAGAGGAAGTAAGTTCTGCACACACACTCCCCCCCCCGCTTCCCTGGGCTTCACGGCTCCCCTGGCAGCCCAGCTGTGTTGCATGCTGGGCTTCCTGGCTCCTCCCCTGCTCCAGCAGTCCAGCGGAGCCACACACTGGGCTTCTTGGCTCCTCCACACACCCAGCAGCCCAGCTAAGCAATGCTCTGGGCTTCCTAGCTCCCGCCGCTCCCCCACAGTATCGCATGGGCTTCTTCCATCCTTCCCCCACCCTCCCCTCACAGCATGCTGGGACTCCAGAGAGTCCCAGTTTATAGAGATGCAACCTCTATTGCCTGTTATCATTGTGTGCCTTTTATACCACAGTGGTCATCACCTTCCTTGTTCCAAGTATGATTTCAGCACATCCTCCAAACACCAGGTTCTATCTGTTTTTCTGAAAGAAAAATGTGCTAATGAAAGGAAACTTCATTTGCATAATCCAGAACAATTCAAACTGAATACAGAACCTAATGAATATACAGAAACGGTTTCCAAGAAAAAAGTATACATAAAATACTTAAAATCTGTCTGAGATTTAATGTATGACTCGAAATAAGCATTTTTTGTTTCCGATTTTTAAATTACTTTCTATCTCAGGGGTAGCATTTGACAAAAGTGGTTGTTATTAGATATAACCCTTTTGATTGAATACCACATTATATAGTTGCATAAATCACATAAGACCAGACAACAAATAACAGTGCTCTAGGCATTAGTTTATGCTTTGTCATTAAGAGGAAAAAATAAATAAAAGAAACCAGAGATTCTATCTTACTTTATTTAAATTGACTATTTACTTTCTTAAATGGGGAAATTACTGCTTTTTTCCCATTTCCTGTGTGGCCTCTCTGTTTTCATTGGCTTACTCACAACTTCAGGGCAAAGTGAAATTATTCATTTTTGGACATAGAAAAAAGGTTTTGTTAAGTAGGGTTCTGAATTCTGTTCATTCTTTGGGTCTAAAAGTCTTTGTTCAACTAAGTCAACAGGGAAAGCATCTTCATGTCCTGTTCATATTTAGGCTTTGCAGAATTCAGGTTTTAGTTTTTATAATTTTGACAATAGTATCAGTTTATTTTAAAGCATTTAAAATTTTTAACCCTGTTAACTTTTCATAGTTGTGCAAAATTATCAGTTTTAAGCATTTTCTGTTTTTTATTGATTAAAATGTTCGTAGGTGGGGGAAATGATTGGAGCCAGGCAGTAATTATTTACTGACAGTAGATAATGAGATTTGAAATGGTAAATCTTTATAACTGTTAAAACACAAATTGTCAGCATCACATGTCAAAATATGCCAAGTAAATATCCTTAAGTCAAACTCTGAGTTCTCAAACAGTATTTTTCTTACCTTATCTGTGAATTTCAATTATTGCCAATGGAAACATTTTTGTTGGTTTATATGTGTATCATGAAAATGATATTTACTAACATTTACCAATAAAGGCTGTTCACCATAAAGGTGCCCAAGACACAGTCCCTTTTGAGGATCCTGCAGACTTGCAAAATGTGGTGATTTTGGCAGTTTCAGATGAGTTTTCATGGAACAACATAATAGACCTGATTTAATCCATGATTTGAAGGTGCCTAATAATATCTAGACCAGTGGTCCCCAACCTTTTGGGGCTGCCAGGTGCCCTGGGGGTGGGGCCGCCCATGCGTCACGCACCCGGGGCAGGGGCCGCCCAGGCGTCATGCGCCCTGCGCCCAGGCCTGGCACCGCGCATATGCCCCATGCCCGGGGCAGGGCCGGCCCAGATTATTTGGCGGGCACACATAAATGCCCTGGTGGGCATCATGGTGCCCACGGGCACTGCGTTGGGGACCACTGATCTAGACATTGGTGTATCCAAAGTTTTCTGAAATTGGTTTTGCAAATGAACTTTGGTGAGCTCCATGACATTTTCTTAGTGAGGATTTGAAAATGAAACCCGATGCAACATACATTGTAGTTTAGAACTTCTTTGGTAGTAGCTTGCTGCCAGATTCTAACTAAGAGTATTGAGAAACCGCATTTCGTTCAGAATGCAGCCGTTCTATTACTTAGCAGTGCTTCCAAAGCACTACACTTCGGTTCTATACTTTAGTCTACTCTGGCTTGCAGTCCATTCTGTGAGCAATTCAAAGTGATAGGTTTTTGACCTTTAAATTGAGGTCCTAGCAGGCTTATGAGACACTGACAGCTGCTGAGATGTTTGAGGTAGCATCATCCTAATGTTGATTGGTATAACGTTGGTGGCAAGATATTTTTACAAGAGTCCATGCATGTTTCAAGAACTCACTATTCCTTTGGTTTAGTAGAGTGCAAGTCTGCTGGCCTTCACAATGTGTTCTCCCAGGCTGTTAAGTCAGATAGAGCTTTGAATCAGGGTAGCTATTACAAATAGTGATTGAGGTTGAAGTGGAATTTCTTGTTAATACTGGTCCAAGGTGAAATTTTTGCACATAATGTGAAATCGGTTATCTGTACTTGTGCCTAAAACATGCTTATGTTTGGAGATCATTGACATAATATCTACAGGGTGACTGATTTACCAAGAGATGACACCAATTTGGTTCTGAGCATGGCAATATCTGTAATATGCTGGAGACAAAATAATTTAATTTTTTTTCTTGTTTTCCAGTTTTTAGTCATTAAGGCTATAAAAATCATCTGTAGCTAATTATTTAAAAAAGACCCTAACAAAATACACTGGAAAGCAGGAATATAGATGTCAACATAACTGTGTCCTGTAATGATTTTAGCAAATGCTAGATAGGATCACAGCTCAATGTTGTCTGGTAAGCTAAAATCAGTGATGTGTATGTCTTAATCTAATTTGTTTGGCAATCTTTTTTCCACATTTATTCTCCTTCTATGAATTCTGTTATGTCATGATTTTATTGCAGCATCAATTATCTTTCTGTCTAGCTTTAAAAGCAATGTTCGTTCCACTTCACAATATCCATAGAAAACTTTTGCCTGAAGCTGGATAAAGTCTTAGTGTGACTTTGGTTGCAGCACACAGATAGGAGTGTCTTGACAACTTCCATGCCAGTAATAGAAAACTTGTGTTTTAAATAAATGACTAACAGCACAGGCTTTCTAGAGTTTCATCTTTTCGTAATGCATTTAATTCTGTAACATACCATCACCAGATGAGCATTAATCAGTTAGCATAGGTTTGAAGAATGGGAATTTCTCCTTTTTGAAAATTTGTTCAGGGAAGCACAGTTATGTTATTTTATTCAGCCAGACGTATTTTCTTTTTACTTACAAGGGTGGCAGTTAATGGTGCACATGGCACAGCTTCCTCCTTTCCCCTCCTCTTTCTGATGCTTTTGTTTTTCCTAGTGTCTCCTGCATCTTTATCTCCCTTTTTACAGTCAGTACTGGCCTCATATTTCTAAAATGATCTTCCTCTTGGCTGTTTGGGATCTGTCTCTGGAGCTACCTCATCTATAATTTCAGAGAGGCTGTTCCTGTTGGTCCTTTTAATGTAATTTTGCTGCTTTCCATGTGACCAGTTCCTCATGAACTGGAGAGTTCTGGAAGGAACTGGAATTTGGGATGACTGACCATTATTTGGGATAGTTGTAGTGCTGCAGTGTCACCCCACCAGAAGTTTTTGTGAATCTATACTGCAATTAACTAGTTAAAGAGTAAGTAACTAGTGGGCCCAGGGAATAGTGGGCCAAGGACAGTAATCTGTGCAGCCTGGTCCTTTTGATGCTGAGGAGCTAGAAGGCTGCTCCATCATGTTCCGCTGCTGGTGTCTCTCAAACCTCTTCACATCATGGTGAAATAAATGATTCTGCTGCTAATCTTTCATCACCAGCCCTGGCTCTCTGTGTGTGTCCAGCGCACTCTGTAAAGGATCATATAAATGTTGATAAACAAATACCAGGTCAAGAAATGCACCTGGCAAGGCTATAATTTGTAGAGCAGTACAGGTTGCCTTTTGATAAGGTTTTGTTGTATATTAACTAGTGATGTAAAATCACGATTAATCAGTTAATGGGTTAAATGTTGGATTAGCCTAACGTTTAATCAGTTAACCAACTAAGCGGGATCCAGCTCTGGGGCAGCTGCTTCTGCCGCTGCCAACAACAGGAGGCTTCCAGCCCTGTCCCGGCTGGGGCAGCCCTCCATTTGAGGGCTGCTCCTAGGCACCAGCTGATTGGTATCTGGTAAGCATCATCTGGTAAGGCTCACCAGGGGGGCTGCTCCCAGGCACCAGTTAATCAGTACCCGATAAGCATCACCTACTTACTTGTTCACATCCATAGTATTAATCTGAATTTCTCTCAATCTTCTTGCAAATTTTCTTACAGTGTTACATGCTCAAACTATGACAGTGTTTTGGAAGATTCAAGTTTGACCACTATAAATGGGCTTATATTTCCGATAGGGCAGTTATTTAATTTCCTGATGGAAGTCTACAAGTATTGGCTCTGTTCACTATTTGGGAGGAAGCCAAAAGAAAGTACAGTATCATTAACATGCTTTATTCCTTTGGAGATTTCACTTAGTAAGGGTTCCATCCATACTTAGAAGTGGAATTTAATAAAACATATCTTTCTAATTTAACCCCATAATTGTAGTTAATAGTGTTAACTTAGAGATATGGAAATAGAAAGGTTAGCATGAGGATAACTTTTTTTCCTTGTTTTTACTTAGTCCTGATTTTACTCATTTTTATTTCACTGTGGATTTGTTCTTGCCTTTTGCTAATAAAATACCAGAACTAAGGTGCCCATCCTGAAATTGGATGCACAAGGATAAACATGTGTCCCCCTCAGACCGTTGACTTTGGGATACACTTGCATGATTTTGATGAAAGGATTGGTACTTAAGAATGTACCAGTGACACTGTGGATAAAATGATCAGAAAAGTCTGTTGTTTATATAGTTGTAACAAATGTCACTTAGGCCTTTAAGTGACTTAGATGTGCCCTGAAAATTTTACTTATGGGAGGGGGGAAGCATAGAGTTCTCTTGCACACAAATTCCATTGGAAAAAAATTCCTTTTGTTTAGTGATCCGAGGAAATGACATTTTATTTGTAATTGTTTTTAAAGTTGGAGAGGAAGAACCAAGTTCCCCTTTCATTCACAGATTTTTAGCAGTGAGGGTAATTAAACATAGTAACAGGTTACCATGGAATATGGAGAATTTTAGTACCACTTTGAGTCTAATCCTAAATAACTGTGCAGATTTCAGTACAGGTATCCTGAATTTGCATTGGTCTAACTGAGGGTAGACTTTTCTCAAGGAACCTATTTGACCTATTGTAGCTGTGTAAGTCACACACCTTCTGGGTGTAGTATACTGTACCATCTAGTGAGTGGGCTGCCTCAGTGGCCTTCTTTCACCTCAGTGGGTTACAGCAGCCCATGGCCCCCCTGTCTGCTCTCCTCCCCCATGTACCTCTCATGCACTGGGACACTGGAGTTCGGCACTTATTTGCTCTTCCCCTTGCTGCCTGTACTTTTGAAGTGCAAATTACCTGATCCTTGCTCTGTCCCAGCTCCTTCCTTTCCCTCTCAGAGCTGGAATGTTGCAAATCAGCTGTTCACCCAGTTGTGGGAGGGAGGGAGAGGAGCAGGAATGGAAAGTGCTAGGAGGGAGGAGCAGGTAAAGATGAGGCTCTGGTGTCTGAGTGTGCGAGAGGCGTGTGTGAGAGGGGGTCAATGGGCCACAAGTGGAGCCCAAGTGGGCTGCAGGTTGTCCACCACTAATTTAGTGGCACTGAGACCATTTACAGAGTGAATAATGAGCATGCTCTACAGCTGTACCTAACTGCCACTTAACCTTTTAGCTCATGCAGTAGAGATTCATCCACTAAGCTCCAGAGGTCCCAGGTTCAATTCTGCTCACAGAGGACCACAGTCTGTCAGTGTTACAGCTGGAGAATATGATGTATGCTGGATCCACTGTATCCTGGCCTGTTCTGGACAAAGGAGGACCTGCTGGGGGAGAAAATTAAAACCCAAATGCTGTGTGCTTGGGAATTCTAAATCAGCTTGGGCATCAGGATGGAGAGGAACTCATAGAAAAACACACAACTTTTTGTAGATATCTGTGATTATTTACTTCTGACTTATATATAACATCATCAGAGGTAAGATTATGTGAGAGATGTGATGCTAAGAGGAGGAAGGAAAAAGCATGCCATGCATAGCTGTTATGCCCCTGGGTCACTTATTTCACTGGTCGATGACAATATGCAGTTTAGGACCGTGGTTTGGATTTAATCGAAATTGAATTTTGAATAACTTGCATGTGTCAAATGGACAATATTAAGTTCTTTTTCCTTGGCCCCTAAGAGGAAATTAAAAATTCCTTTACCTTGAAAGTGCATATAAAATCCACATATAATAAAGTGGAATGTGAGACAAAATCAGTCAAACACTTAAGAATAAACTGCTTTATTAGGTCCAGTTCAGGTGGATTCTTCATCACTGACAATTGTTAAATCAAGGTCAGATGCTTTTTCTAAAAGACACCAGCCAGCAATTATTTTGGGAAAGTTCTGTAACCTGTGTTCTATAGAAGGTCAGGTTAGATTATTGCAGTTGTCCCTTCTGGTCTTAGAATCTATGACCCAGAAACCCCTATTCACATAAGCAGTCCTTACTCATGAAGGTACTAAAGTATTTGCAGATGTGTGGATTGAATATCTGAGCTCATAGACACCAGATTTTTACTGCTTTTTTTATTGATGTGCTAATAGTCACCCAGGGTGGTTCTTTAAAAGACAGTGAAGTCTCCATTACAAAATACATTTTTAGTTCTCTCCAAGGAGATGACATATATTGTCTACTTCAGTAATCACACATGTCACGTGAGAACTAAAACTTGAAACATTGTGAAAACATGAAACATCAGAATTTCTACTGTGTTTTTTTTAAAAATCTGTTTAATGGACTTCCATGCACTTCTCACTTCCCGAATGGGTCAAGTCTGCCAAGAAACTTAATCAGCCTGCCCCAAGATAGTATCTACTTGAGTTCACTATTGTTTAGAGGTAATACATCATTGAGCCTGGTCCAAATAGGGAAAAAACTATCTTTTAAAACCAGTGTGAACCATCTGGAGGATGAGCTCAGCAGGGACTAGCTCTGGTATAAGTTAAATACCAGTCACGAGGCATTTTCAGTGATGAAAAATAAGCAAAATCTGCAATTATGTACAAATCAGAGGCCCGTTTCTCCATGTACATATGTTTAACTCGCAGTGTAGCCTCTAAAGAATTTGTCTGCTGAAAAGAGAAGGCCAAGATGACCAAGAATGAAATGCATGGCCTGCTCAAATAACTGAAATATACAAATATAATTGTCCGCTCTCTTTTTTTCATTCAAATGAGCAATTTCTCCAAGGGCACTTGTTCTAACCAATACTATTTACCTTTATTCCTTCCATTGGAAATCCAAAAATGGTTTTGCTAGAGTGGCTCCCAAGTAGCCTTAGATTCATCAGACTTAAGGATTCTGTGTCATACCTTCTAGGACAGGTCCATGGACTTGACACATTCTCTTTTCTATAGTGTAAAATATCCTGTTTTGCAGGCAGTACTTTATATGCCATCTGTTCATGCTACTTCTCCCTTCTTCATGTCAGGCTTCAGGTATTATTTATATTCTAGTAGCTCCTGTAGGCCTCAGTCTGCAAGGTATGATGTAAACACCCTGTAACAGACTGTTTAATGCCCTGGTGAGCTTATAGCCTAAATAAACAAGAAAGGGGGAGGAAACACCTACAGAAAGGTGAAGAAATGTGCCAAACTCAAAATGGGAGTCAGTGGCAAGGAATAGAACCCACAGTTGCTGACTCCCAGGTCAGTACCATGATCTTTGGATTACACTGTTAACACACACAGGGTTGATTAATAAAGACATTGCACATGCATTGTTTAAAAACACTATTGATCTCTTTTGGAGGTAAACACTGAATTAGGTATTTGTTTTAGTTGTGGTGTTCCTCTGTTTTCAGATGTTTTTCTCATTTTGAGTCCTCTTCCCTCTCTTCATGGTGCAGGAAAGCCAGAGCATCTATAATGAAAACTCATTTCAGGGGACCTCTGATAAAAAGAGGCAGTGGGGAGGTTGGCTTTCCCTTACCATTTTATTGTTGGTTTATAAAAACAAATTTCATTATATGCTGTGAAGTTCAGTTCAGTCGGGCATATTTTATTCTTACATCATGCATCTTGATACACTAATGATAGCGAGCATCATAACTAAACCTTCAGAGTGATACAGAGGAGTGCTGTCTACTGGCCAAATGTGATTTCTGCATCTAAGCACATTAAAATAACATGGACTACCGATATTCAGTGGGAGTAATGTACATGGCATGGTGCATTACCCAAAGAGGAGCTAATGGATGATAGAGAACTGTTAATATGGATTTGCAACACCCAGTGGTGGTAGAAAAGCCTGTGTGATTTCACTGATAGGGCTGAAGGGGAACTGCAAATAGATACATTAAGTCATAGATTACTAAGCGATACCTCTTCCTCAATGACTCTTATGGGATTCAGTTAAAATATTGTATTCAGTTCTGGGAAACTCAGTGCTGTAGTACACACATTTTGGTGTGGGATCTCTGAAGAGGAACCAAAATGACCAAGGGATTGTGTGTCAAGGAAAAATATGTAACCCACACACCTACTGGGTGTAGTTCACTGTGGGACCACTTACAGAACGATAAGAATGAGTAAGCGCTACATCCTTAGCTGAGAGCCAGCTGGCTTTATAGCTCAAGCTGTAGTGACTCATGCACTAAGTTCCAGAGGTCCCAGATTTGGTTCTGCCTGTCAGTGTTACAAATAATTATGTAGAGCCTGGTCAAACAACAAAAAAGGCTCATCTACACTGGCAATTGAGCAACTCGTTCACAGGTGCGTAACCCATTCCCATCCCCCAATGACAAAAGCTTTGCTGTGGCAAGTGCCGGTGTCAGCAAAAGTGCTGATAAACTGCTTTTACGCTGCCTGACTTTTAGCAACACGGCCATGATCCTAAAATTGTGTAGTGTAGACAAAGCCTTAGAGCAGTGTTTCCCAATTTTATTTGGCCACAGAACCTTTTAAAAAAAATTGGCCGGAGGAAACTGGTTTACCTTGCCCCCCCCCCTTCCCCCCCCCCAAAAGTGGAAAAACTGTCAAGCAAAAAACGCCAGGGGAAACTTGTTGACAAAGAAAAGGGGGAGGGGACTGTCAAGCAAAACAAAAAACTGCCAGCCCACCCCTAAGACTGCAGCAGCCCCTTGAAAATGACGGCCCTGGGCAACGGCCCAGCTCACCCGCCCCTAAGGCCAGCTCTGGGGGGGGGGGGGGAGTGATCAGGTTCTCGCGGAACCCTTACTTTCACTTCGCTGAACCTCGGGGTTCCGTGGAGCACTATTTGGGAAACACTGCCTTAGAGAGATGATATAATTATGTATAGAGTGAAAGTATCTGATGGGTGTTAACAGGGAGAAATGAAGGGTGAGTCAGTGAGGTATAACTAGAAATAATGGAAGAAAAGCAAATGGGAACTTAAGTTAAATTTCAGGAACAGTGTTCTAATAATGATATCTATTGAACTGTGAACAATTTTCCAAAGTAAAGTCTTGGACACCCTGCCACATTTCTTTAGCTGTTTAAACTGGATTGGAGACCATATTGCTAGAAGCAAGCCTTCCTTGGCAGAGGTCTGAACAAACAGGCTGTTCCAACTCCCAGAGAAGTCATTGTGAGTCTTTCTTGACTTTGGTGAACTTTGAATCATAGAAGGTTTCTCTTCTGTTTCTGTGATTCACACTGTGTTAAATGTGAGCTTTCATGTTTCCTGGTGAATTGCTCATAGAATTCCAGTGAAACAGAAAATCCATGTAAACAAACTTGTCAGTATTTTTTTTTTCTCATTAGCTCAGACTGCTAGTCACCGGTTAACTCCATTTTTTAAAGTTTCTTTTATTGTCAACATGAGAATAAAATATATCTAATCAGCCATTTATTCTGTTTTCAGGTGCCTGTTTTTCACCTTAGATACACAAACATTTTGTTTAGCTATTTCTGTTGTATTGACTTTAAATTTACAGTATTTTTATGTTTGCTTAAAAGAAATACACATGTAATTTGAGCTTTTGTGGTCTTGGAAAAAGGTCTAAAAAATAGGTTTGGTTGATAATTGGTAATGTGTATGCAATTAGTAGGGGAGCTTTTTCTCCTTTTCAAAAAAATGTGGAAAAATAATGCGGAAAAATAATGCATGGCAAATTTAGATCAGAGCAACGTATTCACTAAATATTTTTATTACCCCAAAATGCATAAACTTTTTAAAATTATTGAATTCCAGGGCTATAATGATCTTGTTACTAGCATACATTTACTACTGTATATACCAGAAATCTTGTTTGGTTGTTACAGTGCTTTCTTTATGTGTGGGGAAGGGCTGTTACATATTGTGAGTTTCCGCGTTCATTTTCCACCCTATGTAGTCAACAGAAAAAATAACTGGTCGCAGGGCTCTTCTTGGATGTACTTTGATGGACAATATGGAAGAATAGAGGAGGCCTTTGGCCTTAATAGTTAGGCTGTCTCAACAATCAGCTTCTGAAACAATGGAGCAACTTTATAATAGATATGTGATTTTATTTTACTGGCAAATGACAGCCTGGCTGCAGTTTGGCTTGTGGGCATAGTCTGCTTTTTAGGTTTTTTTAACTTTTACATTTCGAACTGCAGTAGGCTCAAACTTATATAAGCTTTTGGCTTTAGTACAATTTTTAGTCTCTTGAGAAAACTTCTTCACATCTACAAATCCTCAACTTTTTATTTGTAGAAGCGTTTTGAGTGGGGTGAAGGAGAGGAAAAGCAGGAGGCTTCTGGTGGTGCATTAGTTGTGCTCAGGGTTCTGGGATCTCTGTGATAGTTCAGCACTGAATTCTGTGGCATGGGTGAGAGATTGCTGCTGATGCAACCACTTCATGGTGTGTTCAGAGCATCAGCTACTAGTTAAAGAAGTGCATACAGCCTAAATCCATCCATCCTGTCTTGTGTGATCTCAAGATCTGTGGCCTCAGAGCATGGATCCCCACACAGACATTTAACCCTTTGCAAACTCCTGTACACTTCCCTTTCTCACCATTGCTGATTGCATCTGATGGCACTGGCACTCAAGATGCTAGCCTTGGAGGCAGCAGTCTTCCACAGAAGGTCTTTGAATTGGTGGATTCAGATGCCAACATTTTATCAAGGTCGGGGCAAGGAAGACAAAGAATTGTTAGGAGCTTTAGCACAATGAGGCTATATTGCATTGTTATGGGAGAATTCTGCTGCTGTGGAGAGTCATTTGCCACCAGCTAAAGTAGGAAAGAGGATTATTAATTAACCATTAACTTTAATATAGTTATTGCCTGAGTCACTTTTCTCTTTTCTTTCTCTATGATACTTATTTGGCTTCCATCATGGGAATATCTGAGTACCTCAATATTTAATATATTTAACCTCTCAGCACTTGGACAAGGTATCCTCTATGGGATTCTTGTTCCTCTCAGCCCTAAGAGGGAGTGAGCTGAGGCCATTGCCTTGGTGATGTTTTTTTTTCCCCCCTGTGGCTGTAGAAGTTGGCAAGAGAAAAAGAGAAGGGGCAATGTTTGGCAGACATAGAAAGGGGTAGATGTGCAAAGATGTGGGGGAGGAGGGACGCACATATACAGCAAGAGAAGGAGGAAGGAAACACATTATGGGACGGCTCCTATGCTTCCCAGGTAGTGCTCTCCCTTCCTTTTCGCTCCCTTTCTTACAGGCTTACCATACAAAGAGCTCAAATTTTGTGCTATCTTGGGCATAACTATTAGTCTGGTGAAACATTTTCAGTCTCAACTGTTTTTCAGCAGAAAAGTGGGAATTTTTGGCTGTATAGAATTTTTCACAAAAAGCATCAGTTCTCAGCTGGAAACTTGGAGTTTTTAACTGGAAATTTTTAAACTAAAAATTTGAAATTTTCTACCAGGCAATATGGTGTGTTGGAATCTATTTTCTGACTAACTCTGGTGATTATGCTGATTTTAGCTATTTGCCATTTAGATGATATGATTATATGTACCTTAGGCATCGTATAGCTGGGTAGAGAGATACTAGTTAATTCAGGACTGCAAATTTTGCAGCATGGGGAGGTTGGTTGGTTTATTTCAGTATTTTATATCTTACCTGTGAAGCTCCAAGATCTTATTTTATTAAAATAACTTAATAGTGCATATGATCTTTAGCACTGTGTAATCTGCAAACAGTACAATTACAGCACTAAACTGATGCAATATAATTGCGAGCTGCTATTATTCTTTCAGCACAGGAATAGAACTCCTGGTCTTTGTACTGTATAACACAAATTGTACTTAGAGTTGTAGGGCACATTTCAAATGTGGCTCATGATAGACTTTCCTGTACACAGTCTCCGTGTATGCAATTGAACTAATAATTAGAAGTAATTGGCTTTCACAGATTGTTGATTTTGGAAGTTAGTATTTTCAGGAAGGAGGTACAGGTTGAACCTCTCTAATCTGGACCTATCTGGTCCAGCAACATCTGTGGTCCGGCATGATTTTAGTTATCCAGATGTTCACTTATCATGGGTGTGGCCAAGTTTCTCACAGTCCCATAAAATTTGTTTTCAGCCACCAGTCATGGCTCTCAGTGTTCTATGCTGTTATTTAGCTCTAATTTACCCCTCAAATGTCTTCTAATATCCCAGTACACCATGGAAGTGTTGGTAATGCTGGTAGGCAATATTAACCTCCTGTGGTCTGGCAAATGTTCTGGTTCAGCACTAGTCAGGTCCTTAGAGTGCTGGACTAGAGAGATTCAGCCTGTAATACAGGATGGTTAACTGTATGTATAGCTGGGTATAGTAGCTTGCCATGAAGAATGTATGCTGTCAGTGAGCCAGTTCTGTTGTACAGCATGAAGAGAGTTAATGCTGATAACACTGGGAAAGTCTTCTCACTGAGTGGCAATGGGCATTGACCTACCCTGGCTGGAACAGCAGGGAACTAATAGAACTTCTTTGCTTTATTCAAAGCAGTGTAGTCAAGCATCTTAACTTCACACCAAACTTTTTCTGTTGTGCTTTTTAATTCCAGTTTTCTGCAGCATTAGGAACTGGAAGACAAATACTTGCAACTGTTTATGTAACTGTAATGTTACTTCTAAAAATTGTGCCAATGTTCATCTTGTTTTAAAGGACTATTATTGTTTAGGAAAACTGGTTTTATAAATATTAGTAAATATATCGTACATTCGCAGTGTATATACAAGGACAGCACACATTTGTGTTCAGTGATTTTACGTAGGCTGCATTTAATAGTGCATTGACAGAATCTTGACTATCGTTTTAAAATTTAAAACTTTTTAATATAGGATGAATGTAATTTTTATTTGTCTCTTAAGTGCCTATCTCACTACTTATACTGAATAAAAAACAAAGATAAAGGACCAAATTATTCTGTCACCTTCCTCAGTTTAAATCTAATGTAGCTCTGTTGAGTTCAGTTGGAAGTACTTTAGATTTACATCACTGTAACAAAGAGCAGAATGTCAGTCTTAATTTATGATGCCCAAACTGTTTTGTTTTTCCTGAACTTTGTTATATCAGACACACACAAAATGTTTACTCTTGCAACAATCTTGTGTGTGTGTGGATTAAACTTTAGTTTAAGGTTCCAAAGAAAATGTAAATAGATAGGTATGTGATAATTTGTTTCAATAGTAGAAATAGTGTAAATACTTTTCATATAAATCACTAAACATACAGCTCACATGTGTTTGAGATGGAACGTACAGATCATGAGGTTTTGTGGGTAAAACCCATTTAATCAAAAGAGTTGAAGTGGAAATAGCAGAATCCCAGGTCTGTGTAACAGCAAAAGAAGTTACCTGTCAATTGTAGGACTAGTGTTAATGAAGCTAATTAAGTCAGGGTGGATGTGTCTGATTCATAGCATTTGATATGGAGATGCAAATATCAAAGGCAGAGAAATTGCCTTTGTAGTGTATTAACCTGTTAAGATCTTTATTCAAGCCTAAGTTGATAATGTTGAACTTGTAAATGAACTCCAGTTCAGATGTAATCAGGTGATAAAATTCCTTTGTATAAGAATGGCTACTTTATAATCCATTATTGAATGTTCAGTGTTGCACAGGGATCTCTGCAACGGATCAATTTAGAATGATTTGGAATATTTTAGGCTCTGTTTACAATAAAGATGTTAAACATCCCTGAAACCAGAAGCTAGGTCCGCTGACAACCTCCTGTATCTCTATCACCAGTGATTGTTCCCTTAAACAAATAACACTCAGACTCCAATTTAGGGCCAAACCATATATTGTAAATTTTGAAACAGCAACGTGTGAAACTTACAACCAATACCCAATCCAACCCTAACCCGAAGAGAAAGAAGATAGAAAAGCCCCTAAAACAAGGTAGGAATATATATTACACACTCCTGGTAAGTGGAGGCGATTGTGGAACGATGACGTTGCTTGTGACGTCAACCCATCGGCTTATTGAAAGCCTCGGAGGAGGAACAACGAGGAGATCCCTTGAAGCACTATTCCAGGCCTTTGGTGTAGGACAGTGAGGGAACCCAAAGTGAATAAGTCCACAATAGGCGGTGGCTTCTTCGTGGTATGGAGGTGATTAACCCTTCAGTATAATCACACAAACCAGAGGGCAGTCCAGAGGGTGTCACATGAAAGGAAGGCTGCGGTGTGTCAAAGTGCCAAGTCCTTATCCTGAGCCTTCGCTACAGGCAGGTGGCAGCAATGAAGACAGCAACGCACCCTTAGTCCGGATCCAAAGAGCCAACACAAACTCTCTTCACAGGAAGCTTTTATTGCCTTCAAGGCGGGAAAACTAGTTGTGAACTGGGTGTATCAATGTAGTGCTATGTGCATAGATCCAGTGTGATGAATGCATAGATCTAGCGGGCTGTGTGCATAGATTTTGGGCTCGGTTCACAAATTAGAAATGAGTGCAACCCCATGTGTACTGAGTGCAAAGCACTTTGAGCGGGAAAACCCAGATTTGACTAGATTTTAACCCTTCCCCTCAGCTTCATGGAAGCCATCAGACTCCATTTTGAATCACTGATTGTACACATTAAGTATTCAAACACACTCCTTATCTATTACACATCCTTGATTACCCATATCATTTCCATATCACTAATTACATGTAACACCAGGTAGGTTAAAATTTCCCCCTGCAGGTTTATGTGCGTTACCATTCTTGATGTCTGATTTGGGTCCATTTATCCTTTGATGCAGAGACAGTCTAGTTTGGCAAATATACGTGACAGAGGGGTATTGCTGGCCCTTGATGGCATATATCACATTAGTGGATGTGCAGGTGAATGAGCCCCTGTTGTTGTGGCTTATGTGGTTAGGTTCTGTGAGTGTTGTTTTTATAGCTATGTGGATAGAGTTGGCAAGGGGATTTGTTGTGGGAGTAGGTTCTTGGGTAAGTGTATCTCTGCTGGTAAGTATGTGTTTCAGGTGGGTGAGGGTGTGTGTCTGTAGGCAAGGACTGGCCTGACTCCCAAGGTCTGTGAAGGGGAGGGATTGTTTTCTAGGACAGGATGTAGATTGTCAATGTAGTTGTTAATTGTAAATTGTCTGTGTGTGTGTGTATGTGTGTGTGTGTGTGTGTGTGTGTAATGTTGTCTAGCCCATCAAAGTTAAAGTATTTTCTGAATGTATGCAGAGAACTGCTAAAAGTGAGCCACATTGTTAAAGGTACATTGCATTTGGATCATATGAATAACTCTTAACATAACACAGACAACTGACTGACATACTGAACAGGGTGCACCAGAGCTCAGATAGTTGGCAGAAACAAAACTGCCTTGTCTTCACTTTCTGTGATCTCTCAGATGAAGTCTTTTTGAAAATTGTAAAACTGGAGATTCTGTGTTGAAAGACTGTTGAGTGCAATTTTTTGAGTAGTGGGGGTGGGATGGAAGCACAGGTTTTGGCAAATTTTAGAGTCCTTGTTGTACTAGCCACATTGAAAGGAACAGCTGAAGCAGACAGCTCCAAAGGGGTAGATGGAAGCAAGTGTGCAGTGGACATAAGCTATATCCCTCCCTTTTCTCTATACATGTCTTTTTTCTTCTTTGGAAAGGAGAAAGAAATGAGCCTATTAATTTCTTAAATACTTTCTTAGGGCTGATTAAGGTATTCCGAGGCCTGTTGTAATTACTTTCATTGTAAGAGAAAATCTAACTAGTTTCAAGATAGGTGAATATTTACCGACTAACTCAGTGTTTCTCAACTAGTGATATGAGTACTCTCAGGGGTACTCGAGAGAAGTCTGGGGGGTATGTCAACACAGCTGAAATTTGGAGAAAACTGAATTTTTGTGTTAAGTTTTACAGTGCTTTATTATTTTTGTACTTTTTACACCCAAAAATTTTATTGCCTGCCCAGCTACGATTAAGTTGTTTAAACAAATGTGTTGCAATGGTAGAAAAAAATTGTGTGTCTGAAAACTGTAGGTACTGGTGGTACTTATAATTTTTTTTTTTTTTGAAAAAGGGGTACTTTATTTAAAAAAAAAAAAAAAGTTGAGAAACACTGGACTAACAGTAGGAGTGGAATAGGAGTACATGGATTCATTTTATCCTACAAATGACCCTCAGTGCTTGCACATCTCCTGCCCTATTTAAGGGGAATTCATGTGGCAATCCAGTTCAGCTCTGTAGTGTAGGTTTTTTGTTGTTTTTTTGTGAAATGCTTAATATGAAGTACCACACTAAATCAACTACACAGATACATCCCATCCAGATGAGAGATACCAATGGGCTAATTCTCGGTGTTTGAAACCATATAAACAAGAACAGTGATTCTAGGCTATACGTCTTACGTGCGCTACTGAAAGTATGTTACAATAAACATGCTAGAAAATATTCCCTCCAATTCTACTAGTTCACATTCTTACGTTGTGCTTCTTGCCTGGGACAATGTGCAGGAGAGAGTCCCTGGAGAAGCTAAAGCTTTGCAGTCTCCCCTTGCAAAGCTCCCCCATTCACCTGGATTTTGGGCTTTTATTACACACAGACCCTTCTTTCCTTCCTCAACTCTCTTGTTTTATTTTCTCCAGGTGTGCCAGGCTAGCTGAGGGGATTTGCTCCCTGCACTTAAGTCTCAAGTTTTCCTGTGCTTTGTCTGTGATCTAGCAGCATGCTCTCCTTGCTGGTTCTGCTGCTTTTCTCCCTATGGCTCTCCGTGCCTCTCCCTCAAGGTTGAGCCCAGCACTGCACTTTGTGTGCAGAAAGTGATGGCTGAAAACACTTAACAGGTATAGTGGTGCTGTTCCCTACTTAGAAGGATCTTATTGAATCTGGTGAAATATCCTTTCTGGATGGAACCCCAAAGGCAGGACAATGGGCTCTGAGAATCACGCCTGGTTTCACGAACAGACTATTTGAAACTCATGTAGTATCAGAAATACATTCTTATTAGGTTTAACCAGGTTTGCTTGCGTCCTTAGCTCAATTAATTTTTGTGGTTTTTTTTTTAAATGAAATGAAAATGGACATGGTTCATTGAAATCATTGCTCTGGGGTGGAGCTAGGGATGAGGGGTCCAGAATGCAGACTGCTCCAGGGAGGGAGGACTACCCCAGTCCTCTCTCACCGTAGAAGTTTGGGGCCAGGTTAGAAGCTCCTCACCAGGACCACTGCAGCTCCAGTGGGCACCGCTGGGGCAGGGTGCATGTCCCCCAGCTGGAGCAGATCCAGGTTCATCTGCCCCCTGCACTCCCCCCACCAGAGTGAGGAATTCAGTAAACTATACACTTTCCCCTCACTCCCTGATGAAGGGGTACAGCCAGCTATGTCCCCATATGAATCTGGAGGGGGAGGAGCCCCCCCCTCCTCACTAAAATGCGCTTGGGGGTAGGAGGCTTGGGGGTTGGTGCCATCCCAGATGTGGGAGGGCAGCCAGCTTATTTAATCAGCTTGGTGATTGGTTTTATGAGAAGCAATACCATTCCAGGCACATCCCATTTTCCTGGCACAACCAAACCCTCACGTTGCTTTAATTTATGGTTAAGAGGAAGCTGTAACCGAATTTGGTGGTCCTAGCTCTTACAGCTTAGGAGGAGTTCTTGAACAAACAAACAGGCTAACTCTCTCAAAGATATGGTAGATTTGTATTACGGTTACCTAGTGGATCAGTAGTCCTCCTCTTGTTTCCCAATACTACAGATTTTCAGTGTAGGCACTCTTGGAGTTCTTTGCTTTTAGAAAAGCTGGTAGGTTTTTTTTTTTTTAATCAAGAAATTTTCAGAGTTTTGAAACCTTTTCTTTTGTGTGGGATTCCACCTATTTTTCACTTGGTGAAATGTTTAATTAATAGTGTTATCACTCATGTCATTGAAACCATTGTCAAAATCATCATAGAAATGTTTTCATTTTTTCCAAACAATAGATTTTCTTTTAATAAAAATTTCAGTAATTTTTAAGAGAGAATGATAGGTTCCTGTGTTTGAATCTACTGCTGGCGCCCTGCCATGAAGCTGCTCTGAAGGATTGGTTTAACATAAGGCCTCTTGTATTTGGGGAAAATGAATTTCTTGCAATACAAAACTCACTAGCCTGGAAGCATGTCCATCTTCAGAAACCTCAAACTCTGCTCCCTTCCTTTCTGGGACTTGGCTGTAAGGCAAGCTAGTCATAAGGGCAGAACCCTCATTTTGTTGGGGGAAACAAAATAAACCTACCAAACCACCCACAACACTCAGTCTATAAAGATGCTTTCTCTTGCTGGAAACCTACTGAGCTGGAAGATTTTGACTTTTCTCAGGGGTAGCTTTCTGAAAAGGTGTGGCTTTCAAACATTGTGGCCATTGTTTAAAGACCTCCCAGGAGGTAACAGAGTATTTCTTAACACCATGGTTCTATTTTGGGGGAGACTAACGATATTCAGGCCTTGTTTTTCTCCTGTAATTATTACAGTATTTGCTGTTCTTTAGTAGGATAAATTGCTCAATGGGAGTGTTTGTAGATTATTCACTGAGTGGGAATAATGTAGTAGATTTCTATCCCTTAAGGAATCATAGAGATTTAGGAGATTTGTTACACACTGTTTCAGGTAGGAGAGGCTTGCTGTAGCAGCAGCGTGGAGTATTGGGGTGGTGGGTGATGTACTAATTACTCTCCCCCCCCCCTTCACACATGCACACTTTGATTTTAGGAGATGATACAATAAAGGTTCCTGTGTTATCATTTTAAATGCTATGAGGTGACGTTTGGGAAGCATTATTACCCTGCTTGGGCATGTTGGGTATCCTGTTGAAGGACTTTAAGACCTCATTAGTTTGGTGATAATATTAAGTTTGGTCTCTTTCTACCAGTTGCCTTTGAGGAAACATAATCAGTTTGAACTGTGTGGTTGGATACTGACAATTAAGAAATATGCTGTTTCCTTGTTGAATGTCTAATAAATCTTTCATTTAAATGTGGTGTCTGAAGTCACAATCATAGAAATACTTTATTATAAAGTATTCTCCAGTACACACACATTACAGCTATTAACAAACCAGAAGTGAAATTCTGGCACCCTTGAAATTAGTGGCAAAATCATTGACTTCAATGGAGCTAGGATTTCACCCCAGATCTCTCAGGTCTCTTCAGTGGAGCTAGGATTTCACCCCAGATCTCTTGCTTACCTAGCCTTTGTTGCAGATAAGGAATAACTATGACACAAGCGCTGTTTGGAGTAGGCATTAGAACAAGGGGCTAAACAAAACTCTCCCCGAAGAACTTCTGATGTATTAGTGCAAATGCAGATTGTGTATAATAGGAATTGCCAATAACTTTATTGTTGATCTTTTCATCATAATTTGAAGAGATTTGAGTGCTAGTTAATAATGGCTCTTCTTTTCAGAGGTGCAGAGCACACACAACTGCCACTAAACTCAGTGGGAGCTAAAGATACAGAACATTCTCGTCTGCAAAACAGGCCACAGATGCGTAGTAAAGCTTGTGTGGAATGTTGTGTACATAGTGTCATGTTCTGCGGAGGAAAGGAAGATTTTCTCTGTCATTATGCTGCAGGATAGCACGACATCTGCACCTTTAGGTGGGACTATTCCCTCTCAGATACCACATAGATAGGGCCCTACCAAATTCATGGCCATGAAAAATGCGTCATGGACTATGGATTCTAGTTTCCCCCCATGAAATCCAGCCTTTGTATGCTTTCACCATATACTATACAGATTTTATGGGGGAGACCAGCGTTCCTCAAATTTGGGATCCTGACCCAAAAGGGGTTGCGGTATGGCCACCCTTAATTCTGTGCTACCATTTTGAGGAGAAGGGAAAAGGTGTCTCCCATTTTTTGTGAAACTTTGAAAGGTGGTGGGTTTGCTCCAATGCACATGGGAAAATATTTTGAAACTGTGAAAAGTTTCACAGGACAGAAAATCTGTTTTCTGCTTAGCAGTACTCCTTGCTGATTTCACTGTACCAATATAATGGGTTGTTTGCTGAATCACGGTTGCACTTCATGCTACTTGGTATTAACCTGGAATAGCACCTCAAAGTGGCAGCCAGTTTCCTTTCTGTCACCTCATTTCCACAAGGTGGATGTGGTGGATGACTGAGAAAAACCCCTCAAAATTTAGTGTCAGTAATAGGGTAAAAGAAAAATGGTGGCCCTTACTTTGCTGATAATTTTCATATGGCTTTCTAAGAATCTCTTCTTTGTATCCCCTATTTAAATGTTTCAAATTTCAGTTAGCCCATCTGTAAAAACAGATTATTAGTAGTAAGTCATAGCATTTCCACTGTGATTTTTAAGGTCTAAAGCACTTTGTAAACATTAAATATCCTGACAAGCCTGTTGGCAAGGTAGGTGAATACAGGCAGCATTAGAAACTAGGGGTTTCTAGTTCCTAAACCAGAGCTCAGACCAATAGGCATACTGCAGCACTTACCAATTTGTAGAATGATTTTTAATAGTGTAGGAACTCCTCACCTTGCATTAATAAGTTCATCATAATTAGTCTTATTCTGGCAGTTTCTGTATTTTCCTACTTTTTCTTTCTGGAAGGCTATGAATAGTACTTACAATTGTGATATTTAATATATTATCAATGCTGGTGTGTCATTAAACCCATGATCCATCATCAGAGTTTTGTCTGAGGACTTTAATGTTTGCTGGCAGGGAGAAGTGGCTTTATTGTATTTTCTATCCAGATGCACAAATAGCAATAATGTGGGCACGCAGATGAGACACATTCCTATCATTACTTGGCAATGAAAAGATCCATTAGGTTAATAGAACAATCATTGTTTATTATGCTGATTCATAGGAGTATTTTGAAGCAGTTCATTGATTTGATATGTTCAGGTAATGGTATGGTAAAAAGTGTTCTGTTAAAAGAACCAGTAAACAGGTTTTCTTCATGCATAACTCAGATAACCTTGAAGTATAAAGTAAGTATTTTTCATTCATTTCCATGGTTGAATAGTCAGTTTCTATGTCTGATTACTCTGTTCTAATAACTATTGTATAAAACAAAGCCTTACTATATAATTTTATAAATTAAAGCATGCCACTTAATCATATTGTATCTGTGGAAAAATACATTGCACCTATTGAAATGCAGTACATGCTAAATGTATTTCAGCAGGACTGCCCATCATTGTAAAAACCACACATTATTCTGAACATTATTACTTGTTAAAATTAGTGCAGCAGATCACTAGAACTGAACAGTAATTCAGAAAAATAAGTGTTTTTCTTTCTTTGTGCATTTGGCAGCACTTTGTATTGTAACTTTCTCCTGTTCTTGATCAGGAACTTTTACACAAGTGGAGCAAAAAATGTTGTTCTAAAATAAGCAAATGTTAAAAAATAAAATAGCAAAACCACAAAAAGGCAGAGGATGTCAGGATGTAATACCTGAAAATATATATTATTCCTTTGAAAACAGATTCCTTTAGATGAAAAATTTCTTTTTAAAACCTATATAAATTAAGATTTTTATTTTATTAAAATATGTAGGTGTTTTAATCCAATGTATCACGTATGCTGTTGAGTTTGTCATCACAAATATTCATATTTTACACAAAACTATTGTGTGGCTTGCTTGTAGGTTGTTTGGGCAAATAAGTTGAATAAAAGAAAGACAATTGTTTAAATAATAAATCCAAATCTGTTAGTGATATTAACATTATATTGAACATATAAAGCATCTATATGATTCAAGAATCTCAAACTGCTATATGGACCTGTTATCCTGTATTATCCCCATCTGTCTTTTGGGAAACTGAGGCACAGTGGTTATTTGATTATTTTCCCAAGGACATACAGTGAACAAGTTGCAGAAAGTTGGAAACAGAATAGCTCACCCTGCATCCTATTCCTCATTCCTAACTACATCCTTTCTCTCATTTTAATGAAAATACTGGGCCTTGTCTACTTGCACTATTTATAAATAGAACAAGATATGGAATATAGGAAAAAGATGGATTTTTAATATCCAACAATTACTCATCCACATTAGAAACCCCTAACCTCCCCCCCCCCCCCCCACAAAAAAAAAAAAAGATTTTGTAGTTCAAGCTTTTGACAGGAAAACTTCCTAAGCAAGATGAGAACTGTAAGGCACAACAGTGTTCCTAAAGCCTAACCATTTGGTAAATATCCATCTCAACCTGACAATTCCAAGGCTATTTCACCTCATTACTTGTGCAAGAAAACAAACACAATGATCACTTTACATTAAGTCTTTGGAACATAGTTGGGCTAATTTGTGAGCAGTTTAAAGAGGATGGTAAATGCTAAGTGCATTGAATGTTAGAAATCACTGTATTGATAAAATAAGATATGGTGGGAAGGAAAGTGATTGCTTTATTTTAATTACAGTCAATAGAATAGAAATGTTTCTCAAGTTTTTCCCTTTGAGTACTTTTCTGTTGAAGAATTACAATGAGAGCCTATTACTGATCTGCAATAAAGGTAAACCTAGTTGAACCCATTCTGTGATTATTCAGCTTTAAAGGGGTACAATAAAGCAAATGGTTGGATTACATTTAAGTCTATTAATGGAATTTTATGAGCTTGCAAAGGATAAACTGAAATCCCGCATCACTTGGAGCAATTGGGTTGTTGTGTGGTGTTGTGACACATAGGAGACACATATCAGCATGGGTTTAGTAAATGTAACTTTTGTTCTCAGCTATTTCAGAAATAACCCATGTTATGTTCAAAAAAAACCCTTGAGATACGATGCAATAAATACACAAGGCAGGGAACTCAATACATCCACTGAAGAGCAAACAAGCATGAATGAACCCTAGGTGCTAGTTTCTGACAAATGCACACCTTGCTGTTACTGTACAGTGGTCAGGATTTTGAAATTGCAGCAGTTATTCAAGAAACCCTTTTGTCACAACTAGGGTTGTCAGGTTGGTAATATTTAAAAACTGGAAACTCCAGCAGGAGTGCTAAAATCTCCCCTGCCCTGCCTCTCTGCTACCAAGGCCCCCGCTACCCTGTCTATTGCCCCACAAAGCCACAGCCCTGTCTGCCTCTTCCCCCTGAAATCTTGCCCTGCCTCTTACTCCTGGGATCCCTGCCCCTATCTGCTCTTCTTCCCTTCTCCCCTGACACTCACTGCTTTTCCTCTCCCTGTTCAGGTTCGGAGGGACTCTTCCAGGGCGGGGGCTGGGAACTGCAGCCATCTGACACAGGTAGGGGGTGACCATGGCTGAGTAGAGGCTGACTTCCCCCCTCAATACCCCCAGCCTCAGTAACTGGACATTGGGCATCTGGTTGGTAGATCTGTCCAAATAATGTCAGTTTCCCTTTTCAACCACACTTTCCAGTTGAAAACTGGGTACCTGGTTCCTAGTCACAATATGATTGATTCTATCATTTTTGGTCAAGTTGGGAATTACAGTTCAAGTCAGAGGTCTCTTAAAATACTAAAGAACTTGATAGATGGAAGTGTGCAATGCTATAGCAACGCTTCATCTAGGGAAAGAATTAAACAGCAGAAGGATTATTGACTGATTTAACTCTACCAGGGCTCCTTGCTGCTCCAAGTGGAGCAGTATTGGTAAAGGCCAGTTAATGTTTTGTCATTGACTTAAACAAGAACATGACTTGGTCCTTCATGAGAGGAGAGCAGTCTGTCTGGTTGTCTGAATAAAGGCCCCCTCAATCCTGTAGTGTCTGAAGTCCTGCACATTGAAGTTTGTAGGATCCTGTATGTGGGTCTGGTAATAAAGATATCATTGTAGATACCTGTACTCTTCCATGCCAGAGGACATACATGGATAAACTGAGGGGAAAAGAAGGCACGTGAGCACTGAAAAACACCTTCTTACATTTCAGTGTTATAATGCAGAATTAGTTGGTAAGAAACTCATCTGGTTTTCCCACTTATTGTTTCCAGAGTTGTCAAATCAGCATACAATGGATACAAGCAGTACAATAATTCTTATAGGGTGCGTCTACACAGCACCCTAAACTTGAAATAAGATACGCAATTTGCGCTACTCAAATTGTGTATCTTATTTCGATTCTATTTTGAAATTTGAAATTTGGCACATCTACATAGCGCCAAATTTTGAAATAATGCACTATTTTGAGACATCCCTTACCCTCATGGAATGAGGGTTACAGGGATGCAGAAATAGCATGCCCGTTATTTCAAAAAATATTTCGAAATAATGGGTGGCTTGTTAAGATGCGGGGTTGCTATTTCTGGATACCTCAGTATCTTGAAATAGCTGTGCAGTGTAGACGTACCCATAGTGGCCTCAGGCCAGCTTCTCATGGGACTGGTGTTTACAGCACAATCCACCAAAGTGGGCTACCTAGCCAGAAGCACCAAGGAAATGGAAATGAAGGATACTAAGATTGAGGCTGTCTATATACTACTGGTGTTATAATAGCACATCTGTGATGCTGTAGCTATTCTGCTGCAGTGCCATAGAGTGATGTTTCCTACAGCAATAGAAGGATTTTTTTCATCCCTATAGTTAATCCCTCCTCTCTCTGAGTGGCCATAGCTATGTCAACAGAAGAATTCTTCTGTCAGCCTAGCTGTGTGTACACCAGGGATTTGGTCAGCTTAACTACAGTGCTAGGGGGAGGGAGTTGTGTGCACATTTTCTCACACCTCTGAGCGAGGTAACTGGCATGATTTAAATTTTAAATGTAGGCCAAGTCTGAACTATTTATTCTTTGATCTCCAGAGGTGGCCCCTCCAGAAGTGAGGGCACTGTGGGGAAGTTTGCAGTGGTGCTGGTGGTGCTGTCTATCTGTTTTTATAATTAAAATAGTTTACTTTTATCTCCACAGTTGTGCACATGTACTTAAAGTTAAGTACTTGTGTAAGTGCCTGGTGAATCAGGGACTTTGCTAGTAACAGCAAGAAGAAAAATTTATTTTAAAATATTCAGTGGAACCACAGTATCCAGCAAATAATATAGAAGTCAAAAGAAAGCTCCCTTTGACCACAGCAGAGCTAGATATTTATCTAAGGTTTCTGGCTAGAATTGATTTCCCGTTTTCAGTAATGTCTGGCATACTTTTAAATATTAATGGAGTCCAAGTGCACCTATTGCCATCTAATCATTTTTATTCTGCACTACACTTGATCCTTCTTTGCCTTACAGTCCATCTACCAGCTTGCTCTGGCTTCCGCTCTTTTCTGTCATGATGCCCCAGCACCAGCTAAGACTTCAACCTTGTGAGTTGCTCCATTGGTTGGACCAAAAATAAAAGAGGAACTGTTGTGGACCCAGCTCTGCTTTGAGTTAGGGAGAGATGATGATGAATTTTGCCACCCTTGACTTAAAGACATACTATTTAAAAGTTCTAAAGCAGAGATCTAGGACTAAATTGTGGCTGGGATGGGTGAGGGAGGTGGAGAAGGAGGTGCATTAAGTGCTTTTCCCTATAATGGGCCTTCAGTATTACTGATCCCATCCAGTCAAAAATCATGTCAGGCCCCCCAGAGTATGACTTGAAAATCTTGACATTTAAAAAAAAATCGGGGCTTTCTGGATTTGGAACCTTCAGGATTCACTTTCCCAATGGGGCCGATAACCTTTCTGGGCCCCTACGCAAGCTGGGAGTTGGGGGGGCCCTGCTCTGTGCACCTGAAGGGGCAGATCTGTGAGCAGAATGGGTGAGCAGAGAAGGCTGTTGTAAAGGAAGGTATAAGCTGAATGTCCCATTTCAACTCTGGTTTTCATTGCTGGAGTTTAGCACGGCTAGCATGCTTTTATCCCATTTCCCATTTTATCCCATTTCCCAGTCTGCCTTCCCATTGAAGATTCTGGCTGTAAAGGTCAGGAGAGAGAACTATTTGAACTTAGTCTTGTTGAAGGGTAGAGCGTGTTGATCTGCTTTATCTGAATGATCCAACCAGTGGACCAAATTCGGTGATGAATCCTGATCATGTGCTGGGGCACATTGTGCATATGCCAAGTATCTCTTGAACACAAGAATGAAAGAAATGTTTGACCCATATAAATGGCCCATATAAATTTTTGAAGTGATAATTTTATATTATTCTATTGAAAATGTGAAAATAGTTTCTTAACTCTGACTGTCAGAGGATTCTGATCAAACACACCGTTGATAGTTTTAGTCTTCCATACATTTATGTTAATGGTGGTCGTTGCCTATCCAGATTGGCTGTCTCCAATCTCCCCTGTGGAATATTTAATTGTGGTCAATTCAGGAGAGCTATGATTTATGAGTTGTGGGTTGTGTTCATGAATACTGTGATAACTTCCTTCTTTTCTCACACTGAGCTTGTCCAGATGTATCAATATTTGTTTTACATAATGTAAAATAAGAAATTATTGAAGGCAGTTAATCTTAAATGTGAAGTAGAGATTTTTTTTCCTATCTTGGGAAGACTTTATTTTTTAAAAATAACCCAGATATTTAAGTTTGCAAAATGGTCATTGAGCTTGTGCACAAGTTACTTTCTATCAATATTTTGTGGATCTTTTTGTCCTCATTATTACATTGTGAGAGGACTGGTGGGAATCTGGTTATGATGCCATTGTGCTAAAGACTCAGATTGTGTAATGATGACCTAAGTGTGAGATGACATGGCAAAACTTTTTCAGTGTATGCCCAAAGGCACTCAGCTTATAGTAGGAGATGTTCTCTGGGAAATGATTTGGAGACTGCAGTGAACATGGGGGGAAAAAAAGGGATTAAACTGTAGTGCTATTTTTAATGCTGGTTGTAGCAGGGTAATTCTGAGAAGGCTGCTCCACTATTCTTACCTTAGCTTCTGTGCATATGTACAGTGATAGCTGGTGGTGCTGTTTGTTTATGGTACAGGTGGAACCTCTCTAGGCTGGCACTCTCTGCTCCGGCAACACTTGTCGTCCGGCATGATTTTAGTTAGCTGGATTCACTTATAATGGGTGTAGCCAAGTTTCCTACAGACCCATGAAGTTTGTTTACAGCTGCCAGTCCTGGCTCTCAGTGTTCTGTCCTGTTATTTAGCTCTAATGTACCCTTAAATGTCTTCTAAGAGCCCAGTGAGCAGTGGAAGTGTTGGTAATGCTGCTAGACAATATCAACCTCCCATGGTCCAGAAAATTCTCTTGTCCAGCATCAGTCACGTCCCGAGGGTGCCAGACTAGAGAGGTTCAATCTGTAGTGCTTTCCGAAGTGTTTTCCATATACATATGAAAGAATCAACCCAGCCTCAAGTTGCTCACAATACTGATTAGTAGACACAAATTAGAGGGAGTAGGTAGAGCTCTGCAAATCTGCAGATATTTGCTCTTCTTTTGCTTCAACATTAACGTTTGTTTAGTGTTTCATGATAATCTAATTCAAACACTGTATTACTAGCAAAAATCCTCCCTTCTGAGAAATGTGAATGCTTTGTTGTTGAGCCAGGAGCTAGCAGTAGTTACACCAGCATATTTATTTCTGAAGTATACTTTTGTCTTTTGTTTGTGTTTTCTGACCTCAAAATTGTCACCACAAAAGCATCCTGGCTTATTTTGAAAACATAGTCACCTTAATCCTTCTAAAAGTATCCTTTGCGATGTACTACATGCTCCATTCGTGATGTGTTGTAATCTTTCATAGGAAAAGTATAGTCCAAAGTGTGTGTGGGGGTTGTTTTGTTTTTTTATGAAGTTATGTGATTTACAAGGGTTTAATTACAATGAGAAGCTGCATCTTGAGTTTGAAACAGATAATTTAAATTTAAACACAAGTGTTTGAATGTATTTGTCTAAACTTTTGCAGCCTGCTTTGCTTTATTTTGTTAGGTTTACGAACTCTGTACATTTGACAGTAGTTTAATTGGGAAATGCAGGTTGAGTTTATGGAAAGTGTCCACATGCCGCTTTCTGTGAATGACAGAAGAATTCAAGAAGTAAATATAATGCATCCCACAAGCCCTGTCCCTCTGTAATTCCACAGCTTCTCAGCAGCTGTAGCAGAAAGCGCCTCCGTAATTAAATACATAACTCCTCTTAAGAGAATCTTGCCAGTTCTTCTAGCTTACGTTCGTTGTAATGCCTTCTGAGAACCAGTCATTCAGTTGAACAGCCACACACACATTAAAATTCCTTTTATTCCATTTAGCTAAGATATGTTCTCTAGTTTTCTTCTTATATCTCACCAGACAGATTGCACCGGGAAGTCACTTCAGTGAAAAATACTCCATTAGCAATTGACTTCTGCATTCTCATGGTCTCCTAAAAGTCCCTGCTGACCTGTGCCTAGAAAAGAAAACTCCATCATAACCATGCTGCCTGGCAATCTGGTATAGGCAGCTGCGTCTAGACCAGTGTTTCTTAAACTGTGTTCTGCGGCACACGGGTGTGCCGCGAGGCAGTCAGAGGTGTGCCGCGGAGAACAACAGAATTAAAAATGTCCGCCCTTAAAGGGGCAGGCGACCTTTTTATTTATTTTTTATTTTATTTTATATTTTTTTGCTCAATAACTTCCCCAACCCTTTTTTTTCTCAATAATTTTCCCCCCAACCGTTCCTCCCCCCCCCCAAACTTTTTTTTGGCTCAACAGATATCGTTGGTGTTCCTCATTTAAAAAAAAATATTGTTTGGTGTCCCTCAGTCTTAAAAAGTTTAAGAAACACTGTTTTACTGATTCCTTATGGGGATTGGGAGGTACAAAGCACATCCTCACTTCTTGACCTTGTGAAAAGCTGTGCTCCTGTGGGCTGAGACACATTCATGCACAAGTTCTGCCTATGCACGCATCAGGAGGAACAGTCAAGCCCTTGTAGTGTTTTCGTCTTATTCTTTTTTTAAAGATTGAGGTCAGATATGCTGATTTTTTTTTTTAAATAGAGTTGATTGCAATGAGGACCAATGAAGTGGTTTTTAAAACTGAGGTTTTTTTTTTCCAGGCAGGGAATATAAATTGTCCGGGGATTCATTTTCAGGGACTCTAGCTGTTTGTGGTGACACTTCAAAAAAAAAAAAAAATCAGGAAAGCAAACATTGCTTCAAGCTGACTGAAATGTCTTCAGGCTCAAAAGTGCAATGGCCTTGGGAGCAGATGATATAACAAGGCAAGCTGGATTAAAAAAATCAGTGCCCTTTTTGCCTTCTTTTCAGGGCATATAGGTAGCATGCCACCAATCTGTGTGATCCATATTTTTACTTTAAACTCTAGGAGGTTCCAAGGATTACAAAGTTACTAGCACCATTCATTAGTTTCCTTTCAAGAACTGCCCTGTGTCACTAGAGTGCTGCAAGGCACCACTGCAGTTTGGCTGTGTCCTCTTCTCCCTCAAGAAGCCAACATGTTACATTGGTAGGGCTTACTAGACCTGACAGAGAAATTCTTCATATGTGGACTGGATGTCTAACCAAATCTGATGTGTTTTTTTGCGGGCTAAGGCAAGTGCTGGAAGCTATTAGAATGCTGAACAAAAAGCTCCATTCAAAGACTGCTAGCTTCCCGCTGGGCTAATCCAAGTATCAAAAATTTAAAAATATGGGGTAAAAGACTGTGGCCTCCACAAACAAGAAGTTTTAAAGGTGTCTAGAACATCTGCTCATTTTGACTTAAAATGTTACTTCTATATTATAACAAAGAAGCTACACACACACACACACACAATTTTTTAATAAAGTGATTTGATTTGATTTTTTTAAAAGTATATTTGCAAGCTGGTAAAAATCTTCTCTTGTCACTCAACGTTAAGACAGGAAAGCTTTTCTTTCCCTTGAAATAGCTATATTTATTATATCTGATCTACTCAAAAATCTCTGGTTTGAGTTGGGAGCCAAAAATAAACAAATGCTTTTCCTTGTTTGACATCATTATGTAGGAAGAAAATAAAAGCGGTTTCAAGAACAAATGTGAAACTACTTGTGGAACTTTTAAAAAAAATTAAACTGCTTTATGTTAAATTATAAACAATTTACTTTCTGGACAAAATTTTTGACTAAAAATAGCAAGTGTTTTGAAGTGGCTTTTTTGTGTATAAGAATTTGTTCAGAGCAGATGAAAAGTTAATTTACAAAATGCTTTTTGTAGTTAGAGAATGCCAGTTTAAAACAGATCACAAATTGATTAATCTCCTAACCAGATAATAGTATATAATAAACCAACCTAATGACTGTTGTTTGCAAGTGAAAATGTTATAGCCAGTTTGAAAAAGAGAGAGGTCTGCTCTGTGCTCAGTTTACTTTCAGACCATATTAATGACAATGTCTCTCTACAATTTTTATTAGGTGAGCATCCTATTTGTGGATAGACTGTATGTAATAGGCTTGCACAGAGTTGGCTTGCCACATGCTATGATTTAGCATTTTAGTCACTCCACAGCCAGAAGCACAGTTAATTTAATTTTTTTGCCTGTTACTTGCCTATGTGTCAGCTAGCTATAAGACTGACACCCAAGCAGGGTTGGGGAAAATCACTACTACTATGGTTATATGGGCCAATTCTGATGCTAATGGGATAAATTAGGAAGAGCTCTGTTGGAGCCAGTGGAGTTACACAGATACAAAGGAATTAAGTCCTCTAATGGGAGACTGTTTTGTTCACATACATTGAAACTCACACCCACTGATATTGGACAAGTCCAAGAGTATGCTGTTGCCCCTGATTTTTGAACATGCTGCTCACAACACTTTCCCTTCATCAAATAATGGCCTGATCCAGTGTGTAAATGAGTCTTCCCACTCATGTCAGTGATGTTGGTTTCACCTTCCTCTTCCAGTCTGAAACAGACTTTTAAACTATTTGGAATAAAATCTTTTTTCCAAATTTTGATTATTAGTTGAGTGCATTCATGAGAACCTGTGCCAGTCTTATTGAAGCTACACAAGTTATACAGGTGGTGTTCCTGTCTCCAAGGGATGTCTGTGCTGCGCATTAAGCCCATCTCTGGGGGATCCAGGCTTGTGGACTTGGTGTTTCCAAGCCTGCACTTGAGCATCCACACGGCATTGTAATCCTGGGTTTATAGTTGCTGGACCTCAGTCTCTCAGCCAGGCTAATGCATCCAGACCTCACTACACAGCTGCAAATTATACTAACACACTGAGGAAAACTCTTGATAGTAGGGACGTAAAATCTCATTCATTTAGTTAATGGGTTAAATGTGATGTTTAACCGGTTAACTGATTAGAGGGGGATTGGGTGAGGGGGGCTGCAACAGCTTCCCTGGTTGCTGCGGCTGGGCTGGAGCAGTGCCCCTGCCTGTGGTGCACCTGGACCCACCATGGACAGGGGCTGCTCTAGACGGTCGGCGCAGTCCCTGCCTGCAGTGGGCAGGGAACTACACCACCAGTTAACTGGAACCTGTAAGTATCGCCCGTTGAGATGATCACTGGTAAGTCTAGTAAATGTTAGATCTAATTGATGTATCTGCCTTTGGCCACTTGGCCCTGACTCTTTTTTTCTTGTAATCATTTACTAAAGTTCATAGGGACAATATAAACCTTGGTTATAGGGACGTTCATTTGTTCTTCCTTTATTCCAGCTCTGTTCTGTTAGCGCTTGAGCCAAAGCCTACTGAAGTCAAGAGGAGTCTTTCCATTGACTTCAGAAGGCCTTAGATTAGGCTCTAAGGATATGGCTACACGGTGGGGGGGTTTTCGGAAGAAGATATGCAAATTGCGCTCGCATTTGCATATCTTCTTCTGAATCTTTTTCCAGAAGAGACTTTTCCAATATTTGGCCCATTTACATGGGGCCAAATGTCAGATAACCCCCCTCTTTCGGAAGCCGCCTTATTCCTCGTAAAACGAGGTGTACAGGGGGCTTCTGAAAGAGGGTTATTTCCGACATTTGACCACAGTGTAGCTGTACCCTTAGAGTAGATGTTGAGATTTGATGTCTTCAGTGACAGCCATACATCAATTTATTTAAATTTTTTTCAAAAGTGGGGATTTTGCTCTTTGGTCCAAAGTGCCACAAAACGTTGCTGGTAGCTGTGCTGAACTGCCTTTATTTAAGAGAAATGTGGCAAAGAAATGGAAAAGGTGTGATCGGTTAGAGCTAAAGTAATAATATAACTATACCACACTTTTACCTTTTGGGCTTGTCTCCTGCTATGCTGGGGATCAATGCTGTAGCTTTTGATCCACCAGCTGTCGATTTATTGCATCTGCTTAGACGCAGTAAATCAATCTCTGAGTGCTCTCCTGTCAATGCTAGTACTTCACTGGTTGGAAACTGGTTTGGGGTGCTCACTAGGGATGTTAAATTTCAATTAATCAGCTAATTGAGTAGTCGATGGAATTTCCATCAAGTACTTGATTAGTGGATAAAGAGGGAGGGGGGCGCTCCCTATTCCTGCTTCGCCTCTGCCTTTGAAATGTAGCAAGGACTGCTGCTGAGAACTGTATTGGTATTCGGGACTTTGCATTGCACTGTTGTTTGCTTCAGTCCCTGCTTGCGCCAGGTTCCCTGCTGCGCCTCTGCCTTTGAAATATAGCAAGAGCTGTGAGCGGCTCTTGCTACATTTCAAAAGCAGAGGCGCAGCTTCTGGAGCCAGGCATGAGCGAGGACAGCTGATTCACGGCTTGTGCCTACTCCCCTGCTGCACCTTTGCCTCCCCTTACCCCCCCCACAGGGACAGTGCTGGGAGGACCCGGCTTTTAAGCCAGCTCCCTCCAGCACCGGCTCCTGCTCCCTCCCCCTTGCTGTCTCTATTGACTGGTGACTCAACTAGTCGCTTACATCCCTAGTGCCCACTACTTCTGAAAATTAGGCTCCTCTCTCCTGAAACACCGTGGCTTGTTTGTTACCTATAGACATTTACTTTCAATAGGCACAGATAGGGAAGTGAATCAAAGTTCTAGACCAGGGGTGGGCAATAATTTTTAAAAAGGGGGCCACTTCAGATATTTCTGGAAGGTGTGGGGCCTCGGGCAAAAGGAGCAGGGCAAGGAGACTTCTTGTGCTCGCCCCCACCCTGATTGGCCTGGGGTGAGGGAGTGTAAGAAGTCTTTCCCCTCCCAGCCCCTAGAGCGAAACACCAGCTGTTTTAAAACAGTTTGCGTTCCCTCTAGGCGCCTACCGGGAGGAGACCTTGCGTGCTTTCCCTGCCCCCAGCCAATCAGGACCTGGGGCGGGGGAGTGCGTGAAGTCTTGTTGCCCCTGCAAGAGTGCGTGGTGGCTAGAAAGACACGCCAGCATTTTAAAACAGCCAGCGTGTCTCTCTAGCTCTGAGCGCCCCTGACAGGGTGGAGAAAGGATGAGAGAGACTTTGTGTGCCCCCAGGCCCTGATTGTGCGCTCCGCCCCCAGACCAAAGCTCCTCCCCCTCCCCCCGCCAAAGGCACGCGGAAGCTAGAGATAAAAGCTGGCTGTTTTACAAAGCCCTGATTGGCCTGGGGGTGGGGGAGCGGCAGGGTGGCTGTGGACTAGATCCACCAGCTTGGTGGGCCGGATCTGGGCCGCGGACAGCCCTTTGCCCACCCTGTTCTAGAAAGAAGTTTATAGTCTATCATTTTTATCTTTCCATACAAATACTAGAAGAAGTGATTGGTTGATATCCATATTGAGTATAAATCTATACTCAGTGGCTGCGTCTAGACTGGCATGATTTTGCGCAAAAGCGACTGCTTTTGCGCAAGAACTTGACAGCTGTCTACACTGGCTGCTTGATTTTGCACAAAAGCACTGACGTTCTAATGTGAGAAATCAGTGCTCCTTGCGCAAATACTTTGACGCTCCCGTTCGGGCAAAAGTCCTTTTGCGCAAAAGCTTTTGCGCAAAAGGGCCAGTGTAGACAGCTCAGATTTGTTTTGCGCAAAAAAGCCCCGATTGCGAAAATGGCGATTGGGGCTTTCTTGCGCAAAACCGCGTCTAGAGTGGCACGGACACTTTTCCGCAAAAAGTGCTTTTGCGGAAAAGCGTCCGTGCCAATCTAGACGCTCTTTTCCGCAAATGCTTTTAATGGAAAAACTTTTCCGTTAAAAGCATTTGCAGAAAATCATGCCAGTCTAGATGTAGCCAGTGTGTAACACACAATTTGAGCAATACAGATTGGACCTCCATGGTCCAGCATCCTCAGAAACTAATTGGTCCCGGATGAGGGATTTTGCTGGACCTGGGGATGACATATCTGCCTCGCCCCCCCAACCGCCCAGCCCTGGATCTGCCACAGGCACCACTGCCCTGCTGGTCCCCATCCAGCCAGGCCGGGCAGCCCAGTCCAGCTGGCTCCTAGGCACCAGTGCTCCACCAGGACTCTCTGGTCCTAAAACATCCATGGTCCTTCCTGACCACATATGTGGCTGGACAAGAGAGTACCAGTTTACAGAGATTCAATCTGTACAAAAGATATTATATGCCTAATGGCTTATTAAATCTATTTTTGCCAGTAATATTCAAAACCTGTTGTTCCCTCTGTCCCCTCCTTTCTTGTCAGCTTTTTTTTAATCCATCCTGTATTTACCTCTCCTGAAATTTGGGTCACTGTCCCTGCATTCAAGGAGTTTCTCATGTCCTGCATCCATGTATAGCTGGAGTCATACATGTGTTTTAGGCTTTACACTCTTGCAGAGTCATAAGTGCTGAGGGTTTCATGTCATGATGAGAAAATATAAACAATGTATTTAACTTAATAGTTTTGCCCTTTGTGATAGGTGGAAACCCACCTCCTGATTTAAAAAAAAATATTTATAATATTAAACTGTCTTTCCTTTCTGTTGCTGCCTTTTCTCCTTTATCCTCATTTGGAATTTTTAAAATGATTAGATTTTCTGGATGTGTTCCTGCTGTTTCTTTGCTAGGCCTGCGGGGTGCAAACAGATCCTTCTGTTGGCTGGGATTGTTTCAGTGGTTGACCATGATGATTCAGGCACTACAGTGTAGTAATCCTTTGGGCAGAATAACAGCTGAGATAATTTTACAAGCTGCTTATGCACTGGTATGTTGCCAGTGTGGGTTTTTGGGATCTGTTATGTTCCACTTGAAAAAAAAAAAAAGTCATGGGGACCATGTGTGTGGGAAGGGTGTGGTACATGACTGAAGCTTAATTTTCTCCTTATTGTAAATAAAACTGTATTTCTGGTTTGTTAGAAACTTTATGAATCATTTAACCCATCCCTCACAACTCTTAAGCAACTCTGAATGGACATTTGTATGCATAATGATAAAGTTCCCAGGCACACTAGAAAAGATTAAAAATAAGGGAAACAAATGTCTAAGCTTCGGGGCATAACCCAACTGCTTTTGATTAGGAAGACACTTCCCTTGTGGACAGGCTATTCCATAATAATCCATTATAGGGCTTCTTGACCCTTCCTCTGAGGCCTCTGGTAGTGACCAATGTCAGAGACAGGATACTGAGTTAGATGGATTGCTAAATTGATCTGGCATGACAATTCCTACATTCCTGTAGTCTGTAACACTGCTTCATTATGTCTAGGCAGTTGCAGTTCCTTTTGTGTATGAAACCCAGTGATGCAAACAGTCAGTAAAAAGACCATATATCCTGCAACAAATGGGACAAAAGACCAAATTATGTATAATGGTAGCCTTAGCTCAGTTTTATTATTTGGTAAGACAATGGCAAAATGTTAGTTATGAGTTTTCCAGCTCTCTCTCTGAGAGATCACATGATCCCTTCTGCATTTTTCCCTTGTGTTATGCTCTCTTCTTAATCACCAAGTTATGGATACCCTTCTTTCAGATGAGGAAGAGTGTGCAAGAAAGCGATTCCCTTTCCACCACATAAATTCTGATTCTTAATTGGCAAGGTGATCTCCCCATTGTATACTCAGGAAAAACCTCCATTTGACCCGCCTAAGATCGATCTTTTAGCGTTTGATTTAGTGGGTCTAGTAAGGACCCAATGGATGAATAAACTCTGTACAGTTGCGCCACTGTCATCAATCCAGAACAATGCCAACGGCTTCAGTTTATCCCAATTCTTTACAACAGGGGTTCTCAACAAAATTTTAGTGATCTCAAAATGCAGCTACCCATTTTTTCTCATGGCTGCTTTGAGTTTTTCCTGAAATACTTAGTGGCATTTGTACACTTGGGCCCATTCTTCTATCTGTGTTGAAAAGGATCAAACCCCTTTCTGTAAGTGGCAGCAAGGAAGGGTTCTCCTGCCCTCCGGGTCACCTCACATCAGCCATTGAGCTCTTGATGTGAATGAGGAGGAGTGATGCCAGCAGGTTGTATGCATACCCACAGGAATGTAGGTGAGAGCCCACTGGTGGGTCATGGCCTTCCCTCAGTGGAGTTGCTCTGTGGCTGAAGCCTGAGCCCCACTTCCCTGGGGAAGGTTGGTCAGAAATTTACTAGCTTTCTGCTGAGTCCGAGGTTCCCTGTGCCCAGCCAGGTGGGAGTGGGGGAGCACCCCAGTGAACGAATGCCACAGCTTCCTGCACCGACAAGAGCTGCCTCTGGTGCCACTCACAGCAGCCCCAGGTGTCTCTAGAAGTGCTTCCAGAGCCTTGGAGGAGGCTGTGCAGTGCAGGGTGCCAAATCCTGTAGCAGTGCAAACACCAAGGCCACTCATCTTGCTGCTCTTGGTAGCAGCTATTCAGGAGCAACAGCTGCGTGCTGCAGGTCCCAGCTTCTGCTTTGGACGGACACACACACACACACTCTCACTTGCTTTGGACTCACTCACTCACTGGTGGCTGCATTTGAGAAATGTTGCTGTATAACCTGTTACATATTATGGTCTCTGCTCTTCAGATGCCTTCCTTCTGACATGCAAGTTCATGCAGGATTGGGCCCGGCAATTGTTGGGAATGTATTTAAATATAAAACAGTTGCATAGGCTCAACATAATGTTCAGCACCTGAGATGCATTTTGAAACTTGAAAAGTTGAAGAGTTGCAATAACTCACTGTTACTGACTGCTATGCTAACTGGACAGCAATCTGTCATAGCTTGAAGGGGTAATGTTTCTTATGGGACAAGCAACAGGATTTCTAAGATACTATCTAGGTCTTGAGCTGAAGTACTCAAATAGCAGTTGTTCTATTATTTTTATCAGATTTGTATTCTTTTCCATAGCTTTTTTTTTTTCTTTTGTTTGGCATTATTTTAGACTTAGGGCCAAAATATCTCCTGGTATGAATTTTTGCAACTCCGCTGAGTCCAACAGAGCTACAAAACCGTTATTTAGGCAACATACTGGTAAATGATTGTCAGTTGCTACTAACTAACTGTGATGGAAGCAGTTTCATACCAATATTGAATACTTTTGAAAATTTTGCTTTTATTGTGTTTGTTTTCATGGTTTGTAGAAAGATTAGGACAAATTTTAACCTCCCTCTCAGATTTGACAGAAAATCCAAGTTTCCCTTTGGATTTACACAGAAATTGATCATTTATTGTTTGTATTTGAGTGTAGAATATGTATCCAGGGTGTGTGGTAAAGATATGATTGATTATATAAATCTGCGACAATTTCTCTCCCTTGCATAGTATATTTCTGCGATACTCTAGATAAGCAACACTGAGACTCGTTGACTGTAAATCATGCATATGAACTTGTGCGTTAAAAATTCAAATAGAACTCTCAGCTCTGTTGTAATAACACAGGTCAAGGCTTTAAGCTTCTCTAATGGAGTTTTTTCCCCAAGCAAGTTCAGCATGTGGTTTTAAGATAGTGCATTGGGAGCAGTTTAATACAGTTCTGAATCAGGTTTCCAGATTTCACTGCTCCTCCTCAGAGCAGCATTCCAAGATTTCCCCTTTTTTTCCATTTAAAAAGAAATGTACATTTTTATCAACTTTCATTCTCCTTTCCTGTTCCCCACAAAATCTAAAACTAAGTTGCTTCTGAGGATCAGATAGACAAATCCCACCAAATGTCAGAAATCTGGCATTCTGGCCTTTGCCATCATACCAAGAAAGAAGCTGTTTCAAACTCTGCTCTTATTTATTCATTTAAAAGTCTGATTCAAAGTTCACAGAGGGCAATGGAAAGATTCCCATTGATTTCAGTGAGCTTTGGCTTAGGCCCTAAACTCCTGGTCATTTTGAAATGTAACAACTTTTTCCCCATTATTCCTTACATGAAGGAAAGAGGTGGGGTTTTTTGTTTTGTTTTCAAAGTGACAAGAATAAATCTAAAAGATGAATGGAAGTCAGTAGTAGTCACAGGTTGAAGGCTTGATTCCGCCGTCAGCCATACAGGTGTGGGTTTGTGAATCTTGTAAAATCAGATAATTGCAAGGCTAAGGCACTGATTTTACAAGATATCTGATGATTTACACCTATGTACATTGAGGATGGGGCAGCCAAGTGAAGCACACCTGTGTACCTATGAAGACAGGCCTCATGGGTTAAAACTATGTATATCTTACTTTGCCAGCCAAAGTATAGGTTGAACCTCTCTGGTCCAGCAGGATCTTGGTTGTTGCTGAACCAAAAAGCCCATACCTGGGAGTCTGGGGGCTGGGAGTGAGATGGGGGGGCCGGCGGCCAGGAGAGGAGCCAAGAGCCTAGCACTGGGGCTGGCAGCAGAGCTAGCCCAGGGGCAAGGAGCCTGGCAGCCAGGGCTGGGGCCAGCAGTGCATCCCGGCTGGTGGCACAGAGCTTGGTGGTGGTGGCTGGGGCCCAGACCCAGCAGCACAGCCTCGCCATGTGCTCAGAGCTTGGCGGACGGGGCTAGGGCTGGACCCGGCAGTTCAGTCTCACCAGGACGGATGGCCTGGCAGTAGGGATCCTGGTGGCTGGGCCGGCGGCCAGGAGGGGAGCCATGCTGGCAGCGGAGCAGGGTGGCAGTGCGGAGCCTGGAGGGGAGCCTGACCTTGTCTGGTAATGGACCCTGGGAAAGCTTCTGAGTGCATCAGCAGAAGGGCCAGAATTGACCTTCTCTGGTCCGGCAAACTCCCTCGTTCGTGACCAATCAGATCCCAAAGGTGCAGGACCAGGGAGGTTCAACCTGTAGTACTGATATAAAGAATGTGCAAAAGAGAGAGAGAGAAATTTGACAAGAAGGTCTTTAAAGGGGACACGTCTGAGGAGAATAAACAATTAAAGCTGCCCATTGCAGAAGAACTGAAACATTTTTCCTAAGTCACATGGAATTAGAAGGTTCTGGAACAATCCGATGTACTGTGGAAATTCTTCACTCAAGGAAAAAGCAAGAAAAGATGGGTTCAGTCACAGGACCCCCCTTAGGACTGTCATCTGGTGTGTTGATCGTGTCACTGAGCCCCCCTAACTACTGTCTGGGTTGCCCCGCTACCTTGTCCCCATTGGCCAGAAGCTTTAGCCAAGGCACAGAAGCCTTCTAGCCAAGGCACAGAATTAGGTAACAGTCTCCTCCCCAGAAGAGCAATACAGATGCCTAATTCTCCACTGCCTTACACAGTTGTTTACACTCATATTGCTGAATTGGAGGAGTCTGAGATATCTTCACTAAACTACCAACACATTTTCTGCAGCACTTTCATTTTCCTTGGAGGTCTTCATCAATGCACTGACCTAGTTTTGACCACTGTTGCCAACTGTGAATTTATTAGATCCCAGCCTGTGCTGTTATGATTGCAGGAACACCTGTGACACTTTCTCCCCCCCCCCCCCCAGTGATGAAATAGATCAGAGAGATTTTTTTTTTGGATCCAGACCATGTAATAAAAGAACCATTTTCCCCTTATTTCAGTAGTTATGATGTGAAATTGCTTGATGCTCCCATCAAGACAGCACTTAGAATTTAATAAAGAGTAAATTGGCTAAATAATAATTCATAACAAAATTAACCTATTTTAGGACTGTTAACATAAGAGTGAACTGTTGTTCTGTTTCCCTGGTTCAAGAAGCAATAGGCCTTCTGCCTGATTTTAAAGACCTGGAATATTTATCTTTGTTCAAACTTGTTAAGCACAAGATGAGTGTAAAGCCCACTTAAACATTTTTCTTGTTGCTCCTCCTTGCCTCTTGAGGATATAAGATAAGTATATTGTGTGCCTCCTTAATAGGTGTAACTATATTGTTTATAGGATGAGATTTGTTATATTTACAGTTTCTGTTTGTTTAACCCCTTAAGTACTGTACCTTAAGCTCAGCTATTGTGCCACCTTTGGACAGGATATCTGTGTACTGAGAGATGTTTATATAGCACCCACAGAGATTTATAATGCCCAACTCTAGTATGAATGCTGATATGACTTCATGAAACATCAATAGTCCAGGCACAGGCTCCTTTTTGCTGAGGATTAATGATCAGATGAGAGATTTGATGGACCATGGTGAAGCCTTCAAGTCCATATTGTCACTGGATGTCTACTAGTAATGGGGCATGTTCTTCTGAGGATAAATAGAAAAAAGACAGCACTGTTCTCAATGCTTAAGGAAAACCTACACCTGTATCTCCTACACTCTGACCTTTCTCCCATTGGCAAAGGGTGTTTCTCCAAGAGCACAGGCTTGGTCCCTCCATGTCTAATCTAAAGTAAAACACCTGTCTGGCTCAGGTCAGTTGACTTGGGCTGCAGGGCTATAAAAGTGAAGTGTAGATGTTTGGATTCACGTGACTGGAAGAGGGAGAGGGTCTCACATGCCAGGCTTCAGCCCAAGCCTGAACGACTACACTGCAGTTTTACAGCCCTGCAGCCCGAGTCCATAAGCCTGAGCTAGCAGATCCAGGCCAATCCTGGATGTATTATTGCAGTATCAGCATACCTAATAGAGTGTACTTTACAGTAGTCTCCAGATGACATTTTTTGACAAAAAAATGAGTTTAATAAAAAGAGATTTTTCTGTGGGAAATGCCTATTTTCATTCATTTCCCCCAGTTCTTCAAAAAGAAAAAAACAGCTGAAATGTTTTGGTTTTTGTCTGCAATCTTTTTGGCTTTGCGGTTGTGCAAATATCTGACAAGTTTTGAAAGAAAAATTTCAGTGATCCTTTGTGGGAACAAAAAATATTTCCTGACCATCTGTACTTATAACACATATCCACCCAACTATTCATATTAATCTCTCTCTCCCTCTAGATCTCACTCCCTGGGAATTTTCACAGAGGGCCAGATTTTTAATTAGGCATTCACATGTGTGCAGAAGTTTGTGCCAGAAAGTGTGTTTCACCCCTATTCATATGTAAACGTGCCTCTTTGAACATGCATTTTTGTGGGTAGGTTTATTCCACATACATTAGAGAATTTGGCCCATGCTGTAGTTTCCTTTTGAGTGCTGGAGCCATTATCTCCTAGGGGAGATGTGGTGCAACAATCACTTTGACCTGATTGCTAGTACCGTGATTGCAATTAGAGATAGCTGGTAGTGTCTTTTTTAATTAAAGGTCTGATGGAGAACAAAAAATACTCTGCCAATTTCCGTAAAAACTATTGCTGCTGTGAAATTATAATTGCATGCTTTGGCACAAATAGTGTGTGCCCACCTATCCCCATGCTTTCAGATGTTCTACCTCTTTATGGTTTAATTGTGTTTGCCTTTTTTCCCTTTATTTCTCATGTGGTTTTCTTTCTGCTGTGCTCATTGTTTCTAGGGATTGTAAGCCTCATGCACCAATCAGCAAGAATTCTTGCTTTAGTTTATAATATTATCTCAGACTTGTGACCATACAGAATACGTGGAGTAGCAGTGATTACAGTACATTATTCTGGGAGCTGCAGTCTACTTCTTTCCTGGACAATATACTTATTGTATGTCCTGGGGAATTCAAGAGATTCTAATTTTCAGGTTATTTAAACAGTTTTGATGGACCGTTTTTTGTATATGTTTATATAGAACACAGTTACAAGTCATTTATAAAAATAGTTATTAAATGTGTGTGTGTGTGTGTGTGTGTGTGTGTGTGTGTGTGTGTGTATAAATATTTCATGATTTAAAGGTAGGGTCAGCACTTTAAAGGGATTGCAAATTAAAACCAGTTAAAAGAGAAATTTGTATCCAGTATAACTTTGGAACACTTCGGAATCCTAAACTGATTGCTTTCAAAGCTCTTGCTTGCTTTGAAATGCTTCTAATAAGATAGTATGTTGATTTACACCTCTTGAGATGTTAAACTCTGATTCAAGAATACTGCCTGGCTATTAAATAAAGAAAACACTGGTGGATAGGGTTGCCAGGTGTTCTCTTGAGTCCGGTTTTTGGGCCCTCTGTCTGGTAAAAAAATCCAGACAATACCGGACATGTGCGATGTCCGGTATTTTCTGATTTTCCGGCTGGGTGCTGGATGGAAGCCTGGCGGGCGCAGGGGGAATGACTGGGAGACGGGGTGCAATCGGCTCTGGGAGCACTGGTTGCGTGTGAGGAGGAGGGGCAGCCCGGTCCATGCTCCTGCGTGCTGGTCAAGCGCATGGTGGAGCCGCAGCCAGACTGGCTCGTGCGGGACGGGAGCGCCCTAGGATCTGCACAGCCCAGGTCAGTCCTGCTCCCCGCTGGCTGATTCGTTCCCCTGCCCCCTCCTCCAGCTCTGCATCCCGCTGGCTGGTTCTTGCTCCGTATCTTCCCCGGCCAGCCCCGCTGCACCCCCCGCCAGCCCTGCTTCCGGCGGCCAGTTCTCCCCTCCTCCTGAGCTCCCCCGGTCAGTTCTGCCCCCGCCAGCCACCCCCCCCCCCGATATCCCGTGGCTAGCCCCGTTCCGCCCGACCCCCCTGCCCCCGACCAGCCCTGCTTCCTGTCGGCCCCCAGGCCAGCCCTGTTGCCCCCCCCGTTAGCTCTGTTTCCCGCCCCCCCCCGCCCCCTTCCCGGCCAGCACCGCTCCCGTCCCGGCCGGTCCTCCCCGCCCCCCCCATGAAGTGTGTCCGGTATTTTTTTTTTTAATGACTATCTGGTAGCCCTAGCAGTGATCCTATCCCTGTGATTACCACAGAAATTTAAACAGAGAAGCAACTTGCCTCCCCTCCTCGAGCCCCCCCCCTCCGGTCTTGTAGTTTTTCTTTTTTTTTGCTCAACAACTTTGGTCCCCCCCCCACCTTTTTTTTCCTTCAACAGAATTTTTTCTTGGTGTTTTTTTTGGGGGGGGGGTGGGGCGTGTTCGATATTTTTGTTTCAACCATCTGGCAACCCTACTGGTGGGCCTGATTTAAAAAGCCTATCTCTGATTTCCTTGTGATACAGGCATTATGGAAAAACATTTGGTATTTAACATTTTCTCTGCATACTATACATGTATTTGCAGTTCACTGGATGTTAACTTCTCCAGAGGGAGCAAGAGGGGAGGAAAAACAATTCAGAGGAAAAAGCTTCAAATTATTTCATTTACACTGATCCCAAAAGGGAACACTGCATCAGAGAGATATAATAGACTCTGTTGCTGCAAAGGCATTATTGTTTGTGGACTCTAAGCTTGTGTGTACACTGTTGACTTCAGTAATAGTTTGTATTAACAGAGTGGTTCACCTTTATCCAGGATAAGTTGCCTTGGACTGTAAGATCTGGGGCAGGGTCTGTCTCGGTATTTGTATAGCTCCCAGTACAAATGAGGCCTAGGGCACAATTGGAGCTACCTGCTGCTACTCTAACAGTAATAATAATGATACCGGTAATGATCTCTTGTTTCATACAGATGATTCACACTTATGAGAGAAAAAATGGAAATGTTTTTTATTAAATAGGATGTGTTCATTCTTGCATTTCCAAGGGTGTGTATCAGCCTAGAGGCAAAGAAATTAAGTAATGGTGGGGAGGGGGAGAAGGAGAGGGAGAAAGGGGGGGGAGAGTGGGGAGGCGGGAGAGTAGGAGAGTGGGGCGGGGGGAGAGAGAAAGTGTGGGGGGGGTAGGGAGAGAGACAGAGACAGCGAGAGCATTGCTCATTATGGGGCTCAAAAATGTACTTGTTGGAATAGTTGCCAGCAAGAAGAAAATGTGTGTCTTGGCTTGGAAACCTGTGACACATTTCTCACATTTGTTTTTATGGGGGGAGGGAAGGCTTTCTGTATAAAATATGAGAATATGTAAATGAAGAATTCTGGAGCTGATTTTTGTAAGTTTGCTCATGTGGCATCCCTATGGGCCACTCTGCTTCCTCTACAGCCTCTGCCCTTGCCTCATTTCATTAGAGGTTATCCAATTACGTGTGTGAACCCAGTTATATATTACATCAATCTGTTCAGTTGGTTAGAAGAAAGAAGCGGGGGAGGAGGAGTCCAGGTCTATCTTGGTTAGTATGGTTCAAGTTTTAATCAGTGTGGTATTTCCTCTTCCTGAAGGCCAGAGGGAACACCTGTGTTTTTCTTTAAGTATCACAAGAGACAGCTGATGGAATCTATCGTTTTGAGAAATGGATGGTTCCCCAGTTCAGAGGGGAAATGAATTAGCGCCCATCTGCATAAATTGTCTTCAAAGAACATACACAATACTCTGACTAAAAATTTACAAAAATTAAAGAGTGAGAGTGAAACCCTCTGACAGAGCTAATAAGATGTCTGGTAAACTGCTTTTATGAAGCATCCAGCCTATACATGAGGCCTGAGGGTTGTTATTAAAGGTCAGGGAGGTTTTGTGTGACACAATTTTAAAGCATTTCTGAATCATCAAGGCAGATTTCTTGTGTCAGGCATGTATGTGCCTTTTACTTCAAAGGATGTTTTCATTCTTAAATTCTTTCTGTTTTGCATAAATCCACTTTAGAATAGGGACGTAAAATCCTGTTTAATTGGTTAACCGGTTAAACATTAAGTTTAGCCAGCAGAAATCTGAACAAAACAGCCATGTTGATTGCAGTTTTACAGTTAAGTGTAGCATTAGTTTCTTGCCAAAAATGTCTTCAGCATCTTTGATGTCAGCACATCTCTTGCTTGATAATGTTAATGAAGGGAAAACACATACACTATGGACCAAGTAGTCTTGGAAAAACAAGTCCATGAAAGTCACTAGAATTGGTTTGGTGTAACAGAGACAAGAATTTGGTCCCATGTGTTCATAAGCTACAAAACTGGTGACTGTTTTAGTTTCCTGCCTATGATTTAGTAGATATTTTTCTAACAAAAGGTATTTAAAACAAAGGGTTGTGTGGAGAACGGTAATTGTATTTTACTGAGGATTTTGATATTTAGAAATTCTCTGTGAAAGGGAACAGATCCCTCCTTCTGGGGCAGTCCTCTAGGTATGCCGTCATGAAACTGTGAACCCTAGAAGGAATACTTGAGAGCCGAGTCTGCCAAAGAGCATAACTTGGGAGCCATAGGTGCCTGGACTTCCCGGCTCCCATCATCACTTGCAGTGAGCTGAAAGGGCCCAGAGCCTTGGGAGTGAGAACTGTCAGTGTTAGCAGACTGTTGATTCCCTGTCAGCCAACATAGCAGCTGCAAGTCCTGCTTCGCAGTAGCCTGTTAAACATGTTGCGGAGAGACCTGGAAGCCTTTGAACGTGGAAGCTGGAGTTTCCAGGCTTCCTAGATCCTTGTCAGGCAGGCTGCTGAAGAGTCAGGAAGCCTGTGCTGGCAGGAAACTGGGCAACCCCTCTGAAATGAACAGTTTTTGCAAAATGTTTTGTTTTTGGTGAATTGGCATTTTCCAACACAAAAACATTTCATTCCGGAATTTGCAGCCATCTCCATTTACAACTCAGAACTTTCCCCTAACTTCTAGCAACTTAAAGGTAGAAGAAATGGAAAATCCCCATAGTTTTGTTTTATTACTTTATCTCAATTTATTGTTTGCAGATATGCTTTAAACTCATCTCCAAATATCCAAGTGGCAGATAAATACATTTCAGTCTGCCAGAAGAATCAGTTTATATTCTTCCATGAGTCTGAATAACTGAGCCATGATGATAGATAAGTTAGTACCAGTCTCTCTGTTTCTATGACATTAACTAAAACAACAGTGAATTGGACTGCTGGGAGACCGTGAATGGAATCCTGGCCCCCTTGAAGTGGGAGCTATGCCATTGACTTCACTGGGGCCAGGATTTCATCTCCGCTTGTCATAACTGCTGATCCTCTAATTAGATATACTAGCGTGGGCCTTTGGACCAACTCAGAACCCCAGATTCAGTCCTTTAAAATATTTTGATCTAATCTTCCAGAAAACAGCTTTTTCTGAGCACCTCAGCTGCAAAGCACAGTGAATATTATTCTACTTCTCTCCTCTCCAGGTCCCTGCTATGCGGCCTTTTAGAGTTGCTGTACATTTATATCCTTAGAGGGAACTGGAGCTGTATATAGGGTAGATGGGAGCTGCCACTAGCTCCCAGGCCTTGCGATGAAGAATACTGCCCTACATGACGATTGTACCTACAAACATGAGTGGTTCCCTGGTCCATCCTCCAGTTCTTGTTTTCTGAGGGCTGCTTGGCTACTTACATTCCTGAGATGGAATTCATGAGACCAGAACACTGACTCTCCCCACAGGGATGCAGTCAGCATGTGACCTGCTTTTTTTTTTTTCAAAAGGACAAGATCCATGGGTGAAATTCTGTCTCCACTGAAGTCCGTGGGAATTTCCCCATTGACTTCAATGTGGTCAAGATATCCCCCTGTGTTTTCTGTGTTGGAGAGTTTACTGCCTGTTATACTTTCTGAGCAGTGGGCAGTTTGCCTGTAAGCTTAACTTTCTAAAAACTTTCTCTAACGTAGTTCAGAAAGGCTGTTGCAGACCATGCTGAAAGAAAGTGTCTTGTGTTCTTCTCTACTGCTCCCCTCTCCGCTTTTTCCTTCCCTTTCCTTGTCAGTGTCCCAGCCATTTGGAGTGCCCCTCAAATAAAGGCCCCTTTATGGATCTGATCCACTACTGTGTTTTTACTCTTTGCTCTTTTCTATAATCTTTGCTCTTTCAAATAGACAGCTTCCTGTCAGATGGTTTGCCAGCAGCAGTTCTGAGCCTAATGTCTTACGCCAGGCTCATCTTGTTATCCTTGCTGAACAAATGAGACTTATATATCCTACAGAGAGTGCTTCTTACCTCTAACAAAGCTACAGTTTATCACAATTAAACTGGCAGCCAGTGTGTGGTGATTATTATTATTATTGCTACAATGAGTAATGAGGGAAGAGCAAATCCACAATGCAGCTTTTTCCTTACTGTCTTTAAGAATCTATTTTAATCACCTGTTTGCCCTGACAAAACTGTTTTAGATAACGATATCAGTGGAAGGAGTACCAATAGGTCTGTCTAAAATGTGATCAGCCACCTGTTCCATTCTTCCCCTCTCTTCCATTCTGCTTACTCTTTCAGTCCTCCCTTGTTCTCTGATACGTTTTCGACTGTTTATTTGAGAAAGTGTCTGTCTCTCTGTTCAAGAACTCCTCCTAAACAGTAAGAGCTAGGACCATCAAATTTGGTATACGTCTTTCTCTTATCGTAACTTAAAGCAAGGTCAGGGTTTGGTTGTGCCAGGAAAATGGGATGTAGTAGTCCTCTCTCCCTAGGGCAGTCTGCATACTGAACTCCTCATCCCCAGCCCCACCCCACAGCAATCATTTAAATGAAGCATATGTATTTTCATTTTATTTTCCAAAAAATAAAAATTAATTGAGTTAAGGACCTGAGAAATGCTGGGTAAATCTTCTAGAACCCTATATATGAAATTATAATTTGAAAAAATACAGGTTTCAAAAAGATCTTTAGCTTTTTAATGTCATTTTTCTGTTGTGTTTTGCTCTTATTATCATGGGGTACAATCCTAAAAAGACTTTTATGTGTGAGTAACTTTGCTCTTATGAGTGACCCCAATCTGCTGAATTATCCATAAGCATATTCCTAGAATATGGCTCTGTGTATGCATGGGGTATGTGTGCATGTGTTTTTAGTCAAGATGCACACATTTCCTGCCATATTTTAAATAAATTGTATAGAATGTGAATTTTTGTATTGATATTTTTCACGTCTCTCCCTAACAGCCAAGTTTTCTTAGTTTCCAGGTACAGGCCTTGACATGAGAGGAAGAAATACAAAATTGTAACAAAAGAAACCCTTTAAAATGATCTAAAAAACTTTTCTGAGAATCAGGACATTGTGATCTCAGCATTCATGAGGTAATGTGGCTGTGCGAGTTTTATGCCAATGTGATTTTTTTAATATCACATGCTCATTATATTCTCTCTGTAAACAGATACATACCCATGTTCTGATACAGCGTATAATACATATAGGTGGAGATTTTCAAAGCCACCTAAGGAATTTGAATATACTGATTCCAGTAATGAACAGAACTTGGACATGCAAATTACTAAATCATATTTTCACATCTTACCCATAAAGTATGATATCTTATTCATGTAAAGTCATTTTGGTACCCTAAATCTGCTAGCCCTATTTTCAGTCAGTCTGACTGGCACCTCCATCAGTGAAATAGCAGCCAAACATATCACTTCTTATATCTTCCCCCCTCTCCCAGTGTGGTTTCTGTATCATGTCCTGGCAGAATTTCTTCCAACCATTTCCCCTTTTTGCTTTCAGAGTTTCCTCCCTGGAAAAGTTGCCTGTTGTATTGCAGGGCCTTATTTCCCCAGCTTGCTGGATATATTGTCTGTAAAGGTAAATTTAGTTTAACCAGCACCCATGGGCATCTTCTTACCCACTTTGTCTCCTTATGGCATGCACCAGCTTAAACGAACAAGATATTCACAAATTAAGTGCCAGTCATACTTGGCCCAGTTTGTCTTAGGTGCAGATGTAATCCCTTCCTGCTCAGAGAGCAAGCTGGGCTACAGGGAGACTTTATCCTGCTACTGAGTTCTTGGTTAGAGAAGGTTTCTGGCATGGAAACTGGTTTGGTCCATCAGAAGAAGATGGCAGTGCAGTGCAAGGAAGTGCTACTGTTATCTCTCTCAACTCTTCTTTCCCCCCAAATCTCTGTTTTTTGAGTGATATATGACAGGTTCTTGCTATGAGGTGTTATATATACACAGTAAGTTCAGCAAACTTCACAGGCTTACTGTAAGCTACTGTTCCAAAGGTGGACTGAGCTTCATATACTAGCTGATATTTCCCCCCGCCCCCCTGCAGCTATACAGAGTCCTGATCATAGTGGAACCAGTGTGTTTCCTCTGTGCTTAGGATGTAAGAGAAGATGTCAGCACTCTTTGAATTCTACCTCCCCTTCTGCACATAGGAGAGCATAGCTCTGAGGGGCAAAAATTATTCTAGCGCTTGCAGGGGCTGGTAGATTTATAAACATACAGACCCAAGGAATCTGACTTCTAGAACACCTTATGTAGGGGTGGCAAAGATTTCATCTTCCATAGACACTTGTAGACCTCCTTGCACACAGCACAAGTGACCAGACTGTAGGAAGCTCCATAATAAATAAAGACAGTTAGTAATCTTGAGCATTACAGGGACGTGGTGTTTGTTGAAACGTGTGTTTGAATAGAAAGGAGGGATTTTATTTATTTTAATTGTGCGCCAGTGGTTTCAGCAGTAAGGTTCTCTGAGGATGTAGAAACTTTTCCTAATTTAGTGCCCCATTTGAAATAAATTGAGAGGTGCCATCTTGTTCCTACATGGGCTAAACTCTCCCTTTCCATAATGCCTGACTTAATTTTCCTCCCACACCTACACTCCCCTGCTCCGGAAGTCATCTTTGCTTAGGAAGAAAAGCTCACAAATGGAGACTGCAGTCCTTCTCATCTCCAAGTTATAAATGCGGTCAGGCTGGAAGGTCATGGGCAGAGCTGAGCAGGCTGAGCCTAGGCTGGAGATAAAGAGCAAATTTCAAGTTCCTCTCATGACTGGTTCCTAATGTTTCACAAGTGCACATTTTTCTCAGAACTTAATAGAAGAAAAACTGTGTTTTGACTAAGGAATGTAATTCCCTCTTCCCCGAAAGAGACATTTATTCAAAAGTTGGAGGCGGTCCAGCTGAAATGTTGAATACTGAGCCAGGGCAGAGACATATAGCACATGTTCATCCCCATGCAGGTGTGAGGGGAAGGGGAGTTTAGGCTTGAGCAGTCTTGAAATATTACATTTACCTACATGTTTGACGTGTTCTAGCACTTTTACAAGGAGCAATGGTAGGCTGTTTTTCCTCCTTTAAGAAAATTAATTTTTTGCTCATTTAAGGTGCTGGATTGACAATCCCATAGACTAAAATCTTCTGTTTATCCATATAATAAGCACAGCATGAGAAGTAGCAGTGCCAGACAAATTTGCCTCAACCCTGAAGTGGAGGGACTTTCTGACAGTGTGTGCATTCCCTATGCTTATTAGAAACTTAGCTTCTATGATCAGGGAACAAGCAAGTCTATCGGTTCCAGTTCTGTCATTGTTTCCTACAGAATTTTATTATAACTAAAGCCAACCATGTGACATGCTATCTTACAAACATTGTCAATAAATAAAATATCTTCCTTTTCACTACTTCAAAAACAAAACAAAACCTTTTAAACATGACAAGCTAAACTTCACACACTGGAACAAAAGATAAATGCCTGGAGAAGCTAAGAACTGAACATAACTAATGAGGAAACCTAAGAGTGCTTTCCCTTGGTTTTCACCTCTGGTATTAATCATATATCAATTTCTTCATAGTTACAGGCTATCTGAGGGGCCCACATATGCAGACTGAGTAACAATAAATAACATCACTGTGGGACAAGAGGAATGGCCTGCTGCCACAAAGTACAACTTTTCAAAACAAAATGAAGGGAAAGAAAAATATACCCCAGGAAAAAATTAAGAAACGGAGATGTGGACAATGAGTCATGCAATCCCTTGTTTCATTTTCATGTAATATTTAGTTAGAGGTGCTGAGACAACCCTGCTTTGAAAATGAATATGATGTGTAGTTTAATAGGTCTTCTCTATCAGTGATTATAAAGTCACTGGTTTCTTTTCAAGCAGAGAACTGCTACTCTCAAAGGCCCTGATTCAGCAAATCACTTAACCCAAGTTAGTTACTTACGCCTAACTTTAAGTATCGTAGTAGTACTATCAACTTCATGTGCTTAAGAATGTACTGAAGCAATGGCATGGCTTTTTAATATGGTAATACATTAAGTTCATTTAAAAAAAGGAGTTCTTTTTGAAGTGGTTTATTTGACTTTGTAGCATTTACAGAGCCAAAAACAATTTACTACAGAGATTTGTGGGTTTTTTTCTTTTTAAAAGATGTCTTGAGCAATGGTTTCATCACAATGCACTCCTTTAGGTCTGATCCTGATCAATATTAATTCTCTAAGAGCAAAATTCCCATTGACTTCTGACTTACACTAGTAAAATTGAGATAAAAAAATCTAACCTAAATCTATACATTGTAAGTATCTACGGGTACGTCCACACTGCACGACTATTTTGGGATACCGGAGGTATCCCGAAATAGCCACCCCATGTCTAAACAAGCCACCTTGTTTTTTGAAATAATGAACATGCTATTTTGCCATCCCAGTAAACCTTGTTGCACGGGGGATAAGGAATGGCTCGAAATAGCGTGTTATTTCGACTTTTGGCGCAGTGTAGATGCGCCAAATTTCAAAATAAGCTATTTCGAAATAGACTTGAAATAAGATACACAACTTGCATAGCACAAATTGCATATCTTATTTCGAGTTTAGGGTGTTGTGTAGACACACACTTCTAGACTTAGTTTTATCAGTATTTTCTTTTGTTGATCGAATTATTCATTTAGTGGGATTGTGATTAAAATGCCTATTCACAAGGTGCTTTTTGGACATCTAGAGGAGAAAATTATAAGCAGAGAAAATGGTCATTCTTCGTCGAGTGGTGTCCCTGTGGGTGCTCCACTCAGGTTTCAGTGTGTCCTTGCACCAGGGATTGGAGATTTTCAGTAGCAGTGCTCCTCGTGCTGTGTCTGTGCACTCAGTGCTCCCCCCCCCCCACCTTGGAGGCTGTGGAGTGCGTGCGGCGCAAGTCCCATCAATTCCTTTTCAACCGTCCCTAGCTGAAGACAGAGCTCAGAAATGCTCTTCCTCCTGAGAGAGAAAAATTGAATCCTTCGTTATTTCTAGTTTCTCTTAGTTTTACTTAGTTTAACCTTCTCAACTTTAACTTAAAGGGAAAAAAAAGTGGCAGCTGCGGACGCAGCGGCTTTTCCTCTCCACTACAATGATAGGTTCCCCTGGCTTTAAAAGATGTGACTACTGCAGAGACTCAATGCCTACCTCAGATGGCCATGCCTCACGTATCAAATGCCTGGGGGAGTCTCACATGGCACAGAAATGCCTGCATTGCCTGAGCATGTCGGCAAGGGCGAGAAAAGACTGCGAATCCCGGCTCAAAGCAATTCTCTGGGAAAAGTCTCTTTAGTTACCAAGGGACAAACCAGAGGACATGCGGGTGCAGCAAAAACCCTCCAGTAGGGCAGCTTCATCTCCCCGCAAAGGCTCTCAAGCTGCAAGGGCTTCCCCAGCACGCTCCCTGTCCGAGCTGTCTAGAGCCTCTCGTTTCCTAGTGTCTGGTACCACAGAGAAATGCAAATCAGTGCCAGCCAGGAGAGCTGAGGCACAAACTAAGACCACCATATCAGCAGGCGGCAGTGAGGCAGCAGCTTCAGATAAGCCACATATGCCTCCTCTATTAGCTCCGGTGAGCTCTCCCTCTGCATCCAGTTTAACTGGGCAGAGTGATTGGGACTGCCCTATGGCACAGCAGCGTAAGAAAGCGCTGTGCAATACGCGACACCTACAAAAATCTCCTCAGCCTGAGTCAAGAGGAGAACTGCCTCACCACGCTCCATGGTGCAGGGACGCTCTAACACCTCTTAGAGTGGCCCCCATTTGCCTAAACCACTGTCCCCAAGGTCTGACTCCGGTAGCAGACGTAGGAGCAGGTTCTCATCATGCCATTCCTCCCCTGCTCCCTCACTGACTTCCTGGCATTCATACAGGGATTACTCCCTTCAACAACACCCTGTTTGGCCCACCCAACCATGGATGAATCCCCCACATCAGCTCCCGCCTCAGTGGAGTCCTTGGGATACATGGCAGGGATACCGACTGCGGTCCTCTCACACTTACCAATCGAGGCACACAGCCTCTACATCTAGGCAACACCGTGCCTCTAGGTGCTCACCCTCAATATCTGCATGCTCCTTACCTCCTCTCCCACCCTCAGTAAATTCTCAGGCGGGCTCCACTGAGCAGGATAACTTACCTCAGTCGGATTCAGAGACCTCCTCGCATGAGTCCAGGTCTAAGCAGGGTGAAGCAGTTTTTCAGATCTCGCCTTCTCCCCAGGCGGATGACCTGAAACAATTTCAGGAACTTTTTAAACGGGTAGCGCAGTCACAAGAAATTACATTACAAGAGGTACAGGATAAACAATATAAATTACTCACCATATTACAACCCTCAGCATTGTCCAAAATAGCTTTACCTATCAACAAAGCTATCCTTGAACCTTTGGATGCTTTGTGGCAAAATCCAGCCTTGGTCCCACCCACAAACCGTAGAGCAGACAGAAAATACTTTGTCCCTGCAAAGGACATGGTCTTTCTATTTGCCCACCCACAGCCAAATTCGCTGGTGGTGGACTCTGTGAATCACAGGGTGAAGAATCCACAATTTAAATCTACACCCTGTGACAAAGAACATAAACGCCTAGACACCTTGGGCCGCAAAGTGTACTCTTCGGCCACACTCCAATTCCGCATATCTAATTACACAGCATTGTTGTCCAGTTATGATCATGCCAATTATACCAAACTACAAGATTTGCTTCAGAACCTTCCTTAAAACAAATGCCCTCACCTCCAGTCCATCATGAAGGAGGGCTTATCAATAGCAAAAATGGCTCTTCTGGCCGCTATGGATGTTGCGGACACCATGGCCAGAACCACAGCCACAGCCATAGTAATGCGCAGGGCATCGTGGCTGCAGTCATCGAGGGTCCCATGAGAATTGCAAGCAAAGGTGGAGGATCTCCCCTTTGACAGAAAACAGCTATTTGCTTTGAATACGGATGAGATCCTTCATTCCATGAAGGACTCTCGCATGATTTTACGTACCCTGGGGCTGTACGCCCCTCCTAATAAGAAGCGCAAATACACTCCTTATCAGAAACCAATGGGTTATAATTACAACTACTACAGGCAGCAGCAGAGGCCATATGATAACGCCCTAATAGGAGGAAGAATCACCAAAACCAGTCCTCCACAAACCAGTCCACCTTCAACAAACAGCAAATTTGAAGTTTTGGTCAGGGGTCTGAGCAACCACCCCACAACCCCAGTGCAGTCCAGTGTCATCTTTGGTCATTGCTTGAGACCTTTCTACCATCAGTGGACCCTAATTACCACAAACAACTGGGTCCTAGAAGTTATCAGATCGGGCTATTCAATCCCCTTTGCTTCCATGGCCCCTTCCGGGACCGTTCTCACGAACCTCTGTTACGGGCAGAGGTCCCGAAGCTACTTACCCTAGGAGCTGTAGAACCCATGCCCAAACAATATCGCGGAAAGGGGTTCTACTCCAGTTATTTCCTCACAGCCAAAAAATCAGGGGGCTGGAGACTGATACTAGATCTCAGGAAACTCAACAAGTTTATTCAAAACTCAAAATTCAGAATGGTGACCCTAGCAACAATAATACCTGCACTGGACAAGGAGGATTGGTTCTCAGCCCTCGACCTACAAGACGCATATTTTCACGTGTCTATCCACCCGTCCTACAGAAGATTCCTCAGATTTGTTGTGGGACAAGATCATTACCAGTAGAGATTCCTCCTCTTTGGCCTTTCTATGGCCCCTTGAGTTTTTTCAAAACCCTAGCCATAGTCACGGCTTTTCTCAGAAGATAATGACGTTTTGTCTTTCCTTACCTAGATGACTGCCTAATCAAGGGCCTACTTGTCACCAAACCACTATCATGACAGCTATTACCAGGGAATGTTTTTCCCGACTTGGCCTACTTATCAACATGCAAAAATCCACCATACCGCCCCCACAAAATATAGAGTTCATTGGGGCATTGCTAGACTCAGTCACAGCGAGAGACTACCTTCCACAGCAAAGATTCAGGGTGATCTGCGACCTTGTTCAGCAGGCCCCTTTATCCATGGTCCGGACGTACCTTCAATTGCTGGGGCATATGGCGGCCACTACTTTCATGGTCTTGTTCGCGAGACTGCACATGTGTTGCCTACAGCACTGGCTCACAAACAAATATATACCAGCCCGACACAGCATCACAAAACACCTCTCACTTCCTCCACCGGTACTGCAGTCCCTCGAATGGTGGGCATCTCCGCACAACCTTCTTGCCAGTATATTCTTCCACCGACCAGATCCTTCAGTTACTATAACAGATGCATCACTCGTGGTCTGGGGAGCCCACTGTGGTGCAGTGTCAATACAGGGCACATGGGCCCAACACGAGAGACAGTTCCACATTAATATCTTAGAGCTCAGGGCCATTCGCAGGGTGTGCGCCCACTTTCTTCCCCTCATAAGGGGCAGAACTATTCGTGTCCTCACGGACAACACACCATCCATGTTTTATGTTAACCAGCAGGGGGGTGCCCAATCACATTCTGTATGTGCCAAGGCAGTCAAATTCTGAAACTGGTGCATCAGGAACCACATAACGCAATGTACATACCAGGAGAGCAAAATGTCAGAGCCGACAAACTAAGCAGACATTTCTCAGATCAGCACGAGTGGGAGATCAATACCAATATCCTCCTCTCAATCTTCCGCAAATGGGATTTCCCAACCATAGATCTCTTTGCAACACTGCACAACCGCAAATGCCACAGATTCTGCTCTCAGGCAGGACTAGGCAAGAGGTCAGAAGGGGATGCCTTCACCATCCGCTGGACAGCTCCCCTTCTTTATGCTTTTCCACCATTCCTGCTCATCACCAGAGTGATCACTAGATTCAATCCGATCGGGCCACCGTAATCTTAATAGCCCCAGCCTGGCTGAGACAGCCCTGGTTCCCTTACCTATTCTACCTGTCCATAGATCAACCTATTCTTCTCCCGGCGGTGCCGAATCTCCTCACACAGTGCCACGGCAGTATACGTCACCTCCATGTCAAGACCATGAAACTCACGGCTTGGCTTCTCAATGGTTCCAGAATGAAAAACTTACCTGCTCGGACAGGTTAAAACAAGCTCTTCTAAACAGCCATTGTCCCTCCACGAGAAGCACCTACCAGAACAAATGGAGGCATTTTCATCAATGGTGCATGATGCGCAATTTGCATCCCACCACAGCCTCCATACCTACCTTACTTGACTACCTCATGGACCTCAGCGATGCTGGCCTCTCCATCAGCTCCGTCTGGGTCCACCTGTCCACGATCACGGCCTTCCATGATCCAGTAGACGGCTTCTCCCTCTTCACACATCCATTGGTGAAACAGTTTCTCACAGGCTTACAGAAAATGAGTCCAAACATCCGCCCCCCCGGTGCCACCATGGGACCTGAATTTGGTCCTTGACATGCTCACTAGGCCACCTTTTGAGCCATTAGCCACAACACCACCACAATACCTGTGTATCAAGGTGGCATTCATAGTGGTGATAACATCAGCAAGACGGGTAGGAGAAATCGCAGTCCTTATGGCGAATACTACATTTACCAGGGATAAAGTCATACTTAGACCTCATCCCAGGTTTCTCCCTAAGGTTATGTCCAACTTTCACGTAAATGAACCCATTTACTTACCTGCCTATTTCCCTAAACTTCACGCCTCCCCTAAGGAGACTATATTACATACGTTGGATGCAAGGAGGGCAGTTGTGTTCTACCTTGATAGAACTAGAGCGACCAGGAAATCAGATAGGCTCTTTGTTGTGTGTGGTCAGGACCATGCGCAGGAAAAACAGTTTCAGCACAGCACCTATCCAAATGGATTGCAGGCTGCATACGCACTGCTATCAACTTAAGAGCGGACAGCCACCACAGCCCATCAGAGCGCATTCCACATGTGTGGTGGCCACCACAACGGCCTTCCTCAATAATGTACCACTGGCAGACATCTGTAGAGCAGCCACATGGTCCTCGCACCATACTTTTGCACATCACTATGTCCTACACAAAGGGCTGATGCCTTCCACATCTCTAGCAGATGCAGTCCTTCCTCCTTCCACCTAGAGAGACTCCAATCCCACCTCCATTGGGCAGATACTGCTATGGAGTCTCCTGAGTGGAGCACCCACAGGGACACCACTCGACAAAGAAGAAGTAGTTACTCACCCTGTGCAGTAATGGTAGTTCTTCAAGATGTGTGTCCCTGTGGGTGCTCCACTACCATCCCATCCGCCCCTCTGCGTGGAGTCTTCAGGGACTTAGGTAGAAAAGGAACAGATTGGACTTGCACCGTGCGCGCGCTCCACAGCATCCAAGGGGGGAGGCACTGAGTGCGCAGGTGCGGCGCGAGGGGCACTGCTACTGAAAATCTCTGATCCCCAGTGCAAGAACACACCGAGACCTGAGTGGAGCACCCACAGGGACGCAATCTCAAAGAACTGCCATTACTGCACAGGATGAGGAACTTCTTCCAATTTTGAGTCCCCAACCTGTAGGCTTTCTATGTAGTGTTTGCCCAGATAAGTCTCAAAGAAGTTTAGTTTGCCACACAGCAGTAAGGAGAAGATTTAACTATGGAGACAAATCTCACTGCCATTACCTACTTCAGTGAATGTTGTTGTGGAGCCAGAATGAAGGGTAGTGATTTGTTCAGGCATTAACCTTTAGGGTGTGACTATGCTAGACTTTTTGGAGAAATCTCCCGTTATTGCACTACAATCACTGCAATACCACTGGTGATAACAAAGGTAGAAGTGCTGTCATGGAAAAAAAAAAGCATCTTTGACAAAAACACTCAATGCAAAAGGAAAGATTCTCATAGTACAAGGTAGCATTGTAAAATAGCAGAATTACTTGTCTTTGTAGGATCAAATAATATAATTACCACTCAAGAGAGGGGAATGTGTTCTTGTTAAGGCAGTGGACAGGAGCACGGGAAATCTGCACTTAATTTGAGCTGGCCCTCTGACTTCCTTTGTGACCTAGGAGAAGTCACTTAATCTTCCATGTCCCTTTTCCCCTTCTGTAAAATGGGTATTATTTTTAAAAAATCTTTGTTTTTATCTTTTTCACCTGGAATTGTTTGGAGGCGTCTCTCACTATTTGTTTGTAAAGTGACTAGAACAATGGCACTATATTATACAGGTTGAAACTTTCTACTCTGGCACCCTGGAGCAGCTCCCCTGCCCTTTCCTTAATTGATTAACCAGTTAAACAGGATTTTACATCCCTATTTACAGTTGAGGTTAGATCAGCATATGTATATTGGTCAGGAGTGTGGTTTTTTCCATAACTGTTATGGATGTAGACTAGGTGTCGGTTTCTGCAAGTGTCTGACTGCTGAATTCAGCACTGCAGTACATTTTCTTCTTCTTGTACTTTTTTACTATGTTTACAATGAAGTTGATGTTAGGTTCATTTGGGGTTGGAAAAATATTCAAGAGAAAAATCATTTTTTCTTTGCCTGGTTTTGTGAGATTTTCTTTCAATACAGAGTAGCTGGTATTTATTATTGTTAGAATTTGAAATTAAAGGAATGATGCTGTCATTTCTTTTCAGATATACCTTGTTACTTTTTTCCCTTTGAAATATGTTTGCATTATAATATAGAATTTGGGAAGATCCACAAATCTCCAAAATTCTGATTCATCAAAACATTCACCTTAACATCTGTTAGTGTTGTTGACTCAAAGGAAAAATAACAGAAGGGATGAGGTTCTTTTTATTAGGCTAGATCAGAAGTCACAATGATTTTTGTAAATTGTTTAAATCGCCGCAAAATCCATATATTTTGATACCTGGATCATTGGAAGTCCTTTAGGACCCCTACATGGATTACCTACAGGTTTGGAAACAGCTGTTTGCAAGACCAATATTACCATGTAACCATGTGTACCCTTAGGTAGTACAGCACTGTTGTTATATTCAAAAATAAGCTATAGCTTGGGATTAGCCGAAAACTATTAATTATCAAGTATAAAATTCATATTTGAGACCCACAAGTCATACTTGAGTGCTTAAGTAGGATACAAATTATTTATGTCTCTAGTGCTGGCTGTCTACATGAGACAGATTTCATCCCATGTGTCTGTAACTGGCAGTCTGTATTAATGATTATATTTCCCTAATAATACTTCCAGATGCATACTGTATTTGCAATAGTGGTTCCCATGATTTTCTGATATTGTGTTGAATAATGTAGATATCCTAGCTATACTGAATCTCAGTTCCGTGGTTACTATGTCTGTTCTGATTTCTATTATCTCTGTTAAGGATGTGAAATCCCATTTAATTAGTTAACTGGTTGAACATTATGTTTAACTAGTTAACTGATTAAGCAGGGGCCTGGCTGAGTTGGAGCTCTTCCTGTCCCCACATCACTGCAGTCAGGGGCTCTTCTGGCCAAGCTGGAGCACCCCATGCCAGGCATGGGCAGAGGTCTGCTCCAGAGCCCTCACCAGTTAACCATTCACATCCAATCCCTATTATCAGTGATAAAAAGTATCAGTCATGGAGTGTGCATTTTTGTGCTACACAAATGAGAAAAAATAAAATATGTTCTTAATCCGAGGGTAAAACAAGCAGATGCCGGCTGTTTTACAGTCATACATTGTATATCATTTAACACTCTAAGGGAGGTGCTTTTCTGGCATTGCGCTTGCTTTTATACTTAGCATAACTCCTATTTTGGTTAATTGGTGATAATCATCTAAGTTCCTTCACTCTACTGCAAAACTTTAGAAGATAAATATATCATTGGATTCTTGGCATACGTCAGAAAATGGAAGTATTTCCATAATGTCAAACCATCATTGTCAGGGAGGGGAATTCCATGGAAATAATGATCATATTTTGAGGTTTATTTTGGGCACAGTTTCTCAGGAATCAGATGTTCGGTTTCCAGTAACTGGAGCTACATATATGCCTCCTTGGCCACTGCATCAAGACTATATTCTTCAGTTCCTGAGACATATCTGCAAATTATCACAGTTAATTAAGGAATTCATCTGCAAATACCTGGAAAAAAACAAGGTGATATGTAACAGCAAGCATGGGTTTGTAAAGAACAAATCATGGCAAACCAATCTGATAGCTTTCTTTGATAGGCTAACAAGTCTTGTGGATGAGGGAGAAGTGGTGGATGTGGTATACCTAAACTTTAACAAGGCATTTCATACAGTCTCAAATGATCTTCTTATCAGTAAACTAGGCAAATACAACTTAGATAGGCCTACTATAAAGTGGGTTCATAACTGGCTGGATAACTGTTCTCAGAGAGTAGCTTTTAACAGTTCACAATCATGCTGGAAGGACATAACAAGTGGAGTTCCACAGAAGTCTGTTTGGGGACCTGTTCTGTTCAATATCTTCATCAACGATTTAGATGATGGCATAGAGAATACGCTTATTAAGTTTGCAGATGATACCAAGCTGGGAAGGATTGCAAGTGCTTTGGAGGATAGAGTCATAATTCCAAATGATCTGGACAAACTGGAGGAATGATCTGAGGTAAATAGGATGAAGTTTAATAAGGACAAATGCAAAATACTCCACTTAGGAAGGAACAATCAGTTTCACACATACAGAGAATGGGAAGCAATTGCCTAGGAAGGAGTACTGCCGAAAGGGATCTAGGGGTCATAGTAGACCACAAGCTAAATATGAGCCAACAGTGTGACACTGTTGCAAAAAAAGCAAACATGATTCTGGGATGCATTAACAGGAGTGTTGTGAGCAAGACATGAGAAGTCATTCTTCCGCTCTACTCTGCGCTGATTAGGCCTCAATTGGAGTATTGTGTCCAGTTCTAGGCATCACATTTCAAGAAAGATGTGGAGAAATTGGAGAAGGTCCAGAGAAGAGCAACAAGAATGATTAATGGTTTAGAGAACATGAGCTATGAGGGAAGACTCAAAGAATTGGGCTCGTTTAGTTTGGAAAGGAGAAGACTGAGAAGGGGACATGACAGCAGTTTTCAAGTATCTAAAAAGGTGTCATAAGGAGGAGACAAATTGTTCTCCTTGCCCTATGAGGATGGGCTTAAACTACAGCAAGGGAGGTTTAGGTTGGACATCAGAAAAAACTTCCTAATCGTCAGGGTGGTTAAACACTGGAATAAGTTGCCTCGGGAGGTTGTGGAATCTCCATCTCTGGAGATATTTAAAAGCAGGTTGGATAGACTTCTGTCGGGGATGGTCTGGACGGTGCTTGGTCCTGCTGTGAGGGCAGGGGACTGGACTTGATGATCTCTTGAGGTCCCTTCCAGTTCTAGTGTTCTGTGATTCTATGATTCTGTCTTCAGTACAGCAGCATTTTGTGTTTTATTGCACATAGGGGATAGATTTCTGACACGAGTTCTTGGCTTTGCAGGTCTTGTGCTTGCAGAGACAGGCAATTATATGCAAACATAAGAAGTCTAATAAGCTTGTGTGCACAATTTGCAGGTTTGCATGCCCCAAATGTCCGTTGTGCATAAGTAAGGCTACAATATTGTCATGAACGTAACAGAATCTATGAATTCTGAAGATCTCCATGACTTTAGCTTTGGCAGCTGGGAGCTGCAAGGTCCTGTCTTCTCCCGCAGTGGCAGGGAACTGTGAGGTGCGCTCATCACCTGAGGCAGCAGGTCCCTAAGCTACGAGTTGCCATGGGTAGTGGGGTGCCCTGCTGGCTGTCACAGAGAGCGACAGGGATACCACTGTAGCTCTCCACTGGTCAGTAATATAAATGTACTGCAAATGAATGGGTCTCACTCAGGTCTGCCTATTAAAAAAAAAAAAAAAGTTTTGTGATTTTCCTTAGCTGAATAAAAGTCAAAAAAAGGCTAAGCAAAAACTATTGGAGGAAGGCAGAGCAGGTAATGAAGATGTTAATCATTCAAATAATTCCCATCTATGATCTGAGGACATAGTATAATAGAACATATATGTATCCAAGAAAGAAGGGAAATAAACAAATAAAAGGATTTGGTCCTATTTCAATTGAAGTTCCATTGATTCCAGTTGTAGTAGAAAGAGACCCAAAAGACATTCCTGTCTTCTACAACATTGCTTCTTAATCTGACTAGATTCATATAATTGCTCCTGTAATTTAATTCTTTGACCTCATCTATTTTCTCCAGGTTCTGAGCCTTTCCCCTGTGACTTCTAGAGAAGCTACCGGGGGGACTATTCCAATCTCTATTTTCCCTCCTTTTAAATTCATCCTTAATCAGAATTAATCAAAAGTTCTTTGACTGTATTGGCTCTGGTTTTATGTTAATAAAGAAGTGATAGAATTCTGAAAACCACAAGTATCTGACCAGTGTTTGAGACTATATAGAACAGAATAATTGACCTTTAAATTGTACTCTTAACTTGGCTACCAAGCAGTCTTTCGCTCATTGACCAATATCCTTATTAATTACTCAGTGTCTCCTAGATGCTGTTTTTATTTCTAAATTGGAATAGTGGGGGAGCCTTTTCATGCTCAAAGTGTAATTTTCCTGAAGTAAATGTGTGCAGGCAAAGTGCTTAGATGCATTTTGCCTTACAGAGTAACCTTTCAAAGAATTTAATACACATTAGTCTCTTTCCATGGTTTTACCCTTATATGCAAAACCATATGTGTTTGGTAAGGTGAAGCAATCAGCAAGCTGTATGCTTAACCCTTGAGTGCTGTACATGTGACTATATAAATTACACTTGTAACAGTGTATTGCCATGCTGTACAATGAACATTAAAAAGGCTGATATAAGTACCCCTGGAATAAAATTATGCTACCTCTGTCCATGTATGCTGAGTATAAACATAGTATTTAATGTTTCCATCATTAAATCTGGTAATTCAGAATTGAAGATCCCATCCTAACAGGTGTGTATTGCCTCTAAATCAGTTTCTAAGAATGCTTCCTGTCCATTAAAGTAAAAGGAAGACTAAATCAATGAAACTTACTGTTTTGCTTTGTATTATTTATTAGAATAGTCTAAGGGCTGCTCTCAATTATGCCAGCTGCCAGCATTCTCCAGGGAACTATGTACCAGCTGAAAATTGGCTTAGCACAACCACTTGCACCTCCATCACACCTATGATGGGAGGGGCAGGAGCCTGATGCCCCAGCTTTATACTAGCTCAGAGCTTCCCATGGCAGCAGAATTCTTGGCCACACAGATCAAGCTGATTTCTAGTTTCATTGTACCATTTCAACATCAAAAATGGATTGGAATGCAGTGGGCAGTCTAGCTCCTAGGCAGCATGTGGGGTAGCCTTCTAAATATAGCAGATATAAGATAATCACTGGGTTAGTAATAAACTTTGTTCTCAAGAGAGAGAGGTTGAGTGGAGAGCTCTTTGTAAGAAGAAAATTTGGAATGCTCCAAATGGTGATTTGTTGGGAATGTAAAATTGGTCCCTATTCCTCCTGTCAATGGATGAAAAGGTCTATGTCTGTGCAGAGTAATAGTATTATGATTACGTATCATATGCCTGCAAAACAGAGGCATAAGCAGATGAACTGCAGAGCCTAATATGGGTTCTCCGCTGACCCCGAGGGACACATTATTTAAAAGGCCTCTGCAGTTGAGCCTTGCTTTACAGACTTTCTCATGATCTGAGACTGTTAAGAATGCAGAACTTTGTTTTCTTTGTCTCAAAATTTAAGATAGCTTAACAATTTGATGTAGCCATTGTACATCAGACAAAGAACAAAACTATAAACAGCTTTCTTGCCCTTTTAAATACAGCTCTTAATATTAGTATCAAAACAATGCAGAGCCTCATTTGGCCTCTTGAGTAACAGGATGTGGGGAGAAAACAAGGCAGAATGGCAGGAGGCAGTTTTCAGCCAAGGGTTGGATCCTCAGGTGATGGATGGAAATTGTCATCTCTCCATTCAGTTTAACAGGGCCATGTTAATATACACCATCAAAGGATCTGTCCATGAACGTCCTGAAAATACTCCCCACCTATCTTGCTTTCCATTTCATAGGAGCGACTAATCACAAACTGGCACGTCACCAAGGGGTGGCACAACAATACTTATTGTTTATAATAATAATAATAAAAAAAAGGAAGAAGGGATATACTGGGAACAGTTGTCCCATAACAGTCCAGTGACATAGCATGAGTGAGGATTGTTATAAATGGGAAATGCTTGCCTTTGTCAGGACAGAGCAAACACCTTGAACATTAGCAGCCCTGTCCAGCTTTGTTGTACCTGAGAAAACAAATGAGTTGTTTTTTTTTTTGTTCTGGAAAAATTTTTTGGATAGAGTTGTGGAAAAAATGCCAAGACCATTTTTCAGTACTAGGTCAGAGGCACATATGGATCTGTTTTTATTCCCATTTCATTTACTAAATCAGTGGGAATCGTGTTACAGTGTTACAGTATATAAGACTTGGATGTTGAATGTCATTAAGCTGTTTCCTTGCTTCCCCGCTTACTATATTAACTTTTGTGACATTCCTAGCAGCCTCTGAGATACGAAATTTCAAATGGAAGATGGTTTCAGGCATTTTAAAATACCAGGACACCAACCTGTTTGGTTTGACTTGGGCTGTGTTTTGAAAAGAGTATTAGCAAGCCTCAGTTATGCTGCACAACTGAAGTTTGCTTTTGTATTCATACTAACGAATCCATGGAATACTCAAGTATTGGTAACAGGAGAAGGAGCTAGAGTGAGAGAGCATTAGGGTATGTATACACTACACAGCTTTTAGCGACACAGGTGTGTTGCTAAAAGTCAGGCAGTGTAAACACAAGTGCTGACCAAAAAAAAAAAAAAATCCACCCCCTACAAGCAGCATTTGGAATTATTCAGGCAGTTAGCTCACTATATGGACTACAGTCTTTGGATAATTTGAGGGGAGGAAAGGAACACGAGACGAAGTTACTCTCTTACATGCTTGCTTTTCAACCAACATTTAATAAGGATTTATGGCACTTGTGAATCATACACATGCATGACAGCCAAATAAACCATGGATTTAAGACTCCCTAAATAATCATTGGCACAATACACTGTAACTGCGTCAACTCTGCAAAACCTAAAGGTCAACAAATTGCCTTTTAAATAAGTCCCTGAATACAGATTTAGACTTCAGAGTGTTTAAAGTCAGTTGGGTATGTAATACATGTTAGGAAAGCTCTCTTAATGCAGCATGAACTTGACTGAAACCTCTCAGCTCATTGCTAAGTGAGGAGCTGTGTGTAATTAGGGTGACCAGATGTCCCGATTTTATAGGGACAGTCCTGAAATTCGGGGAGTCATCTTTTATAAGCGCCTGTTGCCCCCTATACCTGGTCCCAACTTTTCATAATTGCTTTCGGGTTATCCTACGATTAATGGCTCTACAAAAAGATGTCTTGGGAAGCAACTAACTTAGAGGGTCACAGTTTTTCCCCTGCTTTCATCCTGCCTCGGAAGCAGGGAAAGCAGCCAACAAACGATCCTTCTTACTTTCTGCTTTGCACCTGGCCAGCTGCTTCCATTCCTTTCCATAAAGTATCTGGCCATCCTCACGAGACCTGAGATCAGCAAATGGGTAGGACTCTCTCTGGGTTATGATACATGAGCCAGAAACAATGCAGCTTGACTATCAAAGCCAGACTGAATTTGCAGGACTATCTATTCATTATTTTTAAAAGTGTACGGGCGGGTCAAGTCCTGTTGAGGGTCATTTGAAAAAGAAAGAGAAATAAACAATAAAATGTGTTAATACAGGTGCATGCACACAGGTGTATGCACACATATGCGTGCTCTCTTGCTCTCTGTCTTTCTCAGAGTTGAGATTTTGGCTAAAATGGCGGTGCTGACATGTCATTTCTGCATTGATGAAGATCCAATCTCCATACCAGCCATCACAAATAGGGAGGTGATCATACAAACAGCGTGAGTTGCACAGACAAGGTACACTGCTGACGAAGTGTTAGAATTTCACCCTGGACTGCAAATTCTCTGGCTTTTTTGGGGGCTTCACTGGGTCCCGCAATGTTATTGTAACATTGTGTTCTGTGTAAATTCACTGCATGATACTAGAATCTCAGAGGACACTTGGCATTCTTATGCTCAGAGTTGGATATAAAATCTTTTATGATATTATTTAAAAAGGATTATTTTACTTGTTCTTTCTAAACTGATTTTTAAAATTATTTTATAGCATTTTTTTTCTTTTCTACACAATCCTATACTAAACAGAGTTTGTGGAGTCATTGAAGTCAATGGCAAAACTCCTTATGACTTCAGGAGGGCCAGGATTTCACCCTCTGTTAACTTACGCATTTCAACAATGGATTAAAAAAAAAAAAGCAAAGGGCCAAGTCACTTGACCGCTGCCTAGCAGGTGGTTTGGATAGGTAGTATTAATGAATAAACCCATTGGGAAGAAGTATAAAGGGCTTTTTGCAGAGGATGTTAATGTTTTTTATGTTTTTCAGTGGACACAGGGCTCCCATTTTTAAAACCTGCTTTCTTAATTTTTCAACTGTGCACTAAGGAAACAGAACATTATTTAATCTGTCAATGGTATTTTTAAGACCTGCCCCCTGTTATAAGTACCAATGAATACTTGGACATTGAAATGCCAGTTTGGACATTCTAACTTGGGATTTAAGTATCTCAGGCCAGCTCTACCCTAAGGGGCAATGTCGAACTAAGCTATGCAACTCCAGCTATAGTGAATAGCATAGCCAGAGTTGCCGTACCTTAATTTGAGAAGTTACCACAGCGTCTCCACTGCGGGGGAGGAGGGAATGGTGGTGATGGGAGAAGCTCTCTTGTTGACTCCCCTTACTCTTCTCGACCCAGTGGATCACCGGAGTTGATGGGAGAACGATAAGCGGTTGATTTAGCAGGTCTTTACTAGACCCACAAAATCAACCCCTGGGTAATCATTCCCTGCAGCGCTGATCTCCCAGTAAGTATAGACAAGGTCTACGTACTTGTCTACTTCAGGAATTTTTGCATCAGTAGAACAATACTGATAAAACCCCCTAAGTCTAGATGTGGTGCACTAATGTAAAATAGAGCTTGAACCAGTGCAAAATTCTCTATAATGTTGACACAGCCTGAATTTAAGTAGCCAGGTGTGAAATTGGGCCAATTATGTTAATTAAATAATCATAGAATACTAGAACTGGAAGGGACCTTGAGAGGTCATCGAGTCTAGTCCCCTGCCCTCATGGCAGGACCGAGCACCATCTAGATCATCCCTGATAGATGTCTATCTAACCTCCTCTTAAATATCTCCAGAGATGGAGAGTCCACAACCTCCCTAAGCAACTTATTCCAGTGTTTAACCACCCTGACACTTAGGAAGTTATTCCTAATGTCTAACCTAAACTTCGCTTGCTGCAGTTAGTTAGTCAGAAGACCATTGCTTCTTTTCCTATTATCAGAGGCCAAGGAGAAAAAATTTTCTCCCTCCTCCTTATGACACCCTTTTAGATACTTGAAAACTGCTATCTTGTCCCCTCTCAGGCTACATCTAGACTGGGGGGGGGGGGCTGTTTCGGAAAAAGATACGCAAATTGCGGTTTGCAATTTCTTTTTCTGCTTTTTTGGGGGACGGAAGAAGCTTTTCTGAAATATGGCCCTTCTACATGGGGCCAAATTTCAGAAAACCCATCTCTTTTGGAACATCCCTTATTCCTCTCACCAAGAGGAATATAGGGATGCCGAAAACACATCCACTTTTTCAGAAACTCTTCCAAAAAAGTGGACGCATTCCCTGGACGTGGCAGAGTTTTTCCAGGATACCTCTGGCATCCTGGAACAACTCTGCAGTCTAGACATAGCCTCAGTCTTCTCTTTTCTAAACTAAACAAGCCCAGTTCTTTCAGTCTTCCCTCATAGCTCATGTTCTCTAGACCTTTAATCATTCTTGTTGCTCTTCTCTGGATCTTCTCCAGTTTCTCCACATCTTTCTTGAAATGTGGTGCCTAGAACTGGACACAGTACTCCAACTGAGGCCTGATCAGCAAAAGAATGACTTCTCATGTCTTGCTCGCAGCACTCCTGTTAATGCATCCCAGAATCATGTTTGCTTTTTTTGCAACAGTGTCACACTGTTGGCTCATATTTAGCTTGTGGTCCACTCTGACCCCTAGATCCCTTTCGGCAGTACTCCTTCCTAGACAGTGGCTTCCCGTTCTGTATGTGTGAAACTGATTGTTCCTTCCTAAGTGGAGTATTTTGCATTTGTCCTTATTAAACTTCATCCTATTTACCTCAGACCATTTCTCCAGTTTATCCAGATCATTTTGAGTTATGTCTCTGTCCTCTAAAACAGTTGCAACCCCTCCCAGCTTGGTATCATCTGCAAACTTAATAAGCGTACCCTCTATGACAATATAGAAATCGTTGCTGAAGATATTGAACAGAACCTGTCCCAAAACAGACCTCTCTGGAATCCCACTTGTTATGCCCTTCCAGCATGATTGTGAACTGTTAATAACTACTCTCTGAGAACAGTTATCCTGCCAGTTATGCACCCACCTTATAGTAGGCCTCTCTAAGTTGTATTTGCCTAGTTCAAATGATCTTCTTATCAGTAAGATTGTATGAAATGCCTTGTTAAAGTTTAGGTATACCACAGGGTCCACCACTTCTCCCTTATCCACAAGACTTGTTAGCCTATCAATAGATGATTACAGATTTTGGTTGCTAACTTCTTTCGCCTAAAAGAGGGATGTACAGATCTAAAGGAAAAGAGACTATCTGAAAATAAATGAAAAAAAAAAAAACCCCTGACTCCTGGCTTTGTGCATCATCTCTTCCAACTCCATAGAATGATTAACATATGAGACACATTGGACACCCATACTATAAACATTGGTTTTTAGGGATGTGAATGACTAATGAGTTGACCAATTACCTGGTAAGCATCACCTTTATTGGGTGGTAAATGGTTCCCTGGGGAGCAGAATGGCTCCTTGAGGATCCGGCAGCCAGCCCAGCGTGTAATCCAAATTGAAATGGCTACATGCATTGGTCATATAGGTGTGCAAGGCATGGATGCTTACGGCAGAACTTGAAAGGAAAAATACAGGTAATAGGGGTGAGATACTTCTGTAAAATCCTGGGCGTTTCCTACTTGACCATGTCAGTAATGAAGGGATTTGGAACATCATCACGCCATGTGCTGAGTCATATGAAAGCATCCTAACAGCTGCAAAGAAGTGAAGGCTGAAGTGATACGGCCAAGTAACAAGATGATCTAGCCTATCCAAGAACAACCTCCAAGGGGAAGGAAAAAAAAAGGTAGACCGAGGAAGAGATGGATTGACAACATGAAAGAGTGGACGGGAATAGGCTTTGAGGAGACTCAAGCACTAGCACACAATTGTCAGGGGTGCAAACAATTGGTTGGTTGCTCCCTCGTCAGTGAGGGTGCTCCAACGACCTACGTGGTGGTGGTGATCATGATGAACTGTAATTACTAATACCCTGTGATTCTCTCATTGGCACACGTTGTGCAGGCAGACCTCTGCCAAGCTGTCAATAAAGAAGCTGTCAGGACTGTTTGTCCCTTGAGCAGCACTTATGCAGTTGTAAGAATGGAAATGCTGAAGTGGTGCAAGCCATTTATTATTAATGGACTTTTACAAACAAAAAGTACTTTATTTTCTTTATTTCAAATTTATATCCAGAAGTGTGCACTTCTGGAACAGCTGCCAATCTTGAGATGCTCAGCCATTTACAACAGCTCCTTGTGTTCCTACAAAGGGTTCAGCATGGGGTAGAAGAAAATGGCTTCTGCACTTATCCAAACTTAAATAAAACTGTAGGTCCGGGTTGTCTTAGAAGGTTCAGGTAAAATATTACGTTGTCGAACGGAGAAGGCGTTTGATATCACATATGTATGGGACAGAGGCTATTTGTAAAGTACTCAGCTGCCACATTTGAAATTGAGTAAAGTCAACTCTTTTTAAGAAACAAAACACTTTGTCAGGTCTGTTTCTTATCATTTCCTACATAGACTAAATAGAAAGAAACCCAAAATGAAGGCTGTATTATTCAAAAGGGTCAGTAACAAGTTTGCAGTTTTATTAGAAACAGGCCTTCCTGTTGTGACAAATCACCTGCAAACTCTGTTTAGAGGCCCATCTGAAACTCTGAAGCTTTCAAGACCGTTGGACTACAGATGGCAAAGGAGAAGGCTCTAGAACAGTGTATTTTTCATGCCTGGCTTGAACAGAGGGTCTTTAGAGATCATTTTAAGGTCCCTATCAGAGGTAAATGAATTGGAGGTTCATGGAAGAATTGGAAGCGGAAACAGAGATTAGCCCCCTACATAATGTTGTCCCACGTTCTGGGAACCAACGTTCCCTGTAAAAAGTGCATCTAAGTGGGGGTATTGACTAAGGATGTTAGATATCAGGTAATTGAATAGTCGAGAAACCGCATTAATTCTTATTGGTTACTCAACTATTCTATAGTCCCTGGGGCTGGAGACAGCAGCCAGTGCAATCCGGCCCCACTCCTGGGGAGCCCCCCGCCACCCCGTGCTGCTGCCTCTGATACAGAGGCAGCAGCGCGGGGTAGGAGCAGCCCCAGTCTGAGGAGGATCCAAGCTCCCTGTGGACAGGCTCGCTGCAGACAGAGGCTGCTCCATGGGAAGTGGAGCAGCCTCTGTCCACAGGGAATTTGGGCCTGCTGCAGACAGAGGCTGCTTTGCAGCAGCCTCCCCCATGCCCTCTGATAGAGGCAGCAGCGTGGGGAAGGAAGCAGGCAGCCCCTCTGATACAAAGGCAGCAAGGGGGGAAAATGCATGTAGTCAACAAGATTAACCAATAAACCTAGGCTTATTGGCTAATTGTATTAGCCAACTCTACATTGACATGCCTCGTGTTGACAGCAAGATCACGCCACGTATGATTTGGCTCCTGGCCATCACAGCACATGGGGTGGGTGCAGGGAGCAGGTGGGAGTCAAGGTGATCAGGCCAAGACCCAGTGAGAGAGATGTGCGTGTACACGTCAGGGGAGCTGACAAACTTGCCAGGCTCCTGTGTTCTCAGAAAGGGCGGGGCCTGAGGCTGAAGGGGTGGGGCCGGGGGCAGCCAGCCCTTAGCACCACCCAGATCACGTTTCCTCCCCCAGTTCTCAGTGCCATCCATAGCGTGCCACCCAGGTGTCTGGTATGTGGCGTTCCAGCAGCAATGTAAAGGGCCCGGAGTTCTGGGCACTGCTATTGCCACAGTAGCAGCAGTGGTGACCAGGAGCCCCAGACCTCTTTGAATCACGAGGCTCCCAGGTAGTTGTCAGTTTCCCTGGCCCCCGTTGTGGGCATGGAACACATACATCCACTATACCACATATAAAAGACTGGTTTCATCATTCTTATCCTGAGCTGCCAAACGCAATCAGTCATGTAATAAGCAGCTGCCTGTTTGACATTTCTCTGTGATTAGAACAAGTTGCGGGTGCCCTATTGGGGTCCCCTTAAGAAGTGGGAGCCTACTGTCTCAGTGGCCAGGAGGAAAAACTGCAGGGAAACCCTTCTGGATATTGCAGATGTGGTCTTCTGGCACTACCTCATGACACATCTCTTGGACGAAGGATTTCTGTACTCTTATCAGCCATGATTTGACTTTTAAAAAGCATTTCCTTGTGTTTGCTTTTGCCATCAATAGGTTTGTTGACGTAGTACCATGAACTGCAAATGAAGCAGAATGCCTCTACTCAGCAGTGAAGAATATTTGCAAATAGTTTTCCTCTTTGTCAGACAATGCTGATTGTCTCCATTCCTGTCAATTTTTCACAGTGCTATCTGCAAAAATCCCCTGATGGCCTTTGGCTAGAAAAATGCAATAGGAGGACTTAACTAAGCTTAAGAAGCAGTCATCACTAATTTCTATGCCTGGATCTGGACTTGGATTAAATCATGCCTTTTGTTAAGGGAGTAATCTTGTGGATAAAGCGCTGGACTTGGACTCCAGTGATTTGTGTTCATTTCTCAGCTCTAACATAGACCTTTTGTTTGACACTGGGCAAGTCTTCTAATCTCTCTCTGCCTCAGTTCTCCATCAGCAAAATGGGGGTAATAATACTTCCGATGTCTGGTTTATTCGTTTTGCCTGCTCCTGATCTAAATACGGCCCACAGACCATATCCAGCCTGTGCAGTCAGGCTCCCTACCTGCTCTACTCCAACATGATGCTCAGAGAAGCTGGCTGGGGAAGAGGCTTTTCACACTGCCTCCAACCCCAGCATAGTCTGGCAGCTCCCACTGGCCAGTTTCCAGCCAGTGGGAGCTGCCTGTTTGCAGTACTGGCAGTGTGCCAAGTACCCCTCCTCCTCTTCCCAGGCTTGCAGCATTCAGAGCAGCACATGGCACCAGCCGGCTGCTCTGAGCCAACAGTGGGGGCATGGAAGGCAGGGAGCCTGGCAGAGGAACCTGCTGGGTAGGGCTGCTGGCTTGGAGCTGCCCAGGTAAATGCCTCCCAGCCAGAGCCTGCCTTTGGCATCCCAGCCCTTCCTCCCTTCTCCAAAACTCTGCCCCCCCCCGCCCCGCAACTCTACCCTATGTCACCCAAACCCTCTGCACCTCTGACCCAGCACCCCCCTCCTCCAGGTCACAACCCAAATCCCTGCACCCACTCCTGCCCCAGGTCAGAACCCCCTCCCAGACCCTGAACTCCCTCTTACATTGCTCCTCCAGATCAGAATCCTCTCCTGCACCCATATCCCCTCCAGTACCCCAGTCTCCTGCCCCAGGTCACAACCCCCTCCTTCACCCAAACTCCCTCCCAGATCCCACCTCCCTTTCCTCTGCTCCAATCACTTATTCCAAGCTCCCTTCTGCACCCAAGCTTCATCCCAGACCCTGTACCTCCTCCATTAATATCATGGAAGAGTGCTGCCCTTGACCTCTTACCACATTCTTGGAGTGGCCCCTGATAAAAAATTATTGCCCATCCCTGGTCTAAATGATTAAACTTTTTTGGGGTAGGGGTTGTCTTTTACTACCTGTTTATACTGAGCCTTATACGGTGGGACCCTGGTCTCTGTTGGTCCCCGTAGGCAATGCTCTAATACAAATAATAAACAAAGAGGTAAATGTGTCCCTCTGAAGGTGCTAGGAGGCATGGTATAGTCCCAAAGTGAATATTCTTCTGTGTTTCGTTATCCATTGGGGTAATGCAAACAGAAATGACTACTGATTCTGCCTGCCTCTGGGCTGTGAATTGGTTAAGATAGGGAAGGGGAAACATTTTTTGGTTGGGCGCCACCGTTTCACAGAAAAATCAGTTAGGGTGTGTCTAGACTACAGGGTTTTTTAGAAAAAGTGGCCTTTTTTTGAAAAAACTTCCCCTGTGTCTAGACTGCTGCCGCGTTTTTTTTTTAAAGTAAATTGAAAGTACGTGGCAGTTTTTTCGACCATGGAAAACCTCGTTTTACAAGGCATAACGCTTTTTTTCGAAAGTGCTCTTTTGAAAAAAGGCACTATGTAATACAAACTGTGCTTTTTCGAAAGAGAGCATCCAGACTGCCTGGATGCTCTCTTTCAAAAAAGTGGCTTGCTTTTTCAAAATTACTGGTTGTAGTCTAGATGCTCTTTTTTGAAAGAGGCTTTTTCGAAAGAGGCTTGCAGTCTAGACGTAGCCTTACTGACCTGGTCCCCAACTGAGAAGGAAAAAACCAAAAGCAATCCACCCGACCCTGGAGAGACTCGGGGCTTCCCCCACAGCAAGGTGAGCCAGCGTTCACTCCAATTAAGCTCCCAGTCAGCCCCGTGTCGAGGGAAGGAGGAGGAGCAAAGCATGGAGACTTGTCAAGGTGCTGGAGCACGAGCATTGGCTCACCACGCAGTGGGTGGAAACCCCAAGCCTTGCTGTGGGATGGATCAAAGCAAGCTGGAGGCCTGAGCTGTTCCACAAGACATAGGTTTCCCACCCCTGGGTTAAGACTTTTAGATGATTTTTCATTTTTCTGGGTACAGGATATTGTATATCCCATCTCATCACTCCTGCCCTTCTCATAGTCCTCAGGATTGTTTGGCCCATATGGCCCTTTGAGCTTTACTGGCAGTTGTGTTAGAGACTTTGAAGTTTGCTCAGATTCCTGTCAAGACTCCTCCCCACCCGCCCCCAAACCCCACTTCCTTTGAGTAATGTTTTGATTTTTGTAATTTTTTTGTACTTTTGTCCAATGAGGAAACATTTCCCATACCAGCCCTGGACAAAATTTGGTTTAAGGTCACTTTATCACATAAAATACAGGTGCAATAGTGATTCTTGGTGCCGAATATTTGTTGTTGAAATCCATGCATGGCTTTTAAGCTATGCTTGTACTGAGTCATGGCTTGCCTGGTCCTCTTGCATTCTTGCTTGGTCAAGCAGAAGTAAAAATGCACAGTATTTGTGTTTCGATGTTCTGTTCTAGTTTAGGTGTCCAGGCTGCACAGTGCCATTTTAGAGGAAAATCCTCTAAAAAAACTGTATAAACAGTTTCTGCCTATTGTTGTTACAGATAACACTTATGATTGCCATAGCTAAAAGAGATTAGGGAGAACATATTTTTCAATTTAAAATTTCCTTATGCACTTAACAGAACACCATGTAATGCCCATTTCATTGTTTTCTCTATTTCCCACTTTTTCTTGGTGAAGTTTGTTCTTGTGGCATAAGGGAACAAAATGAAAAATAATATTTTTTTTTATTTTATAGTGCAATGTTTGTAATCAAAATAAACATAAAGTGAGCACTGTACACTTTGTGTTCTGTGTTGTAATTGAAATCAATATCTTTGAAAATGAACAAAACATCCAAAAATATTTTAAATAATTGGTATTGTTTAAGTGTGCAATTAATCATGATTAATTTTTAAAATTGCTTGCCAGCCTTATTATTAATGCTTTTTTTTTTTTTCAACTAAATTGTTCAGCCATGAATCAATCACTAGTAGAGGTTTTTTTTTTTTTTTAAAAGGAAACACTGTGGTTTACTCAAGTTGATCTATAAAACAACACAGAGTCTTACGGTGATTATCGTATTTTAAGAGTGCTTGTTAGTAAGTTTGTAGAAGGTTAGCACTCTAGAACAAAGCAGAAACAATGGGAAATTGTGTTATAGCTTTTGTCAGACCAGTATGCACATTCACAGGAGCTCCCGATTACTTTTGGGAGATTCAGGTCTTTATTGTGACTGAAATTCTTTGGTCAGTTTCTAATGTTAATGCTTGAAAGGAGTCATGAACTCTCTCTGACCCTTCAAAGTGATACTTGAAACTTGCACAAATTTCATCTCTCATGAGAGAATAAAAAGTCTTTCCTTTTGCTTTTCCCTAACTTGAAATTTGTCACAGTTCCAGGTACAATGTGACACGAGTCAAACATATGTCACAGGTTAGAGGATAATAGCAATTAGATGCCAAAAGCACATTTAGGATTAATAATCGGTTAGCACTAATTTCTATTTCATGTTGAAACTCCGGAAGGCAGTGATGAATTTGTTGGTATTTCTGTTAACTTACAAGAATCTTGAATGACCGTGACTATCTCTAGCCTTAATTTATTTTGGAGGCAAGAGGAGGAGTTGAAGAAAGTCAGTGGAGCTCCCAGGATTATAATGGATATTGTCATCTTGACCCAAAAGAGTTCCTGTCAAATTTAAGCAGGAAACTCATAAAAGAATGCTTTGTACCTGTGCAATTTCACTGTATAGTGGAAAGCACAGTCCAAGTGATATAATGTTTCTCTGAATTGTTTGGAATGTAGTGTGCAAAGTTCAGTTAAATTAGAAGAATCTTCACCTCTAACCTCTTTCTTGTCCTCTAGCTCATCCCTTACCCCATTTTGCTGGGTGGACAAAGATGACACTCTTGAACATAGGAGGGGAAAATAAAAATAAGAATAATTTTTTCACTGTAAAATGAATTTGAGCATTATATAGGCCAGGAGTGTGCAATAAAATGGTAGCAGTTCACCAGGGTTAGCCCCTGGTGGGCCGCTGCTGCTATATTTAACTCTACCTCCACAGGTACGGGCAATCGCAGCTCCCATTAGCCAGGAATGGCAGTCTGTGGCCAATAGGAGCTGTGAACCTCATACCTGCGGAGGCGCAGGTAAATACTGAGGTGTGGGGGCTTGCCATGGGCTAACCCTCTCAGATTGGATCTGGCCCGTGGGCTGGTATTTGCCCACCCCTGATATAGGCACAACTGAATTTTGCCATTAATATACATTCACAATTCCCATTGCCTTCAGTAGAGATACATGGGGAAATGGCCCTAATTGTTATATGAAAACTGTGACATAAGCATTTATACCAGGCAAATTCACTGAGCCAAATTCACAGATATTTATAAATCAAAAATAAAGCTCAACACTTCCCTAAATGTAGATGTAATATTGCTTGTGATTGCACTTGAAGAAATGCATATGGTAGAGAATCAACAGTCACAATATGATGCAGTTGAATGGGGGGAAGGAAAGGAGACCCTGAGGCACAAGAATTGGTAGCAGACCTTTCTCTCTCGCTCTCGACCCTGAGTTGCAGGCAACCAGAGGATGTGTGTATGTGCTATCCTCTTCCATTGCTCTGAATCAGAGTCCCTCCCCAGAGGCCTGTCCTGGAAAAGAATGCTCATCCCCCTAATTTTGGACGACCTCATTTATCTTAAACAGTAAGAGTTGGCGATTGCTTCTATATGGGTGCATTTGGCAGCATTCTCGGTGTTCCACCCTACAAGAAGAGGGCAGCCTACCATTCGCCTAAATTGGAATGGACTAGGGATGTAAGTGACTTATCGACTAGTCAACTATCCGATAAGCAAAAGCTTATTGGATAGTCAACACACTAGTCTACTGGTCGCTCCACACACACACACCCCGGCTGCCTCTATCAGAAAGAGGCAGCAAAGGGGTGTGTGAGGTGGGGACACTGGGGAGAGAGCTGGCTTAAAAGCTAGTTCCCCCAGCTCCAGCTCCGTGGGAGGGGTGCAGCAGTAGAGTTCCATCTTTGAAATGTACAAGATTCCCTGCTGGGGCTCTTGCCACATTTCAAAGCGGAAGCACCCTTAGCGACTAATCGAATTATTGATGGAAAATCCATCAACTGTTCGATTAGTTGATTAATCTAATTTTAACATCCCTAGAATGGACATGAGCAATGCATCTTGAAGAACACCAAGTATGGAAGGCAGGTAACAGTCTTTTCCTGCCCATCAGAACTTATAAACTAAATGAATAAGAAGTGGGAGAAACAAAGTATAAATACCGACATTTCACAGATGAGGGAGCTAACAGGATGAGATTAATACCTTGCGTAGACCTTTAAACCTGGGTCTATGTGACCTGCACATGCAAATCTGTTGTTTCTAAGCTTGCTTTTCAGCATCCACATTGCAGTGCTTCCTGTTCCTGAAGTAAAGTGGGACTTTGGAGAGCAGCACAGTTGTGGTATAAGCTCCATACACAGCTATGTCCTCACTGCAGAGCGAGCCAACTTGGAGCTATGCAACAGTGGGCTGTGAGTTCAGACCCATGTTCCAGAAGAGTTCTGGTGCGTGTCAGATGGCTTTGTGTATGGCAATAGGGGATTGAGGCTTAAACAAGAGTCAGAGCCCTGACTACTATGGTTGCAGACAAACCTATAGTGATTTGGTCACACAAGAAATATGGGACAAAGCTGAGAAATAAATGCATATCTTGTGAGCCCCAGTCCAGTGCCTTCATCACAACACTTTCATCTTCACATGGTAGTTCATTTCCCTTTGTTACCTTTTGCATTCTTACATGCTGAGGGTTTGTTTTTTAATATGGCTAAGTATGTACTGGAAGACCAGTCCGTGCGGTCTTTCAGGAAATAGGCAAGCTGTGCTATGGGTTGTATCTGTTTCAGAAACTTAAAAAAGGGAGTGAGAGGAGGATTGGGAAGGAAAACATAATAAGGAGAACAAGAATGAAATAAGGGGGAAGCAGGTGTAAGACAAATCATAGTTCATACTAAACAGTAAAGCTCTCTGGAAGAAATATCATGATTACATGAGAATGTTTTTTCCCCTAAATGTTTTCAAATTTAAACTTTCACAAAGGTTGCTTCAGGCAAGCTGTACCTTCTTCTTGATTTTCTTGTGCAGACAGGGTCCTGTAGCCAGACTACAAATGAGAGCTCTGTCCTCTATAAAAATAAACACAAGGATAGAACATGTTTTTAATTAGGACAATTGACTTTTGTCTTGCTTTTTTGACGTAATAAAGATCTTATTTGCGTAAAGAGAAGAGGGCTTCAGTGACTACAGACAAATATGCATACTGTACTTATTTTGATGTCTTCTTTTTATAATTAAAATTAGTAAAGATAGTTTTTAGTATAAAGAGCATGTATTGCTCTGACAGATTTCGGAATCTGTTTTAAATATTGGGAGATGTACTATACTGGGCCCAATGTTGCTCCTGTTGAAGTTGATTTTATCTTTGACTTCAGTAGGAACAAGATTGGGCCCTGTATCTCCCATACCACATGTAAATATAATATACATGTGGTATGGTTGCTACAGGCTGGCCATGAAAACACATACACCAGTCTGTACTGCTGATCTAGAGAGTAGTGGCTTGCAGCATTTTGCTGAACCCAACACTACAGTAATTAAACACAAAGGGGGTTGGATAGTGGACACATAGTCTGAATGTTTTCTGAATGTCAAATACAATCTGTTTTACATCACTCGCTCTGGGTTATTTTGGTCATGTGGTGTCACACCCACAGTGACATGATGTGTTTTGACAGCCAACCTGATCGTGTTGCATGTTGCAGAAGGATATGACAACTTTTTATGGTGGATTATTTGTTTTTTAAAGTAAAGCATGAACTACGCACACACACAAAAAAAGTTTGGCAGTATATTCGCTGTGGAAAAATTTTTGGATTTTAACCCCAGAGGTTCCATTTAAACTGAGGTGATTATACTAGCAAAGCAGCAGTTCCGATGCCAAAACATATTTTCTGGAAATGCCATATCTAATGACAATGCATTTCTGGAAATTATAATTAGTGGGGATGAGGAAAAGTCATTGACTCACAAGCATTTAGCAAAACACCCAAACCACCGGCTAGTCACGGCTATCCTTTTGTTCAGAATAAACAATTTTCTGTAATGTCTGTGACATGGCGGGTTGGGTTATCTACATTAACTGTAACTAAGAGGTCAACTATTCCAAATTTTTAGCACTTTTCTGTCATTATGTTAAAGAAAATTGTGAGATAGTGACAGCAAAATGTTTTATTGTTTATTGACCATAATTTTATATAAGCTTTTATTTCTGTCTTGGATGGATACATGGTGAGAGAAAGCTTGAAAGGGAAAGGAAGAATGGCTTTGTGGTGAATGTATATGCCTATGACTGAGAGAACCTGTCTTCAGTTCCAAGTGAAGCCACAGATTAATTGATGTTGGGCAAATGATTTAATCACCCTTGTGTTTCATTTTCCCCATCTATGAAATAGGAATAGTAATCCTTCACTTCGCCAACCTTGTTTGTCTTGCCCATTAGGCTATGCACTCTTCAAGGCAGGGACTCTCTCTCACTACATTTCTGTACAATGCCCTGCACAAGGCCTGAGATCCAGGGCTTTCAGGTATTGCCATAATAGTGATAATTAAAACAATATCAGCAAGAAGCAGAGCCCATGGCAAAGAGCTATAGAAGGCTTTCTGATATTATCCAGAATTGCCCTGATTCCTTTAAACAATGTCATAGGCAAGTGCCACGGTAGCATGATTTCTTTAACAACAAGGAGTCCTGTGGTACCTTAAAGACTAACAGAATTATTTGGGCATGTGTAAAAACTAATTTATCAGATGCATAGAGTGGAAATCACAGAGGATTTTAGCCACAAAACCTTACACCCAAATAAATCTGTTAATCTTGAATATGCCACAGGACTTCTGATTGTTTTTGCAAAGATGGACTAACATAGCTACCCCTCTGAGGCTTGTCACCATAATTTTTTTATTGAACCTGAATCGGCCTGGTTATTTCCTATTAATTGGTACTCTAGGTATGGAGATCTGAATCCTGTTATGTGGCAAGTATGTGAAGCTTTATTTGTTTAGAAACTGTTTTAGTGTAAAGCCTTTTTGGTCCTTTGCTAGCCCTTCAAGGGTAACATATTATATAGATGGGTTTAGCAATAAAAGGAGGAATACATTTAATCTCCATTTCATCCAGTACAATAGTATGTAACTTGTGTACATTTATATATGGTACTGCTAATTGCATACTAGAGACTGTCAACTTTATAGTCTTGTAAAACTGCAGTAACTGAAGGAGTCATAGTCACAACCAAGGAGGGAATAAAGAGTTTTTGCGTTAATCTTGTTAAGAAGGATAAAAACAGTTGAAGGAGCCACTGTGTTTGATGTTGTGGTAGGTATTTTTGTTAGAAAACCTCTAGACCAGGGGTTGGCAATGTACAGTATGTGTGCCATAAGTGGCATGCAAGCAGATTTTCAGTTGCACACACAATGGATGGGCTCCCCCTCGCTCCCCCCCCCCCCAGAATGGGGAGACCATGTTGGCGATCCCTGCAGGATTGGAGCCAGTGTCGGCTTCTTGTGGGGGGGAAGCCCTGAGGTTCCTCCACACTAGATCCAACTTGTGGGGAAGCACGTGCGCACTGCTCCTCCCCTCCACACCGTAATGCCTTAGCCATCCCAATTTCCCCCGTGCTCCAGGGTGGTGGGACATGGGAACTGCACAGCCTCCCCCTGCCTGGGAGCCTAGGGCAGGAGACCAAGTGGGGCATGCAATGGGGAGCACTCCTTTTCCCCTCCTGGAAGAGTGGTGTGACCCAAGGCAGGAGGGTATGCTGGGGCATGCCACTTCTGAAAGGTTGCTGACCCCTGCTCCTGACTATGTGTTTTAAATAACAGTATTGTCTGTGGTAGTTTTCATAAAATGGGCGTAATTGTACATGTGTGTCAGTGTCAAGGAGAATTAAATGTAATTTTAAAGTTGCGTGTTATTAATATTTATAATGTAATAATGCCCAGAGACTCTGATCAGGATCCTGTTAGCAAGGTTCTGTATAATTACATAGAAAGACATGGTCCCTGTATAATTTAAGAAGACCAGTCAGACAAAAGGTGGAGGAAAGGGCAACAACATGCAAGCAGAGTAAGCGACTTTGATAGTTGGCAAAATTACTGTTGGTTCCAGAGACCTACAATGGGGGGGGGGGGGGGGGAAATGCAGGAAAAGGAATGAAGTGTGAAAGAGAGAGAAAGAGGAAGGAGGGAATAAGATGGAGGAGCAAAGAATGAAGAAAGGAAAGAAGTATGAAAGTCAGAGAGAACGGAGGCCAACAATAGAGGAAATATGAGGGAGAGGTCAGGAAGAGATTGGAGTTAATAGCCAATCGGCAGGAAAGTGAAGTCTAGTGTTCACTGAAGAAAGTGATCCATGGCTATTAGTTGTATCCAGAAGTGGCAGTAAGGATAAAGGAGGTGTTTTCTGTTCTTTTAAAATGTAAACAAAATCTGGGAGGAAGGATAATCCCATGGCTAAAGTCCAGGCCATTGAGTCAGGAGATTTAATTTTGAGATCCATGTTTCTACTAGTGGCTCTGCCATCGGCTTTTTATCAGACATCGGACAAGTCATTTTATCTCTCTGTGCTTGTTTCCCTTTCTATAAAATTGAGCTCGTAAGGCTTGCCCGCCTGCTAGGTGTAACTCAGTACCATTGAAAAGCACTTTGAGAGGTAAAAGGGAAGATGATATAGAAGTGCAGCTTATTACAGTACTGCTAAAATCAGGTGAAAAGTGTTGGATTCCCATTCCCAATGCTCAGTTTGGAAGATTCCTGCAAGAGAGTGTGGGAAAAATTTGGACCAGCAGAAGTGAAAGTACAATAATCTTTTTTTAAAAAAACCCTATCTTCTCCTTCGAGTGGTGTCCCTGTGGTTGCTCCACTCAGGTCTTGGTGCCTCCTTGGCGATCAGAGATTTTGGCCTTGGCAGTGCCTTGCTGCGTCGCACATACGCAGTCAGCATCTTGCACTGTCTCTGTTCATTGGCTGCGTATGCAGCATGGGTCCCGCTCAGTTCCTTTTCTACTGTCCTCAGTAGGAGACGGAGTCTCTCAGCACTGCTTTTTTGACTCAAACAAAAAGATAGAGTAGCTAGTTAATTAGGGTTGTTAGTGGTTTAATAGTTTTTAGTTCTAGTTCATTTTTCCAAAAAAATTTTGCCCTGGTTTTTCTTCTTCTCATACAAGCTCTGGACTGCCCCAATTTTTTCTTCTAATCATGCCAGGCTCCACACTTTAAGAAGTGTGATTCCTGCAGTGACTTGATGTCCATATCTGACGGGCATGCTTCCTGCATATAATGTTTGGGCGAGGGCCCTGTAGTGCAGAAACACCCCCATTGCCAGAACATGACCATGAGAGCAAGAAAAGACAGGGAGATGAGGCTAAAAACCTCCTATGAGAGAAATTCCTTCAGTCATCAGAGTCCAAGCCCAGCGAATCTACGGAACTTGCAACTCCACGCAAGAGGGCTAACTCATCCCCTACAAAGGATTCCTGTAAGTCCCGGGCCTCTCCGGCATGGTCCCTGTCTTCTGCATCCTGTGTCGTGCATTCACAGGTGCTGTCTACCCCCAGCACATGGAAAAGCAGAGAATGACACCTACAAAAAGGGTGGAGTGAGAGCCAAAGAGGAAATCCAGCTCCTCTGCATCAGTAGGCACTAGTTCTCATTCGGCACTGATCAAAGCTTATATGCTGCCGCCACCACCCATGCCAGTAGATACTTTGGCACTGACTCAACACTCCAGTTCCTGCCATCAACCAGACCCAAACATACTTCAGCACCAGAGCTGAAGACGGCTTCCCAGAAGACTATGCACACACAGCACAGAACACCACAGCCTCCTGCACCAACACCACTGTGCAGTCACCTCCCCATTCTCCTATAATTGTGGAGTCCAGTCTGCACCAACACTCTTCTGAGAATATTTCTTTTTCACCTACACCGTCGTCTTTGGCACGGGTCATGGGAGTAAGTTCTCCTCCCAGCATTCCTGTCCAACTGGGTCACTAGCATCATGGCATTCTACTAGAAACCAGCCAACACACCTCCTCAGCAGCATCCATGGTTTTATCACTCTTAGTCATATCCACCAAAGCAGTTCCAACCCCAATGGCCACCCTGGGAGCCCTGGAACTGATATCGCACCCACTCCTCGCAACGTCACTGTTCATGCGAGTCAACAGTGGTGATCCCAGCACGTACCTTAACACGGTCTCCAGCCTCCACCACACAATCTTCCCCGTCCCATCCACCACACTCACCTTCTGCAGCTACCCAACGTGGGCATGTGGACGAGGATGAAGACCTTCCTCATTCAGACTCTGATAGTGAATCTCCGGTTCCTCAGTTCTTTTCATCTCTGGATGGGGCTGTCTTCCCCGCCTCTTCCCCTCGTCTTCCTCTCCTCCTGCAGACGACCTGAAGCAATTTCAGGACCTATTAAACAGGTGGCACAGTCCCAGGATATTGCACCACAGGAGGTTCGAGAAAAACAACACAGGTTATTAAAAATCCTTCAACCTGCCACATCTTCCAAAATAGCTTTGCCAATTGATGTGACCATTATGGAACCATCAGAGGCAATATGGCAGACACCTGTCTCCATCTCTCCAACCAGTCACAGTGCAGATAGAAAATATTTTGTCCCAGCCATGGGGATGGATTTTCTCTTCTCTCACCCCCAGCCCAACTCATTGGTCATGGACTTGGTCCATTATTGATCAAGGCAGCCACAATTTAAATCTACATCCCAAGATAAGGAACACAAGTAGTTGGGCATTTTTAGTAGGAAAGTGTACTCTTCTGCCACCCTGCAATTCCTCCTATCAAACTATACTGCCCTACTTGCGAACAATGGTCACACGAACTGCTAGACTCCAAGAGCTTTTAAATTATGTTTCAGAACAAAAGAGGACCCAGCTCCAATCTATAATGAAGGATGGCCAGTCAGTTGTATGAATGGCACTCCAGGCATCAATTGATGTAGTAGACACGGCAGCTAGGGCTGCTGTGATAGTATCCCACGGGAGTTGCCGACGAAAGTGGAAGACGTTCCATTTGACATAAACCAACTTTTTGCTGGCAAAACGGATGAAGTTCTCCATTCAGTGAAGGACTCCCATACAATGCTCCGCACATTAGGCATGTACACACTGCCTAATAACAGATGCAGGTACACCCCCTATCAGAGACCGAGGGATGCCTCCTGCCAGAGACAACAGCAAAGGCCATACGACTATAGACCTAAACAACGGTCGAACAGGAGAAGAGCGCTACACAACCAGTCGTCCACCAATCAATCAGCCACACCTAAACAGCAAATTTGAAGGTGTGGTCAAGGGTCTTGGCAATCACCCCACAGAACTAGTGCACACTACACACAGTTTTCACCCCTGCCTGAGGCCCTTTTTACCACCAATAGGACCGTATCACTATGGACCAATGGGACCTTGAGATGAGCAGAATGGGCTATACAATCCCCTTTACTTCTATGCCCCCTACCCAACCCTCCTCCCTGTCCCTCTTCAAGGACCCCTCACACGAGCCCCTTCTACAAGCAGAGGTACAAAAACTACTCAGCTTGGAGGTGATAGAGATGGTCCCTCCCGAATTCCACAGAAGAGGGTTTTATTCCAACTGCTTCCTCACTGCCAAAAAACAGGGTTGGAGGCGCATTTTAGATTTCAGGAAGCTCAACAGGTTCGTATGCAACCACAAATTCTGGATGGTGACTTTAGGAACTATTATACCTGCACTGGATGAGGGGGACTGGTTCTCAGCCCTTGACCTTCATGATGCATACTTCCATATAGCAATCCTCCCTGTACACAGGAGGTTTGTCAGGTTTACGGTTGGGAACAACCACTACCAGTATCAAGTCCTCCCCTTAGGACATTCTACTGCACCATGGGTATTTTCCAAAACTCTCGCCATGGTGATTGCATTTCTCAGAGGTAGGGCGCCATCATATTCCCCTACCTTGATGATTGTTGATGTGAAGTGCCTTTGATGAAATAAATACTAATCATGACAAGCATGACGAGGGACATTTTCTCTCATTTAGGCTTACTCATAAACATTCAAAAATTCATTCTGCAATCTACCCAGAAAATAGAGTTTGTTGGGGCATCTCTAGACTCTGTGACAGCCAGGGCCTATCTTCCCCCATATCACTTCTGAACTGTATGCAACCTCATCAACAGTGTCCTCTCTACTCCATTTACAACTGCTCGCGCATGCCTTCAGATCTTGGGTCACATAGCAACTACCACCTGTGTGGTACCCCTTGCAAGACTACACATGTGCTGCCGACAAACATGGCTGGTATCTGTTTATATTCCCAGTCGACAAAGCCTTGCCAAATGTCTCCCCATTAGCCCTGGAATTTCTGAAATGGTGGGCTTCTCCACACAGTCTCCTCACTGGTGTGCTTTTCCATTGCCCAGACCCCAAGGATAATCACAACAGATGCATCATTAATAGGCTGGGGTGCCCACTGTGAGACACAGACAGTTCAGGACAGATGGTCACACCTGGAAATGAGACTTCACATCAACATACAGTAACTCATGGCTGTTTGCAATAGGAATGCTAGAGAGTAGTTGAGTGGAGTACTCAACTACTCGCTCTTCCCCCCCCACACTGCCTCTGTATGAGAGGCAGCAAGGGGGAGGAGCCCCTGCCTGTGGCCAGCTCTGGCTACTGTGAACAGGGGCTGCTGGACTCCCCATGAGCCTGGTGTCTCTTACTACATTTAAAATGCAGAGCAGCAGCACGTGAGCCACCTCCAGGAGCTATCCCCACTGTGGCTCTGCGGAGCAGTCCTTATCAACTAATCGTGTAGTCGATACAAATTGTATCAACTACAAGACTGGCCAGATAATCACAATTTAACATCCTTAGTTTGCAATACATTTGTACATATCCTTCTTCTCATTTGAGGACAAACCATATGTGTCCTCACGGACAACACACCATGTATGATACACATCAACTGACAGGAGGGTGCCTGATCACGCTCACTATGTGCCGAGGCAATCTAGTTTTGGAAGACTTTGGTGTCTGAAGAATGACATCACACCAATGGCAATGTACGTACTGGGTCAGCAGAACATCACAGCAGATCAGCTGAGCAGACACTTCTCCGAACAGCATGAGTGGGAGCTCATTCTCAAGACCATCCTGCCTATTTTTCAGCAATAGGGATTCCCGGTCATAGATCTATTTGCTACAACATCCAATCGCAAGTGCCACCATTTTTGTTCCAGAGCAGGTCAAGGCAAGTGCTCAGAGGGTGATGCCTTCACCATACCATGGACCACATCCCTCCTATATGTTTTTCCGCTGATTCCCCTGCTCTCCAGACTGATCAACAAAATTCCTGTGGACCACATATTGGTCATCCTGATAGCCCTTTACTGTCCAAGGCAACCATGGTTCCCTTATTGCCACCATCTGTGAATTGCCCAACCAATTCCCCTCCCCATCACCCCCAACCTTCTGACCCAATGTCAAGGAAAAACTGGTCATATGAACCTGTGGGCACTCAAGCTTACCGCATGGCTTCTCCATGGTTCCAAAATGAAGAACTTAGCTGTTCTGAGAGAGTGAATCAGATCCTCCTCAATAGCCCGTGCTCCTCCACAAGGTATAGCTACCAAAATAAATGGAAGTGCTTTTAGGAATGCTGCAGCCAACACCAATTACAACTGAGTCCTACCCCGATACCTACCATGCTTGAATATCAGATGGACCTCGGTGGCGCAGGTCCGTCAGATATTCTGGTCCAATCGGGCCCATCTCTCGGCCATCGCCATCTTCCACGATGCAGTTTGCATATCCCATCACGAAGAGTTTCTTAGCAGGTTTATGAGAGATGCACCCAAACTTATGTCCTCCCATGCCACCTTGGAATTTAAACCTTGTGCTTGGCACACTGACAAGACTCCATTTTGAGCTACTAGCAACTGCTTCTTCCCTGGTGGCCTTTATAGTCGCAGTCACATCTGCCAGGAGGGTGAGTGAAATCGCAGCTCTTATGGCGGACCCACAATGTACCGTTTTTACCAAGGACAAAGTTATTCTCAGACCTCATCCAAAATTCCTACCAAAAGTTATATCTGATTTCCATGTTAATGAGTCCATCTATTTACCCACTTATTATCCTAAACCTCACAGTTCTCCCAGGGAAGTGATGTTACACACTCTGGATGCGAGACAAGCTCTGTTTAGAAAATCAAACAGACTTTTTATTTCCATGTCCATAAAAATAAAATAAAATAAAACAGACTTTTTATTTCCATGACAGAAGGGAACAGCTGTCTCTGCACAGCAGATATCCAGGTGGATTGCCATCTGCATACATACCTCCTACCAGCTTCGGAAGAAGGACCCATCTCAGATGATCGCTGCACATTCCATTTGTGCGATGGCAACATCGACTTCTTTTCTGCATAATGTACCTCTCATTGACATTTGTAGGGCAGTCACATGGTCTTCACATCATACTTTCACACAGCATTCTGCATTGCAGCAAGGGCCCAAACCTACCACTTCTTTAGCCGATATGATCCTTGCCTCCTCATAATAATGACTCCAAAGCCCACCACTGCAAGTAGCAGGTACTGCTTGTTGGTCACCTGAACAGAGCATCCACAGGGACACCACTTGAAGGAAGTTGTTACTCACCCTGGTAGTAATGATGGTTCTTCGAGATGTGTGTCTCTCTGGGTGATGCACTACCCTCGCTTCCTCCTTGCTACTTTGGAATCCATTATAGGATTTCTGGTAGAAAATGAAAGGAGGGACACCCGCACTGCACACGCAGCCCACAAATGAAAACAGGGTGAGATGGCAGTTGTGTTGGGCGATGTGGGAAGGCACTGCTAGGCAAAAATCTCTGAACGCTGGCATGAGGACACACCAAGACCTGAGTGGAGCACCCAGAGGGACACACATCTCAAAGAACCATCGTTACTGCACAGGGTGACTAACTTCTTCTTTTTCAAAGATCTGTTCAATAATATCTGGAATTAAATAAAATGAGAATAATATTAAATAATAATTAAAAATGAACAAAACCTCTTTCACTACAGTCGTTACAGATTTTGGACCTCATCAATCTCCGAAGAGTTGTAGGGAAAATCCTTTCTGGATATTATTCCTGGTCTGGTAAAGATGATCAAAACCCATTTTTTCCCATTTAAGGAGCTTATGCAGTTTCCTGTGAATAAAATTAGTGTATCCTATTTCTGCACTAAATGTGGTAGGAGCTGGATCACAAGGAAAAACCACAAATGTTCTCTCTGGACATTATCCAGAGAAAGAACAGCTCTGTTGGTGTCCACTTCCAGTAGTACCCATGCTGTTGCTGCTTCAATTCATTCTGAAGACCTTAAGGGCCCTGAGGAAGATATCAGTGCAAATATTGCTTGTAAGCCATGCCCCAACTTTTCCCTGGGCACAGCTAAGCACATTGACACAGAGAGGTGCATTGTCAGTGATGTGTGCCAATGTGGGTGAAAAGAGTCCATTGTTTTAGAAAAGTGCAAGCATTCCCATTCTTCACTTTACCTGCATAAATAACAAAAGTGATGGTGGAACAGCCCTTGTGATTTTTATAAATCAAATCCCTTGGAGAGAAAATATATCATTTTCCTAACTTTTCAGATGTGTTAAGAATATATAAATCTGTATATTGGGCCTTGAGGGACTGCTCTCCTGGACTTGTACAGGTTCACACAGTAGTACAAGCAATAAAATACATTAAGTGGTTGGTGTCATTTTGCTTCATTCCAATAAATTAGCCTGTCTTTATATGGAACCCCCCCCCCGCTAAAGATGATCTAGTACCTTAAAAAAATCCTGTGTTTCTGAAGAGCATGTTCAGAAAAGTTCAGTGTAGGAGGGACAGAAAGTTGCCATTTCTAGCTGTCTAATTTATCCTTCATATTGTTCTCAGATGAAAGGTATGTGCATTTGTTATAACTCGGTTCTTATACTTGACAGGTACTTCTTCTGCTGTTGTATATCTATATCTATATCTGTTATTTCCACTCCAGTTCATCTGATGAAGTGGATTTTACCCATGAAAGCTCATGATTCTATATATTTTTGTTAGTCTCTAAGGTGCCACAGTTTTTAAAGTTACTGACCAACATGGCCACCACTTTTATGTGATGGAAAGACCTGCGCCACTGAGATCCATCAGATATTCAAGAACCTATCTGCTGGTTCCCTGTTGACTGCAGATTCCGTCATTAACATTTGATTTTGTATGTCAATGGACATCCGTTGTGTTAGTGTTCAACACTTAATTTACATCGCTACATTCCTTTCTTATTCCTTACTTCCTGTCTGGAGGAAAACCTTTTGTTCACTTCTTCTGCTATTGACTAATACCTTGACACAGACTTAAAAATGTATTCTCTTTCTCTCACTCTCACACGCACATCCATCCACCTATATATCTACACATACAGAGAGAAACTCCTTACATATTAACTGTATATACATTTCTCAATGATATTAAGGACTGCAGTGTGACCCCTAGCTTTCATATAAGAACTCATGTAATATTCTTTGGTAAACCAGAATGTACATACCATAATCCCCTCCTCAGTCGGCATTTTGGGCCCCAGATACCTCACAAGCATGTTGGTAGTTAAATACATTAATGTATAATGGATAATTGGATACTACAATGAGGAACATAATAGAAGAGCTCCCAAAAAAGTGTCCATGTAGTTCACAAAGTCACAAGAGTCTGTCTGCCTGCGTGTCTGCCTGCCTGCCGGCTTTTATTTTGTTGCCCATCACCGCAGTATCTGAGTGCCTTCTGTGTAACATCAGTAGGAATGGCAAAGTCCCAAGTGGACTTCATGGAGTACCTGGTTGGCACTTCAGTGAATTATAATAATCCAGGCTGGGGGTTTCTAAATCATGGATTACTGTGACCAGGTCCCTGTCTGGGAGGAAAGGACAAAGTTTCCTAGTAAGCGAGAAGTGAAAGAAGCATTTTTGGAAATTGATCCAGGCTCAGGGAAGAGTCAAATAGGACCCAAAGGTTTTGTGCCACCTTGACAAGTGGGGGCTGTCTGCTTTCAGTGAAAAGTGGAGACAATATCTTGGCCAGCTCATTAGAGGCATATTCAAAAGGTCTGCATGCATAGCTCAAAAAATACCCAGGGTTTTAAAACAAATGGATACCTCAGATATCCTTTATATAATTGATGGGAAGAAGTCAAGAACAGTCCTCAGCCCCTTCCCTGTCCTTTCCTCCCCACAGTCCAGCACTCTGCTTCATAAGAGTGCCATTTTTTGGGATATAAGCCAGATGTCTTGGAGGACATAAAGGGCTAAGCCATAGTAAATCATGCCAAAATTATTCTTAGTCAATGAAGGAAATGAATGATTAAGTGTACATGGGATTCATGAGTGGCTAACATGTTATCAGTGCTGGTATTTAAACTATGTACGACATATCAGAGAGAAGTAAAGCATTTCCTTATATCTGTGTCTGCATTTCTTCCTGACTTTGATTTGAGGATAAGACTTAGCCTATAATGAATCACTTTTACTTGAGATACTATGATTGATTAGGTCTATTACTGAATAAGTAGGCAAGATACTTGCAGCACAAAGATGGACTTAAACTTTGATAATTCTAGGGCTGTGGTTTCTTTCATCATTAGCTTTCCCATCTATAAAGTGGCATATTTAACCCCTTCTTAAACTGTCTGGTTGCCTGCAGAGGAAAGATGGGCAATATAACCAAATACGTTACATGTTCTGATTGTTTTAGACTTTTTGTATCAACCTCGGTTGCATGTTCTGTGGATATTTGACACAATGAATACATCTACACAGAATGTGAGACCAAGCTGGATCGAGCTTCTGAGCTTGGGTTGACAGACTCGGGCTAGTGGACCTCCTGCTAGCAGTGTAGGCAGCACTTTGAATTTATGGCTTATGCTGAAGGTCAGGCTCTGAAGCCTATCCTTGTTGTCACTATCCAGTCACCCACATCTTCATAGCATGGTTTGTGCAGCTATTTTTAGAGTGCTAGCACGAGCCCCACTCACCTGAGTCTGTTGACCCAGGTTAGAAGGCTTTGTTCCATCTGGTCTAAAATGCTGCGTAGACATGTTGTTGGATGCCAGAGGCCTGGTAAATATCTAAAATAGATTCTGTTAAGTGATTTTCTTTCCTCTCAGATTCCTTTTCATTCAGAATGTGGCAAAGGTTAAATGTTCATAAAACTATATCGCTATAGCTGTGTTTTAAAGGTGCATTTCCCCAAAGGTGATCAGACTGGGTAGATATTTCTGCTGTGCTTATCTTTCAAAATATCAGGGATTAGCTCATATGAAAGTATGTACGGAGCGGCATGGGCAAAAGTGAATGAGATGCCTTCCCTTGCCTTCCTGGTGATTCTTTCATATTCAAAGGGCCAAATCCTGCAGCGCCTACTCATTCGGATAGCTCCTACTCCGCTATGGTCAAAGGGACACTTGCACATGTAGCAGATCAAGCCCTCAGTCTTTGCATTTCTGAGAAGGCCTGTTCCAAGTCTAGCACCAATCGTGGCTCCCATTCCCAGGTTTGTCGTTATGGTTGGACAGCACAGGAAGAGCAAACTCTGTAGCCTTGTAGAGCCTTCCACAGAAGTACCTCATATCTATTTTTCCAGACACACTCAGATGTCCTGTGATTTGCCAGGAGTACAATATCTTTGGAAGCTCCTGCAAGGGGTGGTCTATCTTAGCAACCTGTCACTATCACCACGGGAAAGCTCTTCTGCTTTGGCCTAACTGTTCTGATGTTCTTGCAATTAATCTTTTGTCAGCATGTCCTATCATCAGGAGGTTGTAACTCAACATTCAGGCTTGAAAATGCTCTCAAACTTGTCTTGCAACAGGCAGAACCCGCCCCCCCCCCCTCCTCAATGTTGATTTTTGAAGACCAGCTTCATGCAGATATGTTGTGTCAAAAATGTTCTGGAAAAGTTTGGGAGGTAGCCTGACCAAATAAGGGGAGACTAGCAATTAATAAGCTGCACCAAGGAATTAATGGAAGCTGCCAATTTCCAGTGTATCCCTTCTGGGAATACCCAATTGCTTTTGTCAGATCCAAGTATTATTTTTCCACACACCCTATCCAAGTTGTTTCAGGCGTGAGATACAAACTGATTGAGAAGTCTTTCGATAGACTTCAGTGAGTTTTGGGTTATCCCCCGAAGGAAGATAGTACTACGATTATCATTTGAGGGGCATGTATACTTTATATAACTGACTCAGCAGCATATAGTCTTAGTGGAATTACACTCTTAGCTTGAGACCCCAGGGTTCCCAATACATAATCAACTATAAATCTTACTCAATTGCTGCATGGCTCTACCTACATACAATGCATGACATTGGTGCAGGCATAATTTGATTCAGTAGTGGCTCCCTGAGGCATTTGCTTTGGGGATATCTCAAGGTACAGCTCATCTGAAAGAGATTATAAATACAGCCTGATTTAATCAAGTCTCACAAGAGAATCTTCATTTCGGTTTCCATGTCACTTGGTGATAGTAGACAATTCTAGACTCTGTGCAATCATGGTAATGTTGTTTTTTTGTGAACTAACTTGGATGTAAAGACCCTTATTCTAACCAAATGGAAAAGGTAACATTACTTTGACTATAATTCTGCTGCACTATGGACTTAGATATCGCTGAATTAGAAGAAATGCACATAGTGGTAACCTTTCCTGGACAACAAACATAGGACAGATTTGTCTAACTTCAGCTGTGCTTATGTGACATAGTAATAAAATGGAACTCCAAAGTTGTTACATTTTGTTGTCTTAGGTTGCTGTTGGAGTAGGAGTGGAGTTTCTTTCACGTTACCTGTCTCAGGAATTCTAGCAATGGCTTCATAATTTTCCATTATATTTTGTTATTGAGTGTTGTCTGGTATGTGTCTCATCTGCTTAGCTGCTTGAAGATGTGTGGCTGTTTGTCTTGCTTGTCTGATAATATCAATCAGATGTTCAAATTTGTTAATATATAAATAGAGGAAGCTATTATTTGTCGAATCTTTGTGGTCTTGTGTTCTATGTGGTATTGAGAATTATATGCTCCTCTCTTTATAAACTTGATATACGCGATTTTGTCATTGTATATTTTTAGTAATTAAATTATGCAAGTAAAATTGAGACATTTACCACATGGGACCTTTTTATGCTCATGTAGATCTAAAGTGACTTTTATATAAAAAAAAGTACAATTTCTCAATTGATTACAGATCAGTGGGTTCATGCTTCTGGATAAGAGGACAGGACGTGGCCATAAATGTGCTCCTTGTGGTATGTAGTAGGCTTTGGAAGCATTTACGTGTCTTGGGTGGGTGCTCACAACTCTTGCAGTGTTGGGGACTCAAGAGCCAACCAATATAGTCCCAAAAGTGGTGGTAGTAGCCCAGGAGAAGGCATGGCCAGGATGCCTGAGAGATATGCTGAATGGGTATATCCCTTTAGGTAGTCTCTGCCAGTGGGATTCCTATTAGGTGTCTTGTTATAATCTATGGTCACTTTGAAAGAAACAGAGAGGAAATAATAACCCTGTACATAGAAAGGCATTCTTGCTACCCTGTTTAAAGCAAAGTGAATTCTAGGGCTCAATCTTTCGACCCATACTCACCAAAGTTTTCCTTATTTATTCAATTACATCATCATATTTCAGTGAGACTATTCATATGGGTAAATGTTACTTATTTTCATAGAGCTTGAAGGATTGAGTCCTATGTCTTCACAGCTGTACTGCTGTTAGACAACAGTTTCATTTAATGCTACTCCATTAAACATAGCTTTGTTACAACATGTTAAAGTGCTTTAAATGCAATCATCCTCTGCATCGTGCTTTGAGTTGATCATTGCCATATTTGTAAAAGTTGTGGTAAAAGTACTGTTGAAAGCATTTTCTTGGCATGTTGCTATCTATGTGATACAAGCATAATACAGCCATATATTGGAAGGGGGTCAGTTCTTTTAGTAAAATGATTATAGTGCTGGAACTCTTAGTGTGAAGATGTTGTAATCATTACAGTGTAATGCATAAGAGTATAATTAGCAATGATGTAAGGATATCTAAAACAATCTTAGGAAAGTAGACCAATTTCACTGAGCTATATTTAGACCATTTTACTTCGAACACCTTTTTAGTTATTGCTCCAGTTACATAAAATGTCCCTTCTCACACAATTTAGATATAGCTAAGTGACTATAGTTTACTTTTGTTGTTATGCTCTGGATTTTAAAGGATATTTCTGGATGGATATGAGTTTTCCTTGTGGTGCAGCAGTGCCAAAAATGCATTGTCTTGTTAAGTCAGAATAGCTCAGGCAGCTATGAACTCCAAAGTGAGCCAGAACTGGTTTTCATAAATCCTTAACAGACTTTGAAAAGGGTGAACTCCAGCTGGCTATGAAAGTTCAAGTAATAAAGAAAGCTTTGAAATGAGCACACGAGATTATTGTTCTTATCCTGTAAACCTCAAATCTTATTTACCAGCTCAGGTTCTTAAACATATTTTTAAATCTGATTGTGGGCACAAGATCTTAAGGCCAAATTCTGGCTTTTTTTCAGATGTTATCCCAAGACAACTTTACTTGAATGTTCACTTGAATTCTAGCTAACTGAAGTGAACACATGAAGAGACAGTTGCCATTTTGTGTTCAGTTGCAGCTAGCTATAGAGAAGAGATGCTGCGCACTCTTGTCAAGACCTTATCTTTGTTCTTCCTTATTTTGTTGTTAAAAGAGAATAAAAGTCTGTTGGACTTGAAAAGTGGTGGCAATCTTTATATATGGGCAAACATAACACACAGTTTCTGACTTGTCTAGCATACAAATAGAACTAGTATTTGCAAAAGCATGTGGGGATTATTCGTACCCAAAGCTTGGAAACAATCCTCAGATATCTATTACTTTAAACTCTATGAAAACCAGCAAAACCCGAGAGGAGTGTTTGGTCTGTTTCCACTATTGAAAACAGTGAAATTACAGAATCTGTCTTTAGAATGATAAGGCACAGTTGGTATTTAAAATCACATTTTGTTTAATCCAGCTGAAGAAAAACATCTCCAAGGTATCAAAAACCTTATTAAAAGTCTGTATTCATATATATTTTCAAAAGTGAACAAATGTGCATGGAGCTCTGTAAAGTACTAATTCACCATAATCAGCATTTAAGATCCATTTACCCCCCCCCCCATCAGGACATATCAAAACGTTTTATTATACTAATACACCATCCAAGCCTATGGTGCAAAAATTAATTTAATCTCTAAATTGGAAAACCTGTACTACCGAAAAACACTATAAGAATGTTTAAGTTGTCAGTTATACAGTATTATTTGGTAAAATGAATTCACTTATTCCCATCAGCAACTTCTGAGATACCATTGTTTCTAGCCATGGCAGTATTATATAGGTAGCTATCATGTTTCGGTGAAGTAAACATTTATAGTCTGTCCAACTCTCAAATTTTCTCAACAAGCATGTGCGACTCTGTAGTCTGACTTTATTGGACTCTGTTGAGAAATGTGTGGATGAATGCTCTTTTTGTATTCTATTCTACTGTAATACAGCACTTGAGAAGGTCGGAATGAGGGATCATTTTGTCTCAGCAGGTTATTGTTTGTTCTGTGACTCCTTAGATTATAATAATATAGGAGTTTAGAATGTATTCTTGTGCTGTAATGGAATCAGGGTGAGTGGACAGTTATTTGGCTGGTAATTAATCTAGCCTTTGATTCTTGGTTCTTTAAGAATGTATTCCTTTTCCCTAAATATACAGTTAAACCATGATGTGGTAAAATTCAACCAGTCGTTAGGTCTCCACTTCTGCACAGATTGTTGCTAACTCGGACCACTGCACCCAGACACACAATCCCTTGTTGTATTGAATCTTGATGCAGGATGGGGGACTAAGGTCCCTTCATTCAAGGCCCCATTTAGTAGGGTGACCAGACATCCAAAGATTATTGGGACCATCTTGATATTAAGAGCGTTGTCTTCTGTATGCAACTATACCTCTTTTCCCACCTTTCACCCCTGAAAAATAAAACAATGTCAATTTTTCACCCTTGCTATTTTCAGTATCTCAGAAATTTTTCTGCGGCTTGTGGTTTGGTGCCTGTGGTCCCAAATGAGCATAGCACCCTCCATGTCCCCTGGCACCCATGAGCTCCCCAACCCCTGCACCTCCGTTCTTTGCCCCCTTTGCCACTAACCTGCATAGTGCTGCCTTCACCCCAACTCCTGCACTTCTCCCCCACCCTCATCCTCAAACCCAGCCCTGCCCTGCCAGTGTGAAATGCCGCCACCCCTGTGCCCACTACCTCCTACCCTTTTATACCCAGAGGCCCCTCACCCAGAGAGCTGCACTACAGATCCCTATGCTTTCTGCCCTACATCCACAGATCCTCCCACTCCCCTAGGACAGGGACTTGGCAGTGAAATACCTCTGGGTATGTCTACACTGCCACCCTAGTTCAAACTAGGGTGGCTAATGTAGTCATTCGAACTTGCAAGTGAAGCCCGGGATTAAAATATCCCGGGCATTATTTGCATGTGTCCAGGTGCTGCCATTTTTAAATGCCCGGTAGTTCGAACTCCTCCTGCAATGAGGAGTAACAGTAGTTCGAATTAGGAGCTTTAATTCGAACTGCCTAGCCCGTGCCGCGTGTAGCCGTGGGCAGGGAGTTCAAACTACCGGGCATTTAAAAATGGCGGCACCTGGACACATGCAAATAAAGCCCGGGATATTTTAATCCCGGGCTTCACTTGCAAGTTCGAATAACTACATTAGCCACCCTAGTTCGAACTAGGGTGGCTAGTGTAGACATACCCTCTGTGTGCAGAGGCCATAGGCACACGTTTTACGTGATGTCCGGGATGTCAGCCATGACCTCCAATCTGTGTAAATGACAAAAAAAAACCTAGTTGATACCAATGGCTGAGTCCAGCTACCCTGGCCTGCCAGGGCTGTGGGCCATCATCTCCCAAGTGGCCTTCATTCTCCCTAAAATAGAACATTTCCCTTGAAGCCTGAAAAGTGGGGCTTGGGCAATGCAGTTTACTAAGAAAAGGCACTAATTTCACCAGGGCTAAAAAGAAATAAAGCAATGAAACCTCACTATTTTCATCCTTCCTTTCCATGCCTCTCCCCACATCCAGTCAGACTTCAATGCCCAGCCCAGCTCCCCCCCAGTCATCCCCAGCCCAGTTCTTCCATTGCCTCCCCCCACCCGCTCCCTGAAGTCTCTGCTCAGCTACCCCTTGAGCTTAGCTCCCCGTCCCTTTACCAACCTCCCAGGGTATCCCCTGCTGCTGTGTTCCCAGCCTTGCTGGGTTCCCCCCCATCTCCCTTGCCCAGCTTCACAGGCTCCCACCTCCCTCACCCCCCACTGACTCACATGTGTTATATCACATGGAGAGAAAGTTTCACTTCTGGCCCAGCCCTGTCCCGTGGGGCCCTGCTCCTGCTAGAGACTGAGCAGTACAGGCAGGGAGGGTCGGAGGGACTCTGCTCCACTCCATGTGATAGTGGGCTGGGGCACTGTGGCGTCAGTGATGGTGTGTGCCACTCTGGGCTGTGGGGGAGGGTAGAGAGGAGATGGATCCCTCTGCTGGCTGGCTGAGGAGTGAATGTACAGAATGGTGGGGCAGGGTTGGGAAGAAGCCAGTTGGCCCAGTGCTGGGGAGGGAGGGAGAGGGGCCAGAGAGAAGGAGTCTAGACCACACTATGGCCAAATGAAGTCCTACTGCAACCAGCGAGGGGAAGCCCAAGTCCCTTGTGGCACCCCACCTGGCTATGATGCCCTGGGCTCAGGCACACTTGGCCTTGCCCTAAGCCCAGCCCAGCATGCCTGTCTACTCTAGGGCTATCCTACAGCTGAGGAATGGAAAGCTTGGCTGGACCATTGAGAGAATGACTGTGCAGGTCCATGCTTCGTGATATGTATGGATGGTGATGTATTTCTTCCAGGGTCATGCTCTTAGCCCCCCAAGAGGAAAGAACACCTAGGAATATGTGTGTCTCCTGTGAGATTCTGAATGGAGAGTTTTGTCTCAGAAGAAAGCTTGGAGACTTCTGAACTAATCAAGAGGAAAGGAGAATGAAAAGGAAATCCTGCCCTAATTCATGCACAGTTAAGGCGCTTCAGAAATGTTGAAAATAAGTGCATAGAGTTCTTTGATAAGGACAGGTCATGTGTGATGCTGATGACAAAGAGCAGCATAGATTTTGAATCTTTCTCCTCTCTTGAAGGCACCGTGATTGCTCAGGGAATTCATGTATGAAACATGATTGAAGGACAGGAGGGAGTTGAGTTAGGTAGAAAAGTCTAAATACATACAGCTTGCTTATACAGCAATGATAAAGTGAGAAGAAAAGTTCAGTCATCCCCATTAAAAATTCAGCATTTGCTAATAGTTACCATGCAGCGTAATCTCAAACACTACATAAAACTACTTGAGAAATGTTAACTTCTGAAATAGGCAGTATTGCATATAAAAGGCAAAACCCAAGGAGCTAGGCTCTTGAGCAATTTCAGTAGGACACAGTCCTGCATACGTAAGGCCACATCTTCACTAAATGGATCGATCTTCTGGAGTTTGACTTGGTGAGTTTAGTTAAGACTTGCTAAATCAAACTCAGAGGGCGCCCCGCCAGCAGCCAGTTTGCCTGTTTTTGCAAGGAGTAAGGGAAGTTAATGGGGACCATTCACTCCCATCAGGCTACAGCTGTAGGGATGGCGGGGAAATTTGAAACAAGGAAATAAGGAGTTGCAAATATGGATTCAGTGTTCCCTTTTAGTGTAGACCTGGCCTAAGAGAAAAGAGTAGATGACCTCCCATGTTGTTTATTACATTTCTGATTCCTTGATTTCCCAGCATGAAGTGTTCCAAGTTTGATGCTTACTGTGGTCTGTGTAAGTCTCAACATTATTTAATGCTACAACTTTTTAACCAAATAAAAATATTCTTTTGGTTTGGCCTGGCCTACCAGGGTTTCAATTTTTGTCTTAAAAAAAAAAGTTAAATGAGACACTGACTTGCATCCTGTGGCTAGTGTCTAGAACAGAGATATACTGATCCGAAAGGACTGGAGGCCTTGAGGCTCTGTTCTGCCTTATTGGCACAATCAATATAGTCTGTGTGGTCGTATATCTTTTAGGCATTTTGACAATTTAAATGGCAGTTAGCTCAGCCCACATAGTTAATTTTACTTTAAAAAAAATTCGAAGGGAAGGGAAAGCACCAAGGGATGATTTATTGGAGCACAGAGTTCACCCTCCCCCCTCCTTTTTAAGTAACCCCTCCAAAAACTCTGGGTTAACTCAGAATCATTTTTGTTAAAGTGGTCAGAGAGTTAACCTGCTACTTTCCCACACTGAAAATTGGCATAATTTACTCAAAATGATGAACTGTTAGAGCAAGGTGGTAAGTGATTTGCTATTTTTAACCAAAAATGATTATAGTAATAAGATACAGTTGCAACAGTCATAAGCACCATTCAAAATCAGAAGAATTCTTTAAACATGAAAAAATAATCCTCAAAGAAGCTCCAAATTGAGCTGCAGAGCATCTAACCCCCTATAGTTGCTGGAGGCTGTGGGGACCTCCTGACCCTCAGAGCAAAGGCTGATTGAAAACTCTTTCCCTTGCAGCGCTGGGAAATGAAGTCAGCACCTATTCTGGGGTTGCAAAGGCAAAATACAGTAGGAAGAAAAACCTATGATGACACCTTGTTGCAGAAGACCAGGCAGTTTCCATTGTGGAAAAATCAAATAAGTGGCTTTTATTAAAACAGCTCAGCAGCTTTTCCAGCAGCCTGGCCAAATAATGCTGAAGCAATGTTATACACGTATTTATCATTTCAGTCCAAGTATGAAGCGCAGGGCACACATTCTTTAACTCCTCTTTCGGCCATCAGGTTTGGAAAGTACACAAACAACAATTTACTAGAAATAAAATGCAAACAGGCATAAGATAGTAAAGAACAAATCCATCAAGGCTAGCTTCTGAGTGGCATCAGAACTACATTTCCTATCTTGCACTCCCAAATCCCAGAGCTATCTGAAGGTTTGTTTGGGCCCAGCATGACTGAGAGCAGCCTGGAGTTAGCTCAAAATTATGCCAAGCTGCAAATGCCCACCCGGAGCCATTCTTGCAGCTGGGGATCACCAAAGCATAACAGGGCTCCAGCCATGCTTCCCTGGCCATAACTCTGAAATGCCCTAGCCAGTGGAGCAACTCTACATATTTTATGCAACTGGAACAGTGCCAAGCAACCTGAATAAGAACTGCAGTCTGGTCTGGGTGTCCATGTTGTAAAGAACCCAAACAAATACAGCTGAAAATATGCTAGCTACGTGTTCTTGGAAAGTCTGACATACTGCATGTAATATATGAAAACATTGCAGCATCAGTACTTCTGAGAAAATGAGTTTTTAGGATGCAGTGGGTAATTGCAACATAGAAATAATTTACTATATGTAAGGATTAAAATGAAGCCATGTAAATTGAGGGCAAGTTTTGGTAACATGATCAATATGAACAACAAATGGTCTGGTAGCACTTTATAGACTAACAAAACATGTAGATGCTATCATGAGCTTTTGGGCACAGCCCACTTCTTCAGATGACCGGAGTTATGAGTAAGGGATTTGAAAACTTGAAATAAATAGGAGAAAGGAAAGCGGGGGGGGGGGGAGAGTGGGGGAGCGGGAGGAAGAGAATGATGCTCTGTCTCCCACTCCCCTTCCTGTTTTTTCTTTAAGTATCTGGAGAATGGGTGCTAACCCTAAGCAGATAAAGATCAAAGTCAATCGATAGATTGCTAAGTGATAGAGATGCAGCCGTGTTAGTCTGGTCTAGCTGAAACAAAAGACAGAACTATGTAGCACTTTAAAGACTAACAAGATGGTTTATTAGGTGATGAGCTTTCATGGGCCAGACCCACTTCCTCATCACCTAATAAACCATCTTGTTAGTCTTTAAAGTGCTACATAGTTCTGTCTTTTGTTTCAGATAGATTGCTAAAACAGGAAGGATACCACTCAGAAAGCTGTTAGCACCCTCATTGGTAGAGTCTGTACCAACCTAAATCAAGATTGAGTCCATTAGCATATGAATTGAATTTGTGTATGTAATGTAATTCCAAGCTTTCTCTGTGAATTTGGCTTGAGGAGCTGGCCTGTAACAAGACCGCCACCTGCAGATCTGTCAGATTATGGTTAGGCAAGCAGAAATGTTCTCCAACGGGCTTCTGAGTATTCCCTTTACGTATATCCGATTTGTGTCTGTTGATTCTTTCCCGCAGAGAACGTCCAGTTTGACCAATATATATAGCAGAGGGGCACTGTTGGCATTTGATGGTGTAGATCATATTACTAAATGTGCAGTCAAATTACCCTTTGATTTTGTGGTTTATGTTGTTTGCTCCAGTGATGAATTTGTCAGTGTAGATATGTGGGCAGAGTTGGCATCTTTTTTGATTGCAGGGCTGGGTTCCTGGAGGCTTATGATGTGGTTGTGTGGCATGGTTATCAGAAAGAATACGTTTCAGGTTAGGGGGTTGTCTGTAAGCAAGAATAGGTTTTTCTCCTAAGGTCTCTGAGAATGAGAGATCATTTTCCAAGATGGGTTGTAGATTGTGTATAATGCGTTGGAGGGGTCTGAGTTGTGGACTGTAGGTAACAACAAGAGGAGTTCTGTTATTTTCTCTTTTGGGTCTGTCTTGAAGTAGTTCATGTCTGGGTACTTGTTTGGCTCTGTCAATTTGTTTTTTCACTTCCCCAGGTGGGTATTTCAGTTTTATGAATGCTTTATAAAGATCCTGTAGGTGATTGTCCTGTGGGGTCGGAGCAAATCCGGTTTTATCGTAGGGCTTGGATGTATACAATCAACTGAAAAATGTGTCTGGGATGTGAGCTGGAAGCATGAAGGTAAGTGTAGTGGTTGGTGGGTTTCCGATATAGGGTGGTTGAGATTTGTCCTTTATTTAACTGTACTGTAGTGTCCCGGAAGTGGATTTCCCTTGTGGACTGGTCCAGGCTCAGGTTGATAGTGGGGTGGAAGTTGTTGAAATCCTTGTGGAATTCTTCAAGTGTCTCTTTTCCGTGGGTCCGTATGATGAAGATGTCATCGATGTAGCATAAGTAAAGTAGGGGTGTTAGGGGGCGAGAGCTGAAGAAATGTTGTTCAAAGTCAGCCATAAAGATGTTGGCATATTGTGGTGCCATGCAAGTGCCCATGTCTGTGCCGCTGATTTGGGAGCTAGGAATTGTTTCTGAATTGGAAGTAGTTGTGGGTGAGGACAAAATCACAGAGCTCTGTAATCAGGTGTGCAGTGTTGTTATCGGGGATGGTGTTCCTGATGGCCTGTAATCTGTCTTTGTGTGGAATGTTGGTGTAGAGGGCTTCTACATCCATGGTGGCCAGGATGTTATTTTCAGGAAGACTATTGATGTTTTGGAGTTTCCTTAGGAAGTCAGTGGTATCACGGAGGTAGCTAGGAGTAATGGTAGCATAGGGTCTGAGGAGGGAGTCGATATAGCCAGATAATCCTGTGGTAAGTGTCCCAATGCTGGAGATGATGGGTCGTCCGGGATTACCAGGTTTGTGTATTTTGGGTAGTAGATAGAAAGTTCCTGGTCGGGGATTAGGAGGGGTGTTAGCGTAGATTTGGTCCTGAGTAGCATCAGGGAGTTTCATGAGCAGTTTTTTCATGTTTTTTTGGCATTCCTTAGTAGGATCACAGGAGAGAGGCCTGCAGAATCTGGTGTTAGTGAGTTGTCTGTTCGCCTCCTGTTCATAATCTGTCCTGTTCATGATGACTACAGTGCCTCCTTTGTCAGCTTCTTGGATTATGATGTTAGGATTGGTTTTGAGGCTGTGAATAGCATTGCGTTCTGCATGACTGAGGTTGTATGTTATATGTTGTTGTTTGCTGATAATGTCAGCTCGAGCGCGTTTGTGGAAGCAGTCGATGTAGAAATCCAGACTTGCGTTATGTCCGTTGGTGGGGGTCCACATATGGATGGATATTGTTGACCTTTCCTAAAGGGATAAAAGAAGGTTAATATAGAGACATACTGCTAGAAATCCCATTGTAGTACTCACTAATAGAAAGTGATAGTTTAAAAAAAAAAAAGATGTTGCAAACCATCCTGCAAAGTATATCAGTAAAGTGCTTTTTGATGTGTTGCACTTTGTTTTACTACTGTGGAAAACAACCCTGGTATTTGCCCAAAAGTTTGTTTGGTGGGTGTAATTGGTTTCATAGTAGATAGCACATTTTCATATTTGTTTCTTGCCTTTTCTCTAATTAAAAATAACATCTGGCTGAGAGACAGTATGACCAGAAATAAAGTTCTAAGGTCCATATTAATGTAGGGTAATATACAACCCCAGTAGATAGCCAGCACAGGACCCAGAAGTTGTAAGAGGGCTTTAAGCAGTGCATAGTCTTGTGCTGTATCCCTTCCACTCCAACTCATCTGATGAAGTGGGTTTTATCCACGAAAGCTCATGATCTAATACATTTGTTAGTCTCTAAGCCCTGGTTTACGCTAGGGAGTTATTTCAAAATAACAAGTGGAGGATCCACACTACCCAGCCCGTTATTTTGAAATAAAGGTTTGGTTATTTAGAAAGGACAACTCCTGCTTTCCACAAGGAATAGCACTTAATTCAAAATAATTATTTTGAAATAACTACTCCCCAGAGTCATTCAAAGTAATTACTCCCCAGTGTTTCCTGGGACTCTAAGTGGAGGTAACCTGTCCACATTAAGGGAATCTGCCTCAGACTAATTTCAAGGCTTCCCTGTAGTGTGGACATGCTATTTCAAAATAGTTATTTCATGAATTATTATTTTGAAATAAGTTATTTGAAAATGCCCTACGGTGCCACAGTACTGTTAATTGTTTTTAAGGTTACAGACTAACACAGCTACCCCTCTGAGACTTCTTCAGTGGCAGTGAGTTTTACTATTAATGTTGAACTTAGACTAAATATTGTTTTAACAGCCTCACTATGGTTGAAAACTGAATAGGGCCTATGAACTTCGCCCACGTTTCGGTTGCCTCACTCTCCATGACTAATTTTGGTTTTATGAATATATAAAAATAAATTATCCATCCAGGAACAGGGCTTTTGCAAATTAGGAGAAGTCAGTATGGTAGGCAACTTCAAGAATATGGTTGTCCTGGGTGGATGACACAACTTCAGGCTGGGCTTCATGGAGAGGAATGCAACCTGTTGCTTCTACTATCCGTTATTATTTGTATTATGCTCGCATACTTAATCATAGACAAAGACTCCACATTTTTATTGACATTTTCTAGAGAATGCAAAGATCTAAACTATTTGGGCAACTACAGTTAGCAAGGATGAAGTTAGTTGACGTTGCTTGATGACTGGTCGTAAAATACAAATTGAGTAAAAAAGTCACTCGGTCTAATTTTACTATAACTTTTTAATTCCCATTAAACTTGAATGTGAAGTCTTTACATCTCCTTAACATTCACTAAGTTCCATATTTTAGAGGAAGCAGGCACAGAATAGATTGCAGGCATAGAATAGATTGCATAGTCCAGAAAATGAGTCCAAATAACCTTAATACTTGTCTTTCAGTGATAATGTAAATTCATTCATAACTGTTCCATACCATACATGATGGATCCATTCTGCTTCTGTTACTATTCCTGTACTGAGCTCAATTTCATTCTTTCCTGAAAGTACTAAGTAGCTATATAAATCCTAATCATTCATTCATTCATTCATTCATTCATTCACTTTAAGGAAGTAGTACTAGAAGAAAAATCTCTGCCACAAGTCTAATTTGTGATGCAGTTCTTTCCAAAGTATGTATTGAATTAACTGCCCAGCAATTAATAGTTATAGCATGTCCACACGTGGATGGATTAGTTTGAACAATTAATTCAGAAGTAAGGAGCAGCCTTATAAACAGTCCTTACTAGAACATTTCCAACCATGTTTACATGAGTGCCGGGTCAAGCTCCCAATGAATTGATCAAGCCCCATCAGAGGCTGAGATTTTTCAGAATGAAAAGACGTCTATGCTTTATGTCCTGGAGATGTTGCCTATTATATTGATTGTGTATTAATTATATCGATTACTTAAGAATTCTCAGTGAACAGCTTCAGATTTGGTAGGTTCTTGTTTCAAAGGCAAGCCCAGCATTAGTAGAATTACTGTTCAGCTGTGAGCCCTGATAATGCACTGCTGGAAAACTCACACTTAGGAGAAACCTTCCTAATGTGCAGTCGTTTTATTAACACAATTACTAAAGTCATAAACACTCTAGTTCAGCAGGTTAGTTGGAGATGGTACAGATTGAGTGTCTGAGCATCCATATGCTCATGCTGAGCAACCTGAAGTGTTAGTCACTATCTTCTTCCTTCTCTTCATCACTGTCACCAGTGGGCAGGACCCTGCCATCTCCCAAGAACTACATCGTCCTTGGCACATGGGCCAGAAAACAACGTCTTTGTGTTGCTGATGCCACTATGCCTAATACATATTCAGCAGGGGTTTCATCCCCTTTTCCTTACTAATATTTCTTCACCCTGATAATGCTGGAGTGCCTTTCTCCCATGGGTTACTATTTCTTTTACATCAAGCTTATTAGTATATTTGTCAGTTAGTAAACCTGGTACTCTTGTGGTCAGACATCTGCTGATGTTCCTAATTTAAAATATCCCAATCTGGCATAAACTAGAGTCTTGTGGTTACCTCTCATTAGTTTCTTCATTACAGCATTCTGTTTTGTGATATCTTATGATCTAGGGTTACTCCTGGTTAGCAGCTTTTGCTAAGGCTTTTGGGTCTTATACCTTGTTTAACTAAACTATTGTCTTTCAGGCCTTTTAAGTTCATTTAGTTACTACCTTCACTTATACTCATACCTTACTCAGGAAGTACCTACAGGCAACAGAGATAACCTTCCTGATCTGAAACAACGTAACACCATCAAAGGCCTTGTCTACACCACAAGATAATATCAAATTTATTAAGGTTGATTTTTTTTTAGCACCCAGTTTTGTCAAGTTGAGGGTGCATGTCCCCACTGTGCTCAAGAGTTGGACATAGTGCATCATATTTGTGGTGCTGACCCAGACAGTCTGTTTGCCTCCTTTGTCTTCTGGTATGCCTGTCTGAGCTCCTTTATTTTCATGTGGGACTGCTGGGTGTCCCTGGTGTATCCTTTTTTCACTGTGCCCTGTGTGATCTTGATATAGATGTCAACATTTCTTTTGCTGTTTCATAATTCTGCCTGCACTGTTCCCTTTCCTCACACAGCAGTCAGGTCATGTGTGATCCTGGGTATTCATGGTCAGGTGTGCTGCTGAGGTGTGCTGCCTGCTCTGCGGTCCGCTCGCCACATTGGCCAAACAGGAAATGAAACTCAAACTTTCCTGGGGCTTTTCCTGTGTATCTGAAGAGCAGCAAAGTTGAAAGTGTTCGCCAGATGGAAAGTCAGCGGAATGGGCCTGTTGGTGAGGACTCATAGTTGAGAAAATAGACCTAATGCGGCGAAACTCCTAGTGTAGACCAGGCTTAGGCAGCCTGAATTAGCCCCTCCTAAAATGGTTGTCATCTGGCCCCATTTATCTTAATGATTCCAAGCTCTGAAACCCAATGATGCCACTCTCTGGGTAAGGTGATCACATCTCTAAGGTGAACAAGAGAGCACCTGTTTTGCCTGTGCAAGTATCAATAATGTATCACAGACTGGACCTTCCTGGTCTGGCACCCTGAGGACCTGACCAGTCCTGAAAAAGGGAATTTGCTGGACCATATGAGATCCCCTGCTACCATTCCCCCACTTCTCCCAACCACTGACTCCACTTCTGCCCTGGCTGGCCCGCCTATTAGCTGCCCCCAGCCTCTCTACCAGCTGCCTCTGGCCAGGCTGCTGGATGCTGGCTCCACGGACTGTGACCCCATGGACTCCAGCCCCAGCCCTGCAGACCCTCTTGGGCTCCTGGCCCAGCAGGGCTGCCAGCCCTCCTGCCAATAGGTTCTTAACCATAGGGCTTTCTGGTCCAGGGTTATCTGTAGTACTACCGGAGCATGAATGTTTCTAGAAGAGTGTCCTGGTGCTACTTGTAATTGCACAAATGAGTGGACACAAAACAAATACAAAAATAGTGGCATCTTAAAGAGGCCTTGAATCACTTTTCCCTTAAGTATTGCTGAACACAAATGCTGAATACTGGACTAGATGACCTCTTGAAGTCCCTTCCAGTCCATGAATACAACAATACTTTTCCTAACTAAGCTAAAAGTTTAGTCACTACAGAAAGACAGACTGTATTCTGTCTGATATTTCTAGAATCAGACAAATGTAGGATGGAAAGGGATATCAAGAGGTCATCTAGTCCAATTCCCTGGGATTAATTATCACAAGTGGGAGATAAGTGTGTATTCAGTGATTGTTTAGAATCATAATTTTGTACATAAACTGTTATTAAAGATGTAGTAAAGCTCTGTCCACAGACTGGGCTTAATACCTTTGTTGGAACCCATCGTTCCAAATTTGTTTTTCTCCCTAGAATTCTTTCTCAGATCTGTTTCCTAATAGTTCAGTGTATTTATGATGAGGAATCTTTTGTATTTCATTATTGTGCTATAAAATATAAATAGAGGGTCAAATTTAGCTCTGGTATTCACTGGAGTTGCAGTCACTAGTGCCAGGTCTACATTTGGCCCTCTGTATCAAATTCTTAATTAAATTCCACTCCAACAGTCTCTTTTCCATCTATGGTAAAATGTGACTTAAGATAGAGGCTATCCATGTAATGTCAGAGCCATACTGAAAAAGTGTGGAAATCTTTTCCCAGTTCTCTGTCCTTTGCTACATAGAAATTCTCAGTCTTGAGAAACTTGGTTCTTACGCATTGATCTCCTTTTCCCGCTGCAAACTTCTGATTCTCCAGATTGATTTTTGTCATTGCAATTCTTGAGAATTTACTGAGGATTAATGAGGCAACCCCTTAATGTGGCCCCAGGAAATAATTTAACAAGTGGTTCCAGTCTGTGGCCTGTGATGGTGTGGCCTGTGGAGAGCTGGCCTAATTCAAAGCCAATCAAAGTAAATGGAAAGATTCCCATTGACTTCAGTGGGGTTTGGATGAGAGCCCTGGTGCTGGCTCTCAACCTTATTTCTAGCTGATAAATTGCCTTTCATATCAAATAGTTTCCGAACCTTACTTTTCTATGTAAGCAGTTGCTATGGTTGGTGCGTTCTAATGGGTAATTCACAAGACAGTCTCTATTAATATGCAGTTGACATTATGGAAAAGCTAGAGAACTCTTTGTTGAATATTTTTGCAATACATAATTGCATTTTAGAGAGAAGGGAGTTAACAGTATGAGGGAAAATGCAGATTTATTGAGTAGTTGTTGGGCCAGCTGGACTACCCTTGGGGACTGTATATTGGGGGGGAAAAAACCTCCAAATCCAAGCAATTAACATGATAGTTATCAAATGCCATCTTTCTGGGGACACGGGCTGCTGTTGGAACCCTGGTTGTTGCACATGTTGAATGATACTCTTATCACTGATCCACTGTCATCTTGTCCAGCATTCCCTCCTCCAAGTGGTTGCCACTACTAAATGATATCTACTCCAGATATTACAACCATCGTATCTTCATTATCTACAACAATGAACGACATCCCTTTGTCTATGATATTCCCTCTTAGCGCTTGTCATGGTAATACACAGCAATAGGCCAAAATGGTGTTGGCAAAAGCACCAATGCTCTTTTCTTCCCCATCAAAATCCCCTGAAGTCAATAGAGTTTCTCTGTGGACTATGGATGAGGATTCAAATCACCTTTAATTTAATGAAAGGTACACATTCCATAGTGAGCTTCCTTACCCTTTGGATAGTGCAGATAGATACATTTTTCAAATCATATGTTTGACATTTTGGAAAATGCCTTGTTCCAATGCGTGATTGTGATTGACCTCCCCATTATTGTTATTCTAAATAGTGTCAGAAATTTGCATGCAAGCTATGGAGTCCACGTAGCACCTTCCCTTACTTTTTTAATCTAATAGTTACCAAGTTTTATGGTGTTTAGGATATGCAACTTCTTATGCACCGTGTGAGGTTTTTTTGTGTCTTCAGATGTCCAAAACTTGTACCAGCTTTGGCTATTTGTTGTTTGATTTTCCAGTCCAGAACGCTTGTTATCTAACACAGAAGTCATTCAGAATCTTTTCTGTAGTCCAAAGAGAGAAGTAACGTCTAGTTCTCCCTTCTCCCACTTCCCTGTTTTATTCACCGGTGAATCCTTAAATACTTTCTCAAAGCTAGTCACAGGATAGTGAGATGCACTGTTGTGGAATTCATTCCATAATCAAGTGAGCTTAGTTAGGGTTGCCAGATACTTTCACAAAAAATCCCGAACATGGTGGGGAAAAAAATTGGTTGAGCAAAAGAAAAAAAAAAACCACAACAAGAGACCAAACTTGTTGAGCAAAAAAAAAAAAGGTCACTGCACGTTTAAATTCCCCTGCCAGACACCTTCCGTCTCAGAAAATATTGGACATTTTACATGTCTGATCTTTTCTGTTGCTGTTTTTTTTACCGGACAGAAGACACAATTACTGGACTGTCTGGGTGAAAACCGGACACCTGGCAACCCTAAGTGAGCTTTGCTGGTCCACTGCCATGAGCCGCCTTGACTTACAATCGAATTTGAACCATTAAAACATTAACATTTTCAATGTCATTTTGATTTGAGCTAGCAAATATCCACCTGCAGTGTTTTTAGCATTTTCACTTTCATAAGTGCCTAAGATTAAATGGGCTAAATCCTGCTTGGCTTAATCAAGTGTATAGTCCCCTAGTAAGAACTAAGGCCCAAATTTCTAAGCCCCAGTCTACACTAGGGAGTTACTTTAAAATAACCCCCCTTAGGTTGAATTTATAAGAGGAGCATCCACAACCAAACCCTGTTGTTTCAAAATAATGGGTTGGTTATTTCAAAATCTGTACTCCTTTCCTCAGGGAATAATGCTTATTTCTAAATAGCATTAGTATGGAGACTCTGCTGCTGCTAATTCAAAATAATTGGCCTCCAGAGGCCTCTCGCAGCTATAGTTCTGGCCACACATGGCAACTCCACTGCTCCCCTTTTCCTGTTGAGCTGAAAATTCCCGGCAGCAGGAGAAGGGCTTCCTGCATGTGGCCAGCTTTGCAAGCTCCGTGCGAGACAGCAGCCAGTGAAGGAGCCATGACAGACCACAATGCTCACTCAGAGCTTCCTACGACTGCCAGCACACCTGCTGCTCCCTCAGCTGCCACTGGTCAGGGATGCAGAAAAGCTCTGGCTGGGACTGGTGTGGAAATCCTGGACCTCATCCAGGTCTGGGGGGAGGAGACCAACCTCCAGGATCTCCACACCAGAAAGGAACGTGAAGGTCTACGGCTGGATCACCGACAAAGCTGCATCCGGACACTCGACCAGATCCGCATGAAGATCAGAGAGCTCCAGCAGGCCTTCCACAAGGCCAGGGAGCAGAGTGGATGCTCTGGGGCAGCACTGCACACATGCCGGTACTTCAACCAGCTGTATGCCATCCTGGGAGGGGGGCCAGTCACCTCCACCCTCGTCATCGTGGAGTCTGGCCAGGACACGGCTGGCGTCAGCCTCCAGGAGGGTGGAGTGGTGGAGGAGGTGGCCAGCCAGGCAACCATGCTAGCCAGCTAGGACCTGCTCCACACCCTGTTGCCAGTCGCCCCCACCCCTCCAAAGATGTCTCCCAGGTGGGATGTGTCTTTTTTATTCGTGAAGCCTCTGACTGTCTCCTGGGTACTCAGTAAATACTACCTCTAATATTTTCTCACAGAGCAGGGGCCAGCAACCTATAGTTCACAAGCCAAGTATGGCTCGCAATGGAACCAAATATGGCTCTTTTGGCAGCCGCTGGGAGTTCCCTCTAGGGTGTGTGCCTACGCGACTGCAGACAAAGAATTGTAATCCTTTCCACCTCCTCGCGCAGCAGCACTCGCCTTCTTTGGATATGGAACGTAAACTGCTGCTTCGTGGGAGAGTGGGGGGCCATGGCCACATGCTGGCTGCCCGGCTGCTCCTGGGGCCGGTCACATGGCAGGTGGCTGCCGGGCTGAAGCTGGGCTGCAGTGCAGCTGCTCCGGGGGCCAGGGTCAGGCTGTACCTTGGCCCTGGCCCCAGGAGCAGCCGCACTGCAACCTGGGTTCCAGCTCCGGCAGCCACCTCAGAGGCCACCCCAGGAGCAGCTGGGCAGCCATCACAGGTCTCTGGCCCCAGTCCCAGTCCTGGGGAGAGGCCTGAGGGCTCCGGCCTCTCTGCTTCCGCCACCTCAGGTTGTTGCGGGGAGCCGCTTCCTACCACCCCGTGCCACAGGGCTGGTGGGAGTCCCTCGCAGGTGAGTGCTTAGCCTCCTTGGTGGGATGGTCTCATATTTTACCTCACATTTTATTTTATTGTATTTTATTTTATTATATTATAAAATGTTATAGGTACCCAACATAAAAAAGCAGAGACAGAACTAGATCCACAAAAGGACTTAAGTGCCATAGTCAACGTTTAATGTTTCATTTATGCTATTATTAATCATCATGTCAATTATTAATAATATTAAGTTGTATATTTTAAGTTGTGCAAATGGGTATACTTATACAGCTTTTTGTTCACCATTTGCTCTGAATTTTGATGCAGTTTGGCTCTTTGGTTTGAAAAGGTTGCTGACCCCTGTCACAGAATATCTGCAATGAATGCATAAACAAAGCCCAGAGTGTTCGCTTCCTGCTGTAGTATGAGAGTGCCAAAATAACTGCAGAGACCGGACAGGATCTCTGATTAATTTTAGGGATGGGTCAGACCAAAAGCTAAGGATAGGGCCAGCCCTGAGCCTTGAAAAAGTTTGGATCCCACTCTAAACTTCACAGCTGGAGTGTCTCTCTGGACTGAACAAAAGCCCCACAAATGTACATTTGGGAACAGTGAAAAAAGTTCAAAAACCAGATATGTGCTTTGTGACTCAGACCCAGCTCTCACTATAGATTTCTAAAGTATTTTATGGCCTTGGTTATTTGGCTGCTTCCTGATGCCTTTAACAGCTTCCTGATTGAGAGTGTAGTAAATTTATAATCACTGTTTTTTATGGAAGCCCCAAGCTGACATGGATTAATCACTTTCTAAAATAATCTTTCAACTTCATGGACTAGTCGTTCTGCCACCTGACCATAGCCCCAGCAAAGGACAGGCGTTCACATAAGTATTGATTACGGATGTTAAAATGCAGGTAATTAAATAACTGTGGTTAAAACTGAAAATTTCAGCCGTTGCACATGGGACAGCAGTTAGTTATGTGGGAGCTGGTGCGCATGGGGAGCCAATTTTTAAGCCGGCTCCCTGTGCATACCAGCTCCCACCTGCCTCCCTGCACTGCTGCCTTTGTGTCAGAGGCAGCCGTGAGAGTGGGGGGGCAGGTGGCTCCCCAGAAGCCAGTGTGCACTTGAAGCCGGTTTACTCTCTGTGTGTACTGTCTCCCACCTGGCCTCCCCATGCTGCTGCCTCTGTCAGAGGCAGCAGCATGAGGCAGCAGGTGGGAGCCAGTATAAGGCAGCATCAGGGGTGTATGCTGCTCCCCGGGAACCGGTGTGCACCAGGACCCCACTTTTAAGCGAGCTTCCCACATGGACTGGGAGCCTGCGTGTAACCGTGAGCATTAACTGATGAGCCCAGGCTTATTGGTAAACTGTGTACACAGTTACACTTCCACATCCCTAGTATTGGTACTTTTTTTTTTAATTGTAGCTGCTGAAATGCAAAGGGAGAAAACTTGACAGCTGAGAAAAGCACATTCTCCAGGATGCTGAGTATATCAACAGTGAAACATTCCCAAATCCCAAGGTTTGGGAACCTATGTTCCTGAGAACATTCCCAACCAGAAGACACTGTGTGACAGTACAGCTTGTTAATCATCACACCATTGGGATAGCCAGAAAGGCAGCTATCTAATTTTGTCTTTTGTGCTGTGGTGGATGCTGTCTGAGCATTCCTGGAACAGTAATTTCCTTTTTGACCTCCATGGACATTACTTATAGAAAACACAGTCATAAAACAATTCTTAAAATGTCAAGAAAAATTGCATTTAAGGGTGGTAGCTTAGCCAAGGAAAACATACTTTCGTTTTGAAGCAGTCCCACCAAAACATTGGAATCTTAAAGCTACTAATAGGCCATGCATCAGTGCCTGAGCACTTTACCATGACATTTAATAAAGTATAATTCATATACCAGCTTTACTGAAATCACAGTATTCACCAAGCCATACTAAAGGCTTTTTCAGAAAAGATCAGAAAAGAGATAAACCTGTATTAGAGCAGGGCCAGCTGGAATGCCTGCCTTAATGATAAAAAGATATATGTGTACTATCCACATATTCAATGTATTATAACTATAGATGTCAAGAGAGAAGAGATGGTGCCTGGGTTTCACTGTTGTTATAACCATCAGAACATTGGATTGAACTAATACACATGATGTGTTATGCACACACAAGTTATGTTTTTGGAATTTATTTGGATTTTTCAACTGCTTTTTGAAAAAAATAAGAAAAATTATTCTTACAGCCTTGCTGGTCAGCTGTATTACGACATTTGAGAACAATTTGGCAAGAGAGGAAATACAGTTTCTCACATGTATTGCAAATTTCCACCTTGCAAGTTCTTCCAATTTTAGTCAATTTAATGCTGGTGAAATATACCACATAAGTAATTGCTGCTTGTTTGTGTCTAATATAAATTTTATTCCCTGCACAATCATTGGATGATAACAATGTTGCATCATTACTGACCAATGTCAGATTTGAACCAGCAACTCATATACTCTTGCTAATACTCTGGACCCTACAGTCTTTCAAAAATGTTCAGGAAGAAGTATGCTAGTCCTATGACCCTTACAGCATACTGACCTCTTCTGGTCAATACATAATAAAAACAGGAGGGAACAAGGAATTCTTGATCAGTCACGGAACATCTACCCTGCGGAGCTATTTCGGGATAGCAGAAGTATCCCAAAATAGCTATTCCACGTCTATTGAAGCAGCCTGTTATTTCAAAATAGATTTTAAAATAAGGGACGGCTTATTCCGACGTTCCGGTAACCCTTGTTCCATGAGGGTTAAGAGGCATATTGGAATAGCAAGTTATTTCCAAATTTGGCACTGTGTAGACAGGGCCTGGGGGCAGAGGAGTGCGGGTCTCTCGCACCCTGGCTCTGCCCTGCCAGGGGCACACAGTGACTAGCGAGAAATGCTGGCTGCTTTAAAATGACCGACATTTCTCTCTAGCTGCTGCGCATCCCTGGCGCAGAGGGGGGTGCAGAGGAGGCTTTGTGTGTTCCCCCGTCCCCAGGTCTCGATTGATCCGGGGGTGAGGGAGCAGCAGGGCGGCCGTGGGCTGGATCCACCGGCTTGGCGGGCCTGCGGAGGTCCCTTTGCCTATATCAAGGGATGCTGTGCATCATCAGCTTCCACTGAGGTTGAAGATATGGCTGTTGCTACAATTTCATTTCTGCAGTTGTATGTTTATACAATGCCAGGAAAATACATCCACTATTTTGGGGAAAATCTGCTGTACTGGCAGGCCTCCCACTATCATGACTGGTAATGTCCATTAAGCTGTGATGGGACTAGCTTCAGAAGGTTCATGAATTGGTTCATGCAAGTACACAAAGATCTCAGATACTTTTGAGAAGCCTTGGCAACTAAATCAAACTCTTTTGGTCTAGAGCTTGGGCTGGGCATCTTTCAGAATTAGGCTCTTGTGAGAAGAACAGTAATTCCTGTTTCCAGGCAGGCTTATATACCTTGAGAACAGACATCTTTGTAAAGTTTTAGAAATTGAATTTTCATTACAGAAGGTCCTTGATTGAAATCAAATAGTATTGATGGACGTGAGAATTAAAATATATATATATCTCACCAAACTTCCTCACATCTCAGCCATGACACAGGTATATTTCAAGATTTAGCTGAACAAGTAGGCTAACTCTTTTCAAAGCTAGGTCCGCAGTGAAGGTGCTGTGAATATCTTGTCAATTCTTAGCTTTTATATTTTTTTTATTTTATTTTGCAGTGTTCTTTGGGCTGCCTCCTGGTTTAATTTTTTTGAATATCTAAAATACTCTGCTGTACTAAACAATCTGGAAAGCTAAAAACACTCAACAGGTGATCGCTCTTGTGTAATATTTTAAAATGCTTTGGGCTGTTTGAAATAACTATGATTTTGTGAATCTTTCTTTCCCCTTTTAAAATGTCTGCTGCGTATTAATATCTGAGACAGGTTTTAGATATAATACAATTTTAGATACAATACTCAACATTTTACATTTGTTTTCTTTCCTTGAAAAAATCTGAAAATTGGAACTGAGCTACTTATTTCACTTACAGCATTGCTGATGTGGGTGTAAACTTTTGCCCTCGAGCAATTAAAAAAAATTATTCCACTTCTCTCCTGTTGATCCAGAAACACTGGTTGTATGTTTTCTGGAGAAACTGATTTCATAATGGATGAATCTTTTCCATGTGTATTTATTTATATTTAAAAAGAGAAGTTATTTTTCTTTTCAGGCTGAGATTGTTGAAAATATCTGCAATCATTAGCTGGGAAGTGGATCTTTGCCACTCTAAAGTTACCAACTTGATAATTCGTTGGAGTAATTAGGTTTTGTTTACAGCAATTAGGCAGTAGAAAATTATCATGTGATTGATGAACTATGTGTATTATTTAGCAACTGGCTTTCTCTATCACATGGCCTAGAATAGCAATCCTAACAGAACATCTGGGTCCCATTTGGGAGTGGGATAAATAAAAAGTCAAGAGTGGATCATTAGCAGGAGCTGTTTCCCTGGAAGCCCATGTTTGGGCATGGGGAGGATACTGGACTCATTGTAGAAAAGTCATAGAGAAGACTGCAGCTGAGTGTGGGGAAGGGTATTGGTTCTCTTTCAGAAGTATGAAGGTGAGATCATGAAAATCACCCTGGAAAGCCCAAGGTAGCATAGCTCTTGGGGCTGGTGCTTGGAAGCACAGAGTAGAGGAGTTAAGGGCTGGGGTGAGAACACTGGATGTTGAGAAGGAGTTGGGACTGTCTGATAAGCCAGGCTGGAGTCAGTCTTGCAATGTTTGGCAGAGTCGTGGGTTTATACAAGTGTCTCTGCAGCAGCTAAGAGGAAAAGGTAACTGTCATCTATATCTAGCAGTGGCAGATGAAGGAACATAGTTAAAATTCAGATGTGAACTTCCATAGTTTGAAGTGTTGAGAGCTGTGGTTTTGTTTGAGGCCATTTGGTTGTTGGAAAGAGTTGTCCCTGGCTTAGTGCTGCTATACTCTGCACCGTTATACAGGGCAAGTGATCCTTCTTTACTGTGAAAACCCAGTACTCAGTGACAAGCAGGAGAGTCTGATCACTGCTGAACCTGATTAAAATGGAGGGGGTCTGAAAAACAAATGGTTAATTTTACTTCCAAATTTGTCACTGAAAATTAACTACTCTGTGTTCCATGCTCTTCTCCCATAACACTTTCCATGATACTTAGTTCTTGAAAGAATGTCTGCAACACTTTTGAAAACACTTTACCTTCTAATAACGCATTTCACCATGTGATTGTTCCTCTTTAATTTTTGCAAATGATTTTTTTCAGTTAAAGATAGATGATTTTTAGCTTTTGTGGCCATTTCAATAAGTTTATTTGTGTTTACTGTCAGTTTAAATTCATAAATGCCATTTCCTTAATTTAGGGTTATATAGATAGATAGTGATAGAAATGAGCTCCTGTCTGTATTAATTTCATGCCGTAACTCCTATTCGTGTCAATGGAAAGGAAGTCAAAGGACGATGGTACTCATAGTAAATAGTACTTTTATAACTAATATGTATAAGGTCAGCTGAGACCAAGTATGGGATTAGTACAAGATCTGATACACTTTCTGTTAGGAATCTCAGAGGGGGTAGCCATGTTAGTCTGTAACTTTAAACAAGTATTCCTGTGGCACCTTAGAGACTAACAAAATATATAGTATCATGAGCTTTCGTGATGAAGTGGGGTTTGCCCATGAAAGCTCATGATGCTGTATATTTTTGTTAGTCTCTAAGGTGCCACAGGACTACTCTGTTAGGAATCTATATGCTATACTTCATAACTTTAGTTATCCTATAACCAAATAGGATATTTCTTTTTCAAACTTTTATGATCCTACATCTTACCAGGTCACTGTAATGTTTCGTGACCAGTATGGATACACGGCCCTTATCTGATTAGATAACCATGTGGAACAATAATTGTAATCTGTTTTCCTCATGTAAAATGCACATAGCATTCCTTTTAGAAATGCTTTATAGCTCTAACACCAGCATTATCAGGTTTTTTCATTTTCTCATTTTTTACCAGTGGTATATAGTTCACTGAAAAACCAAGAAATTAATAGTTAATAAGTTTCTTGAGCTTATTGCTCATGTGATGTGATGTGATAACCAGATTTTAAAGATCACCTCTCTCCCTGTTGTCCATCCTAACTGATCAAATAGCTGACAGGTACATGGAGGTACTCTCTAGGTTTGAATTGGATGCAATGAGCAAGATGTATGTAGGTGGATGGATAGGTGAGGGGAAGTCTTGGATGTTAGAATTTGCTTCTCTTGGGTGGAAGAAGCAGGAGTTTATTGGCATTCAGGGCATAACTCAGGTCATTGTCTGCGAATGTGACTGAGAGATGTGTATGTGTACTAGGGATGTTAACTATTGGTTATTATACTAGTTGAGTAGTTGATGGAATTTCCATCGAGTATTCCTCATTCCTCCTTTGAAATGTACAAGAGCCCCTACTGGGCTCTTGTACATTTCAAAGGAAGAATGCAGAACTCGGCATGCAGCCCAGGACCAGTGGGAAGTCCCACTGACTCTGGGCTGCACAGGGCGTGCCAGGTTTGGAATGTACACGAGTCCCCTGCTGACCCCAGGCTCCATGCCATGCTGCTGATTTGAAATGCCATGTGGAGCTGGAGTCAGCTGGGGACTCCCCAGGTGATCCTGGGCTCTGCACGGCATTTCAGTGGAACCCAGGATCAGCTGGGGACTCCCCAGCTGATCTAGGGTTCCGCAGAAATGCCATGCTGGAGCCCGGGATCAGCTGGGGAGTCCCCAGCTGAGCCTGGACTGGATGCACAGCAGCGCCGCACAGCTGATCCCCGGCTCAGCTGTGCCACACTATTCCTTTGAAGTGTATCTCCTCTTCCCCCCCCTTTGCTGCCTCTGTCTGATAGAGGCAGCAAGGGAGGGAATTGACTAGTTGTCTAATCGACTGACTATCTGATAAGCATTTGCTTATCAGATAGTCAACTAGTTCTTAAAATCCCTAATGTGTACTGTTACTGCTGTGACCTGAGGAAGTTATTTTTGAGCCTTTTTGGGTTGACACTGTGTCAGTTTGCACTCATTCAAAAACAAAGGGAAAACTTTGCAAAAATAGTTTCATTTTTTGTGAAAAGTTGAAATGTTGAAAAATTTCAAGGAAACCTGATTTTTTTTTTTAACCAACTCCTATTAATTCTGCTATAAATGCTGTTTTTATAAGTGATATGCATGGGCCTGGGAGTAGCTACATCCTGTTATATAAATATGAAAATATTTAAATCAATACGTTCTCTGTTTGTGAGATTACAAATGCTACATACAGAGGCTTTCAGGTGAGGGGTTTGCAGCAGTGGCCAGCAAACTCTCAGAAACAAAGATCTTGTGTTTAGCACCAATGGGCAATGGCCCTGGGAAAGAAACAAAAAGGTGCAAAGAAATATTGGCAATGTATCAACAGGAGTGTTTCTAAACATCAGAGCTCAGTGAAGTTTGAGACTAGAGCAGGCCCACCAAGGGGGGCGCAAATGGTGTGGCAGTGGTGATATCCAGAGCCCCAGGCCCTTTAAATAGCCAGCGTAGCTCTGGGCAGCATGCTTTGGCCTGCGCTAATGGCTGGGAGGGGGAGCAGTGTGCTCCGGGTGGCGCTGAGAACTAGCTGTCCCAACTCTTCACATTTCTGCCCGAGGCTCGCCCCTTTCCAGGAGCCTGGAGCTGCCCCCACACACCTTGCCCAAGGGCCAGGCAAGTCTGTCGGCCCCCCTGGACTAAAGCATGTCTTCCATTCCACAGAGCCGTCACCAGCTAGCCCACATGTGAGAATAATATGAGAGATGTTTAGAACAGCCTTGGAAAATTCTACTCTTTCTCCCTGGTAATATTTTTGAATGATATATTTTTTAGTAGATGAGTAAAAAAACCTTTATATTCAATTTTTCATGATCATCCCTATTGTGCTAGGCCTGGATAAGTAAACTTTGTGCATGGGCTGGTAAATGTTTACACTGTTTTGCAAGTTTGCTATTTGATGCTGATAAAATGAATGCTGAGACTGATTAATTATAACTATGGATAACTATCCCTACAGTATTCATGACATGGACAAAGTGCCACACTGAATACTTTTTATTTCGGAAGGTGTATTCCTTTCTATTTATTTCTTCTAATGTTTTCATCACCGAAGTCCTGATTCAGTAGAGCATTGATGCCTATGCTTAATTTGTATTGAGGTCAAGTTTGTGTAATCAGGGCCTGAATTCTGGTCAGTGGAAAGTAGAGTCAGAGTTGCTTAAATTAGTCATTAAAGTTTTACCTGGTGCTTGGCTTTAAGTGTGCGTCATGCGTGACTTTGACTGAGTAATTAAAATTCCTGCTAAGCTTCCTCTAAGAGTTCAAAAAGCTTGTTTAAACCTTTGACCTGTCAGAATATTTCCAATTAATTACAAGGTTAGTTATAAAAAAATAATTATTCTAAATTACTTCTTCCCCTCTACATGGGGCTCTGAAAGAGAACCACAAGAAACAACTTCTTGGAGGAGTCTCTGAGGGTCTCTTTGCAATTCCTTCCTGGGAGCAAGATTTGCAAGATTTTCCTCCCATCTACTGTGTGGAAAATCTCGCTCTCCACCCAAACCTGGAAAGGTTATTTATTTCAACAAATAAATGAGATGGGATGAGATCCTTTATGCGGAAAGCTTACACCACAAAAAGTATTTATTGTCAATGGAGCTAGAAGAAAAAATATCATTTTATTGAATATTGATTACAGCATGACGCATTTCAGAGAATTATCAAATTATGGCTTAGTTATGACTTAATAGGTGCACCTGAAATTAACTGTATGTATTTCCACAATAGCTGTGCATATATGGGCTCAGATGTATAGAAATGTACTGTAAAATAGCCAAACCACCATGACAGAGAAAACTTAGCTTTGCCCACAGAAAAATAACTAGCTTCATTATTGCTTCAAATTGCATACTTTTTTTTGTTCGGAAAAGTGCTGAAGGGCCAGAGCTTCATGACATCTGACAGACGCAAACACAGAAAGAACAACAGAGAGAAATTTTGCTCCATTTGGCTAATCCTCTAACAGTTGAGGTAATTTAGTATTTTGTTTCAGATGACTGAAATTTTTGTTTCCTTTTCTGAGTGGATTGTCATTCTCTTAAATATTGACGTTAATCTCTCTAGTTGGAAGCAAACCAAGCTCCTGTATTTCTAATCCTCCCAAAGAGTGTATACTTCAGATCAGTTTACCAGACTAGATTTTATCACCTTTCCATAAATGGCCTCAAGTCATGTTTGCTATGGTATTTATTTATTTATTTGGATGCAGCCATTCTCTACATTAGTTATGCCATGTCTCAGCAGACAGAATTTTCTTTTCCAAAGGAGACTGAGTTCTTTGAACTTTTTGCATAAAAAATCCTGAGAGCCTCTATATCTAGGATTCTGGGGGGAAAGCTATTTTCAAATATGAAATGTTTAGGAAATCTTTTCACCCAAAGCATTTTGGGCCATATTCTGTCATTGGTTTCCCATTACCACTTGGTGACCAATAGCAGTGCATGGCCCAAACTGCTGCACTATAAAGTTTTTCTATATTAAGGTGGGCTGTGTAGGCATTTTAACCCCTTCCCCACTGAACACAATTGGGTTTGATGGGCTCATGGAGGTCTCTGCTGTCACTTTTTCAGTGCTGCGTGCTGTGGCCAATCTGTACTGCCCCACCAGGAGCTCTAGGAAGCATTGGGCCTGCTTGGGCTGCTCTACTTGGCAGCACAAGGGGCCTGCAGTAGCTGCCCCTATCGAGAGCAAAGTGCCAGTGTTCACTTTTCTCTGTACCCACCTGCCTGTATTGGCCAGTGTTGGGAGGGACAGGATATTTTCCTATCTTCCCCCTACTTTGGAGAGGTCAGTACCAGCCATACTAGTGACCTCATCATGTCCTTACTTTTCAAAGGTGGGCAAGGACCAGCACCTTTGTCTATGAAAATGCAGACTTTATAGAGCGTAGGCCCATCAGTGGCTATTAGCCAGGATGGAATGGTGTCCCTAGCCTCTCTTTGTCAGAATCTGGGAATGGGCAACAGAGGGTGCATCACTCAATGGTTACCTGTTTCTGTTCATTCCCTCTGGGGCACCTAGCACTGGCCACTGTTGGAATACAGGGTATACTGGGCTAGATGGATCATTGGTCTGACCCAGTATGGCCATTCTTATGTTCTTATAGTGTGGATATGCACTTGTACAACCACAGGTGTGATGGATAGGAGGAGTGCTGGTCAGCATTTGGTGACTAAAGGATTAAACTCAGGTAGCTAAGAGCATTGCCAGGGGGCTAGAAGAATCAATGGGATACAGTGCTGAAATCTGAATTCTATATAGATACCTTGCCTGCTCTCTTTGTGTGTTAGTTTAAGCCAGGAGTTGGGAGACAGAGAATGATTTAAACCCAGGCAGGACTACCATGCCTCCAAGGAATTTGAGGCATGGAAGTGGACTGACCCATGAAGGGATTGTGAATAAATAAGGGAAAATGCATATTTAGTCACGATCAGGGTATTTTTCTTTGTTTTGGTTGTTTGGTTAAATGTCTCTGTGTGAATTCCATGTGCCTTCCCTTCCCCACTCACCATATTTAAGCTATAGACCAAATAGATTGTTCTTTGTGTTTTGATCTGTTCTTTTCTTAGTTGCTCTGTAACAAAGCATACTGGGTTGCTCGGTATCAAGTATATTTTTTGTTATGTTAATAAAATTCCCATTTTTAAGGTGATGATTTGATTCTTGTGTCCTGGAAGGTAACGGAAGGTCTCTGTGTGTGTCTGCTTAGCCTGAGAGGTCAGCTATCAAGAGATACAGTTTGTTTTCTGTGCTTTTCATTTCTTTTTGTCAAAGCTCTCTTGTGGGAAAAGAGCTTGGGGTACCCCCTGGGAAGGAATTCAAGTGTTCCCTCCTGGTTTTTTTCAGGGTTTAAATCACTTGATGGTAGCAGCCTATTTTCCAGAGCCAGTGCATTTGTGACTCTGGGGAGTATTTTTGTTAGCAGAGCCTATAGAGGCAAGATATTTAAGGTCTTTTGTGGGCCCCCACCTTCTGCACTCAGTGTGTCAGAGTGAGGAACAGCCCTGACAACAGGTTACTGCAGTTAGTGCAGAAATCACTAGGAGAACTTCTATGAACCTGTTTTTATTCAGGACACAGGAGCGGCCCGTTACTATAGGCCGACTTGGCCGTCGCCTAGGGTGCTGCCTTCAACGAGGTGCCTGGGGCGCCTGATGATGACGTCACGGGGCGCCCGATGATAATGTCCCCCCATTGATGGCCGTGCAGGTGGGGGCGCCGATCGCGCATTCCGCCTGGGGCGCCACTGCCGCAGCCCGCCTCAGGCCGCTCCTGTCAGGACAGAAAACTGTGATGCTGACTCTACAGTTTCATTGTGGGTCTTGTGATATTTATTGTCACTCTCTTCTGATTAATGAATCTTTCAGCTTTCATTAAAAAGAAAAGGAAGCTCCTAGCCTTCGCGGTTGTGGAGAAAAGCTTGAAAACGTGACCCTGATGCATCCTAAAGACCAAAACCCCACAAACTATACAAGAACCCTGCTACAGAGGGGCTGAGCCTCAGCCCCACCTAGTACAAGTTTACTTTACCTCCCCAAGTAGGGAGTACGAATAGTAATTAAGGCAGCCATGTGACTGGGTACAGCCAGGTCTGGGAAGATAAGCAAGGAGAGGTCTTGGGAAAGGGAGCTCAAGTTGTACCCTAATACTGCAATTAGGCATGGCTTGAGTGCACCAGGCAGGTCAGAAGCTGGGAAGCTGTGGCTGACTGGAGAAATCAGCTGAATGTGAGTGGTGCAGGGAGCAGCAAGATGGGCTCCTGCAGGACGTGGGAGGTACTGTTTGGTTATAACCCAGCTCTGGGAAGGAGAGCTGGCTGCTGGCCCTTCATTCCAGGATAGAGACTAAATGAATCCAGACTCCTGACACAGAGGAACTTGAGTGAAAGCCAGAGTTGAAAGAAGACAAACGGTTTGCATTACAGTACTTGTAGCAAAATGGCAACCAATAGGAAAATTGCTTCATTGATGAGAAGGACAGTTAACTGCACCTGCTTTTGCCTTGGCCTGTGCTGAATTTGCATGGTTTCTTGCAGAACTGTGAAAACTAACATATCTTTTAGGTGATTGAAATGTTTCTGGTTTTAAAAAGGAAGAGCGTGAGAAATGCTTGCCAATTGCTGTTACCAGTGGATAGGAGAAAATAACATGCCAAGGGGGATTTTAGTCAGGGAATTCTAGACACTAGTTACCTACAAAAATTAGTATCAGGTATACATAGGCAGGCTCTTTCCTCAAGTAGCTGGACTTCTAGTATTTGTTTTTGCTGAGGCGTTTCATTGGTAACAGAACATCTGCTTTTGTTCCATATCCCACCGAATTACAGTTACTGAAGCTGGCCTAAAAATGGGAATATATTTAAAGTACATTTTTGCATATCTTTGTCATTGATAACTTGTGAAAGTCAATAAACATCAAGTAGGTCTAATCACTTTAGTGGCCTGATCCTCTTCCCACTGGTGTCCATGACAAAGCTTTGGGAAAGCAGCACTAGTTCCCAAATCACTAAGATCCGCACCACTTCCTTCCCTGGAAAAACTTGCAAGGATGGCTAAGAAGGGAAAGTAAATGCTGAGGATTTCCTTGCTGTTTTTCTTCAGGTGCTCAGTCAGATGTTGGATGGGTTCTGAACCCCTTAGAATGAATAAGGATTCGATTTGTCACACCTGGGATTCTTCCCCCCCCTCCCCCCATGCTCATGCCTCTGCATCAACTGTGGAACTCTACCCAGTTTCATTTTCCTTTCTGTCTCCTGGCCATGCAGGTCCAGAGGCAGCTAAGAAGGTCAATAGGTTATTAAATTAAGACCAAATGGAGGATGTGTAACTTCCCAAACTTTTTTGGGCTGGAATATCTTTCTCTCTCTATTCCATAGTGGAGTACAGATGTTATGCACATTAAACTGTACAACAGTGTGTATAATTTTAATTTAACTTGCCTGGATGTTATTTACTCAAGGCTAGACAACCAAAAGGTAGGGTAATTTGATTGCTCAGATTTAACAAATAGATTACTACTATATCCGGACATGAGAAACAACAACCAATGATTCTAGACCATAAAAAGAAAAGGCCTCAGCTCTCAGTAACCCCCATCATTACATTCATAGTAAATCTTTTGAATGTTAAAGTCAGTTGAAAGATTTGTAGTTTAAACTTTTGCCAACCCAACCTTGTGAAAATCTTACCCCAAAATAAGCTTGAAAATGAATGTTGTCAAAATGCTGACTGCTCAGAAGAGCTTTGTTACAAAGCAAAGCCGTAAATCAGCCTTACTGGTCAAAACAATGCTAGGAAGAAAGGAAGCAATAGGTCTAAGTATGGCTAGCACAGGGATTTGGTGCTTGATACAGTCTATACAGGGTTTCAGCAATAGTTATTAAGCCAAAACATTAGGCAGTAAGCAGTAAAGAAATACATGATCTGGCTTGCAAGGCTTTCTTCTCTCTACCTCCCTATTTCCCCCAAGCTAAATAGTTTTTTCTCTGACTTCACAGGAATCACATAATCTCCTTGACCCTGAAACCGTTTCTCTCTTTTTTTTCTTTTGTTACTTTGTTTTTCTTTAGTTAGGGTTACTGATAGCCTTATGTTCAATTACCACTTTGACAGTCATTCTTCATCCTCTCTGCAGCAGATTTAATTTATTGGTATTTAGAAATACAGCCAGTGGCCAATCAACTTGCATGACAATATCAGACAGCTTATCTATGTCTCAGATGTGTTGCCTACTAACAGTAGGTTAGCAAAAGTATTTGTTATTACCTACATAATTCTGTTGGGGTGCATCAGTTAGCATAATATAAATGGAGAGGAACATTTTTTAATGGAAATCACAAGCAAAACAGTGTAACTATCTGGTCACTTTTCCAAAAATAGCTTCTAAAGCAGAGGCTCCATTTTGTGTATGTGCCATTTTCTATCCATCAAAGGTTTGTATAAACATCTTTCCTTCTTGTCTCTCCAAGTGTCTGCTCCCACCAGCATCCCACATAGTGAAGGATGTATTACACTTCCGCCCTGGGTTTGGCTTGTTGTTTAAAGTAGGGAAGTGTATGAGTCTTTGTATGTGCCACTCTGTTACTTAGTTTTAGATGCCCAACTGCCTGCTTTGTATGTACACAAGCAGCACCCCTAAATCCAGTGTTTTATTTGCCCAGTTTTAGAGACAAGATTAAACCCCTTAAACATTCGGGTGGGACACCTGAGACACCTGAGAACCAAATCTGGCTCATTTCATGTAAATATCACCAAACCACCTTTTATCTCACTGGTAATGTGTCATTTAATCTTATATTTTTGTGGTGTTCACATTTTATAACATTTACTCATGAAAATAAAAATTAATAACCAAATATATTAAGAGGGGGGGAAAGGTGCAAGGAACACTCAATGAGGGTTATCTGTCTGTTACAGAAGATTGCAAACATAGCGGGATTTATCAGAACATTTAGAAGTAGTTTCAAAGAAATAACAAACTAAATTAGTGAATGTTATAGGTTGGGGGGGTGGGAAGTCTTAGTGCTGGATCCCTTAGAAAGACTCTTGGCTTTGCATTTCTCTCTAATGCGCCTTGGTTTTGTTCCCAAGCTACATCTGTCTTTTTGGCCCAGGGTTCTGTCTGTTTCCCATTTCTAACTGCTTCTCTTCCGTCAGTCCCAGCTTCTCTCTGTTCTGTGAAGGTGACTATATTCCCTTAATTTCTTTTTCACGATCTTAGTCCTTTACCATTGAATGTCAATGTGAGTTAGGTATCTACTTGCCCTTTGTGCCTTTGACAATCTCTACGTTGTGCCTGTGAAGTACGTCCTGCTCCTTTTCCATAGCTCAGTGCGTCTTCATGAACGCTTTATATTTAGATTATCCCTCTGTCTGCATCTGTTTTCCTCTTACACACTACCAGAGACCCTCATGCTATATTCAGGCCCTTCAGAACTAAATTATCTGCTTTATAAAGCCTTGGTGCTTCATTGTGGACTTCTGACATCTTTCCTTCTTGTCTCTCCAGATGCCTGCTCCAACCAGTATCCCACGTAGTGAAGGCTTTAATACACTTCAGCCCTGGGTTTGGCTTTCACTTAGAATGGCTTGTTATTTAAAGTAGAGAAGAGTATGAGTCTTTGTTGCTTTATGAGTTCTGACTGTTCCTAATTTTTGAAGAGAGCAGCTTAATTCCACTCTTCCTATCACTTTGCCCAACAACAATGGACCTCACATTTCACTCCTCTTTTCAGCTTGTACCACCACTCTGGCCAGACATATTTCATAGATTTTGTTTCCTACTTTTAGGCAGCCACACACGTTAATTGATGGCCCTGAACTGGTGTTTTAACAGCAGCACAATGTGTAATTTACAGTGCAGTGACCAGCGTGAGGGAAAAGCCTCATATAAAAGGAGCATGAATGGTACTGGAAATTGTAACTAACAACAGACTAGTTAAAACAACAGTCTTACGGTTTTTGTCTGCTTTCTACCAGTCCAGAAATTGTGCAGAGTTCTCTTGTTAAATCTCTAAGAATGCAACACTGAAAGATCCTTGGATACAGAAATTGCTGAGTACACACTAATGGTGCCACAGTGTCTTTGCTCTGTGCCAAAGCAAATTTCTGTGAGTTATGTAATTCTCCTCCCCAGGATCTGAGTTAGGTAAAATGTTCTGCACATACAAGTTGCTGTAAGAGCATGTAATCTACAAGGTCCTGGAGTTTATCAGAATTCAAATGGCAGACATCATGGCATCGGATTTCAGAAAGCCCTCCATGGAGGGCATTAGCCAGCTTGGCTTGTAATGTTAATGCCTTTGCTTATTGACACTGCATGAGCTTCTAATTTTTTATTTCTAAAAATATATTTCAGTCTTAAATGTAGCACAAGATGCTTATTTCAGAGCAGTCCGCAAGAGCTTACAGAAGGTGAACAAGGAATACTGTTTGAATTTCTCTAATGGTGATTTAAAAACATGTCTAAATGAAAAGCCTGTATTACTGTCCTCAGGAGATCAAATATAACTCCTAGTAATTCATAGATTCCCCATCACAATATCTAGAGTAAGCTTATGCTATTCCTTTTAAGACCTATACATTTCAGCAAGGGATCCCTGATGTCTTCATGGCAGTTTTTTTTTTTCATTCATAGATTAAATTACAATGTTCATAGCACATGCAAATACAAACCATTCAAATAAACATTACAGCTGCACAATCTGTATCCCCAGACTGCTGCCACTCCCTTCTTATTAATTAACCAAGGTTAAACTGACACATCTTGCAGCATGCCATAGTGGACTCTGGTGGATTGTGAGGTCCAAAGACAGGCAGGGATCCAGGCTTGTCTATCCCTCATTCATAAAGAGTTCACCTATAGGGTACCAAGAATAAGATCATCTCAGCTGAATACTGTAATATTAGGCAGTTGGTGTTTGTGTTGGCTTAAGAGTGGGGGATCTTTCCAATATCTCCAGCAGTTTCATTCAGAGACACTTTTTAATGGCAGGCAACTTCTTATAAGGTATTGCTGACTAGCTGGTCTGGAGAGGAGAAGTGGGATTTTCAGAAGTGCTCAGATTTGCTTCTTAATTGGAGTTTTACCGTTGACTTCTGTGAGAGCTGCAGAATTAGAACAACAGCCCTGTATGAAAATCCCACCCACTTACAAAGCTAAACTTCCTCTTACACTTTTTAAAAGGATAATCTGTGGAGCCAAGTCTGTGTCTTTCAGCATTTATAATTATGCAAATTTTCAGCTCTTGCTTTCCCGAGAGGTCGTCACATATTAACTTTAGATAATCTGATTATTGCTGGGGGAGTGATGTGGGCAGGGGAACATATAGACATTTACTGCTGTTTAATCTTTCCACAAGCTTGTTCTTTTCTGTGTTTGATGAGATCAGAAAATGGGATTTGGTTTAAACAAACACAGACTATGTTATGGTAGGCACCATCCTCTTCCACTCAGGACTCAGAAATAGCTTTTTATGCACTTAAAAGTACAGAGCAATCTTGACTATTTAACTGCTCTGTGTGGGAATCTACTGCTTCCCTCAATGACTGCCTCCAATCTAAACACTCTGGTTTGTAAATTACCTGTTATACCTCTACCTCCTGGAACTTCTTCCCTATCCAATGCACCTGGTGCTTACTTCATGAAACCTTTCCCTGCTGATTTCCCATGCATGGATTGTGTGTGGTATTCAGTAAGCCAAATCCTGAAGGCCTTATGAATTGTTACCTCATTCTTGCTTAGGCACATCTGCCACTGAGTAGAGTGGGAACTTTCCCTAAATAAAGATTCAGAATAACAAGTGAGGGCTTTGTCTCAAGGAGAGGAAGAGTATGTCTAGACTGCATCCCTCTGTCCGCAGAGGGATGCAGATTAGGCAGGCTGACATTGCAAATGAAGCAGGGATTTAAATATCCCATGCTTAATTTGTATAAAAATGGCTGCCATTTTTGCCAACTCAGCACTTTGTCGGCAAAAAGCAGCAGTCTAGAGGGGGATCTGTCGAGAAAGAAAGCCTTTTTCGACAGATCCCTTATGCCTCCTGCAAGGAGGTTTACAGGATCTGTCGAAAAAGTCTTTCTTTCTCGACAGATCCCCCTCTAGACTGCCACTTTTTGCCAACAAAGTGCTGCATTGGCAAAACACGGCAGACATTTTTATGCAAGTTAGGCAGGGGATATTTAAATCCCTGCCTCATTCGCAATGTCGACCTGCCTAATCTGCATCCCTCTGCCGACAGAGGGATGCAGTCTAGACATACCCGAAGTTCACAGAAACAAATATTTATCCCCCATTGATTTCTGTCAAGGAAGTCTGGTGGACGCTATAGCTGGGGATTGAAGACTACAGCAATACAAGTTTATTGAATCATTACTCAGGTATTGAAGAGAGTTTATATAAAGGGTGTTCTCATTAAAGGAAGAACAATTGTGTTAGCTTACTTTGGCATTAGATACTTCAGGTTGGTAAAATGTGAGGTAAAAAATATCATTTAAATCTTTTCCTCCTACTGAATGAGCTAGGCAGAAGTACATGATGGTGTCCAGCAGAATTTGGCAGGTGTGTTTCAATAGTTTATTGCTGTGGTTTTCAAATGGTGGGTCAGGACCCTGTAAGCTGAGTGCATGGGAAGAACCTAGGAGAGATTCAGATATCACCCAGCTGATTAGCAGAGCGCCTGTTAATACTGGGGGTGCACATCCCTACATACCTCAGTGCACATTACAAAATTTATTCCACACATGGTTGGAAAAATTAGACAGATCATTGGTTGCCAGAACTGGCTTAGACTTGCTAAGGCTTGGGGCTGAAGCTCGAGCCCCACCATCTGGGGCTAAAGCTGAAGCTAGAGAGCTTCTTCATTGGGCAACAGGGCTCAGGTTACAGACCCTCTGCCTGGGGCTGAAGCCCTTAGGCCCCCTACCCAGAGTAGTGGGGCATGGACTTTGGCCCTCCACACACCACTGGGGCAGTGGGTTTCGGGCAGGCTCAGGCTTCAGTCCCCATTCCTGGAGTTGTGTAGTAATTATTGTCAAAACAAGGTCCCGATGCAATGTAGTTGAGAACCTCTCATTTACTGGCTTCAATAGACTTTTAAGCAATGGCAGCACAAAAGAAATGGTTGATATTTGAATCTCAGTAAATGATTATTAGTAAAAGAAGTGATCAGGTTTTAATGCCTTTCTGTAGTGGTTAAATCACCTGATGATGAGGCATGCGAGCTCTAGGATTCTGTTCCCAACATTTAATGGATCTTTAGTGATGAATAGGGATGGTTTGAGTAGTTTGGTGTGTTGATGCCCGTTAACCTGTAGAACACGAGGCTCTTTAATTACCACCAGATCGGTATCCATTGAAGCTTTTGGAGTTCCAAAGGTGATCAGGGTACAAGTAGGAATTAGGGAGCAGATTTTTTTTCAAAGGCACAGGGGAAAGTTATGCATCTAACTCACTGAGAGTCCACGGGATTTGGGCATTCTGCTTCCCTTAACACTATAGAAAATCTCCCCCTAGAAGCTTGTGCAATTGCTGAATTGTCCCCCAACACCTATACACATTACTCAGGTCTGTCTATGGGGGTGGGGGGGAGAGAAGGGGAAATTGCCCCAGGGACTGGTGATTCAGAGGGAGCCCCAGGCCCTTTAAATTGCCACCAGAGCGCCATGAAATCCACACAGCTCTGGGGGAGGCAGCACTGCACTTCAGCCTACCCCTGGCCCCTCCCCTTCCACCAAAGCCCTGCCCCTTCTCTGGGTCCAGAGCTGGGGCTCCCCACATACCTTGCTCGGGGGTCTGCGGAAGCTGTGGGCTCCCCTGCTCATAATGTGGATTTGTCATTACACGTGTTCTGATTGCTAACAGGCTGCATGCAGTTAAACAGATAGATCTATCAGTGTGTTAAAAGGCTAGATACAGAACTAAATCATGCCAGCCTCTGTAAGAAATGCTTCTTGAAGAAGTTAAAAAAATGGGGAAATGGTATGTTATCATGTGCCCACCTGCAGCACAAATAATCCTTGATCAGAAATAAGATGTGTGTACACACACGTACACACACACACACACACACACACACACACACACACGTGCATTAGATGATACACAATCTGTGGTGCATTGTCATATGTGCACCCAACAAAGTCACAGGGGTTTCATTACCCCAAATTAGTCTTAGTTAATATATAAACCCTATGGTTACAAAGTTTAAAAGCCAGTAATGCAAGGAAACCAAAATCATGGGCTAAACTCTGCTTTGCGGTTTTGAGAGAACCACATCTCTGCAGAATTCCTGCTTTCAGTATGCCAAGCCAGAAATTTCAAAGAAGATCCTATGTGCTGAGAATTGTGGTGAAAAAGACATTTCCACATGACTGATATTTACAGCTTGTACATTTTTAGAGGAAAAATAATGTATTTACATATTCACTTCATTGTCCACAGTTAGCTGGAGTATTTGGAACACCCAATATACTGCTCTTTAGGGGATCTGGCCCTACAAACTTTGTGTGTGTGTTGAAGCTTGGGGGTGGTTTCACATGTGGAGTTCCTACTGGATCTGGCCCTTCCTTTGTAATATGCTTATAGATCATTTTTCTTTTGCATATCTGAGGGAATGTAGTAATGATGAGAAGATGTTGGCTGACAGTCCTGGGAGATGAAATCCACTATCCACAGAACACTTACAGCCCAGACATCAGAAATACAAGCATCTCTGTTCTGAGCTGCCAGTTTGCCAAATCTGACATGGAAGAGTTTTTCACAGGGGCGAGAGAGAATTCCAGCCCTTCTGTCAAGTCCTTGACTTCCCTGCTTTGGTTGCTGCCTAATGTTTATTATAGGCTGAGCCACTCTAGTTCATCACCTTCAGGAGTGACTGGTGCCCAACCACACGAGGTCAATATTATCTAGCAGGAATACCAACACTTCCATTGCTTACTGGCTCTTAGAAGACATTTAGGGGTAAATTAGAGCTAAATAATAGCCCAGAACACTGAGAGCCAGGACTGGTGGCTGTAAACAAACTTTATTGGTCTGTGGAAAAATTGGCCACACCCATGATAAGTGGACATCGAGCTAACTAAAATCATGCCAGATCACAGATGTTGCTGGGCCAGAGAGTACCTAGACTAGAAAGGTTTAACCTGGAGTTGTGTGTTCTGTGATTGTAGGCATTTGGACTTAGACCACCAAACATAACATCATTATAAAGTCAGGTAATCCACAAGGAAATCCCCTCTGTCTTTTATACCACTCTTTCTGTATATTACACATATCTATTTTATAAGCTATTTACATAATGTCAGTCTGTTATCTGAAACACTGTGTACAACACTATAAGCAATAGCAGTACACTCAGCCACAGCCAAAGAAGATGGTTATGTATGGGAGATTATTTTACATAAGAAAATACACAAGTGGCAATTTTATCATTTTGGAAGGATATAAACCTGAGATGTATTCCAAAGCCATTAACTGGTGCTCAGTTTTCCAGGTAATATTATGGACTAAGCTCAAATAGTCCTAGAACTATTTCTAATAATTAATATCTATTGTAAAGTAAAAGGCCAGATTAATTATTTCAGAACCTTTAAATAAAACCAAACTTTGTTAGGACACTTGACTGGGGTCACAAAAAATAGAAGAGAATCTCTCAATTTCTAATGAATAGTACAGCTTTCTCTTGTGGGTTTTCCATATCTCTGCCTGAATCACCTGGCTCTTCCTTCCACTCTATGCCCAGATTTCTTCAGACATCAAGTGATGCAAGACTCCTTTTCCCAGAAGTGCAGCCAGCTCCCTAAAGGTTCCAGAGACTGTATATATGCACATACAGTCACCTCCCCACCCCAGAAACCCCTGTTACATCAACAGTGACTCTCCTGACATTCTTCTCTCTAGGAGAATGGAAAGTTGTGCAGAAAGATGCTATGCGAGATTAGCATAGTTTTGGCTCTTGGGGGTATGTGGTGATCTGACTTCCAGTATAGACGTAGTGGTGTTGACAGAAGGCTGCTTCCATTTCTTGGGGAGGTAGAGTTCCTCCAACAATGGAAGTACCTCGTTTGTCACAATAAGAAGTGTCTATAGCAGTATATCTTCAGCACAATAGTGATGCTGCTGTAGTTCCATATTGTAGACATGATTTAAGTCTGAAAATAATCTCACTTTTTGATTGTAATCATTTTCAACCAAAGAGGATGTCCCATTGGAGGCTACTAATGCTGCTCCTTCATTGACTATAGGGATCATAGTGAAATGAGACTATGGGTGAATTTCAGGCCTAACATGAGTGAACAAAATTCATTTGTACTCAGTAGAACTTGCTTTTACCCAGGCTAAATTTGCCCCACCATCACCACCAGCTGCTGAGCCTGGTATCTGTGCAGTGTTTTGAACCAGGGAACAATACATTAGGAACAGTAATCAAAACCTGCCTTTTGGCCAGACACTGCTGTGTGCTGGGTCTAGGAAACCTGCTGGCCCAACACTTCGATCAGCTTTGATTTGCATCTAGGGTTGCCAGATGATTTCAACAAAAATACTGGACACACTTGACATTACATCACAATCTACATTACATCTTATTTAGAAAATACCGGACATTTATATTTTTTCATTTATATTTTCTCAATTTGTTTCCCAAACAGAAAGCTCAAATACTGGACTGTCCGGTTCAAAACTGGACACCTGGCAACCCTATTTGCATCCTCTCTTCCCTTGATGAAAATCTACATTCATGTCTTGCTTAAACAGTTCTCTAAAGTGCAGCAGTTGCCATAGTTGAAATAGAATCTCTGTATATTTGTAATAGCATTAAATCAAATATATAGCTGCAGTTTTGTTGAAAGAATGATACATCATCAGTGGTTTATCCTTCCATTTGATTTCAGTGGCTGCAAAAGCAATTAAGACCGCGCAAGCCAACTGTCTGCTTTTCTCTCCTCCCATTGATTTCTCATACATACGCCATCAGCGTTAAAGTCTATTTGTGTGACGTGGATTTTGCAGTGCCATGTACAAACTACAGAAGTTTACTCCTGAATCTGATTGAGAGGCTTGATTAGAATTAGAATTCAGGAATAACATAAAAGTGGGGGGGGGTTTCATGTTGATTGTTTCCTTTTGCCCTTTGCCATGCACCTTACAATGTGCATGGAATGCAGCTGTTTCAAGAATCAACATTTCCTAATCTGTCCATTCTCTGCCATCTTGATGAGTCTGGGGTTGATTCCCATCAGTGAAGTCACAACACAAGGCCTAGAGTAAAAGTCGACTACATGACAAAGGGTGGGATTTTTCAAAAGCACTGCTCCTTATTGAAATCAATGAAAATTTATGGTGGGAATGGAGACAGGTCAATGCTTATGAGATCAAATTTGAGCTAGACTTGGATGACAACATTTGCACATGATCTTTGCTAAAGTTTGCAAGTGTTCTTAATCTAGGGCTTTCTTATGGCCCCCTATATGAAGCATTCAAGATTTCATTGTGGTTAATCAGTTTCTCTTCATTGCAGTACCTGGAGAAATATTTGAGTGAGTGTTTCTGGGTTTTGTTTGTACATTTTAAAGATTTTGTGTGGTTTAATTGGGATTCTGGATAGTCACAGCTCTCATTCAAGCCTGTGTGCTGCCCCACCAATGTATATCAAACCCGACCTGGAGGTGCACCCCTCTGGCCGTGAAAGGGAATGTGGTCTCCAACACCCATTGCAACCTCCGCCTCTCCTGAGGCTGCCAACAGGTGCAGATTGTTTTGTAATTTGGACATAATAAGCAGTGCGCTGATACCAGTAAAGTCCTCTCTGAGGCCGCCAAACAGCCTTCAGATGGTAATGTTTATTCACTGTCAGTCTGGACAAGATTGAACTTGACAATGTAAAGATGAAAAGACTCCTTTATTACTAATTGCCTGAGTCAGGCAATCCCTCCAGTTTCCATTTACACTTGTGGGCTAAATTGTGTCAAGTCCCTGCACAGGGGAAAATTCAGGGCCAAACACAAATGTAACTCCTGCATTCAGAAGAGTGCAGGGACTGTTTCTCCCGACTCTGCTAAGAACACCTGGCATGTTGGAAAGGGTCAGGGAAGTGGTTGCATCATTCCCCCTGCCCCACATCCACACCAACCAGTGGAGTAGTCTCACCACTTGCAGAGAAATTAGCTACATCATGTGAAAGTGCCTGTAGTGCTAGAGACTTCCTAGTATCTATTCAGAGAGTAGTATCACAGAATCATAGAATCCTAAGGCTGGAAGAGACCTCAGTAGGTCATCGAGTCCAGCCCCCTGCCCAAAGCAGGACCAACCTCAACTAAACCATCCCAACCAGGGCTTTGTCAAGCCGGACTTAAAAACCTCTGGAGATGGAGATTCCACCACCTCCCTAGATAACCCATTTCAATACTTCACCACCCACCTAGTGAAATAGTTTTTCCCTAATATCCAACCTAGATCTCCCCCACTGTAACTTGAGACCATTGCTCCTTGTTCTGCCATCTGTCGCTACTGAGAACAGTCTTTCTCCATCCTCTCTGGAACCTCCCTTCAGGAAGTTGAAGGCTGCTATCAAATTCCCCCTTCACTCTTCTCTTCTGCAGACTAAATAAACCCAAATCCCTCAGCCTCTCTTCATAGTTCATGCCCTCCTACTCCCAAATCATTTTGGTTGCCCTCCACTGGACCCTCTCCAATGTATCCACATCCTTTCTGTAGTGCGGGGCCCAGAACTGGATGCAGTACTCCAGATGTGGCCTCACCAGTGCCGAATAAAGGGGACTAATAACTTCTCTAGATCTGCTGGAAATGTTCCTCCTAATGTACTCTAATATGCCATTAGCCTTCTTGTCTACAAGGGCACACTGTTGACTCATATCCAGCTTCTCAACCACTGTAATCCCAAGGTCCTTTTCTGCTGAACCGCTGCTTAGCCAGTCAGTCCCCAAGCATGCTGTTTGCCTTATCAGGAGGTTTAGGAGACATTCAGGGATAAGTGTCTTCCGGTGTTTCCCCTGCCATATGCAGCTCAGAGCTGTGTTCTGTAGGTCCAGCTGAGCTCCAAATCAAGGTCTGAAACCCGTATTCACACCGAGTGACACTTATTCACACATATTATCTAGATGACTCAATGGGAATTGGAAAAATCAGGTCCTCAGAGAGCAGCACAACATTTTTTAAATTCACTCTTAAAAATGAAAATTTGAGTCTTTTCTGAGACCTGTGATTCTGAAGTTCCCCTTGCATGACCGGTGTAGCGCAGTTCCAGGTTGGCCAAAACACCCTCCTCTGGCATCAGTGAAATATTTACACACACACCCCATTTTTATATACATTGTGTTCTATGAGCATACACTTACAGTAAATCCTTGTATTTCAAATCTCTTTTATACATTTGTCTGTTTGTACATGAATTGGCATCAACCAAAGTAAAATCCTAGGTGAGAGGCTGATGCCATTAAATGTGCAACATGTACTGCTTTGTCATAAACAGACAATAAGTCATGCTGAAATGTATGACTCGTACTAAGAAGATATAGTGGAATATAGAGTTTGTTTACACTAGGGAGACTTCTGTGTATTTAAGTTGTAATTGTTTCAGGACCATTCATTCATAAGCTGACATGGGTACATTCTCCCCCTTCCCCCATGATCATTAACCTAAAAAATAATGAATTTGAACATAGAAAATATTGTAATTTTCTTTACAAATTAGCAGTGAGTCATGAATTAATGAATGGTCCTGAAACAATTACAGCTTAAATACACAGAAGTCTCCCTAGTGTAAACAAATTGTATTTTATACTATCTCTTCTTAGTACAAGGAATACATTTCAGAAAGTTTGTCCTCTCATTTCACGGGACCTTGGACCTTTACAATGGTGGGCCCATGTTTCTGAAATTCATGCCTGCCAGAAATGTATTGAAGCGTGATTGGGGAGACACACACACACACACAGAGTTCACATGTACGAAGACTTGCTGGTGAGCTCTGAAATCATAGGCTCTCAGGCAATTAGCATGTTTCTTTTCTTTTTTACCTGTCTTTAAAGATGTGGGCTGCTGGTGTTTTGTTCTGAAGTGGAAATGTTAATTATCCCAATGTAAGCAGGGCATCCAGATTCCTCAGTGATTATGACTAATAATCCATATAACATAAATCTGGAATGATAGCCTGTAATTAATAATTCTGATGAAAAGCATGTATTAGCTCCGTGTTTAGGATCACAGGATTAGAGTATGTAGAGACAGAAAGGACCTTTTAAATTATTATTAAGTACATCCTCCTCTAAGAAAGTGATCTAGTGCCCCTGATTGAACATATGTTCCGTATTAAATGGTATCACATTTGACCTTAACCAAAGGCCAAGCTACTAATAATATCTAACTTAAATTGTGCTATGTACATTCCATGAACAAATCTGCTTTATACATCAAGATAATTTTACAGTTACGAGTACTGTGTGTGCAGTAGTTGCAGCAGTTTTTCTCAGATTACTAAATAACTGAGTATGCCCTGATTAGTCCCTTTTATGGAAGCAGCTTATAAAACAGAATTTTTAGCTGCTTAGCCTCATCCACCAGGTAAAATTTCCAGGTATTCCTGGGGTCATGTTAAGTGCAATGAGATAAATTCTGCTTTTACAGTCCACTTTGAAGCCAAATTCTTCTCTAGGTGTAACTCCACTGAAGTCATAAAAAATGTGAAAGCAGACCTGCAAGCAATTAGGCTGGTGTGCTAAGTGCATTTAGCACATTGGTTTCCTGTGCCTAGTCCCTGTGACAGACAATTTTGTGATGCATCATCATAAACAAACACTGCAATTCATCCATCACCAGCAAGAGTAACTTTAGGCATTCATAAAGGTTGGTTGTAAAGGTTCATAGGTAGAGTGTGTGCTTATTGTACACATACTCATGACAGGGCCAGTGGTACTGATAAGATGCTCTGATAGACTTAATCTTATGTGATGTAAATTGAAGTTTGTAACAGTTGCCAGTACTTCACCACAGTAGTACATCATGTTATGCTTCTGGGTCTAAGGGTGTCCCCTTGACTATATGTATATTATAAATCCACGCAGCTGGAAACATTGAGATCTGTTGAAAGCTTTCCCTGTGTAAAACTAGTTATTAATGTACCACACACATACACAACAGATAAGTAGTAGTAAACAGTTTTAATCTCTTCATTTTGGGCAAAATGAAAGCTTTGAAAGCTGTCTGACACCTTTGTAAAATCAGATCTGGAATTTTTTGAATGGCTCACATGGTTCCTGAATCTATTAAACACTTCTTTTCTAAAGACATTTGCTGGATGGAGGTAATATACTTTGAAGACAGTAAGTACCAGCTCTGCAGGTGAACTGGTAAACAATCTCTCTCAAAATCTGCTTGTGCCAGACTTTGGCTGAACAAGCATTTGCATTTAGTTCAACAACAGCATAGGAACCAGATGGGAAAAGGCGAGCTGCAGTAACTTTGGCATTTTGAGGAGAAATGCTGTGGTGCAGAATTTCTGCTTCCTTACCAAATATTATTGCTCTTCAGCTAAGATCTGTTCACATCCAATAGAGAACTATGTGGGACTTCTATGCTGTTCTCTTTCAGAATGCTTAAAGTGACACAGTTAAAGCTAGTGCCTAACATCCTGCCTTCCTGCACCCAAGTATGTACATAAAAAATAAAGCCCTTTTGAAACAATTTATTTTTTAAAGATTAACTTTGCTATATATGAGGTTTGCTACATTTTTACATAGCAGAGTGCACAGAAGAAGTGTGTGTGGGGGGAAGCACATGCTAGAGCAGTGTTTCCCAATTTTATTTGGCCACGGAACCCTTTTCAACTTGAAAGGATTTCAAGGAACCCCTAGAGTTGCCAGGGTAAAATTTGTCGAGCAAAAAAAATCCCAGGTCCCACTGCAATTTGTCAACCAAAAAAAGACCTGCCGGGTCCCGCTGCAAAAAGGCTCTGTCTCTTTAAGAGGGGTCAGGGGAGTGCCGAGTTCTCGCAGAACCCTTACTTTTGCGGCGCACCAATTGGGAAACACTGTGCTAGAGGAACAAAGGGTGGCCCCTCCCCTTATTGGCCAGCCAGTCAGGAGGAGAGCTGGTTAGTCCCTTGCTCTCCCCTTTTATTAACATAAACCATAGCTAAGGCCATGAAGGCCAGGCTATGTCTCTTCCTTAGTTATCTCTCCACTATCTTTCTTTTTCATCTTTTTGCATTCTCTTAACACCCTTTTATGGATGCAGAAACTAAGATGCAGGACAGAGAGGAATAATTAATTTGGTCACACAGTCAGTGGCAGGGACAGGGGTAGAACCTGAGGTAATTTGTGCTGCTGACTTTTTTCTAATGGACCACTCTGCCCACACACACTAAGGAGATTACTCATTATATTGAGTGCTGCAGTGTATGTAATTGTTGATCATGGTGAGAGAAAGGGAGGTGGGAGAGGGGGAGAGGTATTGAATTCAGAAGCAGATTGCAAACTCTATATAATCACAAAGGCTCTTACAGGGCTCACTTGTGTGAAATTCAGTCTACACACATGCAATAAATATGTTAATCAAATCATACATTAGCCAATTTGTCTACAGGGAATATATTTGAACACACCTGATTCAGCTTTCTATCAAGTGTGTGTCTGACTATAGAGATGTCTCATTAACCAATACCAACTTTTTAATTGAAGATTTTAAGAGGTATTTATCTTCATATATAAAACTAGAGGTCTTCACTAATTTGAAATGATTGAATGTTCAAATACAATATTAGTGGTTTTTTCTAGTGATCATAATTTATAGATTGGCTTTTTATATAAAAATCAGCAGCTCATATTTAAAGTAGAAAACAGAATTTTAAGTACTAAGATCTGATAAAGGAGGATTAATTTTAAACCCTTCTTTCCATGTACAAACACTGAATGTTTTTTTAAATGGCAAGAGTGCACTAAGACAGCTCAATACCCAAAGACATACTAGTATGTATTTTTCTTAGACAAGGCACAACCTCGTTGATTCAAAATCCAGGTGAGAATCCTATGTATATGATGGGAATATTGAGCCCTAGAAATCTTTAACATAATCCAATGAATAACTCAGGAACCTCAAATTCCGACAAATGCATGCCACAGGAGCTTAAGCTCTATTAATAATGGTGATTGCATAATTATAAAAATGTCTAACCTGGTGGACTGTAAAGCTCCAAACCTATAACTATTAATTTTGTTAATAGTACACCCCATATGCATGGATACATGCTCTTCTGGGCACAGATGATGTGACGGCTACAAGAGTGATCTTATGCATATTAGTGATTCATTTGAGTTCAGTGGGAATATTCTCCTGCATAAGGTTTTTGTTGTTTTTTGTTTGTTTGTTTGTTTTTGGTGAGGTGTTGCAAATTTCTGGAGCCAGCTGTGTCAATGAAAAATATTAAAATAGCTGAGTGGTTGGTGAATTTTCAGTCTCTAGACTCCCTTATGTCCTTTTGTCCATTTTAGATACTTCTGGAAAGTTTTCAGTACCTGGGAATCCCCATCATTGCTTAGATCTTGGATACATTGAGGCTGAGTTATTCCCTGATAATTTCTAGAATATAGATAGAATTAGAGGAATGATTTTTTTCCTACTGATTCTATGGGGTAAGGTGAACTAGAAGGAGGTCGTTGCCAGACTACTTTATTTATTTCAGCACATCCCTGGAAATGCTTTTACAAAGGCATCTTGTGGCTTACATCAAGAGTTTTCTAAATATTTTTGGAGGGGCAAGAAAACTAAGATCTAGATTAACAAACTTTGGTTAAGGAAGGCGAGTGGGAGGAGGACAACTCATTCCTAATCTAATATTTTTTAAGCTTCTGCACCTGGATGAATACTATCTGGCTAGGTGGGCCAGGCAGAACAGAAAGTACCTGCAGTAGGAAGAATAGGTTTGTCCTATCCTGTGTCCCATTCATGTCTCAAGCTATGGGTACACTAGCACTTTCTTGGTATAATTTATGTCACTAAGGTGTAGGGAAAAAACATCCCCTGACCATGATAAATTACACTGAAGTGGACAGCATTGTGTGTCCTGCCAACATCGCTATCACCGCTTGTAAGAGATTAATTATGTCACAATCAGAGCTCTCTTCTGTTGGCATTGAGAAACTACACAAGCTGTACATTACAGTGGCACAGCTGTACTAAGCTAACCACAGGTTGGATTTCCCTGGTCAAACTAGAGGAGGTCTCCCACCAGCCCCCAAGTCCATGCTGCTGCCAGGCTGCCCTTTTCCCCAAACTTGTTGGGCTGCTTGCCCAGCTGCTGCCAGCTCCCTGAGCAGAATGGGTTCCAGCTCCTGCTGTTCACAGAGGCTGCTGCAGGGCTCTGGTTCCAGCTTCCCGCTTCAGGGGGCTGCTGCAGGGGCACCGGCTCTGCATTTCTGGAGGCTGCCAGTGGACTCTGCCCCATGCTGCTGTGGGGCTTTGGCCCTGGGCTGACACAGGCTGCCAGGGGAGTCTGGCCCCAGCCCCATGGTACTGTTGGCTGCCTTGGGGCTCCAGCTTGACCCCACTTTCCCAGGGGCTACCATGGGGCTCCAGTCCCAGCCGCATGCTGCAGAGGGCTGTTGCAGGGCTCTGGCCCCAAGATCCTAAGGATTGTCAGGAGACTCTGGCCCCACACTGCTGCGGGGCTGCCTTGGGGCTCCAGCCCTACCCCCCTTTTTCAGGGACTGCCAGGGGACTCCGGCCATGGGTTGCTGTGGGGGCTCCAGTCCTGGTTCTGTGCTGAGTTATTCCCTGATCGTTATTCCCCTAACCATCCCGATGTGTAGCAAGAGAGTCAAACATGGTAGGAGACCGGATTGGCTTACAAGGGAAATCCTTGGTGAACTTAAGCACAAAAAGGAAGCTTACAAAAAGTGGAAACTTGGACAAATGACCAGGGAGGGGTTTAAATGTATAGCTCGAGAATGCTGGGGGGTTATCAGGAAGGCGAAAGCGCAAATGGAATTGCGACTGGCTAAGGATGTGAAGGATAACAAGAAAGGTTTCTACAGGCATGTTAACAAGAAGAAGGTGATCAGAGAGGGTGTGCGGCCCCTACTGGATGAAGGAGGTAACCTAGTGACAGATGATGTGGGGAAAGCTGAAGTACTCAATGCTTTCTTTGCCTCTGTATTCACGGACAAGGTGGGTTCCCGGACTAATGTGCTAAGTGGCGCAAGATGGGATGAAGATCGACAGCCCTGAGTGGGTAAAGAACAGGTTAAGAACTATTTAGAAAAGCTAAACGTACACAAATCCATGGGTCTGGACTTAATGCATCCGAGGGTACTGAGGGAGTTAGCAAATGTCATTGAGGAGCCTTTGGCCATTATCTTTGAAAAGTCGTGGAGATCGGGAGAGATCCCGGATGATTGGAAAAAGGCAAATGTAGTGCCCATCTTCAAAAAAGGCAAGAAGGATGATCCAGGGAACTATAGGCCGGTCAGTCTTACCTCGGTTCCTGGAAAAATCATGGAAGGGATCCTTAAGGAATCCATTTTGAGGCACTTGGAGGAGAGGAAAGTGATTAGGAATAGTCAGCATGGATTCACAAAGGGCAAGTCGTGCCTGACCAATCTGATTAGCTTCTATGATGAGGTAACTGGCTCTGTGGACATGGGAAAGTCAGTGGATGTGATATACCTTGACTTTAGCAAGGCTTTTGATATGGTCTCCCACGATATTCTTGCCAGCAAGTTAAGGGGATGTGGATTGGATAAACGGACGGTAAGATGGATAGAAAGCTGGCTAGAAGGCCGGGCCCAGCGGGTAGTGATCAACGGCTCGATGTCAGGATGGCGGTCGGTTTCTAGCGGAGTGCCCCAAGGTTCGGTTCTAGGACCGGTTTTGTTCAATATCTTTATTAATGACCTGGATGAGGGGATGGATTGCACCCTCAGCAAGTTTGCAGATGACACTAAGCTAGGGGGAGAGGTAGATACGCTGGAGGGCAGGGATAGAGTCCAGAGTGACTTAGACAAATTGGAGGATTGGGCCACAAGAAATCTGATGAGGTTCAACAAGGACAAGTGCAGAGTCCTGCACTTGGGACGGAAGAATCCCAAGCATTGTTACAGGCTGGGGACCAACCAGCTAAGTAGTAGTTCTGCAGAAAAGGACCTGGGGGTTACAGTGGATGAGAAGATGGATATGAGTCAACAGTGTGCCCTTGTAGCCAAGAAGGCTAATGGCATATTAGGTTGCATTAAGAGGAGCAATTGCGAGCAGATCCAGAGATGTCATTATTCCCCTTTATTCGGCTCTGGTGAGGCCACATCTGGAGTATTGTGTCCAGTTCTGGGCCCCCCACTACAAAAAGGATGTGGACGCATTGGAGAGGGTCCGGCAGAGGGCAGCCAAAATGATTAGGGGGCTGGAGCATATGACCTATGAGGAGAGGCTGAGGGAGTTGGGTCTGTTTAGTCTGCAGAAGCGAAGAGTGAGGGGGGATTTGATAGCAGCCTTCAGCTTCCTGAAGGGAGGTTCCAGAGAGGATGGAGAAAGGCTGTTCTCAGTAGTGACGGATGGCAGAACAAGGAGCAATGGTCTTAAGTTGTGGTGGGAGAGGTCCAGGTTGGATATTAGGAAAAACTATTTCACTAGGAGAGTGGTGAAACACTGGAATGGGTTACCTAGGGAAGTAGTGGAGTCTCCATCCCTAGAGGTGTTTAAGTCTAGGCTTGACAAAGCCCTGACGGGGTTGATCTACTTGGGATTGGTCCTGCCTAGAGCAGGGGGCTGGACTTGATGACCTCCTGAGGTCTCTTTCAGCTCTATGGTTCTATGATTCTATGCGCTGCCTCAAGCTGAGTGCCGACCCTGTTTTCCTCAACCCTGGCTGTCCCTCCTGCCCTTAGGCTCTCAGGCTCTCTGATCCAAGAGCATCCGTAGTCCGGACCAGAGAATGCTGTTTTTTAGAGGTACAACCTGTAGTGTAGGTATGGCCTCAGTTACTGCCTTCCATTAGAAACTGGCTAAGCAGCACATCTTTGAAATATGGCCTACAGGTTAAAATATTTTGTGTTTTGCAAGGTGGGATGGTAGATCTCTCTCTCCCCATCTTGATTTTTGGCAACCCTGGTTTTCCCAGTAAGACCTTATTGTTGTATTATACCATGCTTATGGAATACTTTCTTAGCTGGTTGTTTTTTATCTATGTACTAAACAGTTGTATATTCCCACCATCTGTAGCTGCTCTGCATGTTCCTTTCCTTCAGATAAAACATTTATTTAAAATAGTGGTAATGTATAGTTCATAAATAGTAACTTTTTTCCAGGGCTATTGAAGCATTTTACACTGACCCAGGAAGCAACAGACCCAAAAGGCAGAAATGTCTTTTTACAGTTGGCTTACAGTTAAGTCAATGCTAAGCAACCACCTAAGAGATGAGCTAAAACATCTCTCACGTCAAACAAAAAGGTCATACAAAATTGTCCTTTGAAGAGAGCCTAGCATCACTGACTTTACACAACTCTCTCGTCATTACAAGCAGATAGGCCAAGTAACACACGCTTTGCAGATTTATAATGCATTCCCAGTAAAATGAGTAATGTTAGTTCGAACCAAGGGGTTTGATTTGAACTAATGTATCTCGGAGCGCACTTCCTGGTTCGAATCAGCTGGCGAGCGGAATAGCGTGCAGGCGAGATTATGCTAATGAAGCATGGGATATTTAAATCCCTGCTTCATTAGCAATTTTCGTCGCCTACATTTGCATCCCTAGTTCGAACTGAGGAGCAAGTGTAGACGTACCCAGAGAGATGAATGGGAGGTTTTGCCTAGGGCTGCAGAATGGAAAATGTTATCTGGATAATCTCTGAAAAGGTCAGAACTTGATTTAATAATCAGTGTTGCCAGTTCTTGCCATTTTTACTGTGAATTTCATGACATTTGGCGGAGTTTGTAAAGCCCCTGTTCCTGGAGATATGTGATTATTAGAGAATCTCAGCCTTCATTTTAAAAGTGAGTTTCTGGCCCTCTTGGTGGTTGAGCAAAGCTTAAAAACATGAATGGAATGTGCCCCCAAAGTCTCAAAAGCCAGAGGGCAAATATTAAAAAGCCCTCAAAAATGATGTCATATATCTTGTTGAGTTTTAAACCAATCTCATGAGTTTTGTGGTGTGAGGCATGATTATAGAATGCTTGGAGGTGGAAATATTGCCTTTCAGAAAATAAGCCTTATTCTCAGAGGTGTGTAACGCTAGCACTGGGTGGCGGGGGGGGGGAGGGGGAGGTGCTGGATGTTCAGGGCTATGCTAATGAGCTTCAACACTTTTCATTGTAGCTCACCAATTTGAATCAGGCCATCTCAGTGGGAATTAAAAGTTGTTCCTATAAAAGGAATGACTGGCAATCTCTATATGAGATGTGTTGATCCACAGTTCCGGCCTCCACATAATGAACTCAGTACCACAAATTTGCATTAATTGGCAGACCTAGCAAAGCAACTCTGGAGACTGATCGAACACTTCTATCCCAGAGGAAGACCTAGACCCATCTTGGTAAAGCAGCATGTTTGTGTTGACTGACTGCTGCCCTGTAGGTAAAGAGGGGACTTAATTCATGAAGGTGTTCAAGCTAATGCTTTTCACCAAAACTAACACTATACACTTTTAAGTTGAAGGATGTGCATATATACACATTGCTTCAACATAAGCAAATTAGCTTATTCACTAATTTACATGTCACCACGGGCAGTACAAAACTTGGCAACTGTGTAGAAGAGCTGTGGTGAGTACACAGCTACAGACTGCAGTCTTCCAGCCTATCTTTAGATGGGCTGGTTGGGTAGTCCCATTGGGACAACCGCATCCCACATATTTTAGAGTAGTCCTTGGGCTGCTCTAAATTGTGTCTTTCCTCACCAACAGAAGTGCCTTTCCTCACCAACCACACTCCTTATTTTCACTGAATGTAAGCTCAGGAAAACTGAGCAGCAGGCTGGGGGACAAAACGAATTCAGTGCAAACCTACTGTATTTTAAAAGGTCTTTAAGGGCCAGTGTTTTTTAGACTGCTTAAAGGATGGACATGAATTAAAATAATGTAAATAACTCTTGAGTTCTTAGAGAAACATGGTGGGTGAGGTAATATCTTTTTTATCTTGGAAAGTTTGCCTCTTCCACGCCAAAAGTTGGTCCAGTAAAGATATTACCTCCCCCACCTTGTCTCTCTCATATCCTAAGACCAACATGGCTCCCACAGCACTGCAAACTTCATATTTATTGGGAGACAGGCGTTTTTTAACAACAGTGAATACTTAAAATGCACTGTGCTTCCTATAGCCTCTGCATGAATCGTTACGTTCAGCTCTCCACCTTTCCATGGTTCTTCAAAAGGAATTGCCCTGGCAAGAGGAGGTGATGCTAGGGCAGCCCTACCTGTAGGCAGCAGACATGTTCAGCAGGGAACCAGGTTTGTAGCTCTCCCATTTTTTCACCATTTAGTTTTCTTCATTTTTGTTCTACTGCCTGTCTTGAGGGGAGGAGGCCTGGGGCGTGGCTCCCAAGCTTCTCTGCCATACTTCTGCCTCCACTACTCCAGCATTATGGAGATGGAGCCTGTTTTAAGCAGGCTTAGGTAGCAGCTGCTCCCTGTTCCACAATGTTTCTGCCAACCTTAGAAGCTCCGCTCCTTCCTATGTGCAAAAGGGGGTTACCAGAGGCCCCTTCAGGCAAGTAGCAGGGGAGGCCTTCCCCTTGCTATGTTATAGCACAGCAGTTCTCGAATTGTGGGTTGGGACCCCATTTTAATGAGGTGGTCAGGGCTGGCTTAGACTTGCTGTGGCCCAGGGCTGAAGACAGAGCCTCACCACCCAGGGCTGAAACTGAAGCCCAAGGGCTTCAGCCCTAGGCGGCAGGGCTCAAGTTACAGGCCCCCTGTCTGAAGCTGCCCACTGGCTGAGGTGGTAGGGCTCAGACTTTGGCACCCTTACCCAGAGTGGAGGGGCTTTGGCAGGCTCAGGCGCTGGTCCAATCTCCTGGAGGCTGTTTAGCAATTTTTGTTGTCAGAAGGGAGTCACAGTGCAATGAAGTTTGAGAACCCCTGGAACCATCACCAGGGCAGCAACAGCCCTTCCAGGAAGCCCATCCACCTTTTCAGATTTTATTTGTTGTTGTTCAAAAAGCCAATTTGGAGCGATCATCAACCCTGGTCCTAACTATTTTTTGACAGTCAGCCAACCCCAAGCATTGAAAAAGCACAATTCAGGCCCTGAAACAACAAAGAAATGGTCTTCAAAGCCATGGGGTTTTTTGGGGTTTTTTAAAATTAATACAGTTTGGGATTCCCCCTTCCCCTCCCCCCAAGTTTTGAGCCTGTATACTGGCCTGGGGTCATGTTTGTGAGCTTTTCTTTGCAAATGCAGTGACTGCAGCTTGTCAAAATAATTTCATTCAAACATTTTCATGTTGGAAAATGGCATTTTGTCAAAATAGACATTTTTCATGAAAAAATACTGTATTTCATTGGAATTTTCAGTTTGGGGAAATACAACCAACATGTTTTGAACAAAAAATTTAAACTATTTTGACCCTTGTAGACTAATTTTTTTCTGAATTTTTTCATTCCACAAAAAGTTTTAATTTTTCCCACAACAGAAATTCCATTTTTGTAATCAGATCTACTTAGATCACATTTGTTTTTCAAATGAGAGCTGAGATTCTTCTGTAATCGCATCACTCTGTGAGGCAAGCATCCAGAAGGGGAAAACTACTTTTCCCCCCCAATTATCAACTATTTTGTTTACAAATAAATTATCATTTCTTCCTTTAAAGCTACTGCATTAATCCCCAAATGACTCTCAAGCTGGATCAGAGTTTCAAATCTCAGGGCTTGTTTTCACTGCTGTGGAGATCTATACTGTGTCAGGCAATCTTCCTATGTTCAGATTAGCGGGTCTAGTAAAGACATGCTAAATTGAATACTGACGGCGCCCCCATTGACCATAGTACTCCTTGCAGTTGCAAGGAGTAAGGGAAGTCAACGGGAGCATTTCTCCTGTCGACCTCCCACTGTGGGGCCACCCCAAAAAATCAATGTAAGGTACATCTACTACAGCTACACAATTCTCGTAGCTAGAAATGCATATTTTACATCAATTTTTTCTACCAGTATTGACATGGCTTTAGTGGTTTGCTTCTTGCAATAGTTGATATTCTTCTGAATGCCCTGCCTCCAAAAGTTATGTGATTATAGAAGAATATCAGCTCTCAGTGTAAAAAAAAAAGGGGGAGGGGGGGTTTAGTGCATCTGATCAAAAAAATTGAATTTCTGGCCTGTGGAAAATTCCAATAGCTTAGCATTTATTTTCATTTGAAATGGGAGACATCAGGTTTTTTTGTAGAATGAATAAAAAAGTTTACGGGGAAAAATCAGTTTAGAAGAGTCAAAGTTTTAAAATTTATGTTCCTTTTTCCCTTCAAGGACCAACACATAAAGGAATAAATCTGAGCCATGAGAAGTGTTTTGGCTCCCCAGCTTCATTTTAAGTTTCCAGCTGGATTCTGCCTAGTTTCTGTTACGGTGATGAAGACACTGCTCAGTGCTATACGTGCATAGCAGGCAATAGCCGTGCTACCCCAATGACTAATTGTACAGCCGCAATATGTGTATCTCATCACACTCAAGGCAATATCAAGCCCAAGCTTAGTTAACAATGTGACCTAGAGCACTTGTTCTCCACCAACCATTTACTTATTTTCTGGGGATTAGGAGGAAACTTAGTGTTGCCAACTCTTGCAATTTCATTACAAGTCTAATAATATCTGGTGTTTTCTTAAAACTGCAGCTGCTGGAATAAGGTTATTATGGAATCTTGGCTCTTTTTTCTTTTTTTTTTGTAAATTAAAAAAATTTACATCTCTAGCCTTTAGAGCTGTGAAGTAAAGTTTGAACAGTTGAACCCTGAATGTTTGAACATCAGAATTGGAATAGTTGGAACCCCAAATCTATTATTTTTGAAATCTCATTTTTAAACTTATATCAGCAATATTGTTTTTGCTGGGTGCAGGTTATCCTACAGCTGTCTTCTGTAGTATTCTTGCACCTTTCCCTGAAGCACTTGATATTTATTAGGGATGGTAGAGTAACTGCTTAATGAATAAGCTGATATTCTTCAGTTAATGCTGTTGGTTATACTTTATTCTGCTTCCAGGGAAGGTGGCATTGCTGCAGCAGTGAAGCCTCCTCCCCAAGAGCAGAGCTGGCAGTCCTCTTTTTGCTGTGGGCTCTGCTCTGGAAGGTTTTGCTGTGGGCTCTGCAGTGTGAAGCTTATTTAAGCTTCACTACTTCAGAGCCCGCAGTGTGTGTACCACTAAGATTTTTAGCAGTTACACCAGGGATAGGCAAAATCAGGCCCGCCAAGCATTTCTCTCCAGCCCGCCTAGTTGATTAGTGGTAGGGTTCCCAGATGGTTGAAACAAAAATACCAAACACCCGCCCCCCTGCCCCCAAAAAAAAACACCGGGAAAAAATTCTGTTGAAGAATAAAACAGCATGTCCCCTTTAAGAGTGAGTGCAGGGATAGGAACAGGGGAGAGGTTGAGCACTAAGACCCAGGGGAGTCATTACTTCCCCTTGGTCTTTTGGCCGGCAGTCATTTTGTGCCAGCAGCCTTGCGGAACCAGGTAAGCATGGGGTCAGGGATCTGGGGGTGTTGGGCTTCGGGGGGGGGGGGGCAGGCCAGGCACTGAGTGTTTGTAGGGTTGCCAGGTGCCTGGCATTTTCGCCTCCAGTCCGGGGGAAAAAAATCAGAAAATACCAGACATCTTAGGTATCCGGTATTTTCTGAATTTTTTTACCGGACAGGAGGCGAAAATACCGGACTGTCTGGGTGAATACTGGACACCTGGCAACCCTAATTAGTGGAGGGTGAATACTTACAGCCACCAGCGTGTGTTCGGCTGCCCCTCCCCCCACCTTGCTCATTGCTGCAGCCAAGCTGCTCCCAGGGTTTTCCTGATAACTGTGCAGAGTGGGGAGGGCTGAAATCAAAGTGTTCCCCTGCCCCTGCACCCCATCTCTGTAGGGCAGGGGTCGGGGAGAGGGAGAGGCACAGTGGAGCTGCTCCAATCCGAAGCATGGATAGCGAGTGATTCAGAGAAGTGCAGAGTGGGGAAGGGAGGACACAGAGCAAAACAGATTTCCCTTAAAGAAACAGTACATGGCTTATCTCAGAAACTTTTCCAGCAGCAAACAGCACACAAACTTGTGTTACTGTCACACACTCCCAGTCACTGTCACAAACACATTGCCACACACACTCAGTCTGTGTTACAAAGTCTGTCTCTCTTTCACATTCACATACTCTGTCTCGCTCTGTAGGCCCCAGCCCCACCCCTTCTGCCTGAGGCACAGCCAGCCCATAACCGTGTACCAAAATTCACGAAGTGGCCCCCCTGCCAAAATTATTGCCCACCCCAAGGTTATACAGTTACTTATTAAACGTCTTTTAACATCTCTAATACTGGCTACTGTCAACAGTAAAATATTGGACTAGATGAAGCATACTGATTTGAGTCAGTATGGCAGTTCCTGTGTTCCCAGGTTTATGTAGGTTGAACCTTTCTAGTCTGGCACCCTCGGTACCTGACGATTGCCAAACCAGACAATTTGCTGAACCACGGGAGGTCAGAATTGTAGTGAGTGGGTCTCTCTATTTTTATTTCACTAAGGCGAATAAATAGAACAGTGCTTGCAATGCTGTTTAATAATGTAGGACTGTTCTGATATACCATATAAACCTACACCTAGCAAAAGCTTATCAGTTCTCTTCATAACAAAGTGTTAGTGTTGTCGCACAATTTTACTGTATTGGCACAAGGAAACAAGTAGATAAAGGATAAAAAAACATACTTACACTTGGCAGCATTACCAGCACTTCCACTGCTTACTGGGCTCTTAAAAGACATTTAAGGGTAATTTAGAGTTAAATAACCACACACAACACTGAGCGCCAGGACTGGTGGCTGTAAACAAACTTTATGGGACCATGGGCAGATAAGCAGATATCCACCTAACTAATATCTTGGTGGACCATGGATGATGTCGGTCTAGAGAGTGTCGGACTAGAGAGGTTCAACCTGAGGTAGTTCTTTCTGGTGTAACCGACAAATGCTTTTTTCCTACTTTGCTCTTTTTGCAGAAATCATTTCAGTTTGCTTTTTTCGTTGCTGCACAGTAAGATGGAATCATCAGTATTTCTGATAATATTGATGAGATCAGTTTTCACATGACCCCTAGTTTCATGGGTTGATTGTTGTGTTTGGTTTTTTTTCCCCTCTAATGCTCTGAAATGCAGTGCTCACACAATCCTGTCTAATAATGTTTTGTTCAGTGCTTGCCTATATTATAAAGCTCAGACTCTGGTATGTGCGATACTTAAAATTGCATATTAGTGATACAGCCTGCCCTGCTTGTACTGGAATGAGACAAGACTTGTTCTGTGCTCTCGAAGGTATGTGACTGACCCCCTAATGCTCTGTGACCTACCAGCCCATCTCTTCTCTGTGAAATACAGTCGGAAATTCCCCCCTGCCCTACTCCAGTGGGGTTCCTTAGAAATGATGTCACTGATACAGACTCTCCTTTGGGGTCTCTTCTTGTCTGGCAAGATATCTTTAACTGAGGAGATATTAGGCCTTATCAGGCTGGTGCCTGAAGGGCTGATATCGGAAATGAAGTTGCTGCTGAATGTCCTCTTCCTCAGGAATAAGATGTGGATGTGAGGGAAGCAAAGCACCTCAAACCCCTCAAACAACCCACATATAAGTACCAATTGGGGGACAGGCTGATAGAGAGCGTCCTCGTATGAGAAGCCCCTGTGCTTTTGTCTTTATTTCCTGCACGTGAGTCCACATGATTAAAGCCATAAGCTTACGGAAGCCTCTAGGCTTTCTGAGCAGATGACCCAAGGGACAGTGGGGGGCACAGAGAGTAGCTTGGTTTCTTCAACTCTGCCCACTTCTTTTTGAGCTGCTTCAGATCCCTGCCATCAGCGGCGGATATAGGGCAGGGCGAGCGGGGCGGCTGCCCCGGACCCCGTGCTTCAGTGGGCCCCGCGCACGCGCTACTACCTGTTGGCAGTGGCCATGGCGCATGCGCGAAATTCTGCTGCCCCGGGCCCCGCGCTTCAATAGGCGCCGCGCCCTGGACCCCGCAAAACTCTCATCTGCCCCTGCCTGCCACATAACATCTGCAGTGTGGCCTAGCACCCAAGCCTGAAAATCAGGCTGCTGTGATCATGGAGCTCCCCTGAGCAGGAGACAGGGACCATTTTCACCTCAAGCTCGGCCCCTCAGTTGTAACCGCATCCCAGCCATTGCCGTGAAAACCAAGAACTAATCATCTCAAGGTCCAAGTTCATGTATCTCTGCAAAAGGGTTAAATCCATTTGAGCCTCAGATCTAATGCTCCCTGGATAGTTTAGTTAATGCAGGGAGCTGAATGGTGACCATGTTGGGTTTATTCAGTTGTCAGTGGTTTGGCATTGTATTAACTCAGCAAGACAGATTACTGTTTGGGAAACATACGAGACTCAGAGAACTTGTCCCTAAAATCAGTATGGCGTGGTAGGTATATATGACAATTGATTATTAAATCTAAGTATTAATGTGAATCATACAAGAGTCTAGAAAAAAGTCAAGATTAGGTTTAATCCCAAAAAATCCAAGAAATTCAGACTGATCCGCTATGGCATTCTGAGGCAAATTTCTCAAGCTTCAGAGCCTGTGGCCCTTGGAAGTATGACACGTCTCTGGGAAAATCAAGCTTGCTGACAGGGAAGGGAGGGTAAAGGGGATGGTTGCCCTGGGGCCAGGTGATTCAAAGGCAGCTGCAGTGGCCAGAGCCCTGGGCCCTTTAAATCCCTGCAGGAGTCCCGCACCATACATTCTGGGCAGCGCTAAGGGCTGGTGTGGAGGGAAGGGGGACACACCATGCTTTGGGAGGCACTCAGTGTTGCCTGGGGGCTGGCATGGTGTGCTCCAGCCAGCATGGTGCACTCTGGATGGCACTTAGGGGCTGGCTGTCCTGGCCCCGCCCTTTCCACCTGAGGCCCCACCCCTTCAGGGAGCAGAAGCTGAGCCCCACCCTCAAACTTGTCCAGGGGCCTGCAAAGGCTGTCTACGCCCCTGCGGAAAACATTTATTTCATTTGTGCACGCGTGCGCGCACACATACACACATGTGCACGCACACATACACACTAGCTAAGAGTGCACAAGGATGTACGTGCTTGGCTAAAACTGAAGGTGTTGTAAACAGGTGTGTCTCTACTGATTTAGGTGGAGCTATGCCAATTTACATCAGCCGAGGATCTGGCCCACATGAGTGTGTTTCTATCTTGTATATCTAGGTTAGCCCCCCCTAAAAATGGATGACTTATAATGCCTTCAAATATTGTGTTTACATTGGAAATGCTTGACAGACTCTTAAATAAGCAGTGCTACCAGGTGGGCTTGTAAGAAAGAGGGCTTTTATAAGGAAAGGGTAGTGGCCAGATCTTACTACTTGGTGCATTTGTATGAGTTTATGCATATAATTTATTAGATAAAAAGCCACTTAACAGATGCAATAAAAGTAGAATAGATTTAAGTATCTGTGTGTCAACACAGTTTTATCCATGAAATTATTTTCTAGATATAGATGACATCCTCTGTTTTCATGTCTTGGAATATGTTAATAGGGCAGTGTCAGAATACAAATCATATACTTTGAAATAAATATATTTAATTTATATTATTAACAATATTTTAGCTTCCTGATTCTGCCTTCTGTTCAGTGAGCCTACTGAAATCAGCTGAAGCGTTGGGTGCACAATGAATGCAAAGTATTAAAACTGAAGAAATGTAGAAATCTTGTTTACTTTCCACTATTTATTCTGGAAATGTCCTGTGTTTCAGTTTGGAAAGTGAAGCTGAATTCAGTTTCATTTTGTGGTGTTCCTGCAAGTATTAACTCAGTCCTACTCCAATACACCTCCCCCCCTTCCTGCATGGGTTATCAGCCGTAAACCTAGACTTCTGGCTCTAAAAACTTGATCCTCTAATGCTTCAGCTAAACAATGTGATTGTGCTAGCTAAAAGCTATAGCAGCCTCATAAACTCTGGGCCAGCCATGACAGAGTGCCACACTTTACTCCAATCCTGCTTCTGGACCTGTACAGATGGAATCAAAGAGTAGTCTCCAAATAGACGTAATACTCTGCCCCCTGGATCCTTTGGGCAATGGATTCACAGTACTGCAATGGAGTTTACACATTTTAAAAAGGGTTTCATTGTTTTAAAATGTAATGTAAACATCTGTGTTCATACTAGGGGTGTGTTTCTAACACAAGTATGGGGACTGAACTGAGGTGTCAGTTTTCTTTAGCAGGATTCCGTGCAATGCTGCTGTGTGCACTGATAAGATTTTAAAAAATACAAATAAATACGAAGCCCTGTAGCAATAAATGAAAGAGCTGAGATTACTAAAAACATGCACAGTATTAAAAATGAAGGCATTTCAGACTGACCCTGCAACATGAATCATATCCATAGCCTTTTCTTTTATAAAAAGGTAGTAGAAACTAGTAGTAGCAACTAATTTCAAAGCACGGATAGAGATAGGATGTTCATGCAGAGATCAGGCCCTTACCTAGGTGAGTACGGATTGCTCTCCCAAGTAGTCCCATTGACTTCAGTCATTCTGTGGGATTATTTGCATAAGCAATGGCTATTTCTGTGAGCATGGGCTGACAGGAGCAGGTCCCTTAGAAATGTTAATTGATAACACCTTCAGCAACTTTGTAACATGTTGTTTTTCTTGTCAAGAGTACTGGATGTAGTACTGTATTATTCCGCCACCAGACAACTAGAAAAGAGAACTTAAGACGAGCTGAATATTTCCCCAAAATGTGTTGCTGCATTAATATGAGATCTTACAAGTATGAATCATGCATTTTAAACAAGGACAGCATTGCAAAACAAAATTCCAAGATGACCCTGCTGTTTTTCCCTTGACAGGCACTGTTGCTTATACACTTCAGAACAGCAATGTGGAGCAACCATTAAATTTTAATAACCAGTAGTATTCTAATTATCTTATTATAAGACATTGTCTTTGGAAAGATCAAGTAATTCTCCTAACCGTCTGTACATTAATATACTAACTGTTGTATTTTTTTCTCTTCCTTTTCAGGAACAAATTTGTCAGTCTCAGCTGATTTAATGCCTACATCATCATGGAACGTTTCAAGTGAACTAGACAAAGGTAAATGGAGAGAGAAAACAGAAAGCTGTAAAACCACGCTTTACTCCTCACATATTCTTTTTGACTTTCTTATTCAAATCAGCAAGTAAACAGGGGAGAAAAGTGGAACTAAGAAAAACCTCATTTGACTCATGATCATTTGACATTTAATTACATGCAATTCTGTGATTTTTGAAGAATGTTAGGTTGAAGGGTTCCTCCTCCAACCCCCATTAAAATGTTCCACATGGTAAAAATATTTCAAGATGTGAATGAAAAAAGTTTGAGACCTACCTGACATTTCACCTGGTGGATCTTAGAATCTGGACTCAAACTTAAAAAGCGCTGGCCAGAATCAGTTAGCCTGTCTGTGTTTATTATGGAATTTCAAAACATTAGATTTGTAATATGGATAAATACTTCTAAGTGTTTGTAAATAGTAATTAAGAGTTTGGACACACTGAAAGTCGGTCATAAATTGTGAAAAAAGAAAGAAATATATTTCTCATTCCCTTTCCTTTCATGAGTTATGCAGCATGGAGGATTTAAGCCAGATTGTTCAGTCTCTTTTAGCCTTTACTGGAAGTCTGTGATCTGCATCTTTCCAGACCAATCTGCCCTCATGGATACTTCTAATGTAATTTTTTTTAAGGTAGCAATGATATGATCTTTTTAGATAAGTTTGCCTAACACTTTCATTTAAAAGATCTTGTTTTTAGTTGCTCGTAACTTTGTCAGATTTTAATAATTTGAACTAAAATGTCCTATGGTCTAGGCCTGCCTTTTCTGAGAACAAAATTAGGGGAAAATATTTTTTGCCCAATCTAAAAAAATCACACATCTCTTTCATCTTCTTGTCATAGATGTACCTATTGCCATCCCTGTGAAATTCTTCCAAAATCTGGCCCTATTAGAAAACTCTGAAAAATCACAGTTCACACATCCTCAGTAGTCTTGTTAGAGTTTGGCTGCTAAATCCTTCAGAGATTTACATCTGCACTGAGCATGCTTCAGCCTACCATAGCCGGGGCTGGCCTTACCATGAGGCGAACTGAGGAGGCCGCCTCAGGTGCCAGACTGTGGGGGGGGGGCGCCACTAGGACCCAAAGTGTAGAAAATTGTGTCTGCTGCTGATGCATATGTATTCTCTCTGCTCTAGATTCACAGAGATGGTGGAGTGCTGTGCTGGAGGAAGGAGGGCACAAGAGACATAACAGGCAGGCAGGAGAAAAGGTGGCATGGGGGCGTCATTTGAGCTCCCCGCCTCAGGTGCCAAAATGTTGTGTGCCGGCCCTGACCATAGCTGCTTTGTGCTGCTGGCCAGACTACACATGCATCATCCTCACAGAGCAACTGCAAATGCTGCATTGCGGTGTTGCAAGGGCTCTGCATGACTTTCCCTGGAACTGCAGCTGATAGAGAGAAGTGCCAAGCAGCAGAAGTAAGAGCAGGAAGATGTCTGATGTGTACTCTCAATACTCCCTGCGCTGGCACCCAGGCAGCATGTAGGAGAAAGAAGTAGCCTTTGACAGTGATGTAGAGGTGTGAAGAACTGGTGGGGATGATGGCAAGAGCCGTGAGAAGAGGGAAGAGGTAGACTAGAACAAGAACTAGTTTTGTGGGAGGACTGAGATGGGGGTAGTCTGTAGAGGACATGAGTAAAGGGGATCAGCTTGTTTGGGGGAACAAGGCAGAAGTGTTTTGTAAGCACTAAAGCACAGGATTCCTGAGTCTCAATATTTCTCAGCTGTAAGCAAATAGGTGTGAAGTCCACTGGCAAAATGTGTCTTATCTCCGTCCACGGGTTGGTCCACAGAGGAGGACAACCTTTTGCTACGTCAGTTACTCTTAGCTCAAGTGGCAGAAGCCTATGCTATAGGTCTAAAATGTTTCAACACTGCTGATAGCTAATGTGAATGTCAGTATGGTTTCACATGAAGGAATTTCTGGGTTGGTTGATTGTTTTTTGGTGGGGGGTTTTTTGTTGTTTTTGTTTTTTTGAACATAGGAAACTACATAGAAAAGACAGAAAAAGTACATTAAAAAGCAGTCAGAAGTTAGGAAATTCCAGAATTATGGTTGCGTATGCAACCTTAATTTGGTCTCTTTGTGTGTATGCATTATGATACAGCCTCTATTAGGTGATCCCATTCTATTTTATTCCTTAGGACCTTTTTCACAGGCTTGACCACAATCTGAGGATGAATCAGGGCTGTGCAGTGAAAGAGACTGTTGTTTATAGTTGGGCCATCCGTAGGGGGATAATGCCCCCTGCTCCAAAATAGGCCCCACCCTGCCTCTTCCTGCCCCACCTCACCCCACTTCCACTCCCCTCTTCCCCAAGCCCCTGTCCCTGCTTGGCCCCTCCCTGCCGCTTTCTACCCTTGTCCTGCCCCACCACTGTGCCTCTTCTCCCAAGCCCCACCTCTTCCCAACCCTAGTCTGCTCCCCCCGCCTATTCCACCCTGCCCCCAAAGCCTCTGACCCCTCTTCTCCCAAGTGAGGCAGGGCAGAGTGGAACAGGGTCAATGGCACCTCCCAGATCCCATAGCCCCTGAAGCACCAGGACCCCCAAAGCATGGGGGCCAGGGTGGCTGCCCTGAACCATCCAAAGGACGGGATGGCTCTGGTCTGTAGGATCCCAGCTTTGTTGCAGAAATTGGAAGGTGTGTAGCTAATGAGGCACAGGACTGTAAGAATAGTAATGAAAGCCTTGTGGTGAAAACAGTTGAATGTTGCCCTGAAGAACTGGATTTTTTCCTGGTGTCTGCTGCAAAGTTCCTGTCCTGCTAAGTGAGTCCCTTAAACCAAACCTTTCACAGGTTGCCACCTCATTTTCTTTGTGCCCAATTCAAAACACCCAGGGTCTGACTTGCAGAAGTGCTGAGCACTTGCAACTGGAACTGAACAATCAGTGGTGTGCTTGGCCTATGACTCGCTTAGACCGTTTACAGGCATTGTACTGTGAGATTCAAGGTTATCTAAAATGATGACCATAGGAAAGTATATGGTAAAAGTCTGCTTCACTCTGTACCTTCTTTCAGTTCCTCAGTGTGCAGATTATGCCAACTAGAGCCAATGTTTCCTGCTATAGTACCAATATTTCAGTTCCAGCAGGAAGTGGTGGTGGGAGGGTTAATGTAGACAAGGCTCTGGCTGTTGCCACCATTTCAAGCATCAGGTCATTTTACTTCTCAGAGTAATGTTCTTTAATGGTGCTGAATATGACTGTGTCCTGTCTACACTAGCACTTAAGCAGTTTTCAGTGTTGTTTCAGTGGCACCCATTGGCTGGCAATGGGTAAAAAGCTCACTCTGCTAATCCACTTGGAATGCAACAGTTATCACCTGCTTGAGGTAAATTCTGCATTCCAAAGGGATTACAGCTTCATCATTATCCTCAGCTCTTATTGTCATTCCTATAGAACCATGCATTTACACAGCTAAAACATGGATTTACAGATGTGGATTAAAACACATTTGCTTCCCAAAGAGCTTAGTCTTAGAGCCTGAATCTGTATGAGAACAAAGTAACATACATGTTTTGTCTAGTAAAGGATAAAAAAGCTTACTTTTAAAAAACATGTAGCTACCATGTTGTAACGGATATGCTCTAAAACTCTATCCTAGGTAAGGCAAATAGAACTGTAGTACATGCTATTCAGTTGAGTTGAAGCCTAGGAGGAGGAAATTACATTTGCACTTCAATTTCCACCTCACTTGCACCTAAGATTTCAAGGAATCAGCTTTGACCCACCTTTCCTACAATCTGGCAGGGGATCTCGGAAGTCCCAGTAAAACATATTTAAATGCTTATAGTTCCAGCCAAGTTTCCCAATTAAGCAACTGTTCCTATTAAGTGTTTCTTACTGTACTTACTTCTGCTTGGTAGTTAACATCTCTTGCTTGAATATTTCTTCTCTTTGGTTTTTTAACATAGTATTATTAAACAATATTACAAAACTCAAGGAATAATAATTTTAAACTTTTCTCCCAGCTTGCTGGTTTCTTTATAATTGACTCACAACTGAGCTCCGTTTAAGTTTCAATTTCTATTAAATAAGCCAAATCGACAGCATTAAACCATTGCTGTTTATTCTTTTTAACAGGAAATGAATTTTAAAAGAGATGCAGTCACCCGTGAAGAGCTGTTGAAAGCAGCAATTGATGGGAGGGAGAAGGTGGTTTCTCACCAAATCCTTAAAACAAACAAACTACACGTCAAAATAAAAATAATCACTTTTAAAAATAGCAGAATCTCAGACAATATCATTTTTTCTCTGTTCTTCTACCCTTCAATTATGGTGGGTTTTCAGCAGGGAAGAATGTCATGAATGAAACTAAAAAACTAAAATGTGATCAAAAAGATATTTTATTTAAAATGAAATCTACTGCCATGCACACTTCAGAAAAAAGGACTTTGTGGTTAGGAGACAGCTTGGCTCAGGGGATCAGTAACAGAATATAAAACCCTTCACTCCTTCGTTACCAATTCAAATATACTTTACATGAGTATTATCTTTTTACATTAGTATTAGTTTTTCCAACAACGGGGAGATTTTTCGAAAGAGGAGCACAGGATCTTTTGAAAAATTGCTCCGTTTTTTTTTCTTTTCGAAAAATTGCCCCGTTGTCGGAAAAACAACATTGTCTAAACTGCGGTTTCATTTCGAAATGGCACTTGTTCGAAACAGCGTCAGGACGCGATTATGCAAATGAAGCATGGGATATTTAAATCCCCGCTTTATTTGCACTTTCAGTGTGTCTAATTTACATCCTTCTGCCGACAGAGGGGTGTAGTTTAGACACACGCTATAAGAGATGTCTGCATATCTGTCAATAGTTAAGGTGCGCATGATAGAGGGCACTCAAGAATACGTAGCATAGTTCCTGGGGTTTGTAAGACCAATAAAACTGCTTGTTGTGCTCTGCAAATGGCTTTTTTTTTCTGTTCTTTACATCCACTCATGATGACCACTATATGATGGCAGTTCAGTGTCTTATGTGAAATAAATTGGTAGTCTAAGTCCATCTCCTGGTCAACAAGTCTGGCATGTCATCAGATCTGGCCTGTAGCAACACAATATACCTTGGGATAACTAAGAAGGCCAAACAGATATACAGCTTTTCAAATGTTAGTATGCTTATGCATTACACCAATGTTCCATTCTACACTGGCTGCCAGAGAGTTTGGCCTTGTTACCAGGAAGTGAGTGACACCCTGCTTGGTACAACAGCCAGAGAGGTAACCAGAAATGATCCCCAATGGCAGAGATGGGGACTTGCAAAGAAGGAGATTTTACAGCAGATAGGATAAAGGAGAGAAATATATATCAGGAGAGAGGAAGGAGAGAGTGGGAAATACTACTTGGCATATGGAAACCAACAGTATCTAGGAAATCAGAGTTAGGCCAATTCTAAACACTTTTGAAAATCCTCCCCATAGTGCACTTGGCATCATCTCAGAATCATGCTCTCCAACTAGGCTGATTTGTAATTCTAGGTCAGAGGAGTATGGTTTAGTGTGGGAAGCAAATAAATGTTGTCGGAGCTTCACACCTAAAGTTTAATTTTCCACTGTTGTTGTACTTTCCAAACAGACACATTCTGCCCATGGGGTAGGCAAATTCCAGCCCATGGGCCAGATCTGGTCTTCAGGGTTAGTCCTTAGCATGCCCCCACCTCTATATTACCTGAACCTCTACAGATATTGGGAGATCACTGCTCTCATTGGCCATGGATTGCTATTCACAGCCAATGGCAATGGCAGGAAGCAGTGTCCTGCTCCACGCTACTTCCCACTGCTCAGATTGACTGTGAACAGCAATCCACAGCTAACTAGAGCTGTGATCACCTGATACCTGTGGAGGCACAGGTAAATATAGCAGCGGTGGCTCACCAGGGATTAACGCTGCGGGCCAGTGCTTTTTTTATTGCCCACACCTGTTGTAAAGTCTTGAAAGATGACTCCCTATTTTGAGGCTGTTGTCTCATGAGGCAGGGATACTTTGTATTTTTATGAAGATCTAGAACTGGGGTGGGCAAATTCTAGCCTGCAGGCTAGATCCAGGCTCTCACCTCTATATTCACTTGAGCCTCTGCATCTCGTTGGCTGCAGATCACTGTTTGTGGCCAATGGGAATGGCGGGAGGCAGTGTCGTGGTCCATGCCGCTTCCTGCTGCTCCGATTGATCTGTGAAGGTGCAGGAAAATATAGCAGCGGCAACCCAGCAGGGGCTAACCCTGCGGGCTGCCTTTTTTTATTGACCCACGCCTGTTCTAGCCTGTCTTCTGTATAGTTATAGCAGTGCTGCAGCTTCAGGACATAGAAAAGAAAATGACTTTCTCCTTCCTTTGCCATAGCAAGGTTTTGTTGTTCAGTTCAGGAAACTGGATGTCGGTGATCCTGTGAAAGATACTTACCCTTTCTGAGCCTCAGTTTGCCCTTCTATAAAACAGGAAGTCGTGTAGCTTAGTTGGAATGTTCTGGCCACAGTAGTACTATTGGTTCTGTTGTGGGACTATTGGTTGCAAAAGTAGTGGCCCGAGGATTTTTCTGCTCGGCTTTTTTTGTAGAACGCAGTGCATGGAGCATGCTATTTTTCAGAGCGTGCCCCTTTTCCCCCACTGGCATAAATCTATTATGTATTATAATAAACAACAAACCCATAACAAAGGATATAAAGCAGGTAGGCTATCACAATGGGAAAACCAGACCAGACTGAGTGTACTGGTCATGGCTGCTGAGGACATTAAGGAATATACCACAGGGGAAAAAAGCACTTGTTTGCTGAGGTGATTGTGAGGCTGATTAATGCGTGTAAAGTGCTTTGAATGTCTTTGATGAAAGGTCCTGTATCATAGAATCATAAAACGCTAGAACTGGAAGGGACCTCGAGAGGTCATCGAGTCCAGTCCCCCGCCCTCACAGCAGGATCCAGTACCCTCTAGACCATCCCTGATAGATGTCTGTCTAACCTGCTCTTAAATATCTCCGGAGAGGGAGATTTCACAACCTCCCTGAACAACTTATTCCAGTGTTTAACCATCCTGACAGTTAGGAAGTTTTTCCTAATGTCCACCCTAAACTTCCCTTGCTGCAGTTTAAGCCCATTGCTTCTTGTCCGTCCTCAGAGGCCAAGGAGAACAATTCCCCCCCTCCTCCCTGTGACACCCTTTTAGATACCTGAAAACTGCTATCATGTCCCCTCTCAGTCTTCTCCTTTCCAAACTAAACAAGCCCAATTCTTTCAGTCTTCCTTCGTAGGTCATGTTGTCTAGATTAGACTGTAATCATTCTTGTTGCTCTTCTCTGGACCTTCTTTAATTTCTCCAAATCTTTCTTGAATTTCGGTGCTCAGAAGTGGACACAATACTCCAACTGAGGCCTAATCAGCGCAGAGTAGAGTGGAAGAATGACTTCTCGTGTCTTGCTCACAACACTCCCGTCAGTGTAATCAGTGTGAAGCTGTATTAAAATGGTGACTGGTGATGGTTATTCTCTCTGGTACGCTCCCCTAATGCCATGCCCGAGCCTTGGGCCATGGCTTTGAAAAGTGACTAGTATTTTGAGTACCTTAGTTTTTGGCTGCCCAACTTGAGACAACTTGAAGGAGCCCGATTTTGAGCTGACAGCACTCCTGCTAAAAATCAGGCCCCTCAAAGCATCTGAAGTTGAGTATCAAAAAGCACTAGACACGTTTGAAAAGCCTGGCCTTGGATGCTAAGCTCCTTGGCTTTTGAACCCACAGAGGTCATATCGCAATGAGGTCCAAAACAATCAGATACACACCAGTCTTCAAAGGAAAGACCCCTCAGAATGGGAAACGCTTCACCATTTCTAAGGCAGGAATTCAAGAACCTGGAGGAGAAGCGTTTTGATGGGTGTATGTTCCACCTTTCATAAAGAAAATGAGGATGTATCCGCACAGGGAGGGAACATAGTTTTTAAGACAGGTTTGGAAATTCTTCATTCCTGTGCCAGGCAAGATTTCCTGCATAAATCCTGAGAAGCTTGTTAATTACAGCATATCTTTAGAACAAAATGATATTGCTTCAGGGCAGTTCTTGTCACAATTACAGGTTTAAATATCATCCCTTTTGGATTTCTTCTGGCTTTTTTAGTTCAAAAAAAGAAAAAAAAGTTGTTAGTATGTTGTTGCAAGTTATCCCTTGCTGACAAGGCAGTAACTCATGCAGAAATGACAGGTTTTTATGTAACTTTTTTTTTTGGAGGCCAGTGTGAAGTACAATATTTTCTCACTGAAATCTAGCTTTAGGGTTATTGATGCCTTAGATCAGTGTTTCCCATCTCTTGAGCAGGAGCTGTCTGTTTGATGTATCCCATTCTGATCTCCAAAATGTACTCTTGTATCACTTCCTGACAGAGTCTCACTTGTTTTTTGTCTCCTCTCCTGCTCCCTACCTCTTTTTTTTCTTTCCTTCCATCTACCTTCCTTCCTTCCTTTTCTTTCCTCCATTTCCCTGCTCACCTCTGTTGCCCCCAATCCTTTTTTTTCTTCTCCTCTCATCTGTTGATAACGTCCCTTTTTTTTCCTCCATCACCTGCACTGCCCTCCAAAACATAAACTCACTGACCAGAGAGGACTCTTGCTCTCTCTACTGGAAAGTATAGAAGTGGTTGGATGGATTTTTCTTTTCTGACCCACATTAGAATAGACAGCTAATGTTAGTGACCTTCAGTTACTTCTCCTTCTACAAAATGCTGCATCCTGTAAAGAAATAGCTGGTTTTACCTTTCATTGTGTGCCTGTTTATTTAAAATGAGAGAGGCTGGACTATGAAGAGGCGTCTGTGCTTAATACAGTGGAGGGATTGTTCAGAAGCAGTTCATCCTTGGGTAACGATAGCATCAGTAACACTGCCAAGGAAGAGTCACCTTTGAAATCTCTTACTTCCCCCCATTTAGCTATCATTTAACTTTTGCAGATGTAAATTGGAAAACTGGCACTTCTAAACCAGTCACACTCACTCTATAATGGACCAGAGGGGCTCCTGCAGAGAGAGGAAAGCCCAGCGCTCTATCTCCCCACTCCAAGGCTTCGTCTACACAGCTTCCCTCTTCCGCAAAAGCCTGTGCAAATGAAGCGCGGATTAGCATATTGCTGCACTTCATTTGCATAATTAATTAGGAGCCGTTTTTGCACAAGAGGTTTTTGTGCAAAAAGGTGCCCTTTACACAGCGCCTTTTTGCGCAAAACCCCTCTTGCGCAAGAGCCGTTCTTCCTGAAAAAATGAGAAAGAACGGCTTTTGTGCAAGAGGGTTTTTTGTGCAAAAATGCACTGTGTAGATGGCACCTTTTAGCGCAAAAACGGCTCATAATTAATTATGCAAATGAAGTGTGGCAATATGCTAATCTGCGCTTCATTTGCATAGGCTTTTGTGGAAGAGAGAAGCTGTGTAGCCATAGCCCAAGAGCCACACGTTCTGTCTCCGCAGCACTGCCTTCACCCTGCCTTCACCCTTTCTAGTCTGATGATTGGGAATGGCTTCTCTCCCCCAGAAGCCAGAGTGACGGTCTTTTCCAACACAATAGAAAAGGAAACCATGGTTGTTGATCATTTTTCTGTTTTAAAATGGCACAAGAGTAGGTCAAAAGCAATATCAGCTACTGCCCACAGAAGTGAATGATCTCCAGTGACAGCATCCTCTCAGCCATTAAAACGTTTGCATTTATGAATCATCTATGTAATTGGTCCATTCGGGCTGGATACTCCTCTCTGTCTCCGTACTGCAAGGAAAACTAATTTAGAGTGATCCAATTGGCAGGCTCATTTTGCTCCTCTGTTTCTTTCATTGAATGTGAATTGCATTTCTGCAGGGAGCAGGTCAGCTCAGACAGAGCTGCTGGGGCAAATTCTGCTTAGTCTTTCTCTTCATGGGAGAATCTCTAGGGGGCTGGTAATAGTGTCTCCCCTCAGCCCTTCTGTTGCTTTTCTACTACTCCCACACAGATCCCTGAGTCCTTGAAGAGCCTTCTTGTGCACCCTGCCACGGAATCATGGAATCTTCCCCTTGCATGTGGGAAAGGGAGATGCTCATATATGAGTGTTCTCTCACCCTATAGGCCTTAGATGCCCAAAATTAGGGATCAGTATTACAATAATGCAGGGAATGTTTTCAGATCATTGACTCCTTGCAGTCCCACTAGCTTTTTCTGTTGAGGTTCCAGTTTCCACAACAAAACAGCAGCCTGTGAATTTTGCAGCTGTTGTTTATCTACTTTTTGTATTTCATCGCTCATCTGTTTTGGCAAGGAAGTGTGAAATTAAACCATCTTGCCTGGCTTAGGAACCATTTTTGTTTTCTGACTAACAATGAGCCCTAGCTAGAGTTCAGACTCCTCAAAGTTCAGAACTGTCCAGAGCTTGGGTTTTGTTTTCAGCCTATTTCTATCTGACTCACCTCATTATTATTGTATTAGTGGATTGTGGGAGTGCTTAGAGGTTAACCAGATTGGGAACTCACTGTGTTGGGGGCTGACAGACATATAATAATTGACAGTCCCTGCCTTAGACAGATAAATACTTGATGGCAAGAGTCAAGATTTTCCATTGCAGGCAAAGGACATGTCATAATCAGTCAGCACTTGGTTAATTTAATGCAGGTCAGATCTTTGATTTCCAAAGGCATGTGCACCCAAGGGACTGCTAGGCATTGATCACGCCTCTCCCATGAGAAGTGGAGGTTCATTCATCTTGGTAGCAGTTATCCCATGTTTAATCAAATGTCATGGGAGTGAGGGTAGGGCAGGGAAGAGAGGAAGGAAGGAGAGTGGGAAGGGGAAGGGAGAGAGGAAGAGGAGGAGGGCTGGAGAGATATGTATTGTTCACGCCTGTTCCAAGTGACTATAGACAAGGCAAGTTAATACAACCTGATGCTGCATTAATTTTTTTGCAGAGTTCTCTCCATCCTGAGGATCCCTCTAAAAGGGGAGCTCCAGAGCTAAGAATTGTGGTTTTAGAGATAATATAGCCTGGAGCCAACGTTGATGTACAGAGCCCCTCTGGGACAGTTCTGTACTGTTGACGTGTACTTAGTTTTGGGGGTGCACAGCTTATTTTTCTCATGGTGAGAAGCAAGACCTGCCCACCCTACTGAAGAACTCAGAAGCGACTGTCCCTGTGGCAAGTGTGTCCAAGCAGGTGTCACTATCTGGCCATCAGTTTTTACTACCTTTGATCTAAAAAGAATTAAGCCTGAATGAGGAATGTATTAAAAAGAAAAATTGAATGAGGCCCTGTTTATTTGGCTCCATATCCTTTGGAAGCATCGAGATTTTCCCCCTGAAATCTCTGAATACGAATTTAATTCATATTACGAAAGGGAAAGAATTACAGCTTTCATATTCATGCACAATTTACCTTTTTATTTTCTTTTATTAGCTGGGGATATTCAGTAAATCAAGTTCTTTGGATGGGTCGAGGGATTCTGATTCTATTTGTGGGGTCCCATTAGAAGCCAAAGCCGTAAATTACTGCTACTGTGTTTGAAAATTTTCTTAGCTACAGTACATTAGAGCTTCTTGTTTGCTTTTCCACCGATGGAGAATATATTTTTATTTGAGCATTTGTTTCTTGAATGTCTCATTATGAATAATATTGGGTGTAAAATGTGAAAGTCATAGAACAAAACCTAAAAAAAGGAAGAATCCTAAGGAACATGCAGAAAGCATCATAAAACTGTTCACAAAATGTTTGACTTGTATTGAGGTTTTTTTAATCCCGGCATGGGTAATGAAAGTCTGACCAATCTACATAAGGTAACCATATATAATAACCTTTTCCTGGGTCATCCAGCTATCTTGGTTTGTTTGAAAGATTGATAGATCACAGGGTCAAGGGACGTGTTTTATTGTAAGTTTCTGTTCCAAATTTCCTGACATTTTTGGTTTAAAAAAAAAAAGGGACCTCTAAAAGGCAGAGAAAGGGCTAATAAGAACCAGATCCTAAAGTGATTGTATGTCAAAATGTCAAAAATAACAGCTTTTCTTTGACTCCATAGCATTAATCTTAAACCACATACCTTTACAAACACACTGTTTTAATAGGTTGAGTTTTTGTATGTGACCGTTTACTACAGAGTGACTTTTGAAATGACAACAAAATCCCTTGATGGTTTTCGGTAGTTTGGTTTATAGCCTGATATAGACATTTGTTTACCTATTCCAAATCACTTCTTTGTGATTAAAATTTAGAGGTCTCCTACTTGTGCTGTAAAACGAGATCCTGAGTAAAGAAAAGCTTCATTTCCCTCTTGCTGGCTTGTAGTGTCAAAGCTATCACCACAGCAGCAGACCTTAAACCTGCAAGTTAATTTACAGAAGAAAAGACTAAATGTATATTAAGGAGGAACTTTCTAAAGACAAAAAAGACAATGGGAGAAAATCCATGTGAGTTATTTCTTCAGGGTCCCAAGGGGTTACAACACCATAGCATTTTGGTTTCCTTTGTGTGAAAAAGAACTTGAAATCCTAGAAACATATAAAAGTAGTATTCAGTATTAATTCTGAGCAACAATTGTAATCTGCACTAAAAAAGTCATGAAGCCCCGGACAGCCAACAGAACAATAAGCGATCTTTAGATGGTACAGTCTACCATAAATAAGATCTGAAGGAGGAAAAAAAAATAATACCCAGCTCTAGGAGATATTCTGTATACAGTGTTATGTGCATGTTATACCGAGGACCTTGTTTCAACAAATAAAACTAAGCTGGGCAAGCCCAGCCAATAGTGAACTTCCTGTGGTCCCCATGCAGCTCGTATCAAATATTTAAGCTCAGTTCTTTGGGCCTCTTTAACTCTCTGATATGTTTCAGGCAGAGTTGCAAAATCATAAAAGTACAGGACCGTTCCAGTGTGTCATCATTGCTCTGCTTTTATTCATTTAAAACAAGGGAGAGAGCTACCATGGCTCTTTCACACATACAGAATGGGAAGCGACTGTCTAGGGAGGAGTACGGCAGAAAGGGATCTAGGGGTTATAGTGGACCACAAGCTGAATATGAGTCAGCAGTGTGATGCTGTTGCAAAAAAAGCAAACATGATTCTGGGATGCATTAACAGATGTGTTGTGAGCAAGACACGAGAAGTCATTCTTCCTCTCTACTCTGCGCTAGTTAGGCCTCAGTTGGAGTATTGTGTCCAGTTCTGGGCACCGCATTTCAAGAAGATGTGGAGAAATTGGAGAGGGTCCAGAGAAGAGCAGCAAGAATGATTAAAGGTCTAGAGAACATGACCTATGAAGGAAGGCTGAAAGAATTGGGTTTGTTTAGTTTAGAAAAGAGAAGATTGAGGGGGGACATAATAGCAGTTTTCAGGTATCTAAAAGGGTGTCATAAGGAAGAGGGAGAAAACTTGTTCATCTTGACCTCTGAGGATAGAACAAGAAGCAATGGGCTTAAACTGCAGCAAGGGAGGTTTAGATTGGACATTAGGAAAAAGTTCCTAACTGTCAGGGTAGTCAAACACTAGAATAAATTGCCCAGGGAGGTTGTGGAATCTCCATCTCTGGAGATATTTCAGCATAGGTTAGATAAATGTCTGTCAGGGATGGTCTAGACAGTATTTGGTCCTGCCATGAGGGCAGGGGACTGGACTCGATGACCTCTCGAGGTCCCTTCCAGTCCTAGTATTCTATGATTCTATTCCCCTGCCCCTTGAAAAACACAGCCTCTTCTGATCAGACCTGCTAGTTCAGGTGGATCCTGTTCAAATATGACAGATTGGCAGATGGACAAATGAATGGTGAGAATTTTTTAGCCATTGGGAAGTATGTTTACCTCTGTCTCCACACTTCAGTGAGAAATCCTGCTGATACCTTCCTTAGCATAACTGGAATAATTTAAATCAAAACTTTATTGAAAGTATGGAACAAACAAGTCAATTCAACACATTAAGACTGTTATATCTTGTCAGAGTAACCCAGTTTTCATGTAGAAATTTCCAACAGTCTGGACTCATAAGCTATGAAAGGTAGTAGCCCTGATGCATGTTGGATATTGGATAAAAACTAAGGTAGGAATAGCTCTTTATCCAAATCCAGAATCTGATGAGACCAGCATGGCTAATCCGCAATGCTGAATGAATGCCAGTGTTTATTTCCAGGTTATTGCTAAGAAATCTAGGCAATTGTGAGAGATTCCTTGGCAGTCCATGATATGACCAATGTCCACAGTGGAATGAGCATTTACCAGTTTAGACAAAGTCTCTCTTCTGTTTGATTTATTGATGTGCAAATATATCCATCTCACAGTCCCTGAGGGCCCATCTACACTACATGGAAGATTGCTGCTGCCACGTTTCTGGGGTTTGATTTAATAGGTGTAATATAGACCTGCTAGATCGAACTCAAAGGGCACCCCTGTCTGTACCAATACTCCTGCTCCTCACAAGGAGTAAGGGAAGCTCCTGTCAGCCTCCCACTGTGTGGACGGCACAGAAACGTGGTGTAAGATATGTAGACTCCAGCTACATAATTTATGTGGCTGGAGTTGTGTATCTTACTTCGACCTTCCAATGTAGTGTAGACCAGGCCTGAGTGAGACATTTTGTTCTTCCTTATCATCAAATTACACTTTAAAAAGGAAATTGGAGCATCTGAAATTTTTGGTGCAACCAAGATAAAGCTTCATGATTAGTTTGTGGAGCCAGTTTTCAGATATCATTGATCAGATAACTATTTTATGCTCCTAAATATAGATTTGAATTTCCAATTCCAGAATGAAACACTCTTTCTCTGGCATCTGAATTTTTGAAAATTTTTCTCCTTGTATCATTCTTTCAGTCTTTGAAAAAGGATTTGAAGACATATAATGATTTATACAGAATTCTGAGCCAGATTTGGGGTGTGGGTCTGTCGGTTGTGTTCAGTTCTACCTCTAGGATACGGCATATTGAATCTTCAAAAAGACACAAAGAGAAGGACAAATCAGACAACATTTCTATTGATAAAATGAACATAAAAGGGCCTAATTTTGCATTACCCTTATTCTCTAAACTCTTACTAAAGTCGATGGAAGCTTTGATTGTAGAAGAAATGTAATATCAGATACCTCATGTACAGTGTTATTGAAAAGACTATCACAATGTGGCAGGCAAAATCCTTCACCAGTCACAGCGGGTGTTGCAGCTTTAAGATGTGACTTTGAAAAGTTAAGATGGAGTAACCAGGGAGTTGCAGTGGAGATTAACATTCCTTGGGCAGAATGGCAAGCTTTTATTTTGAAAACCACCTGGGCTCCACTTAAAGCAGTAAAATACATAAGAATTTATTATGACTGAGAGTCTCCTATTTAACCAAGTCAAGACATAGCTGTGGCAGCGTATACCCGTTTTGCCTTTCAAGACACATAAATGTGGTATATTTTGTCTTTCCACAACTACTTTTAGTGCACAGCTGTCGTTATTCCATAACATCAAAACAGCACGAAGTTTCAATATAAAGGATACATAATATTTGGATTTTATAGGCAGTGTCTCCAATTTATGGTCTTAGAATCATGAAGATGACTTATGATGTGTTGTGTTTGCATTGGCAAAGGCTCAAAACCAGAAATATATTTCAGGCTAAGCTTTGCAGATATTATCTCAAGTCATTTAAAAGTTCATTATAGAGCACCCACTAGTGCTGCTGGAATAAAGGGTCTGTCAGCATTTTCCAAGGGTTAATAACTTAGCCATTAAAGAAAAATCTCTGTAGGCTGAAACTCTGGGCGCAGCAGCAGATTATTTTCACAAATTAAAAAAGATCAAATTGAATATTTTAAATTTATAAGTGGGATAATTGTTTTAAAATTTTCTACTTTCAAACCATTTTACTCTACTTCTCTCACTTAAAACATTTCAAAAATGGCTTTGTAGGGTTCCACTCAAAAATACAGACAAGCTTTCATTGTGTGTTAAAGCTAGAAAAAGGAGAGATTTAACTCAGAATATAATCAGAATACTTAGTACTTACACAGTACAGCACTTTTCAGCTTTAAAGTGTTTTATAAGGATTATCTAATTCATCTGTGATGCAGGGAGGTCTTATATTATCCCCACTTTACAGTTAGAGAAATTGAGCCCCAGACTTTAAGGCTGGGGTTGGTTTTTTTAAAAGGCGCTTAATGTGGTTAGATGCATAAATCCCATGTGAATTTGAAGTAGATTTGATGAAGCCCAAGTGGTTCATTCAAGGCCACGGAAGGCATCCATTCAGATCCCAGTTTAAAACTCAGGCACGCCATGTTCCCAGTTCTGCCACTAGACCCTTCCTTTCTCACAAGCACAGTAATTACTTGGCATAAAAAATTCAATTTCATTTTGAGTAGCTTCTCATATATAGCAGTGACGGTCAATCTGGAACATTTAGAGGGATGCTTCAGGATAGGAAAGACCTTCAGATTACTCATGACAAAACATGGTATTATGCTGTTTGCCTCATGAAACACACTGATGAGTAACAATACGGCATTATGCATTGACCATCGTATTAATAGTTCCTCAATACCTTTCAGCCTGCTGCTGCAGCAGGTTCTCCTTCTAAGGAAAGTCTTCTGTTTGTGGAAGAGGTGAGGTTAGGGAGGTCTTTGTGGAAGTGCAAAGGAGATCAGAGGGAGAGGTGATGGTGTGAGAGATGCCTGAATTCAAGAGAGGAATTGAGTTATGTGTATATTAGTTGATGAGTGCTTATTGAAAGTAGGATAAATGCAGCAGTGTTGGAGGGTAGAGTAGAGACGGAGTCAGTGGTCTGGAATAGATGCTATGGGTCACAAACATCCCTAAAAACAGGCTGTAATGTAATTGTGAGATTTAAAAAATTGTGATTAATCACAGTTTTAGTTGCACTGTTAAACAATAATAGAATACCATTTATTTAAATCTTTTGCATGTTTTCTAATATTCAAATATGTTGATTTTAGTTACAACACAGAATACAAAGTGTACCATGCTCATTTTATATTTTTATTATAAATACTTTCAGGGTAAAGAGATAAAAGAAATAGTATTTTCCAATTTACCTCATACAAGCACTACAGTGCAATCTCTTTATCGTGAAAGTGCAATTTACAAATTTAAAAACAAAATTTGTACATAACTGCACTCAAAATAAAACAGTATAAAACTTCAGAGCCAACAAGTCTATTCAGTCCTACTTCTGATCCGAAACTGCTATAACACAAAATATATAGCAGAATGCAACTAAAAGCATGGACCAGGGGACATATAATTTTTACCCAAGGAGTTCAGTCACAAATTTGTTTAACACATTCTTTTTTTAACAAGTATCATCAGCATGGAAGCATGTCCTTGGGAAGGGTGGCCAAAGCATAAAGGGGCATTCAAACATTTAGCATATCCTGCAGTGCCGACTACAATAGTGCTATGATAATGCCTCTTATAACTTTCAGATTACACTGTGAGTAAGAAGTAGGCAGCTTTATTTTCCATAAAGGTAAACAAACTTTTTCTCTTATCGATTGGTTGAACAAGAAATAGGACTGAGTGGACTTGTTGGCTCCAAAGTTTTATGTTGTTTTAGTTTTGAATGCAGTTAGGTAACAAAAGAATCTGCATGTGCACTTCCATGATAAAGAGACTGCACTACAGTACTTGTATGTGGAGAACTGAAAAGTACTATTTCTTTTATCTTTTTCACAATGCACATATTTGTAATAAAAATAATATAAAGCAAGCACTGTGCACTTTGTATTTTGTGTTGTAATTGAAATCCATATATTTTAAAATGTAGAAAAACATGCAAAAACATTTATAATAAATTTAAATTGGTATTTTATTATTGTTTCGCAATGTGATCAAAACTACGAGTTAATTTATTTTGAGTCAATCACTTGAGTTAACTGTGATTAAGTTAGCCTGAATCCTTATTAATGATTAATAAAAGAAAATAGGACACACCCGCACACCTCACGCTTCTCCAATCTAGGTAAGTTCAATAGTTTAATGCTTTTAACATATGCCAGAGGACCCCTTTCTTACCATAGCTCTCTTAGTCAGTAGGTACAACAGTGTGAGATTATTGGAATCGTTGTCAGACCTTTATTTCATTTTCACTTCTAAAACTACTTTGATCTATGTGAAGCTTTCATTACAAAATGCCAAGCCGCATGAAACTTGCTCAGTTTCAAAATGTACTAGAAACTCAAACCTCTATTCAGGTTCACAGTTGGTTTCAGCCTCATCTGGTTTATGGTTTGGATGCAAAATTTATGGATGTGAAGATAAACTGAGTTAAATTCGGCAGATTCACTGTATTAAGCTTAGTGTGATATTTGGAGGGAATGAAGCTAAGCACTAAAACAAATGGAAACCTGAGAAAAGGATTGGATGTTCCTCAGAACCAAAATCAGTTTTACTTTTTAAAGATCTATTTCCTTTATAACTTCAGGATAACCTCTGTACCTTCTATATAACCAATACTGTCAATTACCACTACTACTACTTCGGTTTCTATACAGTGATTCTCAGTTCTGTTGAAATCTACTCAACACTCACTTCATTACTGGCATCTTATGCCTTGTTTCTTAAGAAACATTGTGTATGTGGTATAAATTGTCTGTGGCGTTGTCAGTAAGATGGTCACAAGGAAATTACTATACAATACTGTCAGAAAGTGAATATTAAACAGCTAAATTGCTGCCTTTGAAATACAATGGGGAATTATATAGATCAGTATGGTATATAAACATTATATTGGATAATTAAATGTGGTAATTCAGAAGTTCTATGCTATTAATGTGTTTTTATTAAATGCAGATTGCAGTGAGAACCCAAGAATGTGTGAGCTGATGTAGATTACACTTTCCAGTGTATGTCATAAGATAGGGATTCAAAAGTATTGCTAGTTCTGCAGAAAGTTGTGCAAAAATGATTAAATGTGATATTAGACTTGTGTGGAAAACTGCCTGGGAGTTAGGGAACTAAATCCTCCTTCCTTCTCCACAGTTAGAATTGCAGAGAAGCATGTCTGTTACCCACCTTGTTGCCTACCTGTGGGCTGGAACAGGAATTTGCTGCCCCTTTGTACACAGGATTTCTTGGCTCACCATATCCATGTCAGCACAGATCCGCTGTTGTCTTACCCTGCTCCTGTCAGCACATTAGAAGTTGACCTAATTGGCACAATGAGTGTGTAAGATTTTCTTATTGTTGTAATTAATAGTGCCTAGGGCCTAACCAAGAGCTGGAATCCATTGTGCAAGGTGCTGTACAAATAGAGCATGAGGCGGCCTCTGCCCAAAAGAGCTTACATTCTAAAGCCTGAGGATTGAGGAGATAGCTGGAATGCACAAACAAAAAGGACTCTGTGGGCTGAAACATATTGGTGCCTCAGTTTTTGGATGTGGTTTAGTTAGGAAGATGTTAGTTAAATGGAAGGGTGTAGGAAGACAGAGGGGGCAGCTTAGGACGCATGGGGGGAGGGTGAAGTGATGGGACTGGGAGCAACCACAGTAGAAATTAATAATTAGCAATAGGTTAAATCATGTGTTCCTCATTGCTGTCAAGCCATAGATTGTATTTAGTGGAGTTGTACAAATCATGTTGATCGTTTTTGCCAATAGCCAGTATATGCTGCTTTAACAATCTTTTTATTGGCTTTTAATGCTGACATTAATACATGATGATTTTAAAAGATTTTTATTGTAATAAAGTAGGTTTAATGCTGGTGTTGGGGTGCAAACAAGGATATTGAACTTTTCTGGGTGTCTATAGAATGGGTGCAGCATCAGAAATTTCCCCACCAGTATGCTTCCATCTTGACCTACAAGTTTTATTTCCAAGGGTGAGATAGCAGTATACTTCCTATGGGTCATTCATTCCTTGGCCTAGCTGCTTAGACAGATGATAGAAAGTAATACCTTTTGGATACTAGTGCCCAAAGTTGGCTTTGAACTTGTGGCAGTGAGATGAAAGGCTGTGTATCCCATTATTAATACCCCAAAACATCTAGTTCTCTGATTTGAGAACTAATCAAATTAATTAAACCTTGAATACTGTTAACCAGAAGTAGCATTTTTATGGAAAGATGTTGGGTAAAATAGCGCTTGACAGAAGACAATGTTCACAAATGGATTAGAAAAGATTAACATGTCTCTAAATTTTGATTTAACATTCCTCATCTTCAGAAATTAAAGAATTTTTCATCTTATAATTATACCTGTCATGTGAGTTACTTCAGAGTAAAACCTAACTAACCTAGCAGTCTTTACAAGATACCTCCCCTATTCTGACTTTTGGCCTTATTCCTTAGTACGCTTAAATATTATAACACTTGTAAAGCGTTTTGCAAAAATTAAGATGTGTTTAAATCTATTTTTTCCCCACAATGTATGCTATTCTGCAATTCATTTTAAAATTGCTGTTTTTATTTTTGAGGGTCAAATTTTATATTTAGATTCTAATGCATAAAGGGCCGAATTTTTAGACAAGCTAAGTACTTGTTCAATCAGCAGACTAAGTGGTCAGATTTCAAAAGAGTTCAGCACATTGAGTGCTAGGCTTTTTTGAAAATGTGTCCAGAAGTGACATGCTGACAGCTGTAACATGCTGAGCACCTCTGAAAATCTGGCCCTAAGCTTATTAGAAAATCTTCCTCTAATTATATGGCTATGAAGTGAAGTAAGAAGGGCAATAAGGAGCAGTGAACAAGTTACTCAGTGCTTGTTATGTTGAGTGAAACAAAGTAATATAACACTGGAGAAAGCTGAGAGAGAGCTCACAACATCCATTTTTCTGATTACCAATCTGTGCAGAGAAAAGAAAGATTGCAAGATGTATAGTGTGTTTTCTAAATAAGATACATTATTTCTAAGGAAGACATCTGAGCTTGTGCCTTTTACTAACACACAACAATATACTGGATATAATGCTGGCTGTGAAAAGCATGGCCAGCCAACTCAGAAGTGCCAAAGTTTGTCATTAAGTCTGATTTTGTTTACACTCAGTTCTTTCATCTGCCAGCATAAGGTAGGAATGAGATTTAAAAAAAAAAAAATTGGAATTCATTGTTCTCCATCTTTCTCTGTGTATTTACCAGATTACTTCTTGACGCTCGATGAGCCTATGAATAACATCACCACCACCCTCGGCCAAACCGCAGAACTGCATTGTAAAGTCTCCGGCAATCCTCCTCCAACAGTGCGTTGGTTGAAAAATGATGCCCCGGTTGTTCAAGAGCCCAGGAGGATATCTTTTCGTGCAACAAGCTATGGGTCTCGATTACGAATAAGAAACCTTGACACTACAGATACTGGCTATTTTCAGTGTGTTGCTACTAATGGCAGGAAGACTGTTTCCACAACCGGTGTGTTGTTTGTGAAATTTGGTAAGATTTCTCTCTCCAAACTTTCTGTTTAAACAATTGCTAATGAGAATTGTCAGGTGAACAACTCTGGAGATGGCAGTCCTGTGAACTGAGAAGGTTACGCAGAGCCTCAAGTAGTCATTTGAAGAACTGGGAAAATAATATGTACAAATCATTTATTTGATTAATTTTAATTTTTTTCATAATTAATCCATGTTTTCCTCTAATTTACTGGGTTTTTTTTTTCAAAATTATTTACTAAATAATGTCTGTGACTAATTCTTGGCTGTTAGATAGTTGCTTATAAGGATGCAGTATATGAAAATCAGGCTATTTTGTTTGGACAAATATATAGAATTCTCACTTCTATAAATCGTTCTGGTAAGAGACACCTGGTATGTTTCTGTTTTGTGGCAGGAGCAGACTGAATGTTGTAATCGGATTTCTGGAACAAATACTAAGCAATATCAATTTGAAATATTATACACTGCTTCAATTAAAATGTGCTGATTCAGTGAGCATTCCTGTCAGTGAAACGCGGTTGCTTGAATATTTGCAGGAAGTGCAGAAAGCAAACACAAAATAGATGTAAAAACAGTCAAAGGCCTTGATCCAAAGCCTGCTGAAATCAACAGGAATCTATCCTTTGACTTCAGTGGACTTAAATCAGACCTAAAGTGAATTTGTTTAAAAATTCGAAAGACTATTAATGTGAATAAATTACTCAGTCTTCATCCAGCTATAGTTTCTAGGTGTTGCATGTGCATAGAGCCCTACATAGATATAAATGTATATCTGTGGATATAAATCTGTATCCATGGAGGTACAGGGTTCTACCACAGAAAGGAGTAGCATGTCGGGCCAACCACTCCCACTTGCTAGCATCTGGCGCCAGCATCTCCTCTGGCGTAGCTGTAATGCCTCCAGCCCTGCTCACTGAGGTGGGCATCTGTCAGCTGTCCTTGTTGCTGTCCTTGGTCATGCTTGCGAGTTCAAGCGGCTCAAATGTTCCCAGACAGGAGTTGCTTCCTCAGAGTGGTCTGCATCTCCTCCTATGGGGATGAGAGGGAAATGTAAGACCCAGGGACTTTAAGGACTATATTGAATAGTGTGGCAAACAAGAATGGATTTTTGGAACAAAAAGTGTTCAGTGGATTTCCTGAGGAATGTCTAGGGATAGGTGAAGCTACCCCTGAAAAGGGGGTCACTATCAGCTAATTATCTGTTACATGAGGCCAAGATCAAAGGCCCAAGGTGTATAAAGGAAAAATTGAACTATTCATGGTTATTCTGACTTGCGACTTCAGGGGAAACCTCAGTGGTGGGTTTTGAAGGACTGACACCAACCAGAGTCTAAAGGCTGGAGTTGGGGTGACCTTCTGAAAGCCTTTTAGTGTACATGTCAATTCTTTTATTGTTTTTATATGTTCTTATAATGCTTTGCCTTAAGAATAAATATGCTTTCTTATAAAGTGTTGTGTGGTAACGGGTAACTGCTGGCAATTAAAGCTTTGCATGGTTTGGTGAGGCAGCAAAGCAGAGATGCTGGCCTGTTGAGGCAGTCTGGCTTGCTGGAAATATAGCAATGTAGACAGGGAATTCTGGTTAGGAGAGAGAGAGAGATGCAGGTTTTCACCAAAGAGAGGTCATGGCTGAGCATAGAGTGGGTGCCCTTGAGGGACTCTGGAGCAGGAGTAGAGATGCAGTTCCCCTGAACTGTAACAATTTGTGAGACCGTTTCTGTTGCTTGATTCAGATTTGTCTTCCCCTTTTGGAAACTGAGAATCATCTGCTAAAATAAACAAGCCACATTCCATTGATATACATTTACTTTCTTCTTTTTAAAAGATTTGATAAATTGTTGGATTAGTTACTCCTTCATAACTAATGTCTGTTGTTTTTATTCTGTCATTTCACCAGGTCCCCCGCCAACAGCAAGTCCAGGATCATCGTAAGTTGTTTCATGTCTATGATACTGATTTATTGATTCTGGATTTGAGCAGTCAAACATTAATTCACCCTTTTATATAATAGAAGCAGCTGTACAGTCCGCTTAAATTTAGATAGAGAGTAATTTTAAACTTAAAAATAGAGAGTAATTTAGGATAACGGTGTGAGCTATTCCATAGGTACAGTTTTCCAATTGGATACTGACTCCTATTTCTTACACCAGGCAATTTTTAATTTTCAGTATTATTTTCTTTTTTTAAATGCTTTGGACTCCATGATATATTCAGAGTTCTCACTTGAATCCTATTGACTTGAGCTGGCATAATGAGCATAGAATAAGAGTGAAATATGGGTCTTCTATGTGGTGGTGCTCAATCTTGCAAATACTTGCTACTGGGTGTGGTCTTAAGCACGATGCCTATTAGAAGTGTTCACTGGATCAGGTGCTTAAACATGAAAAGTGAGCTTGAAAGTGGTGTTTCATTATGTCATGACAACATTACATACTGGACTTAGTCCCTAGCCCTGTAAGTGGTTTTTTACACAGATGTACCCCTTGTTTCTGAAGGCAGCACCCTTGACTTCAGTAGTTCTCATTGGCATAAGGATCCTCCCACATGGATCCAGTCATAGGATAAAAGATGCAAGCTGCTGATCTTGTATCATTACCATTTTTTCTTTTTTAAAAGTATCCTCAACTTTTCAACAATTTGAAGTCATGATGCTGGCCTTGTATTACGTATACAGTTTATTACATGTATGCCCAGGGGAAATAAAGCTGAAACCTGATCTATTGTGACATCAAGGAATCTCCATTGGGTGAAAATAAATGCAATAGTAGCCAAAACACACACACAAGCCACTATAAACAGATTTATTGGGTGTGTGAAATGTTGAGGCTGGTGAATGTTCCATGTATAAAGATGATCAGGTAACTCTGGCCATATTGCAGAGAACAAATGTGATTGTTGCAATCTAGGAAAGCCTGTAAAAGGCAAAATGACATGCTGTGATGCCCTCTAATGGAATACCACAAAATGTGTCTTTGTCATTTTTTTTCTGAAGGTAATTTAAATAAAATCACCTTGGTTTTTTTTTTTTAAAGAAGGCAACACTTTCTGTTTCCTTGTTAGACTTCTTTTGTAGCTTGATGGTCTTGAGGAAAGTACAGTTACATGCCTGTCCTTTAAATGCCAGTGATGGGTAAGGTTGTGTTCCTTTGCAGTTCTTGAAACTTGATTAGTGACTTACAAGACTGTATTGCTCATCTATTTAAAAGAGATTTTGGGGTTTGGGTAAGTTAAGATGGGTGTCACTGATGAAGAAGATGTGCAAGACAACAGAGGGAGAGAGCAAAGAAATAAGAGGAAGAAAGGCTAGCTTTTTCACTGTCTGGGCCATTCAGAATTTTAAGTGAAGCATATTTAGGGATTTCTTCCAGTCTCTCTCTCTCTCTTTGTGGCAGCTTCTATGTGCAGTTAGCTAAAGCCTTGATCTAATTAAATTGAAATAAATGGGAATGTTCCAACTGATTTGAGTGAGTGCTTTCTGAGTTTTAAGGGACTAATCCAAAACCCATTGAAGTCTATGAGAGGACAGTCACTAGCTCCAAAGTACATTAGAGCAGGCACTAATTTTAATATTTGCTCCTAATAATAAATGATTTTGCTTAACTTTCAACCCACATGGCCCATTATTTTGCATGTGTACACAAATATAAAAGCTTAAAAAGCAGACATTAAAGTAAGACTTCATTTCCAATAGCTGGTTTTTATCTGCATATTGTAATTTTGTAACCAAAATAAACTTTAAGTAATTACATTTCATCACCCCAGAACAGTGTAGCTTGACTCTTATGGGGGATTATGTTGTAATACACATTGCGGAAAACATGAAATGTGAACAGTAAATAGAGAGAGCTTTGTTTGTGGAAAATAGTGCAATAGGAAACTTAACTATGTTGTATATTTATTGAGGTGGAGATGCTTATGAAAAAGGAATGGTAAACTTATAATCCATGCTAAAGTAGGATAAAAACCGTGACATGGGGTGTCCCAAGCACAATGAGACAATTTTGCTGCCAGTTAAAGTGTAATAAGAATGTGTTCTTCTAGCCTTGCTGTTCAAAACTGTTGTGTAGTGTTGCTGGGCACTGAGGACCAGTTAGAAATATTTCACTGTATGTAGTGGTGGTTGTCTCTGTAAATCGACATTTACATTATAAAGTATTTTGTGATGAAGAGTACTAAATACATGAAAGGCATTAATTTGACCACAGTCTGATTTACTTGTGTTTTCTCCCCTTTCCCTCTCCACAATAACACAAACTGCATTGGTAACGAAATAGATTGAAGATAGTGATGTGATTGAAGATTAGTGGGCATGTTTTCCCCTGTTGTCTTTATTTGTCTTCCACAAGTGCTTGGTCATTTGTGTATTTCTTTTGAGAGCAATGTTAAAAATGACATGCTTTCTACAGTAACATGGTACCAAACAAGTGGCCTAGCATAAGAATTTTTTAAAAGGAGAGCAAGAAAGCTCTTCTGTAAAAAAGATGGCAGCAGTGATAAATGTCTTGAAAATTCATTCATGCTTTACAGTTGTATTCTCTCTACTTGCATGAACAAACTGCGTTTTTACTTCTGCTGCCACCAAACTAAGTAAAAAGCAAATAAATAAAATAAACACCAACGAGTGCATACACTTTGTTTTTTAAGCAAACCAAGAAACTACGATACTTCTGTACTTTGGCACTGGCTGTCCTTTCTTTCACATATTTATCTCTTATTTTAATACAGAGTTTAATGTTGTTCTTTATTTGTAATGTTCTAAGGGTACATTCCTGAGTGCTGTGGCTATCTACTGTGTTTACTCCTAGTTTGCAAAAGAAACTTGTGTTTTAAACTGTTTAATATGCAGGTCTCTTCTTTATAAAGCAAGCGTTATTTTAGCATTTACATAGTATTTTTCATTTTGAATGATGGTACTCTGCAAATGATAAATATGCAACCACTGAAATTAGGGATGTTGGATAACAGGTAATAGAATACTCAACTAACCACATGAATTCTCAGCATTTAGTCGACTATTTTGTAGTCCTTGGAGGCAGCGCTGGCAGCCAATGGAATCTGGCCCCACTCCTGGGGAGCCCCCTGCTACTCCGTGCTGCTGCTTCTGTTTCAGAGAAAGCAGCGCAGGGTGCTTTGCAGGGGCTGGTCCATGAGGGGAGCCAGCCAGTTGAAAAACCAGCTCCCCTCGCAGACTAGCTGCCTGCTGCCCCATGCTGCTGCCTCTGATACAGCAGACTTATCGGTTAATCATCTTCTCAACTACTCATTCACTTCCCTAACTGAAATGCAGCCACTTCTAGTGCTGGAGGCAGGCAGCAGTGGCTGTGGGTGGTCTTCCAAAGAAATGCCTACTCAAAAAAAGTTCCAATGGCTATTAAGGTACAAACATAACAGACAGTACATTCATTAGTTGTTAGCAAACATCTACACATGGCAAACTGCATGGGACTTGTTCTTCCTATCAAAGATGAAAGGGCTAGTCAGCCCCATCCTACTTTCAACCAAGAAATCGAATTACTCTTAACCTGGAGCCTTTTCCCAGTGATGCCAGTAAGTAAGCTCCCACTCATTTTTAGGGAAGTGGTCCTTGGTGTTTAGAGAGCTAAGCCATCTATTCTGACTTCTGGAAAAAATGTTCATGCAAACCGACTTTCATACCGTTCTTTTTCGAATGAGTTAATGAAAAATGTAATATAAAATAATACATATTAATTGTTTTTCTACTTACGTATGTTCTGTTTCATAATTTTTCTCTCTCTTTTTTTTTTTAACTAAAAAGTTTGAGAGATTAGATTAGTGGGGAATGGAGCAAGGGCTTATGGAACAATGTGAGAAAGACTGAAAACTGTGTGTGTGCAACCTAGACCAGCTTTATTCTATTTTATCCCAAGCTTGTCCCCCAATATAAGAGTAATTAACTAAGCCATCATTGCTGTCACTGTCTGTAAGGGTTCAAACTGCAGAAGTGCTTTAAAGTTAGTTGGAATTAGGAGCATTCCACACCTCCCACTCTAGCACACTGAAGGCTATGTCCTAAAAGACCCTACAACCTGTTAATGGCAGAGCTGCTGTGTCTCTCATTTGTTCTTGGGACAGACACATTGGGATAAATTCTCAGTCATGTAAAAAGGTGGCAAACCACAATTCTGCTCCTGGGATTGTGGGTGTAAGTGTGCTTTACAAATATGCATTATTGCAACATGTCTTGAAATTTCTCTTAGTTTCCATGGCCTGTTCAGTGGTCTGTTTCTTTAAGGGCCTCTGAACTGTGCCACTCACTTAATCTTAAAGCTGTTTGGCTGCTGCTGTGATAGAGTAGCAGACAGGGAAGAGACAGAACAGCGCAGTACAGCAGCAGTCTTTCAAGACATGGCACAGAAGATTCCAGGAGATAAGAGGATTTACTATATAAAAAAAAAAAAGGATACTTCAGCCCTGGGAAGTAGTTGAATCCCCAGCCACCTCCCTTGTCAGTTGCCCCTATTGTCACATCTCAATGGTTTCCATTAGTTGGAGTGATCTTTTTACATTGGTTCTGATTATGTACTTGCTCACTTCAGAATAAATCCGGGGTAACTAATGAAGGCCAAAAAGATATAGCACATTTACACTAGTGTAGCTGAGAGCAGATCTACCCCAATGGAGTTTCACAGGTGTAAAACTGATGTAAGTAAGTGGAGAATCAGACCTATTGTAACAAGACCTTTCACCTAGTAACCATGCTTCTGTTTCAGCCTCAGTGTCCTTTCAAGAGTGTCTGTTAGCTTGGGATAGCAACTCGATTTTCAAACCAACCAATTCCGTGCTGACTGAAATTCAGTCAGGAACTAATGGTGCTGAGAATTTCAACATGGAACAAAAACATTTTCATTTAAAACCAGTTAAGATGATGCCTTGCGCATGTAGCTGATGGGGGAGAGGATTATTTTGAAGAAGCATAAAAATGGCATGCATTTTTTGCAGAAGCTCTGCAAACGGTACACAAATCACAGACTGCCTATTCCTTGGAAACTTTTTTTACAGTTGCATGCCAAGCACACCTAAAGAAAGGCCTGTTATCCTGCTATGGCTAGACACTTTAACTTTCCAAAAGCAGAACTTTGATTTCATCATCCTGCAAACACTGCATTAATGATGTGGTGCCACTAGCATAAATTTATAGGTGTATGTGACACATGATTTTGTATTTTGAGTGAGAAAACAGTCCATTTTATCTATACTCTTAACCAAAAGTATAGAACTATAATGCACTGAACAGACACAAGGGCACGTGCGTATATCATGCATAGGGCGCCGCCTTTGTCAGCTTAGCTGTCGGGAGCTTCTCCTATCGTTAATATACACAATCGATTCCATGTTCGCTAGAGAAGTATTGTTTTTAAATGTAACTGCCTTGGAGAAAAATAGGCATGGACTGTAATTAAATGAAGCATTGGGTCTTAATCTCAAACTAGTTTTGTGAATCCCAGCAATAGTTTGTAAAGTTTGCAAAACCACAAACTCCATCAGGTTTTCCTGTTCCATTTTCTAATGATTAGCTTTTATTTAGTTAAGCCCATCTGCAGCATTCTTGCTTTTACACAGTGGATGTCTGTAATTCATTGTCAGCATGGGTTTTTTTCAACAGGAAAATGCATATGCACTGGCAGTCATCCAGGTGGGGGTTGGACAACTATGCACTTGATCATGCATTTCAAAGGGAAGCAGAAGGAATCATCCTTGTTGACCACAGAAGCTACTCTTTTTAAAGAACAAAGAACACTGATAAAGAGTCAAACTTCAGTCATGTGCAAGAGGCAACAGATTAGCTTCAACTGCCATCCTCATTGTGACGTTCCACAGGCTCCCCAAAACCCATACTTCCAAAACATCTGCCATTAGTGCCCCTCTTCACTTGGACAATGGATCAGGTGCATCCCAGGGAGCATCGGCTGATGAGGATCATCGCATTCAAGGTGTGCAAAATAGTGTTGCTGAAAATATATCAATAGTCACTTGTTTCTCAGTGACAGTGGAGACTTGAAGGAGTATTGAAGTTTGGTATTTTAGAGCCTGATTTTTTTACAGCCTTAATGCACTGTGGGATGGTAGCCTGTATGTAAGACACATGGGATCTTAAGTAGACATGGAAGGTGGCATCTTCTAGGCAGAAGCCAATAAAATATATTGGTGCAATAAAATGAAGTGGTGTGAAAATGAAGATCAAGTGCCTGATGCTGAGAGAAACCGTGTTCTGTTCCAATACATTACTTCATCCTAGTAAAAACAATACTCCCACAGCCCTGCCAGTATCTGGATGATCCCCTGTTGTGTAAATGAAACTTTTCCAGGTTGATATCTGTACTTACACATTTGGGACTGTGTTTGCACTGGTGAACATTTCTTGGTTATACCACTTCCTCACTTTCCTTTTGGTCTGTTCTTCCAACTCTACAAGAAATTGTCTTCTCTTTCCCTCCACACCCTAGTATGCACAGTATTGTAATAGCCCAGGCTTCAGCTGTACGCGCTATGGAAAGAGCCATGTTCTTTGGCTTTTCTAAGCAAACTACAGTACATGAAAATCCTCCAGTAAGTGTAGAACAGTACTTAGAAAAACATTATTTTGTATTATTAAAGTGTATTCTCACTTTCTCCATGCGTCGCCGTTGGTTTTAGTGGCAGTCTCCCTGCTAAAAAACCCCAGTGGGTCCCTTTCAAAACATGGGGGTATTTCCAATGTAAATTGTGACCATAATTCAGAAAAAATTCTCTGCTACTACAGTCAAACGTTTTCATTTGGGGGCCATCACAAGGTGCTCTACTCTCTGCAGGGTAGTGCCTCTTTCTGGAGATTCTGGGGATGCACTTCACTCAGGTCAGCACCTCCTTTCTTCTCTGCCACAGTTCTTCTACTCAGAGTCACACTTCAACTGGTTTGTGACTTGGCCCTTCGGACAGGTCATGCTGTCATTCCCTTTCCAGGGGAGTCTTTCAAAGGCTTTGTCTACATGTTAAAGTTTAAAGTGGTGCCACAGCAGTTTGGTCAGAAGAGAGGTCTGCCAGCACTCTAGGTAAACCACCTCCGCGAGGGGAGTAGCTAACAGCGTTGGCATCACGGCTCCCAGCACTGTAGCACTATCCACACTGGTGCATTATAGCACAGTAATTTGCCAGAGTAAACAAGCCCAAAGCATCTCTCCATTAGCAGCATCAAGCATTCCTCAAACCCACTACCCTGACACCGTCACTCCCACAGTGACGGGCAGTTGTCGCATTCAGTGCCCCAGGCCATAGCACTCTCTAGTGGATGGTAGGGGAAACCAGTCCTGCCCTCTCCTCTGAGATCCAGTCCAGGGCCCAATAGAGAGCAGTTCTGGTCTGCAGCTTCATCTGACTTACTGGTCTTTCACCCGCAGTACTTTCTACAGTGTTTCTCTAAGCTTTTCTTTCTCTAGCCTTCCTAATTGGACCCCTCTCCCTTAGGTAAATTGTTTCTTAGATTCCTTTCCCCCACTTCATTTTCCCTTATCTCAGGGAGAGAGCGAGCAGACTTCCCCTTTTGCAGTCTCCTTTACTTTTGCCAGCCTATTAGCTTAATGGAAGCCTTACCTTTGTTCCCTCACAGGTGAGCTTCCTTTAAGTAGCAGCCTCCGCACTGCTTACATCTCCCCTGTTTGCAATTTAATTGAGTGATTAGGCCTGCCTGGCCTAATTCAACTCTCTCAGGGCCAGAGTGGGGAGCACACATCATAGGGTAATAATATGTTCATATTTTATGCCCTGGATTGAATTCTGCTCTCAGTGGCACCAATATAAATCCAGAGAAAGTCCACTGAAGTGTGTCTAAGAGAAAAATTTGGGCCACCATATGTTTTTCAGTTTTGAAGGAGGATTTGATAAATATTTTAACATGTATTTGAACTGAAATGTTCCAGTGGTAATTCCCTCTTATGCAAATGAGAAGTCCTCCTATCTTGGTGCAGCAATTTTTGAGAGAAAAGGCGTAAAGGGAAATGAAAAGAGAGATGTATTGTTTGAAGATGAATTAACCAGCTTCATGTAAATAAAAGTGGGACCGAATGGAGGATAGTATATTACTGATAGGCTTTGACGGCAGGAACCCAAATTTCCTCAGGGAATGTAGAAATAGGAACTGTATTCGACCCCTCCTCCAGTACCAACATTTAACACCATCTATAAAGAGTTTCATATAAAAGTTACCTTCTTAGAATTCTATCCCCTGTATTTGAACAGTTGTATGTACACTTATTACTCTCTCTGCAGACACAGTTGCATCTTCAGCAACTGCTGATGTAAGTGAACCAACACGCACACCTCGCAGGGAGGTGCTGTGAGATTGACTGTAATAATTTCATCTTTATTGTCAAGCTGACACCTTAGTTCAGAAAGGACACTGCAGCCTGCCCAGCAGGCCTTTTCCAAGCCATCAGATATACACAGTGGAGAGAACAGACACAGACAGTAAAAAGCACCATAGCACTTGAGAAAGTTATTCAGGAACTGTGCAGGTGTATTTGTGCAAATGGCATGGTTGCGGGACTACGGCATCTGTTTTCTTCCTGCTGTCTCTCTGGCTCTCCCTCTCTCCTGTGCCACCTCAGGAGAGAGGGAGAGCCAGAGCCTCTGCAATGGAAATATTCGTGGGAGGGGTAGATCTATGTTTCGACACCCTCTGTGTCCCACTGAAGCAAGAGCAGGACCCGGCTGTGTTCCATTCGCATGTACCAAAGTGAAGTGCAGTGGGAAGCTGCCACAGTGCGTGACTGGACATGATGCCATCACGTAAAGGGGTGGTAGGTGGACATTGGCACATAGGATGCCAGCTGTGGGGAGATGGGAGGGAAACAGCAGGTGTCTAGCCACCATGGAACTGCCGTAGGAAATTGGGCAGGAACATCTGAGACCCCCGCCCCTTCCCAGCCTGGAGCCAGCTGCTTATCTCCCATTGGGCTCTGTAGTTCCCCTCATTTCCCTTCCTATGCCTCAGATGTCTATTCACAGGGAGGGTCTGGCCTGCTGGGTCTCTTACCCTTATCTGTCTTACAGCAGAATGTCACAATTCTGCCACTATGAGATGAGGTCTGTGGTACAGTGCCCCGGCCATGCTACTTGCTTATCACCCTCCACTTGAGTTGCAGATCCCTGCATTCCCTCCCTGCAAGAACCAGTGCTGTTGACTAACAACCTCCTTCGAACAAAGTGTTTTTATCTACTAATTGGAACATGGCAAAGACAAAAGGGGTTTAAATAACCCCACACACTTATTTAGTCTTGGCTAGTCTGGCTTTGCCGCAAGTTAGTTTAGAAAGGCTTTCCTTTCCAGTTACAGGAACAAAACAGAACTGATTTATATTCCCCTACCTAGCCCAGATCCTTCTGTGACTCTCAGTATTCACCACTTTCAGCATGTCCTGCTATTTTTTTTCTGCCACCCTTCCAGCTTGTCTGACAGTATCTCAGTCTGGCTTTGTCTGACCCACCCTGTTCAAACTGGTTTGAGAGCTCACCCTTGGAACAGGCTAGCGCCATTCATGCTACTTGCTCTGTGTGGGTACATCTACACTTGCTCCCTAGTTCAAGCTAGGGATGCAAATGTAGGCGACCGAAATTGCTAATGAAGCGGGGATTTAAATATCCCGTGCTTCATTAGTATGATCTCGCTGGCGTATTACTCTGCCCAACAGCTGATTCGAACCAAGAAGTATGCGCCAGGACACGTTAGTTTGAACCAAATTCCTTGGTTCGAACTAACGTTACTCCTCAAAAAATGAACTTCCTGGTTCGAATCAGCTGTTGAGCAGAGTAACGCGCCGGTGAGATCATGCTAATGAAGCACAGGATATTTAAATCCCCGCTTCATTAGCAATTTCGGTCGCCTACATTTGCATCCCTAGCTCGAACTAGGGAGCAAGTATAGATGTACCCTGTGTTAACAACGTTAAGCTGTTAGAACTGCTTACCTCTCTCTCTCCTTAGGGAGGTAGGCTGGCTCCCTAAAGGTGAAATATCCACCCCCATTTGTAGGACAGATACATCAGAACAATGACAGATCCAGACATTGTATTAACAATCACCAAACATCACCTGTCCTGGTGTCACCACATGTTTCTTTGCTTTCCTTTCTTTCATATTCACTCAGCTGAGATTGGTCTGGTGTTTCCCAAGCTGTGAGTCACAGCTGGCCAGGATGGTGCTGACAGACCTCTGAATTGTACTACTGACTCATCTTTCACTTAAAAAACAACAAGAAAGAATATCTCTAGCAGTTATGGTTACTATGAAAACTTTTGAAATGTGAAGCAAGACTAACTGATACATGAATGTCTGCCTGACTTTGCTGGGAGCCTAAAACAATAGCTTTGAGATGTGGACTGCTCCATCCATTTCAATGAGTGCTATCACAGATAGCAGTAATTATGCTTTATATATCACGATTGCTAACTTTGCGCTGCCCAGCAAAATATGTAAGAATGGAGCGGGAGTATCGTATTGTGAAAATCTACATGAGTGTTTCTCAGAGAGGAAAGAGATGAGACAAAGGGCAAGCGGAGCAGAAAGGGGATGTGGAAAGTGTTAAAAATTAAGATCTGGAGGTCTTTAACAACATGTGGTGGGAATGGGGGCAAAAAATTGTTTTCTTGGAGAAGGGCTCAGCTTTCAAGAGTTTTGGGAAATACTGGATTAATGCTTGTGCTTTTTTGTGCTTTAATTGGTTTTGCAGCATGCCTGTGTGTCCCTCCACTGGCAGGGGAAGTCAACTCAGGCATACTCTGGCTTTTTAGTCTTGTCTGGTAAATGTATTGGATAATACTGAATAGCAACTTTGACACTGCATATAGGAACTTTGAAATCAGATACCTTGAGGACCTACACAAAAGGCAACATGATTCTTAAGTGACAACACACAAAGTAAGAGTCAATGGTTAGATTTTCATTTTTAAGGCATTTCAACCAATCTCTTCGAAAGCTAGTCAGTGACACCATCAGTAAGTATTGATCTGTGCTGAAGGCAAGACAAAGTCTATCTGTGTCTTTTTGATGTTTTTAGGATGGCACAGAAGGAGACTATGATGGAGCTTGCACAACAGAAACAAACTTTAGAAGATGCTGAAAGCTACTTCAGTTATCCCCATCTTCTCCAGTTTTTTATTTGTTTATTTTTATTGTTTTTCTCCGGGGTTTTATCTCTGAATTGTTGCCAAAAGATTGACAATTACCTTAGTAAATACCATTATTTCCTTTCCCTCTCCATATCCCTAAGAACCCTCCATTCTTTTATTCCCCTGAGACAACACTTGCATTGACCTTTTAGTGTAAGGAAGCACATTTATTTAGCTTCTATCTCTACCAACTGTCATGTTGCAAGCACATTATAATGTCTGTAGGTCAGTGCAGGTGCTATCTCTGGGGAATATAGGAACGAAAGGTTCTTAGGGATATGGGGAAGGAAAGGAAATATGCTAAGCAATTTGTCGTGTCTCCTTCCTAGATAAAATTGATGCTGTCACCTAATGAACACAATGACAAGTATAGCTAAGTAGGCTTGTTGGAACTGGGAATCAGTCACTTTCATATGAGTTTTCCTTTAATAAAATTCAGACTTGTTAGATGTGGGCAAGTGTAGATGCCCTCAGCCTCTGTCCTGGGGAAGATTCTTTTATAACCTCTAGCATCGGATTACACAGTATCTCTTACAGCAGAGAAGAAGTTTGCCTGACATTCCAACACCACACACACACACACACAAAAAAGCAGTGATTACAAGGGGTAACAGAAAAACAAAGAGATGGTTGAAAGTCTCTAAAGGTAATTCATTTCTTACATCACTCTTTTGAAGTGACATTTTGCTGTGGCATAGTCATTTCTGAGGATTAATATGTTAATTGAAGTCCTTGCTTAAAAGCTTAGAGCACTCTAAAGTTGCACAAAATGTGGTAGCCAAAAAGGTAATCAAATCATAGTGGGCCAAATTCTCATGTCCTTACTCCTTTTTAACTGAATTTTTCAGTAATAGCATACTGGTTGAAATACTGTGTTGCCTGGGTCAGTGATACTTCATAAACCGCTCCTCTCACATGCTATTTTCACTTACTATCATGGCAAACGCAAGAATAATCAGAAATGTATTTGGGTCCCCTGCAGTCATAGGACATGGATCCAAAATTTTCTACTTTAATCATACCCTATATAAATATAGTTCGTCTTGTTCTGAATGATCAGGAATCCAGTGCATCTTCATCAGAATGAGTGTTATACAAGGGTCTTCTTTTGAATCATAGTGTCATTGGCAGATACTGTATAGTTAGCTGACATCAGTGAGTGTTATAATACAGAGTCCAGAGTGAAGGTGCTGTAAAAGCTAATATGAAGCTTGACAAGAAAAATTCTCCATGTGAACTAACAATGCCTCTCGTTGTAAAGAAATATCAGTCATATGGCCTCCATCTTAAGAGTTTCCTCTGTATTTCTGAAGTCTTTAGGGTAGCCACTAGTTTCAGTCCTTGGGAACGTGTTTATTCAGTCTAGTAAAAACATTAAAACGGGGGATAAATCTTCACTGACCCAAAATCCTTTCATTACTTCTATAAACAGTAAAACATTTAGAAAGGAGTTTAAGAGCAAAGATTATATAGTTTTCATAGGCAGACTTTGAGTGGTGGTTACGAAGCACAGTTGCAACTCATAGTACTTCATCGCAAAATCATTAAGGGCAAGATTATAAGGTGTCACATTGATTCTGATCATTAAAAACATGCAAGTGCTACAGTCTTGGCCACTGAAAGTAGTAAAATTGTGTCCATTCAAATACTATAAAAGGGGTTAATCATTGATTTCAGAATGTGGCAAGTTTATTGATCTTGTTAACAGCAAAAAATGTGTGTGGTTACCTATCTTGGAAAGAAAACCAGCTATCTGCCCTGCTACTAGCTAGATGCTGTTATTGATGCTTGAGCCAACAAGAACCCATGCTAATCAAAAATAAATTGCAAATGTTATTCCATTCCATTTCTTGCCAGAGTTCTTGCATTGGCAAATTACTTAAACCAGCATAAGCCATCTTTTAAGACCAAACTTTGTTTTCTTCTGCCACAGTTCTGTCCAATACATAGTGGCAAGGACAAAAATTCTTAGCCTTTAATCAGTAGCAACATTGTTAAGACTAAGGGCTGGCACATATGGTAATAGATTTTAAAATCCTAACAGGAGTGTTGTGATCATCTAGTATGAGCTCCTCAAGAACATAGGTTGTAGGATATCCTTGAATTACTTCCCGCATCAAGTCCAATGTTGTTGTTGGACCTACGGCATATCTTTTAGGAAAACATCCAGTTCACCCCAATTTGTTCCAATGGTTAATTGCCCCCCAGTGTTAAAAATTGCACTTTATTTCTAGCCAGGATTTGTCTAGCTTCAGGGTCCAACCATTGCACTTAGTTTTTCAATCTGTCAGGGAATTGCAAACACTCTCTTATCAAATTTCTGTTCCCCATGTGGGTACTTGGAGACTGTGATCAAATCACCCTTTGCCTTCTCTTTGCTAAACTAAACACATTGAGCTACTTGAGAATTTCACTGTGGGTATGTCTGCACTTCAGCAGGGAGAATGCTTTCCAGTGCAAGTAGGCAGACACGCTAGCTCTACTCCAAGTAGCACACTAAAAATAGCAGAATAGCCAGAGGTAGTACAAAGACAATATAACTTCCCTACTACTACTTGATAATCCCCAGTTATGCATCCAAGGATTGCAAAGCCCTTTGTATCACAGCACCCTGCTGAAAGCTTATGTTCAGCTTTTTATCCACTGTCACCTCTTAAGTTTCTTTCATACTCACTGCATCCCAGCATAGTGTTCTCCCTCATGTTTGTAGGGTCTGCCTTCTTTGTTCCTAGATGTATGACTTACATTTTTGAGCCACACTGAAACAGATACTGCTTGATTGCTTATTGGTGACCTGCCTTCATTGTTATTTACCACTTCCTCCAGTCTTTGTGTTATTTGCAAACTTTATCAGTAATGGTTTGTTTTCTCCCAGGTCACTGGCAAAAATATTAACTACCATAGGGACAAGAACAGATCGCTACAAGGAAACACATCTACTCAATGATGATTCCCAGGCCCACTGATGGGGGGGGGGAGCACAAAAGGAGCAACTGGCCAGGGGCCCGATGGTTCAGAAAGGAGCCCTAGGCCCTTTAAATCAGTGCTGGAGTGCTGCAATCCAGGCGGTACTGAGGGCTGGCTGCTCCTGGCCCCACCCCTTCCACCCGAGGACCCACCCCTTCCAGAAGCATGGAATCACCTCCTTTGGTTATCTGCTTATGTTAAGGCTTTTCGCTCTTTATGCCTTACAAGCTTTAAGGCTTTCAGGCTCATTGTATTACTGCCTTAACATATACCTATAGCTGACCCATGGGCTACATATACATAGTCATGCCAAAATCAAGCCACGCTGTTGGATAACGAATGATGGTATATAAATATCAGTGTTTCCTTTGATTTGCATCTTAAACATAGTAAAAATTAAATTGCTTTGCTAGTACATATGTATTCCTTTAAAAATAATATTTGGCTTAATCGTTATTTTATTTTTTTAGGCATTTGTATAATACATGTTTTCTATTACAAGGCCATGATAAGAGTTAACATTGATATAAACCAGCTCTCCATCTATCTGTAGATAGAAACCAGCTTTTAGATTTGATAGTGTGCAACTGCAAAAATATGCCAACAGAGTTTATTAGAACAAGATTTTTAAAGAAGAGTTTCTTTGAAGCAACTTTTAACTTTAATAATATTTTTTCAGTGAAAGCACAGATGAATAGATTGATTGATTAATGTGCAGATAGTCTTATCAGTAGTAAATGATTTCAGAATTATATTAGAATTTGCCCTTGTTGGGCAAATTGAACTAAGTAATACTTTTCTCTCCATACACTATGTGACAAATTTGACAGACGCTACTTTACTTACTGAGAAATTCTTGACATGGCAAATATTCAGGAATATACTGTGCATCAGAGCACAAGATAAATAATCGTCTGTAAAATGTGCTTAAACTTTCTAATAAACTTCACAGTGGCAACATAATAGAACTGCTTCCTGTGCAGAAAGTCTTAGCTGTTCACTACTTTATACTGCTGACATATGGATAGAATGAAATTAAAACAAAAATAAAATCAAACCCTACTCTAGGGGAATAAATAGTTGGGATAATGTTCTGTGGTGGTGGAAATCAGTAAGTGAAATTTGTTATATATCCAGTTAAACATGAATCATTTCTGGTGCCATTTTAATTCATTCAGGTAGTTTGTTTGTTTTTTCTTGCTTAAGGGGAAATTATATTCTGAAGAGGGATTATAAAAATGACAGTGCATTTAATGATACTGGTTTTTTGCTCAGTTACAGCTAATTAAGCTCATAATATCTGTCAGTCTTAAAAAATTAAGTAGGGTTCCTTCTCCTTCATTTTACCCCAGCCAGCAATAAAGATTCTACCATTGGAAGATAATCGGGCACATCAGAAATAGGATCTAACTTGCTTCTTATAGCAATATTGATTCTTTTATGATAAGAGAAGTGAGAAAGCAGGAAATGTTTGTTTTTGTCTGATAGAAACAAGTGGTATACTGAATATTCAGGGAGCTGATGTGATGAGTTTAAAAAGATGATACTTTTTACATATTTCTTTTCTAATCATTACCACTTTTTCAGAATTAAAGCCTGCATGTCTTCTCAGGGATCACTGAAACATAAAACCTGGATTTAAACGGAGTTGCTTTTTACTGGTCCATGCAGTTGAAGTAATATAACATAGTGCTTTTAAAGAAAACAAATATGTTCTCCTTGCCCTAACCAATTGCCTTTAGTGAGTAGATAGACAGATCTTAATTTTCACTGAAACATGTTTTTACAGATGTTTGTTGCTTTAAGAATGAGTTTCTTATCTAGAGAGCAATCTTTTTCAGCAAGTCATTCTACCTTGGTTTAATAGTGCTCCTGAGATTCTCAGAGTAGACTGCTTTTTCCCAAATGAGTAGCCTTTATTTATATGTGTCCATCAGTACTGGAATTTATGAAAGGTACACAAGTTATGTGAAGTTTAAATGTTTTCACAGTTGTTAAACTAGTCCAACTATTTCAACAACAGTCGCTGCTTCGACAGTTTTGGTGTCACCAGCTACCCCCAGTTGAAACTTGAAAACCGTAGGCGTAAACCAAGCAAACCCAGACTGGTTGTCAACTGCAAAAAACACATTGACATTCCCTTCTTGGGAAACGCATTTAGAAGACATTTTCTGTTTAAATTATTCAAACCCTCTTCCTTCTTCCACTCCCACTGTCCTCCCATTGCTATGATTTTGCAATGAATATAGGCGGGGGAGAGTAAGCCTTATTGGCAGAGAACTTAATATGGTACCATCAGACTCAGAGAAAGGAAGTTTCTACAAAACTATCCCACCACCATGAAGGATTCTACTTGTCCATTCCTACAGAGACAGCCAGGTCATAGCTTGACAAAATTTTCTGGCTTTATAATTGCTTTATAATTCCAGGTTGCCATACTTAACCACTGGACATGGTACATCTTGCTGCAAGGTATCATCATCATCTTACTTTGTAGAGCAATTTGCCTAAACTGGAAAAGACCTAATGAGCCAACAGCAATAAACTGAGGACAGGATCAAGACCACGGTGGTTTCTGTCACTCTCTCAGAAGAAATAGATACGAAACCATCAATAAGGATCATTACTTCTGATTCTCAGACCCCAATTTTCCCAGGAAATTGAGTGTAGATCATACCTAGATTCCCTATTAATGAAGGGGTTTTTTTGTATGGCAGTAGTGCTTGGCAGTCTCAGTCAAGACCCATTTGGCTAATGACTGTACCTGCCTTAAAGAGAGATGGAAAGGGAAACAGAGGCACAGAGTGGTGAGCCGGAAATAGAATCCATGTCTCCTGCCTCCCAGTCTAGTGGCTTAGCCATTTGATGATGCTGCCTGATGAATGTTGAGGGGGATTTAACACCCATCCTACAACATGCACTAGTCTGACCAGTACTAAAGACATTGCTCACGCCCTGGCTATCTTGTAAACTACCACAGAGAAGAAGCAACTAAAATAAAAAAGTCTCCAGCAAAGATGGCATTTGTTGTGGTGGAAGCTACCTCCTCTCCATAGACAAAGGAAATGCATCTAAACTCATCCTGCTGGACCTCGTCTTTGCTTTTCAGGGGCTACAGCAAATCACTCCCAACATCCGTAATTATCTTATTCACAACCACCTAGAACATCATCATTTAACTGATCTGTTCCATGTAGTTTCTGTAGCAAAGCAATAATGCATGTTAGTTATGATGCTGTCCTATTTCCAGTGCATTGGGCCAAGTTCTACTCTTGCCTATGTGTGTGACTCTGAAGGCAGTAGGAACTGCATGCATGTATTTCAGGGCAACATTTGGCCTGTCCTGAAGAAACAGACTATTTTCAGGATCCACAGAGTATATGCACAACACCGTACCCCCATATGAGATAGTGTTACAGAACTCATCAGGTATTCTACTGTTTCAGATCATGACTTTTGACCAGCAGGAGATTGTCTCCTATTACTCACAATAATTTTTAATCTATAAGATTGCTCTGTGTGAAGAGAACCACCACAAGGTGTGTGTTTAATTTAAACCTTGTGGGATACCCCAGCCATTCTGAAATACTAACCCATGTATTTGAACCAAAATTTTTTTACAAGTTACTTGCTAATCACTGTGTAGTTGTGCTGTTTAAAATTATAGCATTGGTGTTTTTATAAAAATGTCAATGTGCAAAATTACAAAGGAAAATATGGGAATGTGTTATATAGGAAACTTTTGTTTTAATATAGGAAACTTTTGTACTTAAACTTGCGTCAAGACTCCCTTGCAGTCATTTGAAGTCCATTTATAATTGATTGCTTAATACAAATTCCTCGGGTGGTGATCTTCATGTTAAAGTTTTCATTTTTCCAAATGTCCTTGTTGGCCAGTGAGCTGCAGATATCATGAAGAGAGTGTCATTGAAATACAATGTTAATTGGTGGGCTAATAAAATACAGCATTTATGGCTAGCTCTAAATATCTAGTGGACAGTAACAAATCTCACACTATAATTTCCAGCCTATTTGTTTTAACAGCTCTTTAACAGCATGGAAACAGATCTGTGGGCTGGATTCTCTAGACTGTCAATTGTGGTGCAACATAAACTTAAACTTGCTAGTGATTTGGACTGGAAAATTCTCTTTCTGCAGGGGGAAATCTCTGCTTCCCAAAGTTGACTATACCATTGCTCACATGCTACCTCTTTTCCTCAGCCTGTTCTCTAGCAGAAGAGGGCAGTTGCGGCAGGCTGGCAGACTTCCAAGAGCAGCAAAGGGACATAGTGCAATCAAGCTCCACTATGCCTAATCACTTGATAGTGTAGGCTCCTGTAAGTAGGCGTTATTATCCGATTAAGCCAAGCAGCCAAGAATCATGGGTCTGTAACCAGCTTCCCAGAGCTGCCACTTTCTACTCCATCCAATTACAGTTAAGAATTGAGGCTTGTATATATCTTTTTTTTTTTTTAAGTGTTCCAGTGAACTAACCGAAACCTAAGCACAAAAATCCCCATCTTCCATAGCAAAAGAAATGTTAGAAAGCACTCCACCCCTTTCTAGTGACAGAGTTTCCATCTTACATGTGGGCTAATTATTATACTTTTAAAGTCTTGTATTCCTGAAACTTTCAGAAACTGATGGGAAGGATCCACATGAGGACGAATGGGCTCACTACAGCACATAGCTGGATGAGTGGGGCAGAGGAAGAAGGGCCAGGAAAAGGACACTTACGAATTATGTACCTAGCCCTCTTTCCCCAATCAGTTTGTTCACCTCATATAAAACTTCATTTTCTCATTTTTCACTTTGTGGGATAGAGGGTAAACAGGAGCCCGGGGCAAGTTCCATAGGTCTTGCGGTGCTTTCTCTACCCCACCAACTGAGGATAATTTTTCTTATCTGCCTCATATGTGTCAGAGATGGACACTTAGCCCAAAATTTGAAACTGCTAAATCTGAAGTTGGGCTCCTAAATCCATATTTACGTGCCAGCCTGTGTCAGATAGTCACATCACAAAACTTTTCATCTCATGGGGGCCAAGGACTGAATGGACCATTGTCCTCTAGAGATTGTCCCTTCCAGTACGGTTTTATAGACAGCAAGCAATTTGCCTTAGTTTATCAAGGAAGGGCAGAAATTTTAGGAAGGCAATATCAAAAAGTGGGATACTTGTTTCGTAGGCAAGGAGAAAAGAAAATCATTCAGTAGAAAAGCAGGAAAATCATATGAAAGTAAGACAGTGCCATTCTACCAAGACTTACAAATGTATTTATTAAAAAATTGTCACTTGCCTGAGATTAAATGTGCTTTCCTTTTGATATAGATCTGCTATACTTTATGCTAAGATTTTTACTGTCCATGCTTATAGAAATATCTGTGTATTGTGTTTCAAGCTATTGTATAGATGTAAACAAATATTGTTAGTGTTGATAATGGCAAAAACGTATGTTGTTGTAATGGCTCAGTCTTGTCAGTTGCCAACAGTGAGTACAGAAGTTACGAAAGAGACAGAAATTAGTAGTAGAGCTAGTTGAAATTTTTTGTGAATGTCATGCATTTTAATGTAAATTGAGGTATATTTTCACAAAAAAAATTTGCTTCATATGTTTCTATTTTTCTCTAGGCCTTTGAAATATCCTTGTGTCCACTATTCTGTCAGGGGCCTTAATGTCATCTGTACTAAAGCCCCTTAAAACAGGTGTTAATTATATGTACACCCAGTTTAAGACCCCATTACATTGCCAGAGTGGAATAAAAAAGCCTTACCGTAAATGGGAATTAAGGCCCTTTCATGTCTAGAATCACCCAACAGATAGAGTAGTGTAATGGGTCTGAATTATAACTGATTTTTTTCAGGTTTCCTATCATTCCTGTCGTATTTAATGGTTTGATTTATATGTTCCACTGAGAAATTATTATGTAATTCTGAGAGAAATATGAGATCTGAGAGAAACATAGACTCTTCAGATAAGTTGGTTTCTGTGTTGTCTTGTCTGTTAAAACTCATTTTGTTTGCATACAAATGCTCACTTTTCTTAGTCAATATTATCCTTTACCATAGGTGTAAGCAGTGATGACATTAATATCTATTAATATAAAATAGCAAAAATATCTATTATAAAACTTACAGAGACTAAACTGTTACCAAAACCCTCAGTGCTAATTGTAAGAGAGTTTTGTTTGCGTAAAAGAATGAATAAAACCTAAGTTTGTATTTGGGGGGGTGCGCGCGCGCGCGTGTGTGTGTGTGTGTGTGTGTGTGTGTGTGTGTGTGTGTGCGCTTTCCCAGAAGAGGAAAACTCTGAGAGGTAAAAGATGTTAGTCTCACACTATGCTAAGTGCATGTATAATAATTCTCACATATGGCAATAGTACACATATATAGTATCCCTGTAGGGAATATCAAATTCCTGGTCAAACAGGTCCTTTTAAACAGCTTTTGTGCATGTGAAAACAATTAAATGGTTAACTAAGGAGCTCCTCAGATACATTGGACTGATATTATTTATCTTAAGAAAGCTACACCAAGCCATGCAAGATTTAAATCTGGGTGGTCATTGAAGACACAGCAGTTTGATTGTAAAGTTGTTACAGTTTGTCATTGTTAATGAAACATGTTTAAAAATGTATCATGTGTCATCTATTAAGGATTTTGGAAGAATTCATTGTTAGAAACAACCTCGAAGAGCTAAAGCTTAACTAGTTACACAGAAGAAGTTCCTTTCCCTCCAATTTGCATTTGAATCAGTGTTAAATTTTAGACTTTGGAGCCCAATGGCTGAGTGGAAGCATTCCATACTGTCATATAAGAAATTCTGCCTGGAACTTGTCTTCAGTCCATTATATATTGGGAATTCTGAAGAATCCAGGAGCCCAAAATGGGTGGAAAGTAAGTTTGGTATCACTCAGTTAAGATTCATCGTAGCCATTAGATATTCAATGAGAATTGGCTAAGTAACATATATGTGGGATCATCAGAACTGTGTGAAGGAACCCAGTATAAAAGGTTTGATAGAAGAAACAGTAGTAGTTAGCACTTATAAATTGATCCCATTTGACTATTCCTCAGAATCTTTGTATATCAGTTTCTCTTCTACTTCCAGAATCTGTCTTCCAACATAACCATAAAATATCTTTGTCAAACAAAGCGTGAGTTTCCTGCCATTTTCATAACTGCATGCACATTATTTGCAGTTCATATTGAATCATAATATAAGAAATCTGCCAGGAAAGATCCAAATACTATTACTAGTGCTATTTCATAACCAGTTACAGCTGCTGCTCCACTGAGTTAGAAACAGTTGGCTACCATGTTCTGTGAATCTCCTGCTTGCAAGAATATAACTTGAATTTCTAGAAGTTTTAGTAGGAATGAAATTATTGTAAAGCATTTAAGAGGAGTACCTCTCAGATGATAGAATTCCAGTTGGAAAAAAAAGTCAATATTTAATCGAATGCATGAATGCTAAATGTTTTTATCCATGGATGTTACTGAGATTTTTCTAGGCATTTTTTTCTTTCCAGAAATGAATTATGTACATAGAAGTACGGTAAAAGTCTCTAATGATGACAAAGAAAAACATACAGTAATTGCTAGTATAGCCTTGCCAAGAGATTAATTGCATAAGAAATATATTTTATTCAGCTTCCAGCACTGCTTTGCTTTCACTAGTAGAAAACACATGTCGGCTCTCACCAGTGATGTTTATGTCTTTGCACAAACCTGCCTTTTTTCAGCAGAAAATTACTCTAACTAGAAATGACTGCAGGTTAGAGGGATGGAGTGAAATGTTAGGTAGAATTGAATAATACTCAGAACAATATGAAACCATAAGATCTTGTATGGGAGTGACTGTGTCACTGTGTTTACCTAGGGCCAAGTACAATGAAAGTCCCAATCCTGATCTGTAGGACTGGGCATTAAATAGCAATCTAAACTTAATTTTAGATGCTTTATCTGCCTATGTACTTGGGGCAACCTTTTTAAAATACCATCACTGTGGAGTCTACAATAGTCAACAGCTAAGTAGAATAATAAAAGAAGCCACCTGTCATGTTAATAGGTAAAATTCACTAAAGTTAGGAACCTGAGTATTTGTTCGTTCCCTAGACCCCAGCATACATTAATGATGACAAAACAGCAACATTATTCACTCTTGTTATTGATATCCCTCTGTAACAGTTTTTTTCCTTCACACTTAACTGTAACTGCCTTGTGATTTTAAATGGGTTTCTAAACTGGAACAGACTATATTACCCTAGACATCACTTTCCCTGAAATTGCACAGTGACATACAAGCCTGGACAATTCTTTTCTCTTTCTGCAGTGAAAGGCAACCATTGCCTTTCTGAAATATTGTTATGAAACACGGCCAATATGTTCTCATTTTCTAAATAAGACACGAGTAACTGTTTTGTGCTCCTTCGGAAAGTATGAGAGAATATTATTCATCTGTTTGCTGCAATGGATTCCTGCCAAGTAAAAGCATTTAAATTTTATTTTATATAAAATTGGAACAAGAATACAGATAAAGGATATGATGTGGTTAATAATGTAAAGATAAATTATGTGGGATTAATATGTATATATGGATATATTGTGCCATATGTAATAATAAAAATAGTCCATATGATTGCCCACACAAATAATTATACAGTTCTATGAAGTAGATTTCTCTTTTCCATTCTGTCATTTCTTACTATTTAATATGGAGTCAGTTTCTCTAAAGCATGGGTCACATTTTCTTAAGTGTGTAACTTTTGGAGAATAAAATTAAGAAGTAATCCTTATTTCTTAGTTGCCCTTTACTTCCACTTCTCCAAGGGGAAGGGGAATAAATCTTCAAATGGGACAATCCAAAATTCCAAGTCTTTGAGGACTGAAATCCTGTGGTCCTCATATAGCCAAACCTACCATCAGTTTTAGTGTGATTTTTGTCTGCACTGGGAGGTTTGCCAATGTGAGGACTAAAGGAACTTCAAGCTCTTGAACTTTCTGTGGTCCCTCTTGAAACATTCTGCCTTTTTTAGAGGAAAGTGGGGTCATAGAAAGTGAATTAGAACATTCAGTCATTGTGCTTGGCAGAATAGGGTGTATTTCCCATCAAGGCTCAGCTGCTTGTTGTAAGTAACGAATTTTAATGCCTGGGTCTGTCCTGTTTAGTGGTGCAGTAAGACAACAATAATTGTAATTGTTTTCTCTGTCAATAAACAGTGTCTCCAATTTGCAGATTTACAAGTGAAAAATGTTGAGTATACATAACCCAGGACTGGGGATATTCTACTTTAAAGGAACTGAGTTCATAATAAATAGTAAGAAATGACTCCATCATTTGGCATATGGGAGGGAGAAGAGCAATCTGTTTTATTATGCATTTGCCCTCAAATAGTTAAAAATAAAGCATTTTACTTTGCACATGTATTGTAGATGTCTTTGTAGTTTTGCACTGTCATCATAGAATTTCACTGGCCATCATGTTACCCATTCATCTGTCTTTGTTACACGTTTCTAAGGTTCATCTCAGTCTCCATTAAAATAGCCTATATAATTTAGTGCTATCTTCTCATTTGGCCACTTCAGTATTGGCAGCCCAGCTGTCTAATCTATTTAATCAATTACATATCCAAGCATTTATACCTTTCATATCACTCTAGTATCTGAGCATCTTAACAAGATGCTCACCACAGTAATAGGTCTAAATTTTTCTTTACTTTGGTCTTTGGGGTATTTTCTTTGTTGTCTTCTCTTTTTCCACTTTTTATCTTCAGGAACTATCAATAGCTTAAGTACATAAGTTTCTTACCTTCATTAGTGGTATGACAAAAATCACACACACACACACACACACACACACACACAATCACAATCACAATCCCTCTAGCCTGTATATCTATTAACTTTAGCAGAATTTACTAAGCCATCTCATATTAACGTTCTCCTCTTGCTAAGGCAAATCCCTATATCTAAGTTCCTTGCATTAACTGTTGCTGGAATTAATGGCAATGTGAAAAATAGTGTTTTATATGAGGTTCTTTAGTTGGAGTTTGGTAATTTCTGTTAATGGTGGGGGGGGACTAGAATAGAAAAGGAAGTATTTAAAAAAACCTGATTTTAAAATACAAATCTGGATCTGCAGTGACACTCGTATTTCTAAAAAAGACTTGGCAGACTTGTTGGATAAAATGAATAAGTGATAGCTACTCTAAATTCAGACTACATTGTTGAATAGGTAACCATATATGTGGTATTTCATATTAGGAACAGTTTGTCGCTGAAACGTGTTACAAAGTTGGATATTTCAGTCCATTTCTACTTAACTTATTTTCTCCTATCATCTTATTAACGGGGTTTGTCTGAGGATACTAATAAAGAGGCAGTTGTTTCATGTCACAAGGTAAAGGTCATTCAAAAATTCCCAATGGCATCATACTGCAAGAATAAGGCAGTGTACTGTGAGGCAGTTTTGGATCAACAGAGCCATAGTGCAGTATGTTAAGCTGACAAAGCTTTCCGGTGATTTGTGCCATTGGACTAACTTCTCTCATGGTGCACCAGTACAGAGTCAATTTCACCAAGAGGAGAATTTGCCCCCTATATCTTTTTCCATTCATCTGTGCCCCCCTTTGATTTTTTTGTTTGTTTGTTCTTGTACTTTAAACCATACCACATCTCCATTTCAAAAAAGATGGAAACATTTTTATTTTTGGACTGCCTTTCTCTGAGTGCCTGCTGCAATCAGTTCTTCTTCTTTTGTATGTTACTGACACAGTGTTCACCTGGAAAAGGGCCAGAAAGTTATGAGGACTGAATGGAACTGGAGGCATTGGCAACTGAATAACCTTTTTCAGAAACAACGCCATGAATTCACATCAAAAAGCACCTTTGCATTTTGACATCACTGTGATGTAGCTGAGCTAGAATAGTGTTTAAACCTGGTGATGGATGACATTTTAGTCTGAAACCATTTTTCCTCTTTGAATGTGCTTTTTTTTAATTCTTCATGAGACCCTTATGCAAGGAACCATAGCTCATAAGTGCCATTGTGGTTTGTTGTCCTCCCTGTTTACATTTTTAATTTGTCAAACCCAGATGGAGTGAAACGGGATATCCTGAATGGGTGAAATTAGTGCAGGTCAAAACATATTACACTGAGAGAGCATCAGGAGCATCCCTATGGCTATGTCTAAACTACATCCCTTTTTCAAAAGAGGGATGTAAATTAGGCAGATTGAAAGTGCAAATGAAGCGGGGATTTAAATATTCTGAACTTCATTTGCATAATTGCCTCACATCATTCTTTCGAAAAAGGGTATTTCGAAAGTGAAACCGCCATCTAGACGCAGTTCTTTCAGAAAAAAAATCCCTGAGGAGTACAGGATCTTTCGAAAAAGGGTTTGTTTTTTTTTTCAAAAGAACTGTGTCTAGTCGGCGGTTTCACTTTTGAAATACCCTTTTTCAAAAGAACGCTGTGATGCAATTATGCAAATGAAGTGTGAGATATTTAAATCCCCGCTTCATTTGCACTTTCGATCTGCCTAATTTACATCCCTCTTTCAAAAGAGGGATGTAGTTTAGACATGCCCTATGTGAGAAGCAAAGGGAGAACCTGAGAGTATGAACTATTCTGGATTGGTCACTTTCTGGTTTGGGGGCTCTATTCTTTTAATGTGTTCTTATTACCTGAGATGTCACAAAGGATTGTGAAAATTTGTTCCCCTTAATCTCCAAGAATAGGATAAGTAGCAATGAGCTTAAATTGTAGCAAGGGAGGTTTAGGTTGGACATTGGGAAAAAATGCCTAACTGTCCAGGTAGTTAAGGACTGGAACAAATTGCTGGGGGGGAGGGGGTTTGGAATCTTTGACACAGAAGGTTTTTATGAACAGGTTAGAGAAACGCCTATCAGGAATAGCCTAGTCATTACTTAGGCTATGTCTACACGGGTAAGGTTTGGCAGCGAAAGTGCTGTCGACATGCAAAAGTTGCCAAAAGTGAAAACCAATCAAAACAGTTTTCTGCCTCCCATTGTCAACATTTCCTGGCCACATTGCTAGCACCCTGTCTAGGCAGGGAAGCTGGGGGCAAACAGCCTCCTTCCTCTAGGAATCTAGGGGTCATAGTGGACCGCAAGCTAAATATGAGTCAACAGCGTGACACTGTTGCAAAAAAAGCAAACATGATTTTGGTATGCATTAACAGGAGTGTTGTGCACAAGACACGAGAAGTCATTCTTACGCTCTACTCTGCACTGATTAGGCCTCAGTTGGAGTATTGTGTCCAGTTCTGGGCACCACATTTCAAGAAAGATGTGGAGAAATTGGAGAAGCTCCGTAGAAGAGCAACAAGAATGATTCAAGGTCTAGAAAACATGACCTATGAGGGAAGACTGAAAGAATTGAGCTTGTTTAGTTTAGAAAAGAGAAGACTGAGAGGGGATATAATACCATTGTTCAAATATCTAAAAGGGTGTCATAAGGAGGAGGGAGACAAATTATTCTCCTTGGCCTCTGAGGATAGGATAAGAAGCAATGGGCTTAAATTGTAGCAAGGAAGGTTTAGGTTGGACATTAGGAAAAACTTCCTAACTGTCAGGGTGGTTAAACACTGGAATAAATTGCCTAGGGAGGTTGTGGCATCTCCATCACTGGAGATATTTAAGAGCAGGTTGAATAGACATCTATCAGGGATGATCAGAGGGTGCTTGGTCCATCCATGAGGGCAGAGGAGTGGACTTGATCACCTCTCAAGGTCCCTTCCAGTTCTAGTATTCTATAATTCCCCAGAGTTCCAGGGCTGGGGAGACAGGGGCTGCGTGCCACCCACCCTCCTTCTCCCCGGTGCTCTTGTGCCGTGCGCCACCCACCCTCCCCATGCTCTGAGGCCATGTGGGGCCGGGGAGGCTGGGGCCATGTGCAGCCGGCCGTCTTCGTGCTCCTGCGCCAGGGAGGCTGGGACCACGTGTCATCTGCCCTCCCCATGCTGGGGGGTTGTGCAGCACGCTACCCTGCCTCTCCATGATGTGGGGAGGAGAGGAAGGTGGCTTGGCTCCCGCGGAGGGTGGGACCAGGGGCTTGCCTCCCCCGGCCCTATTTTCACCACAACCCAGGGAGCTGATCCCTGTGCTTCTTGGGATTCCTTCCTAGCTCTGTGACCTCTCTGTGCTGAGGAATGTCAAGCAGCACAGCCGTCTTTCCAGCCCTCCCCCTGTAGTAGCAGTCTGCCTGACGCTGTCTTTCTAGTGCAAGGCAGAATGGGAGTATTCCAATGATTTGTTCTTTGTTCCCCAAACCAAGCAGCTCACTCAGCAGTCAGATATGTCCTGGAGCTTTAAAGGGGAGGGGTGCATGTCTGCTGATCAGCAGAGATCACAAAACACTGAGTACAGTCATCAGGGGAGGCATTCTGGGATACTGGAGGAAGCCAGTTCTCTCAAGAAAATAAACAGAGTCCACGCTGGCTCTTTGTAGACAATAGAGGGAGGGGAAAAGACAAAAGTCTCTCTCAGGGATGAAAGTTTTTTGTTGCCAAAACTGGGTGTTTTTCCCCTCAAAAGTTGCATGGTAGTGTGTATGCTCTCACTGTTTTGTTAACAAAAGGCAGTTTATGGCGACCAAACATGCCAGTGTAGACAAGGCCGGAGGGGTCTGCACTAGATGACCTGCTGAGGTCTCTTCTCATTTTACACTTCTGTGATTATATGATTACAGCAAAAGCAGCTAGTGCCCAAGATTGACACAAATATTACCAATGGAGAGATTTCTTTTTTTAATCCAAAATCAAAAGACAGTTAAAAGAACAGTAAAAGAACAATCCCAATATTTTATGGGAATTTTGTTTCCAATTGGTTCTCAGCCTTTTACATGCTGTGATGTTTCCTCAGCCCCATCTAGCTGGAGCTAGTGAAGAAATACCCTTGTATCTACCAATATAGAGAAGGGAAGGTGGTTGTGACCTTCCCCTCAACCCGATATGATTTCACAACTCCAAGGTGAAAACCCATGCTTTGTGTGATGATCTTGTGTGGCAGTAGAGCAGGCAATGGAATATGTTGCATCGGCAACATGAAAACACATTTCTTCTCATTACTCAGCTCTAGAGATCTCTATTGTATGTTCTGGATTTGCTTTGCATACTGGACTTCTGTCACCACCATCTGTCGGAATTCCATATCTGTAACACAGCAGAATATTCAAACGAAAACCATACTACAGTTGAGAAAACCACAGTACAGCTCTAGGTCTTGTTCTCAGCCTTTTAAAATGAAGGGGCATTTGTGTTTAAATCAGAAGACGCAGATTATTTTTTCAGAGATACCAAATGAGACATAAGGAATAATATGCACGCAGCTATCTTTTGCAAACTTTTTTCAATCAAATGTTACTAACATCTGAATATAGTGTAAATTCAATACAGAGTGCTGCTATATGTATCTAAAAAGTAATGATACATGGGAAACTCCAGCAGAATCTAAATGTAGTGGGAAAGTTCCAAGATAAACATCCATGCATTTGCAAAAATATTAAAAGAACCAAATGAGAGAGAAAATGGAAAGTATTTTTTTTTTAAATCAGGTTAAAGTAATGCACAAACATCTGTCAGTAGTAAAAGTTCAAGCCTTCCTTTTTACTCCTCTATGCTGTACTGACATGTATACAACATATACGTTGCCACTGACATATGGAGCACTGGAACTAAGAGGTACACATACATCACCATAGTTGATTTTGTATGTGTAGCACCTAATACAATCAGACTCTGAACCTGATTGGTTCTTCTGGGTGCAACTGAAATATTAATAGTTTAAACTAATAAAGAAAAAATAGAGGTGAAAAGTACTTACTGTAAACTAACCTTTATAATGTCTAAATGCCAAATAAGATTAAAGGCTCTAATCCAGCAATGCACTTCAGCACATGCTCAAGTACTTGGTTCTGCCATGAGGGCAGGGGACTGGACTCAAGGACCTCTCAAGGTCCCTTCCAGTCCTAGTATTCTATGATTCTATGCTTAGATCCCATGACATGACTGACTTTGGTGGGAGTTTAGCATGGGTATAAAGTTAAGATGACTCAAGTGTTTTGCTGAATCATATCTTAAAGGACTGAGCCGTCTCCCACTAAAGCCAGTGGGATCCATTTTGTTACTTTTCATGGGAATCGGATCAGGCCGCAGAAACCTTTACAGTTAAATAGCAAAGTGGTGCTCAGATTACAAAAAAGGGGTCAAAACCACATAGAATGTGTGGCTATGTAAAATGAAGTGCTGATCTCAGTCCTGTTCTTACTGACAAATATCTATGTCTTAAAGCCAGTCTTCACAATTTCTTGGTCCGTCTTGGTCAGGAGTGCAATTGAGGTTGGGAAACATACATTGCACAGCTAATGTGGCCTTTGTTCCATGGATAAATGAATAGCTTCTGGTCCCAGAAATGTTGACACTGCACCTTCAAGATGAGTGCTCTTTTGTCATAATTGAATAGCCTATAACTTTCCATACTCCATAATGTAACATGTAATTTTTGTTGTTTAAGTAAAAGAGGTTGGCAGGACCTAATCAATTAAGAGTCTAGTTTTGAACTATTAAGGGTAGATGATACAATGGATGTGCATGTCATAGTCCATTACCTCCTAGGGCTTATTTTGCACTGTCTCATCCCCTTAGGCTGGCGACTCTCAAAATGGAGTCCAGGTGGTTTTATAATCCTGTCTTTTTTCCCAGGGATGTGCATGTCAGACTTCAATATTAGTCCTGTTCCTTTCAGTTGATTTACTCCATTGCCCTGTTAGTGGAGTTGATTTCCAAAATACTGCAAAATAGTGCATGCACTAATTGAGCTACTAATCCTCTGTTTTGTCTAAATGAATCCTTGTCTAGTCACCAGCATCCAGAGGGAGGGCCTTTTCGATCCAGCCTGTTCCCTTTATCTGTAACCTTTATGCACCTAAGATTAACTCTTTCTTAAAATCCTGTACCTCGGGGCATGGCCAACAGATAGAAATGTACTCATTCACATCCCTTTCAGCATTCAGCAAGTTATGTTGGATTAAATTTTCTTTAGTATAAGAGTAAATCTGAGAGTGAGGTGGAGCAGCCTTATTAATAAAACTTTTATTTGGCTATGAATTGAAGTATTTTATACATCCATAAGATTTTTTTGTGGTGGTATGTGTCATTCCAGTGCTCAATCACCTTCAAAGGGACTTGCTAACTTATCTAGTCACTAGATAAGCTCCAATATAAACCAGGAATATAGGTTTAACTTGATGGAGAATTGGCCAGGGGAATCACTTCTAAAGTCCCATGTTTCTTTCTTTCAGTCCAGATTCTAAATTACATTCTTTCTTTGCGATTTTATTTCTAAAAGAAAAAGAAGGTGGCATGAAAAACATTATTACTTGTAGTTTATATAACTCTTCACGTTCCAGGCATGTGTAAGCAATCTGTAAGAGGGCTAGATTTTTAAAGGAATTTAATCCTGAAAGATGCAGGCAGACAGCTAGTGGGATTTTCAAAAGTGTTTAGCTCCCGTTAAAAAAAAGGGGGGGGGTGCCTAGATGCTTTTGAAAATCCCAGTAGGTGCATCTCTAAACCTTCAGGTGTCTGGATTTATTAGTGTAACTGTAAGAAGTGAAATGCCACCTCAGCTTTTCTCACCACACTTCTATGCTTTTACTATAAGACGGAACATATGAATTGAGATTTTATTTCTAAAAGAAAAAGAAGGCAGCATGTAAAACATTATTACTTGTAGCTCATATAATTCTTCACATTCTAGGAATGTGTAAGCAATACAACAGTTCAATCCCTTTGGAGTCATCACTCGATGAAGCTGAGTCTGTCGGCCGAGTTGTTTTAAATAAGAAAGGGCATCTCCACAGTTCCTTCCCTTTCTTCACAGTTATGCATTACTTAATTTGATGTGTGGTTTCTGGTCTCCCTATGTGAAATTAGAAAGTGTGCTGTGTTCATCCACAGACACTGCTATCTGGCAAGTTGCTAGAAAGTGCTGAAAGATATATGGGGTAGCCTGAAAGATGCCTGGGGCCACCTTCATTTTAATCCCATTACCTCCCCCAAATCATTGGGCAAGACGCTAGGTAATAGCTTGTGCATACCTAGTGGAAGGCATCAAAGAGTCTAGTGTCTGTGGGGGAGAGGAGGAAAGTATCTTTGTTAAATGGCAGGCTGATTTAAATCTCATCTGATCTTTTCCTATCTATGTCATAATTTAGTGATGAATAAAATGTTTATAGAAATCTCCACCCAGAAGAGAATGAATTTTGCATAATCTGTCTATATGAAGGGCAACATCAGTGCTTTCTTTCCCCATTTGTAAGTCATGGATTGGATAACTTGGGTTGTACTGCTGGTATGGCCAGCATGAACAATTAGGGAGGTAGCCAGGTGTCTTGCTCATATATATTCAGTTTGGCATGATCAGTGTGTTGTGGTCTCTATACAAATGCTCTATCCATCTTTGCAAGCCTTTCCCCAATATCACATTTTTGCAAAATGTGAAATTAAAAGGCTTATAATGCATCTAAATACTTTTTCCACATCAAATGACCCTCTGCCCTCCTCTCGCTGCCTCCTTTAGAAGATGAATTCCATCACATGCCTGTTGATTCTCTGTTCAAACTAAACAATGTCTAATCCATTTATCTGAGGGTTGATCATTTCCTTTCCTACCCTTGTTTGAAGAATATTGACAAATATTTTCATATCTGTATTAGTGTATTAAATGCCTAAAACAAAGTATTTAATAAAGCAAATATATCTGTGAGGCTCCTATTCTAGCTCTTGTCCTGTTTTATGAACAATTTTATAGTATTTGCTAAATGTGGAAGGAGCTCCTCCCCATTTATAGGTATTAACTCTGACTCCTGAGTGGTCTGTTATGTTTTACATTTCTGATTTTTCTCCGTCCAATGTTGCTTTTACTGTTGCATTTAGGTTCAGTGATTAAAGTAGAAGATTTGGAAATACTTTCTCAACATCACAGTTTAAGTAGTAGAAACAGTGTCTGTTATTTAAAATAAATGTAAAACTATTTTTTTCAGTTGTGGCTGGATTGCATTCTTGAATACAGTCTTTCCCTACTGTAGAATTCAAACACTTAAAACAACATTAGTCTGTGTTTTGACTGACTTGTAATATTGTGTTACCCGTATTCACAAAAGTTGAAGTTCAAGGAATAAATATGTATGTTGCATGTATTTCCCTCTGTGATGCTTTTTCAGGCAACTGAAAACCAGCAAAAGAATCTCTTATCAATGAATTCAGCCAGGTTATTAAGTCTGTGCAATGCGCTCTATCTCACTTAAATACCATTTAATACCTTACCATAGTCTTAAGTGGTGTGAAGGACTGTATGGGGGCTCTCTGCAGAGGGTGAATTTCACCTGTAGCGAATTATAGAGTATCAGGTAAACATAGCAGAACCCACTAATGTATCTAAATAATATACATATGAATTCCCTTCAGTGACTTTTTGCTACTGATTCCATTTAAAATATGTTGTGTTTCAACGTATTTTGTGTGTATGATTGTTTTTAGTGATGAGTATGAAGAGGATGGGTTTTGCCAGCCATACAGAGGGATTGCTTGTGCAAGATTTATTGGGAATCGAACAATTTATATGGAGTCTCTACATATGCAGGGTGAAATAGAAAATCAGATTACAGGTAGGTAAAGCATGTTGCTCCTAGCTCTCAAAAATATACACCTTCTTTCCAGAGAACTGTTAGAGACTCTTATCACTAACACAATTTTTTCATTATATTAGATCCCCTTCACATTTTTTTGTGAATTTTCCCAAAGCAAAGCCTAATTAGGACTGGTGTATAGCATATTTTCAATTGAATGGGTCATAATAATCATGCGAAAGTTTTTAATATACTGTATGTCTCTGATGATTGGTTTCCCCAAACACATACATTTTTTTGTTCAGAACAAGAGTTAGGTATGGCTCACTTTTAGTTTATCTTGTGCTGTGATCCCAGCAGGTTTTAAAAGCTGAGCAAGGCTCAGCTGGGTCATTACTTGGTTGAGAGACTGTTTAGGAAAACCCATGGTACTGAAGAAGGCCATGAAAGTACAGTAATTCCTCATTTAACATGGTAGATACATTTCAGAAAATGACCGTGCTAAGTGAAAACGTGTTATGCGGGGTCAATTTTCCCATTGAAAATAATGGAAAAGGTGGGGGTTGCGTTTCAAGCACACATGCGCTTGCAGCTCCAGCCTGCACTTGTTAGCAGCTGGGACCGGGACATAAGGTTGGGGGAGAAAGGGACTGGGTTATAGCAGGGAGGGGAGGTGTTTGGCTCTGGAGAAGGGAAGGGAAGGACAGGGGAGGGGGCTTGCAGCCGGCGGCTGGGTTTCCCCAGCTGGCCTGTCACCAGCAGCTGCACGGGGCTTCCTCTACCTCCTTACAAAGCGGCAGAGGTTTGCCGCTCGCCACGCAGTTCCCCGGTGACCCCCTCTGGCCAGATGCCTTGCGTCCGGCCAGAGGGGGTCACTGGGGAACTGCACGGCGAGCAGCAAACCTCTGCCGCTTTGCAGGGAGGCAGGGGAAGCCTCGCGCAGCTGCCGGCCACTGTCCGGCCCTACAGGAAATCGTGTTATTGCAGGGACGGGGTTGTGTTGTTTGAAAAATGTTACCTAAAAAAAAAATCGTGCTATCGCGAAAACATGTTAAGCGGGCACGTCTTAAGTGAGGAATTACTGTAGTTCAATAGGTGGCCCTCTTGCGTCTAATAAGGAACCTTAGCTGCCCCAGCACTGTGATAAGGGGCACTATGCTGACGGAAGGACCCGTTGTGGAATGAGACATAAAACAAAGCTCTTGATCTCTGGAAAAGACTTTGTGGTAGTGTCCCACAATTTTAGGTGTGTCTAAAACTCCTGTGGTTTCAATTGGACTTCTTTCCATTTTGTGTTGTGCAGTGTTGCCATGCACTCTTATAACATTTCACCACAGCAGTGACGGAAATGTTCCTTAAAGATACGGTAGTTCATACGCTCTCTATGCATTTGTTTATAAAGTAATTTGGACCCTTTGGGATAAAGGGTGTGATATGTAAACAAACAACATATTCGTTATGCATTCTGTGGAACCAGATGTTCTTACCTTTCATGAAATCCAAGCAAAATATTCAGATGACTTTTTGAACTATTTGGTAGACTTTTTGAGCTATTTTAAGTTAATTTGTGGTTTTGAGATGGATTAAAATCCATACAACATGGACACCAAATGTAATTTCTTTGTCACTGAAACAAACATTATGCCAGCTTTTAAAGAAAGGATATAAAATCCTCTTTAATTAGTTAATGGGTTAAACCTTATGTTTAACTGGTTAACCGACTGAATGGGGGCAGACATGGGGAGTGCCCCTGCCCCCCACCATGAGTGAGGGATGCTCTGTCCTGGCTGGAGTGCCACTACCAGCAGCGTGCTGAGCCAGGTCTGTCACAGATGGGGGCTTCTCCGGCTGGGCTGGACCAGGCCTGCCATGGATGGGGACTGTTCTGCCTGGGCTGGAGCACCCCCTGCTCACAGCACATCCCACAGGGCTGGAGCAGCCCCCTGCCCGTGGCTGGCGGAGGGCTGCTTCAGCCACCACCTGCTTCCTGTAACCGCTAAGCACCTATTAACTATTCACATCCCTATTTTAAAGTAATTGTTACCCTGTGTTTCTAGAATGTGCATTTGTCCACCCTGGAATCTAGTGTTCTGAAATAATAGTTATTCCTATAACTTCCTGAGAAAATGAGTTTGTTCTTACTTTAGTAATTTGCCATTGTCAAATGTGTACAAAGTAGGAGTAATGCTGTTGACCTTAAAACTCCTGTCATGTTAAGTAAAATCTTTTTTTGTGTGTGTTACAGCTGCCTTCACTATGATTGGCACTTCCAGTCACTTATCTGATAAATGCTCCCAGTTTGCCATTCCTTCTTTGTGCCACTATGCTTTCCCATACTGTGATGAGACCTCACCAGCCCCAAAGCCCCGGGATCTGTGCCGTGATGAATGTGAAATTCTAGAAAATGTTCTTTGTCAGACAGAGTATATTTTTGCAAGGTCCAATCCTATGATTCTGATGAGATTAAAGCTGCCAAACTGTGAAGATCTTCCTCAGCCAGATAGCCCGGAAGCTGTAAATTGTATTCGGATTGGAATTCCTATGGCAGATCCTATAAATAAAAGTAAGTGAAATTTGCTGACTCTGTGCCTGAGCAAGAATTGTCAGGTCAGCATGTAAAGGTTTTGTCTAATCACTCTCTGCCCCGAAACGAGTTAGTCATGAACTCTGAAATCTCACAATCATTGTAGTCTTCCAATTGGATGGTGGAAGACTGAGCTACCCACAGTAACTTTTTCAATATTTTGTTCAATTGCCTCTCTGGATTTACACTGCTAGTAGTTTATTGGCTTCGGATTTCTTTTTGTTAATATTAACTAACCAAAAGGATGATTTCTTTTGTCACATTTTAAGATCAGTCAACATCTAAGGTCATGGTCTTGAAACCCTTACGCAAGTGAGACATGTTTGCTACAGTCATTCTGTATATTCTAATGGAACTGCTAGTGTGATTAAGGACTAGTCAACATGTGTAAGGCTCACAGAATCAGGCTCTTAACTATACTTGACTGAGATATTATTCAAAGTCATAACTACAGGCATTAATTGGAGCTCGTTTTGAATTACCACCGTATCAAATGTTTGTGTCCAAAATACGATTTATTTCTTTATTTATTTATATTGTCCCCCACATGCTGTCTACCTGTATATCAAAATAATAGATGTGATTCAGGTTCCCACTGTAGTTTTGACTTTTCTTATGTATTATATATTAAAAATACTTGGAGTAAGCTCTTTTCATTACTGAAGCATAAGCTTTAAATCCTCCCAGGAATGTGAATGCAAAGCTGACCCTGCAGGGCCGTCTTAACAAATTATGGGGCTCTACACAGCTGAGGACCCCCTAGTTTCTGCTGGTGTTTGGGTGCTTTCCTCTTCACACCCCTCCTCCCCCCTGAGGGGCCCTTTCAGGGACCTGGCTCCTGATGCTTCCTCCCCCAACCCTCTCCCCCTACCAGGGGCCTGGTGTTTCCCTCCCCTCTGCAGCTCCTGCCAAGGGGCCCTGGAACCTCCCTCACTCTCACTCTATGTGGCTTCTGCTGGCAGTTGGGGGCTTCTGTCCTGCTCCCCTCCGTGTGCTGCTTCCCTTCCCTCTACACTCCACCCCCTTCCCCAGAGCTTATTGGGACTCAGGGGGCTTCCCTAAGGTTGGAGCAGAGCTGCAGAAGCTTGGGGCTCTTCTCTGCCCCCAGTCTGTCAGCAGAAGCCTACATTAGCCAGCTTCTGCTGACCACAAGCATGTGGGGGCAGGGAGAAGCCCTGCAGCAGCTGTGGGCATACAAGCACACATGGCTAGGTAGGGGCACCTGAAAATTGGGGACCCTTTATTCCTGGAATTGGGTTTCCAGGCACCAGGCCAGCAGAACAGTGTTTAGTGTCTGGGAGGTTAATTATGCACTCTTAGACCCACTAGTGGTTAGTATGTACAGTAACATTCTGACTCACTGCAATCAGCTGTTGCCTTCATGTTTTTCAGATCACAAATGTTACAACGGTACCGGAGTGGATTACCGTGGGACCGTCAGTGTGACAAAATCAGGACGTCAGTGCCAGCCGTGGAATTCTCAGTATCCACATACACATACCTTTACTGCCATCAGATACCCAGAGTTAAACGGGGGCCATTCCTATTGCCGAAATCCAGGGAATCAGAAGGAAGCCCCATGGTGCTTTACCTTAGATGAAAATTTTAAGTCTGAGCTTTGTGACATCCCAGCATGTGGTAAATACTGAACCATTCTGTTTTATTGTTAATCATCTTAAAAAGAAAAACATAGGGATTACTTTATTGTAGGAAAAAGTGTAACATTTGTCTTTTGCATTCAGTTGTGCTATGTCACATAAGGTCTGTGTAGCTGAGCACAGAAAGCCTTTGTTGTGTCTGGAAAGGGAGCTCTGGTAAAGAAGACTGCATACAGTGTTTGTACTTAAAGCCACAGCATCCGAAGCAGGAAATTTCCCAACCAGGGAAACCTTACAGTTCTTACCCACGTATCTGGTAAGCAACTGAAGCAAAAGCATGGAAATATTTATTAGGAAAGGCTGTAAAGATTAAATCTCCACAATGATATGTTGAAGCACAAGTATTTCTAGCATGTCATGTGTTCTACATTTTCAAAGTTAAATCAGTAAAATTAATATAGCTTCTTAGTGCACTAGAATTTGCTTTGTGGACACTGATCCTAAATGCATTTAAAAATTATGTCCCTCTTGATTTCTTTTTTTCATGATTTTAATAAATACAAACATAGCTTAATATAGTTCAGCCTTTGTTTTAAAAAAAGATGGAGATAGTTTTGCAAAACACTTGTCACCTTGGTTTTGATTTTGATTTTTACAAAACTTCAGCAATCCAGATTTGGGTTTTCTAAATTTAGGATTAGGTGAGATTCTGGTCTCATTTTAACTTACCTGATATTTGGAGGGAGTGAGAGGAAGATCTGAACAGTTCTCATTTTATTAAATCTTTATTAATACTAATAATACAGATACTCTGTAAAGAAGAATACACTGCTTCTTGAAGGTACATGTTGAAAAATACACCTAGCAATGAGCCTTATGACAACAGATTTGTGATGAAAGGTTTCATGCAAAAGATTATGTTGCACACAAGCAACGGCAATAACTACTTTGCCCTTGGCAATGAGGTGCTTTTCAATGTTCAGTAGCAAATCTTGAGTTAAAATTAATTTTGATTATGATTACAAACATTTCTTAAATCAGATTATTTTATGGACCTTATGCATTCTGGGTCTGATCCAAAGACCAGAAGAAAGATTTTCAATGATTTTAGTGGGCTTTGGCTCAGGTTCGTACTGAGATTTTCTGTTTAAAAAGGGAACATACATATTACATAGTCACAACCGTATCTCTTAATAGTTGTAATGCTCTGTATTAAATTCATATGGTGACTGACAGGTTATTCTCTGTGAGGTCTGCAAAAGTGTGGAACTTGCTCCCTTCTATTCTGAAATAACTCAAAATTGGGGACTTCTAGGGCACACTACAAAAGACATGGATTGATAGGATCTAGGGAGAAGGGTCAGGTTGTGCTTCTTAGATGATGAAGGTGGTACATGTCTGGTTGGCCTGACCACAAAATTCCTGTGGAAAGATTTTAATGCTGCTGAGGTTTAAATGTATTTACTGCATGATTAATTACATTAGGGTGTCTAGATCCTGAGAGAGAGTCCCTATTTAAAATATAAATAAATAGAATCCTATCAGGTGGCTAATTGTGAAATTGTTAGGTGCTGATCTGCACTTTGGAAATGTAAAGAGCTCGATAGGTGTGGAGTGTTACTGCTCAGCTGTTTGTGTACTTGCTGAAAGAGCCAATTCAGGAACCTTTTTAAAAGTATCATACGGGCTACCTAATTTGGACTTGCTTAATTGGGAAACTGGCTTAATTGGGCTATCTCCCAGGGAACCGAGTTAAGCCAAATGAGGCTTCATGGCAGTGACTGCTGCTTAATAGGAATGGTAATTCCACTTGATTGGGACACTGCAGGGGATGAGCTGGTGCCTGTGTCTCTGAATGTTTGTCTCATGTTGTGCTTAAAGGGGTCTGAAAAAAACTGTTGGGAGAGGGGATCTGTCATCACCCTCTGCCATCTCCCCAGCCCCTGAAAAACAATGGCCCACCAGCTCCAAATTAATCCTGTCCCCCTTTGGTTCTGCCCCCACATCTGTCCTGCCCTCCCCTTCCTCGCATCCGTCAGCTCCTGGGGCTTTTCACCTCCTCTTTCCCAGGCTGGGGGGTGTGGGGAAGCTGCAAAAGAGGCCAGATGCTGCCAGGGCTGAAGAAGAGAGGAGCCATGTCATTGTTCAGCTCACAGGAGGGAAGGGGATAGAGCAGAAAAGCTACCCTGAAGTGCTGGGCTCTTTCTGCTCCCTTCTCCCCTCCTATGAGACTGGCGTGGGTACCTAAGGGGCAGGAGGAGAGCTCGGTCTGTTTCCTGCAGCAGCTCCAGTTGGTTGCTCTCCCCCAGGAGAGGTGGGACAGTGGAGAAAGCAGTCACCCCGAGGTGATTGCCTCCACACACCGCCCTAAAAAAAAGACACCCCCTTAGCAACAATCAGCAAGTGTGGTGTAGTGACTTCCTTAGTGCAGTTGTGAGGGGAAGCAGGGACAGCTGCATGCCTTGTACTAGGTGAGAGCACAGGTACTGCTCCCTTCTAGCAGACCTGGGGGATTTAAGTCACTCCCAAGGGAGGGGATGAAGCTATGGATCAAGCCACCCCTCCTAAGTCCATAGAGCTAGCCTGTTGCACGAGGCTGGGAGCAGAACAGCCATATGTATTCCCTGTGCAAAGTGGGGAAATGGAGGAAGGGCCTCAGTCCCCTCACTTCAACCCCTGCTTTGGGGTTGTGGCCCTCAGCCCGAGCCTAGGTGCCACAATCTGATCTAAAAGGAACGATTGCCAGGTGTCTGGTTTTCACCCGGACAGTCCGTTATTTCTGGCCCCTGTCCAGTTTAAAAAAAAAACAGAAAATTTCTGTTTTTCTTGGATGGAAAGCCGGCGGGGACATTCTTCTCCTGCCACATCTGGCGTGGGCAGTGGGAAGCAAGGAACGTGGGGATTCTTAAAGGCGCAGCGACCTTTTTTTGTTCTCCCTTTTTTTGTTTGTTTGTTTGTTTATTTGTTTTTACTCAATAAGTTTGGTCTCCTTTTGGTTTTTTTTTTTTTGTTTTGTTTTTTGGAGTTTTTTTTGCTTAACCAAGTTTTTTTCCTGCCACGTTTGGGATTTTTGGTGAAAGCATCTAAAAAGAAGAGCTAGGAGAGAAGATGAAATGGCAGCATAAGGAAGGGGAGCGGACATAAGATGGGATAGAACAAGCAAATATGGGAAGAACAAGGATTGTGCAAAGTTAAAACTGAGTCCATTTGAACTTTGCCACCTGATCGGATCTGAACTGGACCCAAGTTTCAGCTCAAGTGTGTATTTAATTAGATTTGTAACAGGCATCTATCTGGCCTTCTCAGCACTTGCACATATCCAGCTTTGAAAACACAGGCAGCTGGTACAGTGTCAAGAGTCAAACACTCCCTCCCAGCTCTTCCACAAAATCCTGAATGCTGTCCTGCCTCAGCCTATCCATCCAGTGACTGGCCCTCTCAGAAAAAACTGGAGCCTACAGGTTGAGAGACTCACCTGCTGTCAAAACGTGTATGATCTGCATTTGAGTCAAATAAGTGGAGCTGTAACAGTTGGAATGGAGGTGGGAACTGACTGTTGGGGGATACAGTGCCTTGTGTGAAGGAGAGAGGAGAGACACTACACTGACTGCAGAAGTAGTTGGCGTAGAATGATTTTAGAGGAAGCAGAGTAGAGTCGGCAATTTGGAAAGGGAAGTGCACACTCCAAACATAAACAGACAAATAGCCAGAAATATATAGGGTAGGAGAGAGCCAGTCCAGAGCTAAATAGACATGCATGGAGAGTCTGTGGCATGTTTGTGGGGAGGTAACATAGAGTTCAAGTCAGGGTCCTTCAGAGGGAACTAGAAAGAGAGATGAAAGACATTTAATTTATAGCTGCCTGCAAATTATTTGTCCACCTTTGTCTGTGACCCAGCCAATGCCCATTTAGTTCTCTACAGTGTTATGACTATTTACTGCAGTTTTTCTTTAAAAACTGGAAAACTTTTGCATTGACTTGGTTTGGCTTAAACATTAACAGACTGTTGGGCCTTTCTGAACTTATTTACATATCCCCAGTGGAATCAAAATATCTCTGTCAAATTTGAGTTGTGTGTAGGGGATACGGATTCCTAGACACGAGGCCATTCTGTGGGATGCATACGGGATTTTTACTTGTAGCTTACGTTAGCACTGAAGAGCAGTTACTTACACAAGTCCCCTGTACACTGAGAGAAGAACAGATTCCTTTATTAATAATTCAGTTATAAGCTACAATTTTCTCTATCTGCCAAAACATTCATTGGAAAAATAATTAGCTTTGGGCTGAGCACTAAATGAGCCCTCTTAATGGCTACTGTCACTGGGCGACCACATCCAGTTTGGAAGGAAGAAGGGCTTTCTTGGCCTACTTCATCTCATTTTAACTCAACAAATGTCAAGTCTTCACCAGAGAAATACCCTATATGGCTTCCAGCAAGTGTCATGCTGTTGAGATGCATGAAATCTGACACTCATAATGTGGGTAATTTGCTAGAGATTTCAAAGGTGTTCTCCAAAGTCATCTTTGTACCTCGTAGCTATTGTATTAATTCATTTTATATAATCCCACTCTGAGTTCTTTCTGGAATGCTCCTGCAGAGGATCAGATTGCTACACTGGAGACCACTGTGAGCCTCCATAATAGTCTCCATGCTGAGACCGTGAAAGGCAGCATAGTCCACTGGAAAGGACACTTCGCTGGAACTTGGGAGAATATGGGGTCTGTTCCCAGCCCTCCACTGACTTGCTGTATGATCAGAGGTGACATGTGGGAGAAGTATCCAGGGTCACAACCACCCCCTCTAGATTTGCTGCTTGGCTTTTACTGAGCATGTTCACAAGGGCTGAGCATGCTAAGTAACACTGCTGAAGTAGCTGCCCTCACTCTTCCCCCTCCCCAGTATCAGCAGGCAGGGGTCATTATGAATTGGGCCAAGTGACTTGTTCTCCCTATGCCTGTTTCCTACCCATTTCCCACCGCTTCTGAAAACAGCCAGATCAGAGGGTCTAGAGATCCTGACAATAAAATTCTGGGGGGGGAGAGTGTCAATCCAGCTTTCAGTCCAGAAGAGTTTGCCGTGTCTGTTTAGGTTATAAGCTGTTTTGGGTAGAGACTGACTCTTACGTGTTGGTGCAGTGCCTTGCACAAAGGTGCCCTTATCTCAGTGGGGCCTGTAGGCACTACTGTGATATACATAACACATAAAATCTGGATTTGTTACTTGTTCTCTACCATGGCTTCTAACCAATACATTGATTCTGAAGTTACTTTTGCCATAGGCCTCTGTCCACTCGGAACTCAAGCCACATTTCACACCAAATGGTTAAGATGGCGATGACTTGCAGCTATTTTATGGGTTGGACCAGATTTGAAATTATACTCAGAGAAGTATGTCTCCTTGGCCTTACAACGAAGTCATCCACTCCCTTGTAGATATGTAATTGTTGAGTAAGAAATAATGAAATTAGGGCCCTGCAAATCCATGGATACCTGCTTCTTGTCCATAACCCATTTCTGCGGCGAGTGGAACAGACGTAGATACAACAGTGCAGGTTCTGTTCACAGGTGGTGACTAGCAGCCCGGGTGGGCACAGCATGCTTGGTGCCAGCAGCTAGTGGCTGGGACTGGGCAGCAAATCCTTCTCACTTCGTTGCTTCCTATCCAGTGGCTCAGGCCCCTTGGCCAATGCTGGCATCCCCACCATGGCCTGGTCCAGCAGCAGGGGCCAGGGCCCATCCCCAGGGATTGGAACATGTTTGGCTCTGGCACTCTACCCTTCCACCCCACTTTGATGCAACACACACTGCTGCTGCCAGGTGCTGATGTTGTGAGCCCCCTGGGAGCAGCACAAAGTATGTCCCTCCTTCCCCCTAAATATCCCTATGCCCCCCCCTTCTCCTCGAGACCCCACCCCACACTGCCCTTTACCCCCAGTCCATGTCCTTGTGCTGCCTCTTCCCTGTAAGACCCTGTCCCTCTACTTGCTCCTGTCTGCTCCCTCCCCCACCCCTTGAGATACCTTGCTGCTGTGGGGGTGGGGGTGGATAGGCTGTAGGAGTCACTATATATGAGAACTAGAAGAGTTACACAGCAGTGCCTGGGTCTTTCAGAGCAGGCAACTGACGGTGTGGAGGGTGCAGGAGTCAGGGCAAGGTCTTACGCATATGTGGGGGGGCAAGAGGCTGGAATTATGGGGGTGTGAGAGTGAAGGGGGGGGTTGAGGAGGGGCTCAGGGTGGGGACTTTCTTTCCCTTCCCCAGCTGCCAGGGGCCTTCAAACCCAGGCGCTCTGGCTGCCAAAGGGTTTGGAGCAGGAGGGCTACTTACCCAGTTTGGTGATAGGCAAGATGGCGGCACCCCAGTCCGAGCCCCAGTCCTGCTGGCCACTCCTTGTGGTGCGGCTGTGCCAGTGATCTCCCTGCAGTATAGCTCTCCCCTGTGCTCACTGCGCCCATAGTGGCTGCTCTCAGTATCACATCCCTTCTCTCTCTGCCCCTCCCTTTCCATATTTTGGAAAACAGTCCCATTCCCAACACTTCCCATTTTCTTGGTACAACCAAACCCTGGCCTTTCTCTAAGTTAGGAGAAGAGGAAACTGCATACCATTTAGGGGGAGTTCTTGAAGAAACAGATAAATGGCAGACAGACAGATGCACGTTTCTAAAACGTATAGATAGATAATACTTAAAAAACAACTAATAGTTCTGCAGCACCTTAGAGATCCAAGAAGTGTTTGCCCACAAAAGCTCATGATACCATCTACATTTTTTGTTAATCTCAAAGGTGCTGCAGAACTATTCATTGGATTTTGTTTTTTTAGTTAGGGTGCATCTACACAGCAGCATTATTTTGGAATAACTGATGTTATTTTGAAATAACAAAATGCGTGTCTACACAGCAAGCCATTGTTTTGAAATAATGTTGAGCTGGAGGACTTCCTACTCCGGCTCCAATTCATGAGGAGTAAGGGAAGTCAAAGAAAGAGTGTTCTTCCTTTGATTTCCCACTGTGTAGACAGTGCCAAAAGCCAAATTAAGCTATTTCGACTTCAGCTACGCAATTGACGTAGCTGAAGTTGCATAGCTTAATTTGACTTTGGCCCTGCTGTGCAGACATACCTTACAGACTAACATCTACCCCCCTGAGACTGGATAGATAATACTGTTCGCCATTTAGTTTATCGTTCTCAAACATTTCCAGCACATACAGAGGTTTACTATTTTTCATGAGATATTTTAGATATCACACGTGATCACTATTTTCACCTTCTTTTTCTTTTCTTTTTTTTAATCCAGATTCTAAAAATTCCAAGGAGAAGAATAAAATGGAAATCCTATATATATTGGTGCCAAGTGTTACAATTCCCCTGGCTATCGCCTTGTTCTTTTTCATCTGCATCTGCCGCAACAATCACAAGTCTTCCTCCCCTCCAGTACAAAGACAGCCCAAACATGTCAGAGGGCAAAATGTAGAGATGTCAATGCTAAACGCATACAAACCAAAGGTAATTGTGCACCAGATTTCTGCCTTGTAAACTGCTGTCTTTAAAAGCAGGTAGTTAGCATGCTTTGGTTAGTCCAGAATTGAAACATCACCCAATTGTTTTCCATCACATAGTCTCTCTGTCGTTGGCTGCACTTTTTTAATGCTATCTGTTGTCACCAGCGTACCATATCGCATATTATGCAGCATAAAGCTAATAGTCTGTATGTCTTCGGATGTAAAGAAACTCAAGTTCACATTAACAAAATAAGCAGCTGCTTGTGAAACAGCATGGTAGCCTTGTTTTATTTAGTAAGTAAGGGGAAGGAAGATGCATTCTTTCATTTTATTGGCTGTTTCAAAAGGCACTTTTTAGTGAATCATTTGTCTCCAGTTATTCAGCTAAAATCACTTTAAAATGACACATTTTTAGAGAGATTTGCAAAACAAATAATCAAAAATATATTTGTATTTACAGCCTACCTTACTGAAGCAAAATGAACCCGAATTCAGGCATTAGACTCAATGCAAACCATGCATAACCTTCATTCTGTTCATATTGTGAACACTCCAAAGTGATGCTTTCAGAATGATGGAAGTTTTAATCACTCCCATTTCAGGCTCTGCGCTCTCCATATGTGAATGTGTTTCATATAGCAATCGTGAAGTATGCCTGCTGCTTGCTCTTGAGCATCAGGTTCATAGTATTAAGTTATGGAAAATTAGTCAGGAGGGGGTCCAGGCAAAATTATTTAAATACACTGTTGTGTATTGAATTTGCAATATGTCCATATGACAGGGAGTCAGGTTTTAGTATCCTTCGAAGAGAGGCAGAGCAATTCTGTTGACCCATGCTGGAAGTCTGACCTGGTGTGTCAAAATTAACTCCGAATTGTATGGGGGGGAGGGGTAGTTTCTTTCTCTCTCTCTCACTCAACTGGGGTTAGAAACAGAGATAAAAGATCTTGCAGGGATAAATCCTAGAAGGAAGCCAACACCGAAGAAAGTTTAAATTGACATTTGTATTTTGTCTTTAAGAGAACAATAAAAGTAAATGTACAGCATGCAGTGTGTGGAGAGAACAGAGTGCTGACTTGGCCAGTTCTCAATACAAAATGAATTCTTATTATAATTTCATTATAAGAACCTTACTTGGAAATATGTAATTGTGAAACCTTATTTGGAAAAAATAAGTTAGTGGATTCAAGAAACAAGATGGGTTATAAGAAAACAAAAAGATAGAGAAAAAACGGAGCAGGAGGCCAAGCCAGTAGGCATCTGGTTCTAAAGTTCCCCAAGTTTTAGAAATGTTTGAATGCAGAATTTTGATTTGAGTTGTTTGTCAGTGAAAATACATAACTGGAGAAGGCTGAGAAGATAGCATGGTATGGCTGCCCTGCAGTGGTTACACATGTAGTGCATGCAACTAATATTGGATTTTATTTTATTCAATCCTCCTTACCAAAGAATCATGCCTTTGACACAAGGTGAATCTTTCTGCCATCATTTTATCACTCATGGATCAAAAAACTGTGCCAGCTCCTCCTCTTCAAGATTGTACCTATGGTACTTTACATTACAAATTAACTCAGTCCAATAAACATACAGCATAGGAGGTTAGTTTTTGTTTTTCAAAAATAGTGACTTCTTTAAGAAGCAGAATTATGAAAATGAGAGAATATCTGTTAATACCTATAGAAAACAACAATATAAATATACTGTGACATGTATGTTAGATTAAAGATGTGCCTAAATGACATCCCACGTCCAAATCTCCCCTTCACTGGATCCAAACTGAATCTTAGTCCTTCTCTATATTAGATACTCAGGAGGAAATCCTGGCCCCACTGAAGTCCATGTGAATTTTGCCATCATCTTAGTAGGGTCTATATTTTACTCTTGACCACCAATGTATTAATGCTTTACGCAGACCATGTGGCCAAGCGTCTTGCCTAGAAATGTCTGCAAATACAGACCACAGCGTTTTCTTCTGATGTTTAGAATTATATGCTGCAAAAACCACCTGATTTCATTTATGACAATTGTATATTTTCCTGTTGGGAGAGTGGCTGCCTGTCCCACTGACACGACTGTTTTGGCTGCCTTTCAAACAAAATTTTAAAAAGAAAGGAAGTACAGCTCTATTTTAAAATATTGTATCCAGTACCAATGTCAAACTTGGTTAAAAACATTCTTGCTCATACTGAGGTGGATGTGTGTTTACTCTTCCAAATAAAAATGTTAACATTTAAACCAAGAGCCTGTTTCAGTTTTAAGGTACTTAATTGCCTTTGTGAATATAATAAACGGAGTCCATCTTGTCATTCAACTAATGGAAGCAACTGATAAAGAGATAGAAGCAATCGGCTTCATTCTTTCTGTTTTCCCTTTGTACTTGGTTTACTTTGGCATGATGCCTTGTATGTATTTTACACTTCTTTACATTTTGTACACCACTGTATGACAAATACTTGTCAAACAAAAACTAAGCAGATTTATAACCGCTTAACTTGAAATGAGCTCTTCCTGCCAAAACTTTATGACTTCATTTTCTTTCATAGTTTTCCACTATTTTGGTTCAAACAGACAAACGCTGCCTGAGGTCAGACAGAGGTCATTTCACTTTCATTACTAAAATATAATTTACAATAAGCCAGACCTAAACAAGTTTTAGCCTAAAGGATTTATATAATATAAACCATCTGCTCTTCAACAATACAGCTAATTTCCTGCCATCACCGTACAGTCTACTGGCTGCTTGTTTAAATGTCTTTATGATTTTATTTTTTTTCTCATGAAGTATTTATCTAAAATTTGTAAATGGTCAGTACAACTAGAATTCATTTACTCTGAGTATGCAACTTTAAAATGATTTTTAAGTGTCAGTTCTTCCATATTAATCGTGTAAAACTGCACAATATTCCAAGAAAGCAAATGCTAATGTTTAGATTGCACTATTTTACTGAATGTGGATTCCAAGCTCAGGTGTCGCCAACAGGCAGATGCCCCAGTTCAACAGGCCCACCACAGGCAGGGGCTGTTCTGCCTTGTCCGTGGCAAGCCCAGCCCAGCCACCCCTCCACAGGCAGGAGCTACTCAGGCCACCTGGCAGGAGCAGCCCTCGTCCACAGCGGGGAGGGGTGGATCCTGCTCCAGTCTGGCGGCAGCTCATGTGGTGGTCAGTTCAGCCCAGCTGGGCAGCAGCAGCACCCCCTCCCCACCTCTCCTTTAATCAGTTAACCATGATGTTTAACTGGTTAACCAGTTAAATGAGATTTTACATCCCTAGTGCCTACCTTTAGGCTACCAAGTCCATAATTTAGGCATCTCAGTAAGAGACCTGATTTTCAGAAATGCTGAGCACCTAGTGACATTAACTTCTAAAAATAAGGTTGTTTATTTGTCTAAATATGGGTGTACTTGCCTAAATTAGGAAACCAAGTATGAAAAAGATTTGGCCCTCATTTCTATTCTCTTTTAACCAAAGTCTGATGTTTTACCAGCTGATTCTACTTTTTTTTTTTTTACTTGTACACTCCCTCGAGTACACATAGAACTAATCTCTATCTTACCCCGAGGGGTTAATATTTAACTCTAGGATGAAACTTAACTACGTCCTAAGACAGGGTTGAAACATAAATTTTCCCCTAACATTATATGCCCTGGTCCTTCAGAGCTGGACTTAAGCATGTGTGTAGTCCAGCTGAAATCAATAGAAGTTAATGTGGAAATTCTTCGCTGCTCTGTGACCATAACTGATACCATCCTCAGTCTTTGTTCACCTGTATCTAGACTTGCAGAAAGGATGGACAGTTATTTTAATTTTGATGTGGAGAAATTCTCCCTCATACAAAGCAGGAGTGAAAGAGGCAAATGGAAGGTTTAGGCAGGACATTAGGAAAAACTTCTTAACTGTCAGACTGGTTAAGCACTGGAATAAATTGCTTAGGGAGGTTGTAGAATCTCCATCACTGGCAATATTTAAGAGCAGGTTAGATAGGCATCTTATCAGGGATGATCTAGATGGTGCTTGGTCCTGCTTTGAGGGCAGGAGACTGGACTTGATGACCTCTCAAGGTCCCTTCCAGTTCTGGTAGTCTATGATTCAGTGAGGAATTGTATGGGTACTGGAGTATTGGAATCCCCAGCCTCAACCAGGCTCTCGATTCATCTGGTCACACATATATCTCTGCTAGTGATGGCAACCCACACTCCTGTGGACAGAGCGACTACAAAACTTGGATCAACATGACGTCTTCACTGCCTGGTCTCCCTGTATAGCAGAAGCACAATATTTCTACTGCCATTTGAGTTATAGATACTGTTGCAGGGAGCAGCAGGCTTGACGCCTTGTTGAGAGTGTAGGCCTCTAGTTTAGGTACCTTTTTTGTCCCTATTATTGTAACCTTCTCTTTGATTTGCTGTTTTAACAGAGCAAAGCTAAGGAGTTGCCTCTTTCTGCTGTTCGTTTTATGGAAGAACTGGGTGAATGTGCTTTTGGAAAAATCTACAAGGGACACCTCTATCTTCCAGGCATGGACCATGCTCAGCTTGTTGCTATCAAGACGCTGAAAGACTTTAACAATCCCCAGCAGTGGACAGAATTCCAGCAAGAAGCATCTCTCATGGCAGAACTCCATCACCCTAACATTGTTTGTCTCCTAGGTGTTGTGACACAGGAACAACCCGTTTGCATGCTTTTTGAGTACATGAATCAGGGTGACCTCCATGAATTCCTTATAATGCGATCACCCCATTCAGATGTTGGGTGTAGCAGTGATGAGGATGGTACTGTCAAATCCAGTCTGGACCATGGGGATTTCCTGCATATTGCCGTTCAGATTGCAGCAGGCATGGAATACTTATCCAGTCATTTTTTTGTCCATAAAGACCTTGCTGCTCGGAACATTTTAATTGGAGAACAACTTCATGTGAAAATTTCAGACCTTGGTCTATCAAGAGAAATATACTCAGCAGATTATTACAGAGTTCAAAGTAAATCCCTACTGCCAATTCGCTGGATGCCACCAGAAGCAATTATGTATGGCAAGTTCTCATCTGATTCAGATATTTGGTCCTTTGGTGTGGTCTTATGGGAGATTTTCAGCTTTGGACTTCAACCATATTATGGATTCAGTAATCAGGAAGTCATAGAGATGGTCAGGAAACGACAGTTACTACCATGTTCTGAAGACTGCCCTCCCAGGATGTATAGCTTGATGACAGAGTGCTGGCATGATCTTCCATCTCGGAGGCCAAGATTTAAAGATATCCATGCCAGGCTGCGTTCTTGGGAGGGACTTTCAAGTCACACTAGTTCTACTACTCCCTCTGGTGGAAATGCCACCACTCAGACAACTTCACTCAGTGCAAGTCCAGTTAGTAACCTAAGTAATCCTAGATACCCTAATTACATATTTCCAGCACAGGGTATACCACAAAGCCAAATTGCTGGGTTCATTGGACCTCCAATACCTCAAAACCAGCGATTTATTCCAATCAATGGATACCCAATTCCTCCGGGATATGCTGCTTTCCCAGCTGCCCACTACCAACCAGCGGGCCCACCCAGGGTAATTCAGCACTGTCCACCTCCAAAGAGTCGTTCACCAAGCAGTGCAAGTGGATCGACTAGCACAGGTCATGTGACTAGCTTGCCATCTTCAGGATCCAATCAGGATGCAAATATACCTTTGCTATCTCATATGTCAATTCCAAGTCACCCAAGTGGAATTGGTATAACAGTGTTTGGAAACAAAACTCAAAAACCATACAAAATTGACTCAAAACAGTCATCCTTATTAGGAGACCCCAATATTCATGGACCTAATGAATCTATTATTCCAGCAGAGCTGTAAGTAAGTCAGGCCTTTGTAAATATACCTATAAACAATACAATTAGAAAGACGTAGAAAAGATTTATATTCAAATATTTTATTAAAGATTTTTCTGATTACTTAACAGACTTCTGCAACAAGTATCTTCTGTGAAGTTTAACTGTGTTTAACAGGATGAGCAGACACCAACCAGATATAAATCATTGTGGTATTAACACAACAATGTGAGCAAACATTTTTTCAAGTATCAAATTAATGTTTATTCCAATCAGGGACAAAAACAAATCCAGATCTTTGTGATGATCATCATACACTTGATTTTGCCACAGCTTTTAAAGCTCTGATATGGTTTATATTTCAGAAACTTTATTATTTTGAAAACATTTTAATATTTGTCAGTCACTTTTTTTAGGAGAGGCAAATGTTCAGAGATTTATTGGGTATGCAATTCACTTCCAATAGCTAGTTTAAATATTTGTAAGTTTTGCAGTCAAGAATGGTGTTTCAAATAAGTGATACAATCAGGTAGGTTTTTGTTTTTCACCTGAGGTGAGAGTCTGAGTTCATATTTAAACCAAAAAACTGCATAAAATGTCCCAACATTCAGTAGAAGAGTTATCAACTCTCAGGCTACTAAAGTAATCTGGTAACGTCTGCTAAAATAGATGGAGTTTTAAGAAACTGCCTTTAAAGGAAATTAAATTAAGAGTTTTAATTTCAGAGCATGAATCAGCTGGTTCAAAATTAACATTTCATAATTTTATATGTGTAGTTATAACAGAATTTTTGTATCCTTTTGTTGCTATGCAACTATTTAATAAAAAAAAAGCCTTGAACCACAGTTTATGTAAGGAATCCGTTTTCCCAAGAAGTATTTATTGTTTCAGATCAGCACATAATTTTGTGACAATGACTCCAAAACCCTCTAAAAATGGAAAATCCACATTCCATCAGGAATCAAAAACATTTATGGCAACTTTGTCTATTAGTTAAAATAATGTGAATTAAAGTTAACTTTTCGCTTAGAAATATGACATTTGTATTATTACTGAAATTCATTCAGGTATAATCAATCTAGATTGATCATTTTGAAACCACTTTAATGATTTACAAAAGAACTATGTACATTACATCTTTTCACAGACTTTGCTTGTATTAAAATAATATTTTTTGTGTCTACACAATGAAAATAATCCTTTGCTCAGTTTGACAGTATTGTATAGTATGACTTTATTTTCACATCTTTTTGCACAAAAGTGTTTTGTATAGAAGAAGTGAAATACATCTCTGCATTTTATATACTGGTCTATTTCTTTTTTGTTTTTAACCTGCTGTAGATGTTCTTGAAATATATTATGGTGATATTCAGCCACTACCTTATACATACATTTTATTTTTATTTGTTTTCACTGCATGCATTTAATCACTGTATTATTTGATGATTGATTTATTAATTAATTAAGGGCATTTCAATTAGGCATGAAAATGTAATACCAAAGGCTATTTTATACTGATGATATGTGCATTTTTGTATTTCACACACCAGAGATGATATTAAACACTGATTATTTTATGCTGCTGTTTATTAAAACATTGTTTTAATATAAAAATCGGTATTTCCTGAATCTTGGTATAATAATTGCAAATCCTAATATTATAAAAGGCCAAATCCTGCTCATTTTACTCAAGCAAGGAATATTAAAAAAGTCAGAACACCTCATCACCTGAGTAAGACAAGCATGATTTTGCATATAATATTTCATGATAATTGAGGGATAAATATACAAATCTTTAAACTTTAACAGCTGACCATGCAGATGCTTTGGGAAGATACTAAAAAGGGAGCAATAATAAAACTAGACTGTAAAACTACTGCATTCTGTGCTATTCTCCGTAGGGGAAGTTCAACCCCGGAACAGAAGTCCAGCGTACCATTTAAGCTCATTGTTAAGGTCTGTAGTGAGACTTCAGTGCCATATACATGCAAATGCTCTAAACCCTGTGTACATGTATGGGCCAGATAGTCAAAGGTATTTTAGCACCTAATCCCCATTGATCTCAGTGGGAGCTTGGCACCTAAATACCTTTGAGAATCTGAGCATATGTGTTCAACAAGAATCCCATTAATGAATGCTTTCAAGACCATGTCTTCAGTACTTCATATATACTGAGCCCACAAAGCTGACATGTCATTTCCAGGTTAATAGCATTCAGATCTGGAATTTTCATTAGGATTTTTGCTGTATTTAAGGGAAAGTTTCATTTTTTTGAGACAAAAATCAATCACTAATTACATCTATACTAAATTTCCCTCTGACTGCAGGATTACAAACCCTAAGTGTTAGAAAAAGAATATTTTGTACACTGCAGTTTTATATTCTTTGACCAGTTTTTTATCTCGGTGCCAGTACATAACAAACGATTTTCGTATTAGTAAACATCACAATGTTTGGGATCACTTTCTCATGCACCTGTGGTACACACACTTTTTTTTTTTAATGATCCTGTTAATGTTTTGCTCTATGGAACATTAATGTATTCTCTTTCCTGGTCTCCACTCTTCTCCTCAGTCTCCTCCCACACTTTTATTAAGTAGTTGCACCACTGCAAACATCCTGAGAAAGTAGAAGCTAAAATGTTCACAGGGGTTTCAGCTGGAGGTTTCCTGGACTATCGCAATAAGAGCTTGGAAAAACAACAGTGCCATCTTGAAGTCAGTCGGTCACTTTATAGGTATCTGTTTCCAGCACAAAAGAAAGTGCATGCAGACAAGCTTTGTGGTACTAGAGTTATGTTTCTGTTATAAAATCTTTAATAAATAAGAACACAAACTGTGACTTAAATAAAGCCACCTTTGTATTTTGGCTGGCTCATGGCTCTCCATGTAAAAAACATGCTTGAAAAGTGATACCAAGATTCTTAATTTTGCTTATTCTCCTGAGAGCATTCGTTTGATAAGAGCATGATGAAACCAAGAGCATCCTCGTAACAACTCCTTCCACCTATTGTACGAGTACTACTAGATTCATTGGATCAAGAAGAAAGTAATGTCCATGTGACAAGAGAAAGCACCTAATTAACTAGATCTATCACAAGTGGCATAGTTCTATCATGCATTTGACATTTACCACAGCAGGATAAATCCAGATACACCTTTTAGTGCTAAAACAACCACTAAAAGTCACCAGAAACTACTGTGAAGTGAGGCATAAACCACACACAAGCAAAAATGTACAAATATTAATGCTGCAGATTCTTAGTACTCCATAAACATATTGGTTGCTTAGGTGCCTGTGGATAAAAGTGTTTAGCTTTAGACATACCAGTTTGAAAATGTGCCTACTAGAGCAGCAATGGCAGGCTTGAAAAAAAATCTTTCGGATACTTTTTGGTTTTGCATAGAAATACATTAACTCTAACCCCTGCCCACTCACAATTATAAGGAGTTTTTTTTCTTTACTTGAAGGCTATCCACAACAGAGATCTGTCAGAAAATCATATATACTTTCAGCTGTTACAAAATATAAGATGTGCTTTGAGCAAAAAGCCTATAAAACCTCAGGGAGAGCATTTTTTCCCCCTCAGTGAATGAAGTTTGTGACTTCTGGGACTCAAATTCTCGACTTGACTCAAAGCATTGTTAATGAGTTAATGAATGCTAAAAGAGAAAGGCAAGAATTCTCTTGGGTGCTAAAAAAAACCCACTAAAATAAATTGGATAATGTGAAAAATAAACTGCCAAAAGGTATCAGAATGTTAGTAATTCCTGTCTAAGTGGAAATTCAAGAACCAAATATTATTGTGCATCCTAGACAAAGGCAGAGAAAATTTTACAGACTTTCTTACGGTCGAATCAGAATAGCAACTTCCTTCAAAGAACTATTGTAGTTGTTTGTGAATCTCCAGGATTTTGGAAATAAATCTCTTAAGAACTGTGACATGAGAGGACAAGATACGATTTGTTCATTCTGGCTTCTCATCCTTCCCAAATTGCCTTATCCTTACATAAGACCAAACTGCATGTCAAAATGGTAGTTAGCAATACTGTGTCCTCTACAAATAAGGATAATTATTACGGTGGGTTGGTACAGACTCAGAACTGCAGATGTAGCAGAGAATTATTCCACAGAAAATGGGGTTGGAAGACTTGGATATACCAGAACTGCTAAATAAGTATTCCAGGGCCTGAGATATTTAACAGAAAACCAAAGAAGACTCCACTAATGCTATGCATGACTGAAGTTGTACAAGAGTTTACAGGTTTAGAATATTTCGTACTAAATTTGCTAGTTGTTTCATTATTCTGTTCCCTTTGGTCATCGAGAGAATTTTTGAAAGCTCACCTAATTGAAAGTAATGAAGATGCTATTTATCTGTTCATACTTCAGTGCTGTTAGAAATACAGTTATATTGGTCATTTGGGATCCAACACTGCAAGATGTTGCGTTCCCTCAACTGCCATTGAACCCAGTGGGCCTTGAAGGCCTCTCATACTTCGTAGGAGATATGTGTCCCTTTGCAAGATTAGGCTCTATATGTTTGAGAATCTTGAAGGCAACTCTGCCTCCTCACAGAACCTGTATTAAGACAATTTCTGGGAAAGATTGCATCTGTGCCAGGCCTATTCAAAGTGTGAGGTGTTCTGACGTACCTATCACTTTACATGCCATCATCTAAAAGATCTGCTCTAGGAATTAATTTGGGGAAATTCTATAGCCTGCATTACTCAGCAGGCCAGACTAGTTGATCACAGTGGTCCTTTCTGGCTTTGGAAATCTGCAAATTTCTCACAATAACCTGAGAAACATTGATAGATTAACATGGGTGGGAAACCTTTGTCGTGCTGGCTGCACACAGTTCACCAGGGTCAGCCTCTGGTAGGCTTTATTTACATGAACATGATCTGCAGGCACCGCTGATCACAGTTCCCCGTGGCCTGGCCTGCGCTGCTTCCTGCAACTCCCAAATGGCCAGGAACAGTGAACCGTGGCCACTGGAAGCTGCGAGTGGTGGTGTCTGTGGACACTGGTTGAGGTCAACAAAGCATCTGGCAGCCCACCAGTGGCTAACCCTGGTGAACCACGTCTGGCCCAGCAGCCAGAGATCCCCTACCCCTGAATTAACAGTTTGTACATGATACTTAGATTTCAATAATAATTTATGCATGTGCTACAAGTGCAAAACGGGAGGGTGGAAATCTGCATGTGGCCCACAGGCTAATCCTGAAGGAAGGACTCTTTTGCAAGAAGACAGTTTTCTTGATGATCTCTTCATGACTTGATTCAAAACCCAGTGAAGTCAATGGGAATTTTTCCCTTACAGGAAGTATTTAGTGTTTTTCACGCCCCAGGTGAGAGCTGGTTCTCAGATCCTTATGAATGGAAAATATAATTTTATAAGAACATCTGTGCAAAGAGTCCTGTTATGTATACTGGGATTTATAACAGAACTGGTTTAAAATCTGTACAAAGAGAAATTAAATAGTTGTTCAAAGAGGATAAGCTATTTGTTAGCTCCAGGATGGTTAAGAAAATAATTAGTTGAACATATTTTTTATTTGCCACCAAAAACAAAATCATTTTAACTGAACTTCATAATTTTTTACCAAAAAATATTTTATTTAACGTATGAATTCAGCAAGTCTTTACCATGCTCGGGGGGCAAAAGGGACAGAACAGAAGACAGTCTGTGGAAAACCAGCAGAGCTGGGTTTTTGTGTGGTTTGAGTAGGGGTGTGGAAGACATAGGAGGGCCGCATTGTTCCCAACACAAAACCACTAGATGTGTTACAAAAAAGGCATATAACTAAATTAAAGCAGCCTGAGCAACCTTCTTGTTCTAGCAGCTCTGACTGCTGATATGGTCATCTTCAGCCAGCGTCTTAATTCCTCGTTGAGCAAACACCAGCAAGCATGATTGTGCAGAGCTACTGATAGATGGTACATACACTTACACCTTTGTCCTCTTGTTTTCTCTACATATCCTCTGGTTGCTCTGGAACAGATTGAAGCAATGCAATGCATACGCTGATGATATAACTTTGGGTACACTGGTTATCTGAATAAATGCGATAAATCAATCTCTGCGCACTCTCCCATTGATGCCAGTACTCCACCAGGTTGAGAAGAGTAGGTAGGCAATATTGATAGGAGAGCAGTCCCCACCGACTTTACCACACACAAGACACTGCAGTAAGTATTAAAGATGTTGGGTAATTGACTCATTGAATAGTCAATGCATTTTTCCATCGACTATTCGATTAGTCGATAGGGCGCCTCCTCCTTTGAAGTGTAGCAACAGCCCTAGGGAATCCCTTATCCCGTTCCTTTATTCCTATTCCGTAGGGCTGTTGCTACACTTCAAAGGTGAAAGCGCCACATGGAGCCTGGGGTGAGCTGGGGACTCACTCACCCTGGGCTCCATGCAGTGCTGCCACTTTGATACACCGTGGCAGAGTTTCAAAGCAGCAGCGCTTCATGGAGCCCGGGGTCAGCTGGGCAGTCCCCAGCTGATCCCAGGCTCCACTCAGCGCTGCCGCTTTGAAATGCCGCATGGAGCCCGGGGTCAGCTGAGGAATCCCCAGCTGATCTGGGCTCCCCAGCGTTTCAAAGCGGCAGCGCCACCTGGAACCCGGGATCAGCTGGGAAGTCCCCAGCTGATCCCTGGCTCCACGCGGTGCTGCCACTTTTAAGTACCCCTTCTTCTCCCTCCTCCTCCCCCCCACTTGCCTCTATCTAGTAGAGGCAGCAACTGGGGGGAAGCGACTAGTCGACTATCCTGTTGACTCTCCAATAAGCATTTACTTATCAGATAGTCGACTAGTCTTTCACATCCCTAGTAAGTACGTTGACTTCAGTACTTGCATAGCTGAAGTCATGTAGATCAGCTTGATAAGGGTTAGTGTAGAATAAGTCTTAACGACGCACCTAGCTTTTAGACTTTATCTCTGGGATTCTTATTGTCGTCCTACTCTAGATACAACAACTAGGTTCAATCCCAATCATATGGAAACAAAACAGCCAAATTATTTTATGATATTTCACATGCAGAACACTGGTTAACCCAGAGGGTTTTGTAATGTTAGGGATTCCCAACTTGCACAACTTTTTTCTAGAAGCAGCCTTATTTCAGTCAATGTCAATAGGACTTTCCTCACTTGAGTAAAGGGTGGAGAACTGGGCCTTTAGCAAGCTACCACCAAACATGATGCTAATTCTCCGTTTTTAATTAAGGAAGGATTATCTTTCCCCCAAAGTGTTATGGGTATTAATAATGTATTTTTAAAAGTGAAGATAAATTAAACTTAGCGATAGCAGATTCAGGCCATGTGTCAGAGGAATTATTTTGTGTGATCAGACGGCTGCTCTATTAAACCCTGTCATGCCAGAGCTTTTGCAGAACAAGAGGCTATGTTGCAATGCAGTTAAACTTTGGGAGTCAGGCAAAAGCAATTGTATTCTGAGCTCTGCCCTGATTTAGTATATGACCTTGGGAAAGCTGCTGGCCCTCTCCCTCTGGGGATATTAATACCTACCCTGATTAAGGTGCTTTGAGATCTGAGGGGGAAATGGCTCTGTCACGGCTATTGATACTTGCAGATTTTTAGTATCTCCTTCCCTCTGGCAATGATAGGTTTGCTCTGTGAGCATGACACATTTTAAACATCCTCATTTTTTAAACTCTTCCCCATCGACCCAGAAACATGGGACTGAGGTATTTGGGAATAAGACAATCAGACCTGGCATGCCAAAGGATTGAATTTCATGATAATTATGTGTGAGCTGGTGGAGTTGTAACCCGAGTTTTATTTATAAATAGGGTGCATGTAATTCTTATCCTATACAAATCCTCAATCTTTAAAACTCATTATGATACTTCAAAAACAAACAAAAAAACAGGGGCAGAACCAGCAGCCCTTTGCCCAGGCAATTCTCAATCTGGGAATGGAAGGGGCCATAAAGGCATTTACCTAGGTTCAAGTTCAGCCTCTAATGTCAAGGCTTGGCCTTCACCTCTGGAATCATGGTTTGGCCTGGACCGTTTGCCTCTAGTGTCTTGTCAGCTGCAGCCATGGGGAATTGCCTATTTAAGAGCTGGGTGAAAGGCCACTTCTGATTGGGGGCAAGCTGATTAATGATCTAAGACCTCCTGTGATTGGCTGGGAAGGGAACACAGCCATAGCCTTATCAGCTGAGCAAACCAAGGAGTCTGTTGCTGGGTAACACTATACACAGAGTCCAACTTATTCCTTGTGCCCTGTGCTGAGGAGGCTCCCAGCTGCCCTGGCTCTCCTTTGCTTCCTATAGACACTCTCCAGCCATATAAGAACACTCAATGGATCAGGAATAAGCCTCTGAGCTGGGTTTGTTTAGCCTCTGCTAGTAAGCATTCACCAGCTCTGCGTGGGGCTTTTAGTTCTGACTGACCTATTTAGATTTCAGCTCAGGGGCCATCAGCCTCTTTAAACGCCAGGCAAACCCTTTAGAAATGATGTGTACAAGCCACTAACTGCGGTGGCCGGAATTAGAGGGGGAGGATTTACTGCCCTTTTGCAAGAGGACAGCCTCTGTGAAGCAAGAACAATATTGCAAAGGAAGGGGCGAGAGAAAGCGTCCTGCGTGAGTTCTATTATTGCTATGCACTCCCGCGCTTACTTGTTGTTGGAAAGAGAGTATCTGGAGTATAAAGAAGCCAATATTTTTGTGAGTAGTATTTTTATTCATTTTCAATATCTGAGCTGGGGGATAAGCAATTAACGTGCAACTGGCATCTTTTTTACATCCTCAGCCTGGCTTTCCCCCTTTTTGTATACGCATCCCTTCCCACATGCTTTCTCAACCAAAGAATTAAAACCACAAAATTATGTACTGAGTATGTACCTAGAGTCTTGGGCAGCATTGCACTTGGGCAGCCAGCTAGTCCCATCCCATGCACCACTGCAGCTGCATTTTTATTTTTAACAAAGTAGCCTGATCAGATATGGCTACTAGAGCTGGAACCTACACCTTCCAGCTCCAGTATAGAGCTATAATTTTTGGATGATGGTGGTTGTTTTTTGGGAAGCAAATGGTGGGGGTTTTTAACCTTGCTATCTTTAATTTTCAAAGTTAATTCCACAGATCATCAGGCTTAATTTAATGAAATAGAATTCTACATGGTTTCATAGTAGTGGACCTTTATTCTTTGGGTATTTCACCAGTAAACAGCAGAAGTGTGATATGAATCCAACTGGAATCCTCATAGGAATTGCAATCCCCATAAGTAGGCAAAAATCCCACTGACGTGGTTATCTTCACATTGATTTTTAAGTGCTTTTATTGGTGCTTCTCCAAAGGAGAACCCTTACGGGAACATTGCAAAGGAATTTTGGTGTCTGAGTCAGTATGGCAAGTGAGCTACTCAACAAAAATGTAAAACAAAATAATTCTGTGGACTGGCTGGCTCTGGCACTGATGATTAATATGTATGGTCATTTGCCTTTAAGTAGACAATTCAAATCTAGTGCTAGCTGCTGACGCCTGGCAATGATCTCTTCATAAAAATATCTACTGTAGCAATATGCTGTATTCCCTTCCCCAAAGCCAAGTTAAAAAGGACTGTGACCACATGAAATATAAATGCTTGCTTTGTTGTTAGATTTGATAACAATCCTTCATGTTTATATATAATACTAGAAGACTTACCAGGCATTGCCCAGGTCTATCAAGGTAGGCAGCTGGCAGGCACTGTGGGCAGTGCAGGAGTCAGGGCAGAGCCTTGCAAGAGGCCTGGGGCAGGGTGTATGTGCAAGAGTAAGGGTTGGGGGGAGGGAGGGGCTCAGGGCAGAGAATCCCATGTAGCATGGGCCTTTTTTGTCTCTCCCCCTCCCCCAACCAACCTCCCTCAGCCACCAGGGGCAGGGGCCTTTTTTCTCCCCCCCATTGCAGTTCTGCAACAAAGGGCCAGGAAGGGGGAAAAGGGTTTGGGGCAGGGAGGCTACTTACCTGGTGTGCTGTCAGGCAGGAGCCCCGGTCCTGTTGGCCACTCCCTTGGAAGCACAGCTGCCCCAGTGGACACACTGCAGGAGAGCTCTCCCCTGCCAGCTCACTGCCCCCAGTGGCCACTCTCAGTATCGTGTCCCTCCAAATAGCCCCTCCCTTTCTATGTCATGGAAAACAGTCCCTTTCCCAGCACTTCCAGTTGTCCTAGAGCAACCACATTAACCTTGTTTTAGGTTAGGATAAGAGGAAGCTGCATACCAAATTTAGTGGTCCTAGTTCTTACCATTTAGGAGGAGCTCTTCAACAAACATACTCACAGACAAACACATAGACACACAGATGCACACATTTTCATGAATCCAAATGTCTTAAAGAGCTTTAGAAATATTAATTAACTAATTTTCATAATTCTTAATTTTAACTTACAAGGTAAGCAATTTTTTAAGGGAACATTGCAAGTTCTTCACATTCCACACTGTACCTTCTTTTTGTACCTTTTTTAGGGAATCTTTGCTACTCCTATAAAGGATAATTTGCTGGAATGGCTAGTCGAAGTCCAGGGATTAAAGGATTCTCTCTGGGAAGGTAGCAAAGATTTTTACCATGCCCTGTGATTTTATAAGTGTTGTGTGTTATCCTTCCATCCTGCTGGATATTTTTAAAAAATGATGCTGTTTTAAGAAAGTATAAAGAACTTGACTAGCTTTTCATTATTAGCTGCATATAATGTTCCCCTAAACCTTTCCATCCGTGTACGGAATAATTTTTTTATGTGCATGTGTGAATGTGGATCACCAGTGGAAACACAAACCTCGCTGTGGGTGCTCTGCTCATCAGCCAGACAGCACTGGAATTTCTCCTAAGCGGCCGCACAAGGAAACAGCTTAGGGGCAATGCTGGTGCGTGTTAGTTTTCAGTGCTCCTCCAGTAGCATGTGGGCGGGGATTGCATTAGCATTTTGTAAATTGTTTGTTGTTATTCAATGTACAACTACAGGAGAGACCCTCGTGATTCGCAGAATTGCTATTCGCAGTTCTGTGTATTAGCAGGTGTCTACTGTCCCAGCCTGGGGGGACATGCGGCAGGGGATGGGAACTGTGGGGAACTCACTGTAGCTTCTAGGAGCTGTGGAGAGCTCACTGCAGCTGCCAGGAGCCATGGTAGGTTCCCCACAGATCCTGGCAGCTATGATGAGTTCTCAGTGGCTCCTGGACCTAGGGTGAGTTCAGTTGCTAAGGAGAGCTCCTGTGGGAGCTGGGAGCCACGACTCCCAGTAGTTGCAAATTTTGCAATTCATGATGGTGCCAGGAACGCATCCACCGTGAATGGTGAGGGTTTTCCTATATTTTGCAAAATAAGTGATGGGATTTTCATAGGGAACATGTAATTTCAAATCAATGAGAATGTTGTCAGGAAATCACTAATAAATGCTTTATCTGCTAAATGACAGTCAACCATCTATAGATAGAATAAGTACTGACCGAACATTGTTATGCTCTGGTAGCAGTTTGGTGGTCACTGTCTTATCCTATTAAACATATTGTGCAAATAAACATAACAAATCAAAAAAGCCTACGGTGTTTGGCCCTGACTTCCTTTAAGGCTGTTGATAGAAGGCTCAGGCTTACAATATGCTGAGCTCCTCCAGCTTCTTCTGATCACGTTCTACTTTATAGGGGTGCCCAGCACCTTACAAAATAGAGCCCAGAATAAAGGAGGAGTCTGACCTTCTGCTCATCCCTAACTATGGTCCTTCCAAAGAAACACTGAGATGTTGATGGGAGAATCTTACCCTGTGTCAGAATTGGATTGGAGCAATAATGAACCATAGACACACCATGGCATGGGGCTCCCTGTAACTTCAGCCCCACAATTTGTCCCTCCCTCCTTGAGAGAGCAAAGAAGGGTTACAACCCCCCCCCTCCTTTTCTCCCCAGGAGAAGCAGCAGAGACCCTCAACTTACCACTGGTAGCAGGGTATCCTCAGAACTCAGTGACTCCATCAAGCACTTCCCACTTTGCAGGCTGTCTGTAGCTTATGGTCAGCTCGTGTTTTTAAGGGTTTCCTTGCAACCTTTTGAAGAGTAGAAACTTATTGCTTTTAACAAATGAAAGCTGAATCCAGGATGTAATCATGAGTCCAGTAACTGGGACTCTAAGCATAGGTTTAAAGTGATTCTACTATACTTCAACCCTACTGTCTCCTGGGACAGCCAATACCTGCTGTGAATTGATTTAGCCATCCAGACCTGTTAATCTGAAAGTCTTCGATGGCATTAAATTCAATTGATGCTGATAATCCGGCAATTCAGGAAGTATATGTATAATTAGGGATAGTTTAAATAAGCATTTTTTATCTAATATGAAACACCCTGCTTCACTTGATGTTTTCCAGAATTTGTTAACATTAGCACAAGGATTACAACTTTATACAACAGAATGAAAACCCTTTAATAGCAAAGCCTTCCTTGGACAAATGTAATACAGGTGTGCTTGTTACATACAGATAGTACTGTTAATACCAATCTCTTTCTCTGCAATAGGGGTTGTTCTCCAGCTGTCAATAAAATACACTCAAGAATACAATAGCGTCCCTCCAACTGTTACGTTCAACACCATTCCGTTCCATCCAAATGGTAAGGACCATGTGAAAAATTGTCTGATTGTGCAGTTAGATATTTCAGATATTTTGTGTACCTTGACTTTTATTTCCCTTAACTGTCATTGCTGTAATAGAATCCTAGTTCGAATCCCCCAAAAACTCTGTGCAGTTTTCAGGCAGGGGATTCATAAACCATGTCCAAACCATGCATTTAAATACTCAGATTGTCCCAGAGGTGCATAAATCTCTATTTTTATGCCTGAATGCCCAAATGCAGAATTCGTTGATTAAATACAGGATTTGGGTCTTAGCACGACTTGCATATTTGAAAAGCAGCCTCTCCTGGGCCACTACGTGCCCAGAAGGTCCGTGTAAGCACATGTCCCTTCCTAAATAGAGAAGGCACCACTAGTCAAGAAGGAGTTCCTGCTTCTCCTGTGTCCTGCATAACTTCCCATCCTGCACAAAGTGAAATCTAAGAAGGAAGTCTGCATAGCCAAGGCTGTGTTAATACAAGCCTGGCAGACAGAGAGGATCATAGGTCACACTCACTCAGCATTACAGTGCCTAGCCAGTACCTAGAATAGAGCTTTTTAAATCCCCCTATCCAGTCCTATTGTAATACAGCACATCATTCCTACAAGAACAGGTCCCCTTCATCACACTGACAGGCTGGCTCTTCATCTGGTTTTGGGACCATCTCTGGGGCACTCTCTGCCTCAGGGTATGGTCTACCCATGAGGTCTTGGCTGTCTAGGGAAACAGCCTCCTGGATATATCTGTGGTCATTTTTTGCACCTTAAATTCCAATCCTATGCTAGGATTCATGGGTAGCGCCCTCACCAAAAATCCAGTATAGCTCCTCAAAATAAGGGCAGGTACTGAGAGCACTATCTGTTTGTGTCCCTAGTGGTGTTGTAATTCTGCCGGAGCTCCTTTGCTTTCGCACAACACTGGGCTTTGTCCTGAGAGTGCCTGTTCTCCCACTCTTGCTCCGAGGACCACTTGTAAATCAGTATAAAACAGTGACTGCTGTTAAAATGGGAGGTTCAAGACCTCTAGACAGGCCCACTCAGAAGCACAGTGCCTGGCTGCCATAATGGGGATGTGACTCTGGGTGTGTGAATTTGCCACCAGCTGACCCAGAAGCAGTAGAGACACAGAGGTAAGCAGATGTGAAGCAATGCAACGTGCGATGGCAGTGGAAGGACTGCTGGAAGTAGTAGATTTTATTCAAAATCAAGATGTGTCCACACAAACATTATACTAGTATAACTCATTCTGGAAATAGCAGATTAGTGAAAGTGGGATAAAATGCCAGATACATCAAAACTAGATTTTTTTCTGTGTGGGCGAGTGTCAATTTCTGCCAAAAAAAATTTGAGGTTTTAAGTGTAAAAAGCTTCCCATGTAGATAAGCCCTTAAAATTGCACTGATAACCATACATTTGGCATTTTCTAATTTTTGAATGCATGACTTTGCAATGTAAAATGTTCTTTTCACATACTTTTTAATGCAATTTCTGTCATAAACTTTGAAAGGGAGAATTTTTTGTGGCCAGTTTTAGTCCTAGAGACTCATGCAGTTTACACACTAAGGGCCAAATATAAGCCTCCATACCTTTGCATCTCCAGTGAAAGGATACGTTAGTGTGAAGTGAAATAAAGTTTAGCCCATAGTTTGATACTTCAGTGCACTTTAGAAATAGAAAACAAAGTGCTATAATGATCAGTATAAACCTATATTATTATTTAGTTCTTGAATTGCAGCTATGCCAAAGGCTCCACAGGAGTTTTGGCCCTGTTGGACAGGCACCATACACAGCCAAAGCAAAAGCATAATCTAAGTGAACAATCAGAGGGGGGTGGACAGGAGGACAAGTGTGACAATGATAGGAACACATGGTTATATTGACTTGCCCTATGCAACACCTAGATGGCTTGAGTAATTTAAACCTATACATAAATAAAACACAATAATCATCACTAGTTCTTCTAGCATACAACAGCATGTTGTTAAATTCTTTTGAAGTTACACAGCCATATTTTTTCAATACAGTGGATCAGCACTCAGGAAGACCTTGTATAGATTTTCTAGACAATCCTAAAGAGTGGAGTGGAAAATTAACGATGAGTAGCATTATACTCGCTATCCAGGTAAGGAAAGAGTATTGCAAACAGCTTAGTTTAAATCTCTTTCATAAAACAAAACACCTTTTATGTATACTTTACCTATATAGCAGGGATTTCAAACCTGCAGGCTGATTGTTTGATGAAGAATTATTCATTTGGTTCAAAATTTAAAAATGTAAATGTCTGGATTACTTCAGAGCAGCAGCAAATATATTTTGTAGAACTTCTTATTTTAAATTAGATTAATTTATTTTTACTTGTGTATTTATTCCCTAGTGTTTCATGTGGCAGCACATTACTTCTGAGTAAGGCAGATAGATAAATGAATGAGTATGATTGAAGCTGTTGCCAGTGCTAAATATTTTTGACCAGTAGCTACTTTGATCTTTTGGATTTATGCTCTCTTATCTTGAGCAAGCCACTGCTCAAGACATGTGTACTCCGCCTGATTCTCTGTACTTTTAAAAATACTTTAAAAATGCTGATAACTCTACTTTTAAATTCCTGGATTATCTCATGGTCAAAGTCTTGATCATGAGTGTTGGCATGTGTCTTGAGATTAGTGAGTAACTCAAAGCAGCTACGTTCAGTTTTAACACATAGGCCTCAGTGTTTCAAATTTACTGCCTTTTCTTCCACCAAAAAAAAAATTTTTTTTAAATCATACAGCTTTCTCCTTGGAACAAGCCTGACCTCCTTTTTTAATGTCTTTCCCATCACTGTGCTCTCCATTCATGACTGAAAATGTCCCCCAGATGTTGCATGATTTTTGTGGACATCCTAGTACTGGCTATGAGTAAAACAAATGGCAGAGTCATGTATCATTCATGGCTGTCTGCTTGGAATTATACAAAAACCTGAGAGAAAACAGGAAGAAGGGAGCATAGGGTATGACCACACAGCCCTTTTTTAAGGTAATTTAATGAAGGGCCCAATCCCAATCCTAACAAAGCCATTAAGTGGCCTCTTTTTTGCTTTGAACTTAACATGCTAGTATGGTATTAATTTCATTGTAAAACAATAAAAACAATTTAGATGGATTGTGTGTCTGAGATGGGTAGATGTTTTAGATACCAATATGTCCTCTCTCTCTGTATGTGTGTGTGTGTTTATACCTTTCTACAGGTAATGCTTTCTAATCCAGAACTGGAAAATGCAGTGAATGTGGAAGCAGCAGAGATGCTGAAAAACAACATATCCTTGTACAGACAAATGGTTATACATTGTGTTAGAACTAGCCAACACTTAGAGGGTAATACTTGCTTTGTTATTACCCATAAATAGAGTCTTGTTCTTTTTAAAACTCCTTATCTAAAAACAGTTTATTGTATGCTCGACAGTAAAATTACATTAGTCTGATTGGTAATTGGTAATTTAATGTCAAAACAAACACCAGTTGGTGTTTTGAAAGGGAATATTCTGAGCCAAATTCAGAGTGGATAAAAGTGTTGCATGTTGGTGAATGAGCTCTAGAGTAATTTACATAGTGAAATTGGGGAAAGTCAGATTTGTTTCAGGAAAAGTAAGTCAGAGGAAGGGTGTTAGATGAATTGTGTTTGTCTTGATGAGAATCTTCATGAAATGACATTTAGGGTATGTCTGGACTGCTGTGCTATTTCAGAATATCGGAAGTATCCTGAAATAGCAACGCCACATCTTTAAACGCTCCCGCTATTTCCCAAAATAGTGGGCGCACTATTCCAGCATCCCTGTAACCCTTGTGTTAAGGGATTTGTCTGAATAGTGCCTTATTTTGAAATTAAATTTCAAAATAAGCTCTTTCGACTCAGACTCAGCATAAGTGATGCAATTTGCATAGCGCAAATTGCATAGCTTATTCTGACAGAAGGGTGCTGTCTAGACGCACCCTTAGTGTGCTGTGATTATGCTATATAATGACAAGCCTGCAGGAGCAACTACTGCTAGGGTAAAAATTGGGGCCGAATTTGGGTCAGTAAATATATTTCATGTTATTGATGCCAGGAGAGCATGTGGGGGGGGGGATAAGAAAATGTGGAACTGCAGCTGTACTTCCTCTCCATAAGCCAAATTCCAGTGCACTGACCACTTTATGCCACTCAGATGCCACAAAGTCGCTGTATTCTGACAATAATGGGTAGAGTCCTGTGTGAATACAAAAATGTGGATCCGGATCTGCCAGGCCCAACTCCTCATCTGATCCACAATCCCTGGACAATAAATCTGCACAACAAATCTGGAAGGGGAGCAGACATGAACAAGAAGGGGACAGGGTCCTGTAGGAAAGAGGCAGGCAACAGCTGGGGGAGTGTGTGTGTGTGTGTGTGTGTGTGTGTGTGCAGCTGGGGAGAGTGTGTGTGTGTGTGTGTGTGTGTGTGTAGGGTAGTTGTCACATTTTCTATTTTTTTATTAGTCTCTTTTGAGTGCTGCCATTTCTGTTCCTACATACAGAAAAGGGGAAATGGGGATCCAGAGTCACCCGTTGCATTTCCACACTTGTGGAGGCTGCTGTACTTTTTAGCAGTGTGCCAGGGCTCCGCAGGACAGTGCTCACCAGATGGGACATGGGAGAGGGCTGGGCAGGGATGGCACTTGGCCCCTCCTGCAGGGAGATTTAGGACACAACTTCTTGCATCCACAGGTATCCGCTTCACTATCCACTCCACTGTCCGTGGGTATCTGCATTGGCAGATGTGGATATCTGTGGATATATGCGGATATGCAAGGCTCTAAGGAGTTAGTGCCTAGAAGAAAATTCCCCTGTTGCAGAGGACCTTCCTGCTGGCACAAAGCCATGAGCATCAGCTGCTGTGCCAGCTGCCTGCCTGAACCTTTGGTGTACTGTATGGAACAGCTGCACTCCTTTTGGAGTCTGTTATTAACGAGAGGGACAGGCAGAGGAGTGCACATGCAGAGGTGAATCATGTCCAATATTTGTATCATAGTGCAGATGTGGTGGCTTGTCAATTATGAGTATGGGGTGGCGGGGAGGGATATAGGACCAGATCTTTATCTGATATAAACCAACATAGCTCCATTGAAGTCACTGAAATGAAACCAATTTACAAGATCTGACTCATAACTTTTTTTAAAATGTCTTCCTTCACCTTTGCAGACCTTCCTAGCACTGGGGGAGATTGTGCTTCTTCTCTGAAGTATTTCTTGCCATCTGAAGCGTCTTCTCGGGACCATGTCAGGTAACTGATTATGATGAACTTAATGATCCCACTTCCACTGGAGTTAAGAGCAAAGCATCCACTGATAACTTTAGAAGAAGAAACACCAGGCTCAGGTTGTATTAGGATCTGTATCCCAAAAAGAGCAATTATTTTCCTTTTCCCGGTCGTGGCTATTCCCAATTATTTAATTTCCATTTGGAAACATTTGGCAAGCAGCTGCCTTCACAGCTATTGGAAGTAATTCTAATTTCCAAATGAAATGAGACAGGAAACGTGTCATTGTTGGGCCAAGTGATATTTTGGTTTGGCCTAGTCAGGGGCATTTATTTCAGGAGATGATACATGTTTAAGGCCATTTATTATTTTAATAGTATAGGAAAAGCAATTAATTATTTCCAGAATACACTACATCATTTTTATTTTATATTAATTTCTGTTGCAATAGATTTGTGCATGGTGTTACTACTGAAATAATTCTGAAGTTAAATTTCAAGCTCACACACACTGGGGCCTAATTCAGGCCCCTTTGCACCACTCTGGAATCTGATTGTATCTGATCACCTATGAATTCCCTTAGTGTTAGAGTTTGAAGTTAATTAGTGAGTTCCAACCCCACCATATCTCCAGGAACTAGTGTTTAGATTGTGTCCCAGACAATAGGGGTGATATTCTGGCCCTACTAAAGTCACAGACAAAACTCTCTTTGACTTCAGATTTCATAGTTATGCATGAACTTCAGAGGCTACTGAATCAGAACCATTACAAAACAAATGAACAGGATCAGTTTGTCATCAACATATTATGGATCCCATCCCTCCTTCTTTGGACACTCAGCACTTCCATTGCTGAAGTGAGAGTTCTGGGTCTGGAATGGAAGGAATTAATGGCATCATTTCCTTTCAGGGCATGGCTTTAAATATTGGTAAAAGCAAACACCTGTGAAGAGTTGCTTTTAACATTTTACAAGACCTCAAAGGCTAGGATGTGGGTAAGAGAAGGACATTAAATAGATAGAAATAGGGTGGTCATTGAGGTCAAGGGTCCATGTTTTCTCAAGGACTGGTTGTCTTCCTCTCAACCTCACTATTGTCTAGTGAGCATCCGAGAGCAATGGAATTGTAGTGGTTTTTGTTGTTCACATGTACAATTATCTCTTATTTGTTGTTTCTAGAATTATGTGGACTGGTTTGTTTTATTTGGCTTTTTGATAATTACATTATAAAGGTAACTTTATTGAACCAAGAGCACCTAGAACAAGACAAGACAATACATAATGAAGAGCCAATCAGGGCACTAAGTTTGTGGAGTGTCCAAGTCCTTGTGTTCCAAGTTCTGTCTGATACTGTCAGACAGGATTCTCAGAAGCACCCAGTGTTTGCCTGAGTCCCCTGACTATAGGCTTGTCTAGTCTGTGCTTTAGTCAACACCAGAGGGCTATACATTTTAGTCCACACTAGCTTGTTGCACACTAACTGGCCTGTGTGGATCCTGCTGGCATGCACTAGAAATTCCCTACTGTGTGTTAACATAGTGCTGTTTGAAATGGAACTACATTAACATGTACTAGAAATTATCCAGTACATGGTCCACATAGGTCAATTAGCTCATGACAGATTAGTGTGAACTAAAACTTATACCCATCTGGTGCAGACTAAAACAATATGTAGACAAGCCCTGACACAGAGGTTAAGAGTCCCACTGATTTCAATGAGGGCAGAGCTAGGCCAGCACTGAGTGTCTAAAAATTATTAGTAGTGGTATTGTGGTAGCATCTACAAGTCCCATTCCTTGACCAGGACCCTATTATGCTAGGTGTGGTACAAAGAACCAAAAACACAGTTCCTGCCCCATGGAGCTAGTAATCTAGGTAAAATCCTCTCCACCACATTAAAACGAGCTTATTTAGCTTCCCAAAACTATTTTGCTTAAATATGCAATGGCAAGAGAGAGAACACATTTCAAAAGGCTAATTGACACTCAGAATTTTGTACAAAATAAAGTATTGTGAAGATATATTAGTACAAGACCACAACCGACTTTTTATTTTCTGCTATAAATGGTCTTTGGGTCAATATGAGGTGGGGCTGATTTGCTATTTCTGAGACATGTCACTAACAAACAAGATGTATTTTTCACCTTTTCAAAATTCTTCTTGTGTGTTTTTTGTAGTGTCATTGTATTGCTGAGGCGGCTGGGCCATGAAACTCTATACTTGTCCTTATTCTAGAGTACCTATAGAGCTTTGGGGTGAAAACCTTGAAGTCAGTGCTAAAATTCCTATTGACTTGAGCGGGGCCAGGATTTCACCTCTTGAGCTTAAAATCCTTAGTATAAGTGAGTGAGGTGAGCCTAGCTGGAAACTGTCTTAGCCTTGGTACAAGTTAGAATGACCACAGAATTTAACTGAGAGGAGAATTTGGTCTACAGTGTGAATAGTAATGCAATTGACCGTGTAAAAAATGCAATATTTAAGTAAGCATTTTGCTTCATTTATAATTTATATATGTGTAATAGTTTTGATACTAAAGACATAACCATAAAACATAAAAAGAGGATTTTAAAAATTCTACTCTGTGTTTGTTGGTGAGTTATGATAGCTGTTTTAGAAGGTACATATTCCTTTCCTGTTAGCAATATATTCCCTTAACCAGATCAACTTTATAAATAATCAGAAAATTCATTCTTTTCTGCTAAACTAATCCTTGGAAGGGGCTGTGGGACCAGGGACAGACTATGAAAATAATCCATCTGGTTGTCTCATAAAACTGGTAACTTGTAAACATAGCTAAAACGTCTTTAAAATATTAGTGTTTGCTCTTCTTTAAGCTGGATGCTTTACACGCTAGTGACTCTGTCTCTGTCTCTGTTGCTTGCGAGCAGCCAGTAATACAATAATTTAAAACCTTTTAAATTCATTCTGCTGTTTTGTTGAAGGTTGTGCATGAAAATCTGTGCTTACTACCAGACTGTCTGATTACCAGAAATTTTACTTTGCCTTTATGTTTTCAGAAGGGCAACAACCATTTCATTTGAAGATTACTACAGGACGTGGTCAGGAATAGCCACATCAAAAGTAGCAGAACATTTCAAAGTTCCATGTAAGATGATATGCCTGCTTTAGTAAAATTAAACATAATGGTCCTGATTATTCTTCTCGTTTTGAATTTACACTAGTGTAACAACTTTGACTTCAGTGAAGTTGTTCCTGATTGCGAGATCGAAATCAAGCCATATATCTGAAGCATCCACACATTAGGATCAGATCCTTAGCTGATGTAAATTGACATAACTGCAATGACTTCAGTAGAGCGATGTCAGTTTACACCAGTTGATGATCATGCTCTTATTTTATTATTGCATTGTCCTATGAGTCTGAGTGATGGACTCTGGCTAGCACAGTGGGTCCAATTTCATAATGTGAAACAAAAAGAGGGACTCTGCCTCCCTAAGAGCTTACAATTTAAGTAAGTTCTTGTTAGGATGTTTGGAAAGCTAGTTTGTACATGAATAAAACCAATTAAGGAGTCATTAGTGAAGTGTAAACAATTATGATGAGTAGGAAAACATTTTGGGAGGATGATAAAATCAAAACAAAACAGATGTGGACTGTGGCCATCACAGTGCCCTGGTGATAATGCAGTGTTCCATTACTACAGGCTGTTGTAACTAAGGGTGTGTCTACACTGCACCCTAAACTTGAAATAAGATATGCAATTTGCGCTATGCAAATTGCGTACCTTATTTTGAATCTATTTTGAAATAGCTTATTTTGAAATTTGGTGTGTCTACACAATGCCAAATTTTGAAATAAGGTGCTATTTTGAGACATCCCTTAACCCTTGTGGAACAGGGGTTACCGGGATGCCGAAACAGCGCACCCATTATTTTGAAAAATATTTTGAAATAACGGGAAGCTTGTGTAGAAGCAGGGTAGCTATTTGGGGATATCTCCGGTATCCCACAATAGCCATGAAGTGTAGACGTACCCTTACTTACAAGTGCATTTGGACTCAGGGCAGTGCTTTAATAGGATTTTAATGGGATTACTTATCAGAGTTTCAGTTTGCAGAATCAGGTTTGTATTGTTATTTATTAAATACTAACAGGTGATGCCCATCGTTGCCCAGGCAAAGTCATTTTGTATAGATTACACTTATAGGAAAATTCAAGAAATTAAATATATGCAATTGAATTTTTTATAAATGTGCTTGCAAAAGGGAAGTAAAAGAACATTTTAAATTTGTAGGATTTCAACTTAAAACATTATTCATTTTATTGAATAATTACCATATATAATAAATTTGAGTCAGAAACTCTTAGCTAGTGAAGAAAATTAACTGGTGTTGGCTGAAATTAAATATAAAAATAAATCAAAATAAAAAATTAAATTTGAAATAAATCGCTGGTGTGTAAAAATCTTGAGACAATGATATCAAGCAATCAATTCTGATTCTTTTTAATATTTATTGTATTAGTATGTAATATGTGAATATATACTTAAGAAGTAAATAAAACAAATATGAATGCCAAAAAAGGTAATGCCTATCATGTAAAGCTTCCATTACTCTTTCTGTAACTAATTTGAATTATTTTAGTGATTTGTAATGGTAAAAAATTTCTTTGCACTAAAATGACAGTTGAATAGGTGACTCAATTTTAATTTTGTTAGCAAATATTTTTATGAACACTAATCATAACAGTCATGATTTTTTTCCAATGAAAAACAAAAATAACTATTTAAACCTTTCATCCAGCATATTCCAGTGTAAAAAGAAGTGCATTCAACAAATTTAAGTGGCAACTAATTTTATGCAAAATTTGGTATCTATAAGTAATCATGGAGTATAACTTTATTTTGCGCAAACAAATCCACAAAGTCTTCAAAATATATAGTAGATTCTATTTTTTAAAAATGTCATATAATTGCCATTTTATGTTCATGCATTTCAATGCTAATTCTTGTCCTATTTTCTTGTTTTATTCATAATACTTAAGAAATGCACATACATTGTTGCCATACACCAAAGACCAAAATTGCTCTTGATTACAGGGGATCTTCACTATAAGTCCAAGATATGTTCCAAAAATCTTGGACTTACAGCGAAACAACTTAAAGCAGGGAATTTTTTTTCCCGCAGCTGACTTCCAATTAAGCAAATTGGGGGGAGTGTTTTGCATGACTTATCACTGGGAATGGGAGGACTTACAATGCATCAGTTCCTACAAACGTCAACGACTTTCGTGTGGAATGGATGTATACCGGGGCGACTTATAGCGGGGACCCCCTGTATATTAGTGTTTATCAGAGTAACTCCACTGACTTTTGTGGAATTATTTCAAATTTCCTTCACTTTAATGTAGATCAGAGTCTGAGCCCGGGACCTACTGAGGTCCTGATTCCATTGCAGTTGATAGCAAAACTCTCATTGACTGTTAATAGTGCAGGATTCTGCTGTAAACTTCTCTAAGTGATTTCATCTGCCTCACTGAACTCTCCAGCTAGAATGAGGGATGCAGCAAACTGTGCACCTTCCCCCTTCTTCCTGATGAAGGATAGTATAGGATTCTGCTATAAACTTCTCTAAGTGACGCATATGCTCGTACTAGGGATGTTAGATATTGAGTAATAGAATAGTCTAGTAACCGCATGAATTCTTATTGGTTACTCAACTATTCTATAGTCCCCAGGGGTGGGGCCAGCAGCCAGTGTGCTCCAGTCCCACTCCTGGGAGAGCCCCCGGCTATCCTGTGCTGCTGCCTCTGCTGCAGGATGCCAGGCAGGAGCTGGTCCGTGAGGGAATCCAGTTTAAAAACCAGCTCCCTGCGCAGACCAGCTGCCTGCTGCCCTGCACTGCTGCCTCTGATACAACCTCTGCAAAGGATGCAGAGCAGATTCTGTCTGCAGAGAGCTTGGACCCCCACAGACAGGGGCTGCTTCACGGCAGCCTCTCCTGTCTTTCCTCTCCACGCTGCAGCCTCTGATAGGAGGCAGCCATCCGGGGGAGAGGGAGCAAGCGGCACCACAGAGCTGGTGCTGGGGGGAACTGACTCTTAAGCTGGCTCCCCCAGCCCCACCTCCTATTTCCTCTCCGCTTGTCGCCTCTGATACAGAGGCAGCAAGGGGTGGGAGAATGTGAGTAGTCGACTACGGTACTCATTGACATCCCTAGCTTGTGGTACTTTGATATTTAATATTGCTTTGAGAAATGTAATGACTGGTCAATCTTTTTCTCTAATTGTAACTTTCTGTAATTATGCCATTATAGTGTTTGAAGATCCAGCATTTATAAGGAACTATTATGACTGGAAGGCAAAAAATGTGAAAGGAATGGGAGAATGGGATGAGGATACGTAAGTGTCTTAAATCGACTTAGCTTAAATTGCTAAACATTTAGGCCCAGGGTCTTTGTGCATTCAATGGAAATGTTTGAACAGTAGTGCTTTTGTTATATTTTCAGGCTGTCCATATGTGTACCCTATAAAATGTTATCGGACTATTGATAATTTCCCTGAACTGTGTCTTTGATTTTGAGGTGTAAGGCCAAACCCCACCTTGTGTTGTGTGGATGGTGTGAGGGGGAGGGAACAGAAGCAGGGAAGGATTCCCACCTAGCTTCCAAGAACATTCTAGGACCAGGCTCTACTAGAATGGACGTGTGCTGCTCTTTTATGGAGCCACAGCAATAAGTTGAGCCTCTTGAGCACCAGAATGACTCTGGGACTCCCATAGGTTCTCCACCACTTCCTTCCACCCTGACAAACACAGCTCAGACAAGTAAAGCCAGCTCAGGAGCTCAACCAAGGCTCTTATAGTTTGATTGCCTATTCAAATTTTGCTCTAAGTTCCCCTGTGACTGAAGTCTTGTTTCCAAGCAGCATTTGTAGGGAAAAGGTGAATCAAAATGCAAGGTCATTGTGCTGCCCTGTAATCTTTCAGCTCAATCTAGGCTTTCTCATTCCTTTTTATTGCTGCTGAAACTTTATGACAGGTCAACATTTAGGAACCCCTCTTACCATTCAAATCCTATTTGCCTTCATCATGAATTGGAAGCAAATGAACAGGTAATTTCAGGTTGAAGGACAGCAAGTTTTGAACCGAAATTAAAAGCTTATTTTTCTTTCTGAAGAAACCTCTAGAATACAAGGTTAATTTTCCCTTGACACAACTTCCTTGTTTTATTTCCTTTAACAGAACTCCTTTGTTTTATACTCCTTTGATAATTGTTTCATTATGTAGTGCCACAGCATCCTACATGACCCAAGAAAATATTCAGAAAAACCAGGAACTTGTCCTTTTAAACTCATCTGTCCTTTTTGGCATATGGCTCAACAAGCAGGAGTTGTTTGAGAAAGCTGCCTTCTTCACTGTCAAACATATCAAATTTGTCATGTTAGTTTCATTGGCGCTAGAAAGGAAATTACTGTGGGGTAGAGGAGGGATCCTACTGGTTTGAAATAGCTGCACCTCACTGCCATCTCATGGTAGGACACCATGTACTTTTAACAGATTTTTATTTCTGCCTTTGAACTTCTGGGTTTGATTAATCAAAGGCAGGTTCAAATACCCAAAACCAGGTTCAGACAGAACTACCTCTCCTATAGTATTCTTTTCCCAATTGCAAACAACTCACAAAACATATTTGTGCTTTAAAGCTTGCAATATGTCCCTAACTCGTAGCATTAGGTAGGGAAGAAATATGTCACATTTTGTGACATCCGTGCAGAAACAACCTAAATTGTTGGCTAAATAATATAATTTTCTTCTTAAATTTGTGACTAAATTTATGAAAAGTTTTAAAGTAGATTGCAATACAGTTTGCTTTTCTTTAACACTGTTTATATAAAAGTATTGCAAGATGTTTCTCATCTGTTTATGTATATTAATTTACTACACTAATGTAGATGTATTTAGGGCTGAAGCAAATTCAGCTCTCAGTTACCCGAGTAAAAATCTAGACTAACTCTGCTGAGCCTATTGTTTACTCTGGAGTAACAGCTCATGTGGCACATCATCACTATATGAGAGAACTGCCACTTTTGGTCGGATGTATTCATGAAGGTTTGGTTATGTGACATAATCTTTAATTAAAGATTAATCTTTAATTCCTGGAGGCTCCTGGACAATCCTGTAGGGTTGGCAACCCTAGTGAAGTGATACAGAGAGAACGCTCTGTCATAATGGATCCCCCAGGTACATGATATGCTGTTTATAATTTTAGTGAAATTATAAAATCATAGGCCAGAAAGCAGATGTGGATCTTGAAATGGCATTTAAAGCAGCAAGAGAGTCAGAGCAGTTGGAAAGATCTTCTGATATTGACGGTAGAAAGAGTTGACTCTTGTGGAGAGACAAAGGGGATGAACAGTGAAGAAGCAGCATTTGAAGGGCATATGGAATGGCCTGAAATGTGGGAGGATCTTGAAAATGGATTGTTAGGTCCTTATATCAGAGTGAAGTTTTCTGAAGATGAGAATAAAAGGAATAAAGAAGTTTCCCAGCACATGGCTATCGGTCTCATTTGGCAAAGTACTTGAGCAAAAGCTTTTAGCTGAGGATCTCAAAGTGCTTTACTAATTAATTCAGCTGCACAATTCCCCCGTGTGGCAGGTAAATCCATTACCTTCATTTTGTACATGAGAAGACATGAAAAGTTAAGTGACTCAATAAGGTAAGAACTGTGTAAAGATTGATCCTTTAGTAATTTTCCTTCTCTGATCTGAAAAGGTATTCCAATCATGTAGACTAACTGAGCCCCATTTACTTTTTTTAAAATTCAGTGCTTGCTGGGATACTTCAGAAGAAAAAAGTACATAAAACCAAAGTACTTCTACATATTCTTTATTTTTTTAACTCCTCCTATCTGAAAAAGTGGTGCAGTTTTATTTATCAAAAGCTAAGACCTTGTTTGCCACCTTGTGGCTGGAAAGAGAATGCACCAAACAAATGTTCTTTTTATGTTGCCAAACTTTCAATTTCATTTTATCAAAGATAAATTAAAAGTCCCATTAACTGCAGCCCATTTTATAGCCTTTTTGCCCACTTCAGATGGATCATAAATATTCCAGAAGGTATGAATATATCAAATATTTTCTAAAAGCCAAGAGAAAATAGAAAGATATTTAAAAAGCCATCCTGTTATGCCTGTTTTAAAGTACGTCATACATGTATTTCGTTACTTCAACAGTCTTCTCTCACACCTTTAATTATATTCTGATTATGCGGACACACTAATGATGCAGACAGACAATAGGGAGAAGTCTGAGATGTTAACAATAGCAAATGAATCCTTCAAGGGGAACCTAAGTGTAGGTGTGATGTACCGGGGGCGGGGAGGGAGGGGGGAAAAGGGGGGCGTCAATCCAGATTAATGAATAGCTGTGTCACCTCAGCCCTGTGACCTGGGGTGCCCATTCAGAATGATTTGCAACTCACAAACAGCCTCCAGCATGTAGATCATTCCTAGCTATGTCTTTGTGAGTTCTGCAGCCAGCTAACCACACCTTGGCTCTTTCCAGTCTTAAAGTGGACCTCAACACATTCCCAGGTTACATCTACATTACAGCAGAAAATCAATTTAAGCTACGCAACTCCAGCTATGTGAATTACATAGCTAGAGTCAATGTACATTAGGTCGAGTTATGTAGATGTAGCCCAAGTTTCACATTTTCCCCTAGAAACACATATTCTGTACTGTCCAGCCCTCTCCTGGACAGTGCAACTATACTGGGTTCATTATTCCTTTAAGGGACTAATATGCGCATGACTTGTTCCCCAAATGGAGTTACCCAGCGACTTCAAACTGAACACACTGGATTAGATAAAACAGTAAAATGAGATTATTAACTGCAAAGAGATAGATTTTAAGTGAGTACAAGTAATGAGGCATAAACAATAGAAATGGGAAAAAAAGAGGTTTGTACTAATGCCTAGCTTAACAAACTATTTTAGATTCAAGCAAAGTTTCTCACTTCTCCAGCAGATTACTGACTAAACTCTCAGGTCAGGCCCCTTCTCTCTGAATCCAATGCCTGCTTCCTTTCTCTTTTCAAGTGCAGTGAATGCAATAAGCAGGGAGAGAAAAAGTGGTGCCTTGTGGTGTTTGACCATCTTTTTTATTGTTTTAGTCTCCTCTGGAAAAACATTTCCAGATAAGGCGCACCAACCAATGAGCCTTTGTGGAAGGATATTTCCTCCTTTTTTCATCTGTTTGAATTGTCTTTGTTTCCCTTCCCGCTTGATGACTCTGTTTTTGTTCCAATGCAAATTAAGCAGAATAGATATTCCTTTGTTTAGGACAGACCTGTTTGCTAAATTCTGTTTGGGCAACACTGTAGGGCTTAGAACACGTGTTAAAAATTAAAAATCCAATCGTGCTAAAAATTCACGTTCTTGGATTTGTGTCGCAAGTAACACCTCAAAGTATTAAAATGCAGGGAACCTAAAGTGATCAGAAGCAGGTCTATATGGACCAATTAATGCACAGCACATTACTATGCTTCAGAAAACACTCCCTCCCCCATAGAATGAGTTACCTTACCAGTGTAGACAAGCCCTCAGTTTCACATACATCTAGAAGGGTCAGTTCTGCAAGGTGCCAAACACTCCATCCCTGGTCCAGCAAAGGACTTAGGTATATGATTAACTGCAATTATGCAAGTACTCTCATTGACTTCAATGGGACTAACTCACTTGTTTAAAGTTATGTGTCTACAGAAGTGACTGGTAAGGAAGGACAAGGGGGGGGGGGATGGCACTGGCCACATGACCACCTCTCCCCCACATGACTCCTTCCCATGGCACCCCTTGCCCAGGGGAGGGCCAGGACAACCTCACCTATGCCCCAGACCCTGCCCTTTGGCACACTTGCCCTACCCTTTCTCTACCTCTTCCCTGCCCTTGCTCTGCCCCCTCCCAGTGATGCCACTTGGGGGACTAATGGGAGTCTGGCGCTAGCAGCAGGGGTGGCAGCTGCAGCCCACTTCCTCAGCTGCCAGCCACATCATTCCACTTCCTGCCAGTGAGTGCAGGGCAGGGGTTGGGCTGTCCCAACCTTCCCCTGAGTGACTTGGCTGGGAGCTAGGGAACAGAGCCACATTGCTTCCCCCCTGCCCGCCCTCTCTCCACCCCCGCCCACTGCTCCCAGTGAGTGCGGAAAGGCCTTACCCCTGCTGCGGGTGCCAGGCAGGCTCTGGCCCCTTGCCCCTCCACCCATGACATTTGGGTGGGTTGCATGCTCCCTCATTCCCCCCTCACACATTGCCCCTATATGTGTGCATAAAGGCTTTCCTGGATTGAGGCCAGAGTTAACAGAACCATACCCATAATCACTGTTATTTCCAGGTATTATTTATTACAGCCTCTTAACGCTTTGGTGACACAGAATGGACTTAAGCACACGTTTAAAGTTAAGCACATGCTTAAGTCTTCTGTTGAACTGGGCCTTATATAAGATAGTTTTGACCACAAATATGAATTTGATTAAAACTAAGTTCAGCATGTCCATTAATTTACTTATGTTTCTGCTTACAGATACAATGCTATTGTCTCTCGGCTCATCAGAAAACAAAATCAACAAACAATAGATGAGAAACTGTTAGCAATTCGGAAAATAGAACAGGAAAACAGTTTGTTTTACCAAACTCCAGGTAAGGAATCAGTCCCATACAATGTAATGTTTCTGATATATATACGTAGAACTTGATTTACACTGGTGTAAATCAAAATTCACTCCATTGTATTTTAAAACCAATGTGAGATTATAAATCAGACCTGAAGGGTGTTGACATTATGTACTGTGATAACTTGGGACGTTAGATACCGTGTAATTGAAGTGTCGTATAACTGCATAAAATTTTAGTGGTTACACAGCTATTCGATAGTCCCTGGGGGTGTAGCCGCCTGCCACCCCATGCTGCTGCCTCTGATACAGAGGCACCAGCACAGGGTGGCAGTAGCCCCTGTCCGGTCCATGGGGGAAGTCAGAGCTCCCTGCAGACAGAAGCTGCACTGTGGAATGCCAGAGCAGCCTCTGTCTGCAGGGAGCTCAGGTGCCCTGTGGATAGGGTCTGCTGCCTCTGATAGAGGCAGCAGCAGGGGAAGGAGGCAGGCAGCACCGCAGATGTGGTGCTGGGGGGAATCGGCTTTTAAGCTGGCTCCCCCCAGCACTAGTTCCTGCCTGCCCCATTCCCGCTGCCTCTGTAGGCAGGGGGCAGATGGCTCTGTGGAGCCAGCACACGCAGAGAGCCAATTTTCACCTGCCCCCCTCACCCACTGTGCTGCTGCCTCTTTATCAGAGGTTGGGAGTGGGTGGGTGGATCCGGTGGGAATGGGGAGCAGCCTTAAAGCCAGTTCCCCACAGTCACCAGCTCCCACCTTCCCCTACTCCCTCCCCCACTGTCTCTGATACAGAGGCAGAGGGAGAATGTGTGTAGTCGATAGGATTAACCAATAAGCCAAAGCTCCAATTGTCCAGCTGCCTGGAGCACTTCCGGGTTCCAGGTGGTGCCGGACTATCAGGAGTGCCGGACCAGTGAATGCCGGACAACTGGAGTTTTACTGTATTTATATTTACCAAGCCAACACAAAACAGCTTCTGTATTACTAGAACCCTGGGTAGATAGAAAATTTGTATCTACATCCCTGTTCACAAAAATGAGCTGCGGCAATCCGCTTTCACATCCACAGATGTGGATACCTGCAGATATAAAGTGAATATCTGCAAATTTGCAGAGTTCTAGGTATAAAATTTGTATCTACATTTGCACCTGTATCTGCAAAAATACGATGGATTGTCAGGTTCTATGTATTACCTTACTGGTTAATCAAAAGTTCCTGGAAGTACCCAGTCACCTAGACACCCAAGTCAAATAAAGGTCTATGAATCCCAAGGGACATATTACCTACCAAGTCAATAAATATTTCAAATCTTATCCGAAATACGGGCTCCCAGCCAATTCCTATTAACTAAACTAAAACTTATTTTAAGAGAAAGGAGAGAGTATTGGCTAACAGATCAATATACATACAGACAAAAGTTCAATTTTGAGGTTCAGATACATAATAGAGATGGACTGGAGTGACTGGACTAAGCTGTTGGTCGATGGATCTCGTCTTCTGTGACACCACTGGTGAGCGACTAAGCCAATCCTCAATCGGCAAATCAGATTACAGTTGTCACATAAAAATCTACCATTTGTGGGTGTTGTATGCTCTTTTTGGCTCCTACGCTTTTCTTGTAATGGCTGGATAGGTTGACTCTTGAGAGCCTGTACAATAGTTTGCTGTCAGAACAATCTTTCCTGAGCTATGATTTCCAGGTCACAGGAAGATATGCCACATTACTTCACATTGGCCTTTAAGATATCTTTAGAATGCTTATATCACCACCTGTTGAGCACTTTCTATGAACAAGCTGTCCAAAGAAGACCATCTTTGGTATTCATGTATCATCCATTCCCATAATATGACCAATCCAACAAAACTGTTTGTTCATAAACATTGCTTCCATGTACGTGACATCACATAGTTTCAGGACCTCAGTGTTTGGAGTTTTGTCCCACCAATTCACATGGGCAGTCTTCCTGCAGCAGCACATATAGAATTGATTGAGTTTCAAAACGTGGTGGAGATATATGGCCCATGACTCCAAGCCATACAGCAGGATATTCAGGACAACGGCCTGATAAATGTTACCTTCATATGAAGATTAACACCATGGTCATTCCATAAGCGCTTGGTCAGCCTTTCAAAGGCAGTGCTGATTTTGACTAGCTGAGCAGATACATCAGCAGCAGCATTTATGCTGGTAGCAAAAGGTAGCAAAACTTATCAGTAGCCTTAAGAAGAGTGTCAGCAGCAGTAATCTCTGGACTGCTGGGCTCTTTCTGAACAGACTGAGCCTTAACCTCTGTATTATTGATGCTCACAGTGAGTCCAAAACGATGAGTAGAAGTAGCAAGCCAATCAAAAAGCTCCTGTGCACCCTCAACTGAATGAGCCAACAATGCATAGTCAGCACAAATAGTTAGAGTGAGCGCTTTGGTGCAAGCCTGGTGTCTTCAAAGGTTGAAAATCAGTTCAGAACTGAATAGGTATGCCCAATACGCAATCCTTGACAGCAACTAGAGTGCCATTGAAAAGCAGAGGCTGAACAGGAAAGAAGCAAGGACACATCCTTGCTTTGTATCATTTGATACTTCAAAAGGGACTTATGTCTCTCCATTGTTAAAGACATGAACAAAAACACCATCATGAAAGGACTGAACTATATTGATAAATTTTTCAGGACAGCCAATTCACCCAATTACCTTCCAGTGCCCATTTCTTTTGACTGTGTTGAACACCTTGTTGATGAAAATCACATAGAGATCCTGATGTTGCTGTCTACGTTTTTCTTGGTTCTGCCTGACTCTGAATATCATAAAATCATAGAATCATAAAATACTAGAACTGGAAGGGACCTCAAGAGATCATCAAGTCCAGTCCCCTGCCCTCACAGCAGGACCAAGCACCACATAGATCATCCCTAATAGATGTCTATCCAAACCGCTCTTAAATATCATGTCAACAGTACTTCGATTGGCATGAAATCCACACTGACCTTCAGGAATGATGCCATCTGTGAACATGTGTAATGACAGCCGGTTGCAGAGGATGCAGGCCAGGATCATACCAGTTATAGATAGCAGTGAGATGCCCCAGTGATCATCACAGCATGCACGATCACCCTTTCTCTTGTATATGTGTATAGTCATGGCATCTTTGAAGTCCTGGAGAACTTGTTCTTTTTCCCAAATGGTGATAAATAAACAAGTGAGATGGCATATCAGCTGGCCACAATTAGCTTATAATAGAGATGGTCATCTTGTAAAGAATTCGTTCAGAATTTAGTCCATGGTTATAGTCCAAAATCCAATATCATGTTCAGGATCTACCAGCTTAAAGCTGGGATCTCAGTCCTTATGACTTATGCTCCCCCTTCATGAAACCATAAGCAGATCTGAGGCAGGGGAGGAGAAGGATCAGGACCCTGGGGCCTTTTATACAGTCCTAGGTAAACAACAGGATTTTGATGTAACCTGTTTCCCAAACATCTTGGTAATTAGCATAAAGTAATTTATCCATTAAGCAGTTGTCACATATTTTACAGAGACATCTTGACAATGACATTTCATCACCCAAGTTTCATCTAAATGTTAATATTCCCTTTTGATCTCTGAATCAACAATTATAATGATAGACAGGAACTGGCTGTTTACATAGTTAGCACCTATAGGTATAAGTAAACGGATTACCTCTAATTTAACAATACAGGGTTGCATTTCAAAGTTCTAGCCTAACTAGCTAGCATTGAATGTCCTTAATTTACATGGTTCTCACCTGCCTCTATAGGTTGACGCTGGATCATTTAACCCTTTCTGGCCATGTGTCCTATTTGGCATAAGGTTTGTTGCAACCATATAACAATGGTATCAACAATGGCTTTTATGGTCATATTCTAATCAGATAACACCACAAGGGCAGAAATAGTGTCTATCACTGTTTACCCACATTCAAATCTGCTACACCTCTGTGCTGGCTGCTGCTTTTATTCTCTGTTATATTCGAATGTCATACTCGTTATGTTATTCAAAGTATAAATGGAACTTGCTTATGAACTTGCACCCTTCAGTGAGAACTGACCAGGGACCTGATCCAAACCCCACTGATGCACTGGGAGTCTTTTCATTCATTTCATCATCTGGATCCTGATCCATTGCTCAAGTTTACAGGTCTGATTCTCCTCACTTTGTCTAGTGAAAATGTGAGTGAAGTGAGTGAAGTTTCACTTGTGTAAAACTGGTGTAAATAAGAGAAGGAGAATCATACTCTACATTTGTAGGATCAGAAAAAAGGCCCCATTTCAACTGGTAAAAGATACACGTGCAAGCTTTTCATGACGATGCGGAGAGCTGAACCACAGCTGTTACATGTGGAAGTTAAGAGACTCCTGTTAACAAAGTCTTTATACCATGAGGCTATGTCTACACTGGCAGGTTCTTGCGCAAGAATATCTTGCACAAGAGAGCATCCACACTGGCCAAAGGCGCAGTGCAAGAATGCTGCGCTCTTGCACAAGAAAGCATCCGCACTGGCGGGACGCCCTTGCGCAAGAACTTGGCCCTGGAAGCACTCTGACCATATCAAGGAGGCCACCAGCGGCGTCTGTGGGTGTGCGCCGCTCCCCCACTGGGAAACATGCTTAAAGGGACCCCTGGACGGCTGTTTCCCTGTGGCTGGGTGCTGAGGCACCTCTGTGAGGCATCGAGAGCCACAGCCATGCCTTCGACCTCAGCCCCTGGCAAGTGCCCCTGGGCACCGTCACTGCCCTCTTTACAGCCATGGAGCCAGAGGGGGACCCCACCCAGCAATGTCCCCTCACGGTCATCATTGAGGCTATGGAGGTCCTTCAGCAGGGAGCCACACTGCTCCAGCAGGAACTGGAGACTGGGCAGCACATGCTGGACCAGATGAATGCTGCAGCTGAGCTCGGACACCCGACAGGCACCTGTGGAGCCACGACACCAGTGGGGACTGGTGAGAGCGCCTGGTGCTGGGACAATGGGGCGACCAGCACTGGGTGCAGAACTTCTGGATGTGCAGGGGGATATTCCATGAGCTCTGCACTTGGCTCGCCCCTGCACTCTGGAGGCAGGACACCTGCCTGCGCCCTGCCATCCCCGTGGAGAAGCGGGTCGCGATCGCCCTCTGGAAACTGGCCACCCTGGACAGCTACCACTCCATGAGGAACCAGTTTGGGGTGGGCAGGTCCACTGTCGGCATGGTCATCCAGCAGGTAAGGCCCCTGGGAGACTGCGGGCTCGCCCTGGGGGAGAGAAGGGGCCAGACTGGGGGGGGGAAGGCTCTAGGGGCAGGGGGAAGCCCTGCACCCAGAGGGTCATGAAGTCCCTCCTACACACAGCCCCACTGGGGGGGGGGAACCCCCAGGGGCAGAGGGCCCTGGCCTGCATGGGGGGAGGGGGAGCACACCCCAAGGGCCCATTTACCCACTGTGTCTCATTCCATACATCCCCTGTGCTCCCCTGAGCCCTTCTGCAGGTCGTCTGCATCATAAACGATGTGCTGCTCCAGAGGATCATCCGCCCCCGTGACCTGGACACCACCATCGCCGGCTTCGCCACCCTGGGGTTCCCAAACTGTGGGGGAGCCATGGACGGGACCCACATCCCCATCTGGGTGCTGGAGCACTGAGCGGCCTGGTTCATCAACTGGAAGGGCTATTGCTCGGTGGTGCTCCAGGCACTTGTGGAGCACCAGGGCCAGTTCCAGGACATTTATGTGGGGTGGTCTGGCCGGGCCCACAACACCCGCATCTTCCAGCACTCAGGCCTGTGCCATAGGCTGGAGGCAGGAACCTACTTCCCCCAGGCGGACTTCACCATCGGGGCCGTCAGGATGCCGGTCTGCATCGTGGGGGATGCGGCCTACCCACAATGGCCTGGCTGATGCGGCCATACATGGGCCGACTGGACTGCAGCTAGGCCTCCTTTAACGCCCGCCTGGACCGGGCCCACAACCCCGTGGAGTGCGCCTTCAGGCTCCTGAAGGCATACTTCAAGTGCCTCCTGACCCACCTGGATATGGGGGTGCAGCACGTCCCGGAAGTCATTGCGGCGTGCTGTGTGCTGCATAATATTATTGAGGGGAAGAGGGAGGCCTTCCTTCCGGGGTGGATGACAGGTGAGGGCCAGGCCTACCAGCAGCCTCAGATGGCTGCCACTTGGCAGGCGAACCACGATGGGGTGCGGGTCTGGGAAGCCCTCTGGGTGCTGCTGGACCAGGCCCTAGAGTAGGCTGCGCCTATGCCTCCGACCGCAGGGTTCCCCCCATGCTTCCACCTCCCACTCCCATCACCCACCCCTTCCCACCACCCTCCCTCACCTCCCAATAAATATCATGCACTGAGTTACAAAAATGCACTTTTATTTACAAGGAGAAGGGGGTGGACTGTGGGGAGGGGAAAGAGGGAGCTCTGAACTGGGAGGGGGGAGAAGGGGGCTCTGAACTGGGAGGGGCGGAGAAGGGGGCTCTGAACTGGGAGGGCCTCGTGGGTGGGAGGCGAGGCGGGGGCGCCTATGCCCTTTGTGCCGGGTCGGGGCAGGCTGCACCAGGAGGTGCCGAGGTTGGGGGGCCGCAGGACGGGGCACGGGCACAGCAGCGGGGAAAGTGGGGGAAGGGCTGGGCAAGGCAGGAGGGGTAGCAGGGGGGGCCTGGCCACGCTGTGCTGCGGCGCAGGGCCCATGTGCTCCGCGATTGTGCCCAGGAGGGTGCACACGCCGTCACAGCGCTCGAGGTACTGGCTGCACTCCCGCTCCCGCCACTCCTCATCAGCACATAGCTTGGCAGTGAGGGAGTGCTCCATGTGCTCAGTGGCGCAGATGTGGCGGCGGAGCAGGTGGTGGCGGTCCTGGGTGTGCTGTGACAGGCCCTGGCTCCTCAGCGCCGGCGGGATGGAGCTGGACGTTCCCTCGCTGGCAGGGGGTCCCGCTGCAGAGGAAGCAGATGATAGCGAGATGGTCAGTGACCCCTGCCCCATGGTGTTCCGGGCACCTCATGCCACCGCACATGCCACAACGCCTGGGGACAGGTGTGACTAGCGTGGGGGGCAGCAGGGGGGCCAGAGGTGGCCCAGGGGCACCTGGGGGGCCACATGTGCTGGGGGGGGGCCTGTTGTGCCTTCCCCTGGGGCAGCTACTGTGTCCCATAGGTGGCCATGGATGCGCGCTGTGTGCAGCACCCTTGGGCTGTGTGGGGTCTGGCCTGCACCCTTGGGGCTGGGCTGCTCCAGGCTGGACCCCCCTCCCCCGGGCTGGGTGTGCATGACCCCTGGGGTCCCAGGCATGTGCTGGGGCTGGCTGCCGTGTTTGTGTGCCACTCGGTCTGGCTGCACGGGGTTGCACATGCTGCGTGTCGCTGCGCAGCATCCAGCCAGGCTGTGCCATGCGCTGCACCCTCTCCCCCACCCCATGGCCCCACTTCCCCCTGCACACTTGCAAGTGGCAGCCATGACACTCACCAGATTATCCCTTGCCAGCCTCCGAGGAGGCCCGGGACATGTCGTGGCTGCTGGGCCGGCCTGGTGGGCTCTGGCTGTTGTCCTCTTTCTCCCCCTTCTCCTCAGTGGACCGGTTGCCCTCCTCCTCCTCTAGGTCCGTTGGGGTGGCCACGGCTGAGTCCACCTGGGCCTGCAGGGCCTTGGCCCCCATGTCCCCGAGGATGGTGTGCAGGCGGTGGTAATGGGGACAAGCAGTGGCTCCGCCACCCCCACTCTCGCTGGCCCGCACATAGGTGAGCCGCAGGTCTTTCGCCTTGGCCTGCACCTGTTCCAGGGTCCAGGCCGGGAGTCCCTGCGTGGCCAGCATCTGGGCAAAGATATCAGTGTTTCTCCTCCTGGACCTGGGGTTCTGGAGGGCCTCCTCCTGGCCCCAGAGGTCCAGGAGGGCCTTGACCTTGGCGGTGCCCCAGCATGGAGCCCACCACTTGGTGCCCCGTGGGCCTGCTGGGTGCTCTGGGGTGGCTCCTGGGTGGGGACTGAGGGATCTGGCTGTGGCTGAGCGGCTACCATTGCTCCCCCTGGCTGCTCCTGGGGCTGCAGGTGACACGCAGCTCCGCTGGGTGCCTGTGCCTTTAAGGGGAGGTCAGCTAGGGGAAACCAGCGAGTGTTGATTGCATGTACGGCGTGTCACAGAGGCCACCTGTGTTGTTTTCCCGGAGGCCAGTTCTTGCGCAAGAAGCCTTTGTCGCGTGACCACACTGCCCTCTTGCACAAGAGCGCCTGCGCAAGAGAGTTTACACCTGTTAGGAAAGAGCATAGCTCTTGTGCAAGATGCCCTCTCTTACCACGCTGTACTGTAAATTTCCTTGTGCAAGAGCGGGCGGGCAGTGTGGACGCTCTGCGGGTTCTTGCGCAAGAATGGCCGTACTTGTGGAAGAACCCACCAGTGTAGACATAGCCTGAGTGTGGTGGTCTAAATGGCAGAAAGAATTTATAACTGGTTCAGGACAGAACATTTCCTGTCCTGAGTCTGAGCTCAAGCCCCAGGCTAACATGGGGGACGTGGGATGCTGCATTTGATAGGTTGTGGACAGTTGGTTAAAGCAGTTGATGATGATAAAAGTAGTCCCAATTTAGATGGGACAGTGGTCAGAGTTCAGGACAGGCAGACAGCGCTCTGTATAAATTGCAGAATAAAATCATGCGATAAGTGTGCTTTATCACAAACGTATCACTGGATTTATAGTGTGCATGTGTACAACCTCTGTATATGCCTAGGAGATATGTATCCAGAAATAGAGCATATAAAAAACTGCACTTTAAAAATGAAAAATGTGGATGTGGCTTATTTTGGAAAGCTTGTTTGCACTTACCTGTTGTCTCCTTTCTCTTTATTAATCTGTTTTGCTTTGTATATTTCAAACCATAGATATGCCTGGTCCAGTACCAAAAAATCAAGCAGCCGGTGAAGAGAGACCCCACAGCAAAGAAGAAGAGCTATGGGAAACAGAGGTGGACAATCTAGTAGCCTGGACTAATTCTCTTTCTACCAAAGGATTAGAAGATTAAACTGTGAGATCACACATACAGATACAGAAACACTTTTCTCTCACTATTTATCAGAAGACTTCTGTACAGTTCTGAAGGGGCAAACCTTCAGCTCTCATTTACTCTTTATTCAGGCAAATTCCTAACAGCTTCAATGAGAAGATGAGTAAAAACTGGGCAGGAATCTCAGCATCACCTGTGTGAACTAGTTTTTTCACTGATACTTATGCTACCACATTGTCTTCAGTAGATTTGCTGTGGAGTTACCAGTGGGATCTTACTACATATATCTCTGTTGGTGCTGCACAAGGTGGAATAGAATCTGCAGTGCACTTTCTCTTATGTGCATTCATTCTACAGGACTTAAAGGAGTAAAAAATGTGTTGATCATTACAGACAGCAGATCTGCGCTCTGTGGATTTTTGGAGGCAGATCTGTTAAGAAGGGACCATTTCTCCAAAGTCATTTTTAGAGTGAAACCAAACTTTAAGGTTCTGTCTTTAAGCACTCAAAAACCAGAAAGTGGCCAAGCTAATGTTGCTCTTGTAGCCTTAACTTGACCTTTCATGCTTATAGATTATAATGTAGTTTTTAATGAACATGATCCCTGAACCAATGTTAACTGAGAAAGGGATGAGGAATGAATGTGTCTCTTAACAGAAACTTTCTAGTTTATCAGTAGTGGCCTTATATAGGTTATGAAGGCAACTCAGTTTAGACCTACTGGTGGTGAACAATCTGGTACACACACACAGTATGTGAAAGGACTCATAAAGGAAAATATAAGGCCTATGTCCTGCATCCATGTTACTCAGATTTCAAGACCCGATCAAATGCTCGTATTTAGATCAGCAGGGACTTTGTTGGCTTAGGGACTACCAAATCAGGTCCATAAAAGGAAATAGTTTTTGGTGGTGCTTACAGAAGGGGTAGATTGCAAGCTCCTTGAGCCAGGGATTGTCCTTTTGCTCTGTGTCTGGATGATGGCTAGTGCCTGGGGTTTCCAGGCACTATTATAATTTAAATGGTAATAGCAGTGCACTGTGTGTTGTGGGGGAACCCTGAGCCAGAGAAGACTGGTAAGGCATACAGATGATAGTCTGTGGTGGAATCAATTAGAAATGTCAGTTATTTGGTAAAATTTGAAAAATATTTAGAATCTAGTACATCTGTACAAAGAAGATAACCAACTTCCCTCCTCACAGGAGTGTTGTGAGGATAAATACTTGAGGTACTGTTAAAAGCTTAGCTACAGGGTGGCAGGTATGCTAGGCAGGAGAAGGCACTGCCAACGTGGCCCTGCCGAGACTCTGCCCCCAGAATGCCACGCACTGCCCATACTCAGCTACTACAATGATAGGGGGCTGTGATAAGAAAGATAAGCCCCATGTTGGCAACAAAAGGAGAGCCTGGGGAGCCAATGAGACCCAACCCAGTACACTGGCAGCAAATGTGAAATATGGAGAGGGGCATTAAAAAGAGGAGACCTGGTATCCTCAGATCTGCTTCTCCTGATGTGAGAGAAGCCTGGATGCAGCCCAAAGACTGTGTCAGTCAGACAAGCCCCGTTAGAAGGGATGACCAGATGCTTGCAGATCAGCTGAAATATGGACTGCTTGAAGACAAGTCCCAAATAGAAGAGAGGATCCCACTGAATGTTCAGCAGACGACTCTGTTTTGAGCTGTGGTTTCTTATTTCTGATTTTATTTGTTTTTTAACCTCAGCAGTCTGGAAGGGTAGGACTGAGGTGTGCCTTAGCTGGAAGGACAGCTGACCTATAATCAACAACTTGTGGCTTCATGAGTCATGTCCTGATGGGCACACCCAGTCACAGGGGCCTTACAAGTGCCTAAGATAGCTAGATAGTGCAGTGAACTGAGACATAGATGACCTGGGATTTCCTCCTGTTTCTGCTGCTAACCTATTGCATACTATGGACAATTCCCCTCTTGGAGCCTTTGTTTCCTGTGCCAGCCTCTTTTGTTTGCCTTTTCTATTATGACTGCAAGCTCTTTGGGGGTAGGGTCTGTGTCTCCCTGTGTGTTTCTACAGTACCTACCCCAAATGGGCTCTGATTTCATTTGTAGTCTCTACATAGCTCCAAAAATGCAGGCAGCCATTTAAGTTAAAACTTAAAAGAAAATGGTTATTCCAAGACAAAATAACAGACATTTGGAACTCTTCAATGACTTTCATAAACAGTAATAAGCTTTCTTTAGAAGAGCTAACATTTTTGTTTCATGCATTTTATAACCTATTTTCTTAAGCAGTTTTGTAAAGATCTGAGATCACCCAACTTAAACAGGGAACATAGCTGTGGGAGGAACAACATTTTAAGCTGTGCAGACCTCTACATGCACATCTGGAATGATTTATAAACTCTTTTGCCGAAAATGATATAAATATTTCCACGCGCAGTAGTCAAGGGACAAGGAATAGTCCTCGAAAAGTATTAGTCCCAGCACACTTGCATTTGAGAAGAGGGGAAGGTCACTGCAGCCCTGATGTTGACAATATCTTTTCATAGTCAGTTTGTAGCAAAGGGTGATGGGACTGTGTGATGCAAAACTGTAGTTAAAATTTCAGTTTGTGAATGCACATATTATTTTAATCCTGTCAAACATATTTGGAAAAATGATCTCCAGCTACAGTTGTCTTCTATAATCTTCAGTACAAATCCAGTCCCAGTGATTCCAGCATAGAAGGTGTCAGGGCTCTGCATTACAAGTTTAACACGTCCCTTAAATTTGGGGTCAGATTTGTATTTGCTGTTGTGCATGATCTTTGTTTCATATTCCATATGTTGTAAGGGAGATGTTCTCCCTGCAATGCATGTGTGCAATGTTATGTGCTCAAATAAAGCCTTTCTGGGGGAGTGGATGGTAATGAGACAACTATTTAGTTGTGCATAAAGAGAGAAACTTGTTAATTTAGTGGGTTGTCTGCAAGGATTAGATGCAAATCATCTGGTAATATGCTTTGGACACAATTCTGATCATACATGCATTGACTTTGCACCAATGTAATCCTAGTAGAATTACTTCAGATTTACACTGGTATAAGTACAACCAGAATCCGGCCTTATTGTTTTGCTTTTTGTTTTTGTTTGTAAAGCATGGTATCCTCTAGATGGCGATATACTCGTATGTAATAGACAAACTATTGCCTCCTACTCCAGAGGGATCTGCATCTTAATTGTTTATAACAATTCTTTAGCTATTTATTAGAGACAGCATATCTGTGGTGCAAAAGGACATTTAATGTAGCAGTGTGGAATGAATGTCTCTGTAACCAAACTTCTGTTATGCTTTATCATGGAAAGAAAAGAAAGCTGATCACATGCATGGCAGTTCACTTATGCATGCTCTCTTTTCTAATTAATTTCCATCCTGTAGGAACATCTGGTTCAAGAACCCTTGCAAAAGTTGTATATAAAGTCAGCACTATATTTTCACAAAGGATCTGTTAAACTCATACTATGTTTGTGTGCTGCAACCACGAAAAAGTTGTGGGGGAAGAAACTAGACACCATGTGCCTGTGCAGATGCACAACTTCTGCTCTGACCACAGGTTATCAACATGATAGTAAAAAGAGGAGGGAAAGACACACCCTCCCTTACTATCCTCACTGGACATATTTGTGACTGTATCTCTGCATAGAATTTATGTGCAAACCCACACAGTTGCAATGTATGGACTATCTACTCTCTTTAGTCTACAGTGTAATTCACACTGATGTCAGTGAGGATTACCCATGTGAACCATGGGCAATACAATAACCTTACGTCTACTGCTCTACTTTTTGTGGTTGCATGCAGTGTTGTAGCCATGTCGATCCCAGGACATTAGAAAGGCAAAGTAAGTTAGGTGGTTATGGCTCCAATAAAACATCGTACCACACCTAGTTTGTCTCTCCCATACTTTCTATGGGTCACACAGTGAGATTCTAACTTTAAATGGTACCTTGCTTGTATCATGAATAATCCCATTGAACTCAGTGAGGCTATTTGTGGAATAAAGTACTACTCACTGTGCAGAGAGGTATTATGATGACACATTACATTAAGGGAACATTCAAAATTAGTTTAACAGGCTGAATGGACAATTGTTTGTCTCAGAGTCCAACAGGTCAAAAAATGGCTTATAAGGATCCATAACCTCTTACACTGATGTGCTTATATATAGCCATGTAACATCTAGTAAAAATGTATTCAACTGTTTAGAAACATGCTGGCCTTAATATAAGGATGATCAGTGCCCCACCCTGGCTGTGTGCTTGTACAAATCTGTCAAGATCACCAGAAATTTCTGAATCTGGTGGGAATTGTGCATGCAGAACACTAGGGATTATTAAAAGGGTTGGCTCCCTCTCTGTTTTCTTTCTCAGCAGTGGCGTCCCTGTGGCTTAGCATCCAACAAGCAGGCTGATCAAAGATATCCAGTGAGAAACAGCATAACTGGCTTGACTAAAGGGTGGGAGAATAAAAGCTGAAGGTTCTCTCTTATCTCAAGCACACTGTAGGATATGTTAATAATTTAGAACAGCCAAGGACAAAAAGATAGCACTTAAAAAGAAGGCGAGATAAAGGTAGAAGTTTCTAAATATTGTTTGCAATGCAGCTAAATCCAATAAAATCCTTCATTTGAATTCAAATGAAACAAGAAGGGGGTGTGAACAGATTCTTGGTTGGATCAATGCCAACAGCAAAGAGCCTTATGGCCAGTGTAGGGTGCCAGCGTAGGTATAATATTTTTTTAAAAGTTCTAAAATCATAGGAACAGCTGATTTGTGCAACATTGCTGGTGCCAAGTAGCCTAATGGCTGTGTAGCTTCCTAGCCACAGGAGCATCAACCCATTGTAGGGGGATCTCCTGGCTGCTAGGCTAACTCCCTACTGCCTGTGCAGTGACTATGTCTTAGGGAAAAGGGGATAGCTGGGGCTTCCTTGAGCCCCAGTGATCTCCAGCAATTGTATCAACCCCATGGAGAAGTCCACAGATAGCATGTTATGGCAGATTTCAGCCAGGGTTTGAATAAGCTTTTCTTTGGATCAGCCACCACACATCCCTTCCCACACACACAAATGTGGGAATGTTTGGGAGGCCACAACTAGAATGGGGACGTCCCTGTTAGTGACTCTCCAGCGAGTGCTGTTGGAAGCCTGTGCAAAAGCATAGGACCTCCAGGTGGATCTCCCAGTGCTGGAAAGGGGATCAGTCTCTTTGGATACAGGCCCTGTACTGGTTTCCTGGAGCTTGCAAACCCTGCTACAATGATGTAGGTAGAAGGAATCCACATAGGAATTCTCTCCTGTGCCCAAGTCCCTCCTGTAGCTTTTGTCACAGGAAGGGAAGATGAATGAAGGTTATTGCAACTGCTCTAAAGGATTTAACAATTTCAGATACGAGAACCATACAAGTATATCTTTCTACAGGGCTTGCTGTTTTTGAACAAATCTAATATCCCAGCATAAGCGGTGAATTAAGAGCAACATTGCAGCCTTGCTTTGTTTGTAAGTTGGTATACTATTAATCTAATGCCATCAGGTGAAACCAAACCTGGGAACTCAGTGCATGAGCCTACAGCTTGAGCTCAAAGCCAGCTGGCTCCCAGCTACAGCTGTAGAGCCCACTCATGCTTTTTCTCTCTGTAAGCAGTCTACATGTCACTACATGGGACAGTGAACCACACCCAGTAGGTGTGTGGATTACACCACTATAACTCTGACACTTGTGTTGAATTCAGGGGTTTCAGCAGCGAGCATATGCAGTTCTTTATGACTAATAAAGAAGAGGGAATTGGTATCTCCCAAATATATGATTCACCTTTCTTGGTCACAAATAATGGTTTTCCCATCCCCTCTCCAGTGATTCTGTTAAATGGAATGAATGGATTGATCTAAAAGGGGAATCATAGATGGGCAGATGAAAAGCCGAAAGGTTTGCAATGCTTTCCAGCTATTGCCCTATTTCTCTAGGGTATCACCAGCTCTGAGTGTCTGCGAAGCAAGGACAGCTGCACTTTAAAATAACGGCACATTAATTGTTAAATTCCCAGGGACATGCATGTTAGTGCCACATTGAAACCCCATTAATTTATCATGATTAAATGTACAATGAATAGCAAATGAATTATTGATCAGCCTCTTATTACCACAACAGTTGTCTATCATTATTACGTCTGGTGGTTTGTTATATGCATTACTCCAGACAGAGCCTGGGGTAAAAACACTCAGTCATGGTCCATAATTTACATAGTATTTGTGAACGTCAATGTATCTGGGTCAGCTGAACAAGCGTTACCTGTAAAGTTTAGGCTGAGTCTAGAATAACCACAACCAATCTTTTTCCCCCCACTCCTCAGTAGCAGTTAACCATGCACCTAAAGATGGAAGGAGTAAGCCCTCCTAAAACACCACCAGAAGGGGGTGGGGGGAAAAAGCTTCCTACTGTGCTTCTTAATTTAGTTCCCTAAACACAGCAACTGCTATGTGTCACATACAAAAGCTAGGGGTTGCTTTTGCAGGCTTTGCAGTTAGTTCAATGGAATTATTTGTGTGATGGCAATGCAACGTGAGTAAGGTTTGCAGAGAAGGCGTGGGAAGGCAGTCCTGTGCTACACATGCAGTAGGACTTGTTTCACATTATATCCCTGTTGATTATCTTCTTGCTTCCTCAGTCATCTCCTCTGAAACTGGGGTTGGTTGGTTTTGATTGGAATTATGTGAGCCAGAGTCCTTCATTCTAACTTCTGCCATGTGCACATTCTTTTAGCTCTTATTACTGCTTGTTAAGGGCTGTCCGGGGGCAGAGGAAAGTACTGTCCTAGCTCTTAGGCCCACATTCAGCAAAGCATTGCTCAGAAAAGCACTTCAAGCACGTGTTTAATAGTTAATGTTCCAGTAAGCAGTCTATTTCTGGTATGATTGCACATGCTGGCAAGATTTGACCAACCATAGTGCCTGTTACCAGCTTTCCTGGTTTTCCCTTTTTTGTGTGTGTTTGATGTTTCTGAGTGTGCTTTGTTTCTGACTCTATAGTAACAAACGGGTGAGATGAGAGGTGCAGGAGGATTATAATATACTGAGAAGGTGTGACTAACTGCAATGACAGGGCAGTGCTGGTGGGTTCACTACAGAGGAATTTAAATGCCTGATCAGACAATGCTATGGAATGCAGTAAGGGCCCCAGAGAGAGAAGGGGAGGTATATAAAAAAGGGGAGAAGAGCCAGACATTGGTGAGCTTGCCCAAATTTCCCAGCTAGCCAATCATGTATTTAATTAGTAATTATATTGATGTACCTGTCTCTGCCTGAGTCAGACTGATATCACTGCCTTTTGTGATTGATTGTGGGGGGGAGGGGAGGGGCAGGAATTGAAACTATGTGAGCAGAGAAGAGCAATGATGGCTTCTCGGGTTTGAGTTGGTTACATTATGATCTTTATCCACCATTCTAAGTTGGCGCTAAAGCTAAACCTGGATTGACTTTTGCAATATTCTCAAGATGACAGCTATAATTTCCAATACTGCTTACTGGCTTTTTATCAGTAGGCCTCAAAATACTTTACAACGGGAAATATCATTAGCCCCATTTTACAAACAGAGAAACGAAAGTTGAGAGAGGTGAAATGACTTGGCAAGGTCACATAGGAGGCTTGTGGCAGAGCCAGAAATAGAACTCACCTGCTAATTCCCGGACCAGTGCCATTAGTCACTGGATGATGCTGTTACAGATACAAATGGCCAAATTCTGCCTTCAGTTATATCATCAGTGTAAATCCAGAATGACCTCATTGACATTATAATGAGCTAGATTTCGAAGGCAGGACTTGAGCACATAAAGGGTCAGTTAGGCACTTACGTCCAATATTTGTGTACCACTGGCAAGGGTGCCATTTCGGAATGGGGGGGCTGCAGCCACACACGTGGGGACATTGCTTGCTCTTCTTCCCATTCCCCTGAGTGTCAGGGAGTGAGGGGAAAGAACACACCTTGCATGAATTACTCCTCTGCCCCCGCTCTTTCAGCTGGGAGAGAGAGGAGTGCACACAAGCTGTGTGCTTTCCCCTCCCGCCCTGATGGTCAGGGGAAAGGGAAGAAGAAGCAGCGTCCCAATACATGTGGCTACAGCCCCTCCCCCCTCACTCTCCCAAAATGGCACCCTTGGCTACTGGCATTTACAAAGTCATTGCTCAGCAGCTGCCTAAAGTATCTAAGTGCCTATGTTTCCAGCATGGTCAGTGCCTAGCCCATGCCTAAGCCCTTGTGGGAGTCACAAAAAGGCATTCCCCTTTGCAGGGTCTGATCGAGGAAGTGTACGCTGATCATGTATGACCTGTACAACAGACAGCGGGGAAGAGGCCATGGCAGTGTTCCTAATGGCCAAGTGCTTAAAAGCATTCACCTACTAAGCAAGCAAGACCCAGGTTCAAATCTCTGCTCCATCTGATTCAGAATTAGGATTCAAGCTGGCTCCCCTCTGAAAATTGTTTCAAAAAATGCATTTGAAGTGGCACCAGATAACTCTGTGACTGTAGTGTAACTGATGGCAGAAGGAAATTGGAAGAGTGGATAAAGCACAGAGTGATGTGGCAGATACCTTTCATCTTATGCTGAACTTTCTTTTTCTGATGGGAGTGGCACCTGAAATGGCATGGAGGGGAGCCTCAACACTAACTGAGTTTTAAGTGACTAGATAATGTTGGCAGATAGAAAAATAAATCTTATTCAAAATAGTTGAGACGTACTCACATTTCTGACAACTTTTCAAATTACTTCTGTCCATCAATTAATTCACCTCAAGAAATGAAGCCTGCATTGCTCTTGCCAAAATTCATCGCCAACATTGATATGCCTCAAAGATGCCAATTTTCCTAATGAAAATCCCAGGAGACACCAATAGAATCCTTCAACTGATCCTTTGATTTCTACTGCTCTTTTCTTTTACTTTTAGTTGAAAGCCCAGTAGCCATAGGAAACAGAAACCTTAGACCCAGTGCTTACTTCTAAAACCTAACTACTGCTTGGAACCAGCTGATATTTTTTTCACCTTGCATTTTTATTACATTTAAAATGTTAAAGTGAACTAAGGTTCCCCAGATAGTTTGACAGAGATAAAGCAGTGCTGTGTAATATTTTTATTAAGTAATGAATTCAAAGACTTACAAAATAACTGAATGAATTAGTTAAATATGAAAAGTGAATTAAATAATAAATGTACATTTGTGTTTTAATCTACCGTGGAAGCATAATTTATTAAAGCAAAACTCCACAATAGCTTTTCCTCCATAGTAAGATTGAAAACACAGCCAATTAAATCCTCATTTAAATATTGTAATTGCTAGTAGAGACTCGTTTTGATGTTTCCAGAGCAGCATAATGATACTGGAGCAGTGCTGATCTAGAAATTGCTTAATGGTAGGATATTTTTACCATGCATTTGTGTTAATATATAGTTTAAAAGCTACTGGTGGGACAGATTTTAATCTCCTACAAACTGGTGGAGCTGCATTGATTCCAGCCCAGTATTTTCAAGGTAAGTATTGTACAGCCACTCTGATCAGCATAGTATCTGTTTATACCAGGCCTGTATTGGCGGGAGGGCGGGAGAGAGCGAAACCTTCCCCAATGTTTCCCCAAGTAAGCATGCTCCAGCCAGCCAGGGGAAGGCTGGGGCTGATTTCCCTGCTTACTTCAAGAACCATGGGGGTGCATTCACACCCTTGTGGTTCACATTTACAAAGAAAGCACCCCCCCCACACACACACACACACACACACACACACAGAGAGAAATTCCTGAATACAGGCCTGATACAAACCTTCCTATTCACAGAAATAAATGGAAAAAGTCTTCAGTGAGGTAAGACTGGACCCATTCGTAGGCTTCACTATGGGAATGGGAACCTCCTGGATTCCCCTGCCAAGCAGGGCCATCTGGAGGAAGGTAGCAAAGAAGTGTGCCTCTGTCCCTCAAAATGGCAGAGAGGTAGCAGGGCCACATTTGAGTGAGAGGCATTGCAACCTGGCACACTGGGTCACAGCACCAGTCAGGTTTGGCGCCTGAGATTCACAATCTGTGGAATGACTCACCAACCCCAGTGGGGCACCATCACCACTGTTGGTTTCATTGCACTGGGCCTGAAGTGATCCTCTAGGCAGTGGTAGGAGTGGGGCTGGGAATACCGCTCCCAACTGCCCGAGCTCAGGGATAGGAGAGACCAGGAACATCCTCTGGCTGCAGAGAGGGCAACGCCACCTCTTCCTCATGAGGACAGTAGCAGCTCCTCAGGTCTGGGCCCTCCCTGGCCTTCCATCCCAGTTGTGTGGCGGGAGAGGCAGTGGCCACACAGGCCTGGGCATCTCTGTTTCCTGCTCCGCATGGGGAGGTCAGTGACCCCCACAGGTCTGGAGCTTCTCTTTTCCCTCATCCTCTCTTCCTGGCCCCCCTCAGCTCCATGGGTCATGACCATGAGCCTAAGATTTGGGCACTCGTCTCCTCTCCCACCAAATCTCCTTTCCAAGATAATTTTTGGAAGGGTGGTGGCCTCTGGCTCACATTTTGCCCTGGGTTCCCAAGAGAACAATCCCTACCTAGCTCCCGTGAGAGAATTAGGCAAGCAGGCAGGCTGCCATACCTGCCATTGCACCATGTCCTGCAAAGAGCGGTGTGTGTGTGTCCTTCTGGCCAGGAGCTCTGGGCAGCCTGCCAGCCAGTGCAAATGATGCAGCCAAGCATCAAGTGCTAGTTGTGGGCATGCTAGTCTCCTTTTCAGAGCTTCCCTAAAAGCAGCGCCCTCACAACTCACCCTCCCTCCCCCCCATCTCCAAACCTGAGCCATTCAATCCTTGCAGCAGCAGGGTGGCTCTTGGCTTGTCTGCTTGGGTAGTACAGTAGTACCCTGCCTCACACCCTTTACCACTCCCAGCTGGAAGGGCAGGATTTTGCCTTAATATTTTTTTATTAAAATTCACTTGTACTTTGATCCAAATGATCTACAGCTGCCCTGGGGGAGGGGCTGGATTCTTATAATTGCCATGGTCAGACGCAGCCTTAAAGCAAAAGACAAAAAGGCAAAACAAAAGCAAGAATAGGAAGAGAAGAAAAGACAAGCAAGTAAATGAGGCATTTCTGAACCACTTCTTAAAAATGTGAAGTAATGAAGCCCAGCTGCTTTCTCTGAAGTGTCACAGCAGGGAGGAGGCGAGCATGAAGGAGGAGAGCTGAAGAGCTCAGGCAAACTCTGCCAAGGTTGTTATTAAATGATTAACTTTTCACAAGAGGAAGAATGTCTGTCTACAACAGCTAGAATGGTTGCAGGCTAAACAGAGCTGAAACCTTCAGGGAGCAACAGGAAATGGAGCAGGATACTAATGCTGAATGAGGGGGAGGGCAGAGGTAGCTGAAATCATTTTCAATTTGTGAATGATAACTCTGCGTTCAAATCTCATGTCTGCCCTTGTATTCCAAATGGCTTGCATGACTGACCATGGACAAGGGCACTTGGAAGAGGTCGATCATTAAAATACCTGCACAAGAACAAACAGGCCTAGATGTGCATGTGACTTTCATACAGAACAAAACACACACACACACACACACACGGAAATAAACACCCTCAAACAATCCCAGCAAAGAGAAATATACAGTGTAGCATCTTGGATCAGATTCTACTCTTCTGGGTTTTAGATTTACACTTTGGTGAGTGAGAGATGGCTCCCGAATTAGGGATGTTAAATTTAGATTAATTAACTAACTGAATAGTCGATGGGATTTCCATCGACTATTTGATTAATCTATAAGGGCTCCTCTACCTTTGAACCGTAGCAAGAGCCATTCGGAGCCCTGCCGGGCTCTTCCTATAGTTCAAAAGCGGAAGTCCCTCGAGGAGTGCGGGGCTTCCTTTTGAAATGTACAAGAGTCCCAGTGGGGCTCTTGTACATTTCAAAAGGAAGCCCCTCAGGGGTTTCAAAAGCAGAAGTGCAGCAGAAGTAGCATCAGCAAAGACTGCTTCAGTCCCCACTTGCACCATTTCCCGCTGTGATTCTACCTACCCTGCCCCTCATGGAGCTGGTGCTGGGGGGAACTGGCTTTTAAGCCAGCTCCCCACCCCCTGCACGAGCTCCCACTCTACACTCCCCCCCCCATTGCTGCCTCTCTCTGAGGCTACATCTAGACTGCATCCCTCTGTTGACAGAGGGATGCAAATCAAGCATATCGAAATTGCTAATGAACCAGGGATTTAAATATCCTGTGCCTTATTAGCATAAACATGGCCACCGCTTTTTTCAACACGGAGCTTTTTCGGAAAAACGGCAGTCTAGACGTGGATCTGTCGAAAATAAACCCTTTTTCGACAGATGCTGTATACCTCATTTTTTGAGGAATACAGGATCTGTCAAAAAAAGGGTTTATTTTCGACAGATCCATGTCTAGACTGCTGTTTTTTTCAAAAAAGCTCCGTGTCGAAAAAAGCGGCGGCCATGTTTATGCTAATAAGGTGTGGGATATTTAAATCCCTCCTTCATTAGCAATTTCAACATGCCTAATCTACATCTGTCTGTCAACAGAAAGGTGTAGTCTAGACACACCCTGATAGAGGCAGCAATGGGAGGGAAACGACTAGTTGCATCACTAGCCGACTATCCAATAAGCTTCTGCTTATCGACTAGTCTCTTACATCCCTATCCTGAATGAGAGGAAAAGTATTTTAGAAGCCAGTAGGCCTGATTCTCCACTTTGCTGTACCTGTGCAATTCTAGTGAAATCAATCGGTGTTTATTTGAATAAGGATCTTGCAAAGCTGAATAAAGACATCAGGAATTGGAAAAGGTTCGTGAAGACCTGGAAACTATACAGTGAGGACTACCAATTGGCAAGCTCACAGCTCAGAAGCTGTAGGACCCACATGAGTTTCTAACATTAATAATGTCTAATGAAGTAATATGTTTTCACAGGACAGACTAGAATGAAAGGATGGTGCAAATAAATAACTAAATATTACCCTTTTTCTAATGTTTACATTGCCAGATATGAGTAGTTCGCATCATGTTGCTCAGCTTTCTCACATTTCCCAAAGAATAACAAAGAAAACTAATGAATATAGAACATGAAGATGGTGCAGAATGACTTAACCAGCATGTCACTCCCTTAATTGTTTTGTCAGGCAGGACACACAAGGATTCTCTTGCTAACATTGTCAAATACTTGCTGAAATCATTATTTGCAGTCAGGCCCACTAATGGGGGATGGGAGGTGGGACAAAGGGGACAGTTGCCCTGGGCCCTGGAGATTTTAAAGGGCCCAGGGCTTCCAGCTGCTGCTGGAACTGCAGGAGGAGCAGTAGCTGGAGCTACAGGTCCTTTAAATCGCTGTTGGAGCACAAGTATGACATGCTTCAGGTGGTGCTGTGGGCTGACTGTCCCCATTCCACCTGAGGTACCTTCTGGTAGTGGGAAGCTGGGTCCCCCCCCCACCACCACCTTACTCAAGGGCCTGGAAAGTCTGTCAGCGCCACCTGTTTGCAGCTGATATGGGGCTGTACTCGAACTCCTCACACTTGAGGGGAGATCATTTCTGCAGGTCCTCATCAGGGCAGTACAGGAAATCAGGAGTAAGTCCAAGGGAGTTACAACGGTGTAAAATAGGTGTACGTGTAAGGGAAGCTAACCGCTCCTCCCCCATCTCTCACCTGTCAGATCCGTTTTTACAGTGAGAGAGACCCTCCCTCTCTGCTCAGAAAAGGTATTAAAGACCTTGTGGCACTCAATAGCACCAGAAATAAATGGAAGAAATGCAACAACCCTGAGGTATATGATTAGGATTTGAATGAACAGACAACTTCCCTAAGTGCTTAAATGTCCCCTATTACCACCAGATCTGAGCACCTCACAGTCATTAATATTTTTATCCTCACAGCATCCCTGTGACACAAGGAAGTACTGTTACCTTCATTTTGTAGATGGGGAACTAAGGCACTGATTGATTAGGTGTAAAATTTTCAAAAGGGCCTGAATAACTTGGGAACCAAAAATCTCATTTTTCAGAAGTGACTTTCATTGACACTATGGCTGTGTCTGGGCTGAAGTGCTAAATCATTTTTTCAAAATGGGACTTGGGCAGTTATTACTCTAAATGTCTTGCCCAAGATCCCACAGGAAGTTTTTGGTGGAGAGGAGCATCACATCTCAGATTCCCAAGTCACAGGCTAGCAACCTAACCAATGGACCATTTTATAGAGATTACTAGACTGAGACTTTTACAGCTAAGTAAGTTGACAAGTTTCAGGCCCTGTCAGTCTTGCACAGGCGTACTTGCATCAACTGAATTAACAGCAATGTAAATTCGGCTGTTGTAGACAGCCTTATTACTCACTTCACACATTGCATTTGGCAACAAAGACATCAACTGGAAGGAGCTGTTGTATGTTGTTTATCATGTGACAATTTACTAAGCATCCATAATTATGTCCTCTGAACACATTACATCCTCCTCATCAAGCCACCCAGTCGTTACCCTTATCAAACATCCACACCCACTAGATGAAGAAATGGTCAGTGTCTGAGCCTAAAATCAAGAAAATATGAAGCCAAAAAGAGGATCCCTCCACCTGGACCTCATGTGTCAGTTTCTTAGTTTATAGCTCAAAGTGCAGAAGAAAAACATGTTCAGGCAAAGTTGGTCACTCTAGAACAACTTCATTGTTTTTATATACAAACCCTTTAATAATCCTTTATCAAGCTGTGTTTTACCTTGATTAGTTTTCCCTTTGGCTATGTCTACACTGCACTGGTTTTGCGCAAGAAATATGCAAATGAGGCTAAGCTAAAGAATATTGCCGAGCCTCATTTGCATATTGATGAATAGCTGCTTTTTGCACAAGAGGCTTTGTGTAGACGGCTCCTTCTTGTGCAAAAACCCCCTCTTGCACAAGAGCCGTTCTTCCTGAAAAAAATGCGGAAGAACAGCGCTTGTGCAAGAGGGGGTTTTGCGCAAGAAGAAGCAGTGTAGCCGGCTCCTTTTTGCACAAAAGCCTCTTGCGCAAAAAGCAGCTGCTCATTAATTATGCAAATGAGGCTCAGCGATATTCCACGCTTAGCCTCATTTGCATATTTCTTGCACAAAACCAGCTCGGTGTAGACATAACCTTTATGTTCCCACAGACAACATCTCACTTACCTGCAAAACCCTCCTTTCTACCCACTTTGGCTAGGAATATTTCCTACCTTCTCTTCCTCCACATTAATCTTTCCACAAATCTCTTTCCCATCATCCATTCCCCAACATTCATGTTTGTCTTCTCTTGAATTTGTTCTGCTTGTTAGATTGTAAGTATCTCAGGGCAGAGGACATGACATGCTTTACTTTGTGTTTGTAACGACTTCTGTACATTTCTGAAGCTATAGAAATAATTTGCCACAAACATACTTTTCATGATATTGGAATTTGGTCCCTCATCATGAACCGAGTGAAGCCTGATCTAGATTGTCTGCATTCTGCTGAAATGTCACATGCTGGGCTTTGCTTTCCCCTTTCCCACCATGCATGAATAATGCATATCAGTAAGGAGCAAGCAAGGCTAGTGAGTGGGCCACATGAGTGGCCCGCCTTCATCTCAGTGGGCCACAAGATTGTTGTAAACTAGACAGTCTCCTGGGATTGGGTAGTTTTGCTAACTATGCTTGTGTACCTAGAATTTACGGGGTGAGCCGAGTGAACCATACCAGCATTTGACTGGATGCAGAGGGAGCACATGGCTCTCACAATGCTGTGTGCAATCAGTAGCATGTCACTTTTAGTAATACTTACTTGGAATACTTGGAAGATCCATGATTTAATTGACGCGGATAGTCTCGCCACCGATGCAGATTGCAACTTTTCCACGCCATCCCGTTTTGTGCGGTTCTCGTTCATATCCTTCCACGAAGCCTCCATGAAGGATCCACTCAATGTGCTGGAGGCCTTCGTCTTGTTCTTTTTATGACACGTGGATACCAATGGAGTATACGTGCTGTCCAGCTGCTGTCTCTCAGTCTTGCTACATGGCCACCCCATCTCCTTTCCTGATCGTACATAACTTGGATGATATCATTGACACCACTTCTTGCACACAAATCATTGATAGTAACATGCTGTAGCCTACTTACACCCAGCATGCATCTTTCCATTCCTCTTTTGGTGGTTTTGCAGCTTTAATTCTTCTGTAAGAGTTGTGTTCCAGGTTTCGCAGCCATACAGCATTAACGGAAGGACAATGGTATTCAAGAGATGGGCTTTCACGGTGGTAGAGAGTTTGGGATCAACAAAAACACTGCGCAGACTCCCAAATGCAATCCAACCCAACCTCCTCCTCCTGCTCAACTCCAGGCCCAACTCATTGTCCATCTGCAACGCTTGTCCAAGATATACTTAGTGATCCACAGTCTGAAATCAACGGTCTGTCCATCCAGCTGCATGACATACTCTGGACAATATGCGTTTTTCATCCACTTCATTTTTCCAGTGTGAATGGTCAGGCCAATCTCCTTCGCATTCTTACCGATATCATTGAGGGGGGTTTGTAATGTTTCAGGTTTTGACGCAATTTAGTAATACCAGTAGGAGAAGGCAACACAGACAAAAACTCAGCAGAATCTGGTAACTTTGTGCATGGGCAATGGTAAACAAAATGTCTCATGGGCCACACATAAAATCCCAATGGGCCACATTTGGCCCTCAGGCTGCAGGTTGCCTGCCACTGATGTATATGTTAAAATGTCTGTCATGAAACATACAGGAGATATTGATGAAAATCAAGAGGGAAAAAACCTCTAGAAAGGAGCAACCCTGGCCTGATTCTCCTCTCACGTACACAGAAATCAGAAGTAATTCAAAGGGAGTCAATGGAGATACAATGGCCTAAAACTGGTGTAAGTGAGAAGGGAGTCAGAATCTTTACCTCTCACCTTTTCAGATTAGGCCTTAGAGAAATCCTGCCTGCTCTGGGAGGGTCGGAAAGACCTCATGGCACTTTTCTTAAGAGGAACTGTTTGTTCCAGTGTCCTTGGACAAAAGTTGCCTTTCCCACTGCTAATCAGTCTCTGTGCCAACTGGCTGCTGTCCTGCAAGAGTTGGCAGCACTATAGTGAACTTGGGGGCTTCTACTTTATGGAGCACTTTAAGATCTATACACGTGTACCACACAATTTCAGTATTAAATGTGAAGCAGCAAATGGGGGCTGAAAATCCAGAAAAGGAGAGCCCTGCACAGATGCCAATGTATACCCATGCATGCTGCAATATAAATCGGTATCCGCAGAACTGCAGGGCTCTCCATGGAACCACAGCAGTGAAAAAAGCACAATTAGGGGCCACCACTCCCAGGAGCCAGTGCTGTACACCGGCAGCTCCTCAGGTGTGGCTATACCGCCTCCAGCCCTGCCTGCAGCCCTGTGCCTACCACACAGCTAGCTACAGACTTACCAGTGAGCATGATGCTTGCCCCAGTGGGCAGGACTGGGGTGATACAGCTGCACCAGAGGAGTTGGCAGTGCAGGACATTGTCTCCCGAGCCCAGGGGCTTCACATTCTGCTCCTTTTGCTGCTGTGTTCCTGTGAGCGTCCTACAGTTCCATGGATCCATTGCTGATTTATATCTGTGGATAGCTTCATCTGCAGATACACATTTGAATCCACACAGGGCTCTGTAGAAAAGTCAGACAAAAGAACTATCTTTCTTGGTAGGACAAAAATAGGCCAAGATGGTCAATGAGAGAGAATTTAGAGGGAAAATTGTCCTGCAATGAATAATGGGCAAATTAGGGTTTTACAAATAGCACCAGAGATGCAGTGAAACAAGCCAAGCGAAAATCACAAGTAGCTAAATAAGAAGACCAGGACTGATCCAACTCTCATAGAAATTGCTGGAAGGATTCAAAATAATTTGTTTTAAAAACACAGTTTGCAACACAGAAAGGAAAGAAAGTTTATCACAGAATATTAAAACAGAATTTTTAAAATGTAGTTTATTCTTTTTTGTGTTTGCTTTCTGCATTTCTTGAGGTTGGACAATGAAGCTAGATTAGTCAGTATCACTTTTTTAATAGTCAGGTTTTGGTTAATTTCTCTCTAAGATTCTTATGAACAGCCGGTGGATATTTTTGTGTGTATTTGTGTGTTAAACTCTTTCTCCTGAAATAATAAAAAAACTTGGAAGCATTTCCGCTAGTCACAGGTTTCATAAAAGGTTATTCATACAAAGCCTAAATTCAAGGCCAGAGATGACCTGAGAGAATTCCCTTTAAAGTGTGTTAAAGCATTTAATCTGTGATTAACCTAGCGGAAAAAGGGGGGAAAAAAACACCACTGGAATAATTTCAGTAAATTAATGGAACTTGGAAAGGCTAAAGCCTATGACGTTCTTCTGATGGTTGTAAAGCTCTCCCTGGAGCACTTCAAGGTTAATATGCTTCAGAATAATTTTCAAAGTTTACATTTTTTTGTTTTCGAGAACTGGCATAGCACTTTAATTAGTCCCCCTGACGCGAGCCATACAATTAGATGTAATATAACAATTTGATGCCAGCAGTGTTTTCCTCTCATCCCATGGTGTTTTAAATAAGAATTTGTGATAACTGCAATAGAGAAAATATAACCAAATAACCACAGGACATTTCTCCTGTGCAGTTCTGTTGTAAATATAGGGGCTTGCACCTAAAGGTGAACTAGAAATCTTTCCTTGAGCAGTCTCTAGCCCTTCCAGTTTAGAGTGGCATTTGCTATTATGGCACTGAGCTGTGTCATTCCTATCAGTGTTAATGGCAATACATTTAGGGGAAATGTAGATTATAGGGTGATGAAGAAGGTCTCTGTCTGTACAAGTTTGCAAATTTATATCCTGCTGGCTTGCTGTGGTGCCTTCAGCTTATTGGATACAGGCTAGCTAGATTTAAACAAGCAGGATTTTCACTTGTCAGAACTAGGGATGCCAACAAGTAGTTGACTAGACAATTAATCGATAAGACTAGGCTTATCGGTTAATCTAGTCAACTTCTTACATTCCGCCCCCCCCTTGCTGCCTCTGCATAGGGAGCTCGGACCCCCTGCAGACAGGGGCTGCTGCCCCAGCTGCCTCTGTCCACGGCCAGCCCAGGCTGCTCCAGCCTCTGTCCACAGGGAGTTCAGACCCCCTGTGGACAGGGGCTGCTGCCACCCCACCCTGCTGCCTCTCTGTCAGAGGCAGCAGTGCAGGGCGGCAGGCAGCCAGTCTGCATAGGAAGCTAATTTTTAAACTGGCTCCTCTCGCGGATCAGGTCCTGCCTGGCACACCGCACTGCTGGCTCTGATACAGAGGCATCAGCATGGGGTGTCGGGGCTCCCCAGGAGTGGAGGCGGATTGCACTGGCTGCCAGCCCCACACCCAGGGACTATAGAATAGTTGACTAACCACTAAAAATTCATGCGGTTAGTTGATTATCCTATTACCTGCTCTCTAACATCCCTAATCAGAACGGCTAAGGACTGCCAGGCAGATTTGAGAATCTCAGATCCTGGGGTCTTGTAAATCTTCCATTGGAGTCTTCTTGCTCTGGACCAGTGTTGGTGCTACACTCAACTATCTGGTACATTAGTGAGTCAGCTGCTCCAAACAAGTCATCAGAGCTGCCAAGCACAGTATGCCTTTTGGATTAAGAACATAAGAATGGCCGTACTGGGTCAGACCAAAGGTCCATCTAGCCCAGTATCCTGTCTGCCGACAGTGGCCAGCACCAGGTGCCCCAGAGAGGGTGGACCGAAGACAATGATCAAGCGATTTGTCTCCTGCCATCCCTCTCCAGCCTCTGACAAACAGAGGCCACGGACACCATTTTATCCCCTGGCTAATAGCCTTTTATGGACCTAACCTCCATGAAATTATCTAGCTTCTCTTTAAACTCTATTATAGTCCTAGCCTTCACAGCCTCCTCTGGCAAGGAGTTCCACAGGCTGACTACACGCTGTGTGAAGAAGAACTTTCTTTTATTAGTTTTAAACCTGCTACCCGTTTTCAAGACCATGCTAATTCATTGATTTGGAGGATCTTGAGTATGAGCAGCCCTTGCAATCCATGCATTGCCCGATGCACCAATGTCATTAGCACTTACAGACAACTTTTCATCTTCAGATCCCCTTACAAACATTAACAAATATCAAGGCCAGAAGGAACATAGGGATCAACCTCCTGGTAAAACACAGGCCTTTATACACCTCATGTCATTCCTGTGGAGCACGTATGTATGACCACACCATTTCCTTGCTACTACTGATTATTCTTCTGTATAGAGATGAGTACAGAGAACTCTTCTGATTGGTTGTCTTAGCCTCAGAGTACATTGCTCAAGATTGCGAGTGCCAAGATCTGACCTTTTTCTTTACCAGACATGTTGTCAGAAGAAGTCTTAGTCTTTTCTCTTCAAAAGCCAAGAAACAAAACCACTATTAAGACCCTTCCGCCCTTTCACTCTGCTTTCACCATTCAATTCACAGGGACTGTCTGGCCCAAAAAGGCAGTCTCTTGCCACAGTCTTGTACCATATGATTAGTATTGTAAAGAACACTTAGAATGAGCTCAGTTTTTATTCAATGACCTGAAAACATTTCAGACCTGAGTGAGATTTTTTAGCCTCAACTTCATGAATAGGAAAACTGAGGCACAGTGATTTCGCTAAGACCACACAGCAAAGTTATAGGAACCGCAAGCAGAAGCCGAGTAAGTCATATCCCATGCCAGTGCCCTTCCCTCATCCACTGAATCACACGTCTTCCTGATTCTGGTAGGATATTTTATAGAGGAAAGTGATACAGTCTTCTTATAAGGAGGCATCCAAAAACACACACATTATATATCCTGATTGTCACAGTTCTGTGCAACTGCATGTGTTTCCCCCTCTATTGGCCATCAAGGACACACGTTCCAAGTCATTTGATATCCCTTGCTGCACCTCTCTTGGGTGGAGAATATTTTCCTCGCATTCCAGCACATTCTCCTTGCAATTATCATGAGCTTATAAGAGTGTATGATAACTGCAACCAAGTGAATGTGAACTGTAACCACAACACTTTTCTCTTTTGCAGGTTGCATTGTAAAATATAGGGACCTGTAGTGGAAATGCAGAAGACGATTGTGAGGTTGAGGAAATTAGGTGGTGTACCACAATCGTTCCTTTTGTGCTTGCATTTTCTTACAGGCCTGGACGCTCTAGGCAGCCATTTGTGCTTTTTGCTTCTTATTATTCTTTTGTTATTCTCAAAGAGTTAGCTGTTTGCTCAAGATGGTACAGTGTAGGAATGCACTGTTGACTTTCAACAAGTTCTGGGACAGGTCCAAAGGCCATGCAGCTGGTATGGTAGTGCAGGAGGGCTTGGGAAGATCACATAGCTATCTTTGCTGAATGTTTCCCACCTGATAATGCTAATTATTTGGCCTGGGAAAATATGCAATGTATTAACAACCTAATTATTGGATGTGGGAAAATATGCAATGTATCAACGTTCTTATTAGGTTCTCAGAACAGTAGGGGTGATTACTGTAGATCCAACAGTATATAAGTGCCGGGGACATGCCTAACATTGGAACCTCAGTGTAGACCAAAGCCGCAGAAGGTGCTACGCACTGGCGACTGGGGTCTGTACGCTGTCCTTCTTCAGGGGGTTCCCGGCAGCAGAAGGGACATAGGCATTGCATTTTATTCTGAGATCTGCTTAGGCTTAATAAGTATTGTACTTTCTTAATATGCATTCCATTTTATTCTAAGGTTTGCTTAGGCTTAATAAGCATTGTATTGTTTTAGTAAGTATTGCATTTTATTCTGAGGTTTGCTTAGGCTTAATAAGCATTGTATTTTATTTTAAGATTTGTTTCATTGTATTTTACTCTAATATTAAGCATTGTATTTTACCCTAATATTTGCTTAGTAAAATCTTTAAGCCTTCACCCAATTTGTGTGCTTATTGTCTCCGAATCCCTTAAGGGAAGAACCATTGCCTCTTGGCAATACAGGACCCCAATCTAAAGGCAAACGAGGAAGTTTCCCTAGGGCAGACCCCTACCCACCAGCCTTAGTGGTGTTTGGCCTCTCTCTCACTCTGACTGGGTGCACAGTCACCTGCCTTCACTGTGTATTTGCCATTCACAGACAGATTGCCAGAGGGCATCTGCTTGCTTTCTCATCAGAGATGGTTAAACAGGTGTAGTTGCTGCAGTTACAAGGTACAACACAGGCTTCCTAGGACAGGTCTACACTAAAGGGGAAGGTCGAATTTAGATATGCAGCTCCAGCTACATTAATTATGTAGCTAGAGTTCCAGCTACATTAATTACGTAGCTGGAGCAGACATAACTTAATTCAAGTTTCCCCGCCATCCCCACAGAAGGAGGCTGATGGGAGCAAATGCTCCCATCAGCTTTCCTTACTCCCCTCAGGAGTAACAGCTGCCAACGGGAGCATCCTCTGAGTTCAATTTAGCAAGTCTTAACTAGACCCACTAAATCAAACTCCAGGAGCTCAATCGCAGTAGCATCTAACTTCCCCAGAGTGAAGACATGGCCCTAGAAAAGCCTGCTTTATTTGTAAGGTGGCTTCAAAGGGTTATAACAAAGGAAGCACATGAGCATGTCACCCCTGCTTCAGTAACCCTTAGCTTAATTTCATAAGGTTTTTTGGGGACATTACAGGATATTGACAGTCTGTCACACTCATAATTTTTCAGATTATATTTAAAAATATAGAGATTGACATGTGAGGGGTTAAACAAGATAGGGCTGGTGGGAGGGAAAAATGGAAAAACTGCATTGAGAGCAAGCGTATTTGAATAAGAGTCATAATTTGTAACGTATTTTGGCTCATGCTATAAAGAAGATCAGATTAGATTAGCATAGTCCCTTCTGGCCTTGGCATCTCTGCATTCTGGCAAAGAAGTTACTTGCTCTTATATTCTCCAAGAATTTTCATGAGGCCATTACACTGTTATCTCATGTTAATATTATATTTACTAACATACTATATTTAATTTACTAATACTTTATAATGCATATTTGAGGATAGCTTGACGTGGGTGTTTATATCACTTTTGTGATACAAAACTAATTTTGATTCACGTACACAATAGAGTACATCTAAAATCAGTTCCTGCAGCTAATAAAATACAAGGCACATCGAACCAAGTTCTGCCATCTATTCTCCCCTTGAGTGGTACCTCATTCCATGACTAGAACCTTAATGTGAATAAGGTAGCAGAATTAAACCGCCATTCACTCCACCCCCACTACAGGCAATTTCCCTTACAACTATAATGCCTGGAAAAGCTTTGAAATACGCTACCATGTTTTTGTTAGTTTTTAAAGCATGTGTTGACAATCCATTGTAGTGCATAGGTGGGTGGGATACATTTGCATGAGAGGGATTATTACTGCAAGCTGCAAAAGGACTTTGTTTCCTTTCCAAAGAAAATACAGGCCAATAAATTCAAGTTAAAGCATGCATATTTACCGAAGGGCTCCTCTACGTGTTTGACACCAAAGTCACATATTACAGTTGTGTTACTGCAGAAAGGTTCGTATTAGGGAGAAGCCTTGGCTGCAAAATTCAGACTCCAATGTAGCCATGGAAATGCACTCTATCCCCTAGATTGGGTGTGTGTGTTTGTATTGGGGGAAGGCATAAGGGCTAATCAAAGTCTTGGATCCAAGTTTGGTTTTGGAATGCCTTAAAATTCCAGGGCATCTAGATCCAGAGATTTTGACTCATCCCTCTGCTAGTGTATTGTGCGTACTAGCTATGCAATAGATAATTCATGTTCCAATTAGACCAGTGGCTCTCAGACTGTGTGTCGGGAGCCCAAAGTGGGTCACAACCTTATTTTAATGGAGTCATTAGAGCTGGCATTAGACTTGCTGCAACCTGGGGCTGAAACTCTTGGGCTTTGGCTCCCCCTCTCCTCCCAATGGCTGCGGAAGGCAGTGGGGCTTGTGCTTTGGCTCCCCTGGGGAAGGCAGGATTCGGGGCCTTCCCCCCACGCCTCCCGCCCCCCGGTCATGTAGTAATTTTTGTTGTCAGAAGGGGGTCACAGTGCAGTAAAGTTTGAGAACCCCTGAGCTTGACGTTTGATTTGGCTTGATCAGATATTTTGTACTGAGTACTCAGGCAAGCGTATCATGTATTATAGTCAACAAAGCCAGGCACGGCACAGAAATGACAGTGTTTCCTCCATTACCTGCCTCTAGTCATTATAGTCAGGAGAATAAATGCCTTCGGGGAAAGCGGGTCTTAAACTCAGCATGTGCTGCTCTTGAGGTTGTTTGTGCCATTGTCTGTGGCAGTGCTTGTGTTGCTATTCAGAAATTACTTTTGCTGATCTGACCTATGGAGGTGAAAGCAATATTGTCTCACCAATTCCTTACGAAAGATCTACAGCTGGATCATACAGCATTGGGAGGGAGACATGCTTAGGGTTGCCAGGTGTCCAGTATTGACCCGGACAGTCTGATATTTTTGCCTTCTGTCCGGTAAAAAAATTTAGAAAATACCAGACACCTAAAATGTCTGGTATTTTCTGATTTTTTTTCCCTGCCAGGAGGCGAAAATACTGGACACTTGGCAACCCTACGACACACTCAGCAACTGAGCCCAGCCCCTCTGCTGGGCTCCCCAACCCCCGCTTACCTGGTTCCGCAGGGGAGCTGTCTTGTGGCTGGAGCAGAAAAACAAGATGGCTGCCGGCAAAAAAGCCTCTTCTTAAAGGGGCCAGGCTGGTTTTTTATTTATTTATTTATTTTTGCTTAATAACTGCTGTTGGGGTCCTTTTTTTGCTCAACAACTTTGGTCTCCCCCTTTTTTTTCTCAACAGAATTTTTTTCCCGGTGTTTTTTTTTTGTGGGGAGGGGGGCGTCTTCGGTATTTTTGGTTAAACCATCTGGCAACCCTAAACATGGTGGAAGTCCCTATGAACTGTGAATTCCAGCTTTTCTTTTTTCATTTGACTCTTGCTTCTTTTTTTTGCTCTGAGCATTTACTGAATGACTAGATTGGGATTCTCATGTTATGTACTGAGAAGTGATTCCGGGTGCCTGGGGAAGACAAACATGAGGTTTCGATCAGCAGTGTTTTGTTTAAGTAAAATAAGCTGTTTAGTCATTTGTAACTAATCAACTGGGATTATTTGGAATGAATTTCTACTACTCCCTTTGGTCTTGTCTACATTGGGGAAACTTAAAAAACAAATCTTCTGACTGTATTAAACTTATCATATGGCAATCATATGCTTACATGTTAATAGAGAGAGTGAGAGCGTGTGCAAGGCTAAATAATATTCCTTTGTTCTTCCCTTAGGGCCAGATTTTGAGAACATATTCATGCTGAATAGTTGCTGACTCCATGAATGCACTCATTGAAGACAACAGGATTACTGGAGCAGTAAAATGCTATTCAGTGTGAGTAAGGCCTGCAGAAATCTAGTCCTTTATATGTTTTAGAGGCAGCACGATAGGGGAACTTTATGAGACTATATAGCTACAGGCGAAAGACTCCTGAGCGTCTTGTCTGTAGAAAATTATCTCAAGCATTGACAGAAAGAAGAAAAAAATATGTGAATGGAAAACTGTGATTATACTATTAAATTATATTACAAATGAATCAGATCATTTCAGTTTGAACATGTAATTTGGCATTAAAATCACATAACAGGCTTAACCCATCACTCAGACACTCTGCAAGCATAATCTTAAAGGAAGTTATTTATATGGAGAAGCCAAGACATTCATGCCTTTTTTATGGAAAGATAATGGAGAACAGGGAATGATTAATGCCAAATGGAAACCATCTCCCATAATTGCATGAAGTGCTTAACACCTTCATAAGTAGGAAACTGACTCAGTGACAGATTTAGTGTTACCTGATCATTAAAAATTATCCATAAATTGAAATCTCAGCAAATTACAGAATGAAATAAAATGAAATATTTCCCCTGAGAAATGTCACCAAAACCCTTATTGACAACGCATTGCCAATCACATCATATCTTTTCCATAACAGCTACTCCTTTAATAGATCAGTTCTTAATCATATTTAACTTCTCCACTCAGAAAAGAAGCCTAAACATTCCCCTCTATTGCAAGTGTCCCTCTATTTGAATGTGTGTAGTACACTGCATTCAAATAGTAAACATAAAAAACACACTCTTTGGGGGTTATAATTTGTGAAATAACAAGTCTCTGTTGATGTCCAGCACATTGCAAAGCAAGAGGGACTATAGTTTAAAACCTCTGGGCCAAATTCATTCCTTATGTAACTGCATTGATTTCAGTGGGATTGCAGGAGGGTGAGTTTGACCTGCTATTTTCCAAATAGTTCTTCACAAACCATCAGCCTGGGCTGTCCTCTTTGATTTATTTGGCTGAAGAATGTAAGGAGGAGTGATACATTCCATTACACACAAACAGCAACCTTATATTTTCTCACCGGGAACTTTTTTATATTAAGAAAACAAGAGCCAGGTCTGCGCAAGAGAGCCCGACATGCACATCATCTTTGTAACAGGCTTCATCTGAATGCAGAATAATGGTGCCACGGAGGCGGGACCTGTTTCCACTTCACGGACCAATGCACTGAAAACAAATCATACCAAACACATGCTTCACACCACACAGGTGTCACAGGAGAGCGATGCCACCATGCGAAGCTTACTCGCCTCTTATTTTGTAGGCATGAATTCCTCTGAAAGAACTGAGCTAAATTAATGGTTCTCAAACTTTCTGAAGCTGAATAAAACCACAAACAATATTTTACTGTCTCATAATACCTACCCACAAGAGGGTAGAATTAAAATTGTACAGGGTACCTAAATTCTGGCATTTCCTAGCTTTTCAGTGTTTGACTTTTCAACTTTAATAATGTTCTTTTAATCTAGTGTTTTTATATATAAGTACTAGCAGATGTACCCAGTGTTGCTTGGGTCTTTAACTGAAGTAATGTGATTTTTTTAAACTCAAGGAAAAATGTATATTCTTAATTTCAATTATTATATATTTTTAAAAAGCCTGGAGTAAGTGATTGGGGTGAAGGAGAGGTAGAGGGGATGGGTGGCTTAGGGCAGAGGGTTGGGCAGTGTGGGGGGCTCAAAGCAGGGGTAAGGGACTCAGGGCAGGGGGAACGAGATGGTGGGGCTCAGGGGAAGAAGGTGCAGGTGCTAGGGTTGCCAGATGGTTTCAACAAAAACACCAGACACACTTGACATTACATCTTATTTAGAAAATACCAGACATTTATATTTTCTCAATTTGTTTCCCGAACAGAAAGCTCAAATACTGGACTGTCCGGTTCAAAACCGGACACCTGGCAACCCTAGCAGGTGCACAACTCAAGGCAGGGGAGGAGGTGCAGGATTCAGGGCTGAGGGGGCTGGGAAGTGAGGGAGGGATTACTGGGGCTGCCTGTAGTGGTGATCCTATGACAACAGCTCATCCCAGAGGGCCGTGGCAGTGCCTCAAGGGGCTGGGACTGTACTACCCAAAGGACAGCTATTCCTGGGAGGCAGGGGGAATCCGGGTCTGTGCACTTGTCGGGTTGGAGCTAGGGCTCTGCAGGCCGGCCCAGGCCTCCAGCTGCCACTCCAGCCTGCAGCCTGTCAGTGGGGCAGCTCCCAGCCTCTTGCTGTCCCCCTGGCCTGCAGCTGCTCTGGGGGGCCTTGCTAGGGCAGTGGTCACCCTGCCCTGCAGCCTGTTGGGAGGGTGGCGCTCTGAGGGCTGGCCCTAACCTCCAACTGCCCCACCCCGCTCTGCAGCTGGTCTGGGGGGAGCAGCACTTCAGAGGCTACCCCTGGCCTCCAGTGGCCCCCTCCATTTTGCACCCTGTTTGGGAGGGTGCTCCTGAGAACTGGCCAGGCTCCGTGGGCTGCCCCAGGCCTTCAGCCTCCCCACCAGGGCCTGCAGGCTCTTGAGATGGAGGCGAGGCTCTAGGGTCTGCGGGTCTGGGGACTGCTCCCCCTCCAGTGGCCCTTCTGCATCCTGCAAGCTGTCAATGGGGCCAGGCTCCAGGGGCTGCCCCTGCCCTCCAATGTTCCGGCCCCCTGCCCCCAGCCTGCAGGCTGTAAGGGGTAGGGACCAGGCTCCTGAAGTAGCCCTGCCCTCCAACCCTGGCAGCCTGCGGGCAGTCTGGAGAGGGGCAAGGCTCTGGGGGCTGCCCCCTCCTCCAGTGGGCCATTTCCATGGCCTGCAGGCTCTCCACAGGCTCTCCTGCAGGTCTCTCCCCTCAGGGGGGTGTGGGGTAAGAGGGCTCCTTAACTATCTGGAGGCAAGCAAGATGGTGGAGCCCAGCCCTGCTGGCCACTCTCTTTGTGCTGCAACTAGCCCCAGTGGCCACTCCCAATATAGCATCCCTCCTCTCTGTGCCCCTCCCTTTCACGTCCCTCATCTCTCTGCCCCTCTCCCTTTCCATGTTATCAAAAACAATCCAATTCCCAGCAGTTCCCATTTTCCAGGTACAACCAAACCCTGACCTTGATTTAAGTTAGAGTAAGAGGAAGCTGCATACCAAATTTGGTGGTTCTAGCTCTTACGGTTTAGGAGGAGTTCTTTAACAAATGGACTCACAGATGCAAAGACAGAGGGATTCACAAACAGATGCACTCTAGATAGATTAGATACAACTCAGAGTCCTAATTGCCTTTAACAGTGGAAATAGAAAAAGTAAAATTTACCTTGTAATTTTCACATATTAAACTACAAGTTGAACCTCTGTAGCCCAGCACTCTTAGAAGACATTTAAGGGTAAATTAGAACTAAATAACAGCATAGAACACTAAGAGCCAGGACTGGTGGCTGTAAACAAACTTTATGGAACCACGGGAAATTTGGCCACACCGATGATAAGTGGACATCCAGCTAACTAAAATCATGCTGGACCACAGATATTGCCAGACTAGAGAGTGCTGGACTACAGAGGTTCAACTTAAAGTTAATCCTGACAACATATAACTTCCTTATAAAGGAGTTGGATATTACTATTCTGCTATGATCCCCAACTTTTTTTAAACAGGTCAAAATAAAATGTATGGATGAGGTTAAGTGACTTGCCTAAGCCCAAGGAGGAAATCTGTGTCAGAGCTCAGATTCAGATTAAATCATTCTTGTGTTTAAGACAAATAGATCTATATTTAGATCATTATTAATTCATACCTCTCTTTGAAATGTATTGGAGCTCAGTTCTGTAGTACTTGCATACCCATATTCCAGCGCTTTCCTATTTGCTGTTTATCCACCTGGCTATCTACAGGCACACTTTTCTTCCTTTATTTTTAGACAAATTCTGCATATATCAACAGTAGTCCACCAGAGGGGGTACACATCTGCTTTTTAAGCTTGTGTTAAGAGAAGGCTTTGCACTGAAAGGAATTCTAATCATGTTTTTATTCTTCCACAGCTAGTATTTTGCTTGTGAAAATACTAGGGTTGTTGTACTTATAACCAGGTGGCAGTTGTCATTTAATATCATGAAATGTTTGCTTTTGTTACTTGTACTTAGAAAACGTAAGCGGGCTTGAAGTCCTTACACAATGTTTATTCAAGCTTTAATCAGGCAAAATTCCCCATTGACCTCAATGTGAGTTTTGTCTCAGCAAGGACTTCAGAATTTGGTGTAGGGAGAATAGGTCAGCTTGGTATCTGCCACTGATACTGTAGGTTCTTGTTTCTTGCAAAAACAGTGCACTTTATAAAACAAGGTAAAGCTGAGAGGAGCCTGAGCTATGAAGTTTGGAGGGGGCTATGCATTTCCTCAAAGATCAAGGGTATTTGAATTTGTTGTCAGGATTAATTAGTTACTATTTGAAAAGCACAATATACATTTTAATTTTTCTGTTACTGTTGTTAAAGGCAATTAGGACTTTGTAGAAGAAAAGACGGGGGGAAAGGGAGGAATTGTTTTAGGTATCAAAGATGTACACAGTTGCACTGAGGTTAAGATGGAAATAGGAGACATGCTTGTTGAAAGTCTCTGAGGCAGGATACAAAAGGTAAAAAAAATAAGGATGATAAAATTGTAGCATTCTCCTACAGAGCACCTAGTCACAAAAAAGAAGGTGGATGAGGCTTATTTTTTAAAACAAATAAAATCATCCAAAGCACAGAACTGGGTGGTGGTGAGGGGTATCAACACTGTTCAACTCTGTTGGAAAAATAATACAGCAGGGCACAGATTATCCAACAACTTCTTAGAATGCATTTGAGACTGTTTTTATTTTAGAAGGTGGAGAAAGCAACAGACTGTTTTATATTTTATTTTGAGAAATAGAGAGGAACTGATTGAGATCTTGAAAGTGGAAGACAGCTTCAGTGAAAGCGATAATGGAATGACAGAGGTCAAGAGTCTACGGCAGCGGTTCTCAAACTTTCTGGGCTCTGGAGCCCTTTACATGCATAAAAATTAATGCGGAACCCCAGCGGCCCACTGATTGTATGTGTTGTACCTATCAGTGTTTCCAGTTTGTCAACCTCGCGGAGTCCCTGGAGATGTCTCGCGGGGCTCCGCGGAGCACAGTTTGAGAAACACTGGTCTACGGGAAAACAACAGAATAGAAAAAAAAATTGATTTCAAGAAGGCAGACCTTATCAAACTCATGGAATTGATAGCTAAGATTCCATGGAAAGTAAGTCTAAGGGGAAAACAGTTTGAGAGAGTTGGCAGTTCTTCAAAGAGACATTATTGGGGCACAAGAGCAAACTATCCTAATGTGTGGAAGTAGGACAATCTTGGCTTTACCAGGAGATCTGAAACTCAAAAAAGAGTCCTACAAAACAATGGAAACCAGATCAAATTACAAAGAATGAATATAAAAACAACACAGGCACATAGGGACAAAATTAGAAAGGCAACAACATAAAATAAAATTAAACTAGAGACATAGAGGGTTACAAGCTGGAAGGACATATCAAGTGGGTCCTGCAAAGATCAGTCTTAAGTTCAGTTCTTTCTATATCTTCATCAATGATTTGGATGATGGCACAGAGTGCACACTTATAAAGTTGGTGGATGATACCAAGCTGAGAGGGATTGCAAGTGGTTTGGAGAATGCTCTGTACAAACTGAATAGTCTGAAGTAGATAGGATGAAATTCAATAAGGACAAGAGCAAAGTACTCTACTTAGGAAGAAACAATCAAATTCACAGATACAAAATGGAAGTGACTGCCTAGGAAGGAATACTGCAGACAGGGAGCTGGGGGTAATAATGGATCAAAAACTAAATGAGTCAACAGTGTAACAAATGTTGCAAAAAAGCACGCGTACAACAGGGGTGGGCAAAAGGGCCTCCATAGGCCGGATCTGGCCTGCCAAGCGGGTGGATTTGGCCTGAGGAGGGCCTGCCACTCCCCCACCCCCAGGGCCGGGGGGTGGGGGAGTGCACAAAATTTCCTCCGCCCTGCCAGGAGCATGTGGCACTTGGAAGCGCCAGGTGCTCCTGACATGGTGGGAGGAGACTTCACACATTCCCACACCTCCAGGACAATCAGGCCCTGGGGACAGGGGGAGCATGTGAAGTTTCCTCTGCTCTGTCCGTGCCCTGCGAGCAGCACATGGCGCTTAAAAGCACCACACGCTCCTGGCAGGGCGGGAGGAGTCTTTGCACACTCCCTTGCCCACAGGCCCTGATTGGCCTGGGGGCAGGGGAGTGTGGGAAGTCTCCTCCCAGCCAGGGGCATGGGCACCTAGGGGGAGCCTGGGGCAGGCAAAGGTGCTTCCCCACCTCCAGACCAATTATGGAAGTATCCCGGCCCCACCCCTTCCACTCAAGGGCCTACCCCTTCTTGTGCTTCAGAAATTGTTGAAACTTCCAACATTTTTGAAGTGGCCCCCGGCAAAATATTATTGCCCACCCCTGTTGTACAATGTATCAGCAGGTGTATTGTAAACAAGACAATTCTTCCACCGTCCAGGCTAAAAACACCCCAAAATTTCCAGCGACACAATTAAATCACAAGAGTTAGCAAAATTGAGTCAGTCACTAATAAAGTATAATGAAACATACACAGAAATAAATTCTCCTCTCATACTAATGCAGCCCCACACACTGCAATGGGATTAACCACTAGTGCAAATGAGAACAGACTTTGGATCACAATATGAAAAATCAGAGTCCTTTCAAATCACAGGACTGCTGCCTTGTTGAACATGTGTGCCTGCTGACTGAGACAACAATAGAAGAGACGTGAACTGTCTCTGTTTCCCTTGCTCGAGAGTTAACATAAGTAGTTTGAATACAGGGGAGCTGACAGCCTCACCAGGCCCCTGGGAAAGGGGAGAGGGGCTGGCTCTGCGATCCTGGAAGGGATGGGCCTCAGGTGGAAAGGGCAGGGCCAGAGGCAGCCAGCCCTCAGCACTGGCTGGAACAAGCTCTCCTCCCCAGCCCTCAGAGTTGTCTGGAGCACTCTGTGCAGTGCTCTGGCAGCGATTTTTAAAAGGGGTCTATGTGCCACCACTGCCGCAGTGGAGGAAGCAAGAACTGGGAGCCCCGGGTCCTTTTGAATCATCAGGCCCCAGGGCAGTTGTGCTTGAAATAGCATCCCCATCCCTCATCATTTTTGTTGCCCTTTGCTGAACTATGTGCAATTCCAGAGTATCTTTTTGGAGATGCGGTGATCACATCTGCTTGCAGCATTCAACATATTGATGTGCAATTGATTTATATCAATGTAATATACCTTCTGTCTTATTATCTACCTCTTCATTAATGATTCCCAAAATTGTGTTCATTTTGTTGCCTGCACTGCACATTGAGTGTATGTTTTCAGAGAACTAGCCACCATGACGCCAAGAGCTCTTTTTAGAGTTGCATCCGCTAATTTAGTCCCCATCATTTTATATATAAACTTGGGATTATGTTTTCCAGTGCACATGAATCAAAACTGAATTTTATCTGCCATTTTTTTGCCCAGTCACCCACCTATGAAAGTGAACAATGAGCAATTACAAAGGCAAAAGGTTTGTCATTGAACTGTTTAAAACACTTTGTTACTGTGATGTTTTCGTTAATGTCTGTTTCACTTCAGTGGCTAACTTGCAGTTTGAATAGAGGAATGCTCTTTTAAAGATGAAACATTGTGTTCTTTTAATTAAGGAGTGGTCACAAGTTACACAAACTGAAGTATCCAATACATGCTTCAGCAAAACCAGGGAGGACCAGACATGACTTTCCTTGTGTTTTTATCAGGTAGAAAACACATAGGAAATAATGAAGATGACTATCAGGCTTTAATCCTTTATAGAGAAGCAAAGAAGGCACAAATCAAATTTTTATAAAGTTCTTTTTCAGCTCATCTTCCAAATAGCTTTTTTCAGTCAGAATTCAGCAATACCTTGATAAGGGGTTTGAAAACAGCTTTGGTGCCAACTTCTCAAGTCTCAACACTTTGGAATCAGACAGCCAATGCTTTCCCAGATTTGGAGGCAATGCCCCTTCCTTCCTTAGTACCCAAAATACATTTCACAAAAGAGATTTAATCCATACTTCTTCCATCACCATCCCCAGATAGAAAATAACCATTCCCAGATGTCCATCATATTCACCTGAGGTCTTCTAGTGTGAAATCAGCACCGTGACACCAGCATCCATGGAACATCAGCAAAGAAAGTCAGCGCTGTATGGGCCACACACTGAGGCTTGTGGTCTGCCCTGCACACATCTCCCTGGGATATAAATGGTGCTGTGTGCACAGGGATCAAGTGGGTATATGGTTCTAAAATTCACAACCCACTGATTACAAATGAGAATTGACAAGACTAATGAGTCCACCAAGATATTTAAATACTTTCTTGAAGGTTTCCTATTGCATTAGATAACAAGGAACTTTTTTTTTTTTTTTGCTCATTATTTATAATGGTACCACATTGAAATGGGAACTGCAAGCATTCTGCCAATTGTTAATAATAATGCTTTGCACATCTGTAGCATCTTACAGCTGGAGTTCTTAAAATGTTTACAGAAATTAGCTAATTAAGTCTCACAACACGTCTGTCAGATAAATCAATGAAGGGATATATGGGGGGAAGGGGAAACCCCACTGGCTTTGGAATGCAGCTATGTTTGGGATGTAATGCAGCAGCTATGTAATGGAACAACCGTTTTTTTGGACACAAAGGGTATGTCCAGACTACAGAGTTTTGTCGGAAAAATGGCTGTTTTTCCAACAAAACTTGAGTTACAACCACACTGCAAGCATGTTCTTTCAACAGTAAATTGAAAGAACAGAGGGCTTTTTGTGCAATTGGTAATCCTCATTCTACGAGGAAGAAGCCTTTTTGTGAAAGAGCTCTTTCTCTAAAAGGCGTGTGCGGACGGGGAAGAGGGAGTTTTTTCAGAAGAAGATGGAAGAGGAAAAAGCACAGGTGCCCTGGTGGCCATTCTGTCCATAGCAATCACTGCTTACATTCAAGGTAGCATCGAGGCAGTCGGACGCTTTCTTTAGCAAGAATTTTTTTTGGAAGAGCTCTTCTAAAAAATGCTTCTTGCACATGAAGCCTGTAGTCTAGACGTAACCAAAATGAAGAACAACTGACTTCAGGAGGAATTTAGGAAAGCAGTATATAGTTACTTGTGTTGAAATGTGGCCAGGGCACAAGTACTGTTAGCCCTACTCTTGCCTAACGGGCCATAAGATCTTGGTGGTCTTTGCATGAATTTTTCATCTCGTGTGTAAAACAAAAATAAAAAGGCAGCAGTGCAGCCCCTTTTAACCCTACGCTAGAGCACATTGGTTCAGTCCTCTCCCAAAAGGAAGGGTATCTCCTTGGAGGTCTTCCACACAAGAACTGGCCTGATATATCCTACATGGTACATGAGCATTGATGGGGTCACTATACTCAGTGGTGTGGCAGCTTAAAGGGCTGAAAGGTTGGGTAGTTTCACTGCAGCTCCTCTGGGCATTTCTGTACCCTCAGCTGAAATTCTCTTTTGTAATTTCTAGGGCAATGTTCCTTCATGCATCACAAGAAGAATCCCCGCAGCTTTTGCAGCAACCGTGGCCTCTTTCCACAGCTCTGTTAAATTCAGGATTTTTCCATAATGATACACATAGGTCTGGCTCTTAAAAAGCATTTCAAATAATGAATTCCACAGACTTTATAGCCCCAGACAGGTGCATTCAACAGCTGAACTTAAAACAGTAAAGTCATATAACCTAAAACTGCAATAATCAAATTTGTGACAAATATTGCCACCACATGCAACCTATTGTATTATATCTATGAATGTGGTATGTATCCCTTTCAGCCAGGGATTGTACACTATGTCACATGGGAAAGGCTGCCACATTTCTTCCAGGAACTGAAAACAGAGGTGGATGATTAAAGCAAATCACTTAGGGCATGTCTACAGAAGGAAATGATTTTGAAATAACTAAATTCAAAATAATAACTCCTGAAATAACAAAATCGAAATAGCAAGACACGAGAAGTCATTCTTCCACTCTACTCTGCACTGATTAGGCCTCAGTTGGAGTATTGTATCCCGTTCTGGACACCACATTCCAAGAAAGATGTGGAGAAATTGGAGAAGGTCCAGAGAAGAGCAACAAGAATGATTAAAGGTCTAGAGAACATGACCTATGAAGGAAGACTGAAAGAATTGGGCTTGTTTAGTTTGGAAAAGAGAAGATTGAGAGGGGACTTGATAGCGGTTTTCAGGCATGTAAAAGGGTGTCACAAGGAGGAGGGAGAAAACCTGTTCTTCCTGGCTTCTCAGGATAGAACAAGAAGCAATGGGCTTAAACTGCAGCAAGGGAGGTTTAGGTTGGACATTAGGAAAAAGTTCCTAACTGTCAGGGTGGTTAAACATTGGAATAAATTGCCCAGGGAGGTTGTGGAAGCTCCACTTCTGGAGCTATTTAATAGTAGGTTAGATAAATGTCTATCAGGAATGGTCTAGACAGTACTGGGTCCTGCCATGAGGGCAGGGGACTGGACTTGATGACCTCTCGAGGTCCCTTCCAGTCCTAGTATTCTATGAGTCTATGTTCCCACTATGGGGAAGCCTTGAAATTAGTCCAGGGCAGGCTCTATTATTGTAGATGCACTACCTCAACTTAGAGCCCCAGGAAGCACTGGGGAGTAATTACTTCAAATTACTCTGGGGAGTAGTTATTTCAAAATAGCAGCAGTGGAGCTTCCACATTAACATTATTTTGAAATAACAATTTTGAAAGAAGCATTATTCCCCCAGGAAAGCAGGAGTGCAGATTTTGAAATACCCAGCCCATTATTTTGAAATAACAGGGTTGGCAGTGTGGACACTCCTCTTATAATTTCGAAATAAGGGGGGTTATTTCGAAAAAACTCCCTAGTGTACACCAGGGCTTAGGTTGTAAACACTTCCAGAGAGGTAGCTTCGATTAGGGTGATTGGTGTATATACTGCTTCAAACGGAAAAAAACAAGAGGTTTTAATTTTTAAAAATCTGGTTTAAATTGACTCAGGGATTTTTTTCTGATACAGCAGAGAGGACCTTCCATCCAAGGTGCCCATAGAATGGAATGAACAGAGACATGGGCTGGCTCGCACACTACCTTCCACATCCTAATGACTTAACCAAGCAACCAAAAAATGGAGGTGCTGATTGTTCTTATCAGCCTTTTGTAACTAGGGTTGCCAGGTGTCCGGTATGGAACTGGACAGCCTGGTATTTGCGCCTTCCGTCCGGTAAAAAAAAATCGGTATTTTCTGTTTTTCCCAAGGCCCAGCTACGGTGTCTGACGGAAGGCCACTTGGGATATGCTGGGGCAGAGGGAGGGAGGAGAGGCCTGGGAATTAAAGGGGCCATGACTGTATATTAAAGGGGCCGTGACTGTATTTCAGCCCTGGTCCTTTTTTTTTTTTTTTTTTTTGCTGAACAACTTTTCCTGCAGCCTTTTTTTTCCTCAACAGAATTTTTTCCCAGCGTTTTTTTGGGGGGAGTTTGGTATTTTTTGTGAAACCATCTGGCAACCCTACTTCTAACTATTTGAACAATTTACTCACTGTCTCCTTCCCCTCTTCCCCTTCCCTTATTTATTCTTGGATCTGGACTTCTAATACTCCAGTCATCTGAAGAAGTGGATTGTGCCCACGAAAGCTCATGATATCATCTACATGTTTTGTTAGTCTTTAAGGTGCTATTAAACTATTTGTTGTTTTCTAAGTTTTTCCCATAGGACTGAAGACAGAATCTAAGAATCATAGCAGATTATGGTTGGAAGAGACCTCGGGAGGTCATCTAGTCCAACACCCTCTCATAGCAGGACCAATCTTAATTAAATCATCCCAGTCAGGGCTTTGTCAAGCCAGGACTTAAAAACTTCTAAGGACAGATATTCTACCACCTCCATATGCAACCCATTCCAGTGCTTCACCACCCTCAACATGAACTTATGCTATTTTTCCCATGCGATGGGTTTCCCACCTCCCTCTAGGCCATCCTAACCTTGTAATGTTAGCCAGGCCCAAGAAACCAGAGGCTTCAGCCAGGGAAGGCCTGGGTCTGCCTAAGGCAGGAAAACCCAGGAGTAGGATGAATTGGAGACTGCTAGGTGAGAACAGGCTCCAGCAAAAAAAAAAAAAAAAAACCTGGGACAAGGGATTTCCCTGCTGAGATGACAGGGATATACTCCCTGACAAGAGGATACAACTGAGGGACTTTGTTTGGGACTGTGAGTTTCATTTTGGAGCTGTATGTGAACACACTTGGGCCCTGAGAAGGGGGTGGTGAATTGACAAGAAAAGACTGTGTGAAGTTTGATTAAGAAAGCTTTGAAGGCGAAATTACTAGCAGGGCATTACAGAAGCACCTCTGGCGATGGAGGGGTGCTCAGGAGGTGGCTGACTGTGCTAAAGCACCATGGTTGATGGTGCATTGTGGGAGAAACTGGCCATGGTGCATCATGAAAGATGTACATTGACACTGGAGCCTAGCCTATAGTGGAAAATGGAAGCTGCTACAGTACCCAAAATACATTTCCCCTAGGTACTGTAACAGAGTATCCATATTGAAATAATTTGGTGTGGGGAGCTAATACATTTTATGAAAAATCAAAATTCTCCATGGAAAGGAGATACTTCTGAAAAAATTCACTTAGCTGAAAACCCAATTTTCAAAAATGGAAAAATTTCAACCAGCTCTATTTTACTCTGATTCGTTATCAAAACTCGCTCTCTTACATTGATTTTAAGTACATCCCTGTAGAGAGCAAAGTACATCCCTGTAGAGAGCTTTGTTGAATCAGGGCCCAATTCATTTGAAAGCACGGTCCTAAGGCCTTTATTACTGTCAGCCTTTATTAAAACCGAACTCCCAGTGAAGTCAATAGGAATTTAACCTTAGTAAAGACAGTGGGGTTCAATTCACAGTATTGAAAGCTCTAGTTGGGAGTTCTGACGAGACTATCACATGGATTGAGGCTAAGGATAGTTTAAGGAAGCATATTCTCATGGGACACTGAGTCTCCCAATAGTTCAACAGAGATGGTTGTATGTGCAACCATTCACAACTTGGTATTATCCCTGTGACAACTACTACTCAGCAATTGCTTGCAAAAAAAAACAATATTCAGAAAGTGTTTGGAGTAAGCATGTGCAATTTTTTGAAAACAGCTGCTAGTACTTTTTAAGCTTCCTTTTCATCTCCTCTTCCCATCTGTTCTCAACTGAAGCCCTAGAGGAGAGTTACAAGCACATAATCAACCTGCTCTCCTCACACCTTAATGGACGACGGTTTAAGAACCTCTCCTCTAGTACATAAGTGCTGATAATCACACAACATGATTCAGCCAGTAGAATATCAGGGCCCATCCATCTCATCAGTACCCAAATGTCTGGCTTGTCATGGCAATTCCCATGCCTGGTGATTTATTTCTTTTGGCAGCCTGGTCAAGTTTGTATTTACCTTCACTCAGTCTTACTGTAAATTATATCCTCTCCTGCCAGAAAAACCTGCCATGGAGTATCCAACAGGCCTGTAGGGGATTGGGTTTGTCTTTCAATGTTTCCAAAAAAAATCAACAACCTTTTAAAGAACCTCTTCAGGCAGCTAATGCTCTCCAAGCTTTTCAGAAAATGAAGAGAATGAGTGTGAATAGGGAATAGGCCTCCGAGCCACCAGCCTGCACTGGGAATGTGCCAAATGCCACCAGGGCTGCAGAAGTACTAGTATTCGTGCCTCAAGTGGGCAAAGCCAGTGACTCATGGAACTGCCCAACATGCAGTGCGGATGCAGGCATTTCTATACTCCATTCGGGGTAGGGGCATATGCTCCCCTTGGAGTCAGCTCTGCTAGTAAGTTGGGTGGACAGGACCGTGGCCTTGTCTCCTCTCTGCCATCTTTGGGGATGACTAGTGACCCAGGAAACAGCAAGGGGCAGATTCTGCATCAGTAGTACAGAGATGGGGCTGAGGCCAGGCCTCATTCAGGAGTCTCAAGGAGTGGGACTCCTTAAACTGCCTTCTCCCTGGTGTACCCAATGTCAGCTCAAATCTGGCCAATGGTGTTTTAAAGAACCAGAAGTGTGGCTGGGATTTCTCAGGCATGTATTTCTCCCTTCATCCCTCTCTCTGGTCTCCTCTCCTTAGCTGGTCCCTGCCAGCCTCCAGTTCTGTTTTCTTCCTCCTGCCACTCACTGCAGGGAAGAAGAGAGGAAGCTGGAGGAGAAGAATAAGTGCTGTGGCTTCTTTTTTACTGTTACAAGAAAGGTAGCAGGACCAGGAGCAGCTGATGGGATAAAGGAGAGTGCTGGAGGTCAGAGCTGGCCTTTGTGGGCCCGTGAAAGTGATCACTGAGATTCCCCAGGTCTCACTTTACTTTGGTCACCTCGTAAAGGAAAATACTTTGGTATGCTCCCCATCTTTAAGTAGCTCTGCCTCCATAAAGGGATGGTTAAGGATGGGAAGTTTTCTAAAGAATCATCTAACTCATGTCTTCCCACCTCTCGCAAACTCTTAAGCTGGGACTGTGCATAGTAATGTGACATAGTGGACAGGAATTCTGTTACAGGGGACCAAAACAATTACCCACAAAAAATGCTAGCTCTGGGATGAAGCTCCAATGCCCCAAATAAATCATCGTTCTGATACTGATGATTTGTAGCCTACAAAGGTGCTACAGCACAGCTTCTTTCTGAACTGAGACAGTCTATATATTCATTGCTAGTATTGAGAAGACGACAATGGAGCAGATTTACCTACATGGCTGTGCAGTACTGGTTATTTTCTTGACTGTGCCCATTACTGTGTCTTCTGAAGAAGGTAGGGTGCGTTTTTTTTAAACATGAAATAAACTCATGTTACTTGAGGTTTTCGGTGCGTCAAGAATCCAGAATGGTAGCAATAGCAATGAGTAGAACATGAACTGTCAAAAAATTCAAGTGCACCAGTCTGATACATAATTTGTCTGAAGAAAAAAAGGAAATCGGAAAGGCCCTGCCACAAATGTTCTCAGTATTTTAAAATATCGAGACACTGTTCACTCCAAAACCAGATACCCTCTTCCCTGTGCATTTCTCATCTCCCTACTAAGTTTCAGATTGCCCAATGGATATGCTTGAAAATTAGTTGAGAGAACATTATCAGAATACACATATGGTGTCCACTATATCAACAGAGTTATTTCAAATTGATACTCATATCCCTGGGATCAGAACATTTGACCCAGTGAACTCAAATCCATAGTAAATATTAAATGTTTCCATAATGGCTCAAATAAAGAGCCCAAAATTTGTGTTTAAAAATAGCTGTGAACACCACTCCTTGGGAAAGAGTCTGGCCAGCAGAGGTCAGCTTCTGTGTGGTGCCCAATCAGAAATACTGTTGCACCATTTTTACAGGTGACCATATAGAGAACCATAGGCAACTCAACATCTTTTCAAACAACAGGGGGGACACTTGCAAATGTCTGTATTCAGTCTATTATACACTGTCTTAAAGCCTCATAATTAATCAACAGCCATTTAATATAATCCAGTCAAAATTTCTCATATAATTGGCAAACATACCCTATGAGCCTGTCCACAGCCTTTTTTTTGGGGGGGGGGGGCATCATGGGTCTTAACCAGACTATGGCGTGGTCAAACCAAATGACTCAAATACAAAAGGTTTCTAACTGTATATACGAAATGTAGTGAAACAGCCACTAAGTGGATGATAGGGGTGAGGGAGTTCTGTGCAGCACAACTCTCTTGTGTACACATAAGAATTGGCAGGACCTCCTACTACACCTATGAAGTATCTCAGAGTAGCTATTCCATGTCTTTAAAGCAGCCCGTTAGTTTGAAATAGATTTCAACTATTCCGACGTCCCTGTAACCCTCGTTCCATGAGCGTTACGGGATGTTTCAAAATAAGCTATTTCAAGGTAAGGGTACAGTGTAGATGCACCCTGTGACAGCAGAGAACTGGAGCGCTATGACAAAAGAAGGTAGCCAAAATAATGGGCTAGTCTATTTTTTTCATTAAAAAGATACGCTTCATTTCTTCCACGTGATTTAATTTCTGTGCCTCTGCTACTGTCTTTTGAGATCCATTTTCCCCCATCTGTAGCAGAAATTTATCACTCTTCCAAAATGGAGTCTCTAACACGCATATATGCTTTGTTAATGCATAAGGACATAGACAAGGGAAAGTGTTTCTTCCAGGAAAATACATATCCTGCTCAGCAGTGAATGAACTATGTAGGCACCTATCCTTAGAAACGGTTCAACAAACCAATCTGGTTCCACCAATGTAGAGGGTCCTTTGAGTCAGGAGTGCAAATGAAAATGCAATGCATACTGCCAGGGTCTCCTTTGTGCACCTCACACTCTACTTTGCAAAGCCTGTTGCTCCTCTTGCTAAGAATGATGTGGTATCGTAGAGCAGGGGTTCCCAAACTTTTTGACACGGGGACCAGTAAATCCATTCACGAACTTTTGGAGGACCGGTAACATTCATTTGCATATTTGCATATTCATTAATCAAATGATGAATATTCAAATAAGTTGTTTCTGGTCCTCCCAAAGCCCCCAGTGCCAGCTTTAGCAAAGCTTTTGCTATGGTCACCCACAATATTCTTTCCATCAAGTTAAAGAATATGGATTGGATAAATGGAGTGTAAGACGACAGAAAGCTGGTTAGACCAGGGTTTCCCAAACTTTTTACTTTAGTTGGAACCCTTTTTTTTTCAGTACTATTTTTTGCAGCCCAAAAATATAAACACATAAAAAACAAACTGAGAAAATACCAGACATATAACATGTCTGGTATTTTCTCATGAGGTACATTTTATTATTACTAGATGTATCAGTTTGTAGTTTCGAATTGCTTGGCTGCTAAATGTACTCAGGCTGCATGAGTGTGTCTACCAGCCAGCCAGTTCGCAACTACTCGAGGGGGTGGGGGGGGCCACAATAGAATCCCCAGGCCGGACTCACTCGTGCTTTGCGGGGGGGGCGCCCCGAGATCTACATATGGCCGGGTCAGTCCCGCTTCCCCCGCTGCGCCTCTGGACAGCCCCACTTCCCCCAACCCCCTCCCAGACAGCCAGTTCTCCCCCACTTCTCCTCCCAATCTCCCTTGGCCAGCCCCGCTTCCGGCGGCCGCTTCACTTCCCCCCCCCCGCCACATCTTCCCCGGCCAGCTCCCTACCCCTGACCTCGCGCCCCCTGGCAGCCCTGCTTCCGCCGGGCCCCCCCCCAATCTCTCCCAGCCAGCTCTGATGCCCCAGGCAAGCCTTGCTTCCGGCAGGCGCTTCTCCCCTAATCTCCCAGCCAGCCCCCTGCCCCCCAGCCAGCTCTGCTTCCGCCGGCTGCCCCCCCCCGCCCCAAATCTCCAAAGCCCGCCCCGATTCCCCTGTCCAGTGCTGCTTCTGGTGGCCGGCTCTCCCCTTCCTCCCCCCCCCCCCCGCCCCCGGCTCCTGACCTCCCCTAGCTACGCCTCTGCTGGGAGCAGGAACATCGGACTGCAGGTTATGCCCAGGCTGGCCAAGGGCTTGGCGGACCCAGTGCCACACAGGCACTCCGGGAGCCCGGAACACCCTGGCAACCACGCTGAGGCCCGGTATTTTCTTCCTGCAGCCCGGTACCAGGCCGCGGCCCATAGTTTGGGAAACGCTGTTGTAGAGCATTTGGGAGCTGTCGGTCTCTGAGGTTATGTCTACATCACCGGGTTATTTTGAAATAAATTATTTGGAAATAATAACTCCCGACATAACTGTTTTGAAATAAGCTTATTCCTCTTCATAAGAAGGAGTTAATATTTCAAAATAACAGGCTTGGTAGTGTGGATGCTCGTCTTGTTATTTTTGAAATAAAAGGAGTTATTTCAAAATAATTCCCCAGCGTAGACATGCCCTGAGGGCATGTCAATACTGCAGCATTATTTCGAAATAATAAAATACGTGTCTACACAGCAAGCCATTATTTCAAAATAATGTCAAGCTGGAGGACTTCTTATACCAACTCCTGTAACCCTCATTTTATGAGGAGCAAGGGCAGTTGAAGGAAGTGTTCTTCCTTTGACTTACTGCTGTGTAGATAGTGCCAAAAGCCGAATTAAGCTATTTTGACTTCAGCTATGCAATTTATGTAGCTGAAGTTGCATATTTTAATTCAACTTTTGCCCCTCTGTGTAGACGTACTTTGTGTGTGCTTAGAAAGTCATACTGTATCTTCTCACAGTGGGTGGGCTCTCCAGAGCTGACTGTAGGAATAGATTTAAGTGTCAGTCATCCAAAGAAAGACAGTCCAAAAAAGATTAAAAGCAATGATGGACAGAAATCCTTCTACTAGACCAGAAGAGAGAGAATTCCCGCTGGGTAGAATGCCAGGTATTTCCTGTTCAACACTTGGTGTTAATTTAGGTTTGGATCATTGGACTTCGTTCCCCATTCACAGCTGTTTGGGAGGCACCTGCTTTGTTTGTGATGGAATAACTTCCCATTCAGTCAAGTATTCAGTCTGCATCTGCAGCTCACACTTTAGGGAAATGATACAAAGATCTGTGGAACAAGGAGAGGGTGGTGGTAGTAGAGATTCTCCTTTCCTTGGGGAAATTGTTCTCTAGACCTGCATAAAATAAAAAAGAAAGATTTTGATAGGCTGGCCTATTTCCCTGCTGATGTGAGGACCTGGAAGAACATGGAGGTCTCAAATCTTTTGTAGCTTGCCTAGTATAAAAGGCAACAAATCATTGCAGGTGGAGTGACAGCAAGCTCTGTAGCCTGCTATTTCAGTCCATATCCAAGTGATCTGCCATGGCCTATCCTGAACTTTTCTGTGGGCTCCCTTATCTGTGTGAATATTTTGGGTTGCTTTTTTTATCTGACCCAGATGGTCTATAATAGTTTCCTAATATTCTTTTTGCTCCTTTTTTTAATCTTTCATTTCAGTCCAAACAATTTCTGCACTACTTGCCAAACTGTATATTGCATGACATTCTTTCTTTCTTCAGACACAATATCCTCCTTGATGCTTATTGGCATGCCTCCACCTGCCCTGTTGTGTCTATCCTTTCTAGAAACTCTCTAGTTCAGCCTTATCCCATCTGTTTTTGCTTTTTTTCTGGGCTGTTATCCTTATTACATAATGTATCTTTTAGGCCCAAAACGATAAATTCAAATTCCATTTTCACCAGGGATGAATTTGAACCATTACATCCCCTCTGCATTTACTTTCATTTAGTTCTTGTTTGGTACAATATGTATATTCCATGCATGTACAAATGTGCCTGCTCCCGTTGAATTTAATGACTTCCTTCCCATTGACTTCAATGGAAACAGCCTTTGTAATGTTTTAAAATGTTTATTTCTTTCCTTTTAAAAATTGTAACCTTCCTATTCCACGTGTTAATTATCTATTTTCCCATACACCTACCCCATCCTTCAGATGCTGTTGCTTACACTTAAGTACTTTTGTGTGTGCCAAAAAAGTAATGTTTAGAACTACAAATTGTATTCTGTAGAAGTTGTTTCTCTGTTACATTGCTTAGGTACAAAATCATTTCTCCTGTTGCAGTCTGTTTTAGCTCCTGAGAATTAGAACTGTCATAATTTGTGCCAGTTAATCATTCTCCAGTCTTACTTTCTATTGCTGGAAAATCTGCTTGTGAAAAGCCAGTATATTTTCTGACTATTTGGGGGATAATTCAAGTATGCTCCAGCATTATATTTGATTCCTAGTAAAATAATAATAAGTTTTTCACGTTGTTGTTGTTATTTATTTGTATTGCATAACACCTAATAGCCCCAGTCATGTAACTGCACTCCATTGTGCTGTACAAACAGGACATGAAGACAGTCCCTGCTGAGATGAATATAGTATCACGGCACATTGATCACAGAGGTAAAAAGGGATTGGGGTACTGTCAATATAAGTATTCCGGTATGTAGTAATGGATGATCAGTAGCCCAACTCCCATTCATTGCTTGGTACCTCTGAAAATCAAACCCATGGTACTGTACATTTATGGGTACATTAATTCAAACAGATGAGTCAGAATTCAGTCGCACTGTATTCGCTTTCAGCAGATGTTTTTTCTTTGACATAGTCCAGAGGCCCAGCAAAAAACCTCTTATTCATCACGACCTATGACCTTTTCCACTGAACTCATCTGTAGAACCAACTGAAGCAAAGGCATGCCATTCTCTTGTCCTCACGTGGCCCCAGGGGCCAAGATTCAGCATTCATCCTTATTCAGACTGGTCCCAGATTGCTATGCCTTGTCAGCTGGGCCAGGGGAAAGAGGTTTTCAATGCCACAAAGAAGGAAGGAGAGAAAACAGTGGGCCATGTAACTCCCTGTAACTCCAGGTGCTGATGAGGGCTGCTTGGGGAAGGTTAGTCCCAACACTGCCCCGTCTGCCCAAGGTCTCTCCCCTGCTGGGAGTATGGAGCCACCCCTTGCCTTGCATAGGGCCCGCCTAGGCACTCAGCCCGACTGCTTATTAGAATGTGTTAATTTGTGTATATCAGTTGATTAACTAGTAATATTTTGGTGTTACTAAGCTCTGAGATCTAAACAAGAGAAACTTAGGGTATGTCTACACAGCAAAGTTATTTCGAAATAACTTTCCTAGCATCTACACAAGCCAACTGCTATTTCAAAATGAATTCGAAATAGCGGAGGGCTTATTTTGAAATTGGTAAACCTCATTCCATGAGGAATAGTGCAATTTCGAAATTGCTATTTTGAAATAAGCGCTGTGTATTCGCTTATTTCGAAATAGGGGGCCTCCAGCCCTTCCCAGGGTGCCCTGCTGGCCTCCCTGGCCACAAGGTAACTTCTGACCTGATGCCCTGCCGGAACCAGTTCAGCGTCCAATCAGTGTGGACGCGCTATTTCAAAATAGCAAACAGTTATTTTGAAATGCATTTTGTGTGTAGACGCGTTATTTCAAAATAAGATATTTCGAAATAACTATTTTGAAATTAGATATTTCGAAACAATGCTGTAGTGTAGACATACCCTTACTGATTCACCATATGTCTGTTTACAGAGCGTCTTGAGCCAGGATTGTTTTATTGTGGGTCAATGTAACAGGGTGCCATGTAATGTATAATACAGAATGAGAGAAGAACTGTGAGTAAATTTAATGTTGTATTATGTTTCAGTCATGTTAAAATAATACAGGGCCGGCCCACAACATTTTGGCACCTGAGGCGGGGAGCTCAAATGATGCCCCCATGCCACCTTTTCTCCTGCCTGACTGTTATGTCTCTTGTGCCCTCCTTCCTCCAGCACAGCACTCCACCATCTCTGTGCATCTAGAGCAGAGAGAATACATATGCACCAGCGGCAGATGCAATTTTCTACACTCTGGGTCCTAGTGGCGCCCCCCCACAGTCTGGCACCTGAGGTGGCCGCCTCAGTTCACCTCATGGTAAGGCCAGCCCTGAAATAATAAGGGGTACATCTACACTGCAATGCTATTTTGCGATACCGGGGTATCCCAAAATAGCTATCCCACATCTTCCCAGCAAGCCTATTATTTCAAAATATAACGGGCCTGCTATTTTGAAGTCCCTGTAACCCTCATTCCACGAGGAGTCAGGGATGTTTCAGAATAGCAGGTTATTTTGAAATGTGGCAATGTGTAGACAGTGTCAAATTACAAAATAAGCTATTTCAAAATAAGGTTGAAATAAGATATGCAATTTGCTTAGCTCAAATTGCATATCTTATTTTGAGCTACAGTTCAGTATAGATGCACCCAAGCAGATTTTGGCTTCTCTAGAGATGGATGTAAAGGTTTATTACCCTAAGAAGTAAAAATATGGACCAAAGACAAACTGAGCTATTTAAAATGTGGTTCTACTGGGAAGGTTTTTTGTAATATGGCACCTTCTTATTTGTTAGATTTGTTCTTTTTGTGCCTTCAGAATTAGCTTCTGGTGACTTTACTGACAAAAATAACTTATAAACAAGAGCTTGTTTACAGTGACATGCCAAATTGTCGCCACTGTGATAGATGAAGCAATATCAATTTACCAGGTCTGGTAAAGACATGATAAGTTGATGGCAGAGCACTCTCCCATTGACTATAGTACTCCATCTCCATTCCGTTGTCATAGTGTGGAGTAGACACAATGTTAGGATGATGTAAGCAATGTCACTCAGGCAGGTGATTTTTTTTCAGACCACTAAGCTATGTAACTTATCTTGACTGAAGCAGCAGTGTAGACCAGGCCAAAGTTTAGACTGCTTTTTACTCCACTTAGCCCTGCAAAGCCAACATAGCTAAAGGAGACCTAGCTGGATTCTATTCCATCTTGAGCATTATCAATGGAATTTTTTGTTAAATTCCAATCAGTTACGTCTGAGTTGAGTCAATACCCAGTGAGTCAATGCAACCCTTGCTCATGTGAGTAACCCCATTTACTTAAACAGGATGATTTATATGAATAAGGATTGAGAACAATACAGGTAATGGAGCTGTTCAGGTAACATGGAGGACCTCATTTTAACACTATAGGTTGTACACAGATAATGCCAAAAATTTCAAGACTGAGGGGTAAAGGTGTAACTGAGGGGCAATCTATTCTGCAGAACCTATTTGCAGGTAACGATATTCAAGATGAAAAAATCCAGCTTGACTCTGAGGCCTTGTCTATTTTAGACAACTTGTATTCAAATCGATCTAATTGCATTAATGCAAGCCTTGATAATGTACTTAAACCACTTTAAGTAATCTTTAATTGATTTATCTTAATGTGATAACTTACAACAGTATAACTAAATAATTTTTAAATTATGTAATATAGACAAGGCTTTTGTTCTTGGGTTAAATTTACTTTGTTGGAAAATAATCAATACCTGTTTTACTTGTACATTGAGAATATTCGAGCAGGAATCATTGTCAGACAATAAACATCAAACACATCCACGCAAACTTTTGCAGGCATGCTATATGTTAAAACTACTTTCAAATAAGTACCGTATATGTGATAAACAATACACATCAAAAGACAAAGAATTAATACACTCATGGGCTCAAATCCAAAACATGGCTCAACTAAAAGATGGACTAATGGTGGTTTCCTATGGGCATAGCTGAGTCTGTTGTGTGTGTGTGCCTCCTTCATAGCTAATGTGTAATTCACACTGCATAGTAGCTAAAAGGTCTGCAGGGAGATCTTCAAAAAAACAGAGACCATTTTCTTTGCAAGCTGGTTGCCTTTGCCTTGTTTACATCAGGAACCGGTATGGCTCTACCTGTCTGTCAAATTTAAAAGGGCATTTGTGACAATATGATCAAAACATGCAACTTTTTGTGACAGCTCGAGTTCAACACTGCTACATATCTAGTTTGATTGGACTATTATATTTTTTCTGCAGTTTAAATATATAGTCTTTTCCAATAACAGTGTCAAATATAAACACATACTGCAGAATGCATACAGGAGCTGTACTGTATGTTTAAATGTCTAATAAATCTACCAACAGGGATATTTCATAATCATTTTACTATTTCTCTGGCTTTTGTGACTCATTAAAAGGTATCCTCTGAAATGTTTTTGGGAAAGGATCTATTGTAATTCATATCTTCAGCTGAAGGTGCAACAACATTAGTTTCCCACTCTGGAACAAATTTTGCTAAAGTGGATACCACTACGATAGTAGCTTGGGAAATACCTTACACAGAATTTACATACTGACAACATTACATTATATTAAGGCCGACACATAAACTTTTCCATTCTAATCACCATAAGGATCACTATTTTACTACATTCCTCAGAGCTCATCAGGTCGTTATATGATGAGATAAACTAGTGATATGAATGGAATGCAAATATTTTGTAACACATCCATGACCAGTTCATGGTGATCCCAATGGCAATTCAGAACTTCATGATTACAGCCGAACTAGAACTCAGATCCTTCCAAAGCACAGGCTGCTCCCTCTGGAGCTAATGAAGAAGAAGGATCTCTGTGAATTGTCTGTAATACACATGCCTACCGCTCTGAGCAGTTCTGGTTCTATGACGTGGAGGGCAGTGCTATGTATAATCACTTGCCAAATTGTTACAATATTTGCTTGAGAAGTTTGATTTGTTATTGCCCATATGTAATAATTCAAATGGATATGAACTTCAGCCTATTTTCCCCATTATTTTCCCAGCAATGAGTGCCTGTGACAACTTTACATTAGTTTTGTCACTTACATAAAATCAATTTATTGCTACCTTACATTTTTTTCTCCTCTTCTTTTAGGAGCATTGCACAGCCTCCCAGGTTCTCCAGCTTTACACTCTGCAGGTTGAAGCTTAGCAACTCCATCTTTCTGCAGAAGGGGCAATGTTGAACACTGCAAAGCACTTCCTCCCCACAGGGAGTGAGCATGCTGTCTTGGCAATCCTTCCATACCCTGCCAGCACAGGGAGTGAGAGTGTGCATCAAATTTGTTTATGACTAGATTATTAATTCAGCTTGCTGTCAGTTGCAAGACCAGCCACACACATCTGTAAAAAGCTTTCTTTCATTCTGTCCTGCCTGCCTCTCTGCCCCCACTTGTGGCCCCAAGACATGATGAGAAAGGCTGCACATATTGTACCATGTGAGCAACCAACAAATTGCATCTAAAAAATACATTTTAGATTTACCCTTCATGATTAAGGGCATTCATAACTAGAAAATAAAAGTCCTTTTCTCAACCACATTTCAGCTATTCATTAGCTGGCAAAGCTGAAATCTGTGATAAGAATCTGAAGGCAGAGCAGGACTGATAAGTATTCTAATCCTGTTGATGGGCAAAGGAAAAGAAAACCAGCTGGGATTTTTCACTCTATTTTTTTTGTCGCTTTAGTTAAATCTAGAAGATGTGCCGTGCAATTTGGGAATATGTTGGAATATATAACAAATGGCATTCTGATTACTATGTCATCAAATTAAAAAAATTAACTAAGAATAGCTAAACAGAAAAAAGCAGATCAGCTGTTCGGGGGCATATTGCTTAATGAAACATAGCTGTAGCTTTAACATGGAAATGAGTTCCCATCCCTATTTTTAGAAATACAATATTCTAAGCAGTGCCTGGACTGGATCTTCCGGAACTGGAATTCTATCTAACACTAGAGCCTTTGAGTGAATAAGATGACTTCATGTCATGCTCCAATGTTTCTTTATTAAAAATATGCTGTTGCTTTAAGCCAAACAAAGATTTAGTGAGTCAATATTAAATATTACAAATGTAGGAAAACAATCATAACAAAACTGTTATGATTTCTGGTGAGGAAGTATGGAAAAAATATTTTTTCTCTACAGAATATACACAGACTACAAATACTTTCTTGAAGAAACACACAATTCCTATGAAAACAGATTGGAGGGTCTTAAGGAAAAATACTCATAAAGCCACAATCTTATGATGACTTATGCATTAGGGATCTCACAGGTTAACTGGTGAGCATCACCCTTACCAGGTAGTACTTACTGGTTTACCAGTTAACAGGGGCTTAGCTGGACTGGAGCAGCTTCTCACTCATGGGATCCCGTTTAACCAGTTAATGGATTAAACAGGATTTTACATCCCTATTATGCATGTGCTTAACTTCGGGCTCATTGAATTCAATGGGACTGCTTACACTCCTGAAATATTTACAGGATGGGGACTTTATATTTGCTGTGTGTTGTTCTGATGATGAGAAAAATCATAGTGGAGAAAGGAAACAATTATAAAAAGTAGTTGGGGAAGAAATATATCATGTCTCCCCTCTAATCTACAGAATAATGAATACCTGAATTAATTTGAAAAATGTTGATTTAAGATAGTAAGCTGGTTTTATTACATGATATATTTTTAAAACACTAACACATCCAGAACTTGACACCTCTGGCAGTATCAGTGAGCAATATATTAAAATTCTCTGTAAATGTAATTATCAGTATATTTTGGGTGAGTATTTCTATCACTGAAAAGATGACAAAGATGACAGTGATATTTGCTCTGTTTTCTAAAACAAAATCTTATGTAACCAGATAACTGATTTATATTCTGCTGGTTCATATTGCAATGTGGGTATCTTGACTGTTGTTTAACTTGTCTGTTGATGAGCTGCTGAATAAACATCTAGACTAAGTGGTTTATAATAGATTATATGCAGACTTCTTAAACCATTTCTTTGATGGATTTTGTTTTCCCAGTTCAGAAATGCTTGTTAACTTTATCATTCTAGAAAATGCAAGTTCAAGATGATGAACTATATCACTATTTTATTATACCATTTTAGTATTAAACTGGAAGACATTTTGTGCAGAAGAGAAATAAAGGTATTTTCCCCACAGTATGTTTAAAATACAGCAATTGTAAGCTAATGGGCATTCCTATTTATATTACCGTATTGTTGCCATATCAGTGTTTCTTCCACTTCCTCTACTAGTGAAAATAATTATTTTAAAATCTGTTCCATCTTTTGCGCAGTCTAGGCTTTCATTCTGCAGTCCCTTATACACCTGAGTAAATTCTGTTAATATCTGAGAACTAAGATTTTGCGGGACACATAAATGTGATATTAGAAATCAAATACATGATGGTGGGGGTGACATCTGAATGTACAGGCTTTACAAAAAAGAGTTTTATGGAAGGACTGAAAGAAAGAGAAGGCTATTTTATTAACAAACTGTAGGTTGCCATTCCAAGCCAAGGAACAGCAACATAAAAGATGTGAAATGGAGAATGGCAAAAGGGAATATTAGCAGAAGGTTGAAAGTACACTAATTTAGGCTTTAGTCATGCAAACAGTTGCATTCAGGCTGACTCCATTGACTAAAGAGGTGCTCCCTTTAGAACAAGAGATATTAAAATGGCCATTCTGCATCAGACCAAAGGCCCATCTAGCCCAGTTCCTGTCTTCAACAGTGCCCAGTGCCAGATGCCCCAGAGGGAGTGAACAGAACAGGGAATCACTGAGTGATCCATCCTTTGTTGCCCATTCCCAGCTTCTGATTAAGAGTTATTCTTGGTTAACTATCTGTGTGAAGGCTTTTTAGGCCTTGATTAGTTTAGGCACTGTACACTCCTATAATGGGAAGACCAGGAGCAGATGGTATTCCTTCAGCCGTTCTGAAAGACCTCAAGGGGAGGAAGGGGTAGGAGAAGCTCAGGGTTGTAGGGCTATTTATGGACTTTGGCCAGTAGGTCGTACTGCCCTGGACTCAGGGCTATTTATGGACTTTGGCCAGTAGGCCATAATACCCTGAACTGAGGGCTACCATTTACTGACTTTGGCTAGTAAGCCATATTGCACTGAATTGAAGCATATATATTGACTCTGGCCATTGGGCAACACTGCCTGGTGGACTCAGGGTTACCTGGAGACTGGGGAAGTGTTCTGGATTATAGTGACAGCCAACTCCCTTGTGACCGAGGAGGTGGCGTCTGCATCCCAGAAGGTGGTCACCCCAGTGACGGGGAGTGCTTATGCCAGCACAGGGCTTCTCCAAGAATTTGGAAAGTGGTTGAGGGCTGCACTGTTCCTTGATATTAATGGAGGTTGTGCAGGGTCTGGGATGGAGGTTAGGTGCAGAAGGGAGCTTGGGGTAAGGGAGGGAGCTTGGGTGAAGGAAGCAGTTGTGACCTGGGGCACTGGAGTAGGATACAGGGGGTTGGATTGTGACCTAGGGCAGGGAATTGGGGTACATTAGGGGCTGCGGGGGTTTGAGTTGTGAGCTAGGGCAGGAGGAGACTGTGATCTGGGGCAGGGGTTTGGGGTGCCACATCTGGGAGGGGATAAGGGTGCAGGAGGGGATAGAGGATTTGGATATGTAGAGTAGGGGGGGCAGGAGTGAGAGGCAGAGGGTTGGGAAAGGGAGGAGTTGGGGTGCCAGAGGCAGGCTCTGGCCAGGAGACTTACCAGCCAGCAGCCCCTTCCTGAATCAGCCTCCCTGCCTGCCCCACCCCTGCACAGGCTGCAGACATGTGTTTTGTGAATAACTATGAGCCCCTTGTGGTTTGTGGCAGCCTGTTATTGAAACAGACAGTTCCCATTGGCTAGTTTCTGGCCAGAAGTCAGCCAATGGGGTTGTGCTGGGGGTGGGAGCAGCTCCTAAAGCTTCTCCCCTCCCCTCCAGGCTTAGTTTTTAAAGTGAAACTGCCCCACAGCCGTGTTTGTGAGTGGCATGCGGGTGGGGCGAGCCAAGCAGAGAGTCTGTCTTGGGCTCCCTGCAGTATCCGCAGACCGGATCCAGTGGCTTGGTGGGCCGGATCTGGCTCGCAGGCCATATTTTGCCCAGGCCTGGTCTAAGGGCTAGCAAAATGGAGATCCACATTTGAGACTTATTGACCTTAGGGTATGTCTACACTATGCGCTTATTCCAAAATAAGCTATTTCAGAATAACAACTCCCAGAATAGCTATTTTGAAATGGTGTCCACACAACAAATGCCCATTGAAATACTCAGAGCTATATCAAAATAGCATGTCCACACTGATTGGAAGCTGAATCGCATTTAAGTCCCCCCAGACACACTCTGGGCAGGGCATCAGGACAGCAGTCACTTCCTGGAGGCTCATGCTTAAAGGGACTCCCCTCTACAGCCATGTCTCAGTCTCCTCTCCATTACCTACCTCCTTGAGGGACAGTAGACTCATCTCACTGTGCGCTCTGGTTGCCACCACAGCACTCCAGCCATGGAGCCAAACCTGCCGCAAAGCACTCCCCGGCTCTTAGACCTCCTGCTGCATCTCCTGGTGCAGTTATTGCAGGCTGCCCACGTGGCACTGCAGAACCAGGACCCATAGCTCACTCTGGGGCACCGCCTCACCTCACTCCACATGCTGCTCATGCACCACAGCCTCTCTCGCCCTCCCCTGCACACCGTGCACTGCTGCTTCTGGTGTTGGGACATGGGACTGGATCATCATGGAGCAGTGGGACGACCAGCAGTGGCTCTAGAACTTTCACACGTGGAAAGACACCTTCCTGGAGCTGTGAGTTGCTAGCCCCTACCCTCAGGTGACAGGACACCCACGTGAGACCTGCCATCCCCCTCCAGAAGTGGGTCACCATCACTATTTGGAAGCTCACCACATCGGACAACTACTGCTCCATCAGGAACCAGTTTGGCATGGGGAGATTGACTGTCAGGGCCATGCTCATGCAGATTTGGCTTTCTTACTATTGTCCTAGGAGAGTGGTGAACTATTGGAATAGGGTTCCCTAGAGACCTTCCCTGGAGGTTTTGCAATCCCGCTTTCAGAGCCCTACCAGTGATGGGGTAAGTTGGAGTTGCTCCTGCTGTGGGAAGGGGCTTGGGCTCGGGGAATTCCTGAGGGCTTTAGCTACCCTGTGATTCTATGTCTGTATCTTTCTACAGGTGGTGAGGTGCTGCGCTGGGTCGTCATCCTAGGTGACATGGATCCCACTGCAACTGGTTTTGCTACCATGGGCTTCCCCAGTTATGGGGGGGGGCATTGACAGCACCCATATCAGCCCCCAACCACTGGGCCTCCAAATATATCCACTGGAATGGGTACTTTTCAATGGTCCTGTGGGCCCTCGTGGACCACTGAGACCGGTTCACTGACATCAGTGTAGGGTGGTCGGGGAAGGCAAGGCAAATGACACCCGCATCTTCAGGAACACCAGCCTGTTCCAGAAGATGCATGCTGGCACTTTTTTCCCTGACCACACCATCAGGGTCGGGGGCGTGGACATGCCGATGTGCATTGTGGGTGACGCAGCCTACACTTCGCTCCCGTGGCTGATGAAGCCCTACACGGGACACCTGGACCCCACCAGGAATGTTTCAACAGCAGCCTCAGCAGGGCCTACACCTTTGGCCATTTCAAGGGGAGGTTCCACTGTCTCCTCACCTGCCTGGACCTCAGGGAGCAGAACATCCCCCAGGTGGTGGGGGCCTGCTGTGAGAACAAGGGGAATTCATCCCTTCCAGGGTGGGGGAGGGGAGTTAGAGGCTGAGCAGTTGGACAGGGCCTTTGAGCAGCCGTGCACCACTGCCATCCAGCAGGCCCATGAGTAAGGCAGGTCTCTCCAGACACCCTGTGAACAGGAGTACAAGGTTCCTCTGTGGCATCCTCATACATCTGTCTGCTCCAGACTGGTGCTCCATGTGCACCCACATGCACGGGCTGCTGTGCGATCCCAGGACAGGAAGGCCGAGCGAGGAACGCGCAGCCCCTCGCCAGCTGCCAGTCCCTCGCCAGCCGCCCCCTCCTTCCATGTGTGTCTAGGGAAAGTAATGAAACTCACCTGATGGGCCTTCCCCAGCTTCATCCACTTGCTCCTTGCTCCTAGGTGCGCATGTGGCCCTTCTGGCCCAGGCTGACAGCCATGCAGCTGTAGATGTCCGCATTCCTGAGTCTGATGCAGAGATCCTGAAGGTTTGCCTCGTCTACCCAGACCTCAATAAGATCCAGGATTTCCGCACTAGCCCAGGATGGTGCCCTCCTCTTCCGCCCCCAGGCAGGGGCTTGGGAGCTGGCTGCCGGCTCGGTTGCAGCCATGGAGAGCTCGCTGGAAGCTCGCTAGAAGCAAATGGATCCTGCTGCATGGTACAGGGCTGGCAGGGCCTTTCTTCTGCCACAAGCAGTTTCCTCTGTGGCTGCATCTTTAAAGCCTGCAGGGGAAGGGGAACTATAGAGTTCTGATAGGTGTGGACAGAGTGGCCACCGGGGCAGCAGTGAGAAGCCCTGGAGGCCAATTATTTCAGAATAACTACAGCTGCGCCATCTACACTACACTTCATTCCTCATGAAATGAGGGTTTACTATTCCAAAATAAGAAGCCCGTTATTTCAATATTATTTTGAAATAACAGACTTCCTGTGTAGACGCTCACCTTGTTATTTTGAAATAACGTTAGTTATTTTGAAGTAATGCTGCAGTGTCGATGTGCCCTTCAAGACTGATGATGTCTTAGCCATCAGTGCTTGGAAGGGCTGACTTGTGGAAGGGAGGAAAGATGTAGAGGAGACTTCCCTGTTTGCTTAAGGATGACGTGTTGAGTTACCTCTGAGCCTGCTTAAGCCGTATGAATCATTCCTGACTCAGACAGTGTGATGAGCCATTAGAAGCAATTACTTGCACATTTTCTGATTGGCCTTACTTCATTCAACCAAGGTTCAGCCAATCCATGGGCAAGGATCCACCCAGGAACCTTAACATACAAGCTTTCAAGTGCAGAAGTCTTTCTGGTCTGCTCAGTGTCACTCTCTCACATGCTCATGTTGCCAGTAGTGTCAACTGCTACTGTGCTAGCATGTGCTTGGTTCCATGCTAGCCAGCCCTTGGTCCAGCCTGTGTCTGCCTTTGCTGCTGCCTCAGCCAATCCCCTGGCAAGTCTGTCATTGAGGAAAACAGTAGATGCATCTGTTGGGGAAAAAATGGTGTTGCTTGTTGGAGAGGGTTGTTCTTTAGTGGAAAGGAAATGGCATCTTTAAAGGGAAAATTAGTAGATTTCGGTGACCAGTTTTAGTCCCATACTAGAGAGAAACTGAGAATACAATATGGTAGCAAATAACCACTGCTAATGCAGTGACTGACACTCTTTCATGGAATGGTAACTTTAAAAAAAAAAACATTCTGGGAACTAGCTTCCTGACAGAGGTGCATAAAAGGAAAGAAAATGAGGCCCGGTTGAACTGCTCTGAAAGATCCAGAATTATATAAATACTGCTAGGTACTTAGAGGCCAGTTATCTGCCCTGCATCTATGGCAAAACCTTTTAGTGATTATGCTCTTACTGTGCAGATCTCATAGTACTTGATTCCCACTCTTCTCAAGTTTTGTTTGTGTTGAAGCTGAGAAGTTTAAATGTTGTACATTTGCTTTCACTTAGCCTTCTATTGCCGATCAGCTCTCCTGCAGCCTGCTGCCACTCCCACACCATTCTCTGTGCCCAAAAGTTACTTGATACTTTGCGCAATTAGAATGTAAGTTCTCCAAGATAAAGAACTGGGCAGTCTATGAGTTTACAAAATGCTGTGTTTGCCTATGGCACTAAATTTACAGTATTTGAGAGGGATTGTCTATGTCTCTCCATCTGTCTGTTCAAGAACTCCTTCTTGATGGTAAGAGCTAGGACCACCAAAGTTGGTATGCAGCTTCTTATCATTACTTAAAGCAAGGTCAGGGTTTGGTTGTGCCAGGAAAATGGGATGCAGCTGGAATGGGTTTGCTTCTCATAAAACTATGCAGAAAAGAGAGAGAATCACCAGACAGGTGAAAGGGGCTGTCTGGGGGCAACCCCCATCCAAGACAACCCCAACCCTGAGCCATCCACCCTCCCAGGCACCCTTTAGTGTGGGAAGGGGGGCTGAATTCTCCCCCCCCCCATTTGTAAGGGAATGTTGTTGGCTGTTCCCCTTCACTTGAAGCAAGGGGAAAGTACACAGTTTGCTGCATTCCTAACTCTTGCTGGGGAGTGCAGGGGCAGATGAACCTGGACCTGCCCCAGCCTGGGGACATGCACCCTTCCCCCAGTTGTGCCTGCAGGAGCTGCAGTGGCTATAGGGCAGTGTTTCTTAAACTGTGTTCTGCGGAGGCAGTCGGAGGTGTGCTGCGGAGAACAACAGAATTCAAAATGGCCGCCCTTAAAGGCTCAACAACTTTCCTCTGACCCCCTTTTTTTTTTTCCCTCAATAACTTCCCCCTGAACCTACCCCTCTGACCTTGGTGTTCCTCATTAAAAAAAAATTATTGTTTGGTGCGCCTTGGTCTTAAAAAGTTTAAGAAACACTGCTATAGGGAGTCACTTCTCATCAAGCCCCAAGCTGCTGTGGTGGGAAAGGTCTGGGATAATACTCTTTCCCCAGGGGAGCCTGCATACTGAGACCCTCATTCTCAGCTCCACCCCAGAGCAATGATTTAAATGAGGCATGTACGTTTTCATTTTATTTTCCAAAAACCAAAACATTAATTGAGTTAAGGACCAGAGCAACCCTGGGTAAATCTTCTGGTAAAAAAATTAACATAATATTGGGCTTAAAGTGTATGGGGTAAACCTTGTGCAAAGTTTTGCTCAGAGGCTTTCTGGGGCAAGGACTGACAGTAGCAGCTGTTCTTCTATGCCTATTTCAGTGGAAGGTAAGCCAATGCATTCATTAGCTATACATTTGTTCCTTACCAATTCCACCTCTACCCAAAACCCTACACCTCTATTTTGCCTGCGTGTTTTCATTAATGTTTTCTGTTCCTATGGAGGTATGTTGGCGATAAACCCATGTCACCAAGAAGAAAAAAGAAGCGAGGGAAGAAGAACCAAAACAAAATCAGTCAAACAAAAGCCTGAGGAGCATATTGATGGCGCTAGTAATTCCACCTATTGTTCGGCTTCTCTGACACGTCTCTTCATAAAATTCTATTTTCAGTTGTTTATCACTTGGCCAGACTTTAACTGTTTAGGCTGAGTTTTTTGCACTCTAGGAGTCTGCCTCAGGCTCATGATTTAATCTCAGTGAGCTGCTGCTATATGTATTTATCTCCCCAGGTAAGGGCGATTGCAGCTCCCATTGGCCATGGATTGCCGTTTCCAGCCAATGGGAGCTGTGTCCTGGTCTGCACCATTTTCCCCAGCTCCCATTGGCTGGGAACAGCAATCTGAGGCCAAAAGAGCTACAATCATCCATACTTGCAGAGGCGCAGATAAATATAGAGGCGACGGCCTGCCAGAGGCTAACCCTGGTGAACTGCCACCATTTTATTGGCCACCCCTATTGTAGGTGTTGGCAAGATGATTGTTTTTAAAACTAGTTTTAATTCTAGCATTGAATTTCAAAGTTGTTATATTTTTATGAATAATCCTTGAAGGAAACTGACCCTTCAAGTTCCACTGAATATTTTTCCTCTAAAGAAACTTTACTGTATGATATATATTGTATTGCTATTGTTACTCTGAGTTTACTCTCCTTAGGGACTCTTGGCCAGGTTAGTAATGCCCTTTGTTTTAGTTCAGGAAATCTGCTATTTCTTGATAAGCAATGTTGGCTTTCATGTTTAGTGCTGTATTTATGTGACCAAAAAAAGATTTCAAGCATGAAACTACTGAAAACAATACAAATGACTTAAAAGTAGAGAAGAAATCAGATGCAATTTTAAGTTGCGGCTTCCAGAAAGGCTAAAAATTGTGTAATTAAAAACATATATATAATTTAAATCTCATCAGCCAATTTCAGTCAGTTCCGCCCAAATCACACCATCAGTAATCAAGATGTAAATTAAAGATATGTGTTGCTCATCCATTTTTTTCGATATTCACTTTTTCAGTAGATTTGTGAGGGGACTAAAAAAATGTGACTCATAGAGGCTGGTTAACTTTTTTAAGTTAACCTTTAACTGCAACTAGCATGAAAATGTTAAACAGTTCTGATACCTTGATTAAGGAAACAATAGAAGCACATGGTGAAGAGCATTGCTATCCAGGAAAGTACTTAAGCATGTGCTTTAAATTTAGGTTGATAAAAGTCAGCATGTGCTTGAGAGCCCTTCCTGAAATGGGCTATTTTCCTGAACTGGGCCTGTATTTCTAGAGAAGAGTTATTTATGTTATTGTATTTATATGTTCAATCATATTCAGTGATGGATATTGGTGTCTTTAATTTAGATACTGACTACTGAAAATGTGGTTTGCAGGTTGTCTTCCCCAAATACATTCACTTATTTGTATGTCCAATGCCCTCAAAATGCTAAACTTCAATAAATTATTTTGTTGTTAAAACAGATCCAGTGCTTCCAATAGAAATGTATTAGGACTCAAAATAAAATATTACTTGACTTTCTGTAGAAACCCTGCCCTTTGCTCCAGCCAGTCACAAACTTTCCTGGCCTTTAACATCCTTTCTGATGGCTCACTAGCCTTTTCAAAGATGCATATCACATTTGAAATTCTTCTTCTGTTGTCACTCTTCTGACTTCAGAGAATTAAGTCTATTGTATCTTTGTAGATCAATAGTGAGAGAATACACTCCAGCTTCCTGGTTTGAAACATCTTGCTATCACTGCTCACTGTTGTATTGAAGATGGTGGAAGTGAAGTTAATGAGCATTTCCTTGAAAGCTGAGGTTGACTTGATGGGTCCAAGATTTCACCCCGTAAAGAACGTAGCCAAGCTATCATTGCTTCATTCTGAGATATAGGTGGCAGGAAGAAAGACTGACCTAGACAGTGTCATGTCCTGCTTCTTAATAGCCTGCATTACTTGGAAGTCCACCTGAGCTTGTCTCCATCCTTGATATCATTTTAGAAGCTTGCTCCTTCTTTAGGTTGCCTGACTTTTTACCACATTCCTAATTTGAGCTTGTCAGGCGTTCTTTCTGCACTAGCCTAGATATCTGAAAATGGAGGTGGAAAAAGTCTGAACGCTCTCTAAAGTCCATGGATGCCTACTGATTTCATTGTCTATATTGTAGCACCTTGGAGCAATTCGAGTTTGGTATACGTGGAGGTAATTTTGAAAGGAAACTATTCTAATAGAGCTGTATGCTGCAAACATGTTGCTAACTTGGACTTTGTTTTAGTTCATGATTGTACAGCTGGGCACCACACAATTACTTTGAATCCCAAAACACATGTTCAGAAATTACATAAAATGATGGTTTGTATTAAAAATACTGGTTTTAGTAATAAATTGTTCTGTGGAAAGAATGTTCTCAAATACAGTCACAGCCCAGTTTTTTTCTGTTTCCTTTCCTTGCTACAAACTACAGAGAAAAGACTGCTTAGGGGAAGGGAAGTTGTACGTCAAAATTGGAGTAACTGGGTGAAATGTAAGCTTCAGGGGTAGCAGAGTTAGTCTGTTACATGAAAAAAAACAACAAATGGCCTTGTAGCACTTTATAGACTAACAAAACATGTAGATGGTATCATGAGCTTTCATGAGCACAGCCCACTTCTTCAGATGACCAGAGTTATGTAGTGGCCTGTGATATACTGGTCAGAGTGGATGATCTAATGGATCCTTCTGGCCATACACTCTATGAATCTAAAGGATTCCATAGACTCTGAGGTAAAACTTGAGTGGAAAGGGTCATACAGTAAGCTCTGTATGGCTATGGGTTCCAAATTACATCCTAGTAGGGTTATATAATTGCTCACTTGATAAGGAAAAGGATTGAGATGGAGATCAAAGAAGCAGCTAACGCTAAATAAAACACTTACAATGGGTGACTGGTCAAACATGACAGCAGAATAAGGTTTAGAGAAGCAATTTCCTGACATCTCAAACAATTGCTTCTTGGAACACTTAGTGCTAGAAAACAGAGGAGGTGTTGCTATTCTCTGCTTAGTCCTAGCACACAGCACTTAGTTCAAATAATCATAGTTGAGCTACTAAATAAAAGTGCCTATGGTAATAACCAACTTCTACACTCTTGGAGGAAGAACCATACCCAAAAGTAGCACAAACAGACACAAAACTTTTAAAAGGAGGATTTCAAAGAAAATGAGGAAACAAACTGAAAGCTCTAGAAGTCAAAAGTGAGGAAATTAAACTCCTCAGATTGAATATGTGAACAATTTAAGCATTCTAGCACAGAGCTAGAGAAGGAAGGCAATAAGAAAAAGGAAGCAGAAGAGCAAGTAAAAAACTTTAAGGCTAAATGGTAAAGTTCAAAAAGTTGTTTGAGCTAAACAGGGATCTTTCAGCAAATGTCAGAAAACTGAATGCTATTAAAATCACTAGAAAGAAACTATGGTAGGTGAAAGGTAAAATGGAAAGTTGGAGGATTAAAAGGGAATTTGAAGAGAAATAAAAATAGTTTAAAGCAATTAAAGAGAACAAGGACTTTGCAGAAAAAGTAAATTATTTTTTTTTGTTTGCTTTCATCTTCACACAAAAGATGTTGGGGTAATAAAGATAAGGCACTATCAGAGATTGTAGTGACAAGAAAAGGTGTTGGAACAAACAGCTAAATTAAAGGACCACAATTTGTCAGGACTGGATGGGTTCTGAACAAATGAAATAGCTAAGCTGCTTACAAAAATTTGCTGTCTCTCATTAAATTCAGCTACTGCACTGAAGAACCAGAGAATCATACCTCTATTTAAAAGAGGAGATAAGAAGCACTATCATTCTAGTAGGTTAGATAGGAATGATTTTATTTTACAGAATTTGTGCTGGACTATTGGCCTCAACACAAAAACTGGTTGAAACAATAATTAAGATGAGAATTATAAATCATGCAAATGAGCATGATGTAATAGGGACAAATCAGCATGGCTTGTGCAAAATGAAGATAATCTCTCTTTCTCATTTACTAGAAACAGTTGTGTGTATAAATGAGAACCTACTGATATAACTGACTTGGATTTTGAAAAAAAATGCGCCAAAGTTGTTTAAAAACAACTAAGTAGTGGATGGGATAAAAGGAAAGTACATACAACCAGATTTCTATACTCATGCTGAACCCCAGTGGCTTTTATGGCTCTCTGTGTTATATAGCCCTCATCATCACAGTATCTTCAGTCAGTGGGTCAGAGCCTATGTGACAGAAAACAAAGCGTAGGGGAAATGTATCAATATGGAAACAGGTTTAACAATGGGATGTCTCAAAGTTTTGCATTAAATTGATGTTTAATTTATTTATCAATTATCTAGAAATCAAGGTGAGCAGGTAACCAGCAAAACTAGCAAAGTTATTTAGATTAATCAACACTAGAGAAGATTAAGAGCAAGTGTGGAGGTGCCTAACAAAGGTAGGTGAATTTCAGGGTTGACAAATGCAATGTAATGCACGCTGGAAGGAAACACTCAGGGCACGTCTACACAGCAGGGTTATTTTGAAATAACAAAGTGAGCATCTACACAGCAAGCCCACTATTTTGAAATAATGAGTGTCTTATTCCAAATTCGATAACCCTCATTTTACGAGGAATAGAGTGTGTGTAGATGGGGCAGATGGAGTTATTTTGAAATAAGTGGCCTCCAGGGCTTCCCACAGGTGCCCTGGTGGCCATTCTGTTTGCACTCATCAGAACTCTATAGTTCCCTTTCCCCTGCAGCCGTTAAAGCTGCAGCCACAGGGAAAAGGGTTCGTGGCATAACACAGGCCCTGCCAGCCCTGTGTGCCAATAGCAGCAAGCTATCCCTGCCTTCCCTGCTGCAATGACAGGACTGCAGCACACCTCCTGAACCCTCCATGGCTGCCAGCAGTGCTGCAGGCAGCTTCCAACACTCTTCCCGGGGGCAGAGAAAATGGGCCCCATCCTGGTTTGATGCAGAGATCCTGGATCTCATTGAGATCTGGGGAGAGGAGGAAAACCTCCAGGATCTCTGCACCAGAACTTGGAGTGCTGAGCTCTATGCCCAGATGGCCGACAGCCTGGGCCAGAGGGGTCACATACACACCCAGGAGCAGGTGCACATGAAGGTCAAGGAGCTCAGGCAGGTTTACACAAAGGTCAGGGAGCGCAGCTCCCGCTCAGGGGCGGCACCCCACACCTGCCCCTATTTTGACTCGCTCCCCCACATACTGGGAAGGGGGTCAGTCCCTCCCCCCACCAATTGTGGACTCTGTGCTGGAGACACCCATTGTCACCCTCCCAGAGGGCAGGCCTTGAGCTGATGATGATGATGAGGAGGAGGAGGCCCATAAAACCACCATGCCCTCCAGCCAGGAGCTCAGTCAGTTCCTGGAGCTGGTACCACCCGCCCAAGATGTCACCCAGGGATCGGATGAAGCTGGGGAAGGCCCATCAGGTGAGCTCTGTTACTTTCCCTAGACACACATGGGTGGTGGGTGGTGAGGGGCTGAATGCTCCTTGCTTAGCCTTCTTGGCCAGGCATCATGCAGCAGCTTGTGCACATGGGTGCACATGGAACACCGGTCCAGAGGCTGCCTCCAAGGACCTTTGTGCTCCCGCTTACAGGGTTTCTGGAGAGGCCTGCCTTACTCCCAACTCTATGATGGGACTAGGGTTGCCAGGTGTCTGCTATCCTACCGGACAGTCCGGTTTTTGGGCCCTCTGTTTGGTAAAAAAATCCAGAAAATACTGGACATGTGCAATGTCCGGTATTTCCTGGATTTCTGGCTGGGTGCCAGACGGAAGCCTGGTGGGGGCTGGGGGAGTGGCTGGGAGGCGGGGCGTGATTGGCGCTGGGAGCTGTGGCTGCGTCTGACACCTTGGGGAGGAGGAGAAGCCCTGTCCCTGCTCCTGAGCATGTGGTGGAACCGCAGCCGGACTCACTCGCGCTTCTCCGGACCATGTGCGGGACTGACAGCGCCTCGGGATCTGCACGTGCCCGGGTCAGTCCCCCCCCAACCCCCTGCTTCCCCCGACCCTTCCCGACCAGCTCCGCTGCCCCGACCCCCTCCCGGCCACACCTGCTTCCTGCCAGCCAGTTCTTCTCCTCCTGATCTCCCCTGGCCAGCTGCGCTGCCCCCGACCCCCCCCCCCCAATCTCCCCGGACCAGCTGCACTGCCTCGACCTCCCCCCATCTCCCTGGGCCACCATGCTGCCCCCAACCCCTCCCCCATCTCCCCAGGCCAGCCGCACTGCCCCCTCCCGCCCCCGTCCACCAGCCCCGCCCCGGCCCCTCCATTTCCCCCGCCCCTCCTCCCCCCAGCCCTGCCCCCCTCCCGGCCGGTCCCCCCACACCATCAAGTGTGTCCGGTATTTTTTCTAAACCTACCTGGTAACCCGAGGTGGGACACCCTCCCACCATAAACCACCACTTGGGAAGATGGGGTCAAGGACACACACACACAGCAGTGCTGCACACGGCACATGGTTGGGTCCACTCTCTTGGGGCAGCATGTGCTCCCGGGCCAGAGTGGTGAGGTGGCGGACACTGAGGGGAAGGAAGTGGAGGGGATCCCAGTAGCACCCTCCCCATTAAGTGGGTGTCTGCTGCTCACATGCACTTTCCCCCTCCACCTCCCCCTCTATCCTCCAGCAAGCAGGGATAGAAATCCTCTCCTGGTAGAATGCCACCACTGCCAGACCCGGTGTATGTGTGGCACAGAGGGAAGCCAAGCTGCCCCGTCGCCCCACTCCTACCCACAGGCTCCCAGCCTGGCCAGAACCTTCCCATGCCTGCTTGTCCCTGGGACGCAGGGGAAGCGAGGTTCCCCCCAGGGACATCTGTGCCCCTGCAGGAAAGGGCCTGCTGTGTAGGCCACAGATGGCCTTGCTCCAAGCACATCGCCTTCATCTGACCCGAGACCTTTTGGTGTTGGCTCAGAGATGAGGGCTAGGCTTCTGGCACCCTGTCTCCTGGGATGACTGCCATTCTATCTGTTTTTCGCAGCTGGACCAGCTCCCACAACACCTCCCATGCCAGCCTCCCGACCCCATGGGAGCCACCACCGCAGAGGAGCCTGTGAGGACCTTGAGCAGGAACACATGGCCTGCCTACGTGGCCGCCAACCCTCTCTGGACTGACAGAACCAGTGGTGGGAAGTAGACCAGGAGCTGCACTGCAACACCTGATGGGAGCTGGCCCAAAAGGCCCTACACAGGTGAACTGCATGATTGATGCTATAGAGCAGTTCCTGCTCCCACTCCTGCTCCAGCTTCTTCCTGTGCTTCTCTGGCTTCTCCCCCTAGCCAAGAGATGGTGGGACTACCCGAGGCAGGTGCCACTCTCAGCCCCATCCCTGAGCCTCTCCTGCCTCCTCCCCCTTCAACCTCCCTCCTCACCCCTCCCAGATTCTTTCCCCAGTCCCTCCCCAGTTACAATTACCCCAAATAAAATACACAGTTTATTCTTTGAAAACAAAAGGTCTGGTTTATTTTATTGGAAGGGGAGGAGGAGGAAGGGGGGAAAGGGAGGGCAGCTGGGCAGGGGAAGGGAGGGGTGGAGGAGGAAAGGCACAATGGGGCACTGCACAGGCCCCTTGTGGGGAGGCCCAGGGGAGAGTCTCACAGGTGTCCTTGTGTGAAACTGTCCCTAAGGGCCTCCTGGATGTGCACAGCCCCTGATGGGCCTGCCAGATGGCAGCCTTGAGCAGCTGTTGCAAGGCCCTGGCAAACCATTCGGCCTCTGCCCCCCACCCTGGCAGGAACATCTCCCCCTTGTTCTTACATTTATAGTGGAAGGCACAGTACGCCAACACCACTTGCGAGATCCAGCCGGGTGAGGAGGCAACGGAACATCCCTTTCAGACACCCAAAGGCGCCCGCCACCACTATGCAGGCCCTGCTGAGCCTGGCATTAAACCATGCCTTGGTGGGGTCCAGGTGTCCTGTATAGGGCTTCATCAGCCATAGGAGGAAGGGGTAGGCTGCACCCTCCCATGATGAACATCGGCATGTCCATGTTGCCAACCCGATGGTGCAGTCGGGGAAAAATGTGCTGGTGCACATCTTCTGGTACAGGCTGGAGTTCCTAAAGATGCGGGTGTCATGCTCTTTCCCCGATCATCTGACATTAATGTCCGTGAAGTGGCTGTGGTGGTCCACGATGGCCTTCAGGACCATGGAAAAGTACCCCTTCCAGTTAAGGTAGTTGGATGCCCGGTGGTTGGGGCCCAGATGGGAATGTGGGTGCTGTCAATGGCCCTCCCCCCACAGTTGGAGAAGCCCGTGGTGGCAAAGCAGGCCAAGAGGATGAGCCATTGCAGCAGGATGATGTTGATGGCCCTCACCATCTGGAGAGGGAGACAAACAGCAACTCACTGGGTTGCCAGAGCCCTCGGGAGTTCCCCTAACCCACCTCCCTTCCCCCTTACACCAGGACTAACCCCCAGCTTGCCCCATCCCCCGGCAGGGATTTGTGAAGGCGGGACTGAGAAAACTTCCCAGGGAGGGGGCTTCCACCACCACCACCTCTTCCCTAGGGAACCCCATTCCAGTAGTTCACCTCCCTCCCAAGAACATAGTAAGAGTGCAGGACCATGGCCCTGATGTTGGATGTCCCCACGTTGAACTGGTTCCTGATAGAGGGGTAGTTATCCAACATGAGATGGCGACCTGCTTCTGGAGGGGGGTGGCGGGTTGCATGTGGGTGTCCTGTCACCTGAGGGCAAGAGCGAGCCACTCACAGAGCTCCAGGAATGTGTCCTTCTGCATGCAGAAGTTCTGGAGCTACTGCTGGTCGTCCCACTACTCCATGATGATCCTGTCCCACCAGTGGGAATTGGTGTTCAGTCACCAGACGCGGCAGTGCACGGTGCCCAGGGGAGAGCGAGAGGGGCTGTGCTGCATGAGCGGCATGTGGAGAGAGGTGAGGATGTGCCCTGCAGGGAGCTTTGGGTCCAGATTCTGCAGTATCATGAGAGCAGCCTGCAAAAACTGCACCAGGAAGTGCATCATGAGGTCCAGGAGCTGGCGACTGCTTTCCAGCAGGTCTGGCTCCATGGCAGAAATGCTCTGGTGTCCTCAACAGCAGTGGAATGGGTTTGCTGTCCTTCAAGGAGGTAGGCAAAAGAGAGGAGGAGCCTGAGACACGGCTATACAGGGAGGTCCCTTTAAGCACCAGCCTCAGATAGCCTCAGGAAGGAGCTACAGGAAGTGACTGCTGTCCAGATGCCCTGCCCAAAGTGTTTCCGGGGGACTTTAAATGTGATTGAGGCTCAAAAGCATGTGGATGCTCTGTTTCAAAATAGCTCACTGCTATTTCAATTGGCATTTGCTGTGTAGGTGTGTTATTTTGAAATAAGCTATTTCGGAGTTTTTCTTCCAAAATAGCTTATTTCGAAATAAGCGTGCAGTGTAGATGTACTCTCAGATACACTGCTGTGCTCTAAACCATTCAGGAAAAAGACCTGGGCATTGCCATGGAGTGCTCAGTTGAAATGCCTGCTCATTTTGCAAAGTTAGTGTAAAAAGCAAATTAAAATTTAAGATGGACAAGAAGTGGATTAGAAAATATACTGAAACTATAATAATGCTACTACCTAATACTCTGTTTATTGCTGGTGAGTAGAGGGGCTAAAAAGGAGTCTGAAGAGCAAATAAAAATAGTTTAAAACAATCAAAGAGAATAAAGATTTTGCAGAAAAGGTAATTTTTTTTTTTGCTTTATTCGTCACACAAAAGATGTTGGGGAGATATCTACTGCTCTTTAATGAAGATAAGGCACTGTCAGAGATTAGAGTGACAAGAGAAGGTGTTGGAACAAATGGAGAAATAAGCATCATTACCACTGGTCCTGCAATTGACAGGTAACTATCTACTTTTGCTGTTATATATACTCCGGATTCTGTAATTTCCAAATCATCTGATGAAATATTTGTTAGTCTCTAAGGCTATGTCTAGACTGCAGGCTTCTTTAGGAAGAAACTTTTTTCAGAAGAGATCTTCCAAAAAACTTCTTCCGAGAGAGAGTGTCCACACTCAAAAGTGTGGAAAGATAGTGTCCATACTGACTGGATGCTATCTTGCATTTAAGCTGTGGACGGAGTGGCCACACATGCCTTTTTCCAAATGAGGTCTTTCGGGAAAAGGCTTCTTCCTTGTAGAAAGAGGATTACCAATGCCAGAAAAAACCCTTTGTTCTTTCAGAAGAATGTGATTGCAGTCTGGACGTGACTCAGGTTTTGTCGGAAAAATGGCCATTTTTCTGCCAAAACTCTGTAATGTAGACATACCCTAATTTGCCACAGGATTGCTCGTTGTTTTTAAAGTAACAGAGTAACACAGCTACCCCTCTGAGAACTCTCCCCAAAAAGAATTTACCGATGGAAATTATGTTAAGGCTATAAACAAAGAGAAACTGAAAACAAGGGGTCTATTTAGTTTAAAACAATGAATCAAAGAAAATACCATAAAGAACATGAGTACTACAACCAAAAAAACCCAAAACAAAACAAAAACAGTAGAGTCCATGACTTGACCCTTCTTGTAGTACTGGAAAAAATGGTTATCTTCAGTAAAATGAAAGACAAAAAATTAAAATCAATTAAAGGAAATCCTTTTTTATACATAATGTATCATTAACTTGTGGAACTCATGGCCCCAAGATATCGATGCCAAGAACATAATATGTTTTTTTTAAATCAACCATTTAAATGGGTAAGGTGAATATCCAATTACAATAGATAGTATTTTTTTTTAAGTTTCAGGACATAATCCAACTGCTCATTGATGGAGATTAGAAAGACGCTTCCCTATGGGAAGGTTCTCTCATATTTGCAGTGTGTAGTACCTTCAGAATTGTGTGGATTGGTCACTGTCAAAGAAAGAATACTAAATACATCAGGGGTGAGCAAATACTGGCCTGCTGGCCAGATCCAGTCTGCCAGGATTAGCCCCGGGCAGGCCCCCACCACTATATTTGCCTGTACTTCAGCAGGTATAGGCGATTGCAGTTCATGTTGTCTGTGGATTGCCATTTCCAGCCAATGGGAGCAGCGGGAAGCAGTGTCCCAGTCTGCACTGCTTCCAGCCACTCCCACTGGCCAGGAATGGTGATCTGCAGCCAGCGGGAGCTGCGATTACCTGTACCTGCGGAGGCGCAGGTAAATATAGTGGTAGCCCTGGCCAACCACTGCCATTTTATTGCCCACTTCTCAACTATTTTAGGACCACTGATATGATCTAGTGTTTTAATTCTCGTTTCTATCTTCCTAATTTGCATTTCAAAAGTGAAAATTTCGCCTTTCACTCATGTCAAGAAGAGGACCTATTATAAATATTATAGAAAAGTGGTGTAAAGGTATGATTAACAGCCATGTTGGTGAGAGGCTAATCTTTATTTCCTGATGTCAGTCATGAGAACTGCATTAAAAATTTGTCATGCAGCAGGGATCTGTATCCACTGATTTTAGTGGTTGCTATTACAGTGGATTTTGTGTGAACAGAATAGGTTAGAGATTTCTCTGCACGTTCCCTTTCCCAAAATAGCTATTCCGCACCTTTTGAACAAGCCCATTATTTTGAAATATAACGGACTCACTATTCCAACATCCCTGTAAGCCTCGTTTACAACGATTAAGGGATGTTTCAGAATAGCAGTTTATTTCAAAATTTGGCGCTGTGTAGACAGCACCAAATTACGAAATAAGCTATTTTGAAATTAACTCGAAATAAGCTATGCAATTTGCGTAGCTCAAATTGTGTACAGCCTGTCCCCAAGTTACGAACGCGTTACGGACCAAACACTTGGCTGTAACTCGGAACCCATTGAGTTACATTGCGACCGCGCTGTTTGTAAGTGCGGGTCACGTTTGTAACTCGGAGCCCGCATTTATGACCGCTTTGGTTGTAAGTGCGGATGGTCGTAAGTCGAGGTGGCCATAAGTTGGGGACCGGCTGTAGCTTATTTTGAGCTAAGGGTGCAGTGTAGACACACCCAAAGGGATATTTTGCCAGTTTTTGGCCTGTTATATTTTCTCTTCCTTATGCTGCATTTCCTAGGAGGAAGATTGTCATTTTGTATTGAATTGGTTAGACTTTAGCATGCATTCTTGTTTTTCTCTGTTGCATCATAAATGTTTTTTCAAGACCAATTGCTTGATACCAGTCTGTGTTATGCTGTGCCACATTGGAATGGGTCTTCTATTGCTCAGGGCCTCAAGAACAGACAGTCACACATATTTGTGTTCTGAAAATTTGAAGACATGTGGTGATATTTTAAGAATATGCTCATAGAATATTAATCAAACGGCATACTTTCCAGTGCTGCTGCCCAGAGCTGTTCCTCATTCTCTATTACGTGACATGACTGTTCTGAATGTGTTCCCTCCCCCCAATTGCTGCTTCTGCTTGCAATCTGTACATAGAATCCTAATTTTCTTAGGGGAGTAACTGTCCCACATCCCGTGTTGTATATGGAAAGTACAGTGAAACTTACCCGCACCTAGAAAGAGAGATTTTCACAGGTCAAACCACACACTGTTTTTATAACAAATGATAGGGACAATGTTTTGTTCTTCTGTAGTATCTTCCAAGAGAACGTCAAAGCACTTTAGAAACACTCATAACTCAAAATGACCCATTGAGATAATTATTTATGACTTTTGTTTTTACAAAGGGGGGGGGGCTGAGCTACACAATGTCTTGCCCCATGTCACACAGCAAGTTTGTGACACAGCCAGGAATAAACCCCTTATCTCTTGCCTCCCAGAACTGGGCTTTTGACACAAGATGGTGTCAGTTTTGACTTTTTCCCAAAGATCAAGTTTAATATCTGCCCAGTCTTCCTCCAGGGAACTACTGATCCTGGGGAAGCGACTGGAGGTGGTGACAGGTCTCTCGCGGCCCGCATGGCAGCACATACACACCCGCCCCCCCCCCCCAGACAAATCCGGGTTTATCAAAGTCAATTCCCAGCTGCCCATCCGCTGGGGGAAGGGGCCTCCGGGAAAGGCTGTAAACGGGACCCCCTTTGGGTTCGCAGCCAGGTAAACATGTGGGACGGATGCGGATTTAGCCGACAAAGCGACCTCCAGACCGGCAGAGAAGAGGAAAAGCCTGGCTGGGAGGTGCCCGAGTGCTTGAAAGCCTGCAAAGGGGTCTGCCCCCGCCCCGGCTCCCCCCTTTCCATCACACCGCCGGGGAGTGCACGGAGCCGGCACGCAGCTTGGTGGCACCAGACACCTCCCTTTCCCCCTCGGTGACTCCGATCCCGGCCCCGCGGCTCCTGCTCCGCCTCCAGCTCCGCAGTTTGCCGCTCTCCGCAGCCCCCGCTGTTTCCAGGCGGCAGCGGAGCGGAGCCGATCCCGGAGCTGGGCTGAGGGTGGCCGGGCGAGGTGCGCCGCTCGCTGGGGCGGAGTGAGCGCGGCTCCAGGTCCCGGCGCCCCCGAGCCCGCCAGGGGCTGCCCAGAAGTTTGCGAGGCGCGCGGGGAAGTTGGCTCGCGGGGGGCTGCGCGCCGCGGTCCGGGGCGGGAGGGTCCCCCCGGCGGGTCTCTGCGGCAGCATGGCGGGGGGGGCAGGTCGGGAGGAGGCCGCCCGGCCGGCTCGCTGCTCCGCCGGCGGCCGGAGCCCCCGCTTCCCCTGGCCCCGGAGTAGGGGCAGCGCTTTCCAGCGGCCCCTCTGGCTCGTCTACATGGCGCTTTGCTGGCGGCTCGGCGCGGCCGAGGCGGAGTTTTCCATCTTGGAGGAAGCGCAAGTTTTAGCAACTCAGATGAAGAAACTTGCCACGGAGGAGCTGGGGGTCGTCACGATGCAGGTACCGCTCCCCGGCGCCCTCCGCTTCCCTGCCTCGCTCCTTTCCTCCCCCGCTGCCCCCTTCCCCTCTCCGCCTTCCCCTTCTCTTTCGCTGCCTCTCCGCTCACCCTTCATCCTGCTTTGCTTCCTCCTTCTCCTTGGCTCCTTTCGCTCCCGCCTGCCCGCGCCCCAGTCCCCTTTTCTCGCTGCAAACTTCTCCCCCCCCCAACCACACACCGGTCGCCTTTCTACCCTGGCTTCTGCCCCGGTTTGCAGGGAGCTGGGGCTGTGGTGTGGAGTCCCTGCCCCAAGCCCGGCGCAGAGACGCAAGCTCTTGGTGGCCGCAGTTCCCCCACCATGCACCTTTGCCTGACACACTCAGCGACCCCTCCCTGGCCAGTAGGGGTTGTTTTTTGTTGCCATTTGCTGATCAATAAACTTGTGGTTTAGTGCATCGTTGTAAAGTCTTGAAACATGACTCCCTGCGTCAAGGCTGTTGCCTCGTGGGGCAGGGATATTTTGCATTTTTATGGAGGTCTAGGAGCTGGCTATTTTCATACTTTTGTCTCTTCAGTGACAAGGACCAGTTTCCTTTGTGAGGCAGAGGAAAGCTTAAGCCTTCATAAATCTATTAGATTCATTTGATTTATTGTTTTTAAACTTAAAAATACTTCCTCCTTGGAATTTGTTTTTTGTTTATATCCATATTATTCCCGAAAACTAACCAACCTGTATAATACAGTCTCAGCTCGTAAATGAAGACTATTGGAACCTTTATTAAAAAAATTAAAATGAGGTTTGGAATTGTAAACTTTAGGTTTATTTATACTTCCAGCTGTAATTGAAGGTGGATATTTTTAGACTTTTTTAAGTACAGCAATATTTACAGCTGAATTAAAGTAGTGACTTGTTTTGAACAAGGTCCCAGAGGTCTGCATACAATTTTAGTTTTTTTTCATCTCTGAATATCATTCTGTTGTCAATAAGTCCCAAAATGTAGTTTCTTCATGAAAGGAGAATTTTTTTATATGTGGAATTTATATACATGTTATAGATACAGGATGTTGGGATAGGGAGACAGTTCTTCCTGAAGGTAATATGCAATTTGACACATTTATTATAATCTTTGTGCATCTCATTTCCTGATACTGTAATTTGTTTCAGTTCGAAGAGGAAGGAGATTATTAGGAATTATTTGCATCCCCTGCCTTAGTGAGTGCATATTAATTATAGTAAAACTGCTGTGATTTCTGTAATTACTAATTGGAATTGCATGGGATGCTAGTATAGTAGCTGTGTTGCAACTATCAACTACAACATGTGCACACACACAGAGAAAGTGAAATCAGATCCCAGATGCATTGCAATCCAAGGTATGGGCAGTACCAAATACAGTTTCAAAAGCCTCAGAAATTGAGGAGGTTTCAGAGGAGTAGCCGCGTTAGTCTGTAACTGAAAAAAAAATTAAAAAATAACTAATAGTCTTTCAGCACCTTAGAGACTAACAAACAAATGTAGGTGGTGTCATGAGTTTTCATGGGCACAGAGAAGACATTTGAAGAAGTGGGTTGTGCCCACGAAAGCTCATGACACCACCTACATTTGTTTGTTAGTCTCTAAGGTGCTTCAAGACTGTTATTTTTTAAATTGAGGAGGTGACACTTTTATGCAGTCAGCAGGGGTGTCTCCCCAAATGGCCCTTTATCTTCTCCAGACTGGCTTCATTCTCCTACCTTTGAAAAATCATTGTGTTGGCTCATGTGCTAGGGTTGGGGCTTTATCCAGGAAAAGACAGAGCTGCTGTCTTGTCCTTTATATTAAGATGACATAAATGACTTCACTTAACAAGGTAGATAGAAGAAAATTATCGATACAGAAAAAATGAAGGAAAACACTTTTTCTGTGTAGGGATCTACAGGCATGCTTTTCCCCTTGAAAATTATGTATATAACCCTATAAATGGTGAATCTTCTGGTTAATGGAAATTAAAGGAACATGATTGTCTTTCTCAACTTATTTCTCCAGTGGAAAAAAACCTGCTTGACAAGTGCTAGAAGCTTCAACATGTCTCATCTATGGTTTGTTTTTAAGGTTTTTTTTTTTTTTTTTTTTTTTTAGGCAGCTCACATAGCATGTATATGCAAATTTGTCTTCCATAATGACATTTCATTGTGTTGTAGATAGGCATAAAATGTACCAAGTTCCTCCACAAGAATTGTAGCCAGTTGTGGAATTGGCTTAGGAACTAAGCTTGATGCCAGTGAATAGGTATAACAATACTAAATGCTGTGCATTTATTGTTACTTGAATTGTGTGAGGCCAAAGGCAATTAATACAGTGGAGCTAATAGTTCACAGAATTAGCTTTATATTCTTTGAATATTTTGCCCATTTTAAGTCCCATCAAACTAATTTGAACTCTCCCCACTACCTCCATATATTGCTACAGCTGTTTCAGATTAAAAATTGATTGAAAACAAGCCTCCTATGATTTTAGAAGCTTCTCTGATGATCTGTTCCTTCAGCTGAACAATTTTTTAATAAAATTTTAACTCTTTAAATTTAAGCATTTAGTTCTGAAAAAGGGCTGCATGAAATTAACACAGAATTATTTATCTTTGCTGTTTATGTAGCACTGTTAGTGTACAGTGGGCTTGTACAGTAGGAGAGCTGCGCCTGTCAGTGGGTTTCCATGTTCGACAGAGCTGTCAGACGGTGGATTGTTGTTCTAAACTGTTCTGTATTGCAACATGTAATCAAGTGGTCCTTACAACTGGAAGGCATTCAGGAACAAATAAGGTTTAACCAAGATGGTTAGGGAAGCAATTCCATGCTCTGGGTGCTCCTACATCTCTGCAGTGCCAGTCCTTTGGGGATACATCACAGGATAATTGCCTTCTATTCACTCTCTCTGAAGCATCTGGCACTGGCCACTGTTGGCAGACAGGATACTGGACTAGATGGAGTATGGCCGTTCTTATGTTCTTGTAGGGTTTTGGAAAAAAGAGTGAGGGAGCTCTGTATACCTTGTTGAGAGAAGGGATGTAACAGGACAGTGAATGATTACACGCAACTCCTGCCCTGCTTGTAGGGAGCTGGCTGCCACCCGGCACTACTGGCTCTGTATCAGAGTTTAAAACCTAGCTCCCAGCATGCACCACCTCTTCTGATAGAGGTAGCAGCATGGGGCAGAATGCGGGAGCCAGCTGCCACCCCATGTTGCGAGTATGTGTAATCGTGTAACTGCTGAAATTTTCAGCATTTACGTGGTTACCCAGTTACCCACTTTTTAACATTCCTAACTGAAAGACTGCTCTAAGCAGAGAGGGTGGCATGGAAGAACACCCACAAGTGGTAGTGAGTGAAGGAAACAAAGGAAGTGGCTAGGATTAACTCTTGGGCACTTTGAAGAGAGTAATACGGAATGTAAGAAGGGATGAGGACTGAGTTGTGGAGATTCTGGAAAGTAAAGAGGGGAAATTGGTGTAGACACCTAGCTATGATTTTGGGCAGTAGCATTCAGCATAGACTAGAATGTTGAGAGGAGCAGAAGCTTGTATTGCCTAAGGCATGAAACAAATAGGCCATAGTGTCTTATCTGGTCAATTGGGATGGAAAAAATGAGATAATTTTTTATTCTTTGAGAGAGGGAGCATACATCAAAATAGCAGGATTTGACTAGAGCTCAAAAGGCATCAGTGGTGACGCCAAGATCATGAATTTTGGTGATGGGAAGGATAGAGATGGGAGGCATAGGGCAAGAGCGCTTTGAAGGAACAATAAGCTTAGTGGCTGCATTGAGTCTGAGGTGGCAATGAAATATCCAATGAATGTCAGGCTGCAGTGTCAGCGAGGCAGGTGGAAATGCGTAAATAGACAGAAGGAGAGAGGTTGATTTGGTGTATATGAATCTGTGAGAAAGAGTCAGAAGAGGAGAAAATTCAAGGTGGACCACCAAAAGAGAAAGGGAGGGAGGATGAGGTGGAGCCTCCAGAGGAAACATTAAAGGAGCATCTGGAGAGGTAAGAGAGGAACCAGAAGAATGCTGAGCCTTACAAGCTCGTGAAAAGGGAGGTTGTATATAAAAGTCATAGGGTTGGAGATATGGCAAGCATAATAAACAAAATCTGTCTCCTTTATGCTATGTCTACTTCCTCTAAGACATTTTCTTCATAATAGTGCTGTAATAATTGTACCTCGCATGTTGATAGAAAGACTCATTGCTTTTATGGGCTTATATTGAAACTCTGTGATATAACATACTTCCTTTTTATAGCTTATTTTCTAAAACCAGCAAAATCCTACAGGAATGAATGGGATGCATAGTAAGAATAATATAGATACTGCATGGAAAAGCAAGGATGATAGTATGACAGCACCATTCTAACAATTGTCTTTGAGCTAGTACAACTGGATCTTATTTGTAGACGGCTAGCTGACAGGTATCAATGCAGAAGCTGATTTTTTTTTACTAAGTTTTTAAACATAGGTCTATTGCTGTAAGCGTGTTACTTTCATGTTGATTTTAAATTAGAACAATATACCATACACTATATTCCAAATAAAGATACTTGTGCATAAGAATAACATGGCTGTGTGATCTCTTGTGTGAGGAACAGCATTCTGTGGACAGGTGGGGCAGCAGTTTTACCTTTATTATTGAATACATATGTGCCTCCATTATAAATGCAATTTGTGGACTAATGTCTCACAAGTATTATAGAGTAATATGTTTACTTTAAGCCTTTGACAAGACTCTGGGCCAGCTCTCCGCTGATGTCATAGTATCTAGTTCTACCATAGCCATGTCCATTGGTTGATCTCAAAGTGCTTTACAAAGCAGGGTCAACGTTTAACCTGTTGTAAATAGTCAGTTTAACTGTTTCACCTGTGCAGTCTGTTTCTCTTGTTGCTTGCCCAGGAAGAGGGGAAAAAAACTTTCAAAGAAATAAAAACAATGAGGAGTCTTGTGATGCTTTAAAGACTAATACATTTATTAGGGCATAAGCTTTTGTGGGCTTTGTTAGTCTTTCAGGTGCCACAAGACTCCTCGTTTTAGCTAAAACAAACACGGCTACCTCTCTGAAACTTCAAAATAATGTGATTGTAAACCCACAGTGGGATTCTGGGGCAAGCATAGTAACTGAACTGACAATTGACTTAAAAAAGCCTCAAACCAGTCGCTAGACTTCAGATTGACAAAATCCCTCTGACTTTATTGTGAAATTTTGTTTTGGCAATTATTCTTTCATATGGCTGGTGTTGAGTATCCACTACAATATGTTTTGGCAATGATTAGTATTCTGAAAACACCTGATGCATAAACTGTTGATTTAAAGTTTATGTTTGTGTACTCCAAGTGGTTTTAAAAGGCAACCATATTACTTTGCATTATATGGTAGCCCAAACGTTTAATGGACTAGCTTCATGTCAGAAGCCACAAAAGACAGAACTTTGCTGAATGAACAGTTTAATGGGTATTCTCTTGAGTGGTCTATTCACTTGGCACTCATTTAAAAATTCCAGCCTCTATTACACTAAAATAACAACCAAGCTGCAGATTTTGCTCTGACCCAATCTGAACAGAGTACATTTGCGCATTACCAGGGCTTGACGAACCATGGCAAGATCTACTCGCCAGCCCTGCACCGCGTATGCGCCAGACCGGCACTGCGCATGCGCGCAGCGCCGGTGAACGGGGCGACCGGTGAAATCTACTCACCACAGGCGAGTAGATATAGCGATTTGTTGAGCCCTGTGAATAACTATGTAACAAGTAACTAGTTCTGTTACTTGGCTAATCCCAGATTTGTTTTCTTGCCTCCATTGTAATGGCAGTGTAGATTGCCAGTTGAAAAACTTCAGAAATTTTGACTGGAAAAACAGGACATAATTCTTGTGAAAATACTGACCATTTTTCAACAAGCACAGGACCTAAGACCTTCTGAGTTATAATATTTACTTCTTCAGTGTTGGGATGTAAGCGGCTAGTCGACTATCTGATAAACATAAGCTTATTGGACAATTAAGTAGTGACTCAACTAGTTGCTCCCCCCGCCCCCCAGCTGTGTAGAGGAAAAACTATTGCAGTTTTGTGTAAGAGAGTTTTAAGAAAACTTTATAAAACCCATGTAGGCCCATTAGGATCTAGAATATTTTGACAACTTTCTCATATTGATTCTTGATGTTTATTGTGCTAGAAGAGTACAGTTCTCCTTTTCTCTTACCTTTCCACCCCCAATTTCCAAACATGGGAGCATAGTTGGAGAAAAATGCTTTTCTGACTGCTAAAATGGCAGTCCTATTCCAAAGACACATAACTTTACATTTTTCTATGTGCTTAATTACAGCGTTCTGGTTTCTGATTAACAATGTTAATACTTGCTCAGATGCTATAATAACAGGCATAACACAAAAACCTATGGTATAGTGGGGATAATCAATTGGTTTTTTGTCAAGGTCCAAATTTCTTGTCAATGTATAGCCAAGGTCCAGACTCCAGGGCAGGCTCAGGCAAATTACGGCCCGCCAAGCCACCAGATCCAGCCCGTGGACCCAGTGGGGAGCCTCAGGCAGGCTTCCCAGCTTGCCCCGCAGTCCTGCGCGCCATGCAGAAACTCAGCTGCAGGGCTTCGTTTCTGTTTTAAAACCGGAAGGGAGCGGGGGAAGTTTTAGGAGCCGCCCTGCCCCTAGCACATTCCCATTGGCCAGTTTCTGGCAGACCTCAGCCAATGCGAGCTTCCTATTGGAGTAACAGGCAGCCAAGAAGAACCACGCCCCCTCTCTTTGGCTCAATTATTCATGAAGCACATGGCCAGGCAGGCTGGCTGGGAAACATTTTAAGCTCTGCAGGCAGGCAGGCAGGCTAATTTGGCAGCTGGCAAGTAAATCTCTTGGCCACAGCCTGCCAGCCATTTCCTGCCCCAGCTCTCTGCCCCCCGTCTCCCTCTTACACCCATACCCACTCCCAGATCTGGTATCCCAATCTCCTGCCCCAGATCACAATCCCCTCATACCCTAGGTCACATCTCAAATACCTGCACTCCATTCCCCTGCCCTAGGTCACAACCACCTCCTTCACCCAAGCTCTTTCCCAGACTCTATTCTCCTTCCTGCACCCCAATCCTTTACCACAAGCTCCCTTCTGTACCCAACTTCCATCCCAGACTCTGCACCTCTTCCATTCATATCATGGAAGAGTGCGGCCCTCGACCACTTTCCAAAATCTTGGAGTGGCTCCCTGTAAAAAATTATTGCCCACCCCCGCTCCAGGGGAAAGAACCATCTCCCTAGTAACAATGATGACAATAACACCTAAATGAAAAGATTTTGGGGTCCATTCTAAAGCATCTGGCAGTTTAGATTTGGCCCTGACTGGCCTATTGATGGCCCTGAACTATGCAGACTCTTCTAGCTTGACTGGGAAACTGTTATATGAATAGTATGTTTGGTCATATAATGCTTTTTAGGGCTGTCAATTGACCTGTGTTAGCGCCTGCGATTAATGCAGGACAGGATTAATGCATTAATTTTTTTAACGTGTTAATTGCAGGCGTTAATGCTGCACTGCCCCTTTGAAGTGCCGCTCTGGCACTTCAAAGGGGCAGCGCAAGCGGAGCCGCGGATCAGCTGGAGTGCCCAGCTGACCCCTGGCTCTGCATTGCAAAGCCCCTTTGAAGTGCTGCTCTGGTGCTTCAAAGGGGCTTTGCAACAGCGGAGCCCGGGATCGGCTGGAGTCCCCAGCTGATCCCAGGCTCCTAATGCGCTGCTCCTTGGAAATGGGGGACCTGGGCTGGATGCGGCAGGGGAAGGAAAGGGGCCAGGGCTTGTACGGCGGAGGATGGGAGAGAGAAGGGGTCTGGTTTGGCGGTAGGGAAGAAGAGGCCCGACTGGCTCAGCTGCAGCCCCGCCCTCCTTGGTGTCTGGGGTGGGGGACTGGGGTGGAGAGTCAGGGTTGCCTACCTCTCTGCGAGGTAACTGTCCAATGTTGGTGTTGCAGGTGACACATCAGAATTAGATCTATGTTCTTTTTCTGTCCCCAGCATAAATTTCTGTGTGACCTTGGGCAAATCTGTTTCCCATCTTTAAAATGGGCATACGAATATTTCCCTACTTCTCACAAATGTCACATTCATTAATGGATTTATTTTGTAAGGTGCTCAGATACTAGGGTGATTAGTGCCATGGAAAAACTGTAAACCAGAGGTGTGGAATCATTTTTGGGTTGGAGGCCACACACAAGTGAAAACCAAAACAGCAACAACAAAAACACCCACACCATACTGACATGACTCCTGACTGAGAAGGAGAAAGATACTCCCCACGTTCCCCTCGGACACTGGAGTGTAGGGAGGCCCAGTAGATTTTGTGTGCTCCAGCCCAGAGTGGGGCAACAGTGGGGCTGGAGTGCCCATGCAGGCTCCCCAATGCTGGAGGAGCCATGAGCCGCGGGGCTGGATCCAGGCATTCTGAGGGCTGCATACAGGCCTGAAGTTCCTCACCCCGGCTGTAAACCATCAATCATTATCATGATTTTAAATCAAGATCTCTAGTTTTGCTAAATAAGGACACTTATCTAATTAAACTTGAAATGGTTGAAAGCTACTTGAGAGACAGAAACAAAATAAAAATTAAAAAGTGTAGGCCAATAAATAGTTTATGAACTACTGTTTTTTTCTTTTTCAATAGTATACATTTTAGTAATTGTGAAGTGGAAGCCAGTGGAGTAAAATCTCATCTGTTTTACATGATTATGTCTTGGTTTGCATCCAATCATAACAATCTTTCTAAAGGCTCTGTGAAAGCCCAAGACTGCAGCAGTTTTTCATCCTGTTCCATTTGGACTTTTTTGCATGAAACATTTCAAAAAGATATAGTGAAGTCCTGGCGGAAGGGCAGTTAAAATAGTCCAGCTTAGGAGAATGAATCTGAATTTTTAATTAGGCTTTGAGTTGTTTCTTCAAAGTCTAGAGACATCATTAGTGATGTAAGTCTTGTTGCATTAGTGGAGATTGACATTTCACTTCAAACACAGAGAACGCAGCTGTCCTGTGCAGATAAAAGTTGCCAAATGTGGTGCAGCAAGGTGGATTGCTAGATAATTAGCTGTCCCACTTTACTGCTGTGTTGAAGAGCCCTGCCAGTCATGGGAGGGAGAAAGGGGGAATTATTAATGGGAGAAAATCCAAATGTGTCATAAAGCAATTTGGAATCTCTCAGCTGTGGCACCGCTGATAAGACATATGTTAAGGAAATGCACAAAGTACAGTACATGTTAGCCAATTCTTTTTTCTTAGCTTCACTCAGCAAAGCAGAAATGGCAAAAGCCTGATGATCCCTACGGTATAACAAAGTAGTTGGAATGGTTCAGTCAGTCTGACCTTGGCACTGGTTGCAAAGAAATTAACATTTATATTTTACATGTCAATTTAAAAAATCTGCAATTTATGAGCAATTCAGAATAGAAAGGAATTACTACAAAAATGTAAACTGCCCGAGTACATTTGGAGACAAGATAAGTGTTTTGGTGTCAACATAATTTAAAAAACAATCTGAGTTTACCAAATATCAAAATGTTGTACACAGAGAAATAATGTAATAACTGCAGGATGTTATGTGTTTGCATGCATCTTTTGCATAATGTACCAGTTCATTTTCACACACATACTGTGTGCACCCCTTAAAATTAAGGGGAGCTTTGCCATTGATTTCAGTGATCATAGTGTCAAGGCTATATAAATAAATATGTTTTAAAACTCAAACCTTTGGCTTCTTTTATATGTCTTTCTGAACATAATAAATAATACCATAAAAACTTGACCTTTAATACCTTCTTTTAATGTATCCAAAATTCTTACCCTGTGGGTATCAACTAATAGCTGTTGTACCTTCTGATGTATTACACCATTCCAGTGCTTAATAGTCATAAAAAAATCATAGTATGCAGTTAAGGACAGCCTTGAAAAGGAAAACGTTTAGGGCTAGAGCCACAAAAGCAAAATCAGGCCTTGCTGGGATTCAGAAAGCCCTTGCTCAGCTGCAGCCAAAAAACCCCAAGATGTGTAAACTCACTCAGGGCATAGATTTTTCTGTAGAAGTTCCCTCTGCATCTACATTTCTGTCTCAGAATGTGCATCCTGGAAATCCACACCAGCCATCCAGAGCCTCTGAGCCATGCACAAATGGGGGTTCATTCCTTGGTCTAACTTACCTGTAGGGTTGCCAGTGTCCGTTTCAACCGGACAGTCCGGTTTTTGGGCCTTCTGTTCAGTAAAAAAAATTCAGAAAATACTGGACATGTGCAATGTCCGGTATTTTCTGGTTTTCCGGCTGGGCACCCAACGGAAGCCTGGCGGGGGCAGGGGGAGTGACTGGGAGGCAGGGCATGATCGGCGCTGGGAGCCTCTGGTTGCATCTGACGTAGGAGTGACGCCTTGGGGAGGAGGAGAAGCCCTGTCCGTGCTCCTGAGCGCTGTTCAAGCACGTTGTGGAGCCATAGCCGGACTCGTTCGTGCTTCGCCGGCACTGTGCACAGGACAGGCAGCGTCCTGGGATCCCCAGCCAATTCTCTCCCCCCCGCTCCCCTTCCGGCCAGCCCCACTCCCCCCGACCCCTCCTGACCAACCCTGCTTCCTGCCAGCTGGTTCTCCTCCTCCTGTCTCCCCCGGCCAGCCCTGCTCCCCCCGACACGCTGCCCCAATCTCCCCCAGCGAGCCCCGCTGCCCTAGACCCTCCCCCCCCGACTAGCCCTGCTTCCTGCTGGCCACCCCCCACCCCCCGATCTCCCCCGGTCAGCCCTGCTGCCCATGACCCACCCCCGCCAGCCCTGCTTCCCGTCCCTCCCCCTTCCTGACCAGCCCTGTTCCCCTCCTGGCTGGTCCCTTTCCCCCCATATCAAGTGTGTCCCGTATTTTTTCTGAAGCTACCTGGTAACCCTACTTGCCTGCCATTCCAATCCAGTAGGCATGTGTTGCATGTGCTTACCAGACTGGGCCACAATAGATTTTACACAAAATGGCCTCTGGAGCAGGAGGAGGGCCTCTCTTCTAATTTTTAGCCTAGCAGGTAGGGTACTCACGTGGGACTCCATGTTCAAGTCCCTTCTCATCAGGTGAGCGGGAATCAGCTACCTCTCTGGTGTGTGCACTAGCCACTATGTTATAAGAAGTTTTCATGTGGCGTTTCCTCACTCTCTCTCCTGTTGAAGTTATTCCACTGTGAAGGAATCTGTGAGCTGAGAGAGTGAAGCATGACAATGACTCTGTAGCATTGTGTTTAGAGCACTCCCTTGGATGTGAAGAAGACCCAGGATCCAGTCCCCCTGATTTTTAATTATCTATCCACAATGGAACAGTTTTAAGAGGAGAGACCAAGCAGACCCTACCTCAGAACATCCTGTGGCTGGAGCACTCACCTGAGAGGTGATAGGTCCCTGGTCAAGTCCTTTCTGCCCCTGATGTCTAGGGAGGGGGACTTGAGCTACGGGTGTTATATGTTCCTGATGGAGTACCCAGACTAATACGTTTAAAGTTATGAGGGAGGTCTGAGGTCCTTTGAAAAAAACAATGTAGGCATCTAACAGCAAGAGAGAGTTTGCAGTTGAGCACAGGGGGAGGTACCTGTTTGCAGCCTGGACTTAGGTGCTTAACTCTGGAAGAGGGATGGGTCTTAGGACATACCTCTTTCCTCTGAATTTCCCAGTGGCTAGCGTGGGCAGGGTTTTTGTGAATCTCATATTGAGGTGCCTCTCCCCATTCATTGTACAAGGATGAATCCCTTTGATTTTTTTTAGATGCCTAAAAGTTAGGTATGGTGACACTCAGCGTTTCTGTGCCTTTTTTTCTTTATTAATCTAGCCTTTATTAACCTTAACTTCCCTGTAATTTGTTGTAGCACTATTCCGTATTGTTCAGCAGTGCATTGCTAATAAATTTGAAAGAATATTGTAATTCTAGGCCTTTTGTGGAGAATGGGGATGTATTACAAGTGAACTGTAACTCCCATGCGTCTCTGCAGCATGACAGCCAAATAAAAATAGTCTTGTTCTTTTTTTGTATGGAGGGGAAGGGAGATTGTCAGGGGGCGGGAAAGGGAAGAAATTTTCCGTGAAAAGCAGACACCATTTGTGAAACATTTATTTTTGTACAAAATCTAAATTTCTGTTAAAATACAGTTCAGATGGAAAAAAATTGAGCAGCTCTATCCCACATTTTCCTTATGTGTATTAGGTTGAGTAATTTGGCTACTGGTAAGCAGGAGGTGTTTGTCTAATGAGAAACTTGTCTCTCTCTCTCTCCTCACCTTCATGTTGGAAATCCAAGTGCCTCCCTCTCTTTCCTCAGCACTGCTTCCGAGCTCTCTTTAGTTTAGGGACTGAATTATTTGTAGCCTCTTCTATACCACAAAGTCGAGCAGTGCCACTAAGACCACACATTGTTTGGCAGAAGAAATTGAAGCTGACTCTTGGAACAGGATTACAAGTCAGCTGTAGTAATGCACAATATGATGCCAGGCTTAATCAAATCACTTTTCACTACTGTCAGTTAGAGGTCAACTGCAGAAGATTTCAAGAGTGTATTTGCAAGTATATTTGCATAGCTACAAACCGCTGGTAATAAGACTGTTATCCCCAATTCATACTGATGGGTTTTCCTGCTTCACAGCTCTTAAGCAGAAGTAGCCCATAAGTCTCTGTTTCCAGTAGAATTTCCTTTCTTTAAATGCCCAGTCTTCACTTTGCCTTTGACCATGACATTTGAAGCGGCAACCATTTTAATAGTTAGAGAACAGAAACGTAGCTGGACGTGTGTGTCTTGATTCAAACTTCTGTTAATTTTGGAGAGCTAAATACCATTTGAAGGAAAAGGGAAGAGAGGCGTTTATGATAATCTCTCCCTCCCCTACCTGTATGAAAAAGTTGTAAGATGAGATGAGAGAAGCAGCAAAGATCACTCTGGCTCAGTGGATCAGATGCTGTGACCATAGGTGCTGACTCTGTGGGTGCTCCAGCCCTGGAGCACCTATAGAAAAAAATAAGTGGGTATTCAGCAACCAGACTCCCCCCTTTGCACTCTCCTCCCCTTTGCCTTCCACCCACCAGCAGTCCCGCTGATCTACTCCTCTCAATCTATCCCACCGGCTCCCAATGCCACAAAACTGCTGTTTTTCAGGGTTCAAAGGCTCTGGGAGTAAGAGGTGGAGAGAGCAGGAGGAGTGAGGGTGTGGCATGCTCGTGGGAGGGGCGGAAAGAGGCAGGTTTGAGACTTGGAGGAAGGGGTAGAGTGGGGGTGGTGCGTGGGGTGGTGCATGAGATCAAGCACCTGTACCCGGTTACAGCAAAAGTTGGTGCCTATGGCTGTGACTAGGAATTCCTTAACCCTTGGAGTGTGAAAGGGTTGTATGTTCTTAGGCCTTGGGTCTGGTTCCCCTCTCCTACAGCAGAACTCAGTCCGTCAGTCTTGGAAAGATGTGCCAAAGATGCTAAAGCAGCAATTTTTAGCTAGAATGTGAGTTTTGTGGGTTTTTTTTCTCCTGACGTTATTGAAGTCTCTCCAGGCCTGCTGGCGGCAGGGGGCGGGGGGGGAGTAAGCAAAGGAGGCAACTGCCCCAGGGTTCGGAAATTCAAAGGGCTAAGGGCTCCTGGACAACTCTGCTGCTACTGCTACCAGTGCCGGACCGAGCCATACTTGTGCCCTGGGCAGCACCCCTTACCACTTCAATCAGGCGCCTCTCATAGGTTGGCACCCCGGGCAGCTGCCCGGCTAGTCCCCCCCCCTTAATCCGGCCCTGACTGCTACTATAACCCTGGGACCTTTAAATCACTGCTGGAGTCCTGCATGGTGTGGTGCAGAGCCCTGGGTGGTGTGCTCCAGGAGGCACTTGGGAGGTTAGGGGGAGGAACACAGAGCTATCCCCCTTGCCCAGGGGCCTGGTGAGTCTATTGGCTTGCCTGGGTCTCTTTAAAATTTGGAGTTCTTTTCAGTGTGATAGTTTCAGCTTGTTTGGACTAGAGGGAAGAGGCCTCTCATAAAGGGCCTGTCTTTTGGCCACAGATAGGTGTGATGTTTCCAATGCTAGTCCTCAATTGCTTTTTTATTCCTTTTGCTATAGACTACCCATTGACTGACAGGTATGATGTGGGAATTAGTCCTCCAGGCTGGATTAGTGGAATCAAGCTTCCAAAAAACAAAAACAAAAACAAACCAACTTAAAGAGAAAATTGCACTTTCTGGTCCAGACAGGGACATTGGAATAAACACTGGGTACTTCCAGTTTGACAAATTATACAGCAATGTTTATGCTTCTGTTTTTACTATAAATGCCAAAGTCTTTGGTCTGGCATATTTAAAATTAGAAAGTCTGTTGCAGCCAGATGCACAGAATCTTAGTGTTTATTTTAGGAAGTCTTGATTTTCTTTTTCAATTTTAATGCTGCAGAGGAATTAAGGTGGAAATGAAAATAAATGTTCAAACTTTTAGCCAAAAGGTTAAAAAAAAAAAAAAAAAAAGCCTAGGTAATTATCACCAAACATCTATGAGTATATAATCAGATGATAAAATTTAGAAATAGTACATTCACCATTCCTGGGTTGTACCTTGGCAGATAAATCCTCACACGAGATTTAGGGACTAAAAATACAGATGTATTTTTCAAAATCAGGAAAATGTTAAAACTCTTCCTCTAAGTACTTGAGATATTAAAAAAAATTTAGACATAAACCCTAAAAAGCTCTGTCTTCATTGTAAAGCAATTTAAAATAAAACTGGTTTGGAAACTTCTTTAATTTTTTCCAGAACAGACTATTGAACAGTTTTTTTTATTTAAAATGTATGTAGAATTTATTAAAACCTTGGTTTCAACATAGTTAAAAATATTTTCTTTACCAAAAAGGCTACCCATAATCAGAGGAAATACACTTCCAAAAGTAGCTGAAAATGCAGATCATACATAATTTTAAAACCTCTAACATGATACTTAATGCTTCTGACTAATTTTTTTGTTTTTAAAAATTCTGAAATCTTTAGATTAATTTTCCCTAAGCATTGGTATAAGCTCTCTGCTCCCTCTCCCAGACTAAATATTTCAGAGCTAGCTGGATAAATGATGAAAAGCTTAATTTTGGTCTTGGTTACACCAGTTTGATTCCATTGATTTCTGAGGGGCTGCACTTGATTTTCATCAGTGTTAGAGCAGAATCAGGCCCCGAAAAATCTAAATAATGCAGATTTAATCACAGGCACAGACTAGAATGCACTGAAAATAATTTATACAGAAAAGGCAGTTAATGTTGACATTTTAATTATGTACAATCTGCCACTTTGCATATTTATATATGTAACAGATTTTCAATCCTTGGTCACATAAAACACTTCATGAAACTGTGCAGGTATGATAGCAACTATTTAAAACCCTTTAGAGACAGTTGTAGTTTTTCTTGATTTCTTAAAACACTGATATTAGCTTGACATTTTAAAGTTGAGGTGATACATCAAGGTAATGGGGAGGGGGAGAGGTGGGAGAAAGAGGACACGGAAGTATGAAAAGACAAAGCTAAGGTTCCATAAAACCTGACCTTTGTTCTCAAGCCTTACTGATTTATCTTTTGTTTATCGACAGAAATTGCTTATAAGATTGAGTATCTTTTTAATTTTGTTTATTTTAAAGTTGTCTCAACAACTAAATTGGTGCTAAAATAATCTTGAAATCTGCCTCTCAAGGGTGATTTAAGTGCCTTCAGATACTGGCCCTTAGTTTCACTTCCAATTTCTGTTATTTTACAAGCACATTTTCCTATTTTTTTAACATATTTCCCCCCCTCCATGTATGTTTGTATAAATCATTCCCCTGGGTATTGTAGGTGGTTAGCAGAGTTATTTCAGATAATCTAGAATAGTCTCAGGGCTAATCTACAGTAGAAGAGCTGCAGCAGTACAGCTGTACTGATGCATCTGCACCACAGTAGTACCTCTGGTGAAAACGCTCTGTGCCAATGTCAGAGAGCTGTCCCGCTCGCATAATAAAGCCACCTCTGCGAGAGCATAGCAGCTATGGTGGCCAGAGAAGCTCAGCTGTCCCGCTGACATAGTGTGTTGGTTGGTGTAATTTATGTTGCTTGGGGGTTGGCATATTCACAGCCCTGGCATAACTTAAGTTAGGTCTATAACTACTGGAGACAGTTAACCTAAGATATGCAACTCCAGTGATGAGAATAATGTAGCTGGAGTTGATGTACCTTAAGTCGAATTTCTGCAGCTTCCCCATTGCAGGAGGTCAACAGGAGAAACTCCCGTTGACTTCCCTTACTCCTCGTGAACTGATGGAGTACCAGGATCGATTTAGTGGGTCCTTACTAGACCCAATAAATCAAACCCCTGGAGTTCAATCTCCGGAGTTTTGATCTCAGAGTAGGTGAAGACAAGCCCTTATACTGATGTAGGCTATAGTGTAGGCAAGCTCTCAGTAACTGCTCTCGAGATCCTTCATTTTTGTTGAAATCTGAAATAGATTTCTCACCCAGTTCCTAATTCACACCATTGTGTTATTTATTGCAGAGGTCTTCGAATAATATATATATATTTTCTGTAGTATACATACTAATGGGTGAGAGTTAGCAAATGAGTGAGAAGCCTTCATTCTTAAACCAGCCTTAAGTTTTGTTACGGATGTATGAAAACAAGAAGGGACTTGATATTTTATTTTTTCCATGTGCTTTCTACTGGAATAACACTTTTGAGAAGAAGTATGTGTGTGGGGAGAGGATAGTGAAATCTCAAACTGCTTGGATTTGCATATCCAGAACATTACTATTAACACTGAATCTAATATATAAAGGAGAATGTTTGTATGTTTGTGCTCTAATAACTTGGACTCTATAAGACCTACTGCAACCAAACTTTCCATGGGATAACCTTTCCTCCAGGAGAAGGTTTTAAGGTCCTGTGAGAGGGAAGAGATGAGAGATCGATGCCTCTCCCTGGGGCTGCATGGAGCTTGGCAGTGTGGGGAGAAGCGGCTTCCCCACCATTTCTGGAAGCATATGGAGGCCCCTCTTCAATACTGCGATTGGCTTGGGGCCCGGCAGCCGACCAATGGGCGGGCAGGTCGCTGCCGGGGCTCGCTCTAGGCAGAGGGGGCGGTGCCACTGTTACAGCTCAGCTGCCACTTTCAAAAAATGTCCGGAAGGAGGTGCATCGGGGACGGAGGTGAGAGCGGGGGATGGGGGGGGAGATGGAATGAATGGGGGTGGTCTGGTCTGGGGGGGCTGGACTGTTGGGAGCGAGTGGGGGGAGGGCAGGATTGTAGGGGGTGGGGCTGGACCTTTGGGAGGCGCGTGGGGGAGAGGGCAGGACTGGGGGGGATGGATCATTGGGAGCCAGGCTCGTCCAGGGGGCCTGAACCGTTGGGAGCCAGTGAGGGGATGGCAGGATTGTGGGGGGGTGCGGCTGGACCATTGGGGGTGAGTGGGGGGAGGGCAGGATTGTAGGGGGGTGGGGCTGGACCATTGGGGGCGAGTGGGGGGGAGAGCAGGATTGTAGGGGGATGAAGGAAGTGGGGCTGGACAATCCTGCAGGGAGTGAGTGAGAAATGGGACGGGTCTCCTTTGAGGGGCACAGGCCTGAGGGGCACTGGCCCAGGGGGCGGCACTGGATGATGCTGGGTGGGTGAGAAATTAATCCAAGGTGGGGGGGGGATCCCTCAAATCGGGGCACTGGTCCTGGGTTTGATACTGGATGATCCTGGGGTGAGGGGTGAGAGATTCAGTCCATGGGAGGGGCAGCTGGTCAAGGGGGTGGTGCTGGAGGAGGGACTATAGAGGTGCCAGCAGGCTCAGGTAGTTGATTCATAGTTTCAACAAAAAAGATGGGAGAAGAGTTTGAGGTGTCACCTTGAAATCTCTCAGATTCAGTAGGGCCAGCCCCACTGATTGAGGCATCCCTATACTCAGCTCTTGGATGAGAATTTGCAGACTCAGCATGCCTATCTTCTACTTCCCTACCAAAAAAACATTAGCTTCTACAAGGATAATTAGCAAAAATACCATCTGATAGGAAGCAAAACATTACACTATTGAAGAGGGGCCTCCATATGCTTCCAGCAATGGTGGGGAAACAAGCCATGGTGATTTGGGGGCTCTCCCTTCCACTATGCTTTTAATGGCTCCAAGACTCATGACATGGGAAGAAATCAGAGACATAGTTTCTACTATGACTTTTGTATCTAAGTTTGCCAAGTCAAATAGCTCTGATTCTCAACATTGCAATGCCTCTTTTTTGAGTCAGAGATTTTGCTTTATGCAGCAGTAGAAAAGCATGGGGGTCTGCCATAATGGCCAGATGTCAGGCACTGGCAGCTGCGATGTGGCTGGAGGCTGTCAGGACCAGCTTCTGCTTTTCTAAATTTTGTTCCTCCGGTTTCCCGGGCAACGCCAGGTAAGTCCAGGTAGTAATAGATAAAATCCACCTTTTGTTTAAAAAGTAAACTTTTATGGCTTCCTTATTTGTTTTGTTTAAATGTTCTGACTCGGGCCTAATAAAGCTAACATATGAGTGTTGCATAGTCTGAAAACTACATATCCTGAGAGCTGCATTCACCTCGCCAGATTCCCATAAAGTATACCTGTTTCTTTTATTCATAGGATTGCCAGGTGTCCGGTATTCAACCGGACAGTCCGGTTTTGGGGGCCTCTGTCCGGTAAAAAAAATTCAGAAAATACCGGACATGTGCACAGGACCTTTACATTGCTGCCGGAGCTCCAGTTGGTGCACTCCCGGTGATGCTAAGGGCTGGCTGGGGAGGTCATGGCATGATCTGGGAGGCATTGAGGGCTGTCTGCCTCTGTCTCCACTCCTTCTGCCTGAGATCCCCCCTCCCCCTCGCTTTACAGGAGTGTACAGCTGGCCCCCCGTCTTGCCCAGGGGCAGCAGGGCTGACAGCCACCATGGACCCTGGGACCAAGGTATGAGTGTGGGGGCACTTCTGTGCCCCCCGGAAGAGGTGGGGCCGAGGGCAGTCAGCCCTTTACGCTGCACCAACTGCACCATAACCCCTCCTCCCCAATCCCGCAGTGCTCCAGCGGCAACTCAGAGGGGCCTGGAACAGCAGTGGTGGCCAGGATCTCCAGGCCCTTTTCAGACTCTGGACCCCGGGGCAATTGCCCCTTTGCCCCTCTCTGTCCATGGGCCAGTCCAGGAGCCCAGCAAATCTGTTGGCCCCCTTGCTGGGCCTTAGCTTCCATGAAATACTTGGCCCAGAAGTTATTGCTGTTACTAATCGTGTGATATTAATTAACGTTCAGCTTCATATTTCATTTGTTAACAATGCAGTGGGTATTTACAATCTGTCAGATAAAGGCAAACTACCCACTGCCATGGAAACAGCATTATGCGTACTGTATTGATCTTCTCTTAGCAGCTATTGACTGCAGCAGTAACTGGCAGAAAAGAACTTCATTCCAAAAATTCTTTGGCTTTCTAATGTTTTAGCTATTGATCTACACATACTGAACCTACTATACTATATTGTCATTAAAACTACTGGTTTCAGGCTCACAGTTAAGAAACCCCAAAATTATAACTTTTAATAGGGCTCTTCACTTATACATTCCACTAATTGCAACTTCAAATATCCCAAACTAGGTTTTTCATATATGTCCAAACATAGGGACTGTAGACACTGGGTGTGTCTAGACTACATGGCTCCACTGACGGAGTCATGTAGATGAGGCAGGACGACAAAGGGAAATGAATCGGCGATTTAAATAATCGCCGCTTCATTTAAATCAAAATGGCCGCCATGCTGTGCCGATCAGCTGTTTGTCGGCACAGTGTGGCAGTCTAGACGGGGATCTCCCGACCCCAGAACACTTTGTCATCAGATCCTGTAAGCCCCGTTTTACGAGGCATAAAGGATCTGACGACAAAGAGTTTTGGGGTCGGCAGATCCCCGTCTAGACTGCCGTGCTGTGCCGACAAACAGCTGATCAGCACAGCGTGGCAGCCATTTTGATTTAAATGAAGCGGCGATTATTTAAATCACAGCTTCATTTCCCTTAGTCGTCCTGCCTCATCTACATGGCTCCATTGACGGAGCCATGTAGTCTAGACACACCCTAAAAATATAACGGGAAGAGAACATTATGATTATACTATAGTGTGCAAAGCAGGGCTCTTTAATTTCTTTGGGCTTGTCTTCACTTACTTCAAGAGCGATGCTGTAGAGATTGATCTCTCGGGATTCAGTTTAGCGGATCTAGTAAAGACCCACTAAATCGACCACTGATGGTGCCTCCATCAACCCTGGTACTCTACCAGGTTGCGAGGAGTAAGGGAAGTGGACTGGAGAGTTTCTACCATCAACATCCCGCTGTGGGGATGTTGCAGTAATTCGACCTAATGTATGTCGACACCAGCTACACTATTCTCGTAGCTGGAGTTGCGTATGTTAGATCGACTTTCTCCAGTAGTGTAGAACTGTCCTTTCAAGGCAGTAGAGGGGCAGAGGCATATCTTGACAGAAGTAACTGGGATTAACAGGCCTACCTTGGTAATAGGGAAAGTGGTGATGTGGATATGCCGTTTTTAATATCAGAGTAAGCCTATTGAGTTTGTTCCATTTCATATGTCAGTTATGACACCTAAATGACTTATTACAGGTTGGGAAAATTCTTACTAAAACTTGGTCCCCATATGATACAAGATAGCATTAAGAAGAGAGAAAGGGTAATAAAATTTTGGATGATTTGAAAACACAATGAAAGCTGAAAGCTGCTGCTGCTTCTAGACCAAGAAGAGCTCAGTTGCTTTACTGGCTTTGTCTACACTTAAAAGTCTAAAGTGCAGCTGCGGCAGCTTTTAACACAGCAGTGTGGCCAGGGCAGGAGCACTGGGAGCTCTGCCAGCACTAGACCAACCACCTCCACAAGGGGAGTAGCTAACTGCATAGGGAGCTGCTGTAGCCTGGTTTACACTGGCAGTTTTCAGTGCTGTAACGTGCTGCGCTTGGGGGTGGCGCAGTGTTTTCACACCCTTGAGCCAGAAAGTTGCAGTGCACTAAAGTGGCAGTGTAGATTTCGCCTTAAAGAGTAAGCTCTTTGGTACTGGGATTGTCTTTTGTTCCGTGTTGCCTAGCACATTGGGATGCTGTTCCAGGACAAGCTCCTAGGCACTTCTGTATTACAGATACTACTACTACTTAATACATGTCTAGCATGAGCTGAGCTGCTTTGGTAGTGGCTTTTTTTTGGGTATGACATCTGTGTGGCTGCTACCAAAAAGTAGTTATGAAATACTGACTTGGCTCGGAAACACCTCTAGTCATTGATTTGAAGCCCTGACTTTTCTAGTAGCAGATATAAAAAAAATCTTATTGTGTGGTTGATTTAGTGAGTGAGTCCTGAGTTCATAATCTCTGTGTAAAAATGTATGCACATTAACAGGACGTATTTAATAGACACACTGCCTCGATGAAAGACTGCTTTGTGGAAGGAAGCTTTTGTGCATTTCTGGATCTCTCAGCAACTCCCGTGGAGCTTCCCAAGTCTCACTGACACAGAATGGCAGAGGAAAAGACCTTCTCACTTTAAGCCTGAATGGAGAATAATGGGAAGGGGGAGAGAGGGGAAAGGGGGGGAGAGGAATCAGTTGCTTTGGAATGCAGAGATGATCGGTATTGGAACTCACGATCTGAGCATTTAACACTTTTAGTTCTTCCTACCCCCAACTGGGGCTTTGCATTTACAATGAGGCCCATGCTAGTCCTGAAGTAAAAGTGGTTCTCTCTCTTAGTCAACAATAGCAGCTTTTTATCCCAGTCAGTTGTGAGAACTTTTCTCAACCCAGGTAGTCTTTTAATGCTGTTAGGTAACAATATTAGATTTGTCAATTTTTATCCATGTGTAGTAAAGATAAGAACTATGTCCTATTTTCTTGGCCACTTTTATTTCTTGTCTAATATCTCAGCTATTTGTTGGCTAATGTGTGGACTGACAATTTTAGTATTTGACAGACCATAGTCTGTTGCCATGGAAAGGATTTTATCTCTTAAATAACAAAGTGGCGAGTTCACAGGTTTCTTTTGTTATGAACTGACAAACTGCACAAGACCGGAGTAGATATTTATATCTAAAGAAGAGCCAAAAACTTGGAACGTTTTGGTTTAGTAAAAGAAATTTTCTTTTTTTTATAACCAAGAATGTAAATGCTTTATTTCCAATCCCTCTGAAGTAGAGATGTCAACAAGTATTCGACTAGACGATTAATCAATAAGCCTAGGCTTATCGGTTAATCTAGTTAACTACTCTCATTTCTCTCTTCCTTCCCCTTCCCCCTCCCCCGCTGCCTCTGTAACTGCCTCACACTTACCTGCAGCAACGGATGATCTTCCACAGGGCTTGACTCGGGTCACTGCTCCACGTGTTGTAATCTGGTGTGCGTGTGGGTGCTCTCAGCACGGCTCAGGTTTGGTTCAGCCATGCTTCGTTGTGACAGAGATTTGGTTGGTCCAAACCTGAATGGTGCTGTAACCCCATGTTCCAGGTCACAGTGCTTGCAGCAGGCTCCAGGACAGGAGCCTCTGCTGCAGGGTGAGCATGGGGTGAGCTTGCTTTCCAGCCCCACTATGGGGTTATTCATTCATCAGGTTTCTTTCCCTTGCTATCATTTTCCTGCTACAGTGTTGCCCTCTAGTGGTTGGGAGGACGTGGTAGCATGTATGGTAACAGCTGGATCAATTTTTGATGAACTTTGTTTAAATTTAATTTTAAATAATTTATGAAGAAACTTCCAAGGGGAGGACAGGACACCACTGTCCCACATCTTGATGCAGTGTCATTCTGAATGAGATATATATGCACTATGGCCAGCTGCCTGTTTCATTTGAACAGGTGTTTGTAAATGACCTTAATTTTAGAATGTAATCTAGTAATCCTGTTTATTACTAATCCATTTCTTGCAGCATGTTTGTTATAACAGCCGTGTGTGTGTGTAAATATAAATATATTTCCTTAAATGGCACAAGGTGTTTGCTTTTTCTCAGAGCACTGAAGCCTCAGCTCCTTAGCACCATTTTTATAATTTAAAGTTGATGATAATTATTAACAAGTATATTTAAACCCCAAAAAGATCCACATATACTTGAACAATCACAACTAGTGTAAACAAATCCAACCAGAGTCTCAATAACAAACTAATCTAAAGAAACCTCACATTATCTTTGGCTTCTCTTTGGTCTTAGGCTTTACAGAAATACCTGTCAAATGACTTATCTTCCACACCCTACCAGTCCATAGATTGTAAACACAGTGAATCAGGGCATCTTTGGGCACTATCTAAATAATAGACATTATAATTACTATTTTATTTATCATCATCTCTCATCTGCAGACTAACTGGGGAGGCAGTGGCAAATGAAGAGTTACTGAGATGTATGCTTCCTGCAGGCAGATTCTCCTTCAAAGAAAGGCTTCTGACAGGGTCGCCTGCCCCTTTAAGGGTGGCCATTTTGAATTCTGTTGTTCTCCGCGGCACACCTCCGACTGTCTCGTGCCGCGGAACACAGTTTAAGAAACACTGGTTTAAATAGTGTTAGGCTGTGAGCAATATTAGGCCAAATATGAGAGTCTATAGGTTCCAGCATAGCAGACAAGAAAGCGTAGCCACAAGAGGCTACTGAGGTTAGCAAAGCTGATGAGAGCCAGGTGGCAGAAACTGAGAGGGAAAGCTGGAGGAAGGGGTTTCCTTAGGTAGCTTTAAAGAACTGGATTAAAATGTATAAGAATCTTGGACTTCCATCGTCCTATAATGAATGAAGAACTGCTGGCATGAAATAGAAGAGGTCTGAGTTTCTTCTTTTATTCTCCAGTACTTAGGCCCTTAGTGTGTTGTCTGCCTACAGAGCAGGAAACCTTCTTGTGTTGCTTTGATGGAGATGCTATTAATGAATAATTTAAGTTCTGAGCCTATTGAGAACATAAAAGGCTCTTGTCATCTAAATCACTCAGTTCCCCTTTTCCCAAATGCCCAGCTTCTCCACTTAGCATCTTTCTGCAGAGCATAGGAAGTTGTCAAGTGGTTCTAGGTCAGTGTGAATTTTTGGATGAAGGCAAGATCCCTATCCTAGTCCTTCTACAGTCTCTCTTGAAATGGGTCAGGTTCCACATGCCTTCCAGTCCCTGGAGTGTCTTATTGCAGAAGACTGAATTTCTTCAGAAACAGCTTCTCCTCACAGAAGTGATGACCAGACTCCAAAGTCCTTGATGAAATCCTCTTCCTCCAGAAGGTCAAGCCGATCTAGCTTTTCCCTGACAACTTTAAAACCGTGATTAAAAGGCTGTTGTTCTAACCAAGCACATTATTTGGAATTAGGTTTCAAAATAATGTGAAATTTTGCCATGTTTACTGAATTTGCCTTATTTTTCTTTTTATAATGAATATGGGAAAAATCCAGCAAGGGAGTAATGGCCTTATTGATTATTTATATGTTTGATTACATCACCAACAGAAGTTGGTCCAATACATTTCTCACCTTGTCTTTCTGATTACAAAGAATGAGTTAAATTTTGTTTCATGCTGTTTTTCACCCCAACCCTCGCCACACATGTTCTTTAGGATGAAGCTCCCTAGTTCATTGACTTCAGCATTTCTGGGTTGTAAGCATAGATCCCCTCCTTTCTGTATCTCCCTGGGTACGTCTAGACTACGTGCCTCTGGCGACAGAGGCATGTAGATTAGGCTACCTGGCATAGGAAAATGAAGCGGCGATTTAAATAATCGCTGCTTCATTTAAATTAAAATGGCTGCCGCGCTGAGCCGATCAGCTGTTTGTCGGCTCAGCGCGGTAGTCTGGACGCTCTGTGGTCGACATCAAAGGCATTTGTCGATCTCCCAGGTAAACCTCATCCCAGGAGGCATACGTGGGAGGTCGACAAATACCTTTGATGTCGACCACGGAGCGTCCAGACTACCCCGCTGAGCCGACAAACAGCTGATTGGCTCAGCGCGGCAGCCATTTAAATTTAAATGAAGCGGCGATTATTTAAATCGCCGCTTCATTTTCCTATGCCAGGTAGCCTAATCTACATGCCTCTGTCGCCAGAGGCATGTAGTCTAGACGTACCCACACTGTGAATTTTGAGTTTCTAAAAGCATGAGGTGGTGATATATGATCTTGAAAATGAGATGAAGAGCTGCAGCCCACAGGGCTGAAAGACTTAAGGATGAGCAGTTTCTGCTGTTTGAGCCAGAGACCAGTTGCTATAGAGATGTAGATATTTACAGGCTAGCACTTTTGCTCCTCTGTTCACTTCTTCCCCTCCCCCCAAGTATTTCTCTCAATTATCATTTTTCAGCGTACGCTGTACATAAACCAGTCACGTTAGAATGGGTAGGAAGTTTGAAAAATATCAATTTCCAATAAACCCTGCTTCAGAAAACAAGATGTTTCCAAACTGTTTATATTGAGAGAATGTGGCAAAGTGGCAAAGTAAATTAGTACAGGCAGCGGTTTCAGATTGAGTAGATGGGTTCCTTTAGCCCTGAAGGCTGTTACATTCATGTTAAACTTGCTGTCAGTAAGGCTTCCACGCAGTCACCTGATTGGCATATTTCAAAAGATTCAGACCATTAGTGTTTTGCCTGTACATTTTTTTTTGTTTAAATCACTATGCTTCATTGAAAAATTCCTACCCCAGTTGCCAAAGTTGGGGAGAGTGGTGGTGATTTAATTGTTTTTTTTACCCTCTCAGCTTTTAGAAAATGGTACTTGGGATATCATAAATAATGGTAGGCAATTGAAACGTCATAAATACGATCGATTTAAGGACAAACTAGTAAGCATTTCTAATTATCGCATACATTTTATCCGGGGGGGACAGGATTGGAATCTCTTTCATAGTAAGGTGCCTACTAACCAGAGTTTTCCTTTGATTATTTTGTTTTTTCTCTGCATTAATGAAATCAACTGGATATCTTAGCCCTCCAACGTCCAGCTTGTGGCACTGTTCTCCACTTCTCTCCCAAAATTTTGCTTCACAGCTCCTTTGAGATGATTTCTGCTTTTGTTGTGATGATTGTATCCTCAGCAGTTTGCTCAGTTGTTTTAATCATGCTTTATGTAAGGAAATTGCTTCAGTTGCATGTAGGCTCTTTCCGCCTATTAAAGGGATGGGATGGACATAAATGTTACTGAACTAATTTAAAAATATGCAGTGTTCTGATTACAGTACCTTCTAAATAGAATGCTCTGAAATGTTTCTTTAATGATTGGAAAATATTTTATAGAAAGCCAAAAATCCCTATTCTTTATTTATAAGGATCTTTTGGATGAGCCCAATAGCAACACCACCAAATATGCTCTGGGCCAGAGGCAGCCACGTTATGGCTTCACTTGCCAGCTTAACTTTTTTGTGATGTTTATGGATGGAACATCAAGCTCAACTACCACTAGAGGTTCACAAATCTGAGTTTGGGAATCCCTGCCCAAGTTCTCCTCCCTGCCTTTCTCCTACTACAGACACCTGCCTGCTGATGGTAAAAGTTTCAATTGCACCTTTACCAATCACAGTAGCAGCAATCAGTCTCTTTCAGAGCTTGGATAAGAACATGTGTGTCAGCTCCCCTCAGCTCTGTATAGGAGACAACTGACCCTTTACAACACAGCTAAACTGACTATTCACAAATAGGGACTTTAGCGTATAGTCAAATACACAATTAACTGATAAACCTAGACTTATCGGTTAATCCAGCATTTCCCAAAGTGTGGTCTGCGGCCCAGTACCGCTCCTTAGAAAAAAAATACCAGTCCTCAGAAAAATTTTTGCACACGATTCTTGGGAGAGAGCCCACCGCCACAGCGTCTCTGCCGGGCATGCTGTTGGGCGGCAGGGCTAATCCGGCAGGCGCTAGGACCCAGGGAGAAGGCTGGGCGCTGTGCGCACCAATGCAGAACACGCGGTGCCGGACGCAGCCGGGAGATTTGGTACCGGCCGATAAAGCAGCCGGGATTGGGGCCAGGAGGAGGGACGGAACAACCTGCTGGACATGTAGGGCCAGCGACACGCCCCGGGGCAGGGTGCAGCCCACAGTTTCATCTATGAATGCAGGTGCGACTGGGGGAGAGGACATGGGGCTACTCACCCGACCTCCAGGGCCAGTACGACCCGAGTCACCTGGCAGTCCTGAGAGGGACCATCTAACCTTACCGGTGAAGTAGATATCTCACGGTTGGGGTTGGGAAACCGCCCAGGGCAGTTGACCGGGCGTGCTTCTGTTGGCTCCGGGGGCTTTGGGAGGACCAGAAACAATTTATTTGCAGATTCATCATTTGCTTAATGAATATGGAAATATGCAAATAAATTGTTTCTGGTCCTTCAAAAGCTTGTGGATGGGTTTACTAGTCCACCGTATCAAAAAGATTGGGAACCACTGGGTTAATCCTATCGACTACACGCACCTCCCTGCTGCCTCTGTATCAGAGGCAGTAAAGGAGGGGGGGACCGGGAGCCAGTGCCCCTGAGGAGCTGGCTTTAAGTAGGGTCCCCAAGAGTACCAGATCTGCCTGCCTCCCCACCTCTGCACTGCTACCTCTGATAGAGAGGCAGCAGCGCAGAGGGTGAGGGGGGCAAGGTGGAGTCAATACGTGCAGGGAGCTGGCTTTCAAGCAGGCTCCCTGCATATATGGGCTCCTGCGGACTTGCCTGTCTCCTCTTCTTGCTCTCCCCGACAGAGGCAGTGAGGGTGGTCAGACAAGAGCCGGTGCTGGAGGAGCCGGCTGTCAGAGGCAGCTGTGCAGGGTGGGGTTATGGGAGGCTTCCGCAAAGCAGCCTCTGTCCTCGGAGGGGGGGGTGTGTGTCTTAGTTTCTTGTGGGCAGAGGCTGCTCTGCATCCCACGGTACAGCTTCTGTCTGTGGTGAGCTCAGACCCCCCACGGACAGGGCGGCTGCCACCCCGCGCTGCTGTCCCTGTATCAGATGCAGCAGTGCAGGGCGGCAGGTAGCCGGTCCACACGGGGAACTGTTTTTTAAACTGGCTCCCTGTGTGGACCAGCTGCCACCTGCTACCCTGCGCTGTTGCCTCTGATAGAGCGGCAGCGGTGCGGGGTGGCAGGGGGCTCCCCGGGTGTAGGGCTGGATTACACTGGCTGCTGGCTCCGCCCCCGGGAGACTATTGAATGGTTGCGTAACTGCTAAAATTTCATGCAGTTACATGACTATTCAATTACACGATTTCTAACATCCCTATTCACAAAGTGCTGCCAAATACACAAAGAAAACAAGCTGGAAAAAAATCTTCACAGGAGCATTTCCTTGTCACAATATCAGACGCAACATTTGTAAAGGAAGTGTAATAACTTCAAAATTATCTCTCTCTATAAAAAAGTTTTTCCTGTCCGGTGACAGAATGATGCCATCACGCTCTCACATCTCTGGCTGCAAAAGTTAAAGCGGCCAGAGGCGGGGGGGGGGGGGGGGAAGGGGGAGGGGTTAGTGAGCGTAGCGAACATGGTTTGCAGCCCGCTAGTTTTCTTTTATTACCATATTAGAGTGGTAGGTATCCCTGCCTTTGTCTGTGATGTCTTGTAGAAAGATCAGGGACCAAAACTGCAACAAGTTTCAAGCAGGTGGATTCCTTCACTCCAAAGGAACTTATTACAGATTACAGACTTGCGGCATTACTTATTATCACAGGCAGCTAGCTGGAAGCCATCCGTACTTTTAGATTCAGGATTTTTTTATCATTTGGTAAAAATTTGTTTTAGTCTGCTTGGTTTTCTAGTTACACAGACCAAATATGTTCCTAGTAAACCTGGAACTGTTTTTAAAAAGGAAAGGGATGCTTGAAATTTAATTTTAATAATGAGTTGCATTGGATGTTTTGGTAAGTATATTTAGTAAACTACAAAAATGGCTGTACTTGTATATAAATTTCCTTTTTTCAGACAATTGTTTAAATTTTTTCATTTTTCAGACAATTAATTTAAAGTTTTTCTTCACTCAGCGCAAAGTCACCCTGTGGAGCTCCTTGCCAGAGGATTTTGTGAAGAGCAGGACTTTAACAGGGTTCAAAAAAGAACTAGATAAATTCATGGAGATCAGCTCCATCCATACTTGTTAGCCAGAATGGGTAGGAATGATGTCCCTAGCCTCTATTTGTCAAGGACTGGAAATGGGTGACAGGAGAGGAATCACTTGATGATTATCTGTTTCTGTTCACTCCCTCTGGGGCATCTGTCATTGGCCACTGACGGAAGACAGGATACTGGGCTAGATGGACCTTTGGTCTGAACCAAATACTGGCTGGAGTTACTGGAAGTTTACATTTCTTCAATCCAATACAAGTTTGAAGAAAAATAAATTCAGTAAATATTTTTGAAGTGCAGCCATATTATGGTTTGAATAGATTCGTTCGTAACAGGCACAAGACATAGCTAAGATGTCTGGGAAATCTGCTGATCTAAACAGTTTATAGAAAGGAAAAGTTACGGAAAATTGCACACCAAGAATAAGTTAGTGCTCCTGCAAATTCTTAAGTGAACCTTTCAAATTGGAAGTCTCAGTCCCCGTTTGAACACTTATAACATCACCCACTTCATATCCTATCCTATTTTTCAAGAAGTAAGGAAAATACTATGGATGGTGGGGAAGTTGCTCTATCAGGATCACCAACTGGAAGCAGCAATACAAAGGAGGGTGGAATTCCATGTGGACCAGCCAGTGCTTAGAACCAAGTTTATAAAAGGAGAACCTGCACTTGGTTACTGGACAAGAGTGATAGCACCATAAAGGAAAGTGACAAAGGGAATTTCCTTCCTGTTTGTCATTTTATAACTCCACTCTTATCTCATAATCTCTAAGTCTTTTCCTCTTGTAGTTGAGGGTTTGCTCGGGAAAGGACTGTCAAAATATATGGTGCATTTAACTCTTTTGCCTCCCGCCTCTATATTTTGTCTTCTCCAAATGCTCTACTTTGCCCGGTGTTAGTATGAACTGTATGAAAAAAGGAAAATGTGATTTTGGTGTTCTTGCACGCTCTTCAGCATGAATAACAAGTAGTCATTAATTTCCATCTGATAAAACTGTATTATCAATATGTTGGTGGCTAAAAACTGAAACAGGAAATGACCTGAGTTACAGTTTCCATGACACCCTGTCATTCATATCCAGTTCTCAAGAAGATGAAAGGCCAAAGCAGCTTTTTGATAGTGAGCAACTAATTGGATAGCTGGTAGTGGGAGGGTTTTTTATGTGAAAAAATAAAGGAGGAAAAAATGGAACAGCTGTGTTTTGGTATAGATGTGTAATCCCCAGATAAAACACTCCAAGGACAAGGAAACCTAGTAGTCCCTATAGTCAAGGGAAAACTAAAATCAGTGAAAGCAGCACAAAGATGCTTTTTAATGGAATTTATATATTTTTTTATTTTTAAAGCCAAAATCCACACAGCACATTTTGAAATTCACCTTGCGGAATTATTGTGTTTGATACAAAATACGTTTTTTTTGGTTTTGTCATTCTGTTCTCAGAAAATGAGCAGATGCTAATCTGTTTTTGCAGTCTCCCTCATCCGTAATCAATGAAGATGTTTCAGTCTAGAATAACGTATGGCTGATGTGCCTAGTTAAGATTATATACAGCTGAAAGCAGTTGTCTTCTCTCCAGTTGCTGTAACTCATTTACATTTAGTTCATTTAGATTGAAAACTTAGGAGTTTCTTTAGTCTTGATCATTGCTCATTTTCTCCTGTAATTCTGTTTATTGAAATAGCAATCGTACAAAAAAAATCATAGAAAGTTCTATACCTGAGCAGGAATGAAGATTTAAAATCAATGAATCCTGCTCACTGATAAGGATTCTGATCAGTCTGGATATAAATTTATCCCTTCTGCCGTGAATAAGGTGATCAGATCGAAGGTGTGAAAAATCAGGACAGGAGATGTGGTGTGTGTGGGAGTAGTAGGGCCCTATATAAGAAAAGCCCTATAAAATCTGGTCACCCTAGGACAGAACACTAACACTCAGAAGGGCGGTGTCAGAACATAAATTGTTTACAATAGGGTAAAATTCATAGTCTAGGACTTTTGTAATAAATCATTTCAGTGTAAGGCAATAGACCATATTAAGTGTAATTCTGCATCTTTAACATCTGGCAGAGTGGTTTTTACCCACGAAAGCTTATGCCCAAATAAATGTTAGTCTTTAAGGTGCCACAGGACTCCTCATTGTTTTGCAGATACAGACTAATATGGCTACCCCTCTTAGAAGTTTGCATTTATCTCACACAGTTCATCACTTCACTCTTCTTCATAAAGCTGTTTCCTTTTATTTTAAATCCTTTTTTTCAGCCTTAGAAAATAATCTTCAGCCTGTGTAAGAATCTGCATAAATTGGAGAGAAACTTTTTACCTTCATTTTTAAAGCAAATGGACCCAAAGGGGAGATGTTCCATATCCAGTTTTTATGTGTTCTCCTGATATCAACAGTAGCTGCATTTTAAATTGTCTTAAGCATGAGTTTGGGAGTTGAATATTTCTGAAATGATCTTCTAACAGTTGAAGGAGTTCACACTTGGAGAAGCACCTGTTTTATGATGGGTTTGCAGCACCTGAGCTAAATAATACATCCTAATGATTTTAGGAAATGAATATAATAATGAGACCATATGGAATCTTGCTCACAGTGGTCTGATGTGAAATTTTATTTTTTGACAACTTTTATGACTGAATAGTTTGAGGTTAATATGAGAGAGGCAGAACATTAGAAAAAACTTCTATCGTAGTCACAGTGATCTATCGATTTTCTTCAGTTTTGAATTTGTTTCTTTCAGTTGGGAGATACTGGTTGTTCCATCTGTGGATGAGGGTTAACCTCTAGCTATACACAGACTTGTGAGCAGTCTGTATCCTATGGTTAAAACATATTCTTGTTGAATTGATTTTTTCATTCTTTGGAATGTTTGAGAGGCAGCATGTAGCCAGCTAGTGTCTAGTGAAGAATCAGAATTAGTATTCTGGATAAAACATCAAAGGAGAGAATCTCTAGGTGGGGATTATTTGCAGCATGTTTTCCTAGTTCAAATAGTGGTACCATTTCCTGACCGTCTCATTTTCCCTCCTCTAATTCACTTACACAGCTCATTTAAGTCAAGACATGATCTCTGATATTTGTCCTCTGATTTTTCAGGATGTAGGTAACACTGTTAAATACCCCTACTCCACTCAGGAAACTTGGGGAAGAGAAATGGAAATAGTAGCTACTGAAGTTTAGTTACCTTGGACGACCTTTATGATTAAATGTGCAGATTGTAACACATCACTTAGTTTGTTCTTTGTGCCACTGGTTATGTCAACAATAGTTTTTTCTCAAACTTTACCATGGTTCCAACTGCAGGTGCTCCAGTTGGTAGTAATGGTGGGATTCCTAGTGCAGATTAGCTGTATGCAGGGGTGTAATCAGAGAGGCCAAAGCACAATTGTTGCAGCTAGCAAGGGATTTGAAGGGTAACAAGAAGAATTTCTACAGCTATGTTAGCAACAAGAAGAAGGTCAAGAAAGGTGTGGGACTCTTACTATATGAGGCAACCTAGTGACAGATGATGTGGAAAACCCTGAAATACTAAATGCTTTTTTTGCCTTGGTCTTTACAGATGAGTTGAGCTTCCAGAGTGCAGCACAGTACGGGGAAGAGGTGAACAGCCCTCAGTGGTGAAAGAACAGGTTAAGGACAATTTAGAAAAGCTGGACATGCACAAGTCCATGGGGCTGGATCTAATGCATCTGAGGGTACTGAGATATGATTGCAGAGCTATTGGTCATTATCTTTGAAAACTCTTGGTGATCAGGTGAGGTCCTGGATGAATGGAGAAAGGCAAATATAGTGCCCATCTTTTTTTTTAAAAAAAAGGAAGGGGGAGAATCCAGGGAACTACAGACCCATCAGTCTCACTTCAGTTCCTGGAAAACTCATGGAGCAGGTCCTCAAGAATCCATTTTGAAACACTTGGAGGAGAGGAAAGTGAACAGGAACAGTCAACTTGATTCACCAAGGGCAAGTCATGCCTGACTAACCCAATTGCCTTTTATGCTGAGATAACTGGCTCTGTGGATATGGGGAAAAGGGTGGACATGATATACCTTGGCTTTAGCAAAGATGTTGATATAGTCCTCAATAGTATTCTGGCCAGCAAGTTAAATAAATATGACTCGGATGGATAGAAAAGATGGATATAAGATGGATAGAAACCTGTCTAGATCATCGGGCTCAATAAATAGTGATCAACATCTTGATGTCTAGTTAGCATCAAGGAGGTATCAAGGAGGTTGGTCCTGGGACCAGTTTTGTTCAAAATCTTCATTAAAGATATGGATGATAGGATGGATTGCACCCTCAGTAAGCTAGCAGATGACACCAAGCTGAGGGGCGGGGGAAGAGATAGATATGCTGGAAGGTAAGAATAGGATCCCAAGTGACCTAGACAAATTGGAGGATTCGACCAAAAGAAATCTGGTGTGGTTCAACAAGCACAAGTGCAAATGTAACCGTCACCAGGTGGATTTGAACCTGGGACTTCTGGAGCTTTGTATAGGAGCCTCTACCCTTTGAGCTAAAAGCTAGCTGGTGCTTAGCCCATGCTGTAGAGGTCTCTTGTTCTTATCTGTTGCTGTGGTCTAGGTGCCACTGCATGGGACAGTGAACCAAACTAGGTGTCAAGTATCAGAGGGGAAGCCATGTTAGTCTGAATCTGCAAAAGTGATGAGGAGTCCTGTGGCACCTTATAGACTAGCACATTTATTTATCAGATCTGACGAAGTGGGTCTTTGCCCACGAAAGGTTATGCTGCAATAAATCTGTTAGTCTGTAAGGTGCCACAGGACTCCTTGTCGCTTTTGCACACTAGGTGTGTGGGTTACACGAAGTCCTGCACTTAAAAAGGAAGAATCGCAATGCATTGCTACAGGCAGGGGACTGACTGGCTAATCAGCTGTTTTTGCAGAAGACGACTTGGGGGACAAGCTAGATATGAGTCAACAGTGTGCCCTTGTTGCAAAGAATGCTAATGGCATATTGGGCTGCATTAGAAGGAGCATTGCCAGCAGATCTACGGACATGATTATTCCCCTCTATTCGGCACTGGTGAGGGCATGTCTGGAGTACTACATCCAGTTTTGGGCCCCCCCAGTACAGAAGGGACATTGGAGGGAGTCCAGCAGAGGGCACAGAAAATGATTAGAGGGCTGGGGTACATGACTTACGAGGAGAAGCTGAGGGAACTGGACTTATTTAGTCTGTAGAAGAGAACAATGGGTGGGATTTGATAGCAGCCTTTAGCTACCACTAGCAGGGGTTCCAAAGAGGATGGAGTCAAGCTGTTCACAGTGGTTATAGATGACAGAACAAAGAGCAATGGTCTCAAGTTGCAGTGGGGGAGGTCTAGGTTGGATATTAGGAAAAATTATTTTACTAGGAGTGTGGTAAAGCCTAGAATGTGTTACTTGGGAAGGTGGTGGAATCTCTAGCCTTAGCGGTTTTTAAGGCTCTGATTGACAAAGCCCTGCTAGGGATTATTTAGTTGGGTTTGGTCCTGTTTTGAGCAGGGGGATTGGATGAGATGATCTCCTGAAGTCTCTTCCAACCCTAATACTCTACCATTCTGTTTTGGCATTTTAACCATGTCAAGGTCAAAATACCAGCTGCTGGCGGAGATGCATGGGAGTTGGTAGCAATGGAAACACTTTTAAGTGTGTGTGGGGGGGTGGGGGGGAGAAGAATGCAGACAACGACCTATGGAATTAATTTCATCATCATCGCCCACTGGCGTATAGGTCAACAACAAAGGCCCTCCACTTCTGTCTGTCTGTCTCTGGACAGCCTCTCAATAGTGACCCAAGTGTGATTCATGCTCTTCATTTCTACTTCAACAGTCTGGCGCCATATTGTCTTGGGTCATCCTCGTTTCTGCTTCCCTTCAGGGGTCCAGTGCACAGCAATCTTTGTGATGGAGCTACCATCTTTCCTGAGCACGTGCCCAATCCATCTCCAGTGTCTTTTCATAATGATGGTAGCCATGTCATCTTGTTTGCACCGCACAAGCAGGTCCTGATTTGAAATTATTCTTGGCCAAAAAATACAGAGAATCCTCCGAAGACTTCTGGTGTGAAAAGTCGACAATTTATTGAGGTGTCATCTGCCAGCATTCTGATCCATATAATACTGTTGATAAAACACAGCTCTGATAAAACTTCAGTTTGGTATAGATGCTGTACTGTGATGACTTCCATACAGCATTCAGACTCATGAAGTCATTTCTGGCTTTCCTGAGTCTGCTCTGGATTTCACTTCTGATGCCTCCATCTTGCCTGATAATACTACCCAAGTATGTTAAACTCTCTGTGATAGGTAGGCCTTGGCCATCGATCTTAACTGATTCTGGTGCCTCTATATTTAGGGTCATGACTTCTTCTGGCTAACTCTTAGTCCAACCTGTTTTCTGAAGGTGCAGAGTCAATTTGTCTTCTCTTGCATATGACGATGCATATGAGAGAGCAGCACGAGGTCATTAGCAAAATCAAGGTCCTCTAATGTGGAGAAGACAGTCCATATGATGCCTCTTGGCTCATCTTCTGTTGTACGCTGCATAACCCAGTCTATGACTAAGTTAAAGAGCATTGGAGACATGACGCATCCCTGCCTTACTCCAGTCTTAACTTCGAAGTGTAGAACATTGTTCCCCATGTTGCATGTGAAATTATTATAAAAGCTCTTAATGAGCTGTACTACTTGTTGTGGTAATGGAATTAATTTATGGCTTGTTTATTGCATATACTTGCTCTATGGTCAACATGTTTTGTATACAGTGTGTCATTGATTCAGTCATGTTGCTGATTCTTGCTGTTTACTGTGATTTCATAAAGCCACACACATAACCTGAGAGAAGTCAGGAGGTTGATCAGCTGGTTAGTAATAGCTGCTGATCTGAACATACACTAAAGGTAAATAAAATATGCAATGGTATGTGGCCCAATTAACCTTTCAGTAGCCAGACATTCAGTAGCCTGAATTGAGGGGGTTGGGTGAGGATACAAGTACTGGAGGACAGGATTAATTAGTGGGTGGAAGACAAGCAGATGTGGGGGTTAATGCTCCTGCAATGCCTTCCAAAATCCCCCTACCCAATACATATGGGAGAATGGGCAGCACTAAGTGGTAACATGCACTTGGGCAGGGAGGGTTTAAACATCAAGAGACTGACCAGAAACCACAATACAATCTTTTTTAAAAAATGCCATGACTTTTGGGAGTTCAACTCATGATTTTTGGTCTCTTCATTTGGCAGTATTGCAGCAATCAAAATATCAGTTGTTCAGTTAGCTCCAGTTATCTTAATTGAGACTAATTTCATAATTGTCTATGGCAGCTGTTAAGCTAAAAGCCTACAATGAAGAACATTTTCCTAGGCAAAAGTGAAGTATGTGGGATGCCTGATGATTTGTGGCCTGAGATATGTGCTGCCACATGGTATATGGAAAACTGGGTTAAAGCTATGTCTTTAAGTGTAAAGAGTCCCCTAGCTCTGTTTGTTGCCTAAGGTGCTCTTTAGGGAAGTGTTCAATCTGAGTCTTAGGCTGCCAGTCTGAGTCATGGGGAGCCAGTTTATAAGGTGGAGTGAGTTGTGCCTCTCAGTTTTAAGTGGTTCCTCTGTGTCAGATTATTTAAATTCTAAGAAATTTGAATTCTAAGCTGCAAGGAGTATTAGATAAAAATATAAAACTTCTCCAGATAAAATTTCTTCTTCCTTCCATGAGCATCCTGTGGTTTCTGAGTGCCTTGAGAGTTGTTGCAGGAATCTTTGCCAGTCATGATTTCAGTTATCCCCATATTGATTGGGTGCATGTCACCTCAGGACGGGATTCAGAGATTAAATTTCTTGATGCCTTAAATGACTGCTTCTTGGAGCAGCTAGTACAGGAACCCACAAGGGGAGAGTCGATTCTCGACCTAGTCTTGACTGGAACGCAGGATCTGGTCCAAGAGGTAACTGTTACTGGACCGCTTGGAAATAGTGACCACAATATAATAACTTTTAATATTCCTGTGTTGGGAAGAACACCGCAGCGGTCAAACACTCTGGCATTTAATTTCAAAAAGGGGAATTACACTAAAATGAGGAAGCTAGTTAAACAGAAACTAAAAGGGAGAGTAATTAAACTAAAATCCCTGGAAGCTGCATGGGAACTGTTTAAAGACACCATACTAGAGGCCCAACTTAAATGTATACCCCAAATAAAAAAACACAGTAAGAGACCTAACAAAGAACCACCATGGCTAAACAGCCATGTTAAAAAGGCAGTGAGAGAGAAAAGGGCAGCTTTTAAAAAGTGGAAGTCAAATCCTAGTGAGGAAAATAGAAAGGAACATAAACACTCCCAAATTAAGTGTCATAATGTAGTAAGAAAAGCCAAAAAAGAGTTTGAGGAACAGCTAGCCAAAAATTCAAAAAATGATAGTAAAATGTTTTTTAAATACATTAGAAGCAGGAAGCCCGCTAAAAAAGCAGTGGGGCCCTTGGATGATAAAGATATAAAAGGAGCGATCAAGGAAGACAGTGCCATTGCGGAGCGATTAAATGATTTCTTTGCTTCAGTCTTCACGGCTGAGGATGTTACAGAGGTTCCTAAATCTGAGCCAGCCTTTTTAGGTGACAAATCTGAGGAACTCACTCAGATTGAAGTGACATTAGAGGAGGTTATGGAATTAATTGATAAGCTGAATAGTAACAAGTCTCCGGGACCAGACGGCATTCACCCAAGGGTTCTGAAAGAACTCAAATGTGAAATTGCGGAGTTATTAACAGTGGTTTGTAACCTATCCTTTAAATCCACTTTGGTACCAAATGACTGGAAGATGGCCAATATAACACCAATATTTAAAAAAGGCTCTAGAGGAGATCCTGGCAATTATAGACCGATAAGTTTAACATCAGTACCAGGCAAATTAGTAGAAACACTAGTAAAGAGTAAAATTGCAAGGCATATAGAAGAGCACGAATTGTTGGGCAAAAGTCAGCATGGTTTCTGCAGAGGGAAGTCGTGTCTAACTAATCTGTTAGAATTCTTTGAAGGGGTTAATAAACATGCGGACAAGGGGCACCCAGTGGATATAATATACCTAGATTTCCAGAAAGCCTTTGACACGGTCCCACACCAAAGGCTTTTACGTAAATTAGGTGGTCATGGGATAGGAGGAAAGGTCCTTTCATGGATCAAGAATTGGTTAAAAGACAGAAAACAAAGGGTGGGAATAAATGGTAAATTTTCACAATGGAGGAGGGTAACTAGTGGTGTTCCCCAGGGGTCAGTACTGGGACCAATCCTGTTCAACTTGTTCATCAATGATCTAGAAAATGAGGTAAGCAGTGAGGTGGCCAAGTTTGCAGATGACACAAAGTTGTTCAGGACAGTCAAAAGCAAAAGGGATTGTGAAGAACTACAAAAAGATCTCAGCAAACTGAGTGATTGGGCAGCAAAATGGCAAATGACATTTAATGTGGGTAAGTGTAAGGTAATGCATGTTGGAAAAAATAACCCAAATTACACGTACTACATGATGGGGTCAAATTTAGCTACGACAGATCAGGAAAGGGATCTTGGAGTTATAGTGGATAGTTCTATGAAGACATCCACGCAGTGTGCAGCGGCAGTTAGTAAGGCAAATAGGATGTTAGGAATTATTAAAAAAGGGATAGATAATAAAACAAAAGATATCATACTTCCCCTATATAAAACTATGGTACGCCCACATCTCGAGTACTGCGTGCAGATGTGGTCTCCTCACCTCAAAAAAGATATATTGGCATTAGAAAAGGTTCAGAAAAGGGCGACTAAGATGATTAGGGGCTTGGAAAGGGTCCCATATGGGGAGAGGCTAGAGAGACTGGGACTTTTCAGTTTGGAAAAAAGGCGATTGAGGGGCGATATGATAGAGGTATATAAAATCATGAATGGTGTGGAGAAAGTGATTATAGAAAAATTATTTACCTTTTCCCATAATACAAGAACTAGGGGACACCAAATGAAATTGATGGGTAGTAGGTTCAAAACTAATAAAAGGAAATTTTTCTTCACACAGCGCACAGTCAACCTGTGGAACTCCTTGCCCGAGGAGGCTGTGAAGGCCAGGACTCTATTAGGGTTTAAAAAAGAGCTTGATAAATTTTTGCAGGTTAGGTCCATAAATGGCTATTAGCCAGGGATAAAGTATGGTGCCCTAGCCTTCATAACAAGGGCAGGAGATGGATGGCAGGAGATAAATCACTTGATCATTGTCTTCTGTTCTCCTTCTCTGGGGCACCTGGCATTGGCCACCGTCGGCAGATGGGATGCTGGGCTCGATGGACCTTTGGTCTGACCCAGTATGGCCATTCTTATGTTCTTATGTTCTTATGTCTTGTAGCATTCCTTGCATCATTACCTAAATAAATTCTCCACCTTGCTCTTTGCTGTTCTGTTGTAGCCTACCGGCCTCAGAAATACCATCCCTGTGCATCAGCTTCTCTGTTGACATATGCCTGAGTAAAGCAAGAAGTTTCCTTTTTCCAATTTTCCTTTAGTTTACATTCAACAAGGCTGGTCAGGTTTGAATCCAGGAGGTTGACATTTTGTAAGTGGAAGCCATCTAACCAAAATGGTTGCTAAACATCAAAGAAGACTTTTCAGGCTTCATGAATCCTCTCACACCACACTCTCCCCATCAGTACCTTACAGAATAAGAAGCAATTCCATTCTGGCTAACTGGACTTTGACTTAAGACCTTTTGATTAAGCCATAAAACTAAAAAGTTAAAATGAGCTTGTATCCTTTGAAGCTGTAAGGAAGTAGCTAACTGTCTAAAACAGTTGGCTTAAAAAATCTAAAACCAGCTTGGCTGTTAATATTTTGGGTAGCTGCACTGCTTCCTCGCATGAAGACTTTTATTAGGCAACAGCTGTAGTTGCATTGGCTGAATACAGCCAGTTTTCCTGTTCAGACTGAGCCTCAGGACTGCTTGTTAGCTCCCTGGCTGCCTATGCGAGAGGATAATGTAAAATTAATGTATGAAGAAAGGCCTGAAATCTGACACTGTGAGAATGCAGGTGGTCTGAGATGATGCACAGAAATTAAACTAACATGCTGATCCTTCTGAAGAGAGGCCAGTCTGCATGTTTCATAAGGATTCATAAAATATTTTCAGATACAGTAGTCCTGGATTTTTCCTGCCTCCCCTTTCAAAGTCATCCACATAGGGAGCTGCTAGATGTGCATTTGTATCTTTTGTAAGGGTGTTTTTGTTTTGCAAGAATTTTATGGAGTAGGTAGATATTTCCATAACTTTCAAAATTAGAAAATACTGTTATAGATTTTATATTCTGCCTGTGAATGCAGCATGTGGTATGCTACACAAAGGTGACAACATTATCTAAAGATACTTACTTCAAAGTGAAGATACATGAGAATTACTTTGTCGTTCCTGTTTGCTTCCTTTTCCTTTGCTCCCCATGTTATCTTTAGTTAGCAAGAACTAATCTTAGACAGTCTTATGAATAATAACTGACATAACTGACCTCCCATTCAATATTTTTAGGGTCCGAGAAGTTCCTCTAATATGGATGATTGTATTACAGTCAGAATGTGGAATCAAACTGTAGTAGACTGTATATTTGCCTTCTATCTAGTGTGTGTAGTGTGGCATAGACTCTGGCTTAGTACATGAGTGCAGAAAATATATTCACTTCTGATATGATTTCTGTAGTGCCGTAAGAATGGAACAATAACATAAATATATGCAGTTGAAAGAAAGATGTGGTGCTAAAGGGGATGGGTAGTTATGCATGTTGCATGGAAGCAAGAGGGTGAGTTGAGAAATAAAACAAAGAGTTCAGGGACTTCTAATTTGATTGAAAATTCATAAAGTCTGAAACACTAACCTTAGTGAACCTTTTAGCACCATCTTACATAACTGCACAAGGAGTTCAACCCCTAGCTGCCACTGAACATTTGACAGTAGATAGGTCTAGTTTGAACATGAATGCACTTTGCTTATTGCTAATGGGATATTGAGGTACAGAAATAGATCAGTAGGACAGGAGTTAACATAATGGTTTTGATTTTTAATTCTCTTCTGTTTTGTGAATTTGTAATACTGTCTGTGACATCAAATTGCAAATATGGACTTCTAGATTTGGAAAGCCAGTTGTGTGTTTGAGTTCTCAGATCAACACCTGGGCACCTAAAAGACTTTAGTGCACAAACATAGAAGTGGATGTCCTACCTTCAGTGCCTAAGTAAAAAAACTGGTCTTTCCACTGATAATGCCAGTGTGATTAACAACCTCTGACTAAAGACATCATACAAACCAAGGTGATGATTAAGTCATGGATTCTAGAGACTCTGCCCTTAATTGTTGATTAAAGGTCATTCATTGGTAAGTATGGAGTCCAATATGTCATGTCTTCCAGTTAGTAAAATAGTGGTTGGAAACAGCAAATCCCAGGGTTGTGTCCCAAATGTACATAAATATATTTTTGGGTCAGCTTGTCCTCTGCAGACAAACTTGTTTGATTTTTGTAACATTTGAGCTTCAGTAAATAGAAAAAAACTTGTGTGTAAAAAGAAAAGTTGCTTTAGTTTTCTGTTCAGAAATTGACAAATGAAAAAAATCATTCATTTATGCTGCATTTCAGTTAGAAGAAAATCATAGGGTTTTCCCCCACAGGTCAGAAAATTATTGCATGAGAAATCCTGTTAGGGTTGCAGACTTTCCTGACTGGATGCCATTTGTGCCAATGGCATCTGGACAGGAAAATTGGCAACCCTAAATCCTGTATTTTTAAGTTAAATTTTGACAGTTTTAAAATGACAGACAGAGGTTTGTATAATATCTCAGAGTACATCTTCAAATATCTTGTCCAGAAAACTGTTTATATCTTGAACATATTAGGATAGCCTAAAATTTAAATGTCTGAAATAACGAAATGTACCATTTTAAAAATTCTATGATCATGAAATTGACCAAAATGGACCGATTTGGTGGGACCCTAACCCGCTAAGGGAAATGAGAATCTGGCCCTAGAAAATACTTGATGACTAGCTTTGGTAGCTGGCACAACTGTAAATCAACGTCTTTAAAAACAACTTGCCAGTTTTGTTTTAGGTGGATACAGTTACCCCAGTATGTGCACTATTAGTCTGTTCTCTTTCTGTAAAGGAGTAGCTAGAATACGTTAAGTACTGATGTTAAGGTATGTAATTTTCTAAGGAAACTGGCAAGTTTAAAAGCATGACCACTATATGAAAACCATGATTAATTTTTCACTGCAGGGCTCACTGTGATTTCTTCTGAAATGAACAAGTCTGTTATAAAGGTGTCCATCTGTTGTGTAATTGATGGAATACCTGAGGGGTCATTGTGATTAAACTGGGAGGGAAAACTTTGAGCAGGACAGGGATACTATACACTGTAACCTGAAGCTTAAGTATGTATGGCAACAAGATGGATATTTTCCCCCAGTACTCCATTCCAAACAGATCTTGTTTTTAAATCTCACCAGCAATGAGAAAAATGTAGATTTATAGATATATTTGTGTTTACAAAAAAAAGTTTGTATTGGAAAGGTTGGTTATTAAGGATTTTAAATATGAAGAAGTATGTAAAAAACCTCAACCTTGACATAGATTTATTTTTAGATAATTTGTCTGTGGGCATAAGGTAATTCTTGACATAGCTGTTAGGTTGGAAATTCCACAGGGCATTGTATAGCTTTTCAATGCATATCAGGGATGCTGTTCCTTAACATTGCACTAATACAGAACATTGCTTTCTAAGGAAAGATTATTTTTAAATAAGTGCCATAGTACATCTAAAATATTTTGGTTAAATCCAGCACCTCAGGGGAATAGAAAGATAATGGAGATCCTCTTCTAAATTTTCAGTTGCAGCCTGTCTGCAGATGTAGTCAAAGAGCTTTTATTCTACTGTAATTTAAAGTGTCCCAATCTTACCATCTCAGGAAGCTTGGGGTGGGGATCTGAGTGAACAGGGTATTTTTTTTGCGGGGTGAGAGGGAGACAGTATCATGGTTAATGGGGGCTATGCTTGGTGTGAATGGGGGAGGGGATACAGATAAGTATATGCTGCAACAAATGGGGATGAGGTAGCAATGGGTATTGAACTGCAGGCAAGAGGAACTGTGCTAGAATGTACCATAATGCGTTTACTAGAGGAGAGTTCTCCACATATTTTTCACTCCAAGCCCCAGTCTTTCTGCATGTGCAAGCCTGGTAGACCCTAGTCATTTGCGGATGGAATTGAACCTGGGACCTCTGGAGCTTTATATATGAGCCTCTACTGCTATGGTTCTCAACTGGTGGTCCATGAACCACTGGTGGTCCATGGTGACTTCTTCAGTGGTCCACAGGAACATTGTCCAAAGTCACACGGTGTGAGCAGGTGCCGCCGTTAAACTGTTTTACGCTGTGTTCACAAGCACATGGCGCGTCATCCATAACGTCACTGAGGACACAACCACATTGTATTGCCAGTAACTTCTGTCTGAAGCTCTGAGCATCAGTGTAGCTGCCGCCGTCGTGCTGAGTGGTTGCTGTGTCGTTCGTCCTGTACTACATGTGCTGGTGGTGGTCCACGAAAATTTTTTGATTGGCCTGGTGGTCCGTGGACTGAAATGAGTTGAGAACCACTGCTCTATTGCATGAGCTAAAAGCCTATTAGCTAAGGCTGTAGAGCAGACTCTCTGTTCTCTCAGTAAGTGGGCTCAATGCCCAATAAGCTGTGGAAGGGTTGGTACTCACCCAGAAGGTGTACGAGTTACACATGCTCTCATCATCAGCCCTACTTGCACAGCTAGCGACTCTCCTTACAGATGTCATGCTCCTGTCCTGCTATGTCCTGTGCCAGGGTAGCAGAGGCGAGGAATGGGGATGGGTTGTTAAAATGGGCTGGGGGGCGCGGAGGAATTTGGAGAGAGTTGAGTTCACGGAGTTGATGCAGCTCTGGGGAAGGCTTTCTAGTGCTCTTCCCACAGGGCTCATCTCATATCTCTGGCCCTTGTACAGCCCCTTTCTGATCATTGTCAGGGCCAGCTCCATTTCAGGCAGCCTGCCTCTTTCCTCTTTGGTGCCTATCCTCACTCACTAGGGGACTATACAAACACAGTGGCTGAGGCAGGCTGAGGGGTGCTGGAGAACTGGAGTGGCAGAGGGATCTAAGCATTATTGTTGACTAGGTAGCTCAGCACCATTAACTCCAATAAGAGGAATAACTCTGTAATTTTTTAAAGTATTTTATGTCTGAGATGTTATCAGGGATGTGCATGTGTGTGGCTCTTCAGCTAGAGGAACCCAAAGGAATAGGAACTTTTTTTAAACGGGGATCATTTTAGAATGTTCTCTCTTCAAAAGCTAGTGAAGATTAAAAAAAAATCCCAAAGAAAACTTGTCTTACAGAAAGTTATTGTGCAAAACTTGGAAACTAAATAATTTAAGGGTGTATTAAGGAGATTTCAGTGATGCTCTAAGTGCAAACCTCAACACAACCTAGCTGCAGATTTGCTGTTAACTCTTATATTAGATAGCTATGCACACCTTAAATACACATCGGTGCATCTATGTCCATATATGTTTTTCTCTACATCTAGACAGACACGCACACTACATACACAAACTAATGTATAAAATAAAAATACCTTCTGGAATTTTCTTCTGTGTTCAGATAAATACGGAAAGATAGTTGGAGAATTTACTGTTTCTAATAAAGAAGCCCTGAAGTTTGATACCATTTTGGGTAAATCCACGGAGTCTCTATTAATGTAAATGAGAAGGTTGAGAGAAACTGAAGTAGGACTTGGAGATGAGTTCAGGTTAATGTTTGTCTCAGCTCAGGTACATTGCTGCTCTTAACAGAGGGAACTTTCATGCTGCAGGAGCCCCTAATGCAAAAGACCATGGCAGAGCACTTGGAAGCTTTTCTTGTTGAATGAATCTCAGATTCTTTTATATGGATTTAGTAAGTACATTCCAGGCTTGTTAGAGACCTAATAGATGCTCAGTACATATTTTCTGTTAATCTGTAATCCACTATTGTTTTATGATTTTATTCCTTTTCAGTTTAACCTTGCAACTTCTCATTTCCACAGATCTTCCAGTTCCATTTAATAAATGCTGACATTTGTACGTGAAATTTGCTTTGTAAATTGTAAACTTAAAAGGAGATTGACACCTTAAAAATTGCCCTTTTATCTGAATTGTATTTTACCTACCGTTGTTACCAATAACACCAAAAGTAGTGTAATGTAGAAATTGGAGAGAATTTTTCGCTTACTTGGTACATTTGACATTTCCATTTATAGACCATTTTACCCAGTAAGAAGAAGGAGAATCATTTTGAAAATAGTTAAATAAAAAAAAAGCTGCAAACTCATAAATATTGACAGGATGGTTGGAGGTGGAGGTGCAAGTGCAGTATCTGAAGTTGCGTGATTGGTGTTTTTTTTCCCCCCATTGACTAGATTTAAGACGACTGCTTCCCTTTACAAATAAAAAGCCAAGTTGTGATACAATAGCACCTATGATTTACAAACACCTGGGGTATGGAGGCTGTTGGTAACTCTGGAGTTTCTAACACTGAGATTCTATTGTAGTTCAAACTTGATTGTCAGTTTTTAGTCATTGCTGTACAGAACTTTCATTAAGCTTTTTGGGGCCGCACATTTGTGGTGTGAAATGGGGGAAGAGTAAGAGTGTAAGGAAAGGATGTGGGTTTTTATTTTGGGTTGATTAAAAGGACTCAGATTTGTTGGAACTTTGGAATCAAACAACAAAAGCTTTCAGAATAAGGCAGAACTGAAAAACCAATGCAAAACAGGACACCATCTGGAAATTATTCTATGCTTCATTCTTGGTATTATGAGTATAATGAAATAAAAAAATTCTAAGTCCTTGTAATTGTTCAGCTTTGTCATGCAAATGGAGCCCAGACTTTGAAAAGGACTGTAAAGGTTTTGCTCTGATTTTTCATGCTTTGAAGAAAACCTCTGTGTCCTTATTGCTTTGGCTGAATAGAGGAGCAGCTTGCTGCAAGACATCAGCCTTCCAGATCACTTTTATAATATGAATAATGGTTTTTGTTTGTGAATTGGCAGAAATTGGATGCAAGTGTATGAAGAAATATTGAATTAGCATAGGCAACTATTGATTGTTGTGTTGATCAAACAGCAATTGTAAAATTGCTTAAACTTTTGGAATTATCACTGTTCCCAAGATGCTGTACTTGGATATTATTTGGACATCTGTGGAATAACTTTGAAGGATTTGGCTAGAATTCCACTCTTTTTCCATAAATTAATGTGAGGGTCCCCACTTCTTCATTCCTAACATGTGCACAGAGACAGCTAAGTCTGGTGCCTTTTGGGGGGAGGAAGGGAGGAGGGACATTTTATGTTTTTATTAGATAATGACATTATTGGACATTTCACTTTGTGCTGTTAGGATTCAAATGCACAAATTGCTAGCACCACCCTCCAGTGAAAAAAATATAACATGAACTTTCAATGTAAATTTACTAGGCATTGAAAATACAAAATAGTAAATGAAAAAATTAGGTAATAGTTCAGGATGAATATGTGTATTTGCACAGTTGTTATAATTTCCAGCAAATAATTCTTTTGCATCAAATTAAAACTGTTTAAGTCTGGAAATGAACATTTAAGAAATGCAGCCATAGCATAATACCATATATTCCTTTTTCACTTACAGGGTACGTGAGCCAAAAAAGCAGAAGATCAAAACTCTTTTTGCCACAAATTACAGTGGGAAAAAAATCTACTCTGGATTGAGATGTAAAATGCAAAATTTTAAAAATTTTGGAGAAAATTTAAAGGATTGACAATGATATTTGTAATGGGGAGCTCACTTCAGCCTTAACTATGGAGTAATTAACTAACAAAACATGTAGATGGTATCATGAGCTTTTGTGGGCATAGCCCACTTCTTCAGATGACCGGAGTTTTAAATGTAGGATGTGCAGACCCAAAATAAATAGAGGAGAAGGGAAAGGGGGGTGAAGGAAAAAAAAGGAAGGAGGCAGGAAACAAGGAGCAGAGGGTATGAAAATATCAAAGGGGAAAAACAAGTAGGCAGAACTGGTAACCTATGAGCACCTAAAGATTTAATAGTTAAAAGAAGCAGATAAGGATCATAGGATAGCAATTCGATAGCAAGGGTACTAACGCAAGAATCTACACAGACAAAGAGCTGTTGGCACCTTCATTGAATGTTAGATTGAAAATGTCCTAGCCATCCCTTATCTCGATTGAGGAGGTTATCAGTGTGAGAATTGAATTTGTGGATGAATTGTGATTCCAACGCCTCCCTGTGTATTTGGCTTGTAGAATTGGTTTGTGACAAGACAGCCACCTGGAGATCTTTTAAAGAGGTGGCTGTTTTTCTCGGACAGAAGGCTGCTTGGAACATTCTTCCCCTGCCACGTCTGGTGGGAGTGTGGGGATTTTTTTGCTCAACAACTTTGGTAACTCCCCCCCCCCCCCCCCTTTTTTTGGCTAAACCAATTTTTTCCCCTCCATGTTCGGTATTTTTTGTGAAACTATTTGGCAAGCCTATTTATTTTGGGTCTGCACATTCTAAACTTAAAACTCCGGTCATCTGAAGAAGTGGGCTGTGCCCACGAAATCTCATGATACCATCTATATGTTTTGTTAGTCTATAAAGTGCTGCCAGACCATTTGTTGTTTTTAAGTTTATCCTGGACAGACTAACTTGGCTACCCCCTGAAGCTTGTGGAGTAATTAGTACTGCTCCACGAGACCATACTCAATAACTCAATTGTAAACTGTGCAAGTTGAGGCATTTGGAACCTTTTATTTTAACATTTTCTGGATTTGTAATTTGCAGTAGTTCTAATGTGTCTATATTATTTTTATTAAAAACTGAGAAATGGGAAAAGGAAGTGTGAGTTGTGGAGACAAGAAAGAAGTCCAGTTTGTAGCATTAAGCAATTTTTTGTACAATTCTGTAGATTTTAATTTGGGGGCATAACTCTGTAGTGTATCACATGGTGACACAACAAGGGTAACTTTGAGTGCATAACATTTCCAGCCTTTTATTTTTTTAAATGAAAAACTGATGTTTGGGAGAACAAAATAGCTCCATCAAAGAAGTGTGGATATACTGTATGAGCATGGGCTGGTGATTCACAAGCCCTGGAGGTTTCTTAACAGAAAATTTTAAGAGGGGATGAAAGACTCTATGAAGGACAGTGTTCTTCTTTGGACCATTTTGTTAGGAAGTCATCTCTTGGGCTACCTGTCCTTTGCTTTCCCTAGGCATTTTTCATCTAGAGAGTGTGCTTTAATGTGAACCTTCTCTGCTCTCTAATGTGCCTTTCTATTTTGATAAACCCCTGATTTAAACATAAGATCTTTCCCTTTATTTCATTGGGGAAAGAAAGAGAGAACCTTTTCCTGCAAAGGTTTGCTGCTGCTGCTCTTTCATCAGTTCGTTTCTCTTCTTTAATAAAGTGGTGTTGCTAACTGTTTAATTTTCAGCTTCAGGTGTTCTCTAACCAGTGATAAATAGAATGATTCTGCCTATCTCCAGTCAGTAACTACAGTGTATGTGTATGGTAGCAGGGGAAGATTAAGTGGGCATGATTCCAAATTCACATGGCCAATTAGGTAGGAACAGCCAAACAGATTTGTTGGAAAAATCAGGGGTTTAGTATTTGAGAATTTTATGCTTCAATAACTCATTTTAACTTCCATAATCTAATATTAATATTGTAGCTGTATTAGGTATCAGGAATTCTCATTACTCTGTGCAGTGATGTTAAACAACTTCAATTCAGCTGCGTCTAAAGCAAGGCGGGGTCTCAAACTTCATTGTACTGTGGCCCCCTTTTGAAAACAAAAATTACAACATGACCTATGAGGGGGGACTTAATCCTGAACCCCCTCAAGCCCTGCTGGCCTGGGTGGGGGTGCTAAAGCCTGAGCCCCACAGCCTTGGATAAGGGAAGCCAAAATTGAAGCCAAATGGCTTCAGTCAGATGCAAAGGTCCTGTAACCTGATCTATGCTAAGGATGTTAAGGACTAGTCGACTAGTGGCTCCCCCCCACCTTGCTGCCTCTATCAGATAGAGGCAGCAAAGCGGGGGGGCGGGGGGGGGGAAGGGGTACTTCAAAGCGGCAGCACTTCACAGCTGAGCCGGGGGGGCTGAGCCCCTAGGTGGCGTTTCAAGGGGCAGCTGCTCAGCTGTGTGGCTCAGTTGTGCAGCACTGCTCCTTTGAAATGTTGAAGTGGCATTCAAAGAGGCAGCGCCATGGAGCCTGGGGACAGCTGGGGACTCCCCAGCTGACCCTGGGTTCTGGGGAAATACTGTGAGGAACCTGGGATCAGCTGGGGACACCCAAGCTGATTCTGGGTTCCACTGAAATGCCGCGCGGAGGCTGGGATCCAGCTGAGCCCAGACTCCAGGGCACTGCCCCTTTGAAACACTGAGGGTGGCATTTCAAAGGGAAAGCCGACGCACAGCTGAGCTGGGGTTCTGGGGAAGTTCTGCACGGAACCCCGAGTCAGCTGGGGAGTCTCCTGCTGACCCCGGCTCCATGGCTTTGAAAAGCACAAGAGCCCGCACTGGGGACTCTTGTACAATTCAATGCAGGCACCCCACCTGCAGCCTGGAGTCAGCAGGACTTCCCGCTGGTCTCAGGCAGCACATGGAGTTTCTCATTCCTCCTTTGAAATGTACAAGAGCCCCAGTGGGGACTTCCATTGACGGCTCGACTAGTCAATTAACTGCAATTTAACATCCTTAATCCATGCCGCCCACCACTTCAGCTCCCGGCATTGGGTCTTAGCTTTCAGCTTTAGCCTCAGGCCCCAGCGAGTCTAAGCCAGCCCTGAGGACCCATTTAAAACAGGGTCTTGACCCACTTAGGGGTCCTGACCCACACTTTGAGAACCGCTGGACTAAAGTGACGCTTGTTCATTGTAATTTTTTTTTAGTATTTTGAACTTTACACTAAGGATGTGAAAGTGTAACCATGTGCATGGTTAACCAATGAGTCTGGGCTCTTTGGTTAACCTTCATGTTTACATGCAGGCTCCAGGCTCTTGCTGCCTCACGCCAGCACTGCTGCGTCTGATACCAGCAGGAGCAGGTGGGAGCCGGCTCAGAAGTCGGGGAGCCATGCGTAACCATTAATTTTTCAGCGGTTACATGGTTAATTAATTAAATGCATTTTAACATCCCTACTTTACACTAATCTTAATGTGAAAGTGCGTCACGATATGCAATTTTGTGTGTGTATACATATATACAAGGTTTAGAGTCTTTAAGAACTGCTAGTGTATAAATAATTGCATATAAAAATAAGCGTAAAAGAAACAATTATTTAGGTTGCAGTCAGCCTTGGGAAATTAGGAAAATCCAAATTTATGGTTGCCCATGTAACATTAATTTTGTTACCTTGTGTGTCCATCAGAAGCAGTGAATGAGGCAAGGGTCCTATGGAAAAAATTATGGGTAAGGCACTTCCATAGCATGAGGACTTGCTCCCTGCCAGATTTCTGTGCCTTGCTGCAGAAAATAGAGGTGTTAAATTGTCAAAAAGGTTGCGTTAATCTTTGATAATGGTAGGTATTATGCAGCCTAAATGTAGGGGACACTACTAGTGGCTCCCAAAATAAAATTGTAAATGAATACTGCTGAAGTAGCACTGATTTAATTCTGCTCAATAGAATCCCCTTTAGTACCTTTCCCACCTGCCTGAAGCCTCAAGCAGACCAGGGGGAGGCATGTACTTAAACTCCATGGCATATATCTGTTGCCATGCGGCCCCGCACCTCCTTGTCCCAGAATGTAAGACTTGTCTAAGCGAGAGCACATTGCCATTGCAAGCTCTGTGTTCACACTACTGTTGGTGAATTTCACTTGGCCTGAATGAGACTAAATGCTATGTCATCATCCCCTGTATCTCAGTGCACTGTTGCAGTGCCGGAGTGTATGGTAAGTGCTGGAGTGTATGCTAGTGTCGCAGTGCTGTTAGTTCTCTCAGACATTTTCTCAGCGCGCCTCAATACTTTTGTCACTGAACTATTTGACAGCACGGAACTCCGGTTCTATCATCTGTCAAGCCATTTGTCTGCTGCCAGCACCAGACCTGAGAGTAACCAAATTGGCGCTCAGCTGGTCTTGGTTCTGCTCCAACCCTCTTCTAGGGTTCTTTTACCTCCTCCCCTTACACCTCAGCAAAGCGGAGTTTAAAACAGAATGAAATAAACAATGTTTCAAGAGGTATAATTGGAGTGATGCCAGAGATACTCGGTACCCACCTATAATCACCTCTGAAATCAACAGGAGCTGCAGATCTGAAAAATCAGATCCTATATGCCAGAGATGTAATGTACCAGGTCCAGGGAACTGGGCATAGATGCAATAATCCACAAGCCTGGCAACTCTGGTATGGACATCGTGCACTGTGTGGGAGATTATTGTTGCAGTTAACATTGGTGCAGTCCTAGTGGTTCAAGTTGAAATAATACAGTGTTGTAGTGTATACAGGGATGCAGCAGACTAGCAGAGTGTCATTGTCAAAGATTTTTGGAAGAGGCCAAAAAAGAGTACAGTTTCTGCTGTGCAAATCTAAGATGTCAGTAAACATCAGTAGCCAAAACCTGAACTTGACTAGGGATGTAAGCGACTAGTCGACTACCTGATAAGCATATGCTTATCGGATAGTTCAGTAGTGACTCGATCAGAGAGAGGCAGCAAGGGGGGGGGGAGGGAGCTGAAGCCGGTGCTGGGGGAAGATGGCTTAAAAGCTGGTTCCCCCCAGCACAGTCTCTGTGGGTGGGGGGAGGGAGGAAGCATGGGAGGCAAAGGCACAGTGGAACTGAAGCAATTCCCACTTGCCCCGTGTTCTGACTGCTGCACCTCTGTTTTTGAAATGTAGCAAGAGCCTCACGGCTACATTTCAAACGCAGAAGCGCAGCAGTCAGAACACAGAGCAAGCGGGGACTGCTTGAGTCCCCACTCGCTCCATGTTCCCTGCTGCTCTTCTGCCTTTTAAATGTAGTAATTCCCGTGGGCAGCTCTTACTCCATTTAAAAAGCAGAGGTGCAGCTGGGATTGCGAGCACCCCACCTCCCGTTTATCGACTAATCAAGTAGTCAATGGAAATTCCATCGACTACTCAATTAGCTGGTTAATCGAAAGTTAACATCCCTAAACGTGACCTCTGACTATAGTAAGCAATGGCGGTTGTGTAGATTGTCAAAACATGTATAGTACTAAAGGAAGAAAAAAATTTAACAGGTGACTTGATTTCTAACATTTTTAATGAAAAATACTAAGAACCAGATCCTTTCCAGACCAGAATGCATGATAACACTTGTTTTTTCTGATTGACACACACATGCGAATGCAGTGATTTGCAAATGCAGTCATTTTGCTGTATGGAAAGATACTGTGACAAAATTTAAATTTAAATTTTACTTTCACAGATCAGCCTCTTCTGTCTCCTTTCATATGTTAGTATGTTTCTCATGAATTATTTTTTTGTGCACAATTCTGAATAAATGCAACAAAAGCTGAGCTGTTATCAAGGTAAATTGATTGCCATGTGTATTCAACACAACTCATTCCATGTACGTAAGCTTTGATTGTATAATAGCTTTTGAATTAAATGGAAAGTATTATTTTAAAATTGTTGTGTAACAGATGTACCTTACACAGTGTCATCTGTAGGTTTCAGGTCATCACCCTTTGTTGGGAAAAAATTAGACATTTCTGAGGTGAAGTTCCGATAATTTACTGAAAATAAAATGAAAACTATTTTGAAGAAGAAGCTGACATTTAGCATTCCAGTTTCAAACCCCTCTGACTGATAAATATTTTATGTGCAGTGAGGCATTCTCAAAAATTAAATATGAATGAGTATTACAAAACCTTGTGGTACTATGAAACATTGAGATTTTATATTTTCAGGTATGAATGTCTGTCTAGGGAATCTTAATTATTTTTAAAGAAGATGACACTGTTTGCAAGATCAGCACGTTTGCTTCTTAAATAATAAAGTTAATATAAGTAGGATCGTCTGAAGTAAATTTCAGCAGAGCTTTATTTTGAGTAAATTAGCAGTCTTTCCTCCAGAGGTTCAAAAAACCCTCTTTCTTTTAATGTATCTAGACTGGCAAAATTAAAACTGAATTGAAGATTTTTAAAAAAATCAAATGGTCAAAGAGTTCTCTTCAGTCTGAAATAGAAATTGTTTTTATTGTACTCATTTACCAGCAGTAGCATAACTCACACCATAGAGAATAAATGTTTTGGGGGAAAAGCAATTTGAAATAAACCTAAGACAATCAATAAAAAATAATAGCTTGTCTTTTTTGGGGGGTTGGGGGGAGCGAGTTCAGGTGTGTGTGGTTTTTTTTTGTTGTTTTTTGTTGTTTTTTAAAGAAAATATCTTGCCTATACACATTAGGGCCATTACTGAGCTTTCTGATAAGTATTGCAGTGGCAACTGGCAGTAACATGATAGTAAGAGGAATTAATAATTCCAGAGTAAATGTCCTGGTTTTGAACAGCTTTTTCTCACCATCTAACTTGGTTTGTGGTGGAAAGTTGGGCTCTAATCCTCCACCTGACAGTATGTGGGAGGGAAGTCCCTAGGGCCTTGCACCTTTGTGACAGTCTACCCTCTCCAGTCAGTTGCAAGACTGGAGCTTTGATGTGCAGAATCCCAGGAGTAAGGGTGTTGTGTTTTTTAAGCAATTGGTTTTACACTAGGTCAGCTGATTATATGTTTTTTCATGTTGTAGAACTATACATTGAACAATAGCTAGTGCTTAGTTTTTCATCCTGTTGCTATAGAAATGAGTAAGTACAACTCTGGGTTCAGCCTGGATACTGTTCCATGCAGGTTCTCTAATCTTCAAAAGTTCCTCTACTAGCCTGTAGTGTGCAGCGCAAAAAAAAAAAAAAAAAAGCCGAGGGGAGGGGAGGGATATGTCAGAAATAAGACATGATATACTTGGAAAGAAACCCTCACTAAAGGAAAAATCGAAGGCTGTCTTTATATATCCCCAAGGATATACATGCTCTTTTGGGGAGAGGCTTTGGGTTTCTTTAGCACACTGACTGTTGATAGGTTAACCACATTTTTCAGTGTCCAGTCTGTCAGTGTGCCGAAAGTTTTCTGGCTGATGCTGGGAGATGAGAATGGGTCCTAAAGTAATAAATGAAAAGTTCCAAACATTTCCTAAGCAGGGAGAATTAAACTTGGCAAATCTCTTGTGCTAGTATGTAAGTAATAAATATCGATTGCGGTTTATGGATCTTGGCAGGTAAAGGATAAACAATTTCAAAGCTTGTTGATTTGATTTCTACTTTTTCCTTCTGCAAGCTTATACTGTGTAGCAGGGGAGCCGACAGCTTCCGCAGGCCCCCCAAGCAAGGTATGGTGGGGGGCAGCTTTGTACACCTGCAAGGGACGGGGCCTAAGGCAGAAGGGGTTGGGCGTTGGGCGGAGGGGGAAGGCAGAGCATCCAGCCTTCAGAACCACTCAGACCACAGCTCACCCCCCTACTCCCCAGCCCTCAGGCCCACTCAGACTGCAGCTCTCCCCCCTCTCCCCTCAGCCCTCAGAGCCACCTGGAGCCAGAGGCGTAGCGAAGTGGGGGCGGGGGGGGGGCAATTGCCCCCGGGCACCATGCTAGGGGGGCGCCGGACCGGGGTGAGAGCGCACGCACGCTGCGCAGACTCACCTGGTATGGGCGGCAAGTTATATGGGCGTCCCTCCCCAGCCCCGGACTGTCCCTGCCTGCACAGTGTTCAGTTGGCTCCCCCTTGCCCGCGCACGCTTCCGGCTGCTGCTGCTGCCATGCGCAGCTTTTGCAGCTGAGCGAGGAGGACGCCCTTTAAAAGTGCTAGGCACTGCGTTGTGCCGTGTGGCCTAGCTCCGGCTTCAGAGTTCGGGGACTTCTGGGGCCCGAGCTCAGACTCCGGCCCTGCAAAGTAGAAGGCAGAAAGTAATGGAGGGGGAAAACTAGAGGGAAGGGTGGGAGAGGAAGGGGCTTGTGCGGGGGGGAGGGGGAAAACTAGGGAGAAGGGGTGGAAGAGGAAGGGGCTTGTGTGGAGGGCGGGGGGTGGGGAGGAAGGACTTGGGTGGAGGGGCAGGGGGAAGAAAGGGGAAAGTACCAAGAGACAGGGCGGAGGAGAGACAAATGCCAGGGGGGCCAAGTGCAGACAATGAGGAAAAGGGCAGGAGGGGAGGTGTCAGTGGGAGCGGGGACAGGGTGATGCTGCAAGAGGAGAGGAGAGGGTAAGGGCATTGGGTGCTAGAGGGCGGAGGGGGAGGTGCTGGGAGAAGGCTTGAAAGAAGGGGTGGGCATGGAGCAAAGCATGTGTGAGGGCACAGGGGCATGAGGGGAATGGGGGCAGAGGGTGGTGAGGGGGTGGGTATCAGGGAAAAAGGGGGCAGGGGCAGTGAGGGAAGGGGGAGGCACCAGGAGTGTGCAGGGCTAAGGGAAGGTGCAGGTGCCAGGAGATTCTGGGGGTGAAGCAGAAGGGCAGACACCTTCAGGGGAGGGACCAGCACCAGAGGAGAGAGGCAGGGCAGGTGTGTAGAGGGAGGAGTTAGAAGAGGGGATGAGGAGGGGTAGCTCACATGATCACAGTGGGGCTACTGGAAGAGTGGACACAGGGAGGAGAGAAGGGCTGGTGGAGGGGGGCAGGTTGCAGGAGGGCTGAGGGCAGTGAGAAGGGCAGGAGTCAGGACAGCAGAGGAGGGTGAGGAGTTTGGGGGCAGCAGGCACCAGGGGAGATGATGGAGCAAGGAGAGGAGACATGGCAGCAGAGAGAAAAGGTAAAGGTTTATAAAATATTTATTAATAACTTGGTATGCTGCCCACGGCCAGTTTGTTTGCGCCCTGCGGTGCAGTTTGGGTTTATGTGGGGACAGGGGCAGATGACCAATTTGCGGGGCCCAGGGCAGCACAATTTTGCGGGGCCCCCCTTTGCCACAGCGCATGCGTGGGGCTTTTTGAAGCCCGGGGCGACCGCCCCGCTTGCCCTGCCCTATATCCACCCCTGTGTGGGGATCAACACGTGGCCGGCGAGTGGGAACCAAAACAAAAAAGTAGTCAGTGTAATGATCTTCTGTTGATATGCGTTTTAGTAGTTAAATTCTTGAACTGTCGTTACTCGTGAAAAGTGCTGTCACATGGGTAGAAATTGGGTAAATATTGTATTTTATTAATATCAGCAGAACTGACTTAAATGGGGCCTGTGTGTTGTGTAGTCTTGCCTTAATCTTTGTATTCATGCCTGTCAGTGTGAGAGAAGCTATTTGTATATATTTGCTTGCATATGCAACCACACTTAAGTTGAGGCCCTCAGCATGTTCTGTAAGTATCAGTGTGGCCCCTGGGGCTTCCAAAGTTGAGTTGCCCTAGCTCATCCCTGACAAGTGTCTGTCTAACCTGGTCTTAAATATCTCTAGTGATGGAGATTCTGCAATCTCACTAGGCAATTTATTCCAGTGTTTAACCACCCTGACAGGCAGGTAGTTTTTCCTAATGTCCAACCTAAACCTCCCTTGCTGCAATTTAAGCCCATTGCTTCTCATCCTAACCTCAGAGGCCAAGCAGAACAATTTTTTTCCCTCCTCCTTATGATACTCTTTTAGATACTTGAAAGCTGCTCTCATGTCCCTTTTCGGTCTTCTCTTTTCCAGGGTAAACAAGGCCAATTTCTTCAGCCTTGCCTCATATCTCATGTTCTCTAGACCTTTCATCATTTGTATTGATCTTTTCTGGACTTTCTCCAGTTTCTCCATGTTTCCTGAAATGTGGCGCCCAGAACTGGACATGATACTCCAGCTGGGGCCTAAAGTAGATGGCTCATTCCCTGCCTAGGGGACATGAGACTGGGCGGGTTAATTTCCAATCCTCCTGTTTATCCTTTTCCAAAGCCAGGAGGGCACAGTAGTTCTGATGGGGGCTCTGCAGGAAGGCAGCCCGCACTGCCCCCTGCCTGAAACCATGTGCAGGTGTTAAACAGCTGTCCAGCCCACCTTAGAGGTGACTGCATTTCAGTGTGCCTGAAGCAACACAGCAACACCAATGGACAGGAGAATGGCTCCCGGGCATGGCTTGCTCATGACTGCTTCAGTCCCGTTGATGGGCCTTAGCCTCTTTCCTTCCACTCCCCCGTTTTGCAATGGGGCTGTAGACTCTGGGGGAGAGGGGTGGAGGTAGGCAGAGGTGTCTCCCTGCAGCAGATGTAGACACGTCTCTGTATTAATCATTCTCTCATTGATGTTTTTAGCTTTGTATTGATTCCTTTTACATGGAAACTTTGTATTACGTCTTGGTAGAATAGTCCCTAGGACAAGTGAGGCAGAGACTGTCCCTGTGGGGTGAATGAGGTGGGAATGTATAAGGCAGAAGGTGAGCACCTCTGGGCAGTTGCAAAGGTTGGAGAGGGGATAGAAGCCAGATCCAAGATCAGTGAGCCCTGGGAAGTGGGCCCATTGAAAGGAGACTGGACCTGTGGATGCCTTGGGGGTCAGCGGCAAGGGCCTGCTTTGGAGGTGAATGTGGCAGCATTGAGACACCACCCAGAAGCAGGCGCCACAGACACTAACTCCAGATTCATGGGATGGCTCTCACAGATCTTGCACATGCATAAGATGATAGATCTGCAGGGGGGGGGCCGGAGGGGTAAGTTGCCCCTGGGCACCATGCTAGGGAGGCACCAATTTAATCCCATTCTGCTCCTCCCATCATCCCTCAGCTCACGTGCTCCTACTTCGCCTGCCACCGGCAGCTGGAGCCTCCTCCCTGCCTCTCTGCTCCAAGCCCGACCCTCCTCCATCTCCACTGGTGGGTTAGTGCATGCGGGAGGCCGGCCCCAACTGTAGGGGGTGGGGGAAGATGCCGTACAAGTTCGCCTCAGCTGTGCTCCAGGTTCGGGGCCGTGCCACATGGCGGTGGGGGGGAGGGTGCAAATTTTTCCTTTGCCCCCGGGCGCATAACACCCTTGCTATACCTCTGCCTGGAGCACGTGGAGCCACACTCTGGCGGCAATTTAAAGGGTCCGAGGCTCCGGCTTCTGACCCTGCCACAGTAGTAGTGGCAGCAGCCAGGAGCTCTGCATCTCTTTGAATCACTGGGCCAACTGTGCCCTTTGTCCCCCACTCTTTCCCTCTCAGTTGGCAGACCTACTGAGTAGTAGGCATGTGAATGGTTAAGTGGTTAACCAGTAAGCCTCACCCTTAATGGATGAACCTAACTAGTTCTGGTTAACCGGTAGGGGCTGCAGCAGCTTTCTGTTTGCCACAGGCAGGGGGCTGCTGTGGCCCTACAGGGCCGACTGCAGGCAGGGGCTGCTCTCGCCTGTCGGTCAGAGCAGTCCCTATTCACGGCGGGCCCAGTTGGCCAGAGCAGCCCTTGTCTGTGGGGGAGGGTGCCACTCCAGCCTGCCTGTCTCCCCTTTCATCGGCTAACCGTTAAACATAATGTTTAAGTGGTTAACCAATTAAATGGGATTTTACATCCGTACTGTGTAGTCAGGTATCCTATGAGTAAAATAATATTTTGGAAGTATTAAGGACTTTATCCTGCAGAGGGAGACGTGCAGATGTGGTTTGAGCGTGCAGATATAAAGGTCTGCCCAGGTAGATTGCTTTGCAGCTTTGGAGCCCATAAAGGCATTTGTTTAACCTGGTGGGATATTTTTGATTTTGGTGGACTATCAAGCTGAAACTATTAAAAATATGACCCATACCAACATTTTATTCTATTCAGTAGAGCAGATCCTTGCAAAGAAGATACTTACTTCACACATTTATAAAGGCATTAAGTGTAACTAAATATAGCTTTGTTTTGTGACCATCTTTAAAGAGGGAGGAGATAAAAATGCTGTCAAAATAGAGTTAGGTGAAAAGAAGGTGTGCGTCGTACTCTAGAGACTTTGTATATTCTTTCCTAAATAATCTATGAATGTTGTATTATTCTACTCTAACATAGGACAGCTTCAAGCCAGATGCGACCAAAGTTTAACTGCCTGCAAAAATTGTGTGTTTATTTAAAAAAATTATTCTTATCCAGAAGAACCTATTGACACCACAAAACGCAGACTTCAAGGCTGGTGGGAAACACCCCTTGCATATGGCTAACAATGAACTAAAATCTAATCTGATACTTTATGCAGTGTTCTCTCTGCCTTTCGACACCATTCTTATGAGGAAGCAGGGCTTTGACATGTATAAGAAAACTTCATTCAAAGGGCTGCAGTGAACCAGACTAGGGATGTAAGCGACTAGTCGACTACCCAATAAGCCTAAGCTTATTGGGTAGTCAAGTCACTACTCAACTAGTCACTTCCCCCCTTGCTGCCTCTGTATCACAGGCATCAAGGGTGGGGGGAACAGGAGCCAGTGCTGGGGGGAGCTAGCTTAAAAACCTGTTCTCCCTAACGCCGTCTTTGCGGGGAGCAGGGTAGGCTGAGGCGCAGTGGGGGAAGCGCGCAAGCGGAGACCAAAGCAGTGCCCACTCGTGCAGGGTCCTGACTGCTGTGCCTTTCCCTTTGAAATGTTCCCTGCTGTGCCTCTTCCTTTGAAATGTATAAGAGCTGTGGACACAGCTTCAGTCCTTGCTTGTGTGGGTTCCCTGCTGCACCTCTTCTTTTGAAATGTACAAGAGCCGTCTGCGGCAGAGGCACAGCAGGATAGCGAGTGCCCCTCCCCCCCCCCATTATCAACTAATAGAAATTTAACCTCTTCGATATTCCCATACTTTTTAGCACAAATCAGGGAAAACAGAGTGGGTGGCTGGTGGAAGAGATGGCGTTGTTTACAACATGCACATTGTGAAACTAAAACACAGATGTAAGCTTTAATTTTAGGATTCAGTCTTTAAAACATCTCTTTTAAATTTATATTATTAGGATGTGGAATGTAGCAGGTAATCCAGTTAAGGTCTTTGTTTAATTTCTATTGCAGGTATTATCAAACTTGTAAATGAAATTAAGTTCTGCAGCTTCCCTTTCAAACTGGTTTTGAAATTGGCTCGTAATAATACGGTGACTTTGAGATCCATTAATGAGTGCCTGGGCGAGTTAAAATGTTCCCCAACAGGTTTCTCTGTGTTGCCTTTTTGAATATCTGATTTGTGTCCATTAATCCTTTGTGTCCTTTGCAACCTAGACCCCTTAACTCCATTCATCTGAAGAAGTGGGTTGTGCCCATGAAAGCTCATGATACCATCTACATTTTTTGTTAGTCTCTAAGGTGCTGCAGGACTATTTGTTTTTTAATTTTTTTCAGTTACAGACTAACACGGCTACCTCTCTGAAACTTTTGAAGATTCAGGCACTAGCATAGGACTCAGGAAATCTGTGTTTAATTCTTAACTGCCACAAAGGCCTTTATATGACTTTGGACAAGTCACTTAATTTCTTTGTCTCAGTTCCTATCTGTTTTAATAGGGATAATAACCCGGCATTTTCCCAACATTTGTCGTTCTTGTCTGTTTAAATTGTAAACTTTTCCAGACAGCGATTTATCTTACTAGTTTTTCTGAAGTTCCGGGTAGTATGGGGCCCTGCTCTTTCCTGAGGATTTGTACGCTGCACTGTCTTCAAAGAACAAGAATACAACACAAAGTCTCTTTGAGAAACATGCCTCGTGTTGCTTTCAATTAATTTTATTAAATTGTTTTATAAGTAGTATATTGATGTCAGGAGGGAGAGGGTGTCCGCCTTGAGAAGCTAACCCAAAGAAATGGGTTTTGAGAAGGAAGAAGATGGAATTACTTTTTAATAAAGGTTTTTTCCTGTAAGAGAAACGGTATCGTCTCTCTCATCCTCTCTCTCTCTCTTGTGTTGGACATCCTAATAGTAGCAATACAGTACTTATAATGCAAATGGATAAACAATGCAGAGTAAAAGAAGCTATGGAAAGTTGCAACGAAGAAAATTCACAATATGTTGAACAGAAAACAGACTAAAATACATTAGGTGAAACTTGTCTATTTTATTTGGAAACTGAGCTTTAAAAAATATTTACCATGTAATATGGAAGGAAAAATAAAAATAAAATATAGTTTATTGATCAAACCAATTTAGTTTTGATTACGTCAGGAACATTAATATAATTTAGGAAGAACAATATAATGTTTAAAATGTAGTTTGTTTATATTTTGCAATTTGTTATCACTTAGTTTATAGTAATTGCACTGTTTTCTCTTGTATTGTCAGTCAACTTCTCTTTTGTTTTTAACACAGCAAAAGGAGTGGGAGAGGAGAGGAAAAAATATTGTTTTTTAAAACAGGAAAATGTGATTGTAAAATGACAAAAATTGTCAGGGAGCCATAAGGACAGATGTAGTCCCAGAAAATATTTTACCTCTTAAAAAAAGACTAGCTTTCAAGATTATGATATCTTTTTAAGTGTATTCAACAAATACACATTAGACAATGAAATGATACCTAGAGCCCCATTATGTGAGGATCCTGTCTCAGAATAATATTCAGAGTAATTCTTTTTCCAGACTGGGATGTAAATGTAGACTTGATTACCATAGGTCCCCCCTCCCACCCACCCCCCGCCACTCATAAGCAGTATCTGGGATTGTGTTGCTGTAGTGCTCATTAGTTAGATTTTTTTTTAAATAGATGCCCACAATACTCATATTCATGCACAAATTGCTTTGAAAGACCACAGAAATTTAATTACAGCCTATCATTCTTTATGTGTTTTATGAACAGATAAAAATCTAATGACCCTTTTCTTTCTGGGTTACACTCTTTCTTTTTGCATTGTGAGATAACAAGCTATCCACAAAGGGAAAACTTAATAATTGGCCAACTTTCATTGAGTATTCTAATCAGGTTTCATCTCTACCTGTGGCTCTATCCCACATTGGACTTTAACTCTTCAAGAGATGAACTAGGCTGTCTTTCACTTGGCAGCAGTCCTTTTAGGTTAAGGTTGGGCACACTGTTTGAGAAATACTGGGCAGATTACGTTGCTGCTGCCCATGCTACCTGTTGTGTGGAGAGTAGAGTATCATTTGTTATGGATGGAAAATGCAGCCCTTTTATCAGTGCAAGCAGTTCACTTTGAAGTGCTTTAGTAGCTTTCTAAGCTGTTATAATAAAAATTACCATCTTTATTTTGATTCTACTGGGAGATAACTTTCATTGTTCTGTGTTGGTAATGTTGGGTGTTGTTGCTGATGTTAGAGAAGGCAACTGAGTGGAGAAAAATGTGCGTAGTGAATGCAGCTTGAGTTTGCTTATTTTTCTCACATTTTCACTGCTTCCAATCTGTTTAGACTGGAATGCTTTAACCAACTCTGTTCAAGCAGATGACAAGTCCTTACTATCTCATCACACATCTGACTTGCCTAGCCATAATTTAGCCCAAAATGAGACTGCTTGGTGTAAACATGTCTCAGAGGGGTAGCTGTGTTATTTTGTAACTTTAAAAATTAGTAATCCTGTGGCACCTTAGAGACTAACAAAAATGTATGGTAGTAAAGTCTTGAAGAGGTGAAATGAGTTTTCATGGGTAAAACCCACTTCATCAGATGATGAGCTAGAGTGTAAATAACAGAAAGTAAGTTATCTATAACAAAAAAAAAGTACCTGTCAATTTTTGGACCTGTGCTAATGAGTCTAATTAAGAGGTCTGGAAGTGACCCATACTTAGCTTTGGGAAAAACTATATTTTCAGGGGGGAAAATATTTCAGTATATGAAGTATTCATTAATTTCTTCCATAGTTTAGGAAAACTTGAGACTGGCAGGTGTTTTTAATACCTCTTCTTTCAATCATTCGTACTAAGAATTGGGTTGTCCAACCACAGCATCTATCTAATTAGGCATGTTAAAACCAGCCCTGTCAAAGAAGAGACGAGCAAGTTAGTGAGAATAGATTTGGGACTTCTTCAAGAATCATAAGACATACACACAACATTTTTCAGGCAGAGATCTCCAGACACTTTACACAGTTGGGCAAGCATCATTATCTTCTTTTTATGCCTGAGAAATGTTGTACCCAATATCACAGAGTAAGTTTATGGCAGAGTCCAAAACAGAATCCATCTTTCCTAAGTCTCAGAACTATTCAGCCGTGGCTCTCTACCTTTCCAGGTTATTGTACTGTACCCTTTTCAGGAGTCTGATTTGCTTGCGTACCCCCATGTTTCACCTTACTTAAAAACTACTTACCTACAAAATCAGACATAGAAATACAAATATCACAGCACATTACTGCTGCAAAATGCTTACTTTCTCACAGGGCCATCCTTATGATTCCTACGCAGCCCGAGCACCTGTACCCCTCCCCATGTGGTGGGAGGGAAGCCGCTCCATGGGGGCCAGTGCTCCCGGCTGTTGGAGTGTGGGGGCAGCAGCTGTGTGGGGCAGGGCAGGGAGGTTGGTGGGGTAATAGGTGGGAGGTTTCAGGTGGGGTGGGGAGCAGTGTGAGGAACTAGGGGTGGCTGCGTGGGAAGCAGTTTCCTCTTCTAGAAGAAGGGGAAGCAGCTGATGGAACTCTTTGAGAAGATTTTTTTTCCCACCATGACATAATGTCACTTTCTTAAAATATCCTACTAAAATCCTCAGGTTTGTTTCAGTCATCACCATGAGATCGATGCCGATTCCGAGAGACTCCAGGCCAATCCTTTAAAATTTACTCTTCAGGCCAGTCCTTTTAAATTACTGAAACAAATTGGTTAACAGAAGATTAATAGCCAAACAAGGTATCAAAAATGAAGTATGTCCTTGATTACTGGAGAATTTTAAGATATGCTTGTAATAGCTAGAAATATATAGCTTTGAATATATAACTTTAAAAAGGTTGTGTGGAGTATTTTATAAGTTGTTGTTTTTCTTTTTTTCCCCTTGAAAAAAATGTTACTAGCAATTGCTTGTAAAATCCAAACCAAACCCAGATTGTATTGTCGTTTTAAAGCTCCAAAATGGCTGCTGTAAACCAAGATGCTATGTGACAGTTACTGTTGAGAACTAGTGCAGATGATGTTGTAATGGTTACAAGAGAAGACTGTTACCATGGTATTTGATATATGTGATGGTGATTCTTTCTATGAAAGAGCCTGAAAAATGATATCTTTGGAGATGTAAGGAAAACATGTATGTAATTACATTAGCATCACCCCATTCACTTTACAGACAGAAATTGATGATTTATGATTTATAAATTCCTGAGTTTAAGCTTGTCATTTGTGGGCTCTCTTTTTCAACTAGATTTTTACTTAAAAAGTCATTTAGTTTTAGTATTTATGCTCCACAGCAAGGTTGTGAGCGATCCAACAGCTTCTGACCTTGGTTGTACTAACGAGATTAGCACTCAATGTCATGCACATTGTTTTTCTTTTGGCTTCAGTATAAAGTTACACAGGTCTAGCTGGAATGTTATATAAACTACAGTGGCCCATATATACTTGTTGAGTGTTTGCTGCTCTCCTAGTCATGCGCCAAGTAGAGCAAGCCAGCACTCATATCAAAAATGAGATCAGACTCTTTTGGCATAAAGGCAAGTCTCCTGATTGCTTGTATCAATTTGCTGTTTACGATTCTAGGGTTTGTTGGGGTTTTTTTTTCCAGTTAATTGTTTTTGAAATTAACATAAACAACAGAAACCCTCTGTTGCAATGGAATACTTCATTATGTGGAAACTAATTCAATTCATCAATGGGAATGCTCCAAGGTCTTGAGATGTGTTCCAGACTAAGCTCTCTTTGGAAAGGGTAACCCACAGAAAAATCAACAAAACTGCCTTCACCAACTGAGAAGGAGAAAGACACTCCCCACATTCCCCTTGCACGGCAGAGCCTAGGGGGGCCCAGTTTAGTAGATTTAGTGGGCTTCAGCGCTTTGATGGGGTGGTGGGGCCTTAGGTTCCCCATTCCTGTGCTAAAACCGCATATTATTCAGATTGGAAGTATTTTTTTAAAATTCCGCTTCATTCAGTCTTGTTACCTGAAGGATAGGCCAATCTCTGAACGGGCAGAAAACTGGCACGAGAGGTAGGAAGACTCGTGTGGGAGGTAGGAAGGGATGCCCCATCTTTGTTTCTCTGTGGATGCATCCTACTCGGGTAGGAATAAGAGTGTGTCAGATTTGCTCTGCAAGAGGAAAATCAATGCATAGCTTCCAGCTGGTGTTTCTGCAACCCCTGACATATTCCTTTCAGAAAGAAGGTGGGCTGTGGAGTTTATTTGGTCCTTTGTTTTCAGATTTAGCCCAAAGTAAAGATCATTTAAGTATACTCTGAATACCTTGGGAGAAATCCTGACCCCATGAAAGCCACTGGGAGAGTTTCTGTTGACTGTAACAAGTACTGCAGAAAGGGATCTAGAGGTCATAGTGGACCACATGCTTAATGTGTGTCAACAGCATGACACTGTTGCAAAAAAAGCAAACATGATTCTGGGATGCATTAACAGGAGTGTTGTGAGCAAGACACGAGACATGATCTATGGTGCTTGGTCGTGCCGTGAGGGCAGGGGACTGGACTTGATGATCTCTCGAGGTCCCTTCCAGTTCTAGTATTCTATGATTCTATGATTAATGGGATCAGGATTTCACTCTCTGGATTTTGGGCTCGATTTTGAACCTTTCAGTGGGAGGCGGGGGAATGTAGAGAAATCCAAATACTGAGGTAGTAACATCATTTTAATTTTTAAAGACAGTTTATTTTAAGGGTAGTTTATAGAAATATGCTTCATTTCTGGAAACTGACATTCTTTGTCAACGGTGCAAGCTTCTCTGCATTGCCTGGCAAGGTGTCTCAGCCCTGGTATGAAGGGACATTATCTAGGGATGAGAAAGGATAACTCGTTATCAGTGGCTCATTCAGTCTTTGATCTTTTGCTGAGACTACCAGGAAGAGGGATAATTGAAACAACTTTGACCATTGGTAACCTGGTTTAGATATGAACTAATGATCTCATTATGGATTCTGACCATCAAGTCCCTTCTCGGATGGTTGTAAGGCACCATCCTATCTGCTAGAAATAGAACAAATTGCAAAGATGCAATTTGGATGATTTTTTTTATAGCATTCGGAATACAAACACAGTCAGCCCAAACCTCAGGTTTCAGATGCAACATTTACAGATGCGGTGTAACTTGCTGGAGCAACTTACAGAAAAATAATCCATTTTAAGTGTACCGTAAAGATGAAGAAATTCATATAAATATTTTGGGTTTGAAGTCTTGTAGGATCAAACAAATAACTTATTTTCCTGGAAAATTTAGGAGGAAGGGCAAGTCTTAGAGAGCTATTGGGGGGTTACTTCCACCATCTGCTTTACATTTTAAGGTTGGGTAACATAACTTTCCTTTTCTGAAATACTGCCATGTACATTGTCAGGAGTATAACTTTAGTCAAATTACATTGGCTAAATGCTGAATCTTTTTAACATATGGAACCAATTTTCCCCCACCCTCTTTTTGCCCCTCTTTCAAAGAAAAAAAATCCAGTACCTTGTTGCGTTTTTGGCAGTTTTTTAGTTTTCCTTTACTTTTCTCTCATTGTAAAAGCCTTCAGGTTACCCTAAGGGGACGTATCTAGAAGTACTGTACTCCAGCTTAAGTGTTTGTTTTCAGGGCATGTCATACCTAATTACTACTCTGTGGTTGTGCATATAACTGGTGAAACAATGAACTTCTCTATATAAAGGCCAGTATATTCCATATCCTGCTGTAGTGACCAGATTATGAATACTATCTGTTTTGCTTTGTAATACCGGAGAACAGGCGAAACCTGGATCTTGACATCTTTAGGGCCCAGTTCAAGGCCTGCCTGTTTGCACAAGGCATCCCATATTAATAATGATCACGGGATAACTGGCAGCATCTCTTCTGACATCACTCACAATGCGGCAGAAATGTTACGTACATAAAGACTCTGATCGTGTCAGATGGTGTTTGTTTCTAAACCCCCATACATGGTGCTCAGCTACCAAAGTACTAGGTGTATTTAAACAAAACTGGAGATACATTTTACTTAGATTAGATACACAACCTTCATTAAGATATAATTGAGGTTGTAAAAACACATCAGTTACTTTTGCTAAATATCTTGATCTTTTAGAAAAACAGCCAGTCTTGATTTAAAAATGGTAATTGATGGCAAATCCAGCATAATACTTCGTAAATTGTTCCAGTGTTTAATTACTTTCACTGTTAAAAATGTATGCCTTATTCCAGTCTGAATATGTCTAACTTCAACCATTGGATCACATTATAACCTTTCTCTGTGGAATTGAAGAGTCCATTATTAAATTCTTTCCCCCCATTTAAATACTTCTAGTCTGAAATCAAGTCATCTTTAAAGTTAAGCTAAAAGGATTGGCTCTTTGAGTAAGTTGCTATAAGACACGTCTTCTAATTCTTTCATCATTATTGTTTCTCTTCTCTGAACCCTCTCCAATTTATCAACATCTTTCTTGAATTAATGGGCACCAAAGCTGGACCCATTATTTCAACAGTAGTTGCATCAGAGCTAAGTAAAGAGGTAAAATAACCTCTGTATCCTACTTGAGATTGCTCTGTTTATGCATCCCAGGATCACGTTAGTTCTTTTAACCATGATGGGTCAAAAGAGGTGCGGGGGGGAGGGGGAGCCAGGAGCCGCATGTCCCCTCCCCCATGCCCCGTAGAAGCAGCAGCGCAAGTGGGGGTAGAGGAGGCTGCTGCGGAGCAGCCTCTTTCTGCAGCAGGCCTGGGCTCACCACAAACTTTCCTTCTTTCAGGCCTCAGGCCAAAGAATAGCAATCTAATTTTTATTTTATTTAAAAAAAAAACAGATTTCCCCAATTCAAATCTTCATTAGCAGTAGCTATCATCTTGGCTCCTGGGCTCAACATGATCCTGAGGCCATATCTCACTTGCAGGAAGATTGACACTGCAGCGGTTGATCTTCTGGCATTTGATTTAGCGGGTCTAGTAAAGACCCACTAAATTGAATGCTGAAGATGCCCCTGTCTCCTGTTGACCTCCCACTGTGAGGATGGCGCTGAAGCTTGGCTTAAAGTATGTCCACTCCAGCTATGTTTTTTACATAGCTGGAATTGTGTACCTTAAGCTGACCTTCCCCCATAACTGGAGGCAGTGATTGAATGTCTTAGGTCTGATATGTTGTAGGGAATGGACTCTGTGAGAGACCATGAATTTGAATTGATATAGCAGATATGGTGACAGGCAAGCCTCCATCCTTGAACTTTCAATTAGTTTGGTTGCAGGCAGGGCCAAAGAAAATTCACTTGTTGAAGACCAGGGTTAGAGTTATGGGAGGCTTGTAGGTCGCTAGGAATTTTTTTTTAACTGGGTACTGTTAGGAGGATTTCTTATTGAATTGTTTTGTAGAAGGCTGTGGGTTGCTCCTTAAACACTTGTTGCACTCCTTTGCCCGATCATCCCCCTTGTACTTTCCAAAGCAAGAAAACTGCTAGTCAGCAAACTTTTCTTACAGCTTCCATCTCCTGCACCTTTGTGTGTGATTGAAACAAGATACTACAAAATGGGTCGTATACTTAACTCATGAAGGCATCTGGGCTATACATAGTACCCTTCCTTTTCAGTATTTATTTTATTCAATTTTTCACGGGAGTTTCTTGTTTATTACTTCAACAACAAAAACAGCTGCAAACCAGTGCAAAAACTATTTTTTCTGGGTATATATCGGGGTTTATTTTGGTGGAGGGAAAGACAGGAAAAAAAGGTATCAGAAGATTAATGCATTGATGAATGGAATTCAGTGTGGCTTACTACAGAACTAAAACAGAACTCAAAACACATTGCCACTTCTGAGTTTAAGAAAGCAATATATCTCTGATACCCAAATAAAATTTTTCATTTGAATAAACTATTTACTATTGTAGATTTAGAACTGTTAGCATATAAATATTTAAATGTAGTAACTGGGCCCAATATTTTAAAATATTTATAAACAGTCATTGTCTTATGTGAAGTCCTTCAGTGTAATTTCCAAAAGTCCTACATAGCATAGATTCACAGCCGTCTTTTTAAGGAGTCTTTTCCAAGGCCCATTCTCTTCTAACAGCTTGAAATGTTTACATGGTGAGCATGAAATTCAGTAGTGCATTCAGATGCACATGCACTTCAGAACTTCTGGGCATGTTTGTTCACTTATTGTGCATTTTCTTGACTAATACATAGCCTTACATCAACAGGCATGTCTGCATAGGTACACAGACTAGCTGTTATCGTGATGCATATATCTCTCATGCATTATATTGTGTTTTCCTAATAAAACAAGCTGGTTTTATATTTCAGTGATACAAGAGTTGAGTTGAGTGAAAAACAGAGAAAAAACAAATAATACTTTTTGTAAAACCTGGGTTTTTTTAAATAAAAATCTATTTAAATTGGAAGTGAAGGGGCTTGACTTTACACCATCTTTGGTTAAAAGGCAAGGTGAAATCCTGGCTCTATTGATGTCCGTGACAAAACTTCCATTGACATCAATTGGAGGTCAGAGTGGTGGTCAAGATTTCATCTAAAGTAAAGACCCACTAAATCAAACTCAAAGGGCACCCTGTCAGTGCTGGTACTGCTGCTCCTTGTGAGATGATCTATGGAAACCTCCTATGGAGACTATGCGGAAATGCAAATTAAGGCATGTCAACTCCAGCTATGTAATTTAATGTAGCTGGAGTTGTGTATCTGAATTTGACCTTCCTGCATAGTGAAGATATGGCCTTAAGTGAATTAATAATTGTAACTGAACCACAAACTGTACCCATGCCTAAAGTAACTGTACTGCTTTAATCCTCAGTCCTGGGAAGGAAAAAGCCAACGTAGATAATGACACCTACTTCCCACCACAGTTACTAAGAGTAGCTCTACCAATGGTATCAGTGGGAAGCCCTTGTGCAGATAGGATTAAAATAGCACCAGCCATTTGAAGGCTTGCCTACCCTAGTATTCCCTCCCTTGTAGCTGAATGCATGATAGCAATAGTTAGAAATTTGTCACAGAAAAGCCTAGTGCAGAGACAAGCTACTATGGTCTGCTAGTGGGAAGTTTTACTGCTATGGCACAGGCAGCAGTTATTGGATACAAAGCATTTACAGAGACAATAAATTGGAAATTGGAAACAAAGCATTTACAGAGACAATAAAGAAGACAGTCTTTAAAAATGTGTCTTTTAACGGGTCTGCTAAATCAGCTGCACTTCATTTACCATTCACTCACTGTTGCACAAATGTTTGAAATGTAATTTTTTTTCTGACAGTCTTTGGCTTTCAGTATATTTTATCTTCAGTGGAAAAAATGGCAGCCAGCTTGAAAGCTGGATTCAGTTCCAGTCTGCCGTGTGTAATTCTGGTTAGCAAAACTGATATGCAAATGGTGGATGGCTTTGACTAACAGGCTGCGCCTCAGTGGTTACACCTTTACACGCTGGGGAAGGCAACTCTGCAGGAGCCTGTTTTAAAGCTGGCTCCCTGCATGTCCCCACATGCACTGGTTTCCATGCCCCTGCCCCCGCCTGCCGCTGCCTCTGATACAGAGGCAACAGCGTGAGGATAAGCCTGTGTGTAACCGTGAAGGTTAACTGACGATGCCAGGCTCATCGAATAACAATTTACACTGTCACATCTCTGGTAGGGATGTTAGCGTGTACCCGTTTACACAAGTAACCAATAAGCCTGGGCTCATCGGTTAATCCTAATGGTTACATACATCTTCCTCCTTGTTGCCTCTGTATCACAGAGGCAGTGGGGGGGCAGGAGGAGGCAAGCGGGAGCGGTACACACTAGGAGGGTAAAGGGTTACCCAGTTACATGGTAAGCATTGCCTTACTGACATGCTTACCCAGTTAACTGATTAACTGGCACTGGGCCTGGCTGGAGCAGCTCCCACTTGCGGCACAGGCAGGAGGGCTGCTCCAGCCTGGCCAGGCCCCTTCCCCGCGAGCTGTGAGTGGGGGGCTGCTCCAGCCTGGCTGGGCCCACCACACCTTGCCGCAGGCGGGGAGCTGCTCCAGTGGCCCCCGCCTGCGGTACAACGCAGCAGGCCAGTTAACCAGTTAAACGTATAGTTTAACCAGTTAACATTTTAAATGGAATTTTTCCATCACTACTACACGCGGGAAGCCAGCTCCCCGTGCGTAACAGCTCCCGCCAAGCCAACTGCCACCTCCCCCATGCTGTTGCCTCTGTATCAGTGGAAGCAAGGTGAGGAGTGGGGAAGCAGGTGGGAGCTGGTACAATATGAAGCCAGCTTTTAAGCCGGCTCCTTGCGCGTACTGGCTCCCATGGAGCTGACTAGCCTGCCCTCCCGCCCCCTGCACTGCTGCCTCTGTATCAGAGGCAGCAGAGGGGGAGGAATGTGTGCAGGTGGGAGCCAGTGCTCCTGGGGAGCTTTTAAGTTGGCTCCCCATGAGCACAGTGCCCCCTGCCTCCCTGCATGTAAATGTGTAACCGCTAAAATATTCAGAAAAAAAAAGTTTAATACCCCTAATCCCTAATAGGATTAGGGATGTAAAGGTTAACTGGTTAACCGATTACCCACTAAACATTAGCCTTACCAGCTTGCTTACCTGGCGGTCTGGGCCTGATGGGAACTGCAACCAAAAGGAGCTAGTGTGATCTTGGGATGCATAAATAGGGAAATCTTGAGTGAGAATAGAGTTTGTTTTGCTCAGTTTGTTTTGGTATCAGGCTACTCCAGTTTGTTTACTTACCAGGTCCACAGCCATGGAGCTTCACGGTTCGCCATTAGCAGCCAAGGGGAGCCATGGGAAGCAGCATGACTGGGGTCATTGCTTCCTGCAACTCCCCTTAGTTGCAAACAGTGAACCACAGCCAAGGAGAGCTGCGAGGCTCTGTGGCTGTGGAGCCAGTAAGTAAACAAACCAGAGCGACCCTGGAGCAGCTTTCGCAGTGTGCATCCTTGGACCACTTTGAGAAACACTGGTTTTGCTTCTGTATTTAGCACTTGTGCAACTATGGTGCTTGGTCCTGCCGTGAGGGCAGGAGACTGGACTTGATGGTCTCTCAAGGTCCCTTCCAGTACTAGTATTCTGTGATTCTATAGTGCTGGAATACTGTATCCAGTTTTTGTGCCCACAATTAAAGAAGAATGTTGATTAATTGGATTGGATTCACAGAAGAGCCAAGGGTTAGAAAATGTGCCTTTAATGATAAATTTAAAGAGCTCAATTGAGTTAGCTTAACCTTAAAGAAAAAGTTATGAGTGACTTGATTATGGTTGATAGGTATTTACATCGGGAACAGACATTTAATAATAGGCTCTTCAGTCTAACAGAGAAAGGAATAACATGAAGCTGTGGTTAAAATTTGAAGCTATTCAATTCAAACTGGAAATAAGGCATACAATTTTGACACAGAGCATAATAAACCACTGGGACAATTTACCAAATGTCGTAGTGGATGCTCCATCGCTGGCAGTTTTTAAATCAAGATTGTAAGTGGTCGTCTCAAGGAATTATTTTGGAGACGTTCTGTCATCAGTGTTTTATAAAAGAGATTAGACTAGATGGTCCTGAGGATGTTTTTGGCCTTAGAGTCTATAACATTGGAAATATGAAAGATACACTGAGTGGCAGGTGCAAGATCTGTCCAATATAAAATTAAGATATTCAAGGATATATAAGGAGAGCTTCTACTCTCTCTTTTATGTAACACAAAAACAAGGGCATGTGAAATTGAAAGTCTGCACATTTAAAACTGAGAAAAGGAAATCCTTTGTCCCATAGTTTATCAAGATTTAGAGAACTGGATAACCACACAATATCCAAAGTGATAATTGATGCAAAAAAAAGTACTGGAAGGGAAATGAAACCTCATGTTTCAGGGTTTAAAATGATCTCTAGCCATTAGAATTAGAATGAGACCTTTGGGGAAAGGGCACAGATAACCCCACATCTGCCTACTGTAGGGTTATTTTTCCCTTTGTCAGAGGCATCTTGTGCTGGCACCTTTTATATGGACCTTGAGTCTGACCTAGCATGGCAATTCCTATGTTCCTACAGTGTTGTTCTGACTGAGTGATGATGGGTCAGGACAAATAATCTGGAGTGACTATCTCATTAAACACTTGTGCAATTGTTCCTGTTCAAGTGAGCTAGGATTCTGCTGCCATCTGTTAAGCAGACTCAATTAAACAGCAAGGGCTGAGGAGAATAAAGTAAATATACTCCTACATTGTGCAAACTGCACTGAGAATGCTTTCTTAAATATTTAACTCTTTTTTTTTTTGGTAAGTTTCTGGGATTTAAACTTACCTCTGAGTCTGTGGAGTCTTTTAACTTCTTTTGGAAGCTGACAAAAGACACTTTCAGTTTAGAAAATTAAATTACACAGTGTGTAAATGTTCACATGTGCTTTGCACACTGGTTAAATAACAATAAAAGGTACATGTATCAGGGGACCTTATCTGTGAATTGCTCTGATTTACTCTTTTTCTCCAGTTGGCACAGTCTTTAGTGCAGATTACTGGCTTGGATTCATTGTTCAAAATTGCAGGTTGGCGAATAGATTTCTTACTTTCTAGTTTTAATAAAAATGAGAAAACTGAAGATTTTTACAGAGTTATTTAATTTTTTTTGTAACTTTTCCATTTACTGATCTGGAGAGGGAAATAATTTTTGCTCTAATTGAAAATTTTGAGTAGATGTATTGAATAAGGGACAGATACATTAGTAATAGAATTGCTTGGAGAGTAAAAGAGCAATTCATCTGGGGAACCTTACCTTGCTCTGTGATTTATCCCTTTCTGCAACTGGTACGATTGTAATTTAGTGTGGATTTCTGGTTTGAGTAATTGAAAATTGCAGTTTGGCTACCAGGTTTTCACTTTTCTTGTATAGTTTTAATAAAACTGAGAAAATTCTATGCCCAAAAATAATATTTTAAAGAAAAAAAAATTATTCTAGTGGCTAAATTAATTACTACTAGCAATGTTTTTTAACTGTTCATAATCTACGCTTTCATTATTTTTATAGTTTATAAATATAGCATAGGGGAAGGGCCAGTTTTGTTTTAAGGACAGAAAGCTTCATTCTTGCTAGCTGACAGAGTGTTTCCTTGTTTCTTTTGAAATCTTGAGATTAATGCTATATAGGGAGAAAAATCAGTTAATTTAAAACATTTTGCATCTAAATGACACTCTTTAATGTATAGTTATATGATGTTAAATTATGTTCTCAGCTGAAGGAAAAAACCATATCTGTAGTTTAAGTATTTGAGGACTTCTACATGTATGTTTTAAGAGTAGTTGCATTTTGCCATTTTATCCTTCTAGCCTCCATGGAACTTGTGAACTGAGGAGGTTTACTGCTGCCTTTCCAAATGCTGCTCTCAAATAAGAGTTCAAATTTCTCAAATTCAGTCCTCAAGAGGAAAAGGGGTAAGGGAAAGTGACAGTCATAAGCTGAGATTTTCCAGAGTGCCTCTGCTGGGTTTATATGTGTACGTTCTGTCTAAATGCAAATAGGCTAAATGTTCACCAGGAAGACTCTTACAGTTGTTGAACATCTTCTATTAAATTAAATTTAATGTAATTTAATGTTAAACTCCTTTTGTAGTCCCAAATAATTCTGGCGTATATTGTTAAAACTTGGGAGATCTGAACTGGAGGTCTGGGGACTCTGTTTCAGATTTTCTGGATTGTTGTAAATGTGAAAGTGTTCCATCAATTTCATGTCCTGTATGTAGAAGGCCTCTGACCACAGAGTCTCTCAATAATATGTAGCCAAATAGGACAAACTTGTATTCTGCATTACCATCCATTGGGCTCCATGTTGATGTATGCGCAGTCCACTCTCTGGGTGAGATCTTGACCCTGTTAAAATCAATGGCCAAACTCCCATTGACTTCAGTAGAGTTAGGATTTCTCCCTCTTGTTTTTTTTCTTTTGTGTCAATGACATTTTAGTGTCTTTGAAGTCTAAAATGCAATCCCCAATGGTTCACTGTCTTCCCTGTGTAATGTATTGAGGCTCTGGTAAATGATAGAGAGGCTGCATTGTTAATATGCCGTCTGGGCCATCAGTTTCTGTGGTAACTTAACTTCAGATTGTGGTGGCAATTGTTAGCCTTTTTTCTTCTCAGAAGTAAAATGTTTGGACTGGTGAAGAAGCAAAAGTTTCAATCTGAGATGAGCTTTCAATAAGGAGCAAAATGGCTACATATTGTATTGGAGCATCAGGAGAGGATTCTTAATAAAGGATATGAAAAACAAGTCACTTTAATCATTTCTTATGGCCTTCGTTATTTTTTTAAACCTAGCTTTTTAAACTGTGTGCTTTTAAAAAAAAATTTCAAGTATTTAGTCTTCTTAAAAGTTTGAAGTTATATTTATTTAATCAACAATTCACACTCTTTCCATTTCAAACAGATTTTTCTCTGTGTTGTTTCTGCAATACAAATCAACAGGTTGCATCTGTGATGCATCTGTGTGGCCTCTTTTTTCCTGCAAAGCACCCTGAGGTATCTGGGTGAAAGCTACTATATGCCAGCAATGAATTGCAAATATTTTAAATTATTTTAAAATTTCCTCTCTCCCGAGCATATGATAAATCTAATATACCTGGAATTCATGTTATAATAGAGCAAATTTGGGGTGGAGCAAAGAATGGACAATCTATTGAACTATTTTCCCCATTAAAACTAAAATCCATTCCCATAGCTACATCCACGAGAGAAGGTGATTCCTGTGGGCAACTAAATGTATTAACATGTGCTTCATCAGAAATAGTTGGACTTTGTTCCTGAATGGTCTACTGAGTATATTGATAGGTGTCATTCCATGTTCAATTTGATATTTGAAGTGGGGAAGTGTACTGGCTCGGGTCGGAGTCCCGGCCCCATCCAGGGTCAGAGGAAGGCCAGCCTGCCTCCCTACAAGCAAGCAGGACAAGTTAACAGTCTGGTCCAGGCCCTGCTTCAGGGTGGGCAACAAGAAGTCCAGGTACTCGGGCCTGTGCTCAGGCTGAGTGCAGTCTATATGGCCTGGCCCTAGCTCAGGGTGGGGTAGCAAACTGTTCATGCGCTCCGGTCCTGTGTTTAGACCAAGCAAACAGTTAGTATTCCCAGGTCCTTGTTCAGGGCGGGGCAACGAGGCCTATGCTCAGGCTGAGCAACAGTCAGTATACCCAGGCCCTAATTCAGGGTGGGGCAGCAAAATGGTTCAGGTATTCAGACTTAGGTTTAGGCAGAGCAGCAGTCGGGTCTCCTAGCTCTGGTGGAGAGCCAACAAGCACAAGTATTTTGCCCCAAAACAGGGAGAGACAGCCACCCATGAATTGGGCTGGAAGGAGAGGTGCAGGCCCACCTGCTCCACTGAGTCCCAGCCCAGGGCCGTAATCGTGGCCAACCTGGCTGCCACTGAGCCAGCGGGGATCCTAACCCCAACACGCTGACTCGGTTCACTTCCATTTCTTCAGCTAGACCAGGGTTGGCTATCCCTGGGTTACCTCCCAATTCCCCATGAGGACATACCTGGCTTAGTACTAGCTCCTCTGGGTCTCCAGAGAACAAAGTCTCCAGCAGGACTTCCAATGGCTCTGGGTCTGGGATCATCATCAGTCCTGGTGGTCCTGACCAGTCTTCCTTTTCCTGGAGGTGCATGCTAGCCTCCCACCCAGGAGCTCAGGGAACACCTCTGACTCCTTCCGCAGCTGGGGCTCAGCTCTAGCCTTTATACTTCTAGCCCCACTCCTCTAGTTCTGTCCACCAGAGTCCACTGGGGTGGGCTTCTCCTTCTGGGTCAGAATGAGGACAACTCTGCCTCACTACTGGAATCTTCTCGAAAACTTTGGGAATATCACCCCCAAGGACACTTTTATAAATACCTACCATCATTGGAAGTAGATGGGGAGTACAGGTTCTTTCGAAAAAGGTTTTTTTTTTCCCTAAAGAACCAGGTCTAGACTGCGGTTTCACTTTCAAAACACCCTTTTTCGAAACAGCGATCAGATGCGAATATGCAAATGAAGCGCGGGATATTTAAATCCACGCTTCATTTGCACTTTCGATCGGGCTCATTTACATCCCTCTTTCGACAGAGGGAGGTAGTCTAGACAAGCCCTAACTTCCTAGTAAGCAGATTTAAGGATTTTTTGCATACAAAATCAGATCTTATTCTTGTGTCGTGCAAACACAGAGACCCACCTTATAACCTATAGCCCATAGGCTTCTGCATACTGGTAAAATCCAACAACTGCAGGATCAGAAATGAATTAAAAGCTTGGAGAACATGAAAAGAATAACCTTTAAAAGAGTGTTATTATGTTAAATGTTTAGTATCTGTAAACAATTATAGTATTCAGAGGTAACATTTTAAATATGAAGCATAGCTATTTTAAATTATACCAGTTGGATAAAATGACAGAGGCTCTACAAATAACATCCTGTAGTTTTCTTTTAAAAAGGTAAACATTATTTATAGACACATATATTTTGCTTGCATAAATGTGGTTATTTTTAGCTAAAGTTGCCAGCATTAAAAACTTTTTAAATGGCTCATAACATGAAATGTGCCCTTTCCTTGAAATCTGCCTTTTCCTAACATGTTTATTCTTAATGTTTTTTTCCCTTCAATAATACTTTAAATCAGTATTATGTCAATTGTCCCCTAAGCACCATTTCTGATTTTATTACAGCGGATATTCAACTCCTTTGTGTATACTGAAAAAATCTCAAATGGAGAAAGTGAAGTTCAACAGGTAAGGAAACAATGGAATAACTAAAAACCCCTGGTCACCTATTAGGTGAAAGTGTTGGGTTTTTAAAGTGACACAGTCAACCTAAGTATCACAGTTTTGTCTGTATTTATTTTATTGACTATTCTTACATGTGAAATCAGAATGAACAATAACTGAAAGTTTTTATTTTGTACCCCTTTGGGGTACAATTTCCCATGAATATTAAGGCAATTTACTTATGTTTGTATGGGTCTTTCACTCAGCAAGAAAAACAAGTTGGCTGTGTCTAGACTGGCAAGTTTTTCCGCAAAAGCAGCTGCTTTTGTGGAAAAACTTGCCAGCTGTCTACACTGGCCGTTTGAATTTCCGCAAGAACACTGACGATCTCATGTAAGATTGTCGGTGTTCTTGCGGAAATACTGTGCTGCTCCCGTTCGGGCAAAAGCCCTCCTGCGCAAATGCTTTTGCGCAAGAGGGCCAGTGTAGACAACGCGGTATTGTTTTGCGCAAAAAAGCCCCGATGGCTAAAATGGCAGTTGGGGCTTTCTTGCGCAAAACCGCGTCTAGAGTGGCACGGACACTTTTCCCCAAAAAGTGCTTTTGCGCAAAAGCGTCCGTGCCAATCTAGACGCTCTTTTCCGCAAATGCTTTTAACAGAAAAACTTTTCCGTTAAAAGCATTTGCGGAAAATCATGCCACTCTAGACGCAGCCGTCTAGTATAGGCATGAGTTGGAGACAGGTATAATACTGATGTTGCTTTTCTTTAAAACATTAATTAGATTTCATGTTGACTGTGCCCTTTAAATAATCTTCACTTTAAGTGCATGTTCAGTGATCATAACACATTGGCATTGTATATGCAGTGTTTTGTACATGTGAGCTTTCAAATTTAATATTGAAGCTCACCTATTTAATGTGCAGATATATGATTAGTTTATTACATCTGATTTGCATCACTCAAACTTTTGTCTGTTTATTTAAAATAATAGACTTGAAATTCAACATATATATTTAAGTTAAAAAAATAAAATCTTGAGTTTAATATTAGGTAATAGTAGAACCCCACGCTAGTTACAGGAGACGTGGTGTGAGGATGTGGCCTCGGGGGAGTGGGGGCTGTTGCCAGGCAGCAGCAGTGGTCAGGGCCCCTGCCCCCCATACACACTCACCGCTGTGGCCAGGAGCCGCAGGGAGCTTACAGCTGTGGCTAGGAGCCACAGGGAACTCACCGCAGTGGCTGGGAGCCACCGCCCTCAGTATTCATGGATTTCACCATTCACGGTGGTGCCAGGAATGCATCCACCGCGAACGGCAAGGGTTCACTGTATTTCTGTTTTAATCCACTTTAGTGCATGAAACAAAAGTTATGCTTGGGTAAATATAAAGGTTAAAGGATCAATATAAAGATTGAATGAAAAAGATAAACCTAAGCTTCTAATTTTACTTTCAACTTGCTTATTCTCGTAACTCTGTTTTATGCTAAAAGTGATCAATTTTGATAGAAGTGCAAACTTTGTTTTATGTAGCTGATCTAAGGCTTAGAAGAAAAACTGGCTTTTGATTCCCACTTAAGCCACTAACTCAATTATGTGACCTTGTGCAAGTAACATGACCTCCTTAGACTCCATCAAACCTATATTAACATTCAGTAAAACAAAACTGCCTCAGAGCAGAGCTTTCCCTGGGGGAAAATGAATTGCATTCAAAACATGTAAGTAATTTTTAATTTGGTAGCTGGATAGTTGTACTCTTTCAAGAGCATTTTACAACTTTGCATCAGCATATGCTTTTAAATCAGATGTCCAGATAAGTAAATGAACTCTCCAAGTAACATTAACTAAATTGAAGAAATTATCAGACACAAATTGCTTTCCAGGTCAAAAAGTTGAAATTGAGTTGTGCTTGAATTAAACTCTGGTTTCAAATATACACTTAAACTTTGGGCCGTTTGGAGCTCAATTTCTTCAATTTTCTCTAGTTCAAAGGAAATACAGTAATTTGGAAATGGTCGTGGTCATTCTTGAAGTTGAGTTAATATGCGAAAATGGAATAAGAAAAATTATTGCAATTTTTGGTACCATTTCAAAAAATGTTTGGTTTGGGAATGTTATTCAGTGCAGGAGTTGAAATTAAGATGCGTAATATATCAGAACTTGACTTCCATGCTTTTTATGATAATATGATTAGTGACCCAGGATGAAAAGTATACTTACTGGATAAAAGAAATCATTTATTAAAAATCATCCCAACTGTAAGTAACACTACCATAGTTTATGAAAACTGAAAGACTGGTAAAAAGGAAATTTTACTTTTCATCTTTGGTGCTGCTCGTGAATACATGCAGATTGGTATAGTTAGATTGACTGATATGATAACACTGTTTATAGAAATAGCCATTTGAGATTCTAGTAAATTATCCTGTCTCTGACAGTTGCCAATACTAGACAATGCAGAAGATGGTGGATAAACCCAGCAAGGTATATCATGCAATGCCATATGCTCTGTGGGAGAAGTTTTTTTTCTTAGTATGAGTTGAATGTTGGGTTGCATCCAGAATTGTAGATGATGTTGTTTATATGAATATTTAATCTTCTTAATGTATCCTGCTAAGCAGTTTGCCTCAATATTTTGTTGTAGTCCACTCCATGCAATAAACATAACTCAAGATCATCTTATCTGAAGAAGTGGATTTTGCCCACGAAAGCTCATGATACTATATCTATATATTTTTTTTGTTAGTCTCTAAGGTGCTGCAGACCTGCTCATTGTTTTTAAAAGTTATTTTTAAAGTTATAGACTAACATGACTACCCCGAGACATTTATGCATTAAATGTGTATGTAAACTTGCTGCCCTTCAATCCAGCTATGGAATCAGTTCCTTTGTACTTGTAATGTGAGCAAGAAGGGCAATGTGTGATAGAAGAGCCTTCTAATTCCTTTGTTCAGTTCTGTACTGCCTAGGGATGTATTTTTTACTGAGTGATGTTTATCGGTTAGCTGTTACCTTGCAGCACTCCTCAGCCCATGGCCTGCCATGGGTGGAGGGCTGCCTGGCTCCCAGCCTGCATGGGCTGGAAGTCAGCAGCCTCGCATGCGGAGGGACTGTGTAATTGGCAGTAGGGGGAAGAGGGCTGCATGTGGGTTGGGAGTCAGTAGGCTTGCGCAGGGTGGAAGTGTCAGTGGGAGGATGGGGTGCCGCCTACCCCCGCTGCTCTCTCCCCACGAGACTACCTACTTCCAGTCTGCACTGCCTCCCGCCCAGCTGCTGCTTCCACCCCTTCACTCCAGCCCAGCCCAGCCATAGTGAGCAGAGTGGGGAGGTGCTCCAGGCCAGGTGGAAAGCTCCCCTGCCGCATGTCCCTGTTTAATCAGTTAACTGGTTAAACTTAACCAATATTTAGCATAGTGTAATGTGGTGAAGAAGGAGCTTTGTAATCTAGCATAAGTTGAAATATCTTTTAAAAATGGGATATTTTGGTCATTTGTCTTTAGGGTTGCCAGGTGGTTTCCCAAAAAATACCGAACCAAAAGAAAAAAAAACCCCACGCCTGGAAACAATTTGTTGGGGAGTCAGCATGGGGCTGCACCGCATGTCCCAAGTGGCCTTCTAAAGGGCGCCGAACTAGGGCCCGGGAAAAACAGAAAATATCGGACATTTTAGCTGTCCGGTATTTTCTGAATTTTTTTACTAGACAGAACGCAAAAATACCAGGCACCTGGCAACCCTATTTGTCTTTTAGAAAACTGTGTCTATGGAAGATCTGTTTTTTGTGTCTGTTTTTGTGATTGTAGAAGGGGGAGGCAGTTGTCCTGAAAAGCCACGTAATGTTGTTTTGTTTCAGCCAATTAGAATGAAGAAAAAAATTAGAAAAGTTACTTATGTGGGCCAAGGTTTTGAAAAGTAAGAAGTGACTTTGGTTGCATTAGTTTTTGGATGTCCAATTTGAGACACTTTAAAAGGGACTTGTTTTCTTCAGGAAGTGCTCATGCACGCCTGCAAAGTATGGGCCATTAGCTGTTTCAGGCTGGGCATTCAAAAATGGAATCAACCAAAAATCATTAGTTGCCTTGAAAAATCTATGCCATACCGTATATGGTATTAGAAAGAATGTGGCATATTGTGTAGTTCATTGTAAAGAACTTTGCTTCTGTATGGGCATGCACAAATGGGTGTGCTTGTGTGCAAAATGTCCAAAATGGAGCAATTGTTATGGTAAATTGAAGTTTCAGGCCCTAAATCCTCTTGACTTTGGTAAAGAAGGGCTCACTGGCTTTAATTTCAAGTTGAAGAATAATATTTTTCACTGCCATTTCTGGGTGGTCTGCACACCATATAAAAGTCACATGGGCTAAATTACATATATCAGATGGCTTTTGAAAGTAAAAAGTGTGCTTGGGAAATTCAGAAACTGAATTAGGTCTTCTTTGTTGAAGCCTTCACTACACTTTTTTTACTTGAGGGGGAAAAAAAGATACTAGTTTAAACCCCAGCCACAGATGCACACATTAATTCTAAGTAGATATAAATAAATGTCTAAACATTGTAAGTAGAGTGATGAGTATTTAACTGTCACAGAAGAAAAATGAGGCCCCAATAGAGTATAATTACTGTGCTTTAAAGCTCAATATTGAAGTGGATAGAAGAATAATTGAGCAGTTCTCTTTTATTAATAACTTGGTCTTTTAATCCCAATGAATCACACGTATAACTGGAGTTTTATGAGTAAGAGAGTAATACATCCAACTGAGCATCTTGAACAATGCAAATAAAACGTAAGCAAATTAAGTCTCCTGTCACGCACTCCTTTTGTGTATGTATGTGTCATTCATTAACATTTTCTTAAAAACTGGTGGCTGAAAGCAATGATTTATAGGTTTTTGTCAACTGGGAACTTTTTTGGAAGACCACTCAATTTTTATTTTAAAAGAAAACAAAGAACACCATGTAAATAATGGCATGTAAGTAAACTGAGGGAAAACTACAGCTGTTGGCCTTAAGGAACAATGATTAACAGTCATCTGTCTGCCTTCGTGCCCCACAAGGAGTGATTTTAAGTTTAAATTTTGGACATTTTGTAACCTTAGAATCTAGAGCTGTCTATTTCTTAAGAATAATCTATACAGTAGGATTCTAGGAATGTCACTGTGAGTGTCACTCTGAAAGATAGAATGTCTGAGCCCACACAAAGCAATGGAGAAAGCTACAAGCCATAGCTGATAGCTCCTTTTGTTCAGTCGTCACTGAGATTCATGGTCTGTTACAATCAAGCTATTAAGTTCTCACTCATTTTTCTACTAATGAAATATAACATTTTCCATGTTGAGGAGACAGTAAATATATGCCACCATAATTGTGGGGAATGGCATCAGTGACTTCCCTGTAAAAAGAAATTGAATTATAACGGAGTTATATGCATTAAGACAAGCTCTAGTATTATAGTCATTAGACTGAGCGGTAAGGTAAGAATAAGAGTTTCTTTCAATGGATAATTTGAGTTGCATGTGACATAGGCAATATTCTGGAGAGAATAGATGGATTTGCAGAGGAGAAAGAAGCGCATCTGTTCAAAATTATCAGACATCAGGGTTCCTGATGGTACAGAGAATGTGAGTCTAGAATCCAAAGTCAAAGTTCATAATGATATAGTTTTTATTGAGTGAAGTTTTGACCAATTTAAGATATGTTGGCCTAAGAGTTTAATAGCTTGACACTAGTGAATTGAAGAAAGAATAGAGGATATAGTAATAGCATCTGAACTTTGAACTTACCTATATTCACCCCCATACACTCCCCTCATTCTCAACAAGCCCACCTTCAAACCTGCCTTCCTCTGTAGCGGTGGCTTAATCTCTTTTCTTTTTTTTTTTAAACTTAAAACTCCTTGACCAAAACGTTTATAATAGATGCCGCAAATTTGTCTCCCTCAGCTCTGTCCTGCTTCTGTACTCTCCATGTCACTAATAATACTCACCAAGGGTTTAATGACTTCAAGACCCAGAAATCTGGCTAGGTGGTCTGCTCCTTGATTCTGCTGCTGCTTTTGACGGTGTTGACCACACCATTTTTCATGGCAACTTGTCCCTTTTGTCTTTTGTGACACTGTCCTCTCATACCTCACTTTAGTTAGCTTAGTTCCTCCTTTAATGGGTCCATCTTGTCCGTGTATTTGTGTGAACCCTTCTAATTGCAGTATCTGATCACATCCTGCTTAAAGTTAGAAATAATCTCTCTCCATTATTCTTCCTTCACAGCTTCTTGTGTGAGTTTTGATGGTGTTGTTGATTTGTGCTTTGTTTGTGATTTTTTTTTTATTGAGGGAAAGTGAAGTCAAAGAGAGGAGCTTTGTATTTTTATTGAACACAATAAGGTTAGCAGTATGGCTTCTCTGGTAACGAGTTCTGTAGCTTAGGTTCTCCTCCTTTCATCCCATGTCTCTGAGTTTCCCACAAATTCCTGTCCTAGGCCCTCTCTTCTTTTCCTGCTACATCTTAATTTTAGGTGATTTCTTCTGATCACATGACTTCAACTTCCATTTCTACCACGACCAATGTTCCTTCTAAGGTTTTCCAACCATGAGCAGAGTGAGTTTTGGCTTGTGCACCAATATTGATGTCATGTGTGCTGGTTTGGATGTGTGGCATCCAATTTATTAACACACACACATGCATTCCTGTCTGCCAGAGCAGACCCTCCTCCCCTGCCCCGTGCCATGCAGCAGTTCTTATTCCCAGGTGCTAGAGCAGATACCCCCCCATGAGGTAGGTCCCATACCCAGCCCAAGCTGCCAGAACAGGCCTTTCCCCTCCCCCCGCCACATGGCAGCCCTGGCCAGCGGAACAGGCCTTCCTCCCTGCCACGCAGGCGTGGCAGGTCCCAGCCCCTTGCCTCAGCGGCTCCCTCACCACGCCATCTCAGCTGGCCTCGCCCACTGGAGCAGCCACCTGCCACGCGAGTACTGCTGCATGGCTCTCCAGAGGAGTGGGTGGGGAAAGAATGTTTTGTTCCTTAGCGGGAACATTGGCCCTGACCATTCATAAATCTGCTTTGTCTCTCCTGATCTGTCTCCATCCATTCCACCTCTGTTGCTCAGGCCTCTCCTTCTAGATGTCTTGCCATCAAACTAAACTTAAGCTGCTTAACACAGAGCTCCTGGCTTTTCCTCTCCAGCCGCCTCTGCTCCTTTCATTCCTTGTTACAGCCAGGGGAAAGTTAGTTGGCGGGGGAGGAGGGGTGTTTAAAGACTGAATTGCAAACAAATGCTTGTTTGTCACTCTCCTGTGCCCCAGATGCCTTGGCAAAGGGAATGGTACTTTGTCTCTGCTGTTCCTGTAGATAGTGATGCCTAGCAGGGGTAGGAGAGTGAGATGGGCTAGCTCAGTGTTTCTCAACCAGTGATACGAGTACCTGTAGGAGTCTGGGGGGTGCATCAACACAACTGAAATTTGGAGAAAACTGAATTTTTGTTTTAAGTTTTACGGCACTTTATTACTTTTGTACTTTTTACACCCAAAAATTTCATCGCCCGCCCGACAATGATTAAGTTGTTTAAACAAATGTGTTGCAATGGTAGAAAAAAAAATTGTGTCTGAAAACTGTAGGTACTGGGAGTACTTATAATTTTTTTTTAAAAAAAGGTACTTTATAAAAAAAAGGTTGAGAAACACTGAGCTAGCTTATGCACTACTATTGATTCTGCTGTCACAGCTGGGTCAGAGCAAGGAATTTTATGGAACATGCAGTTAAAATTGTTAATGAAACGCAGAACCTGCAAAAATTGAAGGCAGTCTTTGTGCTTTTCCCTCCATTGTATACATGTATTCACTATGAGATGCTGTTAAATAAGCAGGACCATATGAAAAGATACACAAGCTCATGTATAGGATTTTCTAGCACTTGGCTGCAGAGATAACTGACATGGGCATCCCCTTTGGTGCATATTATGGAAGGAGCACTTAGCAATTTTACATGCTACTTATATCAGTCTGCTTGTGAGAAAGGGCAGGAAGTGTGTTACTGTTGTATAAACAAGCCATCATGTCAGACTTATTGTAGTACTAAGCTCTAGGGAAGGTATTAGCATGGTTCCATAGGATACATAACATTCGAGAGATAGCAAACTTTCCCTAGATCTTCTCTTTGCAATCCAACCTGTCATCAGATAGGGCAGGAATAGCTTTTCTAAATCCAACAGAAAGTTAAGGAAAGAGATCAGATACAGTTCGGCAAGGGAACATACAGCATAGCTTCTGAGGAATATAATAAAATTGTTATGGTGAAGCAAATACCCTCATTTTTCTAGTTCGAATCCAAACATGGGAACTTTTTTTCACAACAGCTAATAATTGAAGTTGATGTATTTTCCTGCTACCATCCAAAATTTGACTTCATACCTCTTTTTTAAAAAAATCAGTATGTTTGTGCTTGGCTTTCCATACTGCATTCCAAACTCATTTGCTGTGTAAGAATGCAGAACATAAAACTTTGTTCTAAAAATCTCAGTAAAGGATTAAATCATGCATGACCCAACCAAAGTAAATTAGACACTGGCTGAAGCTCATGGACCTTGGGAAAATTAGTCTTAGGGATCAGGTGTCCAGTTTCCAGGCCAAGTTGGCTTGTTGGGGAACAAAGGGAACAAAACAACACATGCACACAGTATAAAAATGCTAGGAAATCGGCTGCTGAAGCCTCCATCATTCAACTTTCAGATTATGGATTCCTTTGTAGCTGGGGTTCTTCTTGTTCCATATTCAGACTGAAGGCCAGCAGTTCTGGCCCCTACATCGGAGTGTTCTTCATCTCTAAGGGTATGTCTACACTACCAGCCTAGTTCGAACTAGGGTGGCTAATGTAGGCATTCGAAGTTGCAAATGAAGCCCGGGATTTAAATATCCCAGGCTTCATTTGCATCTTCCCGGGCGCCACCATTTTTAAAAGTCCCCTAGTCCGAACTCCGTGCCCGCGGCTACACGCGGCACGGAGTAGGTAGTTCGAATTAGGTTCTCTAATTCGAACTACTGGTACACCTTGTTCCACGTGTAGCCGTGGGCAGGGAGTTCGGACTAGGGGACTTTTAAAAATGGCGGCGCCCGGGAAGATGCAAATGAAGCCCGGGATAGTTAAATCCCGGGCTTCATTTGCAACTTCGAATGCCTACATTAGCCACCCTAGTTCGAACTAGGGTGGTAGTGTAGACATATCCTAATAGTCTTCAGTGTACTCACTTTCCCTGCAGCTATTTGGGTTTTATAAGTCTTTAGATACCCAGGAGGCTTGCAGCTAGCCTGTTGAAAAATATACTGTAACTCCTCTAAAGCTGCCCCAAGTCCAGCCTTTCTTTGCTCCTTCCCTTGGCCAGCTGCCAGATAATTCGCTCAGGGCTCCTCTTTCAAAATTCTTGGATGCTTCACAACTTCATTACCTTTTCCTTTTCCAAGTGAATTTTATAGTGTAACTATCTAAGCCAGAGGTGGGCAATAAGTGGGACCTGGTTCGTCAAGGTTAGCCCCTGGCTGGTCACGAGTGCTTTATTTATCTTCACCTCCGCAGATACGGCTGCTTGAAGCACCCCTTGGCCATAGATCGCCGTTCCTGGCCAATGGGAGGTATCGGAAGTGGTGCCCTGGTCCACACTGCTTCCCGCAGCTCTCATTAGCCAGAGATGGCGATCCGTGGAGAAGAGGAGCTTCAAGTGGTCCTACCTGCAGAGGTGCAGGTAAATAAATTGCTGGAAGCCCGCCAGGGATACTCCTGGTGAACCACCTGCTGCTTGCGAGCTAGTTATTGCCCACTGCTGATTTAAGCGATGGAAAATTACACCATAGTGTCTGTTCCCATGTTTTTCCCCTTCTCCACCCAACGTTAGAATCAACACCTTTTTACAGACACCAGTCCTACATAGCAGTCCCCCCTTCCTTAGGGGAAATACCTGATGCATGTTACAAAACATGTTGTTGGCATTTAATAAATATCAAAGAGCTGCTTTGCCATCACACTAATGATACAAGAAATAAAGGGTTTTTTATCACGTGGAGCATTTCAATCAAGACTAGATATCTTTCTTAAAAGATGTGCTGGAGCTTAGCTAGAAGTTGTAAGCTTGGCGCAGAAATGTGTGGGTGAGGTTTTATTGCCTGTGTTAGACAGGAATCAGAAGGGTAAAAGATAACATTAGATCATCTCACTAGATCTCCTGTACATCACAGGCCAACAACACCGTTCACACACTAAATTCAACAACCATCTGGACATCAGAACAAGTGTATATATTCTTGATGTTATAGTGCCACACCTCCTCCCTTTTTTTTAATCTTGCTTGTTCATATTGAACAAACAAAACCCTCCATACCAATATTCCAGTCATGAGGTTTACCCCAAGTTTCTGTGATGCCTGTTAAACCATAATTTAGCTTATGTCCTAAAACTTTGAGTTCTTCCTGTTTGTTCCCTGTTCCTTGCACTGTGCATAGACATCTAAATTGTTGAGCACATTCTCTGACTGATTTCCCTTTTGTTACTTTTCTGGGCCTATTGTAATTTTTCATTTCCACCCGTAAGCTCTCCGATAAGATCACCTTTTGTTATACTTACCTTTTCTTAATGCTTCCTTCCACACTGAAACAAACCCAATTTTTCTTATCTTTTTGCAAAAGTATAATTGTGTGTGTACGAGAGAGAGAGAGAGAGAGAACGAGTAAGCATGAGAACACTTCTTTGCCTTTATTTTATTAATCAGAAATTAGTTTGGTAATTTAGCAACTAAGATCTTAGGCAGCTTTTCCTCTGAATGAAGCCAAAAGAGTTTCATTCAAAGGAAAAGTGAGTTTCAGACTTAGTTTAAATTATATTCTGGACTTAAATATTTGCCTCATCAAATAATTATTCAGCCTCAGATATTCATCATTGATCTATCATCTAACTGGCTGGTGTTGTCTCTTTCACTGTGATCTTCTTCCTTGAGGTACTTGGGCTCTAGGCCGCTGTGAATTTTCTGTCTCATACCACACAATGCTCCACCATGTCAGAAGATTATTTGCAAATGGAAGCTTTCTGTATGATCTTAGCCAACTCCTTTCTAGGCCTCATCCATAAAATGTGAGTGATAATATTTGTCAATTGAAGGAGGTGTTGAGTAGCTTAGAAAAATGAATGTGAACTATGTAAATTATATCAGATTGTGAGTAGAATCCTTGTGTTTGCTACAGACAATTCTGCAAATGTTTGTCAGACCTATAGACTTTGGTGAATATACAGGAGGGTAGATGCTCATAGGGACATGGGGTTTGTTACCAGTTGAACTGCTAATGTAAAAAAGCAAATTCTACAACAAAAATTCTCTATATGAAGTATTTGTGTAACAAAAAGCTTTCATAAATTTTAATTTACATAAGTGTTTTATGTATCAGAGGGGTAGGTAGCCGTGTTAGTCTAAATCTGCATAAACAATGAGAAGTCCTGTGGCACCTTATAGACTAACAGATTTATTGGGGCATAAGCTTTTGTGGGCAAAGACCCGCTTCGTCAGATGCCAAAGGGGGTCTTTGCCCACGAAAGCTTATGCTCCAATAAATCTGATAGGGTATGTCTACACTAGCCCCCTAGTTCGATCTACGGAGGCTAATGAAGGCGACCGAAATTGCAAATCAAGCCCGGGATTTAAATATCCCGCGCTTGATTTGCATGTTCCCGGCTGGTCGCCATTTTAGAAATTGACTAGCCCGAAGTAACTGCCTGCGTCTACACGTGGCAGTGAAACGGGATTCTGGAATAAAGCCCCTAAATCGAATTAGGTGATAAACCTCATTCCACAAGGAATACCACCTAATTCGATTTAGGGCTTTATTCCGGAATCCCGTTTCACTGCCGCGTGCAGATGCGGGCAGTTACTTCGGGCTAATCAGCTTCTAAAATGGCGACTGGCTGGGAACATGCAAATCAAGCGCGGGATATTTAAATCCCGGGCTTGATTTGCAATTTTGGTCGCCTTCGTTAGCCTCCCTAGATCTATCTAGGGGGGCTAGTGTAGACATACCCTTAGTCTATAAGGTGCCACAGGACTTCTCATTGTTTATAAGTGTTTTATGTAAGTTTTATTTCTACATGTTGCTTCTTTTAATTTGTTACGGTTAGTTTCATCATTCATTTTATCAACAGACTCAAACCTCTGTCTGCTCCCCATAATTTTTAATACTGAATGAAAGCTCCACCACAGTCATTTAGTTGTTCAAACTGAGAGAAAAATATTATGAAGATGGTATGGAAACATGTTAATTTAGAAATTTGGGCTTGTATATTTTGTAGGAAGTCTAGGTATTCCAGTGTTATATTTAATAAGCTGATGAATACAGATAATCAAAAAGAAAATTGTCCTGAAAATGAAAAAGGGGAAAGCCCTGCTTAGCTACTTAATATCTGACAATTGAAAGAACTGTAATAGAGTTAGATACATTACATGGAGGAGGCGATTAGTACGCCTCTGGTATGATAGTAATAAATCATTCTACAAAACCAATTAGATGTAATTGTACAAAGCATTTCATTTGAGCAGTATTCTGTTAAAAACTAAGTTCCTTGGAGACCTGTAATTAAGCTGTAAGTATTTGATGGAGCAATGGAGACAAAATCACTGCTGTTGTCACTGTGGGCCTTATTATTCATATAAGTAAGTAAATCATGATGAAATGCTCTGTTAGTAATAGTTAGGAAAGACATTTGTCAGTCCTGGAGATCTGAACTGACCAATGGCATTTCTCAATGCACAGATTTACTTGTGTTGCCAAGTCATTTCTTTCGTTGAGATGTTGGAGTTGGAAGGGAGCAAAATGATGTACATGTAGTAATTGAAGAACTTTCTTCAGCTCTGAAGATACAGTTAATTAAACTGTAAAATGAAATTAATTTGCTACTGGCAATAAACTTGCCCTTATATTCAGAATGCACTCTAGAGAGGATATAGAGTCATGGATATTACCGAGTGCACCAAACAAAATCATGCTCTCGGCACCTCATCCATTTCCATTGACTTCAGTGGCCTTTGGATCTTCTTCCTAGCACATGTGATCAGGATTCATCACAGAATTTGGTCTGCTGGTTGAATCATTAACTACCCTAGCCAGGGCCAGGTACTGACGGGGAATGCAACATGAACGCTGATCCATGCCTCCACCTTCGCTGGCACTCTGATGGCAATTTAAACGGCCAGGAGCTCTGGGCTGGGCGTCTTAGGACCTTTTGACTCACCAAGTCCTGGGGCAGTTGACCCTTTTGTCCTTCCCCATCAGCAGGCCTGCTCCTGCCCCCCTCCCCGGGCTGACAGGCTAAAAGCAAATAGCACAGGGGGCTGTGTGATGTCACTTATTAGTATGTGTTCCTTATGAATTACAAAAAATTGTAATGATGTTTATTACACTTCAGGGGGCTACAAAATTCCTTAAATTAGAGAGATGGAAAGAGAATGGCCAAAATGATCAAATAGAGCATGTTAAAGTTAATTAAGCACCTAAAGTTAGAGCATGTTAAAGTTAATTAAGTTCAGCAAGAGTCCCTATTTGTTAAGGCACCAATCACACACATCTGCCATTGAAATCAATACATGTTTAGGGCCCTAAACATGGGTATAGGTGCCCAGCCTTAAGTGTTCATGTTTACATAAGAACATAAGAACGGCCATACTGGGTCAGACCAAAGGTCCATCCAGCCCAGTATCCTGTCTGCCGACAGTGGCCAATGCCAGGTGCCCCAGAGGGAGTGAATCAACTCTGACTGATGGCAGTCGAAAGACTCTCACTGATTTGAAAGCATTGGATCAGGTTCTGTCCTAGAAGACGTGAGGAGTAAAATATGAGAAGGAAGCTTGGGTAACTCACAGGCTGAGAGCTATGTAGCAGTTTTCATTTAAAACAAATGAAGGTAGTCTGATTCATTACTTTTAAGAGACAAGATGAATGAGGGAGTATCTTTTATTGGACCAACTTCTGTTGGTGAGAGAAACAAGCATTTGAGCTTACACAGAGGACTCCTTCAGGTCTGGATCCAATAAAGAAGTTGGTCCAATAAAAGGTATTACCTGACTCATCTTGTCTCACTAATATCCTGCAACTAACATAGCTGCAACAACAAACACGTCATTATTTTTAATGCATTTTAAAGAATAGTTTCACAGTGCAAAATTAGTGGCATTTCATGATGTCTGGTTCAACTGGAGCTAAATTAGCATGGCTGAAAAGTGAGAAATTCTTGGGTATCTGTTGCAAGACAGTAGATATATTTTATCATTTTGTATGTATTGCTTTGGATGGCCATGCTGTGACTCACATGATGACTACTTGAACCTGCACAGTGAAAATAAGTGATATGTTGCATAAAACCTGGAATTTTAACTTTAATGTATGCCGTTTGTTTTTCTGCTAACACAGACTCATTAGCATGGCAGAAGATAGTGCAAAAAGCCTTTGATTTAATTTTAAATATTTTTGCTTTCAGCTGGCAAAAAAAATTCGGGAAAAATTTAACCGTTACTTGGATGTGGTAAATCGCAACAAGCAAGTAGTGGAAGCTTCATATACCGCTCATCTGACATCACCTCTGACTGCAATCCAAGACTGCTGTACTATTCCACCGTCTATGATGGAGTAAGTGTTTAGTCTAAGATTACTTAATGCTTTCCAATTAAATCGACCAAAAGGAAAGACTGATAGTTCAGGGTTGCAATAAGGTCTGTTGTCTGCCATTTTTGTGGGCACTGGAAAATGGCAAGACAATAGTCCTGATCCTGCTCTTACTAGTATTGTTAGACAAGATTGTGCCACACTTAGTCACGTCTATATGTATGGAGATCAATCTTCTGGCATTCGATTTAGCAGGTCTAGCAAAGACACGCTAAATCAAACACTGAGGATGCCCCTGGTTGGTGCCAATACTACTCACAGTTGCAAGAAGTAAGGGAAGCCAACAGGAGCATTTGCTCCCATTGACCTCCCATTGTGAAGATGGCACCAAGCTTTGCTTTAGGGTATGTCGATTGTAGCTACTTTGTTTACATAGCTAGAGTTGTGTACCTTAAGCCAACCTTGTAGGTCTAGTATAAACCTTCCCTTAGGCTTTGTCTACACTTAACAGTTTAAAGAACAGCAACAACAGTGCTTTAAACTGGGATTCATTGTGGAGTACAGTATTCTTCAGTGTAGTAGTAATGAAAAGAGTAGTTGATAAAATGGCAGCTCTGGTTTTCAGTGTAATAATTTTCTCTGTAATGAAATCATTGGCTGATTTTTTTTGAAGTCTCATCTTCTATATTTTTTTGTGGGTGTAAATAATGGGAAAAAAAGTCATTTTTGGGTGGTTATAAAGTGTAATAGAAAAAGCTCAATGCAGAGTTCTTTGATTTTGAACCCCAGACTGGATTAAACAGTCTTTCAGGAAGAGAAAGATGTGTTGGATTAATGTATGTTAACAACAGTTTTTGCAAGCAGCATTTATTAGAAACATCTGCCCCTAATGACAATGTGTCCAGATTTGTAGAGGTATCACATTAACATGTATTTATTTAGTAACAAAATATAGTAATAAAATGCAGTTATACAACATATTCAGATGTCTGGGCACAGCTATAATCCATGGAGATGGCATGGTTTCAGGTGTGCTGGAAAATGTGATTTGTTTTGTGTGCATTTATTTGAACAGGAATACGGGCCCCAATCTCAACATGATTAGGCCCCAGATGGCTACAAATCTATACATATATTTTAGAGATTTGCACCTCTTATCTGTCTGTGAGTCCATCTGTGTTTTTGTTTGCGAGTACATTTGTTCAAGAACACGTCCTAAACGGTAACAGCTAGGGCCACCAAATTTGATGTGCAGCTTCCTCTTCTCCTAACATAAAGCAAGGTCAGGGTTTGGTTGTGCCAGGAAAACAGGATGCGCCTGGAATTCAGTTGTTTTCCATAACATGGAAATGCAGGGGGCTGATGAGGGACAGCGATACTACACAGTGACCACTGGGGGCAGCGAGCGTGGGGGACAGTTATGCTGCAGAGTGGCCAGTGTGTGGCCCCTTTTACATCATCAGTGGTGTTTGTGAAGCAAATTTGGTGGTCTCAATCCATTTCCTAGTGGACAGATCCCCACATCAAAATACTAATTCAGCTAGTTATCCATATTTTGTCAGTCTCAGTAAAAAGGCCAAGGATAGAATAGAATGGAAACTTGAACTACCTTCTCATCTCTTAGAAATGGGTCCACCAATCAACTGCATTTTATAGTGGGGGGTGAAATGGAGGTGGTGCGGTGAAACTCAAAAGCCCATTGCCTATGCTGCATAGTCGTTGTTAATCAACAATGGGCTTCCGTCCCCAGTGGTATCTTGGCACGTTTTATATGCTCTAAATTTACTTCACCTTTGTCCTCACAAAATGAGTGAGTTTAGAACAAGTTGGAACCTCAAATCTATAACCATGAAAAATGTTCATATATATCATTACAAATTCCTCATAGCAAGTGATTTAAGAAAAATAAATAGCTAATAAAACATAGAAGAGGTAGGTGAGAGGATTCTATTTAGAGAACATCTCCTAAGGCTCAAAGATATGCTCTCTGATACTTAAGTGGGCAGAATAATACTGAACCAGTTAACTGGTTCCTAGTTGGTTATCAGCTCTTGTTTGACAGGGTCACCTAAGTAATTCTATGGAGAGTGCCAAACTGAATATATAATTACAACCCTGGAGCCAGGATTATTATGCAAAACTATGCAACTACCCTAACTCCACAGCAGATCTCCACAGGTGTCAATAAAAGGTATACAAAGAAAAGTAGTAAAACAGCTTTTTTTTAGAGCAAAACTTTGTTTTCATTAATGTTACTATTTTAACTGCCTTATTGTCAAATTAAGCATCATTCACTGAGATAACATCTTTACTTTTATGAACATTGATTTCTGCCCTATATTTCTTTTCCGTTTTCTCGTCTTTCTTTCTTTTCTTTCTTTCTTTCACTCACTCCCTCCCTCCCTCGCTCCCTCCCAATTCCATTTTTATGGGCACCAGTCCTCTTTTTTGCCTAATTTACTAATGTGATCAGCAAAGGAATGGTTAATGCTGACACTTAAGGTGGTGGAATTGGGTCTTAGAGTTAACACCCCAATTTCATGAACAGGGAGGCGAGAAAGTTCACAACTGTCAGAGACATTTGTTTCAGACTGTCTACTATTTGAAGAGTAAGGAATTCAGCTACCTCTGTTATAAAATGTGCTATCGACCTATAAGCCCATAAGAAGTGAGGAATCCATTTCTGTGTTCAAGAACAAGACATGTTTATGAAGAACTCAGACTTAGGGTATTTTCTCTGTGAATGAAAAGTTTTACGTTGAAATTCAAGTTTACTTGCTAATAAGGATGTTAATTTATTTTAATCAACTAATTGACTCTAACCCTAATCCTTACCTAGGCGGCTCCCAGCCAGCAGCTCTGCAGAAACCTGAGACAGGCTCCCTGCCTGTGTGCTGGGTGGGCTGCTCCACATGGCTCTGCTTCAGCAGAGGAAGGGAGGAAAGAGGGAGGCTTCATTCACTGTGCTTGCCTTCAGTAACAGTTCTCAGCTCCTGTTGGCCAGAAACTTAGCCAATGGGAGCTGAAGAATTTTTCTAGGGGACAGGAACAGAGTGCAAAGATTTCTCCTCCCTGCCCAGACTACATAGCAATTAGCAGCCTGCCATTTAAAGCGGCTGCAACTGCTCTGTAGTAAGGGTGCTGGCAAGGCAGGTGAGGGCCAGATGCAGTGGCTTGGAAGGCCAAATCCAGCCTGCTAGCCTGTTGCCCATCCCTGTTTTAGGGGGTGTTTTGTTCTGGGAAGTAGCTTGACCATTTGTGTGCTATTGAGAGTATTGTTGTGTTTTCCCTTTTCTCTTGTAAGGTTTGTAAATTGTGTGTTATAAGTGACCAGTTTTACTGGCATATTTCTAAATGTGCGTGATATTTTGAGAGCATGTATGATTCCTCCTTTGCCAAGAAGCTTCTTTTCACATGTAATGTCTGTTTAGAGAAAAAAAAACCTACAATAGAAAATAAAAACAGTCATGAAGCATGACATGGCATAGGACGCTGGCAAAATTCCATTGTACTGAATTTACAAAAAGTTGGTGTGTGCTGGATCATCACACCTCAGGAGCTCGGTTGTGGCCAAGTTGCCCTTGAACATGTCAGATGGTACCAACTGACAATGAGTGAAGAAATGGCTCTAACTTCCCCAGCGGCCAGCATGGATATCATTTACAGACGTGGCGGCACCAACATACTCTGTATGGGCAACTTGTGCGACATGGCAGTGAAAGCGCCATGCAGAATGCAGTAGAGAAATGCATTGCCAGGCCCCCCCTCCAAGCAAGATGTCATTCCCTGGAGACTGATTTTGGGAGGTGGGGGAGACTTGTCCTCACTGGTCCTGTGCCTGAAACTCCTCACGCTGCCTGGGGAAGAGGGTCGGCTGCTGTTGGACATGATGCGAGGAGCGCCAAGGGCTGGGAGTCCTGGTGCCATGCGTCAACACCATCATCACTCCGTCTGCCAGAATCATGCCTGAAAGACATAATCCGCTGACACTATGAGGAGAACCTGAAGCAGAAACCAGATTAGGGCAAGGTATTTGAGATGACCAGCAAGCACTTCCTCCCCAGGGACAGCTTCACCTGATTTGCCAATTGACGGTTTGTCCACAGGATCCGACCCAACTGCATCCCCATCAATGGGGCTGTCCAACAAGTGGCGCATGTGGTGCGTCTTCAACAACGAGAATCTGCCCCACGGTCCTGTGTGGTTGCCAGACCCACTCCAGGTCCTGGCAGCTCCGCCACAACACCATCTAGGACCCACTGGTCAAAGCCTTCCCACCAACCCTGGGCAGCATCACTGTCAACTCATTTGTTCCCAATACAGACAACCTGCTGCGACCAGACATAGTGGTCACCAGTGAGCAGAAGAAGAAGGTCGTGCTGGTGGCTGTCATGGCGCCTTTTGGGAAGAGGACCCCGGCCTTCTGCAAAGCCTGAGTACAGAAGATTGAGACACAATCAGGGAACACGGTCAGGGAACATCATGTGCTTTCTTTGCTGACAGACAAGTGCAACGCGAGAACGCCAACGAGGGACACAGACGAACAACTGAGACCAACAATGAGAGATGCAGTCAGGGAAATCACTTCCTTCCTTCCCTGATGGACTATGTATCTTTTTCACAGAAAAACCGCAAGAGACTGGCAGACCTTGGGACACGCTCTGCCGAGGCAGCACTCCACCCATGCGCCTATGCGCTTCTACCCCCACAAACTGAGACTGTTAATCCTTTATGCGTGGCATCCCCAAGAACACTTATGCACTGACTCTTGAAAAACCCACCCACCTTAATCTGGGACAATGTGGGTTCCACTTACTATGTATCTCGTTAACTATATTAACCTATCCTTGTATTCTTCCACAACCCAAGCTTGACCCCAGATAAACTATTTCTTAGTTTTTAACTTGTCTCTCGTAAACTCTTTTCAAATCATTCACTTTAAAAAAAATCTTTTAATCTGCTTGGAGTAAGAATTATATTGAGGGCATATTGCCCAAAGGGTATTTCTGGCTCAGATCTTTGAGGTTGATTTCAAAGCCTGTTGTGCCTTTACAACTTTTTCTTAATGCACTCCCTAAATTTTAGGACAGCCGCTGTGGTAAAACTTACATATTTTCAAGTATTACAGGTTACTGCAGTGTAATCTGATTTAATTGTCCCTCTACCTGACTCCTGGTTTATTTGTAGTGCCTTAGGTACCCAACATGTCTGGGTTGGTTAGAAAAAAAAATATAGAAGGATAATTATTATATTTGCCAATTTTATTTTTCCTGTGATCTTTTATAACAGTCTAAACACATCACCCCACACTATGAATGCTCCTGCACTGTAGTTATAATTTATTTTTAGGACATCAAGCCATAAGACCCCCTTACACAAGGGATATGACACCATTTAATGCTTCCCTATTTGTCTTTTTGTGACGGTAAAGGCGTAACCTAAGCATCTTGACTAGTGTAGGAGAACTCTAGAGAAATCCAATTAAAGGATCAAATTATTACCAGACACCATTAGAAAGCATAGCCGTTTAAGTGCTATATGTAATCAGAAGCCAAATTGTTAGCATTTATTTTTATAGTGGATTTTCCATATATTTCTCCTCTGACCTTTTGTAAATTCAGTACTGTGGAATTTTACTCGCATCTTGTGGAAAACTGGAATGAAATATTGGTAACCGGCTATTATGAAAAAAATGATTAATGGAACAGTGGGGGAGGTTTGTGTGTGTGGGTGAAAGAGGAGGGTGTTATTTTGACTAAGATGGATTAAAGTGTGACAATTTATGATTGGTATATAAGCTTGGCAATCTGAGCATTGGATTAGATGTAAAATCACTATATTATTGCTTAATATGAATGAAAACAAGCATACACTAATCGGGTAATAAAAATAAATCAATAAAAAGGAAATAGAACCAATAAAATTGGAAATTCACCATAAAATAAGCTTGACATTTTAGTCTCTAAAAGTAGTGAGAGATGACAATGAAAACAATGTGACATTTATTGCCCTTATGTATCACTATAGATAAAGTTCATATCCTTCAGAGTCCAAATGAACTACCTTTATTACACTGTGTGAGGAAGTCTGATGTGAACAGTTGGTTTAACAGAGGCTTGTTAAACCATAACTCTTGTGTAATGTTTAAGATTTCTAGAATTGCTCTGATATAGGATTTATTGAAAAACTACTACACAGTGCTTTCCAAGACACCTCACAAATAGTATTTTTGAATTTTTAATTTGTATTTTATTGTACTTGCAATGTACATTTGAAAACATATTTCTCATCTGACCCCACCACCCACTGTGTGACAAGTGCAGCTGTGGGCTGTTTACATTTAACAGCAGCAGCAGCGCTACTACTCAGCTGGCATTAATGTACCAGGATTATGGAATGACGACGGTATGACACAATTCAAAATATAATGTGTTGGGTTACTGCTGCTGGCCTGTCAGAAGGGGGAGCACATAATACTATTTCTTCCACTTGGAGCCCTCTGTCTATATGCTGTTCTATTCTGTATAGGTTCTTCCCCACACTCAACACTGTAGTATCTGAGTGCTTTCCAGTACTGCAGTAAGCGACATGATTGACATGCTGTCATGTGTTTGTTCGTTCAATCTCTCCCCAGAGGGAAGTGTGTGCAGAGGAATGTTTGTTTTGTGCATGTCGCATGCGAGCTCGCGCGCTCTCTTTTTCTCTCTCCCTCTCTCTCGCACATGGACACATGCACGTTCTACTTCATGTCATATCACCAAGGCAGAGCAGTAAGTGGCTGTTGAGCAGTTTTGGCACTACCGTCTCCAAATGTTCTAATTCAGCAAAAGGCCAAAGCATTGCTGAAATCCATCCCTATTTAGCAAAGCCTTTAAGCATGTGCTGATGTTAGTGGGATTTAATCACATAAAATGAAATACACAGCTAAGTGCTTAGCTAAATAGAGATGGAGTTCTGAATCAGAGCCACAGAGCACCTAGTATCTTTCTTCTCCATTCTTTGTGTTTTCTCTGCTTCTGGCCCAGTTGCTTGTATTCACTGCTGCCCTTCAGCAAGGTTTAAATACAGAAGAAAATAGCTGTATGTAATGGTGGTGGTGGTAAAAGGGTTATGCAGGTGCATCACATGCAGACCAGTTTTTCTGCAGTGAGATGATTCAGACAGTACTTGAAGGCCCACAGAAATTTGCAGTGGGACATTCATGAGCATCTTTCCGAGGCTCAGATAGATCAGTCCTAGATTCTCTGTGTGTGCGTCTACACTACACTGTTGTTTCAAGATAATGAGCGTTATTTCGAAATAACAATGCGAGCCTCTGCACAGTCATTCCGTTATTTTGAAATAACAGACGGTTTATTCAGAAATCTGTAAACCTCATTCTACGAGGAATAATGCCTATTCCGAAATAGCTTTTTCGAAATAAGGCGTGTGTAGAGGCCCCATGGCTGCTATTTCAAAATAGCCCCTCACCAGGGCCATTCTAAGTTATTCCTACCCAGTGCCTCCTGGGGCTCTAAATCAAGATAGCATGTCTACATTAGGGAAGCCTGCCTCGGGCTAACTTTGAGGCTTCCCTACAGTGTAGATGTGCTATTTCGAAATAAGCTATTTTGGAATAACTATTCCAGGATAGCTTATTTCAAAATAAGTGTGCAGTGTAGACATACCCTGAGAGGGCTCTCTGCCTCTGCAGTCTGGTAGCTCAAGACATGAGGTTTTGCATGTCCTGAATCTGGGCCCTTTGAGTGGTGAGTCTCTAATGTTAAGCCTAGTGTACCTCTTGCACCTTAACTTTTGGACAGACTGTTTCTTAAGGACAAAGTAATGTCCTTCCTGCAGACTGGTAGAAATCTACTTTCTCTTCTCTCAAAGAAGCCCAAAGAAGTTCAATGTTAGAGAAAGAACCAGCTGTGCCTCTGAAAGGGCTGCTTTCTCAAAGGAACTTTAAAGTCAACCTCAAGAAGAGTTCCCTGTAGTAAACTATAATGAATATTAGCAAGCACCCTTGGATAACCTCTACAGAATCAGAAATTTCCTTGGGTTTGGGAGAGGATCCACTTTTTTCCTAGGGATTTTCCAACAGCCTAAAATGTTCCTTCTACTGTATCTGGATACGTGGTTATAACTCTGTAGTGCTGGACCAAAACACTGGTGGTCATATTATCACTTCCTGTGCAAACAAACTTATAAAGGTCTGTTTTCTACTGCTGATAAGAGCATTCCATTGGTGAGAGAAAGCATGTGCTTTGCCAGCCTTCCCTACCTTCCATTACATCTGTCTGTTGTCTTCCTGCAGAACAGAAAGGGGCTAACGTCAGACAGGTAATTGCAAACCGTTTCAGCTGAGTGCAGAAGGTGCAAAAACACGGTATTGGCCAAGGCAGTCCAGTGGAGATCAGAATTACAGATCTGAGCTTGTTCCCTGTTCCCAGGCTTTAAAAGACTGGGAACGCTGCTGTGCCCGCACGCTGAGTCCTTGGAAGAGAGAGCATGTATCACTACTCCAGCCAACCAGAAAAATGTCAACGAGACACAGATAAAGCTCTCCCTAGCTCTTCTCAGTTAGAAGGAAAGCTAGCTTGCTGTGTGGTTGAGAAGAAGAGAAGGCGGAGAGGGAAAAATAGTATGGATCTTTTAATCTTATAATATCCCCTGGGAAAAATTAAGCTTGGGTTTCCACATTAAAGGAGCCTGAGTAAGCCATGAAAAGCAGATGTCATGAGGCTCCAGACATAGTTTATGATTGAATTGGGTGGTACTTTTTACAAAAACACTGTTTAATAGAATTGCATTGCTCCTTGATTTAATAAACCCCCATTGCATAAAACTATATCATCTATTTATTATGCTTAAAAACTCCTCTCCCAAGGAAACACAGATTAAGTAGTTTGGAAACTCTGGGAATGAAAGTTGCCCATTTATCCATGTGCTGATTTGGCCATCATACTTTAACATCACTACAGCCACTAGTAAATCCCTTATTGTAGGACCTAGGAAAGAGCTTATATGTGAGTTTCTCCTAGTGCTGTGTAGTTCTCTAACAGACAATCAAGACAACAGTGGGACTAAGTTAGACAAGAAGTGCTGTCAAATGCACAAAGTAAATGAGCTGTAAAAACAGAGAGGATTATTTTTAAGGTCTAAACCTGAAGTTCTTTGTATAGCGATTCACTGGAATGGATACACAAACGATACTGAAGTCAGTAGAGTTCCATACAGGCACAGAAATGCACTCACATGCAGTGAACTTGGACATTGGGACCTAGGGTGTTCTCTACTATACCGAGTATAAAATAACCAGGCAGATTTTTTTTTTCAATTGACATCCTTTAAAAATTAGTGAAAATTTGGCTAACTTTGTTCCAGGTGTGACATGCTGTCCTGGGTTTTAGAGCAATGTGTTTTATAGTCATGTCAGCATATGTTGGATTTAAAATTCTGTATCCTGGAATAATTTTGGTTGCCTTCCACTGTATTTCTGTTTTGAAAAAGGCAATTGGAATTGTGTGTGTATTCTAAATGAGGTCTCACTATGGGCTTGTCTCTACGGACAGTACTCCAAGCTGGGGGGTAAGTTGACCTCATATAGCCTGCTGTGCATTTCCATTACATTTGTCTGTGGGCTTCTTGTCCATGTCAGTCCTGTGGCCATGCACTTAAAGTACCATAGTGCACTTTGATCTACTCCTGTTTCAAAGTGGGATAGATCAAAGCATGCTATAGAACGCACAGTGTGCAGCAGCAGGGTCTGCACAGCCAGCTAATGCAAGGTCGACTTCTTAGGACCAAAATCTTCTGCCGTCAGTAAGGGGCCAAGATGCAGCAGAAGCAGTTCACTTTATGGCACGTGGGAGGGGTAACATGGATTGTCTCTGCATCCACTTTACACCATGAAGTGCAGTTTCATAATAAGCCTAGGGATAGGAGGTTGGGGTTTGTGGCTAGTTAATGGACTAGTTACATGGATCCAGTAGCCTAGTGGCCTATGGACACTACTTCTGCCTGAGGTTGCACAAGTGCCCTGTACTCTTTGCTTGGGGAAGAGAGCTGTGATTAGCACAGACCATTTAGAGTAGAGCTAAATAACAGCATGGAACATGGAGAGCCAGGACTGGCAGCTGTAAACAAACTTTATGGGGCCGCAGGAAACTTTGCCACACCCATGATAAGTGGGCATCCGGCTAACTCAAATCATGCCGGACCACAGATGTTGCCAGACCAGAGAGTGCCCAATTAGTGAGTGCAGTCTGGGGTCACAAAGCCACTGATAACTGCAGTAAGAGTTATTTCAGAAAGAAAAGATCACAACCTCTACCCCAACTGTATGTTCCAACTGTATGTGTGAGAGTAACATGAAGGAGCTAGTTCTGTTGCTGCCTTTTCCTCCCTGTCAGTTTACATTCTCCGCCTTCATAAGAACTGCTATTTACTAAAGAAAAGAAGAGGTGGAGAACTGACTTCCTTCTAGATAGAGACAAGATGTTCTCTAACCAGATCTTGGTTTCCTCTCTCCCTCCTACATACTTTAATACCCTTCCCCGGCAGTCCTGTACCAATGGCATTTTGCAAATGGGGTGAAGAAGACGATGACCCCTGCAGTGGGTCATCTCTGAGAGGAGATCTTTATTTGCATGAGTGTATGACACATGCATGCACACTCACACATGTGCAGTGCAGATCCCGCCTTCTGTCCTGGAGGACAAAATTAAGTTGTTTCAATATTAAATTTATATAAAATTATTTTATGAATCCCCAAAAATATTTGTTTCAAGTACTCTAATGGTACTTGTTAGATGTTATGCATATGCAACTTTTCCCAATGTTGAGCTGGCATTGTTTACACACTTTGGGAGGTTGCTGGAGGTCTGGTTTTTTTGCGCTTTAGTCCGTAGTGCTGATAGGCGTTTATGGAATGCTTTTATCTGTCTCAATTTGTAAAAAGATAGACTGGAGTAATAGGTTATCAATGTAACCTATTCCTTGATAACTTTGCATTATGTCCATTAACGTAGCTGTTTAAATAAGTAAACCTACAAACCTGTTTTTGAAGATCATTTATTTTATGAATGTGATAGTTGGTTCAGAAGTGGTCTGGGCTTTTCTCCTTTTTAAACAGGTGATTAAATATTTTCTAATGCAGTTCAGTTTTATCGCAGCTCTTTCTTTGTTTATCCTCTGCTCACGAGCAGTTAAGTGGGAGATAAGAGGAATCCCATCCCTTCCTTTAAAATGTTTTGCTCTAGTTAGTATTTAAAGTGCTGCACTTCCAAAGGAGAATTGATTGCACATTACTAAAGGGAATTTCAACTGTGTTGGCTAGTGCTGACCAGACTAACAAAGGAGGCTGTGGGTGTTCAGGGAATCTGGAGTTGCATGTATAAACAACAGACTTTTAAATTAACAGGCATTGAGGAGCTGGCTGTCTTGGAACATAACTTATCTTTTGTGGGAGGAAGTGTGCCTGTGCTTCAGGCTACAGAGGGTTTTGCTACAGCAGCTTGTGTCAGAAGATGCATGTGTTGCAGTATTTCTCCCAAGCACGTGACTCAGATAATTTACCTTCTTTATATGTGACAGAAAACATACTCCTCTTTCAGGCACTGCTTGGAGTCAATAATGCTGCTGCTCATTTTCTTATAGTTAGGCACATGCCTAAGTGAATTTGCTGAATTGGGGCCTCAGAAGATTTGCTTGTGAGGCCATTTTCGTTTAACTTTAAAAACCAAAACCACAGTTTCTTTCCCAACTGTTTAGATATTTGAATCCAACAGTAAGTAAATATATTTATAAATAAAATATCTGAGTTGACAGGTATTCTTGTTTAAGAATTTTAAGAAAATGCTGAATTTTGAATGAACGTCTTGTATTACATAGCTACATTTACCCACCAAAACCACCTTTGCAGGAATTTAAACAGAGAGAAAAGAAATTGACCTTAATACAGTAGGCAAACCCCAACAGATATGTGTCACTTTTATATACATCCCCTTGCTTTTTCTAAACTGAAATTTCACCAAAGAAGCTGATTTACACTGTGAATTGAGGCCGAATGAAATCCAATTGGAGCTCACTTCAATGCTGTTTTGATGTAAGATTCAAAGCTTCTGCAAATTTATTTTATCTTCTGCATTTGCTGATCTCCTGCTTGTAAATCCGGTTGAAGGAGAATAAAAATGATTGCAGCCTGATGGGAATTAAATGTCTGAAGTTCAAAGCAGTTTGCACATCAGAGCAAATGTCAATCAAATGAACATCTTGCAAGCTAGGCAGGGAGTGAATTTCTCCATGGGGAAGAGATCAAAGTGGGAGTCACAGTTCTGTTTTCTCCCTCGGGATTCAGTTTCGATCAGTTGTTCATTAAAGTGAATCCAGAAGGAAGGGTTTTTATATATAAAAAGAGGCGGAGTGGGTTGGAGCAAATGTTACTTCTCTTAAAACTGAATTTCAGCCAATGGTTTGATCTTATTTAAGTACATACAGAGACTAATTACAGCCAAGTATATAGTTTTTCTGGGGGATTTTTAATATACAATGATTTGAATATTGTCACCTATAACATTTTGGGACAGATTTTAGAAGGGGGACTTGTATCTCATCTGTTTTGCCAATTTAGTCTACATACTAGAATTTCAGCCTGCAAAAATGTAGGATATTGCTAAAAATCAGGCCCTGTTTATATCCAGCAATGGAGGTAATTAATAGTTGGTTGCAAATTTCACTTTTGTAGAGTTTACATCTCCTTCCAAAGTAAATGATTTTGCAGGTTGCACATTTTCACATAAGAAAGGTACAAGCTCTGCTAGTAAATAAGTAAAGAAGCTAGAATTAACGACAGGTTACATACAGTTGAGAAATCAAGATATCAAAAGCCAGGAAATTAACAACAAATTGATTTAATGTAGAAATATATTGCTAAATAATCTAGCAATACATCCTAACTGATGAGCTTTAAATTAAGTCAGAAAGAAACAAGTGGTAAATTCTTGTGTATATAATACACAAGGTAAAATATCTTCTGTTACTACAGACATGCTCTTACAAACATAGAAATGTTTGCTTGCTTTTTCCAGATTTGCTTTTTGACAAAGACACCTCCTTCCTCCAAACACCCAACAAGCTCATGGCTGTGTGAGCACCAACATTTCATGTAGAATATGGATTGCCTCCTGCCACAGAAGTGGCTGAACCTGGTTTAGCTTACATTTTTTGAAATAAAACCCTTTTGGAAAAGGTGAAAAAGCAGTTTGATTGCTCAACAATTGAAAATAAATTGAGATACTGTTCCCAATCTGACCCTTACAGAAGCACTCACTACTAGCAAAAGCTATATGAATTCTGTCTCAGGGATGCCGTTAATCTTTTAGGGTATGTCTGCACTAGCCCCCTAGTTCGAACTAGGGAGGCTAATGAGGGCGACCGAAATTGCAAATGAAGCGCGGGATTTAAATAAACCATGCTTCATTAGCATGTTCCCGGGTGGTCGCCATTTTGGAAATTGACTAGCCCGGAATAACTGCCCGTGTCTACACGCGGCAGTGAAACGGGAGTTCGAAGTAAAGCGCTAACTCGAATTAGCTGTTATTCCTCCTGGAATGAGGTTTAACAGCTAATTCAAATTAAGGGCTTTACTTCGAACTCCCGTTTCACTGCCGCGTGTAGATGCGGGCAGTTATTCCAGGCTAGTCAATTTCCAAAATGGCGACCGCCCGGGGAACATGCTAATGAAGCGCGGGATATTTAAATCCCGCACTTCATTTGCAATTTCGGTCGCCCTCATTAGCCTCCCTAGTTCGAACTAGGGGGCTAGTGTAGACATACCCCCAGTCTTCTTATTGTATTAGTTACCATATTATAAATGTATATTGTTTGTATACGTTCTGTGCTGTTTTAACTGCTTGAATATACAAAGAAATAGAACATGTAGAAGAAATAGCGGTGAAGTTTTTAGACTGAGGAGGGGGCAGAATAGGATTGACTTCTGGCTGCTGAGATGTTGAGGGATACCACAAGCTCTCTGTGCCCAATTTGTACTATTGGGAAAATGAATGTAATAATACTCATACTTCTTTGGTATGTTGTGTGGCTTTGTTTGCCCAAAAATGCTCTGTAAATATAAAGTGTTTACTGATAAACACCCACCTCTTGTGATATATAACATTTTTCACCCCAGGATGAAGCTTCTCTATCAAAGGGCAATAAGAAGGAGGAGTAAGTGTTGGTCTGTGAATGAGAGGAAAATCATTTGAATAAAGAGGATGTAGGAGTGAGGGTAATACCTTCTGTTACTACATTCCCCAGGAGGTGTGTCAAAATTAGACATGTTGTGGTTCCTGTTCTTTAAATCTGTTTCATATACTACCTATCCTGTCTTGACTGACAGATCCATGGTTCAGTCTAACAGCTTTTAAGTTCAGTAAGAAAAAAAATTACTGATATGACTTGACATTTTAAATCAAGGTTTTTATTACTTCTCTAACAGGTCATTTAAAGCTAGCAATTTCAGTAGTACAGTGAGTCTAGGAAAGTGTGTGTATGTGTGTTTGCGAGTATGTAAGAGAGAGGTAATCACAATGGAGGAAGGAAATTTGGGACTTAAGAAGGTTCTAGATGCTCTCAAATAAAGAAATATAAATATATACCATGAGCTATGTTAGCTATTAAAGAATTATCCTGCTGTCAGCACCAATAGGGCCACCTTGGCTATTTCCTATGATCTTAAAACAGTGGTGGGCAACCTGCAGCCTGTGCACCCCACCCCCCATTTGCGGCTGTTCTAGGGAGGGATGGGAAGGAATGAGGATAGAGTGCAAATCAGCAGATTTATGGTGCTCCTAAAGTGCTGGGAGGGAGGGAGGGAAGGTGAGGAGTAGAAATGCAGGGCCTCAGGGGCCCCAGTGTGCAAGAACTGTGGGGGAACAGGGGTTGTTTGGGCTGCAAGTGGAACCCCAGTGGGCCACGGGTCACAGGTTGCCCACCACTGGCAATCATGTGGCCCGCTGAGACAAAAGAGGGCCGCTCATGCGGCCCACTCACTAGTCTTGGTTGCCCATCCTTGTCTTAAAATGTCAAGATTCTTCCCATAAGAGTTCACATTTACTTAGTCTTTCTCAGTATTAATTATTTGGTACCAGAATATGTGTTGAAAATTTGGTACATAGGTATAGAATTTTCAATATCTTCATTAATTATTTGGATATTGGAGTGGAGAATATGCTTATAAAGTCTGTATATGACACCACGGTGGGAGGAATTGCAAGCACTCGGGAGGAAAGCATGAGAATTCAGAATATCCTTAACAAACTGAAGTTTTTGTCTGAAATCAACAGGATGAAATTGAATAAAGACTAGACTTCTTCTTAAGAAGAAAAACGATCAAATGCATAATAATAAAATAGGGAATTATTGGCTAGACAGTAGTAATACTGGAAAAGATCTGTGGGTTATAGTAGATCACAAATTTAATATGCGTCAACCATTTGTTGTAGGTGTGAAAAAGGCTAATCCCCTTTGTGGTGAAATAAGTATTAGGAAAAATTTTCCAACTGTAAATATAGTTAAGGCTAAGATTTTGTCATGGGTATTTTAAGTAAAAGTCACAGACAGGTCACAAGCATGAAAATTCATGGAAGACCCTGACCTGTCTGTGACTTTTATTGAGAATATTAATGACAAAATGCAGAGCTCAGCTGTGGGATCCCCATACCGCCTCCAGCAGCTAAGCAGCTGTTGGGGCCCACCTGGAGCTCCAGGGGCTCCCCACCACCTGTGACCACCAGCAGCTCTAGGGTCTGCCTATGGTAGCCAGGAGGTTAAGGGGCCCATGGCAGCTCAGCATTTTAAGGTACCCCAGCAGCGCCCAGGTTATGGGCTGAAGTTACAGAGATCACTGGATTTTGTTACTTCCATGACCTGCATAAAAAAAAGGTAGCCTTAAGGACAGTTAAACACTGGAATAGGCTTCCAAGGAAAGTTATGGAATTCCCATCATTGGGGGTTTTTAAGAACATTTAGAAAAACACCCATCAGGTATGTGATGTAGATCCTGCCTCATCACAGGGGCTGGACTAGGTCAGTGGTTCTCAGCCTTTTCAAGCATATGGAAATTTCATGCCCTACCCCCCAAAGATCCATTTTTTGCTAGCCCAACTAAATCCTTGCTGCCACTCTAATAGCTTTTGAATGGTTAGAGCAAGGTGGTGTGTTCAAAAAAGAGAAAAAATGGTAAAAAGTGACAGACCTGTTTATAAGCCAACTCCAGAGGACAGTCGCAGCTTGTCAACTTCAGCATGGGCTGAGGAATGTGCAGACTGCAGGGCACGGAGTTTCTCACGTCCCATTGGCTGTTGTTTGCCCATGCTGCTTCTCCGGCTCCTGTCCCTTCAGTCCCCGGCCCATCCACACAGCAAGGGGACTCTCAGGGCCAAAGGAAACTCTGGAGCTGCTAGCTCCTCAGAGGTAGAATTTCAGGAGGGTAGGAGGCAAGGGCGGAACTTCGGAAGCTTGGGGAGGGGGGGGGGGAGGACAGCAGCTGTGCATGCCGGGATACATCCTACTTTTGATCCCGTTCTCCAGAAGCTAAAGGAACATGGGGAAAGTGCTTGCATGCCATGCATGCCTCTCATGCCTGGCTGGTGTGTGAGAAGCATGCATGGGATGCAAGCACTTTCCCCTTGCTCCCTCAGCATCCGGTGAACGGGATCAAAAGCAAGCCACATCCTGGCGTGCACAGCTGCTATCCCCCCTGCCACCCCACTGCACTCCGGGAGCGGGAGGCGGGGGGGAGGGAGGGGGAGGAGAAGGAGAAGAAAAAGTAAGGATCAGGCCCACCGCGGTTTGGGTTTGTGGGGTGAGGAGCAGAGGGTTGGGCTGCTAGAAGCAGGCTCTGGCCGGGAGACTTACCGGCTTGACTCCCAGCCACCAGTCTTCTCAAGCAGACTCCCTGCCTGCCCTGCCCCCTCAGTGACTGCAGGGACCAGGTGGTTTTTGAACAGCTAGAAGCCTGAGGGGAGGGGAGGAGGGTGCTTTACAAGCTACCTGTTGACAACAGGCAGCTCCCATTGGGCGGAAATTGGATAATGGGATTTTGCTGGGGGCAGGAGCAGTGTGTGAAGCCTCTCCTGCTCTCCCGGGCTCACAGCTGTTCAAACAGAGCCCCACAGCAGCTTTTCTCAGCCGCGTGTGGGTGTCAGATAGGGAGTCTGCCTGGGCTCCCCACTGTGTCCACAGGCCAGATCTCATAGCTTGGCAGGCTGGATCCAGCCCACAGAAGGTATTTTACCTAGGCCTGGTTTGGGCTATTGAAGGCTGCCATGAAGAACTGCATTCTATCCCAGCCTATCTCTGAGTTCCTATGTAGGGTTAGTGACTACCAGTGGAAAAAAATTAAGTGTCTTGCCTAACCATGTTTAGGGTTGCCAGATGGTTTAACCAAAAACACCGAACACCCCTTCCCCACCCCCCCCAAAAAAAAACACTTGGGAAAAAAATTCTGTTGAGGGAAAAAAAAGGGGGGAAACCCAAGTTGCTGAGCAAAAGAAAAAAAAAAAGGACCCGGAGAGTTATTAAGCAAAAAAAACCAAAAAACCAGCATGGCCCCTTTAAGAACAGGCTGGGCTCTGCCCCCTACCCAAAAAAGTTTCCCCACTCCTGCAGTAAAGTGCAGCTCACAGGCTTCTCCCCCTCCCCCCAGACTGATGGGAGTTTGCCCTGTGGCAGAGTGACTGGGCTAGGAGCTTCTGCTCTGTGAAGAGGGGGATTTTGGTCTTCAGCCCTGTGGGGTGTGTCTGCTGGGGCTCAAGGTTTCCGCTGGAGCAAGGTTGATGTTTAATGCAAGTGCTAAATTTTCTTATAACATTTTCAGATGAATTATAACTCAGAAACATGCTACAGAACAAAGTGGTTGAATCCCTATTTTAAGTGCAAAGCTGAGGCACATCATCAAATACAGAGCCATGAAAAGTACTCCCAGATGTGAGATAAAGATGTGTCCCTGGAGCAACACAAGGCCCTGCTCTCAAATTTTCTTTCTGTAACACAGGAACTTTTGAAAACCACATCTAATCAGTTCCAAAATCCCAGGGAATGGTCTAGGTATCGGTGGGCAGATCCTATTGGTTTTTGGTGAAACCTGGAAAATAATGATTTCTCCTAGAATTAGGCCTGTGGCTTGCCCATTTGCATCAGGCAGAAAAAGTTCTCTGGAACCCTCTGTTGCTGCCTACACTTACCACAGGCAGGAGTTTACTAGAGGGTCAGTCACACACTTCCTGGCTTATATATGCTGAACTGTCTATAGCCATGCCCCATGCCACAGCTGGCCCTTTTCTGCCTCCACTGCGTCCAGCGCTGCCCCCCTTCTGACCAGCTCTCCCCCACAGGAGCAATAAAGTGCACAACCTCAAATTATACTTCCTCTGGGTGTCTGTGTCTTTGCATTTTATTTGTATCTCAAACTGAGGTAACTGGGAAGTTTTTTTATTTGCATTATGATGGTGCCTAGGAGCTATAGCCAGGGTAAGTGTTGTACAAGAACAGAGCAAAAAGACAGTAGGTATCCCCAAGAGCTTGTTTACTGTTTGAGTTTCTAATGTGACTAACAGACAGACTAACAAACTGCTCACAGATCAAGATCCAAGTTAGTGTGTAGCATGGGTCACAATTTTTCTGAATTTTTAATGTTTGATCACTTGTTTTTCAATTAAAATATTGTTTTTAAACGAAAATCTATGTTGATATTTTTTCTTTTGGTGGAAGGAAACCAGTTTCGTATGTAACTATTTAAAGCCCTGATGTAGCAAAAGCACTTATGTGTGTGTGCTTGACAATTAAAGCAATTGAGCAATCCAGTCTAGGGTTGCCAGGTATTTTCGCCTCTTATCTGGTAAAAAACTTCAGAGAATACCGGACACCTAAAATGTCTGGTATTTTCTGTTTTTTTTTCCCCGGCCAGGAGGCGAAAATGCCGGGCACCTGGCGACCATACAAACACTCAGCGCCTGGCCTCCCCCGAGCCCCTCCCTCCGGCTCCCAGTGCCCCCAGCCCCCATGCTTACCTGGTTCCGCAACGCTGACGGCACAAAATGGCTGCCGACCAAGGGGAAGCAATGCTTTCCCTGGGTCTTAGTTCTCAACTGCTCCCCTGTTCCTATCCCTGCACTCACTCCTTTTTTTTTTTTTTTTTTTTGCTTAAGTCTTTTTCTTCTCAACAACTTTGGTCTCTTTCCCCCCCCCCCCCTTTTTTTTTTTTTTTTCATTCAACAGAATTTTTTCCTGGTGTTTTTTTGGGGGGAGGTGGAGCGTTCGGTATTTTTGTTTCAACCATCTGGCAACCCTAATGACTACTGAAAACAATGAAGTTCAATAATGCACGTAATTCCTTTACTGAATGTGGGGCCAAGTTAACGAATGGGGATGAGGTCAGGCAGATATTGTATGAACACATGCCAGGTTTTTTGCTTGCTAATATTGAAACAAATCTGCCAGTGTTTTTACTGATTTAATGTTACCAAAGTATTTTCTAGAACTAGCACTTTTACCTAAAACTGTAACACCAGCAATTTGATGGTCTTGAAGAGACTTTCTTCTCTAAACTTGCTTTCCCCTCAACTTCTATTAAAAAGAGTTAGGTTCTTTCAGAGTCTCACTCCTGCAGACTCAGGGTGGAAGGCAATTTGTTATGATTTCCTGGGGATAGATTAGTGGCAGAGGGCTTTTTTGTTTGTTGTTTTGTTTTGTTTTGTTTTTGTCGGAAAGTGGGAAATAGAGGAGGATTCTTAATATACGACTGGGTGTCAAATCCCACCAAGGTGCTCGGCATCATTGAAGCCCATGTTTTTAAGCTATTAATGCAGGAGTGGGGAACCTTTTTGGGCCAGGGCTGCTGACCCACAGAAAAATCAGTGAGGGGCCACCCAAGTGAGAAGCAACAAAAACCAAAAACACCTCATTGCTGTGGCCCCTGACTGAGAAGCAGAAAGACACTCCCCACATTCCCCTCATAGGGCAGAGTCGGAGGGGGGACAGGACAGGTTAGTAGATTTTATGTCCCCCCTAGGCTCTGGGGTGGAGCCAAAAATAAGGGGTTCAGTGTATGGGAAGGGGCTGCCAGGGAGTGGGATCTGTGGTGTAGGGGGTTGGTGGGGCTCGGAGGGTGGTAGGATGCAGGAGCCAACTGGGGGTGGGAGGGCTGGGTGCAAGGTAGGGTGCAGGTGCGGGGAGGGGATACACCAGTGGGCTGGGGTGCTGGCTCCCCAATGCTGCGGGGGGGAGAGCCTTGGGGGTCTGCATCCAGGCAAGCCAAAAGCCGAATAGGTCCCCACCTCTGTATTAAGACATTGCTGTGCTTAGGGGCAGTGGATTAACTATATTGACATGAAAACTACTTCTCTTGATGTAGGCTAAGTCTACACTGCCACTTTACTGCGCTGCAACTTTCTGGCTCAGGGGTGTGAAAAAACACCCTCCCCCCAAGCTCAGCAAGTTACATCACTGCAAAGAGTGAGTCTAAGCCACCCTCCCAGTGCAGTTAGCTACTCTCCTTGTGGAGGTGGTTTAACTAGAGTGCTGGGAGAGCTCTCGCCCAGCACTCATGCTGTGGCCATACTGCCACGTTAAAGCACTGCCACTGCAGGGCTTTGAACTTTCAAATGTAGGCAAAGCTATGGAAGTATCTACGCTACAGGGCGTGGCTGTGCCACAGTAGCACCTGTAGTGTAGATGTGCCCTACATCCCATCAGCAGCTGTTGGAGGTTAGACTCCGAAGTGTCTGAGTGCCTTTAGAAAATGGGATTTAGGCTCCTAAATCAATTAGGTCTTATCATAGACTACTAGGACTGGAAGGGACCTCGAGAGGTCATCGAGTCCAGTCCCCTGCCCTCATGGCAGGACCAAATAACTGTCTAGACCATCCCTGATAGACATTTATCTAACCTACTCTTAAATATCTCCAGAGATGGAGATTCCATAACCTCCCTGGTAGTTTATTCCAGTGTTTGACTACCCTTACAGTTAGGAACTTTTTCCTAATGTCCAACCTAAACCTCCCTTGTTGCAGTTTAAGCCCATTGCTTCTTGTTCTATCCTCAGAGGTCAAGATGAACAAGTTTTCTCCCTCTTCCCTATGACACCCTTTTAGATACCTGAAAACTGCTATTATGTCCCCCCTCAATCTTCTCTTTTCTAAACTAAACAAACCCAATTCTTTCAGCCTTCCTTCATAGGTCATGTTCTCTAGACCTTTAATCATTCTTGTTGCTCTTCTCTGGACCCTCTCCAATTTCTCCACATCCTTCTTGAAATGCGGTGCCCAGAACTGGACACAATACTCCAACTGAGGCCTAACCAGCGCAGAGTAGAGCGGAAGAATGACTTCTTGTGTCTTGCTCACAACACACCTGTTAATGCATCCCAGAATCATGTTTGCTTTTTTTGCAACAGCATCACACTGCTGACTCATATTCAGCTTGTGGTCCACTATAACCCTTAGATCCCTTTCTGCCATACTCCTTCCTAGACAGTCGCTTCCCATTCTGTATGTGTGAAACTGATTGTTCCTTCCTAAGTGGAGCACTTTGCATTTGTCTTTATTAAACTTCATCCTGTTTACCTCAGACCATTTCTCCAATTTTTCCAGATCATTTTGAATTATGACCCTATCCTCCAGAGTAGTCGCAACCCCTCCCAGCTTGGTATCATCTGCAAACTTAATAAGCGTACTTTCTATGCCAATATCTAAATCGTTGATGAAGATATTGAAGAGAGCCGGTCCCAAAACAGACCCCTGTGGAAGCCCACTTGTTATACCTTTCCAGCAGGATTGTGAACCATTAATAACTACTCTCTGAGTACGGTTATCCAGCCAGTTATGCACCCACCTTATAGTAGCCCCATCTAAGTTGTATTTGCCTAGTTTATTAATAAGAATATCATGCGAGACCGTATCAAACGCCTTACTAAAGTCTAGGTATACCACATCCACTGTTTCTCCCTTATCCACAAGACTCGTTATCCTATCAAAGAAAGCTATCAGATTGGTTTGACACGATATGACGCTAAGTGCAGCATTGCCTAAATAGCTTTAAAAAACTGGGGCCTAAGCTATAGCAAATAAGATGTACTGATCTGACACATCTATTATTTTTATGACAGGGGTCCCTTTGATCAGATTTTGATTGGTAATTCTAATAAAATAAAGACTTAGAAATGCTGCTGCTCTCTAAGGATACATCTATACTGCATGCTTATTTTGAAATAAGCTATTCTGGAATAGTTATTTCGAAATAGCTTATTTCAAAATAGCACATCTACACTGCAGGGAAGCCTCAAAATTAGTCCAAGGCAGGCTTCCGTAATGTAGACGTCCTATCTCAGTTTAAAGCCCCAGGAGGCACTGGGGAGGAATAACTTAGAATGGCCCTGGTAAGGGGCTGTTTCAAAATAGCAGCAGTGGAGCATCTACACACGCCTTATTTCAAAATAGCTGTTTTGGAATAGGTGGTGTTCCTTGTAGAATGAGGTTTACAGATTTCAGAATAAGCCTTCCGTTATTTCGAAATTATTTTGAAATAACGGAATGGCTGTGTAGATGCTCGCATTATTAGTTCGAAATAACACTAGTTATCTCGAAATAGCAGTGCAGTGCAGATGCATCCTAAGTACCTTAAATAGGAAGCACATTTACTATCATTTTAAAAACCAGACCCTAAGGGAGAATACCTTAATTTCATTAAAGTAATTGGGGTTTGATTTATATTTTTGCATCTAAAATGAGGTTCCGTTACTATTTCTAAATTATTTCACCTAGTAAATATGGAAAATGTAAATTAAAATGTATTAAAATATACTGCAGACCACCTTTCTAATTACACAGGAAGTCCTCATTCTTTTCTACAGAAAGTAGGCTTGTAACTGCCTTATATATAGACTCCCAAAGATCAAGAGATAGTAGTGAGTGATGTAACCATGCACAAGTACAATGTTTGAAAACAGTGAATGTAAGGCTGGTAGGGGAAATGTTCAGGTTAATAAAAAGGTGTGGAATTAAGTGCAGTGGAATGAACGTGTGCTGAACAGCTGGAAAACATTCCTACGGATGTGATTTCCCAAGCTGGAATCTTCACCAATTCGGTCTCTTACAGCTAGACAGGACAAAGATTCTGCTACAGAACAAACCAGCACTGATCTGCAGAAGAACATAGCTTTTTCATGATTGCATGCATGTTACAAGGTTGAAAATGAAAATATGCAACCCATTACATTAGCGAGTAGGATATGTCTGGGAAGTGGAGAGTTTTAACTCACCATGCTTTGTGCTTTGAAATTTTCCTTTGACTGTGCCATTAAAAATGCAAATGGAACTCCAGTTGCTATTTACGAACTGATAATTTTTCTATAAATTCTTGGCTAGATGTTTTTACAGAGTCAGCTTTTGCTTTGCTAATCTTGTTGTTTGTCATTTCAGGTTTGATGGGAATTTTAACACCAATGTTTCTAGAACTATTAGCTGTGATAGATTGTCTACCACAGTAAATAGCAAAGCCTTCAATCCTGGGCGTGATTTAAACTCTGGTAAGTAATACAAATATATTTCTTTGTGTTCTCCATGCCTCCCCCCCACTCCCTTTTAGAGTTCAATATTCTGTTGGTACAGGGCATTACCGTAGTATGTTATAGCAATAAGCTTTTATTTCTCCTATCCCTTTCTCCCTGCAGCTCCTAATTTGCGATTTCATGATTGAAAGATTATATCAAAAGTAATGCCCTTAATCTAAATATAAAAATGTCATGAAGACTTTTTCCAACACACCATGTATAAAGGAAAAACTTAAAAAAACAACAAATGGTCTGGTAGCACTTTAAAAATTAACAAAACATGTAGATGGTATCATGAGCTTTCGTGGGCACAGCCCACTTCTTCAGATGACCGGAGTGTTGGAAGTCCAGAACCAAGAATATGTAAGTGAAGGAGGGAGGGAGGGAAGGAAAAAACATTGGAGGGGGGGAAGAGAACATTGGGTAGAGAAGTTTCAAAGGGTTAGCCGTGTCAGTCTGTAACAGGAAAAACTTAAAAAACAGCAAATAGTCTATGAGCATATTAAAGACTAAATAGTTAGAAGAAGCTGATAAGAACCATTATTTTGCATTAGGAAAGGAAGAGTACTAACACCAGATTCTATACAGACATCAAGAACCATTGGCACCTTCGTTGTTTAGTTGGTTGATAATGTGTGAGCCAACTGATACTGTGATTTAAACCATGAGAGTTAAACTTGTGAATGAAGTGGAGTTCCAATCCTCCTCTGTGTATTTGGCTTGTGGAATTGGTCTGAAACAAGACAGCAACTTGGAGATCCCTTAATGAGTGTCCAGAGAGATTAAAGTGTTCCCCAACAGGTTTCTGCGTGTTGCTTTTCAGATATCTGATTTGTGTCCATTAATTCTTTCCCGTAGGGACTGTCCAGTTTGTCCAGTAGATATTGCAGTGGGGCATTGCTGGCATTTGATGGCATAGATCACATTACTGGATGTGCAGTTAAATGAGCCTCTGATTTGGTGACTGATGTGGCTGGGTCCAGTGATGAAGTTGTGTGTATAAGATGTGTGGGCAGAGTTGGCACCGGGGTTGATTGCAGGGCTGGATGCTTATGATGTAGCTGTGTAGCATGGTTACCAGAAAGGATTTGTTTCAGGTTAGGTGGTTGTCTGTAAGCGAGAATAGGCTTTTCCCCAAAGGCCTCTGAGAGGGAGGGGTCATTTTTCAAGATAGGTTGTAGATTGTGGATTATGCGTTGGAGGGGTTTAAGTTGTGGACTGTAGGTAATGACAAGTGGAATCACTGCACATCAAGTAATGTGATCTATGCCATCAAATGCCAGCAATGCCCCACTGCAATATATATTGGACAAACTGGGCAGTCCCTGCGGTAAAGAATTAATGGACACAAATCTGATATGCAAAAAGGCAACGCACACAACTCCACATCCAGTAATGTGATAGGCCGCCGCTGCTTTATTTACCTGTGCCTCTACAGATGCAGCCGCTTAAAGCTCCCATTGGCTGGGAACACGATCCACAGCCAATGGGAGCTGTGAGAAGCAGAGTCTGGTCTACAACACTTCCTGCAGCTCCCATTGGCCAGGAATGGCCATTTGCAGCAAATGGGTGCTTCAAGTAGCCTGTGGTAATTAAAGCTCTGGCAGCTTGGCTAACCTTGGTGAACTGTGTCCAGCCCGCAGTCTGGTTATTGCTCACCACTGATCCTGAGAGTCTGCCCATTTGCTGGATATACTTTAAAACCGGAAATATGCTTACAACCTAATATTTCTGACTTATCCCTAGAGAATTCAGCCTTTGGTCCTATGCCACAGGCTTTTCTTTTTTAATATCCTGTTGACTTTGAAATAATAAATGGGTTTTAATTTTTAAGTCGTTATTTATTTTGCCTCAATCATATCAGCTTCAGATGGCTTTGGGTAGTAACTTTTAAAACTAGGTTTTGAGTATGGACTTCCATTTCGCATAGTTTTATTTAACTGTTTATGCAGAACCAGCAGAGGAGCATACAACTTTGATTTTTTTGATTCTAGAAAAATAAGTTGTTTTCAACTTCTTACCAGTGGAATTTTCTTCCCATCCCTTTCCCCGATAGCAACTTAGAATTTGGAGATATTGCAACAAATTTGATAAGGGAAGTACAAATTGGGGGGGTAGAAGCTCTGCCGACATACCCCTTTAAAACTCTCAGTTGGGTCTAGGTGATTAATTTCTATGGTCATAAATAAATGCTGTGCAATTTAGGGATGTGAACGACTAGTCGACTATCTGATAAGCAAATCAGAAAGAGGCAGCAAGGTGGGGGGAAGAAGAGGGAGTGCTTCAAAGTGGCAGCAGCGCATGGAGCCTGGGGTCAGACCCTAAGCTGCACTTGGCACTGCCGCTTTGAAATACCACGTGCAGCCCAGGGCCAGCTGAGAGCCCAGCCTGCACATGGCGTTGTCAAAGCAGCAACACTGCATGGAGCCTGAAGTCAGCTGGACCCTGGGGCTGTTGCTACACTTAGTCAATAAGGAAGCGCCCTTATTGACTAATCAAATAGTCGATGACCATTCGAGTAGTGAAATAATCGAAATTTTACATCCCTAGTGCAATTTAGGATTGGCAGCAACATTTAGCTTATTTTTTTCCTTCACTTTCCTTTTGTGGGCACCTATCACTTTCTCTCTTGAATCATATGAAAAGGGATGCTAAAACTGAAGATTTTCAACTTGCTAGGAGTTGGCAGGCCACATTCTATTGCCTAAATGGATCAATTTACATCATCCTTACCTTTAAAGGTGTGTATCTAACCTGGTCTCAAAAATCAATAATGACAGAGATTCCGCAACCTCCCTAAACAATTTATTTTAGTGTTTAACTACCCTGACATGTTTTTCCTAACATCCAACCTAAACCGCACTATAGTTTAAGCCCTTTGCTTCTTGTCCTATCCATAGAGGAGAACAACAATTTTTCTCCCTTCTCCATGTAACAGCCTATGTACGTGAAAACTGTTGTCATGTCCCCCCTTAGTCTTTTCTTCTTCAGACTAAATAAACACAATGCATTCAGTCTTCTCCCATCTACTGTATATTTTAGAGGGCTTGTCTGTCTGCATCTGTGCATGTGTCTGTCTGTGAGTCTGTCTGTCTGTTCAAGAACTCTTCCTAAATGGTAAGAGCTAGGATCCCCAAATTCTCATAGCAAAGTAAGGGCTTGGTTGTGCCAGGAAAACTGAATGTGCTTGGAATGGTCTTGCTCCTCATAAAACCATACAGAAAAGAGACAGAATCACCAGGCAAGTGAAAGGGGCTGGTTGGGAGATTCTCCCCCATCCGGGACTTCCCCATTCCTGATCTTCCTACACAAAAACTCCAGGCACCCTTTCGGAAGGGCGGGGGGAGGGTTGTGGCTCTCCCTCCCCCTCCCCCTGATTCATACGGGAACATGTAAAACTACACAGAAAAGGGACAGAATCACCAAGCAAGTGAAAGGGGCTGTCTGGGGGTGTGTTCCCCCCTCCACCCCTGTCCAGGACTGCCCCAGTCCCAATTTTCCCACCCACCATACGCCCTTTATGGAGGGCAGGGGGGTTGAAGCCTCTCCCCCCCCCCCCCCTGATTCATACAGGGATGTTGCTGCCTGTTCCCCTTCCTCAGGGAGCCAGGTGAAACTGCACAGTTTGCTGCATTCCTCACTCTGGCTGGGGAGCACAGGGTGTGAACGAATCTGGACCTGACCCAGTCCGGGGACATGCACCCTTACACCGGCTGTGCCCACTGGAGCTGCAGCAGTCAGAGAGAGGTGCTTCTGACCTAGCACCAAGTTGCTGCAGTAAGAGAGAGCTGAGCCTGCATATTGAACTCCTCATCCCCAGCCCCGCCACAAAGCACTGATTTAAATGAAGAAAAACAAAAATGGAGTTAAGGACCTGAGCAATGGGTATCTTATTTTGTCACGTAGGGACCCATCTGCTGGCAAAAAACTTGCAACATATCTACTACATATTTGAGAGAGTAAAACAAAAATTAATTAACCTGAGCAAGGCTGGGTAAATCTTAGGTCATGTTTTCTGGACCTATAATCATTTTTGTTGCTCTTCTCTGGACTTTCTCTAGTTCGTCCATATTTTTCCTGAAAGGTACCACCCAGAATTGCACTCAAAACTCCAATTAATGCCTGATCAGCACAGTTTAGAGCAGAAGAGTTACTTCTCATGTGCTGCTTGCAGTACTCTTGCTATTGCATCCCAGAATGTGGCTTTTTTTTTTGTTTGTTTGTTTTTTGCGACAGTGTTAAGCTTTTGATTTGTATTTAGCCTGGGACCCAGTATGACTCCTAGATCTCTTTCCACAGTACTGCTTTCTAGGTTGTCATTTCCCAGTTTGTACGTGTACAACTGATTGTTCTTTCCTAAGTGGAGTACTTTGTATTTGTCCATATTGAATTTCTCAGTCCATTTCTTCCAGTTTGTCAAGATCAATTTTAATTTTAGTCCTATTCTCCAAAACACTTGCAATGCCTGTCAGCTTGGTATCATCTGCAAATTTTTGTCATTGATCTGCATTATCTAAATCATTGCTGAAGATATAAAACAGAACTGGATCCAGAACTGATCCCTACGGTAATACACTTTGTTCAGCTACATACATGCATTGCTTTGCCATAATTGGAGTGGAAGGCTGCATACTTACATCCATATTAAAGGTGGTCCATTGCAAACCACATGTTAGAAGTCCAACTTCACTATTTATGACATCTGTTCACTTTTTTTTTTTTTGTTTCTTTTATTATGGAGAATTCCATTTTTTAGGTCAGTTTCCAGTCTATTTCACTTTTCCCCTACAATAGCAGACTGCTGCAGTATTTGGCTTGCATACTCTGAAATGGACGGAATGTTTGTTTAAGTCAAATTCCTGTGAAAGAATTTATTTTACTTCTGGAAGAATGCCTGTTGGCCTTATGTTTTGTAGAAACTCTTATAAAAATAACTTGGAACCATTATTACCCTTCAAATGTCTTCTTAATTAATTAATTTTAAAAAAACAACTCTGGTACCTATCCAAGGCATATAGCTCCCCTGACATAAGTTATAAGGCTAAAACATTAAAATTAAGTAACACCTTATTCCTATTTGCCAACAAATGCTGACTCTTTAATGAGTGTGTAACCTAAAAACAATCAGTGCGGGAGTAGTAGACAGTTAAAATCAAGAGGAGAGAGGATGAAGGGTACTGTATCACTGGAGAGGTGCTTCAGCATTTTTACCTGGAATGAATATGCTACTCTAGATTTCCACGTGAGCAGGTCCCACTGCACTTTCTTTAGTGGGAGCTCTTCACACTGACCATCTGTGCTGACTAGGACTCGGGTGCCAGGAAGAGGGAAGAGAGCAGCCTGGGGAAACTCTAGGCAGGTGCATGGGAAAGGAATGTGAAGGGTCCTTTTTGGAACCATTATAGAAAGGTTTTGTGAGGAGACAGCTGGACCAGAGAGACCATGTACGTGTTGAGCAGAACTGCCAGCCTTTTGTCCGTTTGATTAAATGTGTTTTCCAGAGTTTGCCTCAAGGTTTTGAAATTTATTTGAAGCATTTCCAAAATAGCTGATGTTCTGTTTCTCATCTTTTGAATTTAGAAGGTTTAGCCCAGAAATTTTCATTTGGAAACGAAGCAGCTATGATCTATTTCTGAAAACAGAACAATTGGGAATGCTGACTTCCCTCAATGTCAGTAAGAGGTTTGTCTTTTGTACTGTCACTGATAGTAGCAACCATATCTTGGCTGCCTCAAAGAAATTTTTTAAAACAAAAGACACTGCAGTGACAACAAAATTCAAGCCATAGAAAATGAGTGATCAGGAGGTTGTTACTTCTAATTTATTTTTATCAAATGACTGTATGGTGGACTACATGAAATAAGTCAATCACTGTCTAATTCCCAGGGAACAAGAGTCTACATCACAAAAGCCATCACCACCTCTATAGCTGTGACTTGCTAACTGGCTACCCCATTGTTAGTCTCAGTGGAGAGGCTAAGGATTTGAAGGGATTTTAATCTGTGGAGTTGATTCCTTCTGGTCTGAGCTGACTATCTGCTCGGTGTGAGAAAACTTGCCCTGCCACTAGGGGCACATCTACACTACAGGGCAAAAGTTGAATTAAGCTACATAACTTCAGCTACGTCAATTGTGTAGCTAAAATTGAAATAGCTTAATTTGGCTTTTGGCGTGATCTACACAGAAGGAAGTCAAAGGAAAAACACTCTTCCTTTGACTTCCCTTACTCCTTGTGAAATGAGGATCACAGGAGTCAGAGTAAGAAGTCCTCCATCTCAAAATTAATTTGAAATAATAGCTTGCTGTGTAGATGTACACCATGTTATTCCGAAATAATGCTGCTGGATAGATGTACCCTAGGTGTATTACCTCTGTTTCATGGATAGAAGACTCCTGCCTCCCATTCCGTGGATAAATAAAGTACTTCAGTCCCTATGGGATTTTATCCAACACATTTCACCAAGAGTGATGCTGAAGCCATTGCTGGACAGCTCATACAGCTCTTCCACCAAATCCACTTCCATACAGTACTGCTGAAGAGTTTGGGCTGGTGAATATATTGGATATAGAAAAGTTGAGGTAGGAGGTTTAGGGCATGGATGAGATTTTAGAGTGCTTGCTTAGGAGCTTCTACCTCTTGACATTTTGTGTAAATGCTTCCTCTTGAATATTCCCACACCTGCTGCAATTACCACTGTGGCGTTTTAGCTGAATGATAAATTTTCGACTAAGAACTTATCTATACATGGAATTATTCAGGAATTGCTCCATGTATGGACACTCTTATTCCGGAATAAGAACACCTTTCAAAGTGCATTGAGCTAAACCAGGAGTTCTCAGCCTACATGGGCTATATGTGGTCTATTGGAGCATTTCATAAGGCCTGTGGCCAGGCCCACCAACAGGAGGGGCAAAGAGGGCAAGTGCCTGAGCCCCAGGCCTTTAAATCACAGCTGGAGTGCCGCTCGACCGCTCTGGGTAGCTCTAAAGGCTGGGGGGAGGGTGCAGCTTACCTGCTGCCCCAGCCCCACTCCTTCTGCCCAAGGCACTGCCCCTTCTCAGAGCGTGGCGCAAGTTCCCCTCCCACACCTTGCCCAGGGGCCCGGCGTGGCTGTCTGCTCCCTTGCCTGTGGCCTGGTTCAATACAATATGCTAATGACCGGTTCATCATTTTTTACACAAGTGTGTAAATAGACAATCATACTAAACTAGATGAACTTAAAAAATAAATCAATACAGGTGACTTTAAATCTTATTAAAATATGTAGAATCCATTTGGTCCACACCAGATTGTGCTTAGGTTTATGTGCCCCTCCTATGTAGTAAGGGTGGGCACCACCAGGCTAAGCCAAAACAAGATTCTCTTATTTGCAGTAAGAAAATCCACACCTAGAGTAATTCAGGAATAGATTTTGCTTTTTAAATTCATGCCCTCTGTATTAACTTTCAAGTATAAACAAGTGATATCACTTCTGGAGCGCTGATATTTGTTTCTGCCTTCTATCTCTACTTCTTCTGAATTCTGGGGCCCACAAAGAACTCCCAGCAAGCAGGGTTTGCATCTGGACATGGCAGCATATTTGTGATTTAAGCCCAAACTTGCCACTCAGGGCATGTCTACACTAGGAAATTATTTTGAAATAGCATGTCCACACTATAAGGAAGCCTCAAAATTAGTCTGAGGCAGGCTCCCTTAGGATGTGTCTACGCAGCAAAGTTATTTTGGAATAAAGGCCGTTATTGTGAAATAATTATGTGAGCGTCTACACAGCAATTCCATTATTTTGAAATTATTTTGAAATAACGGAAGGCTTATTCCAACTTCTGTAAACGTCATTCTACAAAGAATAACGCCTCTTCCAAAATACCTATTTCGAAATAAGGCGTGTATAGATGCTCCACTTCTGCTATTTCAAAATAGCCCTCAGCAGGGCCATTCTAAGTTATTCCTCCTGGGGCTCTAAATCGAGATAGCATGTCTACCTTAAGGAAGCCTGCCTTGGACTAAGTTTGAGGCTTCCCTGCAGTATAGACGTGCTATTTTGAAAAAAGCTATTTCAGAATAACAATTCCAGAATAGCTTATTCTGAAATAAGTGTGCAGTGTAGACGTAGCCTTAATGTGGATGTGCTACTTTGACTTAGAGCCCCAGGAAGCAATGGGAAGTAATTAGTTTGAATTACTCTGGGGAGTAGTTATTTTAAAATAGCAGCACTCAAGATCCACACTACCGCTATTTCAAAATAAGTATTATTCCTCGTGGAAAGCAGGAGTTATTATTTTGAAATAACGGGCTTGGACGCTCCACTTGTTATTTGAAATAAGGGCTCAGTTACAAAATGGTTTCGTGAGCCTATCACTTCTTCCAACAGGCAGGAGCTCTTTATTGTTGGGTCTACTGTTTTCTAAGTCAAGCTTTTTCTGCCCCTTGAGTGTTTTGTTTATAAACAGGTAGCTCACAATTTAAATAATATGGTGTGTAGAAACCAGGTGGAAAATATAAATTTAAACATTACTGTGTTCTCTCTGGACTTCAAATCTTAAATGTGAGTTTTGGCCCACTCCACGCAGACTCAATAACTAGGATTAGAGTGCAGTATTTGAAGGGGTTGGGGGGAACTGGAATTGACACTGCAGGTTCCTGACAAACCACAGGACTGCAACTCAACCACTGCTCTAGAAATCCATGGACTCAATTAGTAGGCAGGGGAAGTAGAAAAAGGAAGTATATTTTATAAAATGTTTCAAAAGAATTGAATGTATTTATTTTGTTTGAAATTTTCCATCGCATTTTTCATTATTTCTATGAAATTTTTTTTTTAATTATTTGGTCAAAAAATAAAATACTTTTGCTACTGGAAAATGGAAGGTTGGTAGAAAAAAAGTGAGAGAGGGTGAGAGTGATGAAAATATATAAATAGGTAGTTAAAAATTGTGTTCATAATGAATTTTTTCACATTTTCTTTATTTTGGTTATGAAGAAGTTTTCCATTTGCAGGGGGTGAAATGGATTGATGTAGTTTTTTACTAGCTCTACTATATGCATATGGCACACATAAAAAATCAAGTCTGGATCCTAGGGCCTTCAGCTGCTACCACTTGAAAAAAAGTAGAACTCTTTAACTGATAGTACCAGATCCTTTACTGCTAGAGATGAACATCACACCCAAAACCAGCATGTTACTTGACCCCCTCCAGTAAGCAAGGGTCTTGTGCACTATCATCCAGTGCAGCTCCCTTGCCCCCAGTTTTTCTTGGTCTATTTAGAACGAAAGTAACCTCCTTTTGCAGAGTGTAGAGAAGATACAGGGCCCCTGCACATCCACTTTGCTGGTGTCCCCACTTAAGTGTCCGTGGGTTAAGGGGCCTTTTTGTGTGCCCACTGCAGTAAGGGGTGAGTTTCACCCAAAGAGCTGACATTGTTTTAAAAGTGGCACACTACATTGGCATCCCTTTACTCATCAAGCCTGTTCCATTGACATTTAGCGAATTGTGTTCTGCCAGCCTTACTGGTTTAAAAATAAGGTTTTGCTGCAGGTTAGCCTGGCAAAGCCAACAAAACTACCAAAGGGTGAGCTGGATTTAATTCTGGCTCTCAACATCAATTGACTGTTAATTAGGTTCCAGTCACAGAGTCCTTTATTCTTGAGGAGGAGGAGGATGTATGAGTTAGACACAGTTTGACTTTCAAATACAAGCTTAACATTTGCAGTGCTAACAGGTAGAAAGAACATTTCTTTTACTGTACACTGAACAAATTCACTCTGGAGTCATTGAGAAACAATAAACAAGGTTCTCCTTGATGCCACTAGTTGAGTGTCACTCTTTAAAGAACTGCTACATGTGTGCATATGCATTTTAACAGCCTGTAGCACTCTTTCAAATTTAATACTCAACAAGAGAATTATAAATAACTGTTTTATAATGAGCAATCATGTTGAATATTTTTGGATTTTTTGTTACTAAATGTTTGTGCTGCACTTTGAAGATTAATTAGTTAATGATTCTGCCATGCTTTGAAGATGTAAAATGCGGTCTGTAAGTGCTAAGTATTATCATTATCACATTCTCTTTGAAGTTTTACAAAACTCCATCATAGAGAGGTCTCCTTCTCAAAGTCCTTCATGCCTTGGTAGCAATGCGTAATTGGAGAGAGAGAGAATCCTTCAGTGCTCTCTTTTTTAGACTTTAGTTAAACTTTTTTTCCTCATATTTGCAGCAGAACTATGGAATTCTGCCATAAGCTTTTGCACTTTTAGTGTTTAAATCTTGAACGTTCAGCTTCCACAACCTCTCTTCAAAAATGGGCTTTTATTTGGTGGCATTACAAGAAGGATATGTAGTTTTAGCAAGTACATTTTAAACAGCATGTATGTATATCATTCTACATATTAGAAGTAATATGGATATTGATGATGATGATGATGAAATTAGGGAGTTCTATACAGGCCACTGTCTTGGCTAGGTGTTCAGAGGCACGTGAAATAAAGTTACTAGCAAAAAGTCCTGCACTGTTTCATGAGAGCACGAGCTAGCTTTTAATTCTGAAAGATGTTTGACAAATGCAGACCTAAGTTAGAAAGGAGGCAGGCAGTCTACCTTGTGACACATTTTGTCAGGCTCTTGTTCTTATAGAACCAGTCCCAAGACTGGCTTGGCTGGAAATATGAGATATTAAAGTAGAGTCAATCATTTCAGAGATTAAAAGTTTTGGGGTAAGGGAGAATAGAGTCAGAAAAGTACATCTGCTTGGTTTTGTAGACAGGAATAAGAAAGTAGAAAGATTCTGCAGGGATTTCTTGGTGCTCTATTAGATGAAAAATAAAAATGCACTTGAAAGAAATAAAGCTTATTTTTTCAGCTGTCATAGTCCTTGCTTATCTGACAGCAGATTGCACACTGTGGTCATAGAAAAATAAGCAGGGGGTTGTGATAAAATTAGCAGTCCCCAGAGAAGGCAGCTTTACACTAACTTGCTGGCTGAAGAAAATAAACCAGCAGAACTTTGTGTAAAGAAAGAACAGAAAGAGAGGCCATTAAGGATGCTGGTGATTCTAGTAATTTGTTGGAGGTTTGAGAGAAATCAGTTAATTAGGAAGGTGAACATTTTTATTTTCTCAAGAGAGGAGCTGAATTCAAAGCATGACTCCTTGGCAAAATAAGAAAGTTGTTGATATAACCACTTGGTTGAATCATAGAAATGGAGGTTTGGAAGAGACCTTGATACTCATGTTACAGTCCCCATTATCTAGACTTTCACTGACAGGTGTTTGGAGGTATAGAAGAACAGGTTACACAATGAGGGACATTCCACAACCTTCCTAGGTTATCTATTCCAGTTAAGTTTTTTCTAATGTCTAACCTACATCTCCTATGCTGCAGTTTAAGCCTGTTACTTCTTGTCCTGTCCTCAGTGATTAAAGAAAACAATGTATCACCCTCTCTTTATAGCAACTTTGTACATACTTGAAGACTGTTATCATGTTCCCCCTCAGTCTTTTCCAGACTAAACAAACCCAAATTTTTTTCAACTTTCCTCATAGGTCATGTTTTCTAGACCTTCGGTCATTTTTGTTGCAGTCCTCTGGATTTTCTCCAATTTGTCCACATCTTTACCGAAGTGTGGTACCCAGAACTGGACACAATACTGTAACCGGGGGCTTCTCAGTATGAAAAGTGGTTAAATCCCAGAATTTACACTGATGAAATTTAAATATTCAGCGTTTAAAGCATCTTGAGTGCTCAGTTATGTGGTATATGAGCCAATAATATCTTCAAGTAAACTGCAAAAGCGACGAGGAGTCCTGTGGCACCTTATAGACTAACAGATGTATTGGAGCATAAGCTTTCGTGGGCAAAGACCTGCTCTGTCAGATGCATGTAGTGGAAATTCCAGAGGCAGGTATAAATATACAGGCATAAGAAAAGAGTACCAATCGAGGAAGGCCAGAGATAACGAGGTCAATTCAGTCAGAGAGGATGAGGCCCACTTCTAGCAACTGATGTGGAGGTGTGAACACCAAGAGAGGAGAAATTGCTTTTGTAGTTGGCTAGCCATTCACAGTCTTTGTTTAATCCTAAACTGATGGTGTCAAATTTGCAGATGAACTGTAGCTCAGCAGTTTCTCTTTGAAGTATGTTCTTGAAGGTTTTTTTTTTGCAGGATGGCTACCTTTAAATCTGCTACTATGTGTCCAGGGAGATTGAAGTGCTCTCCTACAGGTTTTTGTATATTGCCATTCCTGATATCTGATTTGTGTCCATTTATTCTTTTACGTAGGGACTGTCCAGTTTGGCCGATGTATATAGCAGAGGGGCATTGCTGGCACATGATGGCGTATATTACATTGGTAGATATGCAGGTAAATGAACCCGTGATGGTGTGGCTGATCTGGTTAGGTCCTGTGATGGTGTCGCTGGTGTAGATATGTGGGCAGAGTTGGCACCGAGGTTTGTTGCAGGGATTGGTTCCTGAGTTAGAGTTACTGTGGTATGGTGTATAGTTGCTAGTGAGAATTTGCTTCAGGTTGGTGGCTTGTCTGTGGGCGAGGACTGGCCTGCCTCCCAAGGCCTGTGAAAGTGAAGGATCATTGTCCAGGATGGGTTGTAGATCACTGATGATGCATTGCAGAGGTTTTAGCTGAAGACTGTAGGGGTATGTCTAGACTGCACCCCTCTGCCGGCAGAGGGATGCAGATTAGGCTGGGCGAAATTGCTAATGAGTGGGGATTTAAATATCCTGCACTTCATTAGCATAACAATGGCCGCCACTTTTTTCCAGTACGGAGCTTTGTTGGAGAAAAGCGGCAGTCTAGAGGCTGATCTATCACTAAAGAAAGTCTTTTCCGATAGATCCTGTATACCTCATTTTACGAGGCATAAGGGTGAGGTGGAAATTGTTGAAATCGCAGTGGAATTATTCCAGAGCCTCCTTCCCATGGGTCCAGATGATGACAATATCATCAATGTAGCGTAAGTAGAGAAGGAGTGCTAGTGGACGAGAGCTGAGGAAGCGTTGTTCCAGGTCAGCCATAAAAATGTTGGCATATTGTCGTGTCATGCGGGTGCCCATAGCGGTGCCACTGGTTTGGAGGTATATATTGTCACCAAATCTGAAACAGTTGTGTGTGAGGATAAAGTCCAGAGCTCAGCCACCAGTTGTGCTGTGGCATCATCAGGGATACTGTTCCTGACAGTTTGTATTCCATCTATATGCAGGATGTTGGTGTAGAGAGCCTCTACATCCATGGTGGCTAGGATGGTGTTTTGTGGAAGATCACCAATGCATTGTAGTTTTCTCAGGAAATCAGTGGTGTCTCGGAGATAGCTGGAAGTGCTGGCGGCGTAGGGTCTTTGCCCACGAAAGCTTATGCTCCAATAAATCTGTCAGTCTATAAGGTGCCACAGGACTCCTCGTCGGTTTTGCAGATTCAGAGTAACACGGCTACCCCTCTGATACTTCAAGTAAACTGTGGTCTTTTCATTTAAGTGCAGAGTCCAAAAAAGTACCCAACATTCTTCAGACATCTTCTGTCAGTTATACCACACCTGTACCAAAAGTAAAACAGCTAAAATAGTTTCTGGCAGTCTGCTAACAATTCTGAGCTGCCACCCAATAAACAACACTTACAAAACCTGCTGTCAGGCAGGGGAACTAATAATGAAACACAAGTTTAAAATAGTGAACAAGAGCTTAGTACTTGGTTCCAAAATATTCCTGCACATACTTTGATGGCCCGATTTTCAAAGATACTGTGCCTCATGTTTCAAAATGTAAAAATAGTAAATTTTGCTACATTCTAACATGGGGGGAAGAGGGCATAACACTGGTTCGTGTGAATTGTTGTATCGTATATTCTTGTTATGGCGAGGAGTTTGAGACAATCAGTATTGCCAGTCCACAGTGTTAAAAAATTGTGAGACAGGCTCTACAAACCATGAGATTGGTTTAAAAATCATGACATTTAAAAAATATTAAATTGGGGGGGGATTCATTTGCCTTGTCTTTTTTGATCCTTTATTGTTTTCCACAACTATGAGGACTAGGGTTTCTGGATTTTTTAAAAATTACACTGAATAACATGACTTCAGAAGGTGGGGCTTAAAAAAATGAAATATCATGATGCGCTCTATAGAATTGCAAAAGTTGGCAACACTAAAACATTTCAGATTGCACAGTATATCTAGTCCTCATAAACTACTCTTATTCCAAAGAAAGTATCTTTACAATGGCTCAACAAAGTTTCTCCCTACAAATTTCCATCTTATCAGCTAACTACTAGGGTTTGTTTTATTTAATATGCACAGTGCATTTATGTCAAGTAATAACACCAAAAAAAATTCCCAACCCCACAAGGAACTGACAGTATCAGAAAACATTTTGGTGACTTAAATGGAAATAGCAATATTCACAATTTTTTTTGACTGTTGGGGCAAATGAATTCTAGAGTGATGAGCCTTCCATTGAAAATGCTAAGTCCATAGATGCTGATTACTTATACATCTGGAACACTCATTTTGGTCATCGCAGCTAACCTAAGTTGCTGGGTAGGTGCAGAGAGAGAGAGAGAAGCCAGAATTCCCAGATTCATTCTCTTGTGTGAAAGTTAACTCATTATTTGGAGAGAGAAAAAGAAATGAGAGGCAGTGGACAATGCACTGGATTTGAAGTCAGGATATTTGTGTTATTTCCCCCGTTCTGCCGTTAACCTACTGAGCAGGTCACTTCAGCTCTGCATCACCTTCGGTCCTCTGTAAGGATGTTAAGGACTAATCGACTATCCGATAAGCACTAGTCGATCCTCCCCCCCTTGCTGCCTCAGTCATATAGAGGCATTCTGGGCTTAGCTGTGCAGCGCTGCCACTTTGAAATGCCGAAGTGGTGTTAAAAGGGCAGCACCACACAGCTGATCCCCGGCTCAGCTGTGCAGTGCTGCTCCTTTGAAATGCCGCCTTGGCATTTCAAATCGTCAGCGCAGCATGGAGCCCAGGGTCAGTGGGGGACACTGAGTCCCCCGCTGACCTCAGGCTCCATGAGGGCGCTTCTGCTTTGAAATGCACAAGAGCCCCCGCTGGGGACTCTTGTACATTTCAAAGCTGGCACGCTGCATGCAGCCCAGAGTCAGTGGGACTTCTTGCTGGCCCTGGGCTGCACACGGAGTTCCACATTCCTCCTTTGAAATGTACAAGAGCCCAACAGGGGCTCTTGTACATTTCAGAGGAATGCAGAAGTGCCTATCGAGTAGTCGATGGAAAATCCATCGACTAGTCGACTAGTAAATTAACCACTAGTTAACATCCTTAGTCTTTTGTCTTTTCTGTTTAGGTTTTACGGTCTTCCAATCAAAGATTGCCTCTTGTGTTGATGTGGTATCTTGCACAATGGAGCCCAGAGATTGTTTAGGGTCTCAAAGAACTACTGAAATACATGTAATTATAAAGGACAAAAATAGCAGTAGCTATTTTTGCAGTAGCTAAGTCATGTCAAGGTAATTGCACTGAGCTGGCAGAGTGAGAGAGCCATGTAGTCACAACCAGTCTGGGAAACCAAAGAAGGTACTAAGCTGTTCAGGGTGTTCTACTTTAAATAACCATCTTCCAGGTATTTGAAGTACGTCATCTGGTTGTGACTGGAAATATTCCCCTGTAATAATTCCAACCCGAATATTGCAGAATTCCTGCTAATGTATGAGAACCAGAAAATGAAAATGACTTTCCTATTTTCAGCATCCATCTGGAGAGAAAAGCAAGAAGTAATTTTTTTATTAAGGGCAAAATGTTACTTAGATCTTTTCCCAAAGTTCTTTCAAGTGTCTAATCAAAGGAGTTGTTTGTAGCACAAGTAAGGAAATTCACTTTTTAAAACAATGCATCCATCTACTGCCTGTGCCTTTTCTTTAATACTGTTGGGCAAAAAGCCAAAATTATTCAGTTATTAAAAGTTTGGTTTTAGTTTGTCACAAGCAGAAAGGACAGTTAGACATGTGTGGAACTGAATCCTGTTGTCCATCCTGAAGGCATGAAAATTGAAGTAATGTCAGTGCGTTGCTGCTCTCCATCTTCTGTGAATTGTTAATGTTTTCCCCTCTTGCATTCCCACTGATTCTGTTTGATGTCATCTGTAGGAGAAACCTAGCAGTCGTGCTGCATGTCTTTTGCTTCCTTCATCTTGTGTCAGTCTTTTTTTGGTAATAGGAGGGATATACACCTTAAGTGACAGCTTGGAAATCTCCATATGAATGCAAGAGGGAAAAAAATCCTAGTGATGTATCTCAGGCTAGGTTTCTTTGGGAGTCCAGGATGCATAGTTTTAATATTTTCTGTCAGAGGTGGTAAGAATATGAGTGTCTAATTCTGATTACTTGAATTGAGTGTACTTAGTCTGGCTTTCTATAATGTCTGTAAAATAACATTCATTTAGCATCAAATATTAAGAATTCTTGATATATATCTCAACCTTATCATAGACAAATGAGATAATCTGTGTTTCTCACTGAGCCATGTCTGTTTTCTTAAAGACTTTGGGTATAAATTACTGGCATACAGCTGCTGTACTGACTTTTGCAATGTCCAGCAGCTGTTTCTTTTCCAAGATTAAATGCCCACTTAAAGTTTAAGTCTCACTTCATAAATTAAAGTTGCTTTCTATTTTAGTAATGAAGCAAGTGCAGTCTAGAGGAATAAGTGAACACGCTCTGTGTACTGAAACAAGCCTTTCGGGATCCCATCACCAAGAGTTATATTTCAGGCTCTGTTGTTGATTCACTGTGTGACCTTGGACAAGTTAATTAGCTTACCTGGTTCTCATTTTCCATCTGTAAAATGATTATAAGAATGTTCACCCACCATAGACGGGTTTACAAGAATTTTGGATGAAAATTGCTATAAAAGTGCCAGGTACAACAATGACGCCAATGATTGATTATATCCAGGAGTAACCTTTTGTGCAAAAAGAACACAATTTTTAAAGTGGAATTGTGTGTCCATGAAAGCCAAAGGGCACAATCGCAAAATAAAGGCATAGTCCATGATGGAACATTCTGGTGGCCTTGCAGCTCAGGAGTGTGCTCATTGCATCCCCATTTGACAAGCAGCTTGTGTTCCCCTGATAATTGTTGCGGGGTAACCGGACCACAGCTTTGTTCTCCATAGTGAAGCATTTGCTGGAAGCCTGGGAACAGTTCTTGGGTTCAGGGAAGCCCTGTGACCACAACTGGTGTCTAGTGTTCCCTATAAACTGAGTACTTGGGCAGCCATCCAGGAGAGAGTCAAATGCCACCCAGTGATTAGCAGAGCGCCCACAGCTGTCAACAGCCAGTAACATGTGTTTCTACTAGTGGTGCACATCCACAAATGCACATAACAAAACTTATTCTGCAAATTCATGGGGGAAAAAAAGAGGGCATATTGCTGGTGTCCATCCCTTGTGCAAAAGAGAGTGTGGTGTGGGTTGGAGAAAGTTTCTTGCACCCTTTCTCCCTCCTTTTGGCACTCTCACAGGCCCTGATATAATTGAGCCCTGAATGATTTACTGAAATGTTCGCAAAATACCAGATTATCAGACTATAATAAGGCAGATGATTTTAGCAGATCAGCAGACCACAGTCTCATAAAATGCCATCTGTTAGTTTTGCTCCATTCAGACTCATCTGAAGAAGTGGGTTTTGCCCACAAAAGCTCATGGTGCCCGAGGACTACTCATTGTTTTTAAAGTTACAAATGAACACAGTTACAAATGAATCCCTCTGTTACTTTTTGAGGATATTTGAGTGTAAGGAATGCATCAGCACATTCATGATCTGCTACTGAAAACAGTAAAGGACCTTTTTCTAATGGAACAGAATGCATGGGGGGGGTTTGCATGTGTAAACTATATAAATAATAGACTTAATTTTTTTTACTTCCATCTTCTGTAGACACACGGTATCCATTTCATTTAGAATAATATCATCTTTAGCTAAGGCCCTCTCAACATCTTCTGCCCAAATATTATTTGTAATAGTAACATTTGCTCATTAACTTGTTTATTATTGTTTCCATCACAAGGTTGAATTTCAAGAACTGTGTAACCTCAGTCATAAATATTTTGCAGACAGTATTGCTAGGCATGCGGGTGAATTTCAGTTTTGTGGTGCTGGTTTATTTGTAAAGTGTGTGTGTGTGTGTGTTCAGCCTTTTTTCAACTGAAAAGATTACAAAAGAATTAGTAGTTCCAGGTGTATTTTTGGGCAAGCACTTTAAAAAGAGCCCCCTAATTCAGAGTCCCACCATATCATACTACAGGTGGGTGCAGTGGTTCCCACTTTATTTCTGTAGAAACTCCCCTATTGCTGGGTGCTTCTTCCCACTAATGTCACTTGCTTTTTGTTCCCTCTCCCTTCCTTCCCTGCTAGCTTCCTGGGTGGGCTGTGTTCCTGGGAGTGGCCCAGCTGTGTATCAAAGCAAGAAAGTAAAGGTTATTTGGCAGGCTGCTCTACAGTAGCCCATGTACAAATGAGCTGCTCTCACATTCTTCTGAGCTGGAAGGGAAAGCATGGTTTTTTTCAAGGAGGTGCCTTCAGCAGCAGGAGTAGGTTTGCTGTAGGGAGGATTGGTGATTGTGCAGTTTTCTTGGCCTTCTGTCCTCCTCTTGTGCCTTATGAGTCCTCCTCGTCATCCCTCAGCTAGGGAAATGATGTGCTAAAGCTAGGGGAGTTTGCAGGGGACAGTGTTCAATGAGGATTTCTGTGGCTGAGGATCCATGTTTGGGAAAACGGATATTTGTACGTGCCTCCAGGAGAAGCTGCATGGACATAGTGGCTCAAGGAGCAGTTTTATGAGTTGTATTGAGAATCAGGGGCACCATCAGCCTCCATGGGTCCCAGGGGAAAGTGGGGGTGGCTTTGCACTCCCAGAAGGGGGAAGGGCCTTAGGCGGAAGGGGCAGAGCTTGGGGCAGCCAGACCTCTGCACCCTCTGGTGCACGCCACACTCCCCCCGCCCTCTTAAAGCTGCTCAGAGCGTGCGGAGCTCTGGAGGCAATTTAAAGGGTCTGGGGCTCCAGCTGCCACTGCCATAATAGTAGTGGCAGCAGCTAGGAGCCCCAAGCCCCTTTGAATTCCCAGGCCCCAGCGCAACTGCCCTCTTTACCCCCACACCCTTGGCAGCAGGCCTGTTGAGAATGCAGGAACTAAGGAAATGTACAGATGTGTTTAAAGAGCTCTTACAATCTGTTATGCCAGGGGTGGGGAACCTTTTTTGGGTCAGGGGCCGCTGACCCACAGAAAAAGCAGTTGGCAAAACAATGGCTAGGGACAACATGGGCATTCTCCACAAAAACATCACCAAGAACATGACCAAACTGGATTTTAGAAGTTAAATCAGGAACATCCCTAATGATGAGACATGATGTTTTATCTTCCTTTATTTATACAAACAGGAGGTATTTTGAAGATGCCATGTACAAATGCACATTTCTCCTTTGACTTTCCTTTTCAATTCCATTCATTTTTCCCCCCTTTTCACTTCATAGTTCTTGCTGACAATCTGAAGTCTAACCCAGGAATTAAATGGCAATACTTTAGCTCAGAAGAAGGCATTTTTACTGTCTTTCCAGCACACAAGTTCCGGTGTAAGGGAAGTTACGAACACCGCAGCAGGTATGATTTTATTCTTTTTGTGACCACATGGGATAAAGTGCTGAAATTATATTCTCAAAATATTTTCTATCCAGCATCCTGTTTTTCTAGGGAAAGATGGGTAGACAATCAGTTCTTCATTTTCTGCTGAGAAAGTTATTTGAAATTGAACCATAAACTAAGGAATAAGTTGTGTGAGTCAGATATCAATACTACTAATCCATTTATGATGCATCTCTATTGGAAAGTAGCTACAGTGCCATTTTTTCTCCCTCCTTGGGTTTAGCACCCTATACTGTCAGAATTTAGCACCAGTGCATAGAGTAACCTGGTGAAAGGTTATAATGTTAAGTCCTTCCTACAATTGCATTTCGTATCAGTCATTTTTAAATTTATTCTCCTTTGCAAGTGCTATAATGCAGAGTTACAGTATCTTGCTGTCCTTTCTTGGTTTGCAATGTTCGACATGACTGGAGACTGCAGGATTGAGGCCTACTCCCCTGCTGTAAAAAGATTTCTGAATTCTCCTAGTTACAGGGTTTCTTAAAATGCATGGTTAACATTGGAGGTAATGGACTATTGAGGACAGCTTTGTCATGTGCTTGCCAGCATAAAAAAAGCACCTTGTGGTGGTGGTCTGAGAAAATCCAGTAGCATGACTATCTCTCCTTATAGCCTTGCTGGATAACAAATCTTACTGAAGAGATATTCATTCATATAGGAGTATTTCCATATAAGAGAGAGAGAGAATCACTGAAACTGAAAAATGTATTTTGCTTATCTATCAATATTGAGCAATCTAATCTAGTAGTGTTTGATGCACACTCATCATCAAATGATCACAGTGTCTGGGTTTGTTTGAACATACTGTGGGTTGAGAAGGGTGTGGTCCAAAGACTGAGAGCCAAGAACACCTGAGTTCTAATCTCAGCTCTGAAACAGACTTTCTCTGTGACCTTGTGCAAATTACTTACTGTCTGCTTCAATTTCTCTATAAATGTATTAGGAATATTTTTTTGCAAATACGTACCTCAGAGGGCTTGGCTTTTTGGATGAATTAGTTAGCTAACATGTAAATGCTTTGAAGATCAAAAGTATAAGTGATAGTTATTAATACCACTGTAGAACTGCAGCCTGTTCTAGAATTAAGAACTGATTTGTGTCAGCTGTTTATTTTCTGCATTTACTCTAATAAGACTTCTGTGCCTGATTTAAATGCAATAAAAATTAGATAACAAAACTCATGCTTAAAGTCAAATGGTTTTAGGTATATGCTAACAGGGGGAAAGAGTTCTGTTGTTTTTGACTTCCTTATTCAAAATCTTTCTAATTTGTCCTAGCTTTGAGACCCTGAAAAGAGATCTTTGGTAAATCTTTCCCACATACCTCACCATATCACCAAGTAGTATATTTTGATGTTGGCAAATATACACATGAAAACACAGAGTGCCTTTAGCAAACTTGGATAGATTTTGATAGTCCCATTTAAAAATGCACAGATAAGAGGGCTTGTGGAGCATGATCTATGTGCATTACATTCCAATGCATTGATAGAAAAGCCCTTCCTGGCAGGAGCCTTAGTCTCATTGTGATAAACCAAACCTACTGTGCTAATGCAATTATACACAGCTTGCACAGATTTTTACATGTCATGTAACCAGCAAACATCCAGTATTGTACTTATCTCTCAACAAGATTGACTGCATCAAGCATTCATTGTGAGGCAGTTACTCATAGTCACTTTTACTCATTCTGTTTCCAAAACCTTTGTGCTGTGTATGCTAAGATAGTTATAAACATTATCCTCAAACAGTCACCACTGATGCTCTAACGAAATAGGTCACTTGCTGCCTGAAAATAATTTCTGGGTGATAACTAAGGATGGATGTTCCAAAATTAGGGCCTGAAATTGAACATCTACATATGTAGACATCTTAATAATAGACCTGATTATTAGTGGTGCTGAAGACCAAAGATCTCATTTGTGTCTGTGGGAATTGAGCATTCAGCATTTCTAAAGATCAGGACCTTTTTGTCTCTAAGGGTATGTCTACACTGCACCCTTAGTTCAATATGAGTTACACAATTTGAGCTTTGCAAATTGCATTGCTTATTTCAAGTTAATTTCGAAATAGCTTATAATAAATTTTGATATAAACCACTATTCTGAAACGTCCCTTCATCCTCGTGGAACAAGGTTTACAGGGACATCAGACTAGTGAGCCCGTTATATTTCAAAACAGCGGGCTTGTTCAAAAGACGCAGAATAGCTATTTCGTGATACCAGAAGTGCCCTGAAATAACACCATAGTGTAGAAATACCCTCAGTGCCTTAATCAGGATTTAGGTGCTTGCTTTACAGGTGCTCACACTTGAACATTTGGTCTAAATATTTTAACCATAGTGTCAGTTATATGAACATTCCACGGTTGCTGGAATCTTCTTTTAGTCTATTATTGTGCAGGGGACTGGTTCACTGAGTTTCAGGTTGCAGAACCTCTGAAGGTCCACCTGCCAAAACAGTTACTGTGTGGTCATGTCCATTTTCAGCCCCTTTCTTCCCTGTCATTTCTCAGTTATCATTGTATGACATATGAAATTGGCTTTGATCATACAAACACTTATATTCAAGATTAATTTAGCTCGGCTAAATTATCCTTTTGACTTCAATGGACCTACACAAAGTATGGATGTAAAAGCCCTTTTAATTGGTCAACTGTTTAAACATTAGGTTTAACCATTTAATCGATCAAATGGGGAGTGGTCAGTGGGGCTGCCCCAGCCCAGTTTGGGCTGGAGTGGCCCCCTGCCTGCTATGGCTGGGCTGGAGCACACCTTTCCCCGACCATGGACAAAGGCTGCTCCCGTCAGCTGGAACAGGTCTTACCTGTGGAACAGTCCCCTGCCCAAAGTGGGCAGGTACTGCTCCAGCCCCTGCTGGTTAACCATTCACATCCCTAACAAAGGCATGAAGTAAAAAGTTAAGTGGTTACAGAATTTGGACCTTAGATTGTAAACTCTTTGTGGCACAGACTTCTCTCCCTCTCTTTGTGAATCCTGCTACCTGTCTAATGCTTCCTAACCCTGCAATCCTTCTCATAAACTCATCAGGTTAAGTTCTCGAGGTATTGTTTGCTAAAGGAAAAATTCATGAAGCCAAGCAATTATTCCTGTCTTTTCTTCCTTTAATTTTCAGTTGTAAACTACTATGGAAATTCTAAGCTGAGAGGTCATCATGATGTCAATATGTTTGTCGTTTCAGGCCTGTCTACGTGTCTACAGTTAGACCCCAGTCTAAGCACATAGTTGTCATTGTGGACCATGGGGCTTCAGTGACAGAGACACAACTTCAAATTGCCAAAGATGCAGCTCAGGTTATTCTGAGCTCTATAGATGAACATGATAAGGTGAGTTTGCACTAAGCCACGAGTGTATCTTTCCTTTGTTTTAACCATCCTCGGATGGGTTTTTAGTTTACATTTTCATTTTTGCATTTAGCTAAAACAGTTATTTATCTGCCATGCTTCCAGCTTCTTGGGAAACATTTTGTTACGGGAAAGATCATGATTCAGTGTGCTAGATACAGGACCAGGTGTTAGGAGAGCTATGTAGTAATCCCAGTTTTACCATTTGACACACTGTGTAGGCTTAGGCAAATCATTTAACCTCTGAGATAATTTTCCAGGGTGCAAAATAAAGATAATTTTCTTCACTACCTGATGGGAATGGTGTGAAACCTAAATAGTATCTGTGAAGCTCCCAGAGAGTGTAAGAGAAGAGGAAGGCAAAAGCACAGAGGCTGGACATGAGGAGAGCTGGATTCCATTTTGCACCTACATTGCAGACATCCTGCATTACATTAAGATCACTTAACCTTTCTCTGTTTTAATTTTCTTCATCTGTAATATAGGAATAAGACTTAATGCATGGGAAAAAATTTAAAAGCCTATTATAGAGGGTACAGTTGTTCCAGTTCAGCAGAATACTTAAGTATGTGCTTAGAGTTAAGCATGTGCTTAAGTGTTTTGCTGTATTAGGGCCTATATAAAGAGGAAGTACTATAAGTAAAACAACACATTTATTAATTAGGCAGTAACTTAGTAATTTTCAACTCTGTTTTACAGGCACACATGTACAACTTGTGTTATGCACCTGTGTTCTTATTCTGTCACTACTTTTGCATCAATCATAGCTCATAATAAAGTATGACACTTATTTCATAAACTGTATCTTAGTGATACATTTAATAGTTGAAGGATTATCACTGTTTTTTTAACTTATCTACAGGATAAAAAGTGGTATTGAATTTGTCTCATTCTCAGTGAAATATTAAAAGTACAGCAAGTTAGTTCAGAGTTCATTATGTTTGCTTATGGAAATTTCCAAGTGTTTTCCACAACCACTCCTTTTTTCTGGAGGCACTGGAGATTTATTGAAAATGCTCTCTGCAGATTTTGGGTTGAGATATCTATAGCTTGCTTAGATGTTTTGCCTACGAGAGTATGGTAACTATTATGTTAGCAGAATGAAACAGATTTCAGCAGAGAAACAAAGGCCAAAGTTCCTTTTTCCCTTAATCAGCATAAGTCTAATCCTTTTCAAATGTGATGGATTTATGCCTCAAGCATTTTATTTTTTAACAATTGGTTTTAAATCCACAGAAACTGTTCTGTTGGCTTATCATTGTATGTGCTATATCAGTACATAAAGAATTATGAATGGTAAAATAATCCAATATATTTTCTTCTTTTTTAAGATCTCAGTGCTAACCGTGGCAGACACAGTAAGAACCTGCTCACTGGATCAGTGCTATAAGACATTTTTGTCTCCTGCCACTAGTGAGACAAAAAGGAAGATGTCCACCTTCGTTACCAATATAAAGTCATCTGACAACCCTACCCAGCATGCAGTGGGATTTCAGAAGGCTTTTCAGTTGATACGAAATACAAACAATGGCACAAAACTCCAAGGAAGTAAGCCTGTTATTCAATAAACCTTTATATTATTGTTTTTAGATTTGCATATTTCTTTTTTATCTGGATGCACACTGACAGGAGCCTGAGCAGAGCATTGTCTTATTATAAATATTTATCACATTGATCAAATAACATATACCAGATTTTAAGTCCACTTACTTAGCAGCTGTTAAAATTGTCCATTACATTTCATTTGCTTCTTCTACCCACTGTCCTTTGCCTCCCTTATTATCCATAATATGTAATTATGGGGATGAGTTGCTGGATTTCTGAATTATTCCCCAGATGAGGATCCTTTCTAATGGCGATCATTAGCACAGCCAGCTTCTTTGACTGACAGGTAAAATTCCCATTTGCACAGATGTGCTCTGTTTATGTAAAATCTTTGGGAACATATTAGCATTTCTCATCAAAAAAACATTTGCACAGAACAACAACGGTGCCTGATATATGATATTTATATGCATGTGAGAGGATGACCTAACCTTCTTCTCATTCAGCAAAGAAAATCTGCATTAATTTTTGTGTGTAAAGACATGTGGAGTTACTTGTATCTAGTCTCATGTTTTTTATTTGACTTCAAAAATAATATACAATTGCCAGAATAATAACAATGTCTGGGAAAGAAGGAAGGAAGGTGGCAGATTCTACTGCCTAGATGGTGGGGGCTGGGTTAAAGGAGTGGTAGGAGATAACTAAGACTTGTGTTCTTTAATAACTTTTAATAACTGATTACATTCAAAATGACTATTTTTTTAGTCAAGCACTGTCACATTTTCTCAGCCGTTTCCATATTCCCAGTGCCAGTGAAAGTTGGAGAAACTGAAAATTAGGGCTTTTGTCAGTTTGATTTTTGGACGTATTCCTTCCAATGCCTTTTCAAGATAATGGGAATCTTCCCATTGTTTCAAATGGGCAATGAAGAGACTCATAACTGAAATTTACTGTTGAGAAGAAAACAGTAACATGCATCCGAGGAGACTCATGTTAGACCTAGAATAATGGAGTAAACTGTGCTCCAATTCCACTTTGTACTCCCCTAGATTGGTGAGCATCGGGATCTGTTGAGCTACATGCGCAACGTAACTGATGGGATTTTGTATTTGTAGGGGTTATCAAGGGCAGACTTTTAACTTCTGACAAAATGAGGGAAAGGTAGCAGCCTAGTGATAACAAATCTAAATGCAGATGATGTTGCTTGGAATAAGTCTTGATTAGTCATCATTACTTATTTCAAAGAACATTGGCTATAGATTCTTGTTCATTCCTTGTGTATTGGGAATAGAAGACATTGGCATATTCTGCAATGTGAAAACACAATGTTTTATTTCAGTTTTATGCATCATATTTGTATGCACATTACATAAGGACACATTATTTGAACCTTAAACTTCAGTGCACATGCTTTCCTTCTAAAGCTATGTGAGAAGAACGCAAGAAACCCGAGAGCCTTGGCAACGGAACACAATGGTTCTGAGAAGAGGATGTGTGATGCACTTCCATTTTCTTGTAAACAGTCGTCTTGTCTTTTTTGTTTGTTTTTGATACAAAAAGAAACAAGACAATATTATTCTTTTTTACTGTGAATGTTTAACATCCTGTTTCCTAAAAGGATATGCAGGGGTGTCAGAGAAACCATTCACATGCAGAAAATATGTTAATGGGGGGGGTGAAGGCATTCCCAGTGTGTAAGATAAGGAATATACTGAAAAGATGGACATTTCTGCATTCCTCAGCCTCTTGTCAATATCTATTATATTGGTGTTATCGGCACCTCAGTAATTATTTTTACATTCAGATTATACCTTTCATCCCAGAGTATTGCAAAGTGCTTTGCAAATGCATTCACAACAGCCACAGAAATTCGGTAGCTTCTGGATTTACAAAATTCTCCAGGTGGACAAGTAATGCAAAGCCTACTGCACAAGTGGAGAAAATTTAAGGACCAGGCTCTTAGAAGAGTTAAGGGCTTTGTTTTGTAAAATATGTGTTTGGTTCTCTCCCCCTTTCTCCTTGGTGCTATTATAAGAAGGAAAATGTGGTTCATTAACTGATAGGAAAACTGGCTAGAGACTCATAAAACCTAGGCTATAGCAGGGATCCCCAATACACACAGAGCTATATTTTTTCACCCATGCTAGCAATTTTTTTTAAAAAGGCAAAATTGGTTATCAGTGCCCCTAACAGTGGCACAAAGCTCCTGTGGTGTAAAATAAAAATAAAGGTTAATAATTGTCATAAAACCTTACTCCAGAGTATCTCCTTATTTCTGGGAAGTAGTTTTTTTTTTTAATGGATTAGATTTAAAAGTTGTCTCTAGTTAAACTCTGGGGGTTGGTTGGGAGAGTAAGTGAATAAAAAAGAAAGGAAAACAGAAGTTTCAGGAGCTTCTTTGCATCAAAAACACTTGATTTAAATAATTTTCAAGCTATTAGTTCAAAACACACAAAACAGCAAATTGATGTTTAAAAATATTTTTTTAAAAATCAGTAGAACAAAACCTGACATTTCCACCAATGCAAGGCAATTCAAAAGTAAACTGGCAGTCTTCCAGTATTATGCTTCAGTGTGCTTTGGGTATTCAGGACCTGCGTATGATCCCTAACTGATACATAAGATGCTTTAAATGCTGCAGTATAGGATGGAATGTAAGCATTGATTTGAATTTCCTTAAGGCTTTGAGATAGGCCTTTAACAAAAGACAGTTCTTTGCATCTTGAAAAATATGTCGATATGTGTTCAGTCTAAGTAGGGCAAAATGACTAAGTGATGTATGGTAAGTATAGAATCATAGAACTGGAAGGAACCTTGAGAGGTCATCAAGTCCAGTCCCCTGCACGCATGTCAGCACCATGCACTAATTTATCCGTGACAGGTGTTTGTCTAACCTGCTCTTAAAAATCTCTTAAGATGAGAGTTTCCACAACCTAACTAAGCAATTTAGTCTAGTGCTTAACCACCCTGACAGTTAAGAAGTTTTTCCTAATGTCCAACCTGAACCCCCCCCCCTTGCTGCAATTTAAGCCCATTGCTTCTTGTCCTATCATGAGAGGTTAAGGAGAACAATTTTTCTCCTGCATCCTTGTAACAACCTTTAAGATACTTGAAAGCTGTTTTCATGTCCCTCTCATTCTTGTATTTTCCAAACTAAACAAACCCAGTTCATTCAATTTTCCCTCATAGCTAATGTTTTTGTTTCTTGTAAATCATTTTTGATGTTATCCTTTGGACCTCTTCTACTTTGTCCATATCTTTCCTGTAATGTTGCACCTAGAATTAGGCACAGTACTCCAGTTGAGGACTAATCAGCGCAGAGTAGAGCGAAAGAATTACTTCTTGTGTCTTGTTCACAACATTCCTGTTAATACATCTGAGAATGATTTTTGCTTTTTTTTTCAAAAGTGTCATATTGTTGACTCATATTTATCTTGTGGTTCACTATGGGCATGTCTACACTAGGAAATTATTTTGAAATAATTAAAATCAAAATAATAATTCCCAAAATAATAAAATTGAAATAGCATGTCCCCACTACAGGGGAGCCTCGAAATTAGCCTGAGGAAGGCGCCATTATTATGGATGTGCTATCTTGACTTGGAGTCCCAAGAAGCACTGGGGAGTAATTATTTCAAATTATTCTGGGGAGTAGTTATTTTGAAATAGCAGCATTGGAGCATCCACACTAATGCTATTTCGAAATAACTATTTCAAAATTAGTGTTATTCCCTGAGGAAAGCAGGAGTACAAGTTTCAAAATAAGCAGCCCATTATTTCAAAATAAGAGGCTTGGTAGTGTGGACACTCCACTTATAAATTCAATTTAAGGGGGATTATTCCAAATAATGCCCTAGCGTAGACCAGGGCTTAGACCCCTAGATTCCTTTCTGCAGTACTCCTTTTTAGACAGTCACTTTCCATTTTGTATGTGTGCAACTGATTGTTTCTTCGTAAGTGGAGTACTTTGCATTAAATTTCATTCTATTTACTTCAGACCATTTCTCCATTTGTCCTATCCTCCAAAACATTTGCAACCCTTCCAGCCTGCTATCATCTGCAAACTTTATAAGTGTACTCTCTCTGTCATTATCTAAACCATTGATTAAGATAGTGAGCAGAACCAGTCCCAAAACTGATCCCTGCAGAATGCCACTCATTTTGCCCTTCCAGCATTACTGTGTACCATTGATAACTACTCTCTGGGAATGGATATCCAACCAGATGGTTAGGCAGCCACCTTATAGTATCTCCATCTAGATTATATTGCCTTAGTTTGTTAATGAGAAGATCATGTGAGACTATAACAAATACCTTACTAAAGTCTGGATATACCACATCTACCACTTCTCACCTTACCCACAAGGCTTGTTATCCTGTCAAAGAAAGCTATCAGGCTGGTTTGACATAATTTGTTCTTTACAAATCCACACTGACTGTTACTTAACGCCTTATTATCTTCTAGATAGTTGCAAATGGATTCCTTAATTATTTGCACCATTATATTTCCTGGTACAGAAGTCAAGCTGACTAGTCTACAATTCCCCAGGTTGTCCTTATTTTCCTTTTTATATATGGGCACTATATGTGCTCCTTTCCAGTATTCTGGAATCTTTCCCATATTTCATGGCTTTTCAAAGATAATGGCTAATGGCTCAAATATCTACTCGGTCAGCTCCTGGAGTATTCTAGGATTCATTTCATCAGGCCCTGGAGATTTGATAACACCTAACTTTTCTAGTAATTTTTAACTAATTCTTTTCCTATTTTAGTTTCTGAATCTTTCGCATTTGCATTGGCATCCACTGTTAGGCCTAAGTTAGGAATCCAATCACAACCAAAACACAGAAGTTCCACATTTTCTGTTATTGTTTTCCTCTCTTCATTGAGTAATGGGCCTACCCTGTCCTTGGTCTTCCTCTTCCTTCTAATATATTTGTAGAATGTTTTTGGGTTGCCCTTTATTTCTGTAGCTAGTTTGAACTCATTTTGTGCCTTGGCCTTCTGGTTTTACCCCCAGATACTTATGTTGTTTGTTTATATTCATCGTTGTTGTATTGGGGACAAATACCCCAACTCCTGTCACAGGACCTTGAGTAACTACATGTACCTTAGGTCTCTGCTAAGAGAAGATGCAGGGCTGTTCCTGTGAGATGAAACGATCTCTCAAGGGAGAAGGGTCACGTAATAGAATCACCACAGAACTTCCTGCAGGACTCTGTCACTTGAACGTTTTTCCCTTCCAGGTTGTGACCAGGACAAAACTAGTCTAGCCTATGAAATCTGGTGAGGGACTAGAAAACTATATTGGTGTTAGAATGTGTGAGCTGAAACTCCTGAATCTGTGTTAGCTAAAACTGCCATAAGGAAATATAAAGATCTCCACAATCACACAGTGAGTGTTTTCATGCATCACTGATACCTGGAATTGTTATAAGTACTATTGTTGATAACTTCACATTTAATTTCCTTTACTGATGTAAGGACTTTTACAGCACTGCTGAATATCTTGTGTAAATTGAAATCTAATGAGCTGTATTTCTTCTTAGATACAGATACGGTCATAATTTACCTGTCAGCTGGGATTACATCAAAAGATGCTTCCGATAATGATAAAAAGGCTACTCTCCGTGTCATCAATGAGGAAAATAGTTTCCTCAATAACTCAGTAATGATTCTCACTTATGCACTCATGAATGGTAAGAAATGTGAGCCAAATTTCTGTAGATTAAATTCTCTAGTAACTATGTGCAGTGTTATTCTATGTCTCTTTGAAACGGTTAGAAGTGAGTTTTTGCCCATAGAATTCAGAGGCCATTCCCTAGATTACAGCAGATTCCTATTTGGGGTGTTCTATTTAGGTGTGGGATTCTATTTAGAATCTCATATTTGCAAACTAGTGTTCAAATTATATTATTTAAATGTCTGAAATGTCAAGTGCCAAGCACAGTGGGGAAGATTCAGTACGTGGTATAACTACAGTCTTCTGTAGAGCCCCACCCTCTGACACTAAGACTACATTTGGTAGAGTCTTCCCAATTCAGCAAACATATAAGCCTGGGATTAGTTCCTATTGATATCAATAGGATTTAGGTCTGAGCTTGCAGTCAAGCATGTGTTTAGGTGCTCTGCTGAACTGGGGCTTCAGCCAAGAGTAAAATGAAATATAAATGTGTGTACGCTGACACAATGGTATTATAGTTCTTTTTCCAAAAATATCTTAAACAAGAAAGTCATTAGCACAGTCTTATTAGCATGAGTTGCACACCCTACGGATGTAGATATCCATTAAAAAAAGTTAAACTATATAATTGTAATCATTTAACTGGTTGACTGTGGAGGGCTGGTGCATAGCAGCAGGGGCCACAGAGTGCATGCCCTCCGGTTACCCAATAAGCATGCCAGTAAGGCTAATGCTTACTGAATAACCGGTTAACCTTTTACATCCCTAGCGCACACACCCTATCCAGGGAAGCTTATACCTGGCACTGGAGAATGTTCACGCAACCCACCCTAACACAGTATATGACTCTATAGCAGTTCAGATCCCCGTTTGGGCCCCTACTTTTAAGAATGTCCTTTGTTAGGTCATCTGTAGGGGTGGAACACTGGCACATTCGGATCTAAAAGCATGCAACTCTGTTGCTTGAGCTAAAGGACAAGGTCTGTTAACACTAAGCCTGTATAGCAGATCCATAAACCTCTACATAGACTAGCCACTGGTGGAAGACAATGGGTTATACAAAGCTCTCTGTTGAAAAAAAGAATTGTTAAAACTATCTAAATAGTAACATGGACAGAGCAACCCTCTTAAATTTCTGTGCAGTGGAAGTTATGTGAGTGGAGACCTTTAAATCCTCGAGTGACTGATTATACCTACATTATAATTCACCTGACCTGTAATAGTCACTAAACAATATTCTACGGTTTCACTTAAACAGGCATTCACCATATTCAGTCTAACTGCTTGACTTGGCAACACAAAGTACATACTGTACTGTAGTTTTGCAACGTTACAGTGGTTTTAATTTGGAATAAGATGTAGGAGACTCAACTAATAATAAATTTCTTACTTTCTCCTCCCCTATCCTTGCAATTTCTCTTTTTCAGAGGGAGTGACAGGCTTAAAAGAACTGGCGTTTCTCCGAGATCTGGCAGAACAGAACTCAGTAAAGTATGGAGTGCCTGATCGAACTGCCTTGCCTGTGATCAAGGGGAGTATGATGGTCTTGAATCAGCTCAGTAACTTGGAAACCACAGTGGGTCGATTTTATACAAACCTCCCTAACCGAATGATTGATGAGGCAGTCTTCAGTCTGCCTTTCTCAGATGAAATGGGAGACGGTAAGCACTTTCAAAATCTGAAATTGAGCAAGTAAAACAAACAGATTAGACTTCTGTTTGCCTGACAGCCCCCAGCTTTTTAGCCAATAGATAAGTGGTGCTTCTAGGTCTGTCCCTAAGGGATGTGTAAAATTAAGTTCTTCAAGCAGGGATTATGTGTAAAGTTTTACCTCCCCCAGGGACCTGTTTATGGAAAGTGTGGGTAATGTGTCTAGTGGATTTGGGCTGAAGGGAAATTTTGTGTCTCAGCTCACTGATACAGCCTCAGTAGTTTGAATTTGTCTAGGAAACTCTTCCAGGCTCTCAGGAGCACACTTCCAGGCTGAAATCGCAGCCACGGCCCTTCTGCATGCCAGCTGGCCCATTCAGAGCTGCTGTTGCTCTCTGAGCAGACTACAGGGCTACATAGGGCAGCATAATGGGAGAAGTGGCATTCCTGTCGGATGCTGAACGCCACCTTCCTGTTTCTGATAGTGGAGCCATGCATATAGATATTCCAGAGGGGTTGTTCCAGCTGACCATTTCCTCCTCCTTTCCCTTCCATCTGCGCACTAGCCGAGGTATGGAGCAGCATCTCACCAACCAGGTTAGCAGCTGCTCTGGAGGCCAGGAGGCTCCGGCAGTACTGAGGCATATGGTCTTAGGGAAGGACCCAGCATAATAGGCGAAACTGCTAAATATTTGACCAAATTCTCTGTTCCAATTAAACTGTGTTTAAAAAACCCTAACCATGTGGTTGTCCTCAGCACAAGACAGAGTAGTCCGAAGCCAGTGCTGGCTGCCAGTGGCACGAATGGCCATTCTGTAAGCCAGGGATCAGCTGAATGCAGCAGCATCCTGGTTATTACATGCCTTTTGTCAGGAGTTAGGATGGAATCGGAGTCTCTCCGCTGGTTCTACGTCAGTGGAGTATTTCTCCAACCCATCGCCTCGATACAACCGCTACAGACCAGATTACAGACCAGATTTGTGCTGACAGATTACAGTTGTGGATTCGAATCTGGTGTGTTACTTAAAAACCCTAAAATTCATGTGTGTAACTTTACTTGCATTCAGTAGTGAGGTCAGATGGCATACTGCAGAAGATGAGATGAGGGCATATAGATGTTTGCCTAGGAGAGCAAAGGACATGCAGCCAGTCCTATACAGAGCCCTCATGAAAACTGAATAAGAGACGCGAAGACCCCATACATGATGTTCCATGAGTGCCCCATGGTTCCAGGTGGAGTTCAGACCTCGAGTGCCTTTCATACATGTTCTTGCACTGGCATGAATGTCATTGTGAGAGAGTATTCCCCATCTCAGCTCAGACATCTGTAAAGTGAGGAGAAAAAAAACCTTACTTCATAGGGAATTGAGATCTGTATTAGTGTTTTCCTAGTACTTTGAAGATTTAAGGTACTAGGTAATTACTAGCTATCAGAGTTAATAAACTGAACCGCTTCTTCACTGCTCCAGACATTGCTTTCCGTTTTCTTGTTGTGGTGTTACGGAGAAGGGGTTGAGGAATATGACTCAGAAGGGTGTCCAGACCTTCAAGGAAGATTTCCTTATTTGCCACCTGATTAGAGTGACTCTTGAGAGTCTGAAATCCTCCGTGTCTTCTGAGATTGCTCCTGGACATGCTACCCTGGTATGGCAGAATGATAGCCTAGTTTTTCCTTTTCCCGTCACTCAGGCTATTCTACACTACGCTGATCTATTGTAAAAAGGTACGCAAATCGCACTCCACAATTTGCATACCTTTTTCTGATATTTTTTTTGGAAGACGCTTTTCTGAAATTTGACCATCTAAACTGGGCCAAATTTTGGGAAAACCTCCTCTTTTGGAAGAGTCCTTCTTCCTCGTGAGAGGAGGAAGACAGGGCTTCCGAAAGAGCACATTTGCTCTTCCGCAAAAAAATAGCGAAAGAGCAGATGCGTTCCCTGGACACGGCAGAGTTTTTCCGGGATACCTGAGGTATCCTGGAAAAACCCCATAGTGCAGACATAGCCCCAGTGGTGCTATGTCATCTTCAAACATCCACATCAAGCATAATGGAGAAATTGAACACCATAAGGATTATAAATGGTACAACTGAATAGCTTTGGCTTGCATACATAGGTGTATGCATGTTTTTTTTTAAAAAAAACCTCACTGATGGAGATTAATTTGATATCTGTTTTATATGAAAAAGGTAAGTGAGTTTCCATGTGGCCATGACATAGAAAGTAATACAAAAATGGACTGCTACATTTTTTTACCTGAGGCATTGAGAGGTTCATAAAATCATTGTAATGCTTTTGGTTATAATACCCGGTACAATGGCTGTGTTGGGATTTAGTAAAGAAGAGGAGGCTTAACATGCTACATATATAATCAGATGAACAAAATTCATCCCAATTAATATTTTACAAGTAAGATTTCTTTTATTCTTGTTAATATGTTTATAGCTGGGTATGGGGGAAAAAGTAAAAATGCAGACCTTAAAAAGAATGCAGAAAAAAGAGAGCATCTAGGTCCTTTTATATTAATTCACATTCTTGTCTCTAAGACATCTAACTGTGTGCTTATGAAGAAACAAAGTGTGTTTTAATCACTGTGTGTTTTAATAACTTATGACATATTCATTGTACCTGGTTAATTTACCACCAGATGGGTATATAGTGGCCAGTATGGAGAAAAGGGAATGGAAATGTTGTAGCATAATTCACATACTTCCTAAACATCTCCTTCTCGGCCTCCCATCTTATCCCCAAGCCTCTGTACCTACATTTCTGCTATTACATATGAGCAGCAGTTCTACATTCTGACGCCAGAAGTGCTGTCAGTAAGAGACGTCAAAGCTGGTAGCACTTCTGCTGTCTTTAATGCGATTATTTAATCATGGTCTTCAAGCATTAGCATTGTTTAACATCCATCATTGAAAGCATTTCTTGCATCAGACAATCATAAAACTGCTACTGGTGATTCACTGGGTCACAATGTCACGTTGTCCTATGGAAACTATTACAAGTGGGTTAAAACTGCCTTAACTGGCACAGAGGGCTGAATTTTGCATATTCAATGAAATCTTTGGAGTTGTGATTTATTAATGAATCCCTACATACAGATCTGATGCACAATCTCTTGAAACCTATGGGAATCTTTTTTTAAACTTCATTGGGAGTTTCATCAGAACCTACTTGAGAAGTCTTTCAGTTTAGATTTTGAAAATACTCCTATGTGGTACTGTGGCAACTTTTTCAAAATTGAACATGCTGGACAGAAGGATGTTTTTGTTACCTGGTTCTACAAGTGAATGTTCCATCTTTTCTGTTGAGCACAGAACTTATTATTAGTTAATTATTTTTAGTCATTATTGCTAATACTGTCTGTACTCTTCCTTTTATCTCAAGGTCTGATAATGACTGTAAGTAAACCTTGTTACTTTGGGAACATGCTGCTTGGGATTGTTGGAGTGGATGTTAATCTGGCGTATATCTTGGAGGATGTCACTTATTATCAAGATTCTTTGGCTTCGTACACATTTCTCATAGACAATAAAGGTGATTTTGTGATTCCGGTACATAAATACACTATCTTCCTGTTTTCTTGAAGGTGTATAGAAAACCACCTCCTTATTCTGCTCCTTATTTATAGTTAGAACACCTTGTTTCTCAGTAGGTTAAGTATTAGTTCTTTGAATTGTTCTGCCTAAGAGTATTTCTGGTTTAGAATTTTTATATGAGGGCCTTAATATAAAAAGTATTTGCTGCTGTGAAATAGATTGTTTTCATATTTGAAGGCTAGAAACCCAAAACTATAATATTTTGCAAATTTTGCAAATACATTCGTTATATTTTATGTTTTTTCATTTTTTATGGCATGGTCTTTTTAGTCATTTTTTTGTTTTAGTTAATTTACCAAGTTCTTATAGTTCTGTTGGCTTTAAGCTGCTTTATGATGTGATGTTATGATTACTGTTAGAGTAGTTTCTGAAGTAATTTGGAGGACTTTCATACATCTAGTCACTCTACTTGTTTTCATGTTTTCTCTGTTTAGTATATACTGAACCAGCACTTGTCCTACACGCATTTTGTTCTTTGTAGGGTATACTCTTATGCATCCATCCCTTACAAGGCCTTATTTGCTGTCTGAACCACCACTTCACACTGACATCATACATTACGAGAATATTCCAAAATTTGAATTGGTTCGTCAGAACATCCTAAGGTAAGGAAGAACTGAGACTCAGGTCATGACTTCCTAAGATTAATGATTCACAGGAATAAGATGTGTTTGTAAAAACTTTTAACAGGTGCTACTTTATAGAATTATTCTTACTATGTTTAAAATTTCTATTGCAGTAGTAGAAATCCCTGTTGGGATCGAGGTCCCATTCTCTAACCAATGCAGGATGGTGTTTTCTACCACATTGTCCTTTCTATCCTTAAATGTGCCAAGCTGTAATTTCTATAACTTCCCTTGGGAGAAGCTTCTAATTTAATGGTACAGCAGATTGTCAGGAAGTTTTCCTTGATATTCAGTCTGAATTTTCTTTCCTGTATTTCAGACAATAAGTCCTAGTGGACACTCTAAATAACTCCTATCCCTGCATGAAGTTCAAATAAGTAATCAAACTGCTGCATGCATATCTGCTGCTTGAAATTTTTCTTCATTCCTTCCAGCCCCTGTCTTCCTTCTTAGTAACTTTTGCAGTTCTTTTCTGAACATTCTCCAGTTTTTAGACTTTTGTCACTGTTTCAGGTATGGTTAGGCAGGACTTATGTCTGGTTTTAAGCCAGATAGTTCTCTTTTGCTATTGTTTTTGTACCCTATCTGATACTGAGGCAAAACCAGACATGATTTTGTCTTGGGTCATGGATGGGGGACACTATTTTGAAGAGTGCTCTTCTCCATTCCCATTAGCTTGACATTGTACACGCTCTGCATTTGATGTCATACTAGTGGGAGTCAGGACAGTGCACTCTTCAAAATGGCATCCATGCAAAGTCTTACCTGTTGGGGGATAGTGGTGCATTCTTCAAAATGGTTTCCTCCAGGCAGGGTGACATCACACACAGAATGTATGCTAGGTCACACTGACAGGTGTGTGATCACACAGGCAGGAGTGGGCCTACACCGTTATGGGAAGTACAGGAATATCTGGTGTTCTGAGGATGCGGCAGTGGCCAACCCAGGAATAATTGCACCTCTACAGCTGTAGATGGATAAAGATGGCCCTGCAGATAGGGATGACATATCTTGATTTAGGGAGAGAGAATCTGGCATTGGTCTGTTTTGCTGCTGTTGCCAGACCACATTGCTAAACATTGTGTGATTTGCCATCCACTTGGCTCTTACACAACTACTGCTCCCCAGTGTTCTGCCTACTTTTGCAGACTTGCATTTTGGGTTGATTCAATTTTTGTCTTTATTTCTAAATTTGCAATCTAAAAATGCCCCCATTGAAAATAATGGTAGTGCTTAGCACTTAAATAGAGCCTTTCATCTTCAAAGTGCTTTATCAACCTCAGTCTGCACAGTTCTTCTCTAAAGTCTATAAGTATCCTGATCCTCTACGTGCAGTTGGGAAATGAAAGAAGAGGTGTTAAATGACTAGGCCAGACCCTCAGAGGAAATCTATGTCCAAATCAGAGTTAGAACCTGGGAGCTTGTGACTTGCAATTCTGTGCATGTACATCTAACTCAGCTCTTTTTGTAAAGCAGATCATTTAGATATTAGAAATATTTGCTGAGTCTTCAAGAAGAAATGTGTGTGAAGGACTATGTAAGAGTTCCATGTAGCAACAATGACTTTTGAGAAAGGGTAGCTGAATTGCAAATGTACACTAAGGGTAGAACATTAAGGATATCACTGTATATACAATGTGTCCTTTCCTGACTTTATGGCTAGTTTGTGGGCTTGCCACCAGCTCTGATTAAAGGACAGCATGTGTTTGCCCTGTCCCAGGAGCTGATCACAGACTGTACTATGACTTGGAGAGTCACAATCCCTTGCCTTATTTCTACCTTGCTCTAGGGAAAAAGTGATCTTTGTCAGCCCTAAATCTGTTGCAGATTATTGTTCTGGCATGCTAGCTCAGCGCTGCAAACCAGCACATTGGGAGCTATGGAGCAAAAACACTTCCTGAGCCCACTGACTGGGGTGTGTGTGGGGGGGGGAATAGTACCCTCTGTAGAGGCTGTTCCCCTTCTCCTGATGCTACTACTGGGGATACATATAGCCAAGTGTGGCAAGAAGAGGGAGACCTTTGAGGCTCCATACTCCCCTGTATAGGCACATAGCACATGTCATGATTATGCTCCTAGTAGTTTTCACACCTTGCATAGTCAGGATGGCCGTATTCATAGGTAAAAACTGAGTTGAGTCATCATCCCTTCCTTCTGTCCCCCACCCACTCCTCACCCCCACAACCAGAGGAGTATGCTGTTAAATTGTCTGTAACTGAGATGGTTTGATCTTTTCTAGCATTTTTTAAAATCCAGATTGCTATTGGAATATAAATCTGCTTTGAGGGCTAAATTGAGTGTCTTTATTGAATATCAATGTAGGTTCCAAAAAAACAGACACTTAGTGTAATCTACTATATGTTTGAGAGAGTTTGTGGGTCTGTCTGTCTGTTTATTCAAGAACTCCTCCTAAATGGTAAGAGCCAGGGCAACCAAATTTGGTATGCAGCTTCCTCTTCTCGTAACTTAACGCAAGGTCAGGGTTTGGTTGTGCTAGAACAATGGAATGTGCCCGGAATGTGATTGTTTCTCATGGGATGGCTACCAAGCACAGTTATACTGTGTAATGACCACAGGGAGGCAACAACGGGTCAGAGATGGGGACTGGGACAGCTATAACCCTATTGGAGCGGCAGGGGACAACTGTTTGCTATATAGTCGAGAGAGTTTGTCTGTGTGCCTGTCTATCCCACAGCCAGGGGACATGCACCCCAGCCAGAAAAAAAGTGACACATTTTACAGACCCTTTTGTAGGGTGGCTACTATGTTACTCCACAGCTTCTGGGGCTCTGCAGTTGCCGTGGCTTCTGGGGCTGCCAGGTCTCTGGGGCTGCTGTGGCTTCTGAGGCTGCTGGGCCTCTGTGGCTGCAGGGACTCTGTGACCACTTCTGGTCCCCTGCTACTGCCCGGCAGCAGGGGCCAGAACTCCTTGCTGTGCCCCACTCCCTCAATATGGGGCTAAGTCATGCCCCCCTCCCCCGCCCACTTCTGCCCTGTGGCCCAACCTCCTTATACCTGGATTCTGTGGTCCAGGAACATCCATAGTCCTGCCGGACCACAGATGTTGCCGGACCATGGAGTCCCGTTTAAGGGAGGTACAATCTGTACTATTTTCATTAATGAAAAGACCCCAAAAAAAGGAGTTGTAGACACGGAACGAGGACATGATGGATGTTGCTGTCATCTGGGAAGATGCACTTAACATGAATGATTTCAGATAAAGAACAGGAGCTGCCATCCCTGACTAAAGCCACCTGATGAAGACAAAGAAGAACAAAAATCTTCTTAGCTCTCAGGAGAGTGTTTGTACATATTGTATTTGTACTGTCAGCATTCCAGTTCTTCTACTTTGCTCTACTCTTGAATGCAGGCATGGTATTAAAATATAGAAAACTCTTGTTCTTCATGAGTAAATGGCAATATCCTAACCTACTAGGAAAAATGGAATAGGCAGAGATACAGCATGATATGTATGAACAGTTCTGCAAATTATAATTTAGATCTCATTTTAAGTCTTTAGATTATGAAGGAAAGTTATATCTTTCTTTTTTCCCCCTTTGAAATAGAGAGCTAATTAGTGCATTCCAATAGCAACACTATCTCAAGACAGGACAAACTATGACGCTGTTCTCTATCAACAGTGGTCAGTTTGTAGTGAAAGAGGTGCTGCGGCTTTCACAGTTTATTTTTGCTTTCATAACTGACACGGGAAAGCTCCCAGTGCTGGGCTATGAACTGCCAAGCCTAGAGATGCCGGGGCTAAACCCGGACAACTGCTGGCACAGATTAAGCACAGTCTGTGAATCACTAAGTATCAGTGTAGGAACCAAGTTACCTTTGTTTCATCATTTACACAGAAAAAGGCAATTCTTATTCAAACCTTACTGGAAGAGCAGGGGCGAGCAAGATACAGCCCATGGACTGGATCCAGCCTGCCCAGCTGGATCTAGCCCATTGGCCGTGGCGCTGGGACCCTCAGGCACAGAGCAGCCCCACACCACTTTAAGCGACTGGCTGCTCCCTGTGGCTTTCTGCTCCGGGCACCAGGGAGAGGGGGTTTCCGGCCAATGAGAGCTGAGAGATTATGCTGGGGGGCTGGGGCTGTGTGTGAACCCCCTCTACCCCAGCCAGAGCAGAGAGTCTCACAGGGAGCAGTCAGCCCTTCTGAGCAGCCTGGGAGTCTGCCTCAGAGTCTTGCAGGTCTGCTGGCCTAGAGTTGCCTAGGTAAGTGCCTCCTTGCTAGAACCTGCCTCTGGCATCCCCCAACCTCTCCCTCTCCCCGGTATCCTGTCCAGGCCACCACCCCCTCTTGCCCCATGTCACTACCTAAATCCTCTGCATCCTCCATCCTCCCTCCTCCAGATCACAACTCCCTCCCAGACCCTGCACCTCCTCCTATATCCATCTCCCAGGCCAGAATCCTCTCCTACACCATATTTTCTCCCAGGTCCTGCACCCTAAGCCCTTGCCTCAGATCACAATCCCCTCCTTCACCCAAACTCCCTTTCAGTCTCCACAACCTCTCTTGTACCCCAGTCCCCTACCCCAAGTTCCCTTCTGCATCCAACCTCCATCCCAGACCCTGCACTCTCTCCATAGGCCCTTGACCACTTACCAAAATCTTGGAGAGTCCCCCCCATCAAAAATTATGGCCTGCCCCTATGTAAGAGTGTAAGTGTTAAAATAGATAAATGTATGAACAGCAAACCAAGCATTCTATTCTTTCTTAATTAAATGCTGTTTTTATCCAGCCTTTTCATAACTAATTATACTTTTTGTATAAAAATGCGTGAGATGGGTTAATTTGTTTTCACAGATTGTTTTCAGTTCTGAATAAAATGTCGGATATGTTTTGTTGCCACTGTAGCCTCCCTCTGGGCAGTCAGATTATTACAGTCCCAGTGAACTCCTCGCTGTCTTGGCATGTAAACAAACTGAGAGAAATTGGAAAAGAAGCCTACAATGTTAGCTATGCCTGGAAAATGGTAAGAGAGAGATCTCACTTTTGAGTGGTAGTATGTAGTTTTAATGTATGTTCATATTTTGAGGCTTGAGTAGTGTGAATTTTACTTATACAGAGACAATATGTATACATCTCTTATTGTGGTAAATAACCTCACATTCCATTGAAATTGCAGTTTCAAATTTATTATAATGTAATCCTCAGAGACATGTGCCTACAGTATGTGTGTCTGCTATTTTATACATTAAATACTATATTTGTACACACACACACAATTATAGTATATATTTTCCCAAAAGGAGAACATCTATATTGAACTATATTTCACACTATAAAGCCTTAGGGTACGTCTACACAGCACTCTTATTTTGAAATAAGCTATTTCGGAATTGTTTTTCGAAAATAGCTTATTTTGAAATAGCACATCTACACTACAGGGAAGCCTCAAAATTAGTCCAAGGCAGGTTTCCCTAAAGTGGACTTGCTACCTCGAATTAGAGCACCAGGAGGCACTGGGGAGTAATCACTTGAATGGCCCTGGGGAGAAGCTATTTCATATAGCAGCAGTGGAGTGTCCACACTACTGCTATTCTGAAATAACTGTTTCAGAATAAGCATTATTCCTCATTGAATGAGATTTACAGATTTCAGTCTAATACAGACATTATTTCGAAATTATTTCAAAATAACTGAATTGCTGTGTAGACGCTCACATAGTTATTTCGAAATAAGTGATTACCTTTACTCCTTATAAAATGAGGTTTAAGGGTAATTCCGAAAGAAGGGTTTTCTTTCGAAATAACCGTGTCTAGACAGCGTTTCTTTTTTCAAAATAGGGTATTTCGAAATAGCGCCCTGATGCGATTATGCAGATGAAGCACAGGAAATTCAAATCCGTGCTTCATTTGCAATTTCGCTCAGCTGCATTTGCATTCCTCTCTCGAAAGAGGAATGCAGTGTAAACATACCCTATAGGACATGTGTCTACCTTGTAATATGCAACGTTGTGTTAGTTTCTCACTAGGGCTGTCAACTGACCTGCATTAACGCCTGCGATTAATACAGGACAGGATTAATGCGTTAATTTTTTTAACGCATTAATCGCAGGCATTAATGCTGCACTGCCCCTTTGAAGTGCCGCTCCAGCGCAAGTGGAGCTGGGGATCAGCTGGAGTCCCCAGCTGATCCCCCGGCTCCACTGTTGCAAAGCCCCTATGAAGAGCCAGAGCGGCACTTCAAAAGGTTTTGCAACAGCAGAGCCGGGGATCAGCTGGAGTCCCCAGCTGGAGTCCCCAGCTGATCCCAGGCTCCTAATGAACTGCAGCACTGAAAATAAAATATCTATGAATATGGGAGAAATAGGGCTGTCAAGCGATTAAAAAATTTAATCGCAATTAATCATGCGCACCTTCCCTCCAGCTGATCCCGGGCTCCATGCAGCACTGCCCTGTTGAAATGCCGCCGCAGCGTTTCAAAGGGGAGGCGTACACGATTAATCATGCGATTAATCGCAATTAAATTTTTAAATCACTTGACAGCTCTATTTCTCATATATTCATAGATATTTTATTTTCAGTGTTGTTTGGAATTTTCCCCATACATATTGTGCACTCAAGTTGGATGCAATTACCTTGCAGAAATCTCCCAACACTAATTAAAACAACAAAATATCCTCAAATACTACCCTCAGTGGACCAAAAACCTCCTATGCATCATCTAGATGAATTCATAATTGCTAGATTCTTACAGAATAAAATCAGTTCAGATGGAATGGAAGCTATTGTTTTTTAAGTCTTCTGTAATCATTAGACAGATCAGATTTAATGGATGGATTTGGAACCAGCATCATTTCCTTAAAGAAAAAAGAGCTGTTCTTATCTTACCCAATTGCAAGAGGGGGAGAAAAAGATTCTAGCGGCCATTTCGCTTTTCAGTTTATTTTGTGAACAAATCTGGATATCAAGGGAATAAAATGGAATCTACAACTAGATATGATCCAGGCAAATTTTGCTAATACTAAGAATAATTAGCTAATTACTTTGTGTCAATAAACTTAACAGATGCTGGTGGATCATTTCACTGAATTAATTTAAATATAACCTAAGAGATTATGCTGAGCAGCTTTAAGAGATTAAATCTGTCATCATATACCAGAAGTTCACATAAGTGTGTTCCTGGAGCTAGTGTTGCTATGTTGAAATGTTGTATTAACTATCAGATGGCCTTATAGCCTGACAATGCTATTCTCAAGTTTGCCTAACCTGATGCACTTAGAAAGTGTTCAAACCAGTAAAGCAAGTTATCCATGTAACAGAGGATTGGAGGAATAACATTGATGTCCTTGTATTACTGTTAATTTGAATTCTTCAAAATGGGAAGCAGACTACAAAGAAGTACATTGTATTCTGTTCCTATTTGTGAACTTGTCTTCTTGTCTTTAATGAGATTCCATGAAATATCCATACAAAAGCATCAGAATTGTGATATTTTTTATAAAATATGTGAAAACAAAAATGGGTGTGCCAAGCATCAACTTTGATGAAGTCTTTTTTTAAGTATAATTCGTGATTTTTAACACACTTGGGGAAATTAATCAAAGCACATATCTTAGTTGTGTGGACCGTACTACTACCATTGGAAACCCTAAAGTCTAAATCCTCGATCCTACCTTGAGAATGGTTTGGGTATACTCCACACCCATGCAGCACCTCCCCACCGTTATCAGGGTTTTATCTCCAAAATGTTGAGAAATTCAGCAATTTCTAGAGGTGATTAATTTCAGAGAGAAAGAGTAAGAAATATGCTGCTTTGGAGTATGGCTAAAGGTGATGCCCCCTTCCAATGTAAAAGAAATTGAAGAATCAGACAGGAGGGGATAAATAGAAAATGAATTATACCAAACCTATGGTTTTGGGGGGGATTTTCAGTCTAATTTTAGTGCTTGTTTTTCAGGCCCAAGACACATCCTTCATTCTCTGTGTTGTGGTAATACAGCCAGAAATACCTGTTAAACAGCTCAAGAATCTGAACACCGTCCCAAGCAGCAAGCTGCTGTACCATCGATTGGATCTATTGGGCCAGCCCAATGCCTGTCTGCACTTCAAGCAGCTGGCGACCCTAGGTACAGCAATCCCTCAGCTCATCTTTATCTCTCACATATTTTTGTATGGCTGGTTGGAAAACAGAAAACATCTTTAGTTAAAATCCTTATAAAAAGTCTTTAAAAAATTCAAGGCAATTTTTTGTCCTGCTTCATCTTTTTACACAATTATATTTAAACCGTGCACCCTTTGCACTGGTGAGCACTAGTCATCTGAGTATTTTCTCATGGACTGCTCATGCGAGTGAGTGCTTACTAAAATAAGAGTAGCACAGTCTAGTCCAGAAAATAAGGTACATAGGAGCTGGTTTCAATTATAGTTTGATTCTGTCAAGCAAAACATTGGCAATGACTTGAAAATGATGACATTCTTTCCAGTCTTGCTGTATCCTTTTGACTTTGGATTTATGCAAATTTTTCATGGATATCCATCCATCTGTCTGAAGAAATCAGAAGATATAGCTCATGAAGAAGTCATAATTTTAATATTTTTAAAATCTTTTAAAGTGAAATTTTTTCAGACCTCTTAAACATACATAAAATTTCAAGTTCAATGGTATGTCTTTCAAAAAAAGGTATTTCTTCTTTCTATATATTACACTTTTTAATCAGCCCTGTTGATTTCATTGTTTGCATTGATATCATGGATGAAGTGATCTGTCTTCAGAATTATATGATAATGCAAGTTTTAATATATGGAAAAGAGTGAATTTTTAGACTCCTTTTAAGGAAGATGAATCTAGTGGTTGCATACAAGTTGGAAGGTTCACATTCTTACACGTTTGAATATTAAAATTCAGATTTCTCCATGGAGTTTAAACTAAACTACTCATAAACAGTAATCACTCATGAAAAAGGCTATAGGTATCATTATAGACAACTCAACAAAGACATCTGCTCATAGTGGTGCTCAAAACAGCTAATAAGAAGTTGGACTTGTATTAAAGATGAACTGAATGATGATATGGAACCTTTGTGCCATTATCTAAAACAATACATTCTGTCTTGAATAAAATGCCTAGTTTTGATAAAAGGGAACCATGGGATGGCCTCTCCTTAAAGATGTGACATTAATGGGAAAAGTCCAGGGATGCACACCAATAGTGTTAGAGACAAAGACTCAATATGAGAGAAAATGTAAGTGATTCAGTTTAGTCTGGAAAACTGATGAGGAAATGAAATAGAAGTTTATTAAGTGATGAGTGGGATAGATAAGGCTGCTAGATGTGCACTGACTGGCATGCTTTGGGAGGGATGTGGGAAAACGGAGAGCCTCTTCACTGCATTAAGTATTATCTCTCTAGGGTTTTTTTCCCCTGGAGACAGTTGCACCCTGAGAAAAGCAATAAAATTAACATTATGTGGTTTCCCTTTATCAAATATTCAAGAAAAAAACAAATGTTTCAATATCCCAATGCCCTGGATCAAGATTATGTGATTTTTTTGTTTGTGTCCTTCTGTTTTTTCCATTTTAAATATCACATCTTGCGCAGTGAAAGCACACACCCATACTATTCAGAAGATCTCTTGTAGTCATTCTTCTTGCTCCCTTGTTCATATCAGCAAACTCCCTTCATTAGGTTTGTAAGACTTGTGGGTTTTGTGCCTCTCTCTAAGTTAACAACCTGGAAATTATAGCTGTTCTTCTAGGTGGTCTCTGCCCTAGTCCCACCTAATCTCAGTTTTTTCTCAAAAAATTCTTTGTGTTTTAGCATTGGCTTCCCCATTCTCTGTGAATTGTGGTTGCGTTCACAACTTACTTGTATTATTCTACCATGTCATTAGTCATTCCTTCGTTCTACCTGTCAGACTTCATCACACCTTCATCAGCTTCTCTTGCCAGTCCCTTTGCACTTTTTGTCCTAGTCTAAATTCCCATTAAGCCACTACCCTGTCTTCCTCAAGTTCCCTCCTGGAGACTTGCTGCTTCTGCAGTGCCTGCAGAATGCTGTCAGATGATAAGGGCTAGACAAGCAGTGCTTGTTTCCCTTAAGAAACTGAAACCACCACCACCTACAGCAAGATGCTCAAATCTTCTTTACCTTACAAAAAGATGCACATAGCCAACCTCATCAAAGGCGTGCTCATATTTGACTGTGAAATACACATTTTAGGGTAGCCCATGTAACATTTCAATGAAAAGCAGGCTTCAAATCAAAAGAGAATCATAGAGTCATAGATCATCAAGTCCTGTCCCCTGCCCTCACAGCAGGACCAAGCACTGTCTAGATCACTCCTGACAGATGTCTATCCAACCTGCTCTCAAATATCTCCAGTAATGGAGATTCCACAACCTCCCCAGGCAATTTATTCCCATGTTTAACCCCCTGACAATTAGGAAGTTTTTCCTAATGTCCAACCTAAACCTCCCTTGCTGCAATTTAAGTCCAGTGCTTCTTGTCCTATCCTCAGAAGCCAAGGAGAACAATTTTTCTCCCTCCTCCTTGTAACACCTTTTTAGATACTTGAAAACTGCTAGCATGGATATAATCTGTGCTCATAAGTCTTACTATTATTATTTGGGACGATAAACCTCATGCTTCAAGGCGTAAACTGGTCATCAGCTTGTGTCATGAAGTGATTCCCTACTGGCCATAGTCTCAGCCTGTAGTACTGTGATGGGGTGGCACGTATTGTATGCTGAACATAGTGCTTTGTTTTTAATTCTCTAATGCTTTGTGCTTTCAGAAAGTCCTACAGTAATGCTGTCTGCAGGTAGTTTTTCTTCTCCTTATGAACATCTGAGCCAACCTGAGACCAAACGGATGGTGGAACACTACACAGCATACCTCAGCGACAACACTCGTCTTATTGCTAACCCTGGACTTAAAGTATGCTATGTGAATCCACCATGCCCTTATTGGTCACCATGCTAGTCCCATTTCACAGCTGTCCTTTGGGTTGACTCTTGGCCTATGGGAGTGCTGGGCATGTAGGATACTAGGATTTTCATCTCTTGCTGCAGAGACCCTGTATTCATCTCTAGGGATGGATAAGTGCGAACCCTCTTGAACAACAGCATCCCCTGTGGGCTGGAGAAGCAGTGTTAGGTAGCTTGAAAGGGAATCCTGTCTACTCCTTGGCTGGGTGGATGGGGACTATGATATGAGGGCTTTAAGAACCGTGAAGAAGTTGGAGTGGGAAGGGAGCTCAGAGACCACTAGGAATCGTATTCTCTAGGAAGAAAGTTTACAGAAAGTTAGAATGAACAATATGCAGATTGGTGCTGTAATAAATATTGGATCAGAGGATACCTTTGTGTGTTTACACATTTAATTGAGAAACTTTGGTTTATGTACAGATGGATCAGTATTTATATTTACCTGAAGTGAAAAGCAAATGCTAAAAGCTGTGCAGATAATGACAACAATATTTAATTTATAACAGGCTTTTACTTTACTTGGAATTTGCTAGATCCATCTGGTGTGAGAAGATTTTAAAGAAGTAATTGGGTTTAGATTATCTCTGATAGGTCTTTAGGAAACCCTGCAAGCAGCTTATTATCTTTTCATGCAAGTCTTAAAGGAACCCTGCTAGGTCAGTCTTTGTTTTGCAGTTCTCTGTCAGAAATGAAGTAATGGCTACCAGTCACGTCACAGATGAATGGATGACACAAATGGAAATGAGTAGCCTGAACAGTTACATTGTCCGCCGTTACATAGCAACGCCCAATGGGGTGCTCAGAATTTATCCTGGTTCTCTCATGGATAAAGCATTTGATCCCACTAGGAGACAATGGTGAGTTTTAGGGTCTCATTATCAAAGGTTTCAAAAAACTTAGAGGCTGATAATATTGCACTGGGGAAAATATGTCATGTAGGATTAATAGAAAAGCCATGTTTGTAAAGGATAGTTAAATAAATTTCTAATCAAATAATTTGTATGCTCAGTAAAACATATTGTATTTAATAGAAATTTTAATAAGAGTCTTTATTTGCTGTAAATCTTAACTTTTTATTATGATAGTTTCTGTTTCTTATTCTTTTGTACAGCATAAGAATAAAAATATTTACACATGAAGATGAAGATCCATACTGTTCCTCTATTTATCCTTTAAGATCTATCAACATTAATTTCAGCTCCTTGTGGCAATTTTGATTATTGATACTTTATGCAACAGTTTTTGTTTACAAGGGATTGTCTTACTGTATTTCCAAACAAGAATTTGATGAATAGCTGCAGAATACTTGAGTGTATTTTAACATATGCTTTGTTAAAAAAAGCCAACCAAAGGATGATGCAATATGGCTCTGAACAATCAAGTTAGAGACAGGGGTACATAAATAAACTTAAGATTCTTGCCCTGTGGCTCTATTCGCAGGGCTCTAACTCACTGATGGCATTGCTTGTTTCACAGCTCCACTATCCCACATCTCCCTTGAAAAATATTTACCACAGTTCTTGACTGGGAGTACTCAACTTTTGGGGTTTTTTCCCCCCCTCACCAGTGTTTAATCATTTACATTTTGGAGTCAAAATACTGAATATAAATTTAAGATTTTTTTCTATAATTTTTCTCTTCCCACAATTAGATGGCTTTGATGAGCTCACACTGTCAATAAACTATATACAGTGTTTACAAACACCTTTTTTTCCTTTACTTAGAAAAGAAAATTTTGTATGTGTACATAGAGTCCTCTTCCCTTCACACTCTCAAATAAACCTAAAAGCTAATAAATTCTTTACCAAATTAATCATTTCAGGTACTGCCATTTAGGTAGATGCTGCCTACCAACTTTTGTGGTTTTTACATCCATATTTTTCTTTTTCTGGTTCCTGTGTTAAAAAAAAAAAAAAAAAAAAAAAAACAAAAAACATGGGAAACTGGCTTTAAAGCAGACGACAATGAAATTGAAATCTGTTCAAAGTAATGTTAAATGTTCAAAATAAATAAAATGGAAAAAGACAAATACTTTTAATTTCATTTCTGACAGTTAGAGAACTTGTAGGTGTTATTTGTCGCAATAACGTTTAAATATTCTGATATAAGTGAGTAATTTTAGGTGATACTAACCCTTTAAACAAATATTGTGTAATATTCATTTTCTAACAGCTTTCTAAGTTTACATGTGTTTTGTTTGTATGAAAGTACTTTCTCTTTCCTCCTCTATTTTATAAACATTTAATCACATTTTATTCAAGGATGTATGACTAGTTGATTTTTAAATAAAACCTTATTCAGAGTGAGATTTTATTTAAATAATCTAAATATTTTATTTTACATTAATGTGATACCATGTAATGTGTTAATATGATTTTTCATGTAGAATAACATTAGTCTAGTGAGTTGGCTTGTTTTGGACCCTGATCTTGCTTACATAAAAACACCTGCTTAACTTTAAATATGGTGAGCAGTCTCATTGACTTCAGTAGTGCTGCTTACAAGGCATTCAGTTAAACATTTGTGTAAGCCTTAGTTTTTACATTTAAAATGACTGGTGTTCACTCATGAATAATGTTTGTTTTGGTTTCTACTAGGTACTTGCATGCAGTGGCTAATCCGGGACTAATTACTTTCACCGGTCCCTATTTAGATGTTGGAGGAGCTGGCTATGTTGTTACAATCAGCCACACAGTTCATTCTTCAAGGTAAAATTGCATTTTGGATATTTGATTTATCAAAAAAAAATCTGTAAATTGACTAGTATAAAGACATTGTTATCTGTGAGCAATTATTTTTGCTGGAGCCCTAATAAGCCAGGTGCTTCTTCATGGGAAAGGGCACAATGTTTGTCCCCAAAAAACCATCAGTAAAGTGGAAAGAATATACACAGACACTGTGGAAACATCGAACTGAAGCTGTTTTTGAAAAATCCGTGTAGGGGAGAGTTGCACCGATTGGTCTTTTAGAGATTTATCAAACCTTGAGTAATAAGATCAATTTCCAAAAAAAAAAAAAAAAGTTTTTTGTACTTGAATGTGATTATGGGTGAATGGGAGTAGAGTTTTAATAAACACAAAATGTAGACATGCAAAAAATTCCCCTTGAGTCAAGAATGTTCGCATAGCCTTCCCTTGAAGTTGCTTGCTTTTGTGTTATGCCGCTAGCTTTTTTATTAGGAGTTCTAGAAAATAAGCCTGCCTTCTAGATAAACTTCTTTTCTGTATATCTGATTACATCCTTCCCCCTCTACTTAAAGAAGAAGATTTATCTTGTCTCATGTGTGTGTTCCTTCTCTAAATGTTGCTCTTGCAAGTTCTGTTCTTTCCAGTGTAGTTTTTAAGAAATGCACACTTTCTCACGCGCTTTCTCTTTTTTCTATATAACCTCCCCTTATTACCCTCTTCTTTCCCCTTCCACTTTTCTGCACAGGGCAACCAAGTAAATGCTATGTATGTTATGAGAACATAAGAACGGCCATACTGGGTCAGAACAAAGGTCCATCTAGTCCAGTATCTTGTCTTACAACAGTGGCCAATGCCAGATGCCCCAGAGGGAGTGAACAGAACAGGGGATTATCAAGTAATCCCTCTCCCATCACCCCTTCCCAGCCTCTGACAGAGGCTAGGGACAGCATTCCTACCCATCCTGGCTAATAACCATTGATAGACCTAACCTCCATGAATTTATCTAGTTCTTTCTTGAACCCTGTTAAAGTCCTGGTCTTCACAACCTCCTCTGGCAAGCAGTTCCATAGGCCAACCATGCGCCGTGTGAAGAAAAATTTTCTTCTGTTTCTTTTAAACCTGCTACTTATTCATTTCATTTGGTGAGCCCTAGTTCTTATATTCTGGGAACAAGTAAATAACTTTTCCTTATTCACTTTTTCCACACAAGTCATGATTTTATAGACCTCTGTCATATCCCCCCTTAGTCTCCTCTTTTTCTAAAATGAAAAGTTCTAGTATTTTTAATCTCTCTTCATGTGGGACATGTTCCAAACCTCTAATCATTTTTGTTGCCCTTTTCTGAACCTTTTCCTTAAAAACTGCCATACTGGGTCAGACCAACAGTCCATCTAGCCCAGTATCCTGTCTGCCAACAGTGACCAATACCAGATGCCCCAGAGGAAGGGAACACAACAGGTAATCCTCACATGAGCCCTCTCCTGTCATCCATATTCATATTCAAGATGTGAGAGTACTATGGATTTATACAGAGGCAATAAGATATTCTCTGTCTTATTCTCTCGCCCTTTTTTAATGATTCCTACCATTCTGTTTGCTTTTTTGATTGCCGCTGCGCACTGAGTGGATGTTTTCAGAGAACTGTCCACAATGACTCCAACATCTCTCTGAGTAGTTATAGCTAAATTCGTCCCCATCATATTGTGTGTATAGTTGGGATTATTTTTTCCAATGTGTATTAGTTTACATTTATCAGCATTAAATTTCATTTACCATTTTGTTGCCTAGTCACTTAGTTTGGTGAGATCTTTTGAAGCTCTTCACAGTCTGCTTTGGTCTTAACTGTCTTAAGCAGTTTAGTATCATTTGCAAATTTTGCCATTTCACTGTTTACCCCTTTCTCCAGATCATTTATAAGTAGGTTGAATAGGATTGGTCGCAGTACTGACCCTTGGGGGACTCCACTAGTTACCTCTTTCCATTCTGAAAATTTACCATTTATTCCAACCCTTTATTTCCTGTCTTTTAACCAGTTATTGATCCATGAAAGGATTTTCCCTCTTATCCCATGACAACTTACTTTACTTAAGAGCCTTTGGTGAGGGACCTATTGAAAGACTTTCTGGAAATCAAAATCCACTATATCTACTGGATCCCCCTTGTCCACATGTTTGTTGACCCCCGCAAAGAACTCTAGTAGATTAGTAAGGCATGATTTCCCTTTACAGAAACCATGTTGACTTTTCCCCCAACAAATTATATTCATCTATGTGTCTGACAATTTTATTCTTTACTATAGTTTCAACTAATATGCCTGGTACTGATGTTAGACTTACCAGTCTGTAATTGCTAGGATAACCTCTAGAGCCCTTTTTAAATATGGGCATCACATTAGCTATCTTCCAGTCATTAGGTACAGAAGCTGATTTAAAGGATAGGTTACAAACCACAGTTAATAGTTCCAGAGTTTCACATTTGAGTTCATTCAGAACTCTTGAGTGAATGAAATCTGGTCCCGATGACTTGTTACTGTTAAGTTTATCAATTTGTTCCAAAACCTCTTCTAACACCACCTCAGTCTGGAACAATTCCTCAGATTTGTCACCTAAAAAGAACGGCTCAGGTTTGGGAATCTCCCTAACATCCTCAGCCATGAAGACCAAAGTAAAGAATTCTCACAAAAGCTCATAATATTATATATTTTTGTTAGTCTCAGAAGTGCCACAGGACAACTTGTTTTTAGTTACAGAGTAACACAGCTACCTCTCTGAGAATCTTTAAAAGAATTCAGTTATTACTTGTATAGCAGGATTCACATTGAACACCTTGTCAATATTCTTACTAGAAATGCTGTAATAATCCAGAGATGAGTATTAGCCACTCGTTTTGGTTTGTATGAGGAATCTGTTCCAGTATTTTCATTGGTGAGCTGTCTGCTATGTACACTCCAGCTAACATCCCAGCAGGAAGAATTTCGTTTCTAGCATTGTCTGCTAAAGAGTTCCATGGCCAGCTCAGAAATGGGGACGGGACATTGGTGCCAGAACTTAGCTGCTTTTCGTTTTTCTATAGAAATATGCAGACTTTTTGATCTTTCCCACTGCAAAACATCTGTCCATCTTCCTTGACAGGAGCATCAGTCTATGCTACATAACTATGCACAGCTTTACACATAGGGAATCATTTAAGACAATAAGAGCTTCTTAGCTGAGGATGTAAATGTGCTTCTTAGCTGAGGACGTAAGTGTGGTGATATATCAATTTTTTATTTTTTATTCTGTTTTGTTTAATAGGGGACAGTTTAGATCATTTTAAGGAGATTTATATAGTTTTCATTGCAACTCCAAGTATTGCTTGATCAAAAGGATATTGTCTCGTGGGTTAAGCCCCCAAATTAGGTTTTGTGTTTTAAAAACATTCCAAAGGCCTAAAATTAATAGAAATGTTTTCATCAGAAACAGCTATTCAGATTAAAACAGTTCCTGCTGTATTTGGATTAGGAATGTAAAATCCCGTTTAATCAGTTGACCGGTTAAAGGTTATGTTTAACCGGTTAACTGATTGAACTGGGGCTAGTGAGGGCTGCTCTGGCTGGGCTGGGTTGCCCCCTGGCTGCAGCAGGATGGGCTGAGCCAGGCTGCTGGTTAACTGGTCACCAATAAACATCACCCGATAAGGGTAATGCTTACTGGTTAACCACTGACATCCCTAATTTGGGCCTACTATTATAGCATGATGTTTCCAGTAAGTGAAATTGTAAAGATACTGGGAAACAAAAGTGAAACTGATCCGTCAATTTTCATTGTCCAAGCTGAATGAAATATCCCAAGAAAATAAGCAGCATCATTGAGAAGTAAGATTATTGTAATAATTTATTTCATTGTAATAAACTAGATAAATTCATGGAGGCTAAGTCCATAAATGGCTATTAGCCACTATGGGTAAGGAATGGTGTCCCCAGCCTCTGTTTGTCAGAGGGTGGAGATGAATGGCAGGAGAGAGATCGCTTGATCATTACCTATTCAATTCACTCCCTTTGGGGCACTTGGCATTGGCCACTGTCGGCAGACAGGGTACTGGGCTGGATGGACCTTTGGTCTGACCCAGTATGGCCATTCTTATGTTCTTAAACTAAATAGTCATTAATAACAGAAGTTAATTTCCTCTCTCATAATTTTTCACTTGATTGTGCCCCTTAACTTCTTCCATTCTCTTAGCCAGAGAGAGGATCATCTTGTTTATCTCTGGCCAGTGCACAATGCTTGAATTCCTTCTGTGGATGTTTGATGTCTTCAGAATGCATCAAAAAAATGATTGCTTGTCTCTTGTTCCTATTATATATAGCCTCTTATTTGCTTCCAGAGATTGGGGAAAAAACAAACCATGCACAAAATGTTTTTTTCTAATATAGATCATATCAGAAAATTGGAAAGGATTAGAGCCCAAAGGTAAAGTTAAAATGCTGCTTTTAGAAGCCTTTTGTATTGGCTTTTAGAGAGAAAGGGTACAGCTTCATGACATAGTACTCCTTTTTACATAGAACCAAATATGATTTTATTACAATGGAATCCTGTCTCCTTGGAATTTTTAAGGATAAGAACAGATTTAATTTAATGCATCTATTAAAAGTCTATATGCTTGATATGTCCAAAGGGATTTTTAGGTAAAATGTAGCTATGGAAAAAAAGTCTTAATTAGTGGTGTAGCTGAGAAGATACTTCATTATTGTTTTACCTTTAAAAGCTTAAACTTCAAGGGATAAGTTAGCAAAAGCATCCTCTAAAGTTCCACTAGAACTTTTAGAGAATTTTTGAAAATGCAGATGAGTCTTTACACTCTCTAATTGTGTTCTATGATGTGTACTTGATTTTCATATGCAAAAATTTTTGCCCTTAGAAAACTAAAGGTGCAGTTTTTGTGAGGGCTCTAGTATTTGTGCAGGGAACAGTTTAGGAATGTCTAAAATTATGAACCCAAGTACACACATCAAGGAAACCCCCGATGCTTCATGTGGCCAGATGTCTTGATCCATTGGCTGCTGTATCTAGGTATTCATATTTTTTATTCTGTCGTCACAGATTAAATTTTTTTTTAAAGTTTCCAAATAGTATTAAATTAAATAGGTCTGCTCTCATATATGTATAAGGGTGCTTAGAAGGGAAATGGTCATTAACATAATCTGTGGCAAATGGATTTCCAAACTTTTCAGGATCCTGCACTCCTACCCCTGTCTGCCGAACCCCGCACTCTGGAGCCAGAGTTGGAAGAAGAGAACATGCGGACAGCAATAAGGGGGCTGGGGCTGGGGCTGGGGCCACAGCTGAGGGTAGAGCTGGGAGCAGGACAAGGGCTGTATGTGGAGCCGTGGCCAGGTGCGAGGGCAGGAGAAATGGCCACAGTGGTAGTGAGGAGGGGCAGGAGCAGAGCAGAACTGGGTGGTGTTCCCTCCCCGCCCCTCATGGGGGCTGACCCCAGCCCCACCATAGACCCTGAACATTCCTCTGTGCCCTGTAGTGGGGGTGGCCCCTTGTTTGGGGAACCCGGGTATACAGTGTGCCAAAGAAGGGGGTCCTTCCTTCCTAGGAGGAGGCCCTGCCAAGCATGGGATTTTGGTGGTTAAATCCTGGCGGGGGCAGGGCGGGGCAGGGCGGGCGGGGGGTGAGAAGAAATTGCTATCCTGTCTAGAAGAGCCTGGGCTCAAGGAGTTTACAGGGAGGGTCCAGGCTACTCTACTGAGAAAGGAATACAGAATTTGCCAGGACGGGGCTCTTTGGAAAAATAAGTGATGTCCCATTTGTTGTTTTGTTTGGAGTTCACAGGTTCTTAACCTGTTTCAAGGGAATATGGCTGGAGACTTTGATCGTTCGTGCTCTTCTGGTGGACAGTTAGGGTACGCCTACACGGTACTATTATTTCGGAATAACTGATGTTAATTCAAAATAACACAGTGCACATTTACACACATAATGTCAAAATAATGTCCAGCCAGAGGACTTCTTACACCGACTCCTGGAACCCTCATTTTACAAGGAGTAAGGGAAGTCGGAGGAAGAGTGCTCTGTTTCAAAATAAGTACTGTGTAGGCATGCCCAAATTCTAAATAAGGTATTTCAACTTCTGCTATGCAATTAGCATGGCTCGAGTTGCGTAGCTTATTTCAAGGCTGGTCCTGCTCTGTAGACATACCCTAAGTGGCCCACAGACCATACGCAGTTGGGCGGGGTTATCTGCTGGTGGGACACTAGTTGCGTTATTTATCTCAATGTCTGCTTGCAGCTCCCATTGGCTCTGGTTCGCTCTTCCCAGCCAATAGGAGCCATGTGAAGTAGCATAGGCTGGGCCAATGGGAGCTCCGATAGCTGTACCTGCAGACACTGTAAATAAAGCATCTGGCAGGCCACCAGCAGCTAACCCGGGTGAACCACATGCTCTACACAAACCAGAACCCTAAGAAACATATTGTTTTGCTGTGACCTTTCTAGCCAGCCACCAGTCTCCAGCCATGAGCACTCTTGGGAGTAGTGCACAGTTAATGGAGAAAACAGCATGGGTGGGAAATTCAAAGCCAACGATTGAGAAATGGGACTGCTTTCCAGCACTGTTGTGAAAAATACTTTGGCATATGCTCTCTAAGACTGTGTTTTGTTGGTCTTTGATGTGTCAGTTGCCAAGGTAACAATGTGTATTCTTGAGCTGCTGAGCAAAATAGGGACACCAGCAGACCTCCACATATGGACAGGATACTGTAATTTGTAGCAGCTGCTGCTGCTGCTCTTAGTTGTCCACAAAAACTGAAGATTCTGCTTTATTCCTGAATATGAATTTTCATGACTATGTCCAAGTGCAGCTTCTCTATGCTGGAAAATTACACTTGTGGTAGAACATGTTAACTAACATGATTTTAAATGCAGTTTAGCCCCCAGTCTAGGAGAGAACTGTTATGTCTATCATCATGTCAGCTAGGACTCACCTCTGGGTTAACTGTGACCAGTTTGATAGAGTGTTAAACATGACGGTCTTTGTCTGCGAGGAGTGTGTAATATAGTGTTAACTATATTTTCCGATGAGTAGTCCTGTGGCACCTTAGGATACGTCTACTCTGCACGCTTATTTCAAAATAAGCAGTTCTGGAAGAAATACTCTAAAATAGCTTATTTCGAAATAATACGTCTACACTTCAGGGAGGCCTCAAAATTAGTCCGAGGCAGGCTTCCCTAATGTGGATGCGTTACCTCAATTTAGAGCCCCAGAAGGCACTAGGCAGTAATTACTTTGAATGGCCCTGAGGAGGAGCTATTTCCAAATAGCAGCAGTGGAGTGTCCACACTACTGCTATTCCGAAATAGCTGTTTCAGAATAGGCATTATTCCTCATGGAATGAGGTTTACAGAAATCAGAATAAGCCATCCGTTATTTCAAATTTGTTTCAAAATAACGGAATTGCTGTGTAGACGCTCGCATTATTCCGAAATAACGCTGCTTTGTAGAGGCACCCTTAAAGACTAACAAAAATATATATAGTATCATGGCTACCCCTCTGAAACTATATTTTCCAAGGTAGACCAGTCCCTAATATATATGAACCATTTTTGCCAGCTTATGAGGTTAAAAGCCAGAGGTGTGAACTGTCCTGTGCTGATAGGAGATTTTGAAGAACTGCAGAATTTTTTTTAAAGTATGAAATACTGTGTCTGTGTTTTGCTCTCCGCTTCATAAGTTTGTGTATTTGAAGTAATAAACATTATGACCAGAAGGGGGCAATCTCTCTTTATGCTAGAGAAGATTACACTTTAAAGATTTAAACTATATATGTAATAAAGACAAAGTATTGCATTATGAATAAAAACAAATACCTCCCCCCAATGAGGCTTCACATAATCTGAAGAGGGGCTTAATGTTCTCTTTGGCATCGTAGGAGGGTGAGTAAAAAGCTATAATAATTGTAATAAGTGGAAGGTCTGCAAGCCATTCAGTGCCCTAGAAGTTAAAAAGATTTTGATTCTTTACGCAGCACCGGGAAGCAAATGTTGCTCTGTAATGGACGCTGAGCAGCAGGGGGGTGGAGTTGGGTGACATTTTTAATTCTAACATACATTGTTAAATGTGTAATGAAAATGAAGGTATGTTGGCCCCTTAAATTACCCACTTAGATCACTTCGCCACATTTGAGCCTTTCCTCTCACTTTCCAGCAAAGAGTCATTCTGGAATAATGAAGACCAGATCATATGGCCTAAGGGAATGTAGTGAATCTTTCTGGTATCTGAGGCCTTCTTCCTCTCTACAGACACTGCTGTAGAAAGAGTGCAAGTGATGTGCTCAAGCAAAACATCTGGAAGAAAGAATCCCATTCTTCCTGTGCTTTCTGCTATGCCAGGGATACAAGCTGAATCACTAAGCACATACTGGGTGGGCTGCATATAAACGAGGTAAAATGCAAGGGGATAACTGTCGGTTTCTTTAGCACTCAGCCACGATCCAGTTCCATTGTAGGATATACCCCAGGTTTGGTGTTTTAGCTGATAAAGGTAAACCTAGGTGTGGCACTTGGGAATTCACCTCAGTCAGCAATCACATGTTAAAATACAATTGTCCAGCTCACAGTGTGTTTCAAAACATGTTAGTTAAAACATTTCAGCACATGACCTACACATCATAACTGGATGCAGGCCTGAACCTGCCTGGGTATCATTTACTGCTGAGGGGGATTGACCTCCTGTCTGTATTTCCTTTATATGGAACTCAGAAATCTACAATATTTAGAATCTTCAGTTATTCACATAGGCCTCAAAACCTGCTTCTCTTTTTCTTTTTAGTGCACAAATGTCTTCAGGACATTCTGTGGCTGTGATGGGCATTGACTTTACTCTAAGGTACTTCTATAAGGTGCTAATGGACTTGCTACCAGTTTGCAACCAAGATGGAGGCAACAAAATAAGGTATGCCTTTGGGCTATTGAGTTAACCTTAGTCTTCCGTTGCATGTGGTAAATTCAAACTTTCTGTTCCTTGCTCTGTGTCGCCATCTGCAGTGATTCTCATCAGGACAATCTGGACTCGGATATCCAACATTGAACATATATGCATAGTTGGTAAATTACAAAAAGGGGAAATAATTCATTCTTACTTGTATTCTTTAGGCTTAATACAAATGCCCATAAATCTATTATAAGATGAGCACAACTTCCATTACTCTTTCTTATCCTGGAGTATTTTGGATACTTAACTGGTGATGCTGACAGTGTGAAAGTTTGTTTATATATGAAAAGCATTCAATCCCTTTATTGGTTTAAACATAAATATTAAGCACCATTTTGTTTAATTTGTCACATCAGATAAGTAGTTCTACAAATGTAGTGTAAGTTGTCTTGTTTTTGGAATATAATTTTAACATGGTGGGGATCACATGTGTCTGAATGTTTCGCATTCCCCTTGGCCTTCCATTGAAGACTCACAGAGCGAAAATCTTCTATACTATGGATAGATAGCTCGATAAAATATTTTTGAATGCTTAAAGGAGACCTTGAATTAAGGTAAAAATACCTTTTTTATCCTTCTATGATGCATAAAAAGGCCTGTCAGGGATTTGGGCTTTCCCCCCCACTCTCCACTTCTGTTTTGCTAAAAACAAATAGTAATACAAGGGGTGGGAGCGTGCTTCTTTTTTCAATTTTACAATAATCATGAATGTCAAATCTTGGGTTAAGTGCTTGGCTGAAGCTCTCATTCGCAGGACACAGAATTGGGTATGCTCAGTCCTAGAAAGTGCTAGGGTATTGAATCTGTTTAGTTTCTGTTTCTTTAAAGATCATATCTTCTAAGTGTTTGGCAGGCATTTCATTTTAAATTGGTTTCCTCAAAGCCAGACCAAAAATAAACCCAAAACAGTCAGACGGAACATCTGAATAAAAATAATTCCTCATCTCCAATCAATCAGGAGTCATCCCATGATATTTGTGATCATAAGCCTACTAGTTGGCCAGTTATCTATAACATCTTCCAAGAAAATCAATATACAAAACCAGAACTTCTAATGTAAAAACAAATATTGGGTAGGAAAAAAATTCTGTTAATTTGTTTTTCATGCCTCCTTCTTATATTGTAAAAAGTTCAATCCTATCTATTTTCTTGGGCAGGTTACCTTTAAAATTATGTATGTGGGTTGTTAGGGGTTTTTTTTTTGTTTTGTTTTGTTTTGTTTTTTTTTTGTTTTGTTTTGTTTTGTTTTTTGAGGGGTGGTTTTGTTTTTTGCTTTTTTTTTTTTTTAAATATTTAGGGAATACATGCCAGGACTTTATAATGTACACACAGTCATCGGAATGGTACATTTTTAAAGTAGCTACTGCTGCAGTTTCTTTTAGCCTTGGGCAGGAGGCAGGGGATGTATGCACAGCTGTAGGGCCCAGCCAAAGCTATGATTAAGCTGAGGGACTTTAGCTCTACCCCCGCTGAGTTTTTCAGGAGCATTTAGTGGCCTACATTAACCTCTTCCAGTTTCCTTTCGGTGACCACACATTCTCTTGATCTTTGCACAGTCTAAGCTCTCTCCCTAGGATGCCTGCTCCTTTGCTTTTCCCTGCAGCACTGCTTTCTGTGTCTATGGTAACAGAAAGAGGGAGGGAAGTCTGCTGCCAGCATACAGAAGGGGCCTTGCAAGGAGAAGGAGGCTTAGTCTGTGCAAAGCCAAAGAGGGAGGGAAACTGTGTGAAAAGAGGCAACAAGGATGGCTGGGGATAAGAGGGTCCAGGAAAGGAACATGGGAGAGAAAAAAATGAGATGTGTGTCCTTCCATAGGCCCTTTTAGCAGAGGATCTCAAAGCCAACACCCCATTTTACAGATGGAGGGACACAGGTAACATACATTCCCCAAGGTCTCTCTGGGAATAAGAGAGGAAATGGTGTGTGAAGTAGGAGTTAAATGGAGATTCACTTTTCATAAAAATATTAAATGGAAGTGATGACTCCTCTATTAAAATGAAAGGAAAGGCTTGACACTTCTTTAAAGGGACAACGTCCAGTGTAAAATAAGAGTGTTACATTTGTTTCTATTAATATTCTGAATTAAGATGTTAGACCTTTTCAAATCAGTTGTGCTTTTCACTATTTATGCTATTAGTTTACTTTTTGCATTTCTCTTAAATTAGACAATGGACGTAAAACAAGAGGTCTCATTTCCGGGGCCAGTCAATTCCACCTTCAAATTCTGAAGTATAAGTACAATGCTGCAAAACTGGTTGGGGAAATACTGATATGTTCATTTTAAAACTATTTCTATTGGATTTTAAAAGGGGTCTTTTTATTGGCCAGAGTGTTTGTTAAAGTTGTTTTACAATTATATTTAATCTAACCGTTTGTTTAAAACATAAACCTCATGAATAATGCATTTTTTTTTATCTTGGGCAGGTGCTTTATTATGGAGGATAGAGGGTATCTCGTGGCACACCCAACTCTTATTGATCCTAAAGGTCATGCTCCAGTAGAACAACAGCATATTACACACAAGGTTTGGCTAAATCTTGTCTTTTTCCCCCCTTTTTCTCAAAGATTACAGAATGTACTGAAGTCACTTTTCATGCATATTTTAAAGTTAAAATTCTGTTCTTGTCTTCTCAGGAACCCTTGGTAGCAAATGACATTCTAAACCATCCAAACTTTGTGAAGAAAAATCTCTGCAACAGTTTCAGTGACAGAACAGTTCAGAGGTTTTATAAATTTAACACTAGCCTAGTGGTGAGTGTTGTTTGTTTTCTTGTTTTTCTTTTTGAATGTGTTTTGGTTGGTTTGGATTTACTTGGACTGATACAAAGGTCAATCAGTGTTAATCACCAGCAACAGCAAACAGAGGCCCAAAATCAGTTCTCTGGGAAGGGCCGCAAATGGTGGCCCAGTAGAAACATAAAATTAGTGGGCTAGGCTGTACAAATCTTGCTCCTATGAGTAGACCATTGAAGTGCCAAGGACTACGAATGTGAGTATTTGGTAAAACTTACATAATCTAGCCCAGACGTCTGTGAGCTGAAAAGTTATCTTTCATATCTTTTAAGGTTTGTTTGTTTTTTTTTAATGCTGATTTGCATTCCTCTGCTGTGGATCTTGAATCCTTAATGCCAGTCACCAACCCCTAGTGTGCACAAATGGGTTCTTCCTCTTTGCTCCCATCCTTCTTATTTGGAGCCTTTAACACTATTAGTTAGAAGTAATTAGGTAACAAAATAGAAAACATACCAACATGCACTTAGAATAATTTGTCAAACTGAAGTCTTCTAAAAATCTCAGGTAAAGACGGGTGATGCTGTCTTATATAGAGTATCCCCTCAGTTTTCTATCTTGCAAAGAGACTCTAATATAAAATTCTTGTTCTCTGTGTTGTTGTAGTTGTGTTGGCTCCAGGATATTAGAGAGACAAGGTGTGGGGGGTAATATCTCAATTTCTGTTGGTGAAAGACAGAGATCAGGCTCCGTGGAGCTCAATAACATGTCTCTTTCACCCACAGAAATTGGTCCAATAAAAGATATTACCTCACCCACCTTATCTATATAACATTCATGATAGCCATCTGTTATTGTGCAGAGTGTACTAACTACTGTGTCACAAATCCATCATCACAAGATCACTGTGGAATCATAAAAAACGATAGGCTCCGTGAGAGAAAGCTGTGTTTAAAGCTGGCTTAAACACACTTTTCTTCAATTACTAGTACAAGTGTGAAGAAAACTTCTGAAAGTGCAGGCAAGTTAAATGGATCTCTGATAGGACAGTATAGATTTTAACATTTTCCCTACAATTGAAATGCAAAATGGGTTGGAGTGGGGAAGGTGGGGGGACTGGAATTTTGTTGCAAAGGAAAATGCAGAGGACGGAAAAGCTCATTTAGATTGCATTATATAAGTCAGAGCCAGGTGTGCTTTGACTTTTCAGATCGTTCACAGGTAAAGTATATTTTTATAGTACATGTGCCAGCAGGTTGTCAGCAACTTGTGATGGTGCCTGCCTGCCAGAACTGAATCTCTGTGTAGGTAACAGATAATTGGCATCCAGTGCCTGTGTGGGAATTTCAGTTTCACTGCTTTTGGAGGGGCACATTCTGTGCCTCCTCCACAGGCCCTGGGGCACAGCTCCTATCACAGATCATGGGGCCAGAGGAACTCTGTGCCCTCACCAGTTATTGGGGTGGGGAGCTTTGCACTTGGGCATGCCTCTGAGTGGTGTGATAGGGAAAGGAGGGGAGGAGAGATTTGAAAGAAGTATTGTCCGCTGTCAAGCAGGATACTAGATTGAAGACCGTTATGGCAGATCATGATGTTACAAGATGAGCAAATTGCTCAGTTACTCATCTCCTGAGCAGGCTGTTGAGTTAATCTGTGCGCCTGATCTCTGAAGAAGAAGCATGCTACGTTCATGTTCCCCCATAGTTTTAGCTTCAGTTTACCTACTATATCTTTTAGTGTGTCTGTCCGTCCGGCTGTGAGACCATTTGTTCAAGAATTCCTTCTTAACAGTAAGAGCTAGGATCCCCAAATTTGGTATGCAGCTTCCTCTTATTGTAACTTAAAGCAAGGTCAGGGTTTGTTTGTGTCAGTACAATGGAATGTGCCCAGAATTTGATTGTTTCTCATAAAATGGAAAAGGAAGGGTCCAGCTGAAGGGAGTTATACTGTAGAATGACCACAAGGGGGCAGCAAGAGGCCAGAGATGGGGACTGGGAAGCCTAACCCCGCTGGACTAGCAGAGCTCAGGGGTAGAGATAGGGACAGCTATCTACTATATATTTCAGAGTTTGTGTGTCTGTCTGTCCTCCAACTGGAGGACATGCACCCCTCCCCGGCTATGCTCGCTTCAGCAGCCAAGGCCAGGCACTTCTCACCTGGCCCCAAGCTGCTGTGGTGAGAGAGGACTCACTGCATACAGATCCCCTCACCCCAGCCCCACCCCAGCGCAATGATTTAAATGAAGAAAAAACAAAACTTATTTGAGTTAAGGACCCAAGCAACATTGGGTAAATCTACTAGTGGTTCTAGAAATGTGCTTGTGGAGAGGCAAAGATTTTAACTCACTAGGTAATGTATTTCCTGCCTGTCTGTTTCTCTGACGTGCCTGGCTTTTCCCTAGGGTGACCTGACAAACCTGGTGCATGGCAGCCATTGTTCTAAATACAAACTGACAAGAATACCTGGAACCAATGCCTTTGTAGGAATAGTCAATGAAACGTGTGACTCTCTTGCTTTCTGTGCCTGCAGTATGGTAGACAGGCTCTGTCTGAACTGTCACAGGTAAGGGGGTGATTTGAAATGAATTGACAAGTGCAGGTATTGTTGGTTTTTGTTTTATTGCAAATGAAGACTGAGAGCACTGGCCATTTTGTAAGCTAGTGTATACAGTCCACCTCCAATGTCAGAACAAAACAAATGCATAAATAAAATGTATTGTATATGTAACTTGTGGGGTTATGCCCTTCCTTTATAGGAATTGGAAGATTTATCAGGCTTTTTTTCATGGTGCACGATACCTTAAAATGTTTTGCCATATTTTTGATGTCATATAAGCCTTGCAGGAGTTTAAGTCATTTTCCCCTCCATTCCTTGGCTTTTGCCAGTGCTTACTTTTGTGTAACAGACATATGAGCCGCTTTGCTTGTGAATAGTACAACTGAATAGGAGTGCTCATCTGGGGCAAAGTTACTCCCAGGTCTGACTGTTTGCAAGGATCTTCTTTACAACCTATTAACACTTGCCTTTGAGAGTGAAATAGGCTGGGTTTTCACATCAGAGCCAAGTTTATTGCTTCCACACCCCATAGCTACAAAAGGTTTTGACTCCAATAACAACCATGTGATTCAGCTGGGCAGCAGGGAAGGCGCTCCCCTGAAGAACTATGAGGTGGGAGAGGGGAAGAAGTGGTTGCTCTGCTTTTTTAGCAATCAGGGGCTTAGAAAATGTGGCAAGGAGAGCGCTAGTAGTTCCACAGGTTGATATTCTCTTCATCCACAACTCAGCATGGGGGGATGGGCAGAAGCATTTGGCGGTGGGAGGATTCCTTTCTCCCAGCTAAGTTCCTAACCACTCAGTTGTAGCAACCTGCATGGAATTTAAAGGAAAGAGCACAGGTTGTTGGAGGGCAGAGTGTGGAGAAGACACTAGTAGGTCAACTAGTGTTCATAGGCTACTACATCCGCTGAAATTTCAACTGGTAGGGTGTGTCTAGACTACAGGGTTTTTTGGGGGGGGGGGGGAACCCTTTACCTGCATCTAGACTACCGTCGCGTTCTGTCGACAGTAAATCGAAAGAACGCGGTGGTTTTGTTGACGGCAGTAAACCTTATTCTACAAGGAATAATGCCTTTTTTCGAAAGTCATCTTTCGAAAGAAGGCGCTATTGCATGAAAACAGGGCTTTTTCGAAAGAGACGTCCAGACTCTCTTGAAAAAGTGAGCCGCTTTTTTCGAAAAATCTTCTTGTTGTCTAGACGCTCTTTTTCAAAAAAGGCTTGTAGTCTAGACATAGCCGTAAATAAATAGTTCTCTTCATAAAGAGTCACTCTGGTCTTATAAATCTGGTGTCTTTTCACTATATGGTATGTGAAACACTGGCTGTATGCTGGAATTAGGATTTAGACTTCAATTTATATTGATGTGACTGGCAATTTTTTCTTTTCTCCACAGAATGGAACAAAATGAATGTGAATGCCCTTGTGAATGCCCACTGGAGGTCAATGAATGTACTGGCAATCTTACCAATGCAGAAAGCAGGTGAGAACAAGTATCTCTAAAACGCAAGTAATACTGTTATTATGTGTTTTCAGTGTTCTAACCCTGGAATATGGACTACTTTCTCATGCCACTATATATGCAGTGCCTGGTAGAAAAGAGTAATTAAACATTTGGAATATACTTAGCAAAGTTTAATTTTTTATTGGCTATACTGCAAATTCTTTTTTGTGACACGATCTCAACTGTTTTCCCCAATGTAGGAATCCTAGCTGTGAAGTCCACCAGGAACCGATGACATTCACAGCAATTGATCCTAGCCTACAAGATGCTCTTCCACAATGTATTAACACACGGTGTAATCAAAGGCTGGAGAGTGGGTAAAGTGCAATATATTCTTTCTCTGGAAATATGTGCAGAGCTTGAAATTATTGGGAGCTGTTATTTAATCTAATATAAACAAATCTTCCCTTGACATTAAATAAATGAAGAGCTATAACATTTCAGCCTGTTACCATGGCCATGATCCTGTGATGCCACCATGCAATGAATTCGAGACCTCAGTATTCCTGTTTGAGTCATGTAATGCCACTAATAGCAGAGAGCCGTAGTTTCACTCAGTGACACCTTTTCTTGTCCCTATTGAAGTCAACAGAGTGCACCAATGTAGGTAAGACGAGAAATGAGCCATAGAAGGAACAGTGATTTCCACCTTTCAGCTAGAGGGGAAAGTGCTACACTATTTGCCTACACTTTTTGAGAAGCAGATGTTCTTAACAAAAACGTGGCCATAGAAATTTGTGAGTAGGCACTACTTACCCAAGAATTTCCGTCAGGAAAAAATAAAGTGCGTGTCACTTAAATTGTGATAGGAGTGTAGTAGGTTTTGTGGCCCACGTCATAGCTAGCAAAGATTAGGGACAAATTCTCTGAGGTACTCAGGTGTATGGAGTGTGGCAGACCAGGTGAGGTGGCAGGGAGTCAGGTACAGCTCTCTGATTCGCTACACCTCTTCTGTCTCTGAAGTTGGTTAGAACAGCCTGGGGATTGATCTAATTTGTGCCAATTGGCAGTGGTCTCCAAGAAACTGTCCATGAACTAGACAAAACCAGAGTGCATCTTGCTTTAACCATTCCTTCTTGGTGCCCCTCCCAAGTCAAAACACTCTGTTCACTGGAGTATTCAAAGAGAGAGAGAGAGAGAGAGAGAGAGAGAGGATCCAGACAGGCATTCCTTCATGCTGAGAGAGACTCCAGCCAAGGAGTTTCAGGTGATTGGCTCTCCCTTAGCATTGCCTGAGTGATGTAGAAAGAGGAGAGCAGTCCAGTCAATCTGGCCCTTTATGACAAAGCTTCTCTTTCCCCATATGATTTACCTTTTGTAACTTAAACACTTATAAAGCTTCCATAGCCAAGCATCAGAGCTGTGAACTTAATGGGACGATTTTGGTTCCAACTTGCCTCATGACTATGAATGTACTGAGAGAGACCCAATCAAAAATGATTTTCTTTAAGGTTAAAGCAGCCCTTTTTCTTCACTTGCAGGGATTGCTTTGGCGTGTTGGACTGTGAGTGGTGTATGGTGGACAGCGATGGAAAGACCCATCTGGATAAATCCTACTGTGCACCTCAGAAGGAATGCTTTGGTGGGATTGTGGGCGCTAAAAGTCCTTATGTGGATGACCTGGGTGCAATAGGTAATTCCAGTCTTTTAATGAGGATATATAGATATAAAACTGCCAGTATTTTATTGTATATACCATCAGTGTAGGAGCGCAAATGTCATGTGCTGAAACCTTGAGTTTATTTTAATATTAGAGAAATGCCAGTTTGAACTTTTTTGCCAAGTTTTTTATGCTCTGATTTTTTTTAATTGGTTTTGGGGTTTTTTCAGGAGATGAAGTGGTCACTTTGAACATGATAAAAAGTGCTCCAGTTGGTCCTGTAGCTGGAGGTATTATGGGATGCATCATGGTGCTCGTTCTGGCCGTATACGCGTATCGTCACCAGATCCACCGGAGGAGTCACCAGCACATGTCACCTCTTGCGGCACAGGGTGAGCAGAAAACTTGTGTGGAGATAATTGCCAGTGAGGGGGCAAAAACCAGCTCTTCTGCCTAATTTCAAAGACCATTTTTTGGTTTATCCCTTGGGAGTCTTTTATTCTTGTTTTTCTTCTGATCCCCCTTTTATCTCCCACCCCGCTCCTTACAGATCCAATGTACTTACTGTCCAGTGTGCTTATGTACCACTGCCCCCTGCTGGGTACAGAGTTAGACTTGCTGTCTCCTTGGGAAGACCTGGACAGAAAATGCCAAAGCAAGTCTTAGAATGATGTGGATATGACCTTCATAAAGCTAAAGCAGTGAATGCAGCTTTCTACCGTCCTTTAAATTCTAAATAGTAGAGTGTTTTCTAGCAAGTACTAGGTGCTGTTGCCAGCAGTTAATTAGAATTACAGTATTCAACGTGCCTCCTCCTGGGCTGCTTTTTGGTTGTATTTTTTCTCCCTCACTTGAACTCTGTGAGAAATTCATCATTATAGCAGATTTTACTTACAAATGGAAGGAAAGAAGAACAATATTATTATTATTTGTCATATACTAAAACTTAAAAGCTCCATCTGAAGCTCTGTTGTACTAGACACTGTATCAATACATAGTGAAAGGCAGGGCACTTAGGTTTGCAGTGTAAATAGTCAACCAGACAGAGTGTGGTAGTGGATGCAGAGGCATGGGGAGGAAAGCGATTTGCCGAAGTCTCAGAGCTGAAACTAGAACCCTAGTCATCTTATCAACTAGACCATACTGCCTCAGCCTGAGCCTGTTCAGTAAGCTGTCTACATCGCTCACGTCTTCCACAGCCAATTTCTTTCAGGGGTACCTGGTATATACTCCTCCTGGTATATCTAATCCCCAACCTGCCCTAAAAACAGGATTCCCCGGCCCATTCCCAAAGCATAGCACTCCAGCACAATCATGCAGAGTGCCTCTACCAGGCTGACAGTCGTTAATAAGTTGATCCACAATTTTTCTCTTAACAGTTGCATTTTTCTGTTTGTGATGGTATGTAGAAATGTCAGTGCGTATGTCCAACCTGGAGAATGACCGGGATGAGAGAGATGATGACAGCCATGAAGACAGAGGAATCAGTAAGTGCTGAGCTGTGTCACTATAAAACATGCCAGCCAATATTAGACTATGGGTTGGTGGCCTTCTTGCTTTTAGCTTATTTTAGTATTAAAAATGTGTGAAGAATTTTTCATTTCTCTCAGCAACTTGGCAGGACAGAGTGACTTTGTTCTGGAAAACAATAGAGCTGAAGTATTAACTGACTTAGTTTATAACCCCTAGTGTCCTTCAGTCTCACCTCAAAAAGTTATTCTTAGTTTGGGGCCGCATTGTGGGCATGAGACCAACTGCTTCCTGGTGTGCAGTGGGAGCTTGCCTGTTCTGCCCAGTATTAGAGTGTAGCAAGCTCTCCGACCCATGGACCAGTCAGTCCTGGGAATGATTCTTGAAGAACTGCAGATATGAATGTGTGAAGCATGGAAGCTTCAGCCTATGAGCAGCGTTGGAAAGGGGAAAGCACAGTCTGGCCCTTTAATTATAAATTTCAGTTCAACAGGTGTGTTAAATGAAAAATCAGGAAGTCCTGTTTGCACTTGCTCTTGAACTGCTGGTTCTTTACCTTTCAGTTATGACTGTGCTACTCTGTGTACAAATTCTCTGGTGTACTGATGGGCTCAAAGCCTTTTGATTTTGGGAAAGATCAGAATTTCTCACATGGTCCTATCTTTAAAATGGGGTGAATCAAAATGCAAGATCTGAACACTCTGCCAGCAACAAGGGTTCAACAACCAGAGCTGGATCTGAGTTCTGCAGCTTGTGTCCATTGATACTAATGTAGCTTGTGTGAGTCTGTCTTGCTTTTCAGTTTAAATGATGAACAGGCTTTAGATGCCTCCAAGGCATTGCGACAGGGATCCCACGTAACACTCATTCATCAAAGCAGACATCAGGGTAAATAAAAGTTATGTTCATCCTGCTCTCCACACTGGATGAGGGTGTGCACATCTCAACAAACCTTTGTCCAATCATTTCTGTGATTTGGAAGCTTGTCATCCCTCTAAGAATTTCACAGCTGCACCTGGCAGAAGTAGCACATAACATATGTCTCATTCCTTGTTATTGAATTGCTCCATTAGTGTAACTTAATAAAAACACTCTGTTTAAAACAAACCCTGCTCTCTTTTTTTTCCCCATAGTCAGCAACACTCGGTTTATAGCAGCTGTAATTGAGCGGCACGCACACAGCCCAGAACGTAGACGCCGCTACTGGGGGCGATCAGGAACAGAGAGTGATCACGGTAAGGCCTTTCAATTCCCCTTGACTCTGCTTGCTCTGCTTGTTTCAGATGCTTGGCAATAGAGGCTAAAGCCAGACCAAAAAAAACTTCACTCCTTATTGCTTCGTGGTTAAACAATTTTGACACCTCTCAGTGCATGACACTGTCCAGCAACAAAGCTATTTTTGTTACAACATGAGCTCTTCAGCTTAACACCCCATTCTCTGCATCTTAATCTTATAATAGTGTTAGCTGTATTGGCTGTCTGACTGATTAGAATTTAAACAGATAGAAAAGTGACCAAGTTTACCACCCCATTTTCCCATGGTCAACCCTGACAGTTAGTTCAAAATCTCAAAAACCATTGAAAGAGGTAAAGCTTATTGTCTTCATGACATGAGAGAATTCCATGCCCTTCACTGTGAAGTGGGTGATCTTCTCAAAGGTGATCTTCACACCTTTTTATAAAGCTCCCTCTCCACTCCAATAATATCTGGTCTGTGCCTTCTGTAGCTGGGCTAAACTAAGCCTGAATTAGACTATGGGTCAAATATTCCTTTAGCCTCTCTGTTGGGCCTACAGCACATCCTACTACAGTGGAGGACATTTTATGTGCAAGTCAACTTTTAAAATGATGACCAGCGTTTATTGTATATACAGTAATGGTGTTTGTGCCAATGTAATTTAGTGTCTGGTGACATTTCCATTGTCTACCCTTTTTTGGGAGGTTATATTTTTGTCATCATATTCCTTTCCAGTCTGAAAAACTGTTGGCCAACTCTTTTTAAGTGTTTAGAGCAATTATGTCTGTATGAAGTTATTGACTCATCAAGAAGGCTTAGTGTTAGCTAAGTCAAAGTTATACAAGGTTATCTGCAGAGCCTGCACAGATATAAAATATGTATTCGCAAATATGAGGTGTGGATATCCATATTGATATCCACAGATGAAGATACCCACAAATATAAAGCAGCTATCCACAGATTTGCACGGCTCTAACTCTTTGCTGGCGTGTTGGCAGTAGTTGTATGTCATCATTATTGTGTGTTTATATCAGACTCGTTATGTTACTATATCTGATTTTGTGTTATTAGAGTTTGATATTTTACACACTTAGTTTGATATCTTCCACTCCTAGAAAGTCCTCACTATTTCCTTTGACAGCGTGTAGCACTGAGGTGCCAGCAGGGTAACCTATTGCCCAGCTCTTTAAAGCTACATATATTTCTTCTTCGAGGGATGCTTCTTCTTGTGTTCCACTGTTGGGGTTCTGCATGTACCCCATGTGCCTGACATCGGAGAGTTTTGAAAGCAGTGTTTGTAGCCGCATCCTAGTGCTTCCTACCAACGTGGTGAAGGACGGGGGGGAGCAACTGCCTCTTCAGTTCCTTCTCCTCACCACATGGTTTGAGACAGAACCTTCAGAACCTTCCTCTCTCTGATAGAGGCAGCAAGTGGTGGGAAGTGACCAATCGCATCATTAGTCAATTATCCGATAAGCTTATTCTTATCAGATAGTCAACTAGTTGCTTACATCCCATCTTTGGTTCCAGTGGTTCTACTGGAACTGACCAAACTGCCATCATAGTCACTGGACAAAGCAGTGACTTGAACATCTCCTTCTCCCCTGGATGCCTTCAAGCAATTCCAAGACCTACTGCTTAGAGTCGCTGGGAAACTTCATATCCCATTAGAGGAAACCCAAGACTCCCAACACAAGTTCTTTGATATTCTCGATATCTCAACACACCCACGATTCTCCCTCCATGTCACCAAAGAGTTGGTTAGAATGTAGTGACGCATGTCCCACCACCTGTGCTCCCCCGAATGTGTATAGAGACACTATTGTGTACCAGCTAACAGCTCATAATTTCTATTTTCCCACCCACCTCCCAATTCTCTGGTAGTCTAGGTTGCTCTAACAGATCCAAGCAGCAAAATCCTAGATCTATGCCAGTAGTTAGAGGCAAACACTTAAACCCATAGGTGCCGATGGCTCCTGTGAGATTCTAGGACAAAAGCACCCATGGAAAAAAATAGGTGGTGCTCAGCACTCACTGGCCACACTGGTTCCAACCCTCTCAGGGCTCGCCGCCAATCAGCTGTTCGACAGGCAGGATACTCTGGGGAAGGGGGTGCAGAGAGGAGGGAGTGGTGGGGAGGACCTTGGGGAGAGATGGTGGAGTGGGAGCAGGAAGAGGCGAAGCGAGAGCAGACCCTTGGGGGGAAGGTGTGGAGCAGGGTAAAGGAGAGGTGGAGTGAGGCCCAGAGCCTCCGGGGAAGAGGCAGAGAGATGGTGGGATTTCGGGGGGAAGAGGTGGAGTACCCATTGGGGAAAAATACATGTTCTTATATCTACTGGGGTGTACACCCAGTCTGCAATTCAAGATGGCCGATTATCAAGCGCTATTGGCTAAATATGATTTCCTCAGTTTTGCTGTTTGAGGAATTCACTAGCCGTCTCTCCAAATTCTCACTGAGGAAGGTAAATTAATATCTAGAACTGCCTTCCAATCCGCCAATACTTCCTCTAGGGTCATGGCTACAGCCATTTTGCAAAGGGAGACTTGGCTGCATGCCTCAAGATTCCCCAGAGAGTTCCAAAACACCATGAAGGACCTCCCCTTTGATGAATCTCAGCTCTTGAAGACAGACAATTCTCTACATACCCTGAAGGATTGTGGTGTCACCCTTCAATCGCTGGGCAGTTATACATCTTCCCTCAGAAGGAACTACCAGTCTACCATGCCACATGATAGGTTTCTCAGAATTATGGTGTAGGTTCCTGTGCCCCTAACGGTGGGAGGAGACGTTGCAAACACCCCTGTGCCCCCGACCAATCAGGGCTTGGCGGCAGAGATGGGGGAAGCACACAAAGCCTCCTTGCAAGTGGGCGCAAAATCATCTCAGTCGGAAGCATGAAGCGAGCAAGGGCACTTGTGCAGACCAACAGCATTGCCATCAAAACTCTCCAGCTTTGGACATGTGGTGCAGATGCATAACTTCACAGTGAAATGCAGGTAGGAATCCCACATTTGAAGAATCTCCTGTTACAAGTAAGTAATCTCTTTTAGGTATCCATAGCTTCCTTGCAGACAGGAGAGACCAGACTTGCCCATCATAATATCCTTTCCTGGTTTCTCTCTACCAAAAGGACACTCAGATTATGAAAAGTGAATAGTGATTTCAGGTGCCCAAGATCAGACACATTTCGAGAACCCTGATTTTCAGCGGTCAATTTGAGAATACAAAAACTGAGGCAGTACAGGTAACAAAAATGGTGCTCTCTTTGGAGTGGGAGAGGTGGCCTTGGAGGAGAGTATGGTTGCCCATAGGGCCAGGCAATAAGGCACTCTCCAGCAACACTGTGAGGTCCAGATGGTCAATCTCAGAGCTCTGCTGCTTATTCCTGCTCTGCCCTGTTACCTATGCTTCCCTGCCCCAATGCTATTTTCTCTGTCCCCCATAACCCTGCGGTTCTAACCCTGGACCTGCCCCTGACATTCCAGATGACCTTGCACAAGTGCTGAGTTAACCTTTCTGAGCCTCAGGATACGTTCACTTGATAGTAGTACAGCTATGGCAATGCAGCTGTGCCACAGTAGCACCCTAGGGTAGACACTCCCTGCATCAATTGAGGAGGTTTTTCTGCCAGTGTCATTAATCCATCTCTCTAAGACATGGCAGCTAGTTTGACAGAAGAATTCTTCTGTTGATCTCACTGCATCTACAGTGCAGTTTACATTGGCCCAACTAGGTCACATTCAGTACACATTTTTTCATAGCTCCGAGCCATATAGCTAGGTTGACCTAATTATTACGTGTAGACGAGGCCATCGTGTCTTTGTTTGTAAAATGTTACTGGTCTATCTCATGTGAGTTCTGAGTCTTATGTTTTTTTTAATATTTGCAGAGCCCATTAAGTATGTATGAAGCTTTTCTATCAATGTCTAAGAAGCAGCAGCACAATAGAAAGTTGTGCACCTCAATATATGTGAAAGATATGCAGTTTAACACTCAGGTGCCTCATACAATTCAGTACCTCTTTTCTCAAAGAAATGAGAGAGATTTTTTTATGAAGAAGTGCTAAGACCAGAAAATAGCTGGTCAAGGCTGCTAGAACACATAGCAAATACCTGGTGAAATCAATAGCACTAAAGTGTATACCTTAACAGTCCTGTAAGCAGTTTTGCAATTAATTTACATTAGTCTCAAGACTCTAAAACAGTTGAAAGGTAACAAAACATAAGCCCTCATTTAGCAGAGAACTACATTTACTGTTTTGTGTGGGGTTTGTTTTCAGAGCTGTGATATGGTTCTCATAGTTACAACACATAAATAAAGTTCAGGAAAGAGCATGACCAAATGTATTCTGGTTTAAAGTAGATGCATGATATGAAAGCCTTTTAGATGTTATTAGGTGATATAAGATATATTTTGATTATCTTCCTTTCTTGGTAGACCAAATTAATATTCTTGTAAGATATCCAGTCTGAACAATTGCAAGGGATGCAGTTCCTTGTACACTGGCATCTGAAACTACTTTGAGAGTTTTCCAGTTTTGAGAGTTTATGGCACTTGTCTGAGATCAGGCAAGATTTCAGGTAGCTGGTAGGCTGGGTACACTGTGGTACTCATATAGATCAAATTCCCCTGTTTCCCAGCTGTAGTCATTTAATTTCACAAGATTTTAGCTAGAAAAGGATCTGCAGAATTTGGCTCAATGAATCCATCGTGAGTACTTTCTTAGGCCATGTCTTCACTTCCTGGAAAATTGACACTGTGACGGTCGATCTTCCATGGTTTGATTTAGTGGTTCTAATAAAGACCTGCTAAATTGAATGAAGGTGCTCCCATCTACACCATTACTCCTCGATTAGCGAGGAGTAAGGGAAGTCAACGGGAGTATTTGCTCCCCTTCAGCTACGCAATTAATATAGCTGGAGTTTCTTATCTTAATTCGACCTTACACGTAAATATGGACAAGGCCTTATAGATTCACCAGATCTAACTCTACAACACAGGGTGTATATGGATGTATATCTCTAGTTACAAGACATGTCTATTCAGCTGTCTATAAGCAGATTGGTTTGGCTGTCACAGATCTGAGCAGAGCAGCTCATAGGTAGGTACTGAGAGATGCTGCCAGTAGATTGAGCAGAACATTAATATTCTGTCACTTCTGAAACTTTAAGGGAAGTTCTGTAATATTTAAAATAATCTCAGAACTTTGAAAATAGAACACTTTCATCAGTAAGGACCTTTTCCATTTTCAATATATATCATTTTTAAAAATCAAAACTATAATGTGAAGTACTTACAGTTGGAGTAGTTAATGGCTTTTCTAAGGAAGTTTTAGTTTAATAGGACTGTTGTACAATTTAAAGAGATAGTGTAGCTCTCAAACTTTGACCTAGTTTTTATTTATCTATTTCCAAAGTCCAAATAATTTGTAAGACTTTTGCCTCCAAAACCATACTTCTTTATTGTGTATTTTTAAATAAATGCCAGTAGGTAAGTATGTTTGTTTGGTCTGGAACCAGATATTTCAACATGAGGCTTCCAATAGGCTATTAAATGCAGGGAAGAGGAGGGAGGAAGCAACTTTTTAAAAACCAGACAGGATAGTCTACTACTGTGTGTATTTTAAAGTTATTTGTTTGTTGGGCCCTATTATGTAAACTATGAGTTCCTCCATTGATTCCAGTGGGTATTGGAACATTCAGCAGCTTGAATGTTGGGGCTCATGTCCTAGACCATCTGTTCTTACTAGTGTTGTTTTGTGTTCTTAGGCTACAGCACTATGAGTCCTCAGGAAGACAGTGAAAATCCTCCATGCAATAATGATCCACTATCAGCTGGTGTTGACGTTGGAAATCACGATGAAGATTTAGACCTAGATACGCCACCTCAAACAGCTGCACTATTGAGTCATAAGTTTCACCACTACAGGTTGCACCACCCAACTCTGCATCATAGCCACCACCTGCAGGCGGCAGTCACAGTGCACACTGTGGATGCAGAATGCTAATATACTTTATTCTCCGGGGAAAAGATGACAAAAGAAATGCAGTTTGTTAACAACGATCCATACAGCAATGGGGAGCGTTGTGGTTTGTGCTTTTACCGGGAGTGGTTTCACTGCCTCCCTAAAGAAACTGTTGCATAACACACAACCTTAAATGTAATGCTGGCTCTGCAGTGGAGGGAAAATTAGCATGATGAATGGACCTGCCATAACATTTTAATAAAATGGAGCAGGAGGCATGTTAGACCTCCAAACACAGGGATAAAAGTTTATACAGTAACTAAAGCTTTGGGAGCCTTGTTAAGCTGAGCCAAGAGAAGGGAGAGCTGAAAGAAGATGAAGACGTTTTACTTTCCTTAACTGGAAGCATATAAAACTGTTCAGCTAGAGACAAAAAGGGTGCTGGATACAGAAATGGTTTTTTTGAGGTTTCTGGTTTTTAGAAAGTACATCGCTCTAACAGTTGCTGTATGGGACCTGAGACAATGCATCTCAAGATTTTTAAGTAAAGGATTATTTTTCTACTATTTATTGAACTTGAAATGTTCATGAATTTTGGAGGGGGCAGGGGAAAAAACACTCCAACTACTATTAACAAGGACAGCATACATTCTGTGTGATGGTGAAGTCATTCTTCCAAGGAAGGCATCTGTTTCCTATTAGCTGATATTCATCCACAGCCCTACTTTGCTAAAAGGGAAAATGAAGAATCTTCTCTGCTTTGTTTACATGTTTTTTTAGCCACTGTCATTTTGTGTAAACTTTATAACCGATTTGTAATAGGCTGAGGAGGAGGTTAAATTTGTGAAGGGGGCTGGGATTCTTTGCTTCCCTACCAAAGCACTAAGTATTCTCCCTGTCTTTAAACCTCTGACTACCCTTAAAGGCCCTGAAGATCTGGAAGAGGATTCCCTTCACTGTAGTAATACAGTGTTTGTATTGCATTAACTATCAGAGAAAATACATCCTGTTTCTCTCTTTCCTTAAATCACTGGCAAAACCAGAACGTGGTAAAACACATTGTAAAGTTCAGGTTATTACAGAAGGTTTCTGTTGAAATCGTAATTATAAGATGCTGCTGTTTATCTGGAATTTAAATACTGCTTGGTGATTCATGCAGGGATTAATCAAGTCTCTCTAATACAACATGGGGCATCATAATTTTAAATTAGTTTTAAATCACAGTGTTTTATTTTAGATTCACATTGTGTGATGAAAATGTTATAAAAACATTCTTGCACTGTGCATATGATAAACATCCATTTATGTAGTTTTTTAAAAAGATTTCTGAATACTGTTTTAATGAATAGGGTAATTAATACTGTATTATGTAAAAAAATTGGTTCATAAACAGTACAGTAAAGTAACTATATGTGTGATATCAGGCTACCCCTTTATACTATGTATAAAATTACAGTCTCTAGTGAAATAAAACTGTATATAAAGTATAGTTCTGTGAATTACTTGTGGTTGAACTTCGATCATTCTCTTACACCGGCCTCTAATTCTGTGGCTGAATGGACATCACAAAGGAAAGTGACATAACCCTCTGATAGGATTCCTCTCTTACTGTGATTATTCCAGCTCTAGTTCTGATTGGCTTAATATTTGCATGCAGCAGATTTGTTTTAAAAATCTATTTTAAGAAGCCCTGTTTGTAACTATTTTGAACATTGAATCTCCTGGGAAAGGTCAAACACAATGCAAGCTTAACTTAACCAGTAATAACAGCATCTAGAAAAAATAAGATATTGGAAAATGTGGTTGTCTCCTTTGCTGTTTATAGCAGTTTTGATGAGGGACTTGGTGGGGGGAGTGTAATTTGTTGGGGGTTTTTAGTTTTATTTTTGGGGGGTTGTTTGTATTTTGTTTGGTTGGGTTTTCTGCGAGTTTTTGTTTGTTTGCTGGGGGGGGAGGCTTGAGCAGCCAGTTCGTGAAAGGTATTAAATGCAGTTCATTTTTCTGAAGTGTTCATACTAGAATCTTGTTTCTCTTTTTCAAGCACGGACTATCCTTGATCTTGGGCCCAACTTACTGGGCATTCTGGCTCTTGGGCAATGAGCTGTAGGTAACTGCTCTTTTCATATTTGCCAAGAGAAGGGGAAAATGTCATTTTAGCATTCCCATCAGACAAAACAAAAAGCATGTGTAGCTGAGAAGCAAAAAATTTTAAGCATGAAAGTGAACATAGGCTTCATCAGCTCTGCCTTCAAAGATGAAATTGCTGAAATAAATAAAAATTAGGGTTGTCCATTGACATGCATTAATGCCTATGATTAACTCAGTCCAGGATTAATTCATTACATTTTTAACACATTAATCGCAGGCGTTAATGTTGCGCTGCCCCTTTGAAGGGCCACTGTGGCGCTTCAAAGGGGCAGCGCAATGCGGAGCCTGGGATCAGCTGGGGACTCCCCAGCTGAGCCCGGGCTCCACTGCCCCTTTGAAACGCGCAGAGGCGGTGTTTCAAAGGGGCAGCCTCCTTACAGCTGAGGCACGGATCAGCTGTACGGCGGCTGCCCCTTACAAACACCGCCTCCGCATGTTTCAAAGGGGCAGTGGAGCCCAAAATCAGCCGGGGACTCCCTAGCTGATCCCGGGCTCCTTGTGGCATTTCCCCAGAACCCGGGATCACCTAGGAAATCCCCAGCTGATCCCCGGTTCCAGGGAAGTGCGTGGAACCTGGTGTCAACTGGGGACTCCTCAGCTGACCCCGGGTTCTGGGGAAATGCCATGCGGAGCCTGGGATCAGCTGGGGAGTCCCCAGCTGACGCCGGGCTTCAGAGCTGCCCCTTTGAAACACGCCCAGAACCTGGGGTCAGCTAGGGAGTCCCTGGGAGCCCCCAGCTGAACCCAGGTTCCACTGCCACGCAAAGCCCAGGATCAGCTGGGCAGTCCCCAGCTGACCCAGGTCTCCACGGCAGCTGCCCCTTTGAACTGGCAGAGGTGGCATTTTAAAGGGGCAGCCATGGAACCCAGGGTCAGCTGGGGACTCCCAGCTGATCCTGGGCTCCACGTGGCAGCGAAACCCAGGGGACTCCCCAGCTGACCCCGGGTTCTGGAGTTCCCAGCTGACCCCAGGCTCCACGGCTGCCCATTTGAAATGCTGCCTTCGGGTTTCAAAGCGGCAGTGTGTGCAATGCTGCCACTTTGAAGCACCCCCCCCTTTGCTGCATCTATCTGATAGAGGCAGCAAAGAAGGGGGGGGAATCGACTAGTCCACTAATCAACTGACTATCTGATAAGCATTTAACTTCCCTGCCAAGGATCAGCTGGAGTGTCCAGCTGATCCCTGGCTCCTAATGTGCTGCTTCTTTGAGGCGCCAGGACGGTGTTTCCAAGGGGCAGCGCAATGCGGAGCCCAGGATCAGCTGGGCACTCCAGCTGATCCTGGCTCTGTGTTGCACTTCCCCTTTGTTGCGCCACCACGGCACTTCAAAGGGGTAGCAGTGCATGGTGCCTGGGGTCAGCTGGGGACTCCAGCTGACCCCAGGCTCCACCTTGTGCTGCCCCTTGGAAATGCTGCCCCAGTGCTTCAAAGGGGCAGTGCTGCATGGAGCCCGGGGTCAGCTGGGGACTCTAGCTGATCCTGGGCTCCACGCAGTGCTGACCCATTGAAATGCATTTCAAAGGGGAGGTGCATGCAATTAATCACGATTCAATTTTTTAATTGCTTGACAGCCCTAATAAAAATTGCAGAAGGCTTTGTTAAAAGTTTGTGATATAAATATCCAGCACAATCCTGTAGTAACTCATAAGTAATTATCAAATCCTGTAGTACCCTTATCGATTTCCCATTTTAGTGCACATTAAAGTGAATTACTGTGAGTCACAAAAAGGTGCACCATAGAAGTGTCAATGTAGGGGGGTAGTACAGAACAGTTATGGCACTTCACATTCACATGCTAGCTTATGCCATACTAATTTCCCCATGTAGATCAGCGTGTAGTAGAGGTTCTTGAACTAAGGGTAGCGTATTACTCTTTGCCTCCTGTCCTTTACTTTCAGATACACCAGAATATCTTTCTTTACATGTAGGCTACGTAGGATCCCAGAGTATCCCGAAATAGCTATCCTACATCTTCACAGTAAGCCCGTTATTGCGGGCTCGCTATTCTGACATCCCTGTAAACCTCATACCACAAAGAGTGAGGGACGTTTCGGAATAGGGGGTTATTTCGTGCCAAATTATGAAATAAGCTGTTCTGAAATAAGATCGAAATAAGATACACAATTTGCATAGTTCAAATTGAGTATCTTATTTCAAGCTACAGTGCAATGTAGATGCACCTGTACAGTAGTATAAAGGGAAATAAAGGCAAAAAAATAAAGGCTAGATTCACACCTGGTGTAATTAGTACAGCTCTACTGAAGCCCATTCTGATTTACACCAACTGAGGTTGTGGCCCTTGTTCACAATCAGAGAGAGTCCACGGTAAGCAAAATCCTAATTAAAATGAACAATATTATTTACAGATTCTATATACAAATTAGTTAATGTCATATTATGCGTGAGCTAGAAATCAATGTCGTGTTACGCCAGTGTATTCACTGCAACTTTTGAATAGTTTCAACTGGTGTGTGTGAAAGCAGACAGCTTAATGGAAAACAATAATACTTAAACCACTTTGTGAAGAGTAAATTACTTTAATTTTTTTATCTGAAATATTTTTTCCTACTTGTGTTTTTAAGGTAAAACATTGACTGTTAGCATGTGGGTAGGAACAGACAGCAGTGTGTTCTCAGTAGCAAGCCTTCATTTCTGGAAGTTGCTTCTGTCAGAAATACATCTAAGCTGTATTCAGGAGGCGTTGTTTGACACGCCTCTTTGTCCCGGGTTTCTGCTTAATCTAAAACCCCAGCATTCATCCTTGAAGGTAGCTGAGTGGAAAGGGGTCATGGTGTGCATATTTAGTCCCTGTTTTGTTTTTATTCTTAACTGTGTGCAGTATGCCCAATTCCTATGGAGAGGGATACCTGATACGTGCTTGTAATAATGAGAACACCCGGAGCTTCTGCTGTTACATAACCTGAGGAATAAGAGGAGACATGTTGGCAGACTATTAACTTTATTCTGAGAATTTCTAGATCTGTAGCCATCTTAAAACCCTTAGCCGAGTGGTGGTACAAATCTAAAACAACAAGGTACCATTAGTGAGCCTGTGAGCAGCTCCATATAAGGCCCTTCCCTGGCAATCAAAGTAATTGTACAGTGATTGTCACTCTCCCAGGTGAATGGTGAAGTTCTTAGCCCTTTGTCACATATATTTTTCCTAGGTTTCCATAAGGACAAACATTGTCAACAATGCTCAGTTCTTTGCCCCAACCCTTAAATCAGCCACCCTGAAAAGGGAGTAACCTTTTTCTGTTTGCCCATTCAATTTTAGCTACTTCTAGATGCCACTGAATACAGGAGGGTTCTATTGACACTGGGGGACTTCAATCTCTGCCTTACCAATTGTGTCTTATTGAAGAGTACAAAGCAAGGACACAGTTCCATAATCAAGAGAATGTACAGGTGTATGGAATCCCACATCCAAGCACCTTGACAGCTGAAGGCTGACTGTGCCCATGAGCGGGGACATGCACTTGGCAAATCTGCTTCAATATGAGACATTTATTGAACTGACCAAAAGGAGTCCAATACATAAAAGAGGTGTGAGTGTGTGTCTACAGGGAGTGCCCTCGTGGAGTGAGAGGAAAAAAATAAATACCCAGAGAAAGGTCAGCATTTTTCTTTTTAGTGAGGGCCTTGCTGCCGTGCCCTCCCCACCAGCTATTCCACTGTGCTGAGTGAGGTACATGGCCACACAATGAACTGTTTGCTCAGATGAGTTCCCAAAAGCCTGCTGGGATCTTAGTTCTAACCAGTATGTGGCCTTTAATTAATTTTACTCGCTTTGATTTCTGAAACTATCAATTTAAGTCAGCCTCATTACACGTATTTTTTCTTCATTCTTCCAGGAAAATGAAAATGTAAAAGCCTGGTAAAGATACTAAAGATATGATGAGCTTCATTATATATGTTTGTTGATCCTAAATGTGGTGTTAATTTTATGGTGATTGTGTGAGTTGTGGCTTACACTTAAGTTACACAGCTAACCTACTTAGGTCAGTGAAACTGTTTTCATATTCAGAATTTATAGTTTCACAATGGATCAAAGGAGATTACTTTTACTTGTAGGAATTATGGCTTTGGCAACGTGATTTTGAAAGGAAAGTTGGTTATGAGTTGACTAGAGCCATTTTGTCAGGCACTTAAGTCATGCAAAGTTATCTGAACCTTTTCTATTCAAAATGAGAGCGGGAGCAGAAGACAATCCATGAAGTAGTCACAAAAGCAGCAGTATGGGTTCAATGGATGATAGTGATTTCAGTGGTTTCAGGGTTCTGTTACAAGAGGAGAAACAAAAAAGATGATAAAAGAAACATGTTTGAATTGTTGTAAAACTGGTGACATATAAGAATAATTGACAATGAATAAAACATGTTTAAAATAAAAATAAAACATGGTGTTTTGAAATTAAAAAACATAGATGGTGGTGGTTATTGCACCATGTCTTGCAGCCGTCCTTAAAAGCATGCCTGTCTTCATTCATTATTTTGTATCTCGTGGTGTGATAGCAGTTGAGTAATGGACTGGTCTTGTATTAGAATATTAAACATTTCCAGCTTGATTTTAATTGATGGACTAAATGATAAATTAAAACTCTTCCACCATACCCATAGGTAATAAAATCAGATGTGTGCTGAAATAATTTGGCACTGCCAGTAGCAGGAATATGGAAATTCTATGAAATAATTATGGTCCAAATGTATATTACATCTCCAACTTTCTCTCCTTGAGAAACTTTATTCAATTGAATTCTGTGAATTCCAATGGCGTAACGTTGAATTTCTGTTTGAATCACACACAGTTTGTAGATTTGCAAGTTCTAGTAATTATTCTATGTGATGTAATTCTTGCATAATATTAATAACACCTCAAAATCTGTTTATTTTAATTGCAGCCAGACTGGAAAATATGTTTGTGAAAATAAACCCAGGTGAGTTATTGTTGTAACCTCATCCAGAAAACTGGGTAAGTGGGGAGTGGGATTGTTTTCCCCGCCTCATGAACAGAAAAAATATGTAGAAGTCATTCTCAGTCATCACTGTTTCTGTATCTCATAAGCAGCAAAAAAGTGACATTATGACAGTTTCTGTGGAAACTATTCCTTTTTATTATTGTATAGCAAACTAGTTGAAACTCACATAAATTTAAAATGTCTGTGGGAAGGTTTCCTTGTTGCCAATTTTCCACATTTTAATAAATTATTACTTTTTTTTAAGAGGCAGAATACTATGGATTATTGTGAAGCATCCAATCTAACCAATCTAACCTCTAGTATCTTTCAAAGTGGTAAATTACAAGCTAGTTGTCAGACTGAAAACCAATGACCAGTGAAATGAACGTGACAGTTATTCAATCACTTACTCTGTAATTTGAGTGGGAATGCATTACAGAGGGACAGAACAAAATACCCACAATTTTCAGCCCTTTTCTGGACTTTTGTCAAGTTCTTTCCACAGTGACCCAGATTCTCGGTGAGAGTAGTAATGGGGATATGCTGATTTACACAGAACATCTGGCCCAATGGTTTGATTTCAGTTTTTGTGGTAACTTTGTATGGTTTAGTTTGGTTTGGGTTTTTTTGTTTAGTTTCTCCTTCTCTTTGATGACGATTCAGTCTGCTACTTTGTTTTTTTCTCCCTAGAAAATAATTTTGACATTCTTTTCCTAATCTCTTCCCAGTTTCCCAAAAGTCTCCCTTTCTGATACTACAATATTCTTTTCACTATGTTGCCCTTAATGGCATGGTTGTCTGTACTAGGAATATTAGAATCTGTAATTTCCCACTGGTGAAACAATGGTGAAAGCTGAAGACGCATTGACAGATTCTAAGTTAGATGGCCCTGTAATAAAAGTGTCTGATCCCTGTCTACCTTGCATTGTCAACATTGCTGTCAATGGTGTAGCTGTGTGAGTGGTAAAATACAGGTCTTAATTTTACCTGTGTGGGTAAATTTGTGTGATCTGATTACAACTGGCCTAATTCCTTGCTGTGATGAGAAGCCCTGAATTACCAAGTTCATAATCAGATATCAACCCATTTAAACCTTTTTTATACATTAGCATATTAGTTTTCTTCCTGTCCTCTGGAATGTCACCAGTGTTTCAAGAATTAGAGAGAACTAACATTTATAGTATTAAGAGCTCCTCAGCCAGCTCTTTTAAAACTCTTGGGTAAAGGTTATCCAGACCTGCTGATCTAAAAACGTCTAACTTTAGTAACTGCTTTTTAACATCCTCCTTAGTTACTGTTTGAATGGAAAGTATTTCATCATCAAGATATGGAAACATTATATGTGTCTTCCCAAATAAAGAAAGAAATATTTATTGAACATTCTCCTTTTTCTGCGTTATTATGACAGTTCTTTTATTTCTATCTAGTAGTGGACTTAAATGCCTTCTTGACCCTAACTTTGCTGTTCATAAATTTCTCCTGGTGTCCATTTACTTCCTTTAGAATTCAATGTTCTACAAAACCTAGTTTCTAATTTATTCAATGCTATCAATATCTTCTTTTCCATTTGTTTTATATATATCATATTTGTATAGCTGCTTTTAATTTCCTTCTAAGCCAGGGTGTGTGAGAGTATTTTTTTAAATGCCAGTGTAGCTTTCCTTCTTGATTGTGGCTTTTTTGGGAATCTAGTAAAATATTCTCAAACAGTTCCTCATTAACACTGATATGTTTAGATTCCTTCTCTCAAATGATTTGGCTTATTAATGTTTTTGGCCTTGTAAAATTGGCACTGAATTGTTTTTAAAGCATCAACAGTGTGTGTATGCGTACAGTAGGGATGCAAAATCCTGTTTAATTGGTTAATCAGTTAAAGCATTGTTTAACTGGTTAACTGATTAAAGGGGAGGGTGGGTCTGGGGGGGTGACACTCCAACCCAACTAGAGCACCCCCCACCCACTGTTGGGCTGGAGCAGCCTCCCCCGAACTTTCACCGCAGGCAGGCGCTGCATCGGCTGGGCTGGAGCAGCTCCTGCTTGCGGAGTGCCCAGGCACACTGCGAGCAGAGGCCCTCATTGTCCTGGTGGGATAGATCAACTCCCTGCCTGGGGCAGTTACCTTAAGTGGTAAGCCTTATCGGTTAACCAGTTAAAAATTCACACCCCTAGTGTCCACTGTGTGTGTGTGTGTACTAGGGAAGCCAAGAATTTAGCAAAAAGAAACTGGACATTTGTGCAGATAATTCTGGATATTCTTGTTATAATTAATTAAAATTTTGGAAGGGATATTAAACCTCATGCTTAAGCTAATTTCTAACAACAAGAGATGGGGAGAAGATCTAATGTGGAGACCGACTTTCATATTGGCCTCCTACCATTGAAAGGTTCTTACACCTTTCTCTGAAACATTTGGTACTTGCTGCACTCTGAAACGGAATACTGGCCTAGGTGGACCTTAGGTCTGATCCAAGCAATTCCTGTGTTCCCGCCCTGTCCCAATGCCTCTTTGCTGTGAACTAAACTCTTGCCTCCAATAACCTTTTAAGTGAGAGCTGGCACCTCCCAATGCTATGGGGCTCCAGTCCCTCCCTTTACAGTGCACAAAGGTAGCATATATGCACAGAAGAGGCTGAGAAGGAGGACTTCTTGGCGTGCAACCCAGATGTGCAACATGTGGAAGAGCAAGACAGCAACTACCTAACAACCTGCCACTGGATAAGGAATGAATGCAAATGACAAAGATATACAGAGGATCAAACTCCAAACACATTGTTACCCTATCTGGCTTTGACAGATTCCTGAGGAGTCTTTTTCTTATACAAATATTGCCGAAGCATAGCTTGCCAGGCTAGTAAAGTCTCATTGAATTTGACTAAGGCCATGTCTTCACTTCCCGGAAGATCAGTGCTGTGATAATTGATCTTCTGGAGTTTGATTTAGTGGGTCTAGTAAAGACCCTCTAAAACAAATGCTGAGGTCACCCCCTTTGATGCTGGAACTCTTACTTCTTGCGAGGAGTAAGGGAAGTCGATGGAAGCATTTCTCCCATTGACCTCCCATTGTGAGGATGCACTAAAGCTCAGCTTAAGGTATATCAACTCCATCTACATTCTTTACATAGCTGGAATTGTGCACCTCACACAGATCTTTGGCTGTAGTGTAGAGCTGGCCTTAGACAGATAAAGGAGAATGATTTATTCTGAAGCAGGATGGAAACTGCTAGAATGGAGTATGACTCTGTGTTGGTGGAGTCTGAATTCTCATCTTGACAATAGTAACCTTCAGTGCAATATACTGAAGAGAGGTATAATTATCCTTACAGCTTGAAGGGGTAATATTTCTGCTCAGTCTCATTTTCTCTGGTCTTGAATTACGAGTCAAAGAGATGGGATTCTTTTGTGCTGGTTTGTTAGGAAATTCCTGCTGAGTTTAAATACAGCCTTCAAACTGATCTGGTAAAGATATGTCCTGATCAACAAAGGTTATACATCCCATCGTAAAAACTGCAGTACTGAAAACAGACACAAGTTACGTTGTTCCACTGCATTGATTTTCTTTGAACGACTATTTAGTTTACAAATTATATGAATGTATGCTCCAAACCAAGTACACTATACACATACATAAAACTCTACAACAATCCTACAATAGATAAGACATATCAATAGTTAACTTTTAGTGCTCTGTATTTAATGTAAATGGCTATTGTTGCTGGGAATAAAATTGTTATTTATTTACAGATTTTTTTTATTTCTATGCTATAAAACTGGAAACTGAATTCTTGCAGTAAACCAACCACTTCTTTTTATTGAAGCCATGTGTATGATATATTTTTATAGGGATGCTGGTATACTGTACTGTCAAAGAACTTGTGTGGACATAGCTATCCCCACAAAGCCATCTTTGTACTGCTACAGTAATCCCCCATCCTCAAGTGAAACAAGCTATATTGATAAAAGAGCAGTTTTGCCAATATAGCTGTGTATTAGGGACTTTGGCTAGAACAGCTGTGTCCACCTAGGATCATATTTTATGCCGCTTGCTGACATAACTATGCAGGCAAAAGTCTGTCATGTGGACCTGATTTCTTGATGCATTACTTTTAACCATGAATATTTGTGTTCTATTAAATTCAACCTCATAGGTGGGAAGGTGGTTTCAAAGGCCAACTGAAGACTATTATTGATTGCTTTCAATCTCTTAAATAGAATTTCCCTGGAGCAGGAATCTTTTAATTCTCCCTATCCCAAAGGAAAACTACCAAATTCTAGATAGATGCCAGCACCAAGTGGTACGGTCACATGTCTTTGTAGAACCATCCACAGTTTGGGCTTACAGGAAAAACACAACCATTTACAGACTATTGCCTTGAGCACCGGATTATTAAATTCCTTAAGTATCACTAATGGCTCTCACTAGACATTCTAGATTAATAAACAGATTTATACTTCATATATGTAACTTTACATGCAAGAATGATACATACACACAAACAGAATAGATCATGAGATCACAGGCTTTTGAATATGTTACTTTATCTCTTTTGCATAAAGCATATTCAAGTTATGCATATTCATCTTCAAAAAGCATATTTCCATTAAAAATATGGGGGTGTAACTCACACCCACAGGAGCTAACAAACTCACGAGGTTCCTGGGCAAGGTGGAGGGGGCTCCATCCTCCAGCAGGAAGGGGCGGGGGATGAGGACAGCTGACTGGACTGTACTACTGCACATCCCCTCTCTCCCCAGCTATCAGTGCCATCTAGCACATGCTGTCTGGTGCTCTGGAGCATTCTGCCTAGGACTCCAGCAGCAATATAAAGGGCCCGGGGCTCCAGTTGCCACTAGTATTGCAGTAGCAGCAATGGTGACCAGGAGCCCTGGGCCCTCTTGAGTCGTTGGGCCCTGGGTCAGTTGCCTCCTTTGCCCACCCAATCCCCTATCAGCGGGCCTATTCACACCTCTCCCCTGGTTGGGAACTGACTATGAATCCAAGTACTTAATTTGGGTCTCCACTGAGAATTTAACACTTTATAGAGTGAAACTTTAAATAATGCAATATTTGCATAATAATTCAGTAGTCCTATCTCACAATGCAATTGGCTTCACATGATCAAATTAATAAATACTTGATTAATCTTTATCTGTAAGATTTAGTTCTTTAAATGTGTCTAAACAAAAAAATGCATAAACTGAACTGTTAAGCGCTCAGTGCAACAGGTCTTGACACAAGTTTTATTTCAGTAATGAAATAAAACTATTTGGTTGCTGAGGCATTTCTTTTAGCATGGCACATTAACTTTTCATTATCAGTATTCACGTACCCTGCAGCACATTAAAAAGCCAATAAAGTAAACAATTTTGACAGTAATAGTTATAAGGAAATTAATTATCAATAACCTCTAATTAAAACCAAAACGACTTTCTAAAAGGAGGAAAACTTCTTGTGAGCTCAATAATCTAGATGCTCTCAAAATCTGATTATTTCATTAAGTTATATGATGCTTGTTTCTTGAAAAATGAAAAAGCAAAGCCATGAATAGATGATAATTTAATCTGGAAATGAATCTTTCTAGCAGACTACAAATGTGTTTCAGTACTTTTACTAAATCTATCAATTTTTTCATGGACCAAGAAATACATTTTCTAAATAGACAGCCACATGATTTGCTTGTGTACTTGATTTGAGGCTTTAACGTCAATATTCCAAATGATAATAGATATGAAAATCCTTGATATAGCAAAATTACTTCATTAAAAGAAATTAAGACTTTTCATTGGCAAATGTTATCTTTCCCATGGATTTTTATAACATTCAATATATTATCCATGTTGTAACTATAGCTTTCTTGGAGCATCTATCACCGCTAAGGACTGAACTGCTGCTAGAATAGTGTTAAAAGTATTTTTTCTATTTCCTTTCTGTATTAGTTTTACTATCAGTGATTGAGGCCTCAAAGTACTACTGTAATATAACTAATAATTTGTAAATCCTCTACCATTAACAATGCAATATGTGCAAAATCTGTACCACAGAGCTTGGGCTGAAAGACAAAACTTTCATAGCTTTAAAAATGTCAGAGAGATATAAAAGTCTCCATAGGAGATTTGGGAAATATCAGCTCTGAGACTCTAAGAAAAAAGATTTATACTCCTCCTTTGGATTTGTGATTTCTAAACTTTCTAAAAATATGTGAAGGACTGGAGGTGAAGTAAAATCCATATTATGAGATTAAGGGATGGTAACCCCATGAATTTTTTGCCTCATTGAAATCTTTCAGATTAATATGCCAAAAGACAACAGCTTTTTTTTAAAGTTCCTAGTGTTTTAAAATGATTTTAATTAATCTGAAACTAATTGTAGAAGTAACAAAGGCCCATGGATTCTTAGGAATCTTTACTTGCTAGGGTTTGCTAAACCCTTTATTTCAAATTTAGGCAAATTGGTGTCTAAAATTTGAGAAGTTGCACTGTACCAAAGCAAAATTTGGGCAAAACTTCATGTATGTATAACTAGATGACTTTTCCATTGTCCAGTTTGTATTTCACCAAAAGAAAGTGACTTCTGCTAGCATTACGGTTTGTCCATCTGATTTAATTTTCCTATAATTGATTTTGTCTGTTGCTGATGAAAAATAAGATTTAAAAAAAAAGAGAAAAGAACATCTTGGCTGAGGCCTGCCATTTCACACCTTTAATTTTCTTTTAATGTCTGGTTTACCATTTTTTCTCACCATTCACTTCACTCCCCTTTAAAAACCTAAGAATGTGTTTTACATAAGGAAATTCTAGAAAAAACAATGAAGAGGTGTTAGGCCTAAAAACCTAGCAGTTAGCAGGTTTAACTAACAAAATGGTAAATATGCCAAAGTAGTTGAAACACTGGCTACAACAGAGGTCCCACAATATTTCTATTCATCTGAACGGATGGGCACCAGTTGGAATTCCCTAATGCAACTGAGGCTCAAGTATCTCTCTGTGCTTACATTTCTGCCCTTCTCCAATAACTGAATATTTATTACCCTTTGTATGAAAATGTGCTTTATGTGGATTCCCTTTATTCTTACCATAGATAACTGGCAAATGCTTGAAACCATCATTAGTGTGACATCCAAGTTTATACTACCTCTTGAAAGTCTCTTGTCACCTTAAAAATACAGCCCAATGAAAATCCCCTACCCTCCCACCTCTCTTATATCCTTCAGACCTATTACTGTTTTGTTGCCTTTGTGCTATAGCCTCTTTCCACTAACATTCTTCCTATTATGCCATGACCAATGCAATAATACTCTGGATGGAGGGAGAGTCTAATAAATGCCTTATATAGTAACACTGCTGATCCTCTGATAATTCTGCTGATCCTGGCTTTGATCTACTGATACTTCATTTATTCAGATCAGATTTATTCATTTTTGATGACTTGTGCTATGTGTATACTACAGCCTATGTTGGCATAACTTACCTTGCTTGGTAGTGTAAATAAAACCTCCCCCACAAGCAGCATAAGTCTGACTGCTATAAGTACTCCTATTCTGCCATTTGCAGAGATGGCAGAGAGTGTCTTCCTCAGGCACATGCAGTGGCACAGCTGCATCAGTACAGTTGCACAGCTGCTGTGCTAGACCTGTAGACATGGTCTAAGAGAGAGGTTAAGTGTTTTAACTGATGTCATAGGAGATTTAACGGCAATAACCCCGCTCCACAAAGAGCCCTCTAGCTTCTATTCCTTTCTTTATACTAGCAGAGCACACAACATCCTTAAAAGAGAAATGAATAAATAGGATATGAGAATTCAATCTTGACAGGCAAATAAATACACCAAACCATTCCACTGTGAGATTACCTGATAAACAAGGTATTGCGGGGCGGGGCGGGCGGGGCGCGGCGGGAAGGGAGAGGGAGAGGGAGGGACATAAATTATTGGGAATAATCAGTCAATTAACATGCTCTGATCATTCATTCATATCTGAGTCTCTTCTTTACCGAATTTGACTCCTACCTTTTAAAGAGAACTTTCTTTGTTTTGTAGTAGAAATTCTATAAAAATTATTGTTAAAAGACTAGAAGTAATTACAAGTGTACCGTGTTGCAGAGATTTGTCAATTCAGCAAAAAAGGCAAGGACGGTAGAGAAAGCAATTAAAACCTTTCTATTAGATTTGGTTAAAAAATTCTTAACATTTTTCTCAAAAATGTGTCCCATTTTTCATCTAGTTCTAGCTTCACTAAGAGAATCTACAGATGTGCCATTAAAAAATAGAATAACCTGACACTTTCTGTTGAAGGTTGCATCTATCAAATGAGACATAGCGCCAAAAGTCTGACCATCTGTTTGCCATATTTCCATAATACTTTACACAAAAATGGAAATGTTAAGGAGATGGCCAAATGCCATCTTGGGTAATAATATTTTGCCTATCTAAAATCCTCCCTGCCCTTTCAATAAGATACAGTATCCTTGCTAATTTCCTCTCCTAAACTGTTGTATTATTCATGTGCTGTCAAGCAACTGCCACCCTGCAAGTGATTGCATTTCAGTTGGTCCTGAGGGCATGTACATAGAGAAATGTATATTTTGGGGGAAAGTGGAAGACTGGGCAGGGTGGGATCTTGAATTACAGGATACAGAGTTTGAAAGAATACTGGAGGAAGCAGAATGCAGTGATATCTTAGAGCCAGAGGAGATGTATATGGAGATAAAAAGTGTGTGCATAGGGCGGAACAAGTGTATCTGATGCTGTATCTCCAGGTACTCTAGCACAAGATGTAACTGGCTCTAGCAAGGTCTAGATTTTACGGATGTAATAGCACTAGCTGTTTATCTACATACAAAATTCAGCTGCCTTTGGCTTTTTACCATTTTCCATGGAAGACTCAGGGAGCGATTTGGAAGAGGAAAGGTCAATGGATTCCTGTTGTGAGGGAGTGTATTGTGTAGGGAGATTTGAAATACAGGGAGAGTGCAGTGATGTGCCGGTTGCACTGAGTAGTTGGGGAAACAATTGGGATCATAGGCTGCGTGTGCACAGCAGGAGCCCCAGGTGTGCACGAGGTAGCGGGGTGCAGTGGGGGGTGGGACGCAGAGGCGCCCCGAGCTGTGGGGGCGGGTGGCGAGGCGTGCACATGGGCAGGGAGCAGTGGGGGGCGGCGCACTGGCGTCGCAGTGTATCTGGGGGGGGACGGGAGGGACACTCATGCCTGGTTCTAGTCCCCGCTCTGGGTCCCGCTGCTGCGGTCTGGCCCCCGCGCCCGCCCCCTGCCTGGCTCCCGCCCCCTGCGAGCTCGCCGGCAACCAGACAGGAGTCTCTCCGGCTGCAAGATGGCGGCACCAGCAGAGCCGGGCGCGGAGCTTTGCGGGGTCCCGCGGGAGCCGGGGCGGGGGGCGGCCCTCAGCCCGCCCGAGGTCGCCAGGCGGCTGGAGAGCGCGCGCCGCGGGCTGAGCAACCGGCGCAAGGTCCTGCTGAGAAACCTGCCTGAGGAGAGCAGCGCCCAGGTACCGCGCGGCCGCTCGGGACAGCTCGCGGCCGGGGAGCAGGGGGCGGCCGCGGTGCCCGGGCAGAGGTTGAGGGGGCCCCGGTATCGCCCAGTCTCCGCCCGGGGGGGTCCCGGGGTCCCGCCCCGCACACAGCGCCCCACGGGGCCCCGCAACCATCCCCCGCACAGCGCCCTATGGGGGTCCCGCTCCCACCCCCCGCACAGCGCCCTATGGGGGTCCCGCTCCCACCCCGCACACAGCGCCCTATGGGGGTCCCGCAACCATCCCCCGCACAGCGCCCCACGGGGCCCCGCTCCCACCCCCCGCACAGCGCCCTATGGGGGTCCCGCTCCCACCCCGCACACAGCGCCCTATGGGGGTCCCGCTCCCACCCCCCGCACAGCGCCCTATGGGGGTCCCGCTCCCACCCCGCACACAGCGCCCCACGGGGCCCCGCTCCCACCCCCCGCACAGCGCCCTATGGGGGTCCCGCTCCCACCCCGCACACAGCGCCCCACGGGGCCCCGCAACCATCCCCCGCACAGCGCCCTATGGGGGTCCCGCTCCCACCCCCCGCACAGCGCCCTATGGGAGTCCCGCTCCCATCCCCGCACAGCGCCCTATGGGGGTCCCGCTCCCACCCCCCGCACAGCGTCCCATGGGGGTCCCGCAACCATCCCCCGCACAGCGCCCTATGGGGGTCCCGCTCCCATCCGCCGCACAGCGCCCTATGGGGGTCCCGCAACCATCCCCCGCACACAGCGCCCTATGGGGGTCCCGCTCCCACCCCGCACACAGCGCCCTATGGGGTCCCGCTCCCATCCCCCGCACAGCGCCCTATGGGGGTCCCGCTCCCATCCCCGCACAGCGCCCCATGGGGGTCCCGCTCCCACCCCCCGCACAGCGCCCTATGGGGGTCCCGCTCCCACCCCGCACACAGCGCCCCACGGGGCCCCGCAACCATCCCCCGCACAGCGCCCTATGGGGGTCCCGCTCCCACCCCCCGCACAGCGCCCTATGGGGGTCCCGCTCCCACCCCCCGCACAGCGCCCGATGGGGGTCCCGCTCCCACCCCGCACACAGCGCCCCACGGGGCCCCGCAACCATCCCCCGCACAGCGCCCTATGGGGTCCCGCTCCCTCCCCCGCACAGCGCCCTATGGGGGTCCCGCTCCCACCCCGCACACAGCGCCCTATGGGGGTCCCGCTCCCACCCCCGCCACAGCGCCCTATGGGGGTCCCGCTCCCATCCCCCGCACACAGCGCCCATGGGGGTCCCGCTCCCACCCCGCACACAGCGTCCCATGGGGGTCCCGCTCCCACCCCGCACACAGCGCCCATGGGGGTCCCGCTCCCACCCCGCACACAGCGCCCTATGGGGGTCCCGCTCCCACCCCGCACACAGCGCCCTATGGGGGTCCCGCTCCCATCCCCCGCACACAGCGTCCCATGGGGGTCCCGCTCCCACCCCGCACACAGCGTCCCATGGGGGTCCCGCTCCCACCCCGCACACAGCGCCCCATGGGGGCCCCGCAACCATCCCCCGCACAGCGCCCTATGGGAGTCCCGCTCCCACCCCCCGCACAGCGCCCTATGGGAGTCCCGCTCCCATCCCCGCACAGCGCCCTATGGGGGTCCCGCTCCCACCCCCCGCACAGCGTCCCATGGGGGTCCCGCAACCATCCCCCGCACAGCGCCCTATGGGGGTCCCGCTCCCATCCGCCGCACAGCGCCCTATGGGGGTCCCGCAACCATCCCCCGCACACAGCGCCCTATGGGGGTCCCGCTCCCACCCCGCACACAGCGCCCTATGGGGGTCCCGCTCCCATCCCCCGCACAGCGCCCTATGGGGGTCCCGCTCCCATCCCCGCACAGCGCCCCATGGGGGTCCCGCTCCCACCCCCCGCACAGCGCCCTATGGGGGTCCCGCTCCCACCCCGCACACAGCGCCCCACGGGGCCCCGCAACCATCCCCCGCACAGCGCCCTATGGGGGTCCCGCTCCCACCCCCCGCACAGCGCCCTATGGGGGTCCCGCTCCCACCCCCCGCACAGCGCCCTATGGGGGTCCCGCTCCCACCCCGCACACAGCGCCCCACGGGGCCCCGCAACCATCCCCCGCACAGCGCCCTATGGGAGTCCCGCTCCCTCCCCCCGCACAGCGCCCTATGGGGGTCCCGCTCCCACCCCGCACACAGCGCCCTATGGGGGTCCCGCTCCCACCCCGCACACAGCGCCCTATGGGGGTCCCGCTCCCATCCCCCGCACACAGCGTCCCATGGGGGTCCCGCTCCCACCCCGCACACAGCGTCCCATGGGGGTCCCGCTCCCACCCCGCACACAGCGCCCTATGGGGGTCCCGCTCCCATCCCCCGCACAGCGCCCTATGGGGGTCCCGCTCCCACCCCGCACACAGCACCCTATGGGGGTCCCGCTCCCATCCCCCGCACAGCGCCCTATGGGGGTCCTGCTCCCACCCCGCACACAGCGTCCCATGGGGTCCCCGCTCCCACTCCAGGAGGTCCCGCTCCAAGCTCCCCCTTTTCTACACAGCATCCTGCAGAGGACCCACTCCAAGCTCTTCCCTCTTCCACCAGGTCACATTCAGAAGCTCCCCAGAGTGCTTCACAGGGTCCCAATCATAGTCTCTCCCCACAGCTCCCTAGGGGATCCTGCCAAACTCCCCCATGCGCCATCACACAGCATCCCAGACTGGACAAGAACTTAACAATGCCCTGGGTCAGACCAGTGGCCTGTCTAGCTCAGTATCCTGTTTTCTGATATCTCTAGTGCTGAGGTTCTCAAACCTTTTGGTCTGTGGCCCACTCTGATCAACACAGTCCTTTCTGCGGACCACCAGCCAACCACCCATGATAACAAAGTGGGTGCAGGAGGGGTTGGTGGTGCAGTCTGGCTGGGAGGTAGGGTGCAGGAGTGGGCAGGGCATGTGGGGGTCTGGGAGGGAGGGTGCAGGAGGAGATTGGGGGTACAGGGTGTGGGCATGAGGGGGGCGGGAGCACTTACTTGGCTCCATGACTCCCACCACTTCCAGGGACCACTCCCTGCTTCTCCCTTTGGCCATGATTCTGGTCAATTGGAGCAGCATGGAAAACCTCCAGGTGAGTGGTTTTCTGTGTTAAAATTCCCCCAGCAGGGGGAGGGAGGGAGGGAAAGAAAGGGGGAGTGGCAGCATGCAAAACTGCTTCCTCCCCCATCAAGCTAGATCCAGCCTGCACAGCTCACCTCCCTCTCCCCTGCTGTCACTTCAACCTCATGGGGCAGGGAGGGAGAGGCCGCAGGATTGGAGCATCAGCACAGGGGGAAGCAAGCCCTGAGCCCGTGGTCTACCTGCAAGATGATGGCGGACCACTAGTGGACTGTGGACCACATTTTGAGAACCACTGGGGAATGCCATAATAGGGCAGTTTATGGAGTGATCTCTTTCTTCATCCAATCCCAATATTGACAGTCGGAGGTTTAGGAACACTTAGGATTATAATGTTCCTGACCATCTTCTTTAATAGCCACAAATTGTCTTCCAAGAATTTACCTAATTCTTTTTTGAGCCCAATTATGGTTTTGACCTTCACAACATTCCATGGGTTGGCTGGGTGTTGTGTCAAGTACTTTTTTATATTTGTTTTAAACCTCTTGCTTATTAATTTCATTCCTGGTTTATGTGTTGTGTGACAGAGACATTTCCCTATTCGCTTTCTCCATTCATGTTTTTATAGACCTCTAGTTCTCTTTTAGTAATCTCTTTTCTAAGGCTTTGTCTACACTTAAAAGTTTAAAGCACAGCTGCAGCAGGGCCACAGCACAAGCACTGGGAGAAAGATCTCCCAGCACTCTATGTAAATCACATTCATGAGGGGAATAGCTCCCTGCACGGTAGCCTGGTTCACTCTGGTGCTTTACAACGCTAACCTGCTGCACTCAGGGGGGTTTACATCCCTGAACCAGAAAGTTACAGGACTATAAAGCTATCCACAAAAGCTCATGATTCTATGTTTCAGTTAGTCCTAGGGATGTTAAATATCGATTAATTAACTAATCAAATAGTCAATGGGATTTTCATCGACTATTTGATTAGTCAATAAGGACTAGCGCATGTTCTGCCTTTGAAATGTACATGAACCTCTGAAGTCCCCTGCTGACCCGGTGCTGCATGTGGTGCTTCCACTTTGAAATGTACAAGAGTCCCCACTGGGGCTCTTACACATTTCAAAGAGGAAGAGCCCGCATGGAACCTGGGGTTAGCGGGGGACTCCCTGCTGGCCCCAGGCTCCACAAGGTGTTTCAATCTTTGAAATGCACAAGAGCCCCTGCTGTGCCCCTGCCCCATCCCACGGAGGTGGAGCTGGGGGGAACTGGCTTTTTAGTCACCTCCCCCCCAGCACCCCTTCCTCTTCCCCACCTTGCTACCACTTTTTGCTTATCGGATAGTCGATTAGTCGCTAACATCCCTAGTTAGTCCCTAAGGTGCCACAGGACTACTCGTTTTTAAAGTTACAGGCTAACACAGCTACGCGTCTGAGATTTTTTAGGGCTATAAAGTGCAGTGTAGAGATAACCTAAGATGAACATTTTGTCTTTTTAATCTTCCCTTGTGTGCAAGCTGTTCCATACTCCCAATCATTATTGTTGCCCTTCTCTGTACTTTTTCCAATTCTAATATATATTTTTTTGAGATGAGGAGACTGTAACTGCTAGCATATTCAATATGTGGGCATATAATCGATTTATGTACAGATTGAAACTCTGCCACCGGAACTCTCTGATATGGCAACATCTGTGGTCCAGCAGAACCATGGATGTTAGTGAACCAAAGAGTCCTGGTGGAGGGCCAGAGGCAGGCGCCCTGCAGGGGCCAGCAGCCAGGCCAGGCTGGCTGCATGTAGACCAGTGGCCTGGACCCCTGCCCTGGGAGTTGGCTGAGCTGGCAGTAGGCCAGCATCAGCGGGCTCCAGTGGGGCAGCGGTCTGCCCTGGTGCAGCCAGGAGCCCTGGCACCAGGGCAGTGGTCAGCTGTGGTGGGGCTGGGAGCCCCAGCAATGGAACAGTCTGCTGCACTGTGGCTGGTGGGTCCAGGAGCTCCGAGGTCAGCCATGCCATGGATGATGGGGCCACAGTCAGCCATTGTGGGGGAACCCTCTGCAGCCTTTGTAGTTTTAATTCTTCTGTACTGACACACCAGTAGAAAAACAGGGTAACATTTTCAGAAAGCACTCAAAATTCACTTTTGAAAATGAAACTTATGCACCCAAATCACAGAAGTACTTCTGAAAATTTTACTGAGACTTAAAATATTTATATATAGACAGATAATTACATAACCACTAAAGAGTTAATACAGATTTTAAATGTATTTAAAAAGTATGATGTGTTTAATTGTACTTGTTAATGAGCTTGTTTATGTAAATGATGCTGCCACTAAAATACTGCAGGGTGAACCTCCCTGGTCCAGCTCTCTCAGGACCTGACCGATCCCAGATGAAGGAATTTTCTGGACTAGGGAAGGTCTGGGGGAGAGGGATGCCAGCTTCTCTGCTGGGCTCCTCTCCCCACTACCTGGTATCACTGCCCATGGCCCCCTGGCTCCAGCAGCAACCCTGCTAGCATTTGTGGCCCCACCAGCTGTGGGCTCTGCTGCTCCTCCCTTCCTGGCCCTGCCAGCTGAGGGTCAACAACCCCCCCACCTCTCCTGCCCCACAGACTCCGATGACCCCACTGGCTTCCCAGCCCACTGCAAGCTCTGCTACCACCCCACCTCGTGGACTCCGGCACCCCCACCAGCTTCCCAGCCCAACTGGCTGCAGGCTCTGTTGCACCTTAAGCTCTGCTGTCCCTCTAGCCAGCTCTGCTCCAAGTCGCTGGCAGTCTCTGTGCTGGGGCTCTCTAGTCCAGGACCACAGAGGTATATATACGATCAAATGCACAGATAAAAACCTCTATTCTGCACCTGGCTCCATGCAGATCTCTGAAGAGAAAGGGAGTTTATACAGGCTTAGGGAGCTGCCTGCCCAGAACACATTCACCCGGTGGATGGTTTTTCTTCTGAACAACTGTTTCTTTTGTTGATTTTCCATGTGTTACATATCACTGGGCCAACTCTTAAAAGAAGTAGTTTCAAGGTTGAAAGGCTACACCTTTTTTTCCCCTTGCTTTTGTTTGTAAATTCCAAGTACTATTTGGTGCCTTTTCCCCAAAGAAATAGTTCAGTTCTTAAGTTTTGCCATTAAAATAAATCCTCATGCTATTAGCTCCTCACTTGTGAGCAGCTGTACAATAATGTACTTGTGTATGAATGACATAGTAGAACACATCATTTTGTTGCGATTTTAGCCTCAAGGTTTCATAGCATTGTCGCAAATGATTTTTAAAAAATGATTAATAAAATGTTGACAATGTTCTTTAAAACGGCTTTACTTTTTAAAAAATTGCTCTTTAAAATCCATTCATGCTCTTAGCTCAATTTAATCATCACCAAGAAGATGCATTTATCACATTCTATTTTCCCCCTCAATTAAATTTCCAGCATGAATGCAGATTATTATTGCTGAATGAAGATTTGTTTGAGAAATTATTTTCAGGAAACAATATTCTTATTATTATATTAGTAATATTTAGCTGTTACTCCATCATAAAGTACAACTTTGGTAAATCTTATTACATGATTTTTGTTAAAGATGAAACATAATAGCTGTAGCCCTTGTCCACTTTGTGTAAGCGGAACAGCCAATAACTTCCTTGGATTCTACAACATTTCTCTCTAGCTAGTTCCTAGTAAGTACAAAAAAGCAAAGAAAACTGCATCCTCAACTAATCTGCATCTCATGGATGAGAAGCTAGCATCACAACTCTTGACGAGAGTGTCCTATTCCGGGTTACATTCAAATAACCTACAAGTTCTAAATCTTTGAGCTGTTCCTAGTGTATTTTGTTATTTAGAAACCACATTCACATCACATCCGAGTATGGAATGGTTCATTGTCAGAGGAGCTGTGTCATATTTTATTAATGTAACATTTGACAGCTGTTAACCGGTGAAATGTGAGACTGGTATTCAGTTTGACTAAAAGGATACACTTGATCCTGCTAAAATGAAACCCATTAACCTGTAAGCCATGTATATTGAATAAGCAGACTGGCAAAAATGAAAGTAGGCTGTGCTCCTGGAATTCCTCTTTCCCTGTAAGTGGAACAGTTTTCTAATGACGTATGTGGATTATTTTCTTCAGTTGAATGAAGTTTCATTATAACACTAGAGTGTTGACCTGACATAAAGATTTAGTATGTTCCTGTCACTTCCAACCTCTTTCACCTTTGAACTGGTAGACTGGTCCTTTCTTTACCCACTGCTGTAGAAGGAACACTGGTTAATGTTTTGTCTGTGGCCTCATCTTCACTTATAGTGGGGGATAGAGTTACAAGTTTGGGAACCAAGGATACACTCTAACTACTGCTTCCTCCCCCCTACTCCCATGGGAAGATAATGGCTACTTCCTTCCCCTTCTTCTCTACTTGGTAGAATAGCAGAGGAAGGAGTCATGATAATCTGCTTGGAATGCAGCATTGGATACTTGAGTAGTAGTTGGTAATGGCTGCATTACAAGGGAGACTTTCAGAGTGGAAATCAATTATAGTGGATGGAATATTTACCACAAGAGGAGTAAGACTCCACTGAATTGCACTTGAGTAATTTGGGGGCTTTCATTATAGCTTTGCCTATACTGAGAAATTACATTGTGTAAGAACAGGAGATTGAGGAATTGTAGGAAATAACATGATGCAAAAAACTCAGCATCATGCGAGTGAATCTCACAGCTAACCTTAGATAGGGGAACTAGAGTGCCTCGTATTGAATGAGGATATTGTTATAATAGGTATCACAGAAGCTTGATACATTGGTGGAATGAGGATAATCAATGGGACATAGTTATACCAGGGTACAAAATATATCAGAAGGCTAGAACAGGTTGTGCTGGTACGGGAGTGGCACTATATATGAAAGAAAGAGTAGAATCAAATGAAGTGAAGTGTTCCATAGAATCTCTATGGATAGTAATTCCATGCTCTAATAATATGAATATATCAGTAGGGGTATATTACCGACCACCTGACCAGGTGATAGTGACTGTGAAGTACTAAGGGAGATTGGAGAGGCTGTAAACATTAAAAAACTCAATAATAATGGGGGATTTCAACTATCCCCACATTGACTGGATATATGTCACCTCAGGACAGGATGCAGAGATAAAGTTTTGCTTCTTGGAGCAGCTTGTTCTGGAATCCACAAGAGGAAAAGCAATTCTTGATTTAGTCATAAGTGAAGCATAGAATCTGGTCCAAGAAGCGAGTATAGATGGACTGCCTGGAAATAGTGACCATAATATCATTAAATTGAATATCCCTGTGGTGGGAAAAACACCACAGCAGCCCAACACTGTGGCATTTAATTTCAGAAAGAGGAACTACTAAAAAATAAAGAGGTGAGTTAAACAGAAATTAAAAGGTATGGTGCCAAAAGTAAAATCCATGCAAATAGCATGGAAACTTTTTAAAGACATTATAATAGAGGCTCAACTTAAATGTATACCCCAAATTAAAAAAACATAGTAAGAGAACCAAAAAAGTGCCACTGGAATTATATCAGAATCAGGAAGCCTGCTAAGCAACTAGTGGATCTCTGGACAATTGAGATGCTAGAGGAGAACTCAAGGACGATACTCAAGGACGGTCATTGAGGAGAAACAAAATTAATTAATTCTTTCATGACTAAGGATGTGAGGGAGATTCCCAAACCTGAACCATTCTTTTAGGTGACAAATCTGAGGAACTGTTCCAGAATGAGGTGTCAGTAGGGGAGATTTTGGAACAAACTGATAAGCTAAACAGTAATAAGTTACCAGGGCCAGATACTTTCAAGAGTTCTGAAAGAATTCAGATGTGAAATTTCAGAAATACTAACTGAAGTTTGTAACCCATCCTTTAAATAATCTTCTGTATCAAATGACTGGAGGATAGCTAATGTGATGCCAATTTTTAAAAATGGCTCTACAGGTGATCCTGGCAATTACAGGCTTGTAAGTCTAACTTCAGTACCAGCAAATTGATTGAAATTGTAGTAAATAACAAAATTGTCTGACACATATAAACATAATTTTCTGTAAATGGAAATCATGCCCCACTAATCTACTAGAATTCTTTGAGGGGGGTCAACAAGCATGTGGAGAAGGGGAACCAGTGGATATAGATTTCCAGAAAGCCTTTCACAAGGTTCTGCACCAAAGGCTCTTAAGCAAAGTAAGCTGTCACATGATAAGAGGGATGGTCCTCTCATGGATTGATAACTGGTTAAAAGACAGTTTTCAGAATGGAGAGAGGTAACTAGTGGTGTCTCCCAGGGGTCAATACAGGGACCAATTCTATTTAACATTCATAAATGATCTCGAGAATGGGGTAAACAGTGAGGTGGCAAAATTTGAAGATGATACTAAACTGCTCAAGATAGCTAAGTCCAAAGCAGACTGTGAAGAGCTTCAAAAGGATCTCATAAAACTAGGTGACTGGGTAACAAAATGGAAGATTAATTTTAACATTGGTAAATGCAAAGTAATGCATATTGGAAAACAACTCAGGCGAAAGCTCTTGGAGTCATTGTAGATAGTTCTCTGAAAACATCCACTCAATGTGCAGCAGCAGTCAAAAATGCTTGGAATCATTAAGAAAGGGATAGAGAATAAGACAGAGAATATATCTTATTGCCTCTATATAAATTCATGATACACCCACATTTTGAATACTGCATGCAGGTGTGATCACTTCACCTCAAAAAAAGATATCTTGGCACTAGAAAAAGTTCAGGAAAGAGCAACAAAGGGGTATGGAATAGCTGCCATATGGAGAGATTAATAAGACTGGAACTTTTCAGCTTGAAAAGAGACTACTAAAGGAGGATACGGTAAGGTGTGGGAAAAAAGTGAATAAAGAAGAGTGATTTTCTCCTTCCCATAACACAAGAAATAATGGATCACCAAATGAAATTAGCAGGTAGCAGGTTTAAAACAAACAAAGGAAAGTATTTCTTCACACAATGCACAGTCAACCTGTGGAACTCCTTGCCAAAGGATGTTATGATTATCAGGACTTGAAAAGTGTTCAAAAAAGAGAGAAATGCGTGAAGGATAGATCCCTGTTAGCCAGGATGGGCAGAAATGCTGTCCCTAGACTGTTTGTCTGAAGCTGGGAATGGGCAACAAGGGATTGAGCCCTTGATTACTGTTCTGTTCATTCCCTCTGGGACACCTGGCATTGGCCACTATTGGAAGACAGGATCTTGGACTAGATGGACCTTTGGCCTGACCCAGTATGGCCGTTCTTATCAGTGAGTAGGGTTTCACAGTAGAAGAGTTCACTGAAAGAGTGAGTTCTTCCATTATTTGTTCCTAATTACATCAGAAATGCTTTTCATGTTAGTTTTCTTTAACTGTTATGTCAGTTCTCTTTATAAAAATGGAGTCATTATGTCACACCTTTGCTGCACCTACTTTCAGACTGAAATGTGGAGAATTACTTTATTGAACTTGATTCCCTCATATAGGTTAAGAGATTGTTCCAGTATTGTGAGTCTTAACTCCTTTATAAACCAATCTTTGATAATATGTCTAATGCAGTGGTCTCCGACCTTTTTAAGCACAAGATCACTTCTTGAATTTAATTGCAATCCAGCATCTACCTCGAACCCAATACACTTCCCCCCCCCCCTCCTGTCCTACCCCTTTTCTGAGGCACTGCCTCTCTGAGGTCATGCCCTGCTCACTCCATCCCCATTTACTTTCACCGGGTTGGGGAAAGGGAGTGGCTTGCAGTGAGTTGCAGACTTTGGTCTTGGGCTGAAGGGTTTGGAATGTGGTAGGGGCTCCAGGCTGAGCCTGGGGCAAGAGTTTGGGCTGCAGGCTCTAGGAGGGAATTTGCATGCAGGTGGGGCTCAGGGCTGGAGGGCAAGTTCAGGATTCATTTTCTGGCAGGGCACTGTTTACCTCAGGTGGCTCCTGGGCAGTGGTGCAATGGGACTAAGGCAAGCTCATGCTGGCCCTGCACCACTCCTGAAAGTGACTGGCATGTCCAGGAGTGGCCCCAGGGGGAAGGGAGAGGCAGATGTCTCTGTGTGCTGTCCCCCATTCACAGACATCACACCTCACATTTGCCATGGTTCCCTGTTCCCAACTAATGGGAACTATGGGATTGGTGCTGGTAGGCAAGGGCATCATGTGATGACTTTAAGCAACCACCTCTCCCAGGGGCCGCAGAGATGTGCCAGCCACTTCCAGGAGAATGACAGATTCACATAGCTCCTTTAAGTGTGATGAGCACGTTCAGACATAGGAGCAGCTGCCAACAAGCTCCCTCCATCCTGATCCCTGTCGTGTCTCCCCGCTTTGTGCAGATGGGGTACAGGGGTAGGGGATGTGAGACCCCTCTGACATCAGTGACCCTTTCCTCTCCCTCCCCCACCCTGCACAGCAAGCAGGAGGCTCCTGAGGGCAGCTCCAAGGCAGAAGGCAGGAGTAGCACAGCAGTGGGGGAAGGCAGAACTGAAGTGCCAGCACTTGGTAGCCACCTGGCCAAACCAGTCAGGATCTCCTGTCAGAGGCTCCAGGATCTACCAGTAGTTCCCTATTTATAGATTGGTGATGACTGTCTAATGTGTAACTACTTGCTACTTGCAACTACTTGCTTGTTGGGAAAGTTTCAGTGTAACAAAACTGGAAAATTAAGCTGAATTTCATCATTGTTGTTTTGCTTTTGGTTTCATGAATTACTCTGTGATGTTTGTCTTTTCCAGGAAATCCATGAACTGTTCAAAGATTATGAAATAAAGTACTGTTATGTGGACAAAAATAAAAGAACAGGTAGGAATTTAGAAATAGTCCAGTAATTAAGACTGTATGTTTAACGGTAACATATTTGAATTCTGACAGAACTGGTAGTGAATTTCTTCTGTCACATATGAAGTCAGATTGCCCTCTACTTTCACTATTCCTAGACTTGTTTTTTGGCTGCATAAATTTTGGACATTTCCAACTCCCCATTAATGTCAATTAATGTAAAATGGAAAGCCTCATATTGACTTCAATGGAAGGTAGTTTGGATTCATTATCTGTGAATTTATATGTATGGCCCCCAGGGCCGGCTCGAGCCATTCCTGCTCCCCGGGCAGCGGGCGCGCGACGCATGCATGGCTCCACCCCCGGGCGCATGTGCGGCCCTGCCCCCCGGCATGCTGCGCACCTGACAGCTGCAATTGCAGCTGTCAGGGGTGCTGTGCGGCCCCGGATGCGCGGCGCCTGATGGCAGCTCTAAGGGGCGCTGCGTGGCCCCCGGGCGCGCGGCGCCCCTTACAGCTGCCATCGGGCGCCCCCCATAAGTTGGTGCCCCAGGCAGTTGCCCGGCTAGCCCCCCCCTTAGCCCGGCTCTGATGGCCCCATAAGAAATGCACCCTTCTGAGAGGGTTGCTTAATTCACAGAATGACTGATACATTGGTCTTTGCTAGGAGAAGCCCCTCATACCAGAATAACTGTGCAACAGAGGGGCTATTCCAGGTCTAGATTTAGGGATTCCACATTCAATAAAACAGAGAGCAAATATTCTTAATCAGAACTGAGGGGAATTATAAAGCTTTTAAGGGTGATATTCATTTTGAAAACTCTGTCAGTGTTGGCCTTGCTTTATATTTCCCAGGCATCTTTGCCAAGATAATGGTGTTTCTGGCTGCTGCTATTAGCAAGTATGATGTGTGTTTGTGCAGCATTCTCTTAATTATTTGCTTGTTTGCACAACTTCAGGATTGCCAGATTTGAGAACAAGTGCTGTAGGACTCTTGAGTGTCAGTAGTCCTCTTTCACTGTTTCATTTTCTAGGCATTGTTTTGAAATCCTACTTGTTGAAGCTGTTATGGAAGGAACTCTTTCATCTTACTATTTATTCTGGTTCCTCCAAATCCTATGTCAGCTCAGAATTACCAATCAGAAGAATATTTTTCCTCTGGACTTCTGCAGCCAGATAATCTAGTTAGTTTTAGCTGCTGATTTTCCCCCCTCTGACTGTAATTCTTACTAAAGTTTAAGTGGAGGAGTGGCAGCCAGCAGGACTCTCTTTTCCAGCTATCATGAGGTCTTCTTTAATAGCTCTCTTGTGTCGTATGGCATTTTTGAAAAGATCTCTTATTTTTACCGTTTAGAACCATGGTATCCAACCATTTCTGCTGGTGGCTACTGCTATAGCAAACTAGCCACACTCAGCCAGCCAAATAGCCACATTGTGCAAGCCAACCCACCACAAGTTTAGAAGATGATCGTTGCAGTGAGATATAAATTAGCTTAATGTACACAAAAATCAGTTAAAAATTAGTTTTCCCCGAAATAAACTACTTCAGCATTTCTGTAAGGGCTACTTTTAGAGGCATAAAATCCATAAAAACTTACATTTGCTTATATGAGCAGTATTTGCATTTGTCAACACTCTTATGTACACTTGGGCCTTTGTGCATCTTATCACATACCTCTTAGAAAATGTTGGCCCTTGGGAGTCATTATTTTTTTGTCCTTTGTGGGGCTAAACACTCTTTCTGAGGCTATGACTAGACTATGGAGGTTTATGGAGGTTTTCCAGAGGTATCCTGGAAAAACTGCCGCATCCGGGGAATGCATCTGCTCTTCTGACATTTTTTGCAGAAGAGCAGATGTGCTCTTTCGGAAGCCCTGTCTTCCTCATTTTATGAGGAAGAAGGGCTCTTCCAAAAGAGGAGGTTTTTCTGACATTTGGTCCAGTGTAGATGGGCCAAATTTCAGAAAAGCCTCTTCCAACAAAACTATTGGAAAAAAGGTATGCAAATTGCAAAGTGCCATTTGTGTACCTTTTTCTGTTAAAACTCCATAGTCTAGACATAGCCTGAGTTACTTGACTCTTTCAGGGTCAGGTTTCTTAAATTGCAGATTATTTTGCTCATTTCAGTAACTTTAGCTTGCAGAATCTGCGAGTAGTTCAGTCCTGGGGGTATTCTGCAATTGTTGCATTTGGAGCCATAGTAAAATTGAAGAATTCCCCCAGGACTCATAGTTGTTAACATCCATAGGATTTTATGTTTACTCACCTTTAATTATGCAACTAAATGAGTATTGACACATCAGAGAACCTTCATCTAAATCCCTCTCTCCCCAAAATTATTCAAAATTTACCAACATGTGCATTATTTGTATGGTAAAAATCCCATTTGTCTAAAATCATTTTTGTCCAGATGAGTTGAATGTTCTCAGTTTAATTCAGACAAATGGACTTCTGTGGAGTTATATAACCATTTAAATCATAAACTCTGTCCTGTAAGAGCTTTCCTTCTCTGAGTGAAAACTATAATTACAATTAATTTTCAAATTTCCGCCTTGGTTTTTCTTTATATTACTTACTTTCTATGCAGTTTCAAATTTGTTTGTTTAGTCAGATGATAGAAGAATAACCAAGTGAACAAAAAATAATTGAATAATATTTTGTGCTCTAGAATTCCACAGGCTCATATTCCATTTGTCTGTGTTTTCTGAGCTATTATTTCTAATATCAAATATGATTCTTCTGGAAAAAGGCCATAAATACAGAGGCTGTGCAATAGTCTAGCTTAGCCATGCTATCTCTTTCAGAACCTAACTGACCTCTTTTTCATTTGTCATTTTCATTTGTGAATCACCATATATTTTGAATTGTTACTCTTTGTTAAATCAGCTAGGATATATATTCTATATCTACTCACACAAACACACTGGATAATTGTGTACAAGATATCTGGTAACATATACCTTGCATAGGAGCAGAACCGAGGCCTTAGATGTTTTAATGTTTGTTGATGTAAAAGAAGCAGTGAGGGACAAAAAGGCATCTTTTAAGAAGTGGAAGTCCAATCCTAGTGAGATAAATAGAAAGGAACATAAACACTGTCAAATCAAGTGTAAAAATGTAATAAGAAAAGCAAAAAAAGATTTTGAGGAACAGCTAGCCAAAAACTCAAAAAGAAATAACAAAATGTTTTTTAAGTACATTAGAAGCAGGAAGCCTGCTAAAAAACCTGTGGGTCCCCTAGACGATCGAACTATAAAAGGCGCAATCAAGGACGATAAAGCCATTGTGGAGAAACTAAATGATTTCTTTGCTTCAGTCTTCACGGCTGAGGACATTGGGAGGATTCCCAAATCTGCACCGTCCTTTGTGGGTGGTGAATCTGAGGAACTGTCCCGGATTGAAGTGTCATTAGAGGAGGTTTTGGAACAAATAGAAAAACTTAATGTTAACAAATCTCCGGGACCGGATGGCATTCATCCAAGGGTTCTAAAAGAACTCAAATGGGAAATTGCTGAACTATTATCTGTGGTTTGTAACCTATCCCCTAAATCGGCTTCCGTACCTAATGACTGGAAGGTAGCCAACGTGACACCAATATTTAAAAAGGGCTCTAGAGGCAATCCGGGCAATTACAGACCGGTAAGTCTAACTTCAGTACCGGGCAAATTAGTCGAAACAATAGTAAAGAATAAAATTGTGAAACATGTAGAAGAACATAATTTGTTGGACAAAAGTCAACATGGTTTCTGTAAAGGGAAATCCTGTCTTACTAATCTATTAGAGTTCTTTGAAGGGGTTAACAAACATGCGGACAAGGGGGATCCAGTAGATATAGTATACTTAGATTTTCAGAAAGCCTTTGACAAGGTCCCTCACCAAAGACTCTTGTGTAAATTACATGGCCATGGGATAAGAGGGAAGGTCCTTTCTTGGATTGAGAACTGGTTAAAAGACAGGAAACAAAAGGTAGGAATAAATGGTAAATTTTCAGAATGGAGAGGGGTAACTAGTGGTGTCCCCCAAGGGTCAGTTCTAGGACCAATCCTGTTCAACTTATTCATAAATGATCTGGAGAAAGGGGTAAGCAGTGAGGTGGTAAAGTTTGCAGATGATACCAAACTGTTTAGGATAGTCAAGACAGAAGCAGACTGTGAGGGACTCCAAGAAGATCTCACCAAACTGAGTGATTGGGCAACAAAATGGCAAATGAAATTTAATGTGAATAAGTGTAAAGTAACGCACATTGGGAAAAATAACCCCAACTATACGTACAGTATGATGGGGGCTAATTTGGCTACGACAAATCAGGAAAGAGATCTTGGAGTTATCGTGGACAGTTCTCTGAAAACTTCCACACAGTGTGCAGCAGCAGTCAAAAAGGCAAATAGGATGCTAGGAATTATTAAGAAAGGGATAGAAAATAAGACCCAGAATATCTTACTACCCCTGTATAAAACTATGGTACGCCCACATCTTGAATACTGTGTACAGATGTGGTCTCCTCACCTCAAAGGGGATGTTTTGGCCTTGGAGGGGGTTCGGAAAGGGGCAGCTAGAATGGTTGGGGGTTTGGAACGGGTCCCGTGTGAGGAGAGGTTAAAGCGACTGGGACTTTTCAGTTTGGAAGGGAGGAGACTGAGGGGGGATATGATAGAGGTATATAAAATCATGAGTGGTGTGGAGAGGGCCGATAAAGAGAAGTTATTTATTAGTTCCCTAAATAGAAGAACTAGAGGACACCAAATGAAATTAATGGGTAGCAGGTTTAAAACTAATAAAAGAAAGTTCTTCTTCACACAGCGTGTAGTCAGCCTGTGGAACTCCTTGCCAGAGGAGGCTGTGAAGGCTAGGACTATAATAGAGTTTAAAGAGAAGCTAGATAATTTCATGGAGGTAAGGTCCATAAAAGGCTATTAGCCAGGGGATAAAATGGTGTCCTTGGCCTCTGTTTGTCAGAGGCTGGAGAGGGATGGCAGGAGACAAATCGCTTGATCATTGTCTTCGGTCCACCCTCTCTGGGGCACCTGGTGTTGGCCACTGTCGGCAGACAGGATACTGGGCTAGATGGACCTTTGGTCTGACCCAGTACGGCCATTCTTATGTTCTTATGTTCTTATGATAAGATTTGTGCTCTGTGCTGTTGGCTTTATAAACTGAATAAGACAGCCATGGCATGATTTAAAATTTACTTTAAAATGTTGTGTGGATGCTCATATTTTACTTAGAAACTTTACTTTAGTCTATTTTTTAACCTCTGATTTTTTCAAGAAAGAAAGAAATTAATACTATTCAGGAGCAAATATGTAGTCACCCATACTCACCTTGCTCTCTTGCCTGTGCATTGGTATTAGAAACAGATAAGTAATAGGTTATCTGGAAAAAATATGTTTTCTGATTTAAATAGTAATCTTGCAACCTGGAGTTGAATTTCATGAAAGGATTGTATTGAAATGTGATGAATCAGCAAAAAAAAAAAAAGAAGTTATGGTACACTTGACAACAAATTTGCCCAGAGATGCAATATGATAATTCACTGGAAGACAGAGTGTTGCCAAAACTGCCGTGAAAAATTTGTTCTGTAAGTAACAGCAATGGGACATATGCTTTATATCAATGAATTCCATACTATTTAAACTTCAGAATAGACAATATTGCATTTTTTTGTCCCTAAACTCTTCTTACAGACTAAATATAGATAGACTGAGGAAAAAGCATTCTCATTGCTTGTTGATGGGCAAATTTTGTTGTGTGATAGGAAAACATGGTTGTCCTGCTTTTCAGGCTGTGGTTTAAAGACACTTATCTCCTTTTGCCTTTTGACCATTGTGACAGATTTTATTCTTTCGTTTTTAGTGTGTCACACTCACTTAGGGTACATCTACACTGCACGGCTATTTCAAAATAAGCTATTCTGGAATACTTATTCCAAAATAGCTTATTTCAAAATAGAATGTCTACACAGCAGGGGAAGCCTCAAAATTAACCTGAGGTAGGCTTCCCTAATGTAGACATGCTGTATTGATTTAGAGCCCAGGAGGCACTGGGAAGGAATAACTTAGAATGGTCCTTGTGAGGGGCTATTTTGAAATAGCAGCAGTGGAGCATCTACACACACCTTATTTCAAAATAGCTATTTTGGAATAGGCATTATTCCTCATAGAATGAGGTTTACAGAATTTGGAATAAGCCTTCCATTATTTCAAAATTATTTTGAAATAATGGAACAGCTGTGTCGACGCTCATATTGTTATTTTGAAATATCATTAGTTATCTCAAAATAACGGTTTTTCTGAGATTGTCACACTTCATTTTAAATTCAAACAAAAAATGTAAAGTGAGATATTATCCAACATTCCCATTAAATCTGAAATCTATATCTGATCATGCAGAATGATACTTAGTCCTCTAGCAGCACTTACTATTTCCTTTGAGTCCTCAGTCTGACTGTGTCCATGGATATATTCTGTCTTCCATTAAAGAATAGTGTAATGGGCCTGGAATGTAACTACACTTGAGCAATTCAGCTATATCTGCAGCAGGGATTTCATATGCCTTGCTATGTGGGTTTGTTTAGATTAAATTAATTATGGAAAACTCACATCCTGCAGTGCTACAAGTCATAACCAGTATTTACCAAAAGACTAGTGGATAAAAGCTTGGATAAACAGGTATGTGTATTGTCATATGTTGTGCATTGAAGAGTAATTTTAGATACAACACTGATGTATAAAAACTACAAGGAGTCCTGTAGCACCTTATAGACTAACAGATGTATTGGAGCATAAGCTTTCGTGGGCAATGACCCACTTTGTTAGATGCATGTAGTGGAAATTTCCAGAGGCAGGTATAAATATGCAGGCAAGAATCAGACTAGAGATTCGTGGGTCTTTGCCCACGAAAGCTTATGTTCCAATACATCTGTTAGTCTATAAGGTGCTACAGGACTCCTTGTCGCTTTTGCAGATCCAGACTAACACGGCTACCCCTCTGATACTTAACACTGATGTATGTCTCTCTCCTTTTCCTTCCAACTCAAAAAGTGGCCTAGGACAGTGGTTCTCAACCTTTCCAGACTACTGTTTCCCCTTCAGCATGAGTGGTCGGTGCAGCTAGGTGCAGCCTGCCTCCCCTAACCCCTACAGCTCCGTCCCCTCTGCTGAGCCCCCCTCCTCCACCACCACCACCACCACAGTGAGGGGAAGAGAGGAGAGGAGAGGAGGCTACTGGACACCCTTGCTCTTCAGGAGTTTAACTGGTCTTGCATATCCCCCAATTTTCACCTCACTTAAAAACTACTTGCTTACAGAAACAGACATAAAAATACAAAAGTGCTGCAGCATACTATTACTTAAAAATTGCTTTATGTTCTGATTTTACCATACAAAAATAAATCAATTTGAATATAAATATTGTGCTTACTTTTCATTGTATAACATAGAGCAGTATAAACAAGTCATTGTATGAAATTTTGGTTTGTACAGGTTGAACCTCTAAAATCTGGGACTCTGGTCTGGCAACAGCCATGGATCAGAGAGCCCTGATGGCTGGGCATTGGGTGGCAAGAGGGCTTGCAACTAGGAGTCTGGTCAAGGACTGGTGGCAGTAGCGGAACCAGCGCTCTGGCTGGAGCTGATGGCAGTGTCCTGGCATGGGCCAGTGTTGGCAGCAGGACCCGGATCCCAGCTGGGGCTGGTGGTGGCATCTGGCTGGGGCTCAGAACCCAGCTGGGGTGGGCAGCTCGAGGCTGGCCATCCAGATGGGGCTGGTGGTAGCAGCAGGACAGCCCGAGTGGGGGCAGAGGCCAGGACAGGGGGTGCAGCTGGGGTCAGGAGCAGAGCCAGGCAGGGGGCCGCAATTGACCTCCCCTTGTCCAGCAGTCAGAGGGTGCCAGTCTACGGAGGGGCAACCTGTACTAACTTCACTAATGCTTTTTATGTAGCCTGTTTTAAAATTAAGCAAGTATCTGGATGAGTTGATTTATCCCTACAAGACCTCTGCGTACTCCTGGTTGAGAACCATTGGCCTGGAAAACGGTGATTTATGCAGTGCCATAGTGAACCAAGTCATTTTAATAACTATGCTGCTTTGAAGTCAAGTGTCAGTATTAATAATGGTGATTACTGTAGTCTGGTGAATCTATCATCTGTATTTTAAATGACAATTTAACACATAGATCTGAGTTGTCTGCACATTTGCCTCTGCCTCTAAAAGCTCAGAAATTTGTACCTTCATGTCTGTTATCCCCATCAGACTGAAGAATTTTGTGTACACTCAAGAGCTTGTGTCTTCCAGCAACTTGCTTTCTTCTCTTACAGCGTTTGTTACTCTGCAGAATGGAGAGCAGGCTCAAAATGCAATTAGGATGTTTCACCGATACTCTCTTCGTGGAAAAGAAATATCAGTGCAGCTCCAGCCAACAGATGCTTTATTGTGCATTACCAATTTGCCTACTTCATTTACATTACAAGAGTTTGAGGAACTAGTGTGTGCATATGGCAATATTGAGAGATGTTTTCTGGTCTATAATGAAGTTACTGGCCTTTCCAAGGGCTACGGGTTTGTGGAGTACATGAAAAAGGACTCTGCTGCAAAGGCCAGAATGGAACTTCTGGGGAAGAAATTACGTGAAAACACCCTCTTTGCACAGTGGACAGATGTTAATCAGTTGACTACTGATCTTGTTCATTCTAAGTGCCTTTGTGTAGGTAAAATCCCTAATGACTACACTGATTCAGAAGAACTAATGCAAATGTTCTCATTTAAATATAAACCTGTGTTCTGCCAGGTAAGTATCCTATGAATTGGTGTCTTTTGCAAACTGAATATGGAGATGTATATAGCATTATGTTAACAGATTCTATTGCTTGCTTAACCCAATACTTTGTTTTTATGTAAACCAGTGAGTGGCTTAATTTATGAAACCTAGTGAATAATTTTATGTAAGCAATATAATATGATCTGATATAAATGTTTGATTGTCATGAGTTTGGAATCACTGGCATATGTCACTGGAAAGTTATGCAGGAAGACATCCCAAATGAATGCTAATAATACAATTATTACACATTCTTTTCCCATGTATTTTATGGAAGGATTATTTCAGAAATGTTTAAAAGAATTTTGTAAATAATTGCTATTAGTAATATTTTATGTATTACTCAATCATGTATTCAGATTGTATTAGTATTTTGAGTCTAATTGTAGATCAGTTAGAGAGATTAAAATATATTTAATACATCTTTGAAACCTCTAAAAATGTCTAAAATGGTTCTTCCATAAGTCATAAAGTTTTATCTTCAGAACCTAATAATTTCTGAGGTGCCAGCACAAGAAATAAGGGCTACATTCGAAAAGTGAGTCTTACAACTCTCCAGTTGCATAAAAGATTTCTTGCTAGCACTGATGATTGCCAAGATATTGGAACCTAAACTAGCCACTGGTCCAGGACCTATAATTTCTTATTAAACAACTAAGACTAGTGTAACTAGGAGGGGAAGCAAAAAAACCCACCTTTCACTGAAGCCATGGGTGATTGTGGCTGTTTGTTTATTTTTAAATGTTTGTTGAAAAGCTGCTCAAAGATTTGTATTGCTAGTGTTCTTGGTGGTGGTGGTGGTGGTGATGGATTAATGAGCAGACTCATTCCTAGAGTATAAAGCCAGAAGGGACCTTTAGACAATCTAGTCTGACCTGTATATCAAAGGCTATTAGATTTCATCCCGTTCCCCTGAATTGAGCCCAATAACCTGGATTTGACTAAAGGCATCCATTCTTGATTTGAAGATCTCAAGAGATGGGGAGTCCACCACTTCCCTTAGTAATTTGTTCCAATGGTTCATAACTATCATTAACAATTTGTGCCCAACTTCTAATTTGAATTTGTCTGGTTTCAGCCTGGTTCTTATTTTGCTTTTCTCCATGAGATTAAAGAGCTCTTTAATACCTGCTGTTTTTCTCTATGTGAAGGTTCTGATACACTAATCAATTCACTTCTCACTTTTCTTTTTGATAAGCTAAAGAGTTTGACTTAGTAAGTCTCCCATTATAGGGCATTTTCTTCCAACCTTTGATAACTTTTGTGGCTCTTTAAACTACCCTCTCCAATTTTTCAACATCTGTTTTAAAATGTGGATACCAAAGCTATACACAGTGTTCCACATTGGTCCCACTAATGCCACAGAAGAGACATCACCTCCCTATTTGTACTGTGTATTCCTCTGTTTCTATCTTCAGGCATCCCATTGACTCTTTTTGCCATGTCATTACAATGGGAGCTCATGTTTAATTACTTGTCCACTATTACCTCCTAATCCTTTTCGGAGTCACTGCTTTTCAGGATATGGGCCTTCATTCTGTAGGTATGACCTGCAATCCTCATTACTTGTTTGGTAACTTTGCATTTGGCTGTATTTTGTTTGAATGGTTTCAGGTTGCTGCATGACCAAGATAGCTCTGAATGACTGCCTTATCTTCATCTTCATTTACCATTTTATCAGTCTGTGTGTCATCTGTAAATTCTCACCAGTGACTTTATATTTACTTCCTATTTATTTTATATTTATATCATTCTTGGAAGTGCTCATCAACATTGAGCTTAGGACTAATCCCTGCCAATAGAAACACCACCGTTCAGGGATAATTCCTCATGGACACCTACTTTGATATCTGTCAGTTAGCCAGTTCTTCATCCATTTAATTTGTGCTCCAATGATATTGTATAGTGCTAATTTTTTAATCATAATATCATGTAGTACTAAGTCAAATGTCTTATAAAAGTTTTGTTGTATCTGTGCTATTGCCTTTTTCAGTCAAACTTGTAATCTCATGAAAAATGAAGTTAGAGTTGTTTGACAAGACCTATGTTCCATAAAATCATGTCGCCTATGCAATTTCAGGTAGTTAAAAAGTACATTTTTTAACCTTTAATTGCAATGATAAATGGATGTTTTGTTGTATTATGGATATTGATTACATCCATGAGTATAATGGCAGAATCATGTGATACAGGTTGAACCTCTCTAGTCCAGCACTCTCTGGTCTGGTGGCAACCATGGTCCAGCAAAATTTTAGACAGAAGTTAGACAGAAGTCCACTTATTAAGGGTGTGGCTGTTTTCCACGGTCCCATAAAGTTTGTTTACAGCTACCAGTCCTTGCTTGTGGTGTTCTGTGCTGTTCTTTAGCTCTAATTTGCCCCCTACATGTCTTTTAAGAGCCCAGTAAGCAGTGAAAGTATTGGTAATGCTGCTAGACAATATTGACCTCCCATAGTTCAGCATCAGTCAGGTCCCAAGGATGCCAGACCAGAGAGGTTCAACCTGTATTTTTCTGTAAATTCTGTGACCTATACATAATATAAATTCTGTGGCTCTGTGGACATGGGGAAGCCAGTGGATGTGATATACCTTGACTTTAGCAAAGCTTTTGATACGGTCTCCCACAATATTCTTGCCAGCAAGTTAAGGAAGTATGGATTGGATAAATGGACTGTAAGGTGGATAGAAAGCTGGCTAGATTGTTGGGCCCAATGGGTAGTGATCAATGGCTCGATGTCTGATTGGCGGTCAGTTTCAAGTGGAGTGCCCCAAGGATCGGTTGTAGGGCTGGTTTTATTCAACATCTTAATTAATGACATGGATGAGGGGTTGGATTGCACCCTCAGCAAGTTTGCGGATGACACTAAGCTAGGGAAAGAGGTAGATACGTTGGAGGGCAGGGATAGGATCCAGAGTGACCTAGACAGATTAGAGGATTGGGCCAAAAGAAATCTGATGAGGGTCAACAAGGACAAGTGCAGAGTCTTGCACTTGGGATGGAAGAATCCAAAGCATTGTTACAGGCTGGGGACCGACTTACTAGATAGCAGTTCAGCAGAAAAGGACATGGGGATTACAGTGGATGAGAAGCTGGATATGAATCAACAGTGTGCCCTTGTATCCAAGAAGACTAATGGCATATCAGGGTGCATTAGGAGGAGCATTGCCAGCAGATCTAGAGAAGTGATTATTCCTCTTTATTCGGCACTAGTGAGGCCACATCTGGAATATTGCGTCCAATTCTGGGCCCCCCACTACAGAAAGGATGTGGATGCATTGGAGAGGGTCCAGCGGAGGGCAACCAAAATGATTAGGGGGCTGGAGCACTTGACCTACAAGGAGAGGCTGAGGGATTTGTGCTTATTTAGTCTGCAGAAGAGAAGAGTGGGGGAATTTGATAGCAGCCTTCAGCTTCCTGAAGGGAGGTTCCAAAGAGGATGGAAAGAGGCTGTTCACAGTAGTGACGGATGGCAGAACAAGGAGCAATGGTCTCAAGTTACAGTGGGGGAGATCTAGGTTGGATATTAGCAAAACTATTTCACTGGGAGGGTGGTGAAGTACTGGAATGGGTTACCTAGGGAGGTGGTGGAATTTCCATCCCAAGAGGTTTTTAAGTCTCAGCTTGACAAAGCCCTGGCTGGGATGATTTAGTTTGGATTGGTCCTACTTTGGGCTGGGGGCTGGACTCGATGACCTCCTGAGGTCTCTTCCAGCCCTCTGATTCTATAACATTATGATAAAACATGTAATTTAGCCATTTCAAACTCATGCCAGGAAAGTCTTTATAATACACTTTCATGTATTCTCTCATTTATTAATAATCATAGAGAATATTTTTATATTACAATACTACCTAGTCATAGACCAGGATTCCACTGTACTATGCACTGCACAGACACAGAACCAAAAGACAATCTGTACCAGGGTCTTAGGGCTAAATTTAAAGGTATTTAGGTAATTAACTCATGCAAATCAAGGGGTGTTACATATTGACATATTTTTGAAAATCTGGGCTTTGCAATCTAAGTATATAATAGTAGACAACAAACAGATACAGGCAGTATAGGCAGACTGGTGAATATAAGGAGACATTGAGGCAGTATTGGTCAGTATGATCAGCAGTGGTCTCAGCACACCAGCAGCCTAGCCAAGATTTTTATACACATCATGAAAAAAGGTGAGCTTTAAGGAGGAAAATGGACTAGTTGTTAAGATGTTTACTACAAACTTCTCCCAAGTGTGTGGGCAGCATGGGAGAAAGCACATATGAAAACTAAACAAGTATGTGATGGAGGCTGGCATCATGGACTGATTGGAGGTGGGAATGAACATCTTGAGAGTGAATGAGAGGCTGTTTCAACCCTGCACAGATATTAGGGATGTGAACTGCAGTTCACATTGAAGTATTGCACTCTAACAGCCCTAATGTAGTTCCTCTTTCAGACAGGATTATGCTAATGCAAACCACATACATTTTGGCTTGTTCCAGTCACATCCATATGGGGCAGAAAGAGCACAATGATTTCATGCCCTCTACATCTCACAGTCTCATAGTCCATGGGCAAGCCCAGAGATAATAGGAAGGGTGAGAAAAATCCATGAAGGGCCTTGAAAGTAAAGACTTGTAGCTTATGTTTGATACAATGTAGATGGAAGATGCCTTTCCCCACTCCCCCACAAAGGAAGAATTTAAAGAGGGGAGGACACAGTCAAAGTGACATGTTAGGAAAATAAGCTTTGTGGCAGCATTTGGAATGTATATTACAGGGACAAGGTTGCTTTTGTCAAGATCAGAGAGAAGGATGTTGCAGTAACTGAGAGGTGAGATGAGGAGAACCTGGATAAGAATTTTAGTTGTGTAGATGGATAGGACATGCCATATCTTAGAGATTTGATGCTAAGAACTAGAAAAAGGTCCATGTTGTAGATGATGCCCAGGTTACAGGCAAGAGTGATAGGCAAAATGGTGGTGTTGTCCATGGTGATTAAGAAAGAGGTAGCAGGGATTGAAGGAGAAGATGAAAAACTCTGTTTTAGCCATGTTAGGCTTGACCTGATGAATAGGCATCCATAAGGAGATGTTAAAGAGAAGATGAGACATGAGTTTGAACAGAAATAGATGGTGCTGGAATAAAGAGGTCAATTTGTGAATTGTTAGCATAGAGATGGTAATTGAATTTGTGTTTGCAGATGAGATTACCCATCTCTAAGGTTGATAAAGAGAGAAGGGAGCTAAGGTAGGAACCCTGTCTTGATGGAGCAATTAAAGAGGTGCTCAGAAAAACAGGAGAGGATGAAATCAACAAAGAGAGGAGAAAATTTTGAGAGGAGCATGGTTGACTGCATAAAAGGTGATTGACAGGCAAAAGAGAATAAGAATGGAGTACAGGTTGGACCTTTCTAGTCCGGCATCCTCGGGACCTGACTTGTCCTGAATGAGGGAATTTGCCAGACTAAGGGAGGTCCCCCGCTACTGGCCCCCCAGCTCAGTGCTCCTTCCCACTGTCGGCCCCAACCACACCCCTGCTGAGCTGCCACGTTGCTGCAGCTCCACTAGCTCAGACTGCCACGGCTGCCGCGTCCCCAGCCCCGCTACCTCAGCCCCATTGGGCTCCCAGCTGCCAGCTATCTTGCCATTGGGCTTCCAGCCAGAACCCCCTGGTCCAGGAACATCCATGGTCTTGCTGGATGTTGCCGGAACACAGAGTCCCAGTTTTGGGAGGTCCATCCTGTACTGATTTTGAATATTGGCCAAGAAGAGACCATCTGAGAAAAAAAACATGCTTCCTTTTATTATGGCTCCTTTTGACTCACCGCCATGGTGCCTTCTGCTGGTTGCTCTAGGACAGAGCTACTCAACATGTGGCCCATGGGCCGCATGCGGCCCGCAGCCCTTTTGTTCGCAGTCCATGGTGCAGTTTGGGTTTACGCGGGGCTCAACACACTGCCACACATGAAAGTGTGTTATAAAGACTTCCCTGGCGTGAGTTTGAAATGGTGGGATCCTTTGAACATGGCCTCCAATGGGAATACGCTCCACAACAGCGAGGTGTCTCCCAGACAGGGTGAGCATTGAAAGATGCAAGCGGACAGGCTGGCTGGAACAGACGGGTACAGGGTGTCGGCATTTCTAGCCCCCAAGGAGGAGGTGCCGTGAGCCCCAGGGCATTGTGTGAAAGAAGCTGTTTGCATATATTTGCACGTATATGCAACCACACTTAAGCTGCAGCCCTCAGCATGTGCTGTGAGCATTATTGTGGCCCCTGTGGCTTCCAAAGTTGAGTAGCCCTGCTCTAGGTATTAGCTCTCTTCAGTTGGGTACACTGCTTTATATGTGGTGTCTCACCCACCATCAATCTGCTGTCACCACCCGTTCAGAGCCACATCAGCTCTGGACCATGATGTCCTCTTTAGGGTATAGCCTTCTGGCTGTGCCATAGCCCACTGTCTCCCCACTTTCAGGGGACCAGCAATTCTTCATCCTAATACTGGTCTCAGCAGCCAATTGCTGGCCCTCATTTAGCCCAGTGTCTCGGGGGCAAATCACAGTCTGGATACTTACCACTCTCATCATCAACCAGTGAAGTGTAATCAGCTGCCTGTTTCTCTGGGTCACCCTTCCCCATAACCTTAGCCCCTTCTCAGCCCTTCCAACAAGGCCCTCCATCTGGCAGTGGTCAACCAAGAGCTCCCTCAGTCCTGCTATCCTACCCAGTCCTGTTCTATGTAAGGTGCTTCCCTAGGCAGCCCATCCTTCTCCCTTGAAGATCAGGCTGCTCCAACAAGCCTTCTCCAGACTGGCTCCCAATAAGCCCTTCCTTGATTGGCTAGGGTTCTGCACAGCCTCTCTGGCCTGCTTTAAACACTTCCATACCAGATGTCCCATTACATCACTCTTGGAATATATTAGTTCTGCTGCTCACGGACACATTTCATCATATGAATTGTGAAGTCATTGGAGAATTCTGCTTGGGAACTTGTTTCTTTTTCTGCATTTCTTTCTTTTTATCCTTAATTTTACTCTTCTTTAAGTCATTCTATTTCCATTGCCTCCTCATGTGTTGGAAATACAGACTGTTTTTTCAGTAAGAGCTGAATCCAGATGTTTATAAATAGTTCCTAAAAATACCCACATCCCCTATGTATCTGACCTATAAATAGGGTGCTATCAAATTCACAGCCATGAGAAATGCATCACGGATCGTGAAGTCTGGTCTCCTCCCATGAAATCTGGTCTTTTACTGTGTACTTTTACTCTGTACTATAAAGATTTCACAGGGTGGGAGGATGGTGTAGGGAGACTGTAATTTCTCAAATTGGAGGTCCTGATAAAACAGAAAGTTGCGCACAGGATTATTTTAGAGGTGATGTGGTATTGCCATCCTTATTTTGCCACTGCCTTTAGGACTGGGCAGCGAGAGAATAGTGGCTGCTAATTGAAGACCCAGCTCTGGAGGCAGCAGTGCAGATGTAAAGGTGTCAATACCATTGCATACCATCCTTACTTCTGTGCTGCTGCTGCTGCTGGCAATTCTGCCTTCTGATCTGGGCTCCCAGCCAGCAGCCACCAATCTCCAGCTGCCCAGCTCTGAAGCAACACTGCCAGCAGCAAGTGCAGAAATAAGAATAGCAATACCACAACCTCCCCCCTACTATTACCTTGTGATCCTCCCCCCCCCCTCCTTTTTGGGTCAGGACCCTTACTATTGCAGCACTATGAAATTTACCATTTTTAAAATCCTATGACCATGAAATTGACCAAAATGGACTGTGAATTTGGTCGGGCCCTATCTATAAACATGCTATTGTTTAACCAGTTTTAGCTTACATTAGAGCAGGGGTGGGAACCTTCCTCAGGCCTGGGGGTTGGTTGCGAACTCCAGCTTGCCTGGATCTGGCCCCTGAGGCTCAGCCCCCCCAGAATTGGAGAGCCTGCGCAGGCACTCCAATCTCCCCTTCCCCCCTGTACCCCACTGCAGGGCTTGAGCTCACAAAAACTACTAGGCTGGGCCTCCCTTTGGTCTGGTTTGGGAGGGGCATATGGGTAGTGTCTTTCTCCTTCTCAGTCAGGAGCCACGTCAGAGAGGTGTTTTTTTTTTTTTGCAGGGGGGAGGGTGTGTTTTTTGTTTTGGTTTTGGTTTTTTTGCTTCTCACTTGTGTGCGGGTCCCAACCCAAAAAAGGTTTTCCACCCCTGCATTAGAGAGAAAAATGCAGCCACTGTATCTTTTTCTACTTCACCTTGCAGGTTTTTTTTCTAGGAAGTATTCACTTTTGTTTAATTTTGAGGGTTTTTTCTAGCATGCTCTTATTTGGTGTGTTTAATTTCCTATTTATTTACACAAAGACTGGAATCATTGCATGTTGAAGCAGTTTTCTTTGCCCAAGTTTGAAACCAAAGTAAGCTGCATTGGTGCAAGCCACTTTTTATTGAAGTGCAGCATCTCTATACCAATAATTGTACAGTGCAGCTACCTTGGTGTAAAATGAAACCCATCATAGATGAATCCTTGGGTTTTCCAGCCTCTTTCCTTCTAAGAGTTCTTGAAAGTTAATTCTAAACTGCTGAATAAAAACTGTTAGTACTAAACTCCCTTCCTCTATTTCAGTATCATTAAGAGGCTGTAAACAAATCCCTTTTATAGGCCAGTATATTCCAGTACTAAATAACTGAGGATTAGATGTGGATTTTCTAATTAAATTTAATGGAAGCTGTATCTTTTTCACATCAGGACTCTCAGTGACTTTATAGTAATTTCTTTGTTATATTAAGTATTAAGGATGTCAGTATGTAGTTGACTACACGATTAACCGATAAACCTGGGCTTATCGGTTAATCCCGTCAGCTACATGCACTCCCCCCTGCTTTGCTCCCTCTGTATCAAGCTGGCTGTCCATGAGCACTGAATCCCATGGAGCTGCCTACCCCCACCGCCCACGCTGCTGCTTCTGATAGAAAGGGCAGCAGTGTGGAAGGTGAGGGAGGCTGGCGGGAGCCGGTACACATGGGAAGCCATCTTTCAAGCCAACTCCCTGCATCAAAAGCTGGCTCCCCACATGTGCTGGCTCCGCAGAGCTGCCTGTTCCCTCCCTTGCTGCTTCCCAGAGAGGCAGGGGGAGCACGGGAGCCTACCACGAAACAGCCTCTGTCTATGATGGGCCCAGGCTCACTAAAATTTAATGCAGTTACATGATTACCCAATTACATGGTATCTAACATCCCTATTAAATGTAATTCTGACATGTCAGTCCCAGGATATTAGAGAGAAAAGGTGGGCAAGGTAATATCTTTTAATGGACCAACTTCTAGTCAGTGGATTTATGGCTTATTATAAACGACCTATAACCCACTCTTTTTGTCCTATGACTTGCATTAATATTAATGGGCCACTATACCTTGAATGGTCCTTTACAATATGTGATAATTACTTATGCTAAACAACTTGTTCCACTTCGCATTTTGCTGTGATACGGGAGTACTTTTCCCAGACCAGTGGAAGAGCTATTTGACTCAAAAGCTTATGTCTCACACAACAGAAGTCAGTCCAATAAAAGATATTACTTCACCCACTTTGTGTTTCTTACATCAATTCCAGTCATTTTGGGAACAGTTGATTCTGCCTAAGAGTGTAGTGCATATTTCAACTTTTCTCTTTAAAAAAATCCATTAACTCTGATGAGAAACACTGTGAACTAAGGATGAAACGGTTTCAAACAAATAATCCCTGCCTTTTTCCAGTCCACGTAGGTATTTTAAGCAGATTGATTGATTAGGTACATTTTTCTTGAACACTCTTCAACTACAACCTCCATTCTCTCTCTCGCTCAAAAAAAGCATAAGATATCAGTAATCTGTATCGTTACATGTTCTTCATATTTTTTTTTTCAAGTGGCCTTGCAAACCAGCCAACCAATCTATAGTTCTTAAGTCCATTCAAACCAAATATAAAAAACATTATAATTTTCTTACTGTGGAAAATAAAGGTGAATGTAAAAATGCCTATGTGCTAAAACTTTACATTCAAAATTTCATTCTCTATCTTTATACTCTATAAAATAACTGTCAAATATATTTCATAGCTGAGATTTTTCAGTGAGATTATCTGTAAAGACAATGGATACTCAAGAAGGCAAAGCATGATAGTCATCTGCAAAACATTATATGCATATTATATTTAACATGCATGAGAAAGGAATGTTTGCCTCTAAGCTATTAAAAGATAGTTTTGTCTTAGAAATGTTAAAGATTTTGCAGTGGTAATTTATGCTCAGTGCAAGGGGTGGGAAAATGCTTTAAAGTAATTATTGAATGTTTATAATTTGTTCAATGTATTATGAAATGCCATTTCAGTTTGCTGAGGACGAAGGCAGTTATATTTGTGGCTTGGCAGTGATTGAGTATGAGACTGCAGAACAGGCTGAGGAAGTGCAAGAAGTCACAGATGGCATGACTGTCAGAGGAAATAAAGTCCAGGTATCGTACTGTGCTCCTGGAGCACCCGGGCGAAGCACATTAGCTGCACTTATCGCAGCTCAACGGATGGTAAGGGACCTTCCATTTTCAAAGAGAAAATACTTGAAAAGTTTACATTATAAGGTGTTCATATGTAAGAATTTATAAAATCCATTGGAAGAGAAGTCCAAAAGTGTTTTTATAATCAGATTACTATTTAAATCAGATTATTGCTCAGACAAATGAAAATTCTTTTTGAACAGGAGAAAGCCATTTGGCTCGATTAAATGTTAGTATTTAAATTGTAGTTCTGCTCTGACAAGTAGCAGACAATGCAGAGTCTAACGTTTCTGTAAAATGTTGTGGATACATATCAAAATGCTCGGTTTACAAATGAAAAGATGATTTTTCTAACCTTCCTCTAAACAAGATCTGAGGTTATAACTTAGTCTGTTCAAAGTGTTATTTTGTGTCTTCACTAGAAAAGTGGTTGAGTTTAGATTGGAATTGGCCAACTCACGTTAGTTAGTGAGCAAACTCAACTTTCTTTCTACTTAAGCACATAAACAGCAGTGATTAGGGGTAAGAGACTGTTTCAGTTCAAAACTAAACTAAGAAAGAGTACTTTTTAATAGCTATAAGTTGGTTTACTATGAGAAGTAAATGTCATGTAAAAATAAATTTCAGTATAGTGGGAATGACTTAATTTCATGCTTGGTATAGAATGAAGCTTTTATGCCCAACATGTCATATCAAATTATTTCCTAGAAAATTGGATGTGAAGGTAAGTGGTACATGAAGCTGGCTTGAAGATTGTAGCAGAATATTCTCATTACTTTTGATAGATCAGAGTAAACTCAGCTACTTTTCTATAGAGTTACTCACCTCAACTCTATAGAAGAGAAGCTGAGTTTAGTGTTATTAAATGTGACATATTTTATTGGTCTTGACTGTGGACCACATCTCCTTCTTTATTTTTTAGAGTTGTGGAAAAAATGTTTTTTTCAGGGGAAAAAACTGCCTGATAGGTTTTATGTCAGTCTGTGTTTTGTGTTCTGGGAGGAATAAGGTGACAGTTTGGGGATGCAGGTTGCTGTAGGGCACATTTTTGAGCTTCTCTTTCATGCTGAAATATTTCCATAAAGAGAACATACATTTGAAATATTTTGATCCTACAAACATTACATTATAAATTCAGTCTTTGAATGAATGATTTAAAAGGTTGAGAGAAAAGTAATGAGAATATTAAGGTTCTGTTATGCTTGTTAGATTTATACTTTTCTTATGTTTCTGATCTAGAAACCTAAAGAGGAAAATGCAGCAACCTTGATAATTTCATTGTAAAGGAAATGCTGGACTATGTTTCTAATGAGCTTTACAATGAAAGGGTTAATTACATATATTTGGTGAATGGAAATAGCAGGAACACTGATCTTTGAACTCTGGTGTGCAGCACATGGAAATAATATCCAAATATGGCTCTAAACATATTTGTTTTATAAATCAAGGGTTTGCACCAACAAATTTGTTTAAGGTAGTCATGGCTATAGAATGTGTTTTTATTTAATCCGGAGTCTAACATTTCTGTGTTTCTATTAATTCCAGATGAGAAACAATAGAAGAGGATTGCTTCCAGAACCAAACCCAGTGCAGATCATGAAGAGTTTAAATAACCCAGCCATGCTGCAAATGTTACTGCAGCCCCAATTGCATAGACGTACTCGTAAACATGGTAAGCATTTGAAAAAATAGATACATAAGAAAATAATTCTTAGTGTACTTAGTGCACTTAGTATAACAATCTTTAGCTTAAAATAAGCAGGAGCAATCTTTTAAAATACATATTTTTATAATTGCCTCTAGATAGTCATCTTTACACAACTGACAGAAAACATATGGACAACAAACTGTCATGAGAGACAAGCTGGGTGAGGTAATATCTTTTATTGGACCAACTTCTGTTGGTCAAAGAGACAAGTTTTCAAGCTACACAGAGCTCATCTTCAGGCATGGAAAAAGTAATCAGTATCACAGCTAAATGCATGATTGAAAAGATTGGGAAGCATTAGGAATTACCACGTGTTGCAAGAGAGCATTCCTGATGAAACAGGCAATTAATACCTCTGCAGAGGTATAACTCAGAAGCACATGTCTTTCTGTAAGGGTTTGTCTACACTTGCACCCTAGTTCGAACTAGGGATGCAAATGCAGGAATTTGAAATAGTCAATGAAGCGGGGATTTAAATATCCCGCGCTTCATTAGCATGATCTCGCCGTTGCGTTACTCCGAATGCCAGCTGTTTTGAAAGTGAAAGTGCGCGCTGGGACGCATTAGTTCGAACCAAACTCCTAGTAACGTTAGTTCGAACCAAAGGGTTTGGTTCCAACTAATGCATCCTGGCGCGCACTTTCACTTTCGAAACAGCTGGCATTCGGAGTAATGCGTCGGTGAGATCATGCTAATGAAGTGCGGGATATTTAAATCCCCACTTCATTGACTATTTCGAATGCCTGCATTTGCATCTCTACTTCGAACTAGGGTGCAAGTGTAGACATACCCTAACAGAAGTTGCTCCAACAAAAGATATTACCTCACTTGCTTTGTGTATATCATATGGTATCAATGTGGCTACAACTCTGCAGACAGTGAATTTAAATATCATTGTTCCTTTTAAGCACCTTTATGCTAACTCTCCTATCTATGTATATTTATGTTAGAAATTGGTCAAAAGCAAAACCTCTGATCCAAACACCCTCAGACTTTAAGGATTTGGTTCCAGATCTGAATTTGAAACTCAAGTCCCTCTCCAGTTCATACTGTTCTAAAATTATTTCTTACTTACATGTTACCATACATCAAGGATTTTCAAACTTCACTGCCCCACAGCCCCCTTCTGACAACAAAAATGATGACATAATCCCAGGGTGGGAGACTGAAACTGCCTGAGCCCTCCACCCTGGATGAGGGGGTTAAAGCCTGAGCCTCACTGTCCTGGACAAGGTGTCTTAAGCTGAAGCCCAAAGGTGAGGCTCGGGCTTCAGGCCTGAGCCTCACCAACTGTAAGCCACTCCTGTCAATCCCATTAAAACAGGGTCACAACTCAAGTTCCCTCTAAGGTGTGTGGCAGCTCGACCCCACACAGGGACTCAGGACTCTGGGCGTGGAGCTGCCTGGCTGGGGGAGGGGCACTTCTCCCTCTGCTACTGCAGCAGCAGCTCCCTGCTGAGGACAGAGCAGTGAGCCTCTTCCAGCCATGCCCTCTCCCTGTATCGCTGACTTGAGCCCTTGGGTGGGGCTCATTAAGCAGCTATGGGGCTGTACCATTGCACATCTTAGAGAGAACCTTAGTCACAACCCACAGTTTGAGAACTGCTGCCATAGATGTAAATAACATTTTACAAGGACACTATTAGACAAGGTCTTTCTTCCAAAGTGACTTATCGTGTATCAAAGAATTAAAGTTAGGTCAGAAATAAGGGAACACTCCATCTGAGGAGATCAGTGAGGGAAGACTAGGAGCAAGTCTACACTACAATGTGACATTGGCGCAACTGCACTGCGAGAACACTCTCTTGTCAGCATCATTACTCCACTTTGGTGAGCAGCGGAAGCACATCTCCTGCTGACATAGTACTGATGTTAACAGCATAAAACTGATGTTGCTTTGGGGGAGGGGTCTTTTTCACACACCTGAGTGATGTAAGTAGCCTAGACCCACCAGCCCTGAGAATGAATGACTGTTCTATAAATCTATGGATGAAAATCTACACAGTGCTTCTAAGACGGTTGGGAGAGATGAGGTAGCTTTAAGCCACTTTAACACCCTTACTATCCTGGGTTGCTTTGGGGGACAGAGAGCCCCTCATTTAACTTAGCCTTCAGGGTCTGTCTATGGGGATGTCTACCTTGTTCTTAGGTGAGGTTAACAAAACTGTGTTCATTACCATGGATTAAAACACACTGTTTTTGCAGTATAAACATAACTGAAGTTAGAGCAGCTTTCCTGTGCTGCACTGTGGGCCGCAGTACTGTATGCTGCGGGTCTCCCCAGCACAACTCTCCTGCTCCTGGGACCTAAGTTTCCTCTAAGCTGCATGGCCATGCAGATGTGCAGCTTCCCATTAAGCCCCATGCCGGGGATCAGGGCTGCAGTGGGGAGAGAAATCTCTTCCAAGCTGTGAAGTAGCCAGGAATGGTGGGGAGGAGCTTCTCCCCACTGGCTCCATCAGCGAGCTGCCATGGCCGAGGGAGAGGGACTCCTCTTCACTGTCCCCAGCAGGGAGTCACCCAGATAAGCCTGAGCTCCAGCCCCCTGTTCCACCTTGAGCCCCCCAGCCCTGAGAACCCTCCTGCATCCCAAAGTCCTCATGCTCTCACTGAAAACACAGGGATTTTGCCATTAACTTCTAAGGGCCAGTTGATGACATGTTAAGTTATTGCCTATTTACAGTTGACTATGCAAAAATTGTATGTTTAATGACTATCTATCAATTCACTTGAACAAAGACCTTTATCCGGCAGTTTAAGGTGAGTGAGAAGACCTGTGTTCCTTTGAGGAACCCTGTTGACTTCAGTGGAGCTCCAGGCAGATAAAGATGTTCTCCTATGTATTATTAATTACAGGATAAATGTCTCTATGAATAATAAGTTTCAGCCAGATGTGTATTAAAAGGGTTCACTGTACTGATTTTTTGTCAGTCAATTAAATGTTAAACCCTATAGAAACATTTAGAAAAAGGCAACTATATAAAGTGTATGTAACTGATAAATATAATTCTTTGCCTACCTTTTAAAAGTTCTATAACTTTGTCAAACATAATACCTTGTGTTTTCTCAAGCAGTTTTTGGAGTATCTGCTGGTTTACCTCCTCTCATAAATACCATAGTCAGTCCAGGATTTTTGCATTTGAATAAAGTTCCCCAGGTATGTTTAATAGTGTGAAATCAGTTATATCAAATTGTATATTTATGAAGTATTTTGCATTAAAATGTGTAATAGATCTCAAGAATTTACAACTAAAATGGTCTTAAAATTACTTTGTATTTAACATATACTATATAAGATGATTTCAAAGGGCTTTTTAAATAAGATAGTCAGATCTGACTTATCAAAAATGAAGAGTGCTTAGTGTCTAGATGCAAATTATCATTATACTTTTTCTGAATTTTGGATTCACTGCTACCTGATTCTGTCATGTCAGAGAGACCTTAATGTTTCTAGAAAAAGCATCCGTTTCTGAGTAACAGGTTGAGTAATATGTACTGTTGATTCATTTTGTAAATAGCTCATTCAAGAACAAAGACTTCTTGGAAAATAAGTCTGATTCGAGGCTGAAAGTGTGTTATCATTGTCTTGGATTGTAAAGTCTGTAATGTTTACTATATAAATCATAGCAATAATATGACAACAATAATTTAGAGATGTTAGTTGATGGGTAGAAATAAACCAAGGCTGTGTATTAATAAAATGTTCTTGGAGTGTATTGTAAGGTTACTACAACTTCCAAACCACTATGAGCCCAACAAAGAGTAAAAAATAAAAAAAAGAGTAAAAAGAGAGATTCTGGAATACAGAAGTTTTTCTTGAGAGACGTCCCTGGGGGGTGCTCCACAGCAGGTGTTGGTGCATCCCAGCACTGCAGAGCAGATTCTTCCTAGCAGTGTATTGGGGCACGCATGCACGGTGCCACGCAGCACCATCAGGCACTGCTGTGCATGCATGGCCACCCTCCCTTCAGTTCCTTCATACTGTCCCCAGCTCAAGATGGATCATTGCACTGCTCTTCGTTCCTCAGTAGTTCTGTGTAGATAGATTAGCTCCAAGTTCTTCTCCCTAGTTGTTCATCAAGTTCTTCAAAAAACAAAACAAAAATCACTGTTCACCCCAAATTGGTTCTCCCGTTGTTTAAGATCACCCCGAACAATGGGCTCACCGGGGTTCAAATGCTGCATAGACTGCAACAACGCAATGCCACCCTCAGACGGCCACATAAAATGTGTCAGGTGCCTTGGGGACTCCCATGTTTAAAGGGACTGCCCACACTGTGCTAAACTTAAGGCACAAATGCGGAAAGACAGAGACCTCCATTTAAAAATGCTCATGATTGAGAAGGGCAAACACCCTTCCTCAGATCGGGCTCTCAGCAGACTGCCAATGATAAGGGGGACAAACCAAAGAAATCACCGAAGAAATGTGCCGCCTCTCTGCCACAACATCTGCACTCACCTAAATGGCATTTGACAAAGTGGCAGGTGACTAAAGCTGTAAATCACACCTCAGCACATAAGATAAGCTGGGCAACTCTGGTGCTGACTGAGCTCCCCACCAACACGCCTCACATGGTGCCTGTACAGAGGCTACCAGCCATTCAGTACCTGCCTCACAGAACTTGGCACCGAGTACAGCACCGAAAAGCACAGTGCTTGAGATCATGGCACCGAGAGTGGTTACTACAGCACCACAACAGCTGACAGGGCAGCCTATTGGCACGGCCCTGCCTTGCTGACCACAGCAAGTTCTCACACTGTGTGCTCTGCACCTAGAATACCACAGGTGCCGGTGCCACTTGCAACATCATTAGCCTCAATGCCTTTCACTCCTACCATTAGCTACCAGCATCAGAGAGACCTTGCGGTCTCCTCAACTTTTAACTCTCCATTTTTAAGCACTGACAAACTATCTTTCTCAGCACCATCAAAATACATGTGATCACCTATTTTGTTATCAAGTGATGATGATGAGGAGCCAGGGGTTTTCTCACCACAGCTGTCGCCACGCACAAAAACATCAGGACATTCGTCCCATGCTGATTTTGCCACCCTACTAACGTGGGCAGGCCCCCCTGGGCTCCATACTCGTGGATACCACCACCCATGCCTTATCCACTGCAATGGCAATATTGGAGCCCATGGCCTCAACATCACAAAAAAAGGCCATATAAGACAGAGCACACCTATAAAAGCACTTTGTTCCCTATCCAAATCCCCTCTAATACAGAGGGAACAGAATGAAATCGATAAGCAGTAGTCCACCAGTTTATGTCCGGGTGCATTAGTAGACACAAACTCACCATCTGTGACAGGCGAGGCTATCATGCCACCGCCTTTGGAAACCACTGAAGACTTCACCTCTTTCTAGGAACTTTTTAAGAGAGTTGCAGCTGAACTAAACATTGTAATGGAGGAAGTGCAGGACACGCAACATGAGCTTACAAACATCCTGCAGGCTACGCCGTCTTCAAAAATTGCCTTGCCTATTAACTCAGCCATCATGGAACCTGCCAAAATCCTTTGGAAAACCCCTACCTCAATCCCTCCTATCTGCACAAAGACAAGAATTATGTCCCACCAAAGGGGTCGGAGTTTTTATTTACTCATCCACCACCAAACTCCTTGATAGTTGACGTGGCTCAGCAAAGAAACAAACAACAGCAAAACTGTTCCACACCATTTGACAGGGATAATAAAAGACTTGACATGCTCGGCAAAAAGGTGTACACCTCAGCCACATTACAAATAAGAGGCCAATTACGCAGCGCTCCTCAGTAAATATGACTTCAACAATTACACAAAGTTCAACGCCTTTGTTGACAATATACCAGAGATGAAAAGGATGCAGTTTAGAGCAGAGGGCCAGGCAATATCGAGGACAGCCCTTCAAGCTGCCCTGGTCGCAGCGGCCACGGCCACAAGAACAACAGTCACAGCAGTGGTCATGAGACAGGCCTTGTGGTTCAATTCCTCCACCTTTCCTTGCAAAATCCAATCATCCGTGGAAGATCTACCGTTTGAGGGCGAAAAGCTCTTTTCATTGAAAGTCAGCGAGGTCTTCCATTCCATGAAAGACTTCTGGGCCATATTATGCTCCCTAGTTATTCAGACACCTGCAACAAAGAGAAGGCAATACAGATACCAAACATACCAGAGTCTAAGATACCTGCAGTCCACATACCAATACCAGATACAAGACCATCCACCATACCAACTATGCAGCTGTGTAGACGCAATCAGGGCAGTGCTTCCAACCATCCGCCTCAGCCCAATAAGCAAATTTGAGGCATCTGTCGAGAAACTGAAAACCATCTTACCTTCTCCAGAGCTCCCAAATACTAGGAAACCTTTCACTTACCCTTTTTTTTTTTTTTTTGCCATTTTATGACATTATATCTGACAAATGGGTGCTATAGACAATTTCATTCAGATACGCCATCCCATTCCTGTCCACCCCCCTAACCCACACACCCACCCCGTCCCTCTTCAGGGACCCCTCTCATAAGACTATATTACAACAAGAAGTAGATCATCTGCTACAATTGGGTGCTATAGAACCTGTTCCCCCAGAGTTTCAGAAGACCAGTTTTTATTCTCATTACTTCCTTACCCAGAAAAAAATCAGAGGCTGGTGCCCAATTCTTGATTTGAGAGCCCTGAACAAATTTGTAAAGAGGCAAGAGTTCAAAATGGTTACATTATCCACCATTATTCCCTCTCTGGAGTTTGGTGACTGGTTTTTGTCTCTCGACCTACATATTTTTATGTGTCCATTCGACCTACTCATAGACGATTTCTCCGTTTCACCCTAGGTACGCAACACTACCAGTATATGGTGTTACCCTTTGGACTTTCCACAGCACTGAGGGTTTTCTCCAAGATGTTAGTGGTTACGGCCCACCTCAGAAAATAGGGCGTTACCATTTATCCATACCTCGACTATTACCTTATCAAGGCAAGAAGTCAAGACGGATCCTATTGCTGCACCCATCTAGTACAACAGTGCTTCCAATCACTGAGACTCTTAATCAATGAGAGCAAGTTAGTCCTTATGCCAACTCAGTCAATACAATTCATCGGGCGCACCTCAACTCTGCCTCAGCCGTCACCTCCCTGCCTCCTGACAGGTTCCTGAGGATGTGCTAGCTGGTCCAGTCGCTCTACATAATGTGCTGCTGCTACATGGACATCAGAACAAACTTTCACCAGACACTATGCACTTTCTACCGGCCCTCTTCACCCTACAAGAGTAGCAAAGACTGCACTAATGACAGCTTACCTTTCTGATCCAAAGTCCCTATCTCAATAAGACAAATTGCTTTGCAGTCACCTACTCTGGAGCACCCCCAGGGATGTCTCTTTCAAAGAAGGGGAGGTTATTCATCTTGGCTGTAATTGACGTTCTTCAAGATGAGTGGCCCTGGGGGTACTCCACTACCCTCCCTTCCTCCCCTCTACTTCAGAAAAAAAATCTTTTCCACCAAGCTGGGTTCCAGATAGAGAAGCAACTGAAGGGAGGGTGGCCGCGCATGCATAGCCTCAATGCACTGCTAGGAAGAATCCGCTCTGCGGTGCTGGGATGCACCGACACCTGCTGTGGAGCACCCCCAGGGATGCTCATCTCAAAGAACATCAATTACAGCCAAGGTGAGTAACCTCCTTTTCATAGGGGTATCCTGTAAGGAGATTTGAAATGAATCAGTATCACTTCCCCACTAATCTATTGAGTCAACAGGCCACCCCGTTTCCACTTCTGCTTTCCACATAAGGACTACTGTAAGGGTTTCCACAGTGTGAATTCTACCAAAGGGTGAATTCTACCCTTAGGAAAAATATGGGTGAGGTTTTCAGCGGTACTTAGAGAAGTTCGGAAGCTCTGTCTAAGCCCATTGATTTAAATTAGACTTTTGCGCCTTACTCTAATCTGTACTTTTGAAATTCCTAATCAAAATAAAAAAACATTATTAATTTCTATTTCTACTATACTTTAAAGATCTGTATAGCCATATCTAAGACACTGAATTAAAATAGACAAGGTTTTCTTCACAGTAAAGAGATTTTGCTTTCTCTCATTTTTCTGTTATGAGTTGTCTATATGCATTTATTCTTTTCAAATGTTTCAGAGGAGTAGCTGTGTTAGTCTGTAAGGCTATGTCTAGACTATGTTCTATTTTCAAAAGAGGATATTCAAATTCCGCGGGATTTGCATATCTTCTTCCGATCTCACTTTCTAAAGCAGATCTTTCGAAAGTGAAAGTAGTCTGGACATTGGGGGTTGGAAAAAAAATCTTTTTTGAAAAAACTGCTCTTCCTTAAAAATGAGGTTTACGCTTTTTTTTCGAAAAAGGGTTTTTTCCCCAAAAAAAACCGCATCCAGACTACTTTCACTTTTGAAAGCTCCGCTTTTGAAAGTGAGATCGAAAGAAGATATGCAAATTCCTGCAGAATTTGCATATCCTCTTTCGAAAATAGAACGTAGTTTAGACATACCCTAACTGAAAAAACTTAAGAACTATTCATCATTTTTTTAAAGTTCTTTTAAAATGTTAGCTATGTTATTTAGATCTGCAGTGCACCATAACATGAAATACATGTGCCATATAGTGTAAAGTTAATCGAACACAGAGTGTTATTTGCTTGTGTTTCTAAACTAGATATATGACATTTTCCTCTGATATATTTAGTTACTACTGCTCTTTCTATGGTCTTGTAGATTTTGAGCTTCCTTGGAAGGCAACATGAATGCTTTTTAATTACAGCTGGAATGAGGCATGTTGTACATAGTTGCAGTGTGATTAATATGATCCACTGCTCTTTGGTTTAAGTGTGCTACAGCCAAACAAGTCAGTGCTGTCACTTTGGATACTCATGTGTTTAATATTATTTCATGGAAGCGCCTGCTTTTAATTCGTCACTAAACCTGGCCTAGTAAGCTGAATTTACTGACCATAATTTAATTAGCTAGGTTCCTTTCACTGGCCCTTTTGTGTCTATATTCTACAATCTATCTTTCTGGAGTACTCTTCAATGCAAGAGAATCTGGTCACTATTTCTTTTTTGGAATTCAGTTTTTTGATGTACTGGGGAAAAAAGCTATGTTACTCTCTAGCTTTTTGTTGGTGTGACAAAAGTGCACTAGTTCAGCCTATCTCTATATTCCATTCTGTGCACATTATTTTTGCTGCATGGAATTGAAGGTGCAAGATTTTGTGAAATGATACATTGAGAATAAACACTTTTAAAAATATGATGATGCTAATACATTGCTTATGGAATAATTACATTATAGATAAATAGGAGGACATGACAGATGAGAATTTGAGCAGTTGTTTAGATGAATCACTAAACACTTTTTTTAACTTCGCTACTCTTGGTAGTTCTTAATGATAGACATGTGCCAACATAACATATTTTAAACATTTAGAGTTATATGTTAACTGAATGGTTTGTTTAACAGATCCTCCTCTCTAGGATTAATCCAGACAGTCTGTTTTGAAGATTCAGACAAACAAATTTTGACTTTTTTGTGTTCCTAAAAGTGTGTCATTTGAACAATACTTTTTCTTTTTGATGTAACTCAGGATATACAAATAAGATGATAAAAAATACAGATACTGGCAACAACAGATGACCACTGGTCATTGCTACTTGAGATGCTTAGGGCAGCTGCATGGACTCAGTGAACAAACACGATGCAGTTAATCCAGATTTGGCCCGTTTGTTTTGCAGAATTCTGGTTTTGAGTCTACGGTCTACATTGCAGGTTTTAAGAGAGCCCTTGTTTTGTGTATTGATATTATTGTCAATAATTTCCAAAACACAAAGGACTGTTCTGTGACATAAATGTCTGTATACTAGGTGTGCTCAGTTCAGTTCCTAAAGAATCTGCAACTCTGCCACACTGGGACACACACCATCCATACTGGCTATAAATCTATGGAAACATTTTTGAGGCAGACTTCTGACAGAGCCATAAAGCATGCAAAGCCCTACTTGCTGTGCTCAGCTGCTTCTTCAGTTTTCAATCCTTAGTGCGTGTCTATCCAGCATAGAGACTTTCAAAAAGGGAGCAAGACTGTGATCACACAGTGAAGAATCTTTATTCCATATTCCATTCTTATACCACAGAGTGTATTCTTTAAGTGACCAAGTTCTATAGAAAAAGGGTTTTGAGACTTGGAGCAAACATATGTTTTAGGTCACAAACCATGTTCAAGAACTTCTGCCACTGCAGAGTGATGTTTGACTAAATGTTTTCAAGCATTCATGTAGTTAGCACAAATTATAGCATGGTTTGAAGGCTCTGGCATGGAAAAGCATTTCTTTTTAAACCATCATGCAAACCAAAAAAACATAGAATAGGTTTGTTAAGTGTCTTGATTGTGGGTGCAAACCATATTACAACAGTCTTTTAGTGTAACGGTGCATGAAAACCATTCCAAAACCATTACGAGCCACAATGTGAACGTAGCCTAAATAATTAGACATGTTATTAATGTTCAGGGTCTAGTGTTGCTCTATGTAGGTAGCATTAGTGTTTAGAGACTGTAAAGCAGCATATAATAGCTCCCTAACTATCCCAACGTAACCTAATAAAGTGAGATGTTTATAGCAGACATTATGTAAGAAATAAAAACATTGTAAAGCACAATACAATAAACTACCATTATTTTCCAAAAAAGCACCCAGAAAATCAACCTAGAGAAAAGGAAGGATAAAAGGAATTCGGAATCTTCTGGAAGCTTTGATTGCAAATAGAGTAAGGATTTGGTTTTGTGGAAGGGAAGTCACTGAGTCAGAGAAACATAAAGATGGAAAATCGTTTTCCTTGGTTGTGTTTATTCATAAGTTAATTGTAAAGTATCTGGCCTATATCACATCAGTTAGAAATATTGTGCCAAAGTTGTAATTTTTTTGTATTCTTCAACTAATGCATATTGTGTCAATTTGACAGAATTTGGTTCTGGGAAATACATCTAATTTACTGCTGCAGAATCTCTCCCACCTACAACCGGCACAGAAGCAACTAATGAAAATTGAAAATATTCAAACTAACAGTGTAAGTTCATCATTTTAATTTCAGTTATCTGTCTGTCTGTCCTTCATTAACTATTTTCTAAAACAGGACATTTTTAGTCTGTTAAAACTTTAACCATCTAGCATAGATAGAAGAGGTTAACTATATTTGAAAGCCTATGGAATAGCTAAGGAAAGATGGCTTAAGTCATTTACAATACTTCTTGTTCTTCTTTATAGAAACCTGGCTTACTTGGAGAGCCTCTACCAATGTTACTTCAGACGGTATTGGGAACGGGGCCAGTACCATCATTGAGTGCAGACATGGGGAACCATGGAGAAGTTCATACATGTAAATTACATTTTATTGCATACTGTGTCAGCAGAAATGTTCCATTTTTAAAAATATGCAGCTGACTCACTTTTTTTGCAAAAGCGATAATCAATAGTGTTAACTTATCCTATAAGGAAGCCACTGTGCCCAGCAATGTGCAATACAAGAGCACTGAACAAAAGAAATCTGTTGACTATTGCTGAATCGGTCAATTTGCATTGGCTGCTTTCACTACCTAGCACAAAGTCAGGGACTTCCCCGTGGGCAAACTTAGTTATTTTATGGAAAAAAAACAGAAGTGGAAACATAGGGTATGTGTCCGTTTAGCTTCTAAAGCATGCATAGATGAGAATTCAGGCCCAAACATCTTGACTTCATTGCCTTCTCTTCCAGAAGCTTCCCATATTTTTGTTTTCCCTGGTCTGTATTTGCCAGGCATCCATTTCAGTATCTAAATCTCCATAAGACCACTGTCTTTTTGTGGCTTAAACATCAAAATCCAAACAAATTCCCAGTAATTAACAGGGTATCACATATCCCCCTCCCCCCCCCCACATACACTTGCTTACATCTTGTTGCTAATTCAAGCTGATTACAAAGTTTATCACTTAAATCAAACAAGTATATAACTGAAAAGTCAAGAGTGAGCAAAATAGAAAAAATGTAAACGGGAACGGGACACATATTCCAAGCAGAGGCTAAATATAACATACTTGCTGATTAACCCCTTTATGGTAGGAATAATCTTTTCCTCAGGCAGGCCAAATTTTGAACAGCAGCCTGTAAAATCATTTTTACATGATTGTTTTATTTTCATGACCAAATAGGGTAGTCAGTTGTCTGCTTTATTTCTGTGAAATGACTCCAAGAGCTAACATTTGGTGCTTTAACATTTAGTATAAGATGGTCTCATTTTTCTGTATTGAGTGAAATAAACCACTTTCCTATTGCAACTCTTAAATATTAGATAAATCCACAGGAATACATTTGGCTAAGGTTCTGAATTTGCTTTGATTGCTTAAGGTGATTTTGCCTTTCTGAGGTTTCTGAAAGACCTGTTTTGACATGAGTGTTTTATTTTCTTACTGGTGCTGTTGGATATGTGAATAGGACTAGCTCTTACATACTTTTCTTTGCTTTTGCCCATCCATCCTACCTCTTGCAATGTACTAGATGCGTTAAAAAGGGCATTTGGTTTACTTTACACTAATTTGATTTTTTATATTTATATCCTTTCTTAATCCATGCCTTCTAGTCCTGCAATTAACTTTATTTCATTTTAAAGGCATCTACTTTTAATGCTTGTTGACCTAGACATTTTGATTTTGGAGAAATCAAATATCATGATTTTGCTGATATTCCATGTTTATAATGAATTTTCCTAATGTTTTGTCTGTTCACATGAAGACAGAAATAGGTTTTTAGTATTCATTCTGATAGCTCTCCCAATATATCTTAACATTACACAGCATCCCTTACAAATAGCTGTTATGCTGAAATCAGCGTTGCCTCGAGCCCAACAGAGTCCCATTAGGTTTTAACTGGAGTTGAGTAAAAGTCTTATCACACTGGAAATTATAAGCCTCTAAGGAGTCTAAGGGTATGTCTACACTACAGCGTTTTTTTTGAAAAACTTCAATTACGTCCACACTGCAATTGCGTTCTTTCAAAAGAGAATTGAAAGAACAGAGGGGTTTTTCCAACATTGGTAAACTTCTTTCTACAAGGAAGAAGCCGTTTTCGGAAAGAGCTTTTTCGGAAAAAGGCATGTGTGGATGGGGAAGAGGGAGTTCTTTCGCAAGAAGAGGAAAAAGCACAGGTGCCCTGGTGGCCTTTCCGCCCATAGTAATCACAGCTTAAATGCGAGATAGCATCCATTCAGTATGGATGCAATCTGTGGAAAAAGCAGATCACTTTTTCGATGCATTTTGGCAGTGTGGATGCTCTCTTTTGGAAGAAGTTTTTTCGGAACTCTCTTCTGGAAAAGCTTCTTCAGAAAGAAGCCTACAGTCTAGACATAGCCTAAGTCTGATAACATTACATCTTGATACAAAAGGAAGTAGTGTGTAAGTTGGGAAAGGAAGGTCAGGGTGTAGTTTCTGAGTAGGAGGAAGGGGGCAGGAGTACGCTGCAGAAGGAGGTGTGGGGTCTGGGTGGGCGGTAGGGTGCAGGAGAGGCCTGGGGGTGGGGGAGGCGGGGTCTTGGCAGTCTATAGGGTGCAGGAATGGCCTAGGGATATGGGGACTGAGTGGAAGGGATGGTTTAGGAGCAGGCTGGAGCTGTGGGGTCTGGTTGGAAGGGGGAAGGGGATTGGGGCACCTACTAGGCACAGCTTCTGGAGTGGAGCATAGGTGTCTCCTTGCCATCCCGTGCTTGCAGGTGTGGGGTCTGGTTGGAAGGGGGAAGGGGATCGGGGCGCCTACTAGGCACAGCTTCTGGAATGGAGCACAGGTGTCTCCTTGCCATCCTGTGCTTTCAGGCACTCCCCTGACAATGGGAGTGATGGGGGGCAATGTCTATCGAGAGTGTTTCCCTGCAGTGCACAGACCTGCTTCCTCCCCTTCCTCCCCCCCATCAGGCAAAGCCAGTGGGCTGGATCTGGCCTGTGGCTTGCCATAATTAGGCTCATGAAGCTTGGGGCTTTCCCCTTGCGGAGGGGAGCCTGTGCTGGTCCTCCAGCTACACAGGGGAGGGTGCTGAAGTGCCAGCGCTGGCTTGCTCCACTCCGGGGGGAGCCCTGTGTCAGGTCAGATTGAGGCAAGCCAGGGTCTGGATCAAGGCAAGTCATAGGTTGTAAGCTCTCCATCCCTGCTGTAAAGCAAGGGAGCTCTGTCCCTCATCAGCAGGAAGAGTGCTTTGATAATTCATTACAGAGAGCTGCAGTCAGTTCAGCATTGTTGGAAGGGAGTTCTCAGTCACAATGAGGGTGGTTCTAATGTGGAGCCTTGAAACTGTAAACTGAGAAAAAATGGAATGGGATTAGCTGTAAACTTTTGAAAGAAAAACCATAATGTTTTGTTCAGCATTATGAACAGTTTTCATCCCTAAAGTGTTTGTAACTCTAAGGCGCTAGTATATACAGGTTAATGATGACTATAAACATTATTAGTTTCTTGGTTCTGGACTTCCAACACTCCGGTCATCTGAAGAAGTAGGTTTTGCCCATGAAAGCTCATACCACCGGCCACATTTTGTTAGTCTTTAAAGTGCTACCAGACCATTTGTTGTTTTTTAAGTTTTTCATGTTACAAACTAACTCGGCTACCCCTCTGAAACTTATAAACATTATTAGTAGTTTTGCCGTCTAAAGGAATTTTTATTTCTCTACATTTTTAAAGGAAAGTAGCAAGAAGATGAGTCATTAACATTATTCATTCCTTTCTTCATAGTGGGATGATACATTTTTGTTGCTACTGACATTTTGTTTGTAACTAGATAACTATTCAAAATAATTCTCTTGAGAGAGATAATTTCAGAAACTACACATCTTCAAGCTGGGTGTATTATAGATAAACTCTGTAAGAGTAGGACCTACTGGGATTAGTGGAGGAGACCCCAGCCTCCGATCTAGTATATCTTGCTTGAGAGATGATTGTCTCCTGGACACTTTCCCATCCACTCCCAGTTGCACAGATGACCTCTGTTACCATTTGTGACCTGGGTACTGCTTGTACAGACCCTGAAATTGCATGTCCTTACCAACCACAATGCAAAATTATGTTCTGCCCTTCAGGTTCCAGGATGTGCCATCTTCAGTGGTGTCTGAGTTTAATTTTTATTTGTAGTAAGGTGTAGTCAGCGGTCATGCTTTACAAAGTATGATAAAGACTATTGTTTGTATACTTCATTGACAATCCCCACTGCAACTCTGTTCTTTTCTCAGCTGTTCAACAAGTTGGAAGTTTTAGTAGCAGAACTGGTGTTTTGTGTTTTTACTTAAATGCTAGAAAGGAAGAATGAAGTGAAAGCTATATCTATAATACTTATATTATTTTACACACAGAGCACTTTACAGGCCAATTTAAAGGCTTTGGAGAGATGCTCTCAATTTGAAATCCATTGAATTAATTTAAAAGAAAGGATTTAAATTAGTGTCATGTACTATGCCTGCCCCTGAGTTCCTTTTGCCAATTTTTGTATTTTTATCATGTTTTCTTGTGTTCTACATGTTACTGTGTGAAAGACCCTTCCAAACAACTGAGGACAATGACTGACTATGCAAGAAAGACAACAAAACTGATTGTACAAAAATTTATGTTCAGAATGCACAAACTAAACAAAATAGAAATACTTTCTTCTCTAATCTTTGTTATTTTGTATATTGTAACTCAGAGGTAAATTGTTTAGAAAAGTGTGATTTTTTTTATTTTAAATTTATCAGATATACAAATTTGACATAGAAGTCACTTTATTCACTCTCAAATATGACCACGCAAGGTGGAACTGAATACATGTCTTGCACACATTATGCAACAGTTTTTGACAAAACATGAAGATAAACGACGAATCCAAGTAGAACTGCAGGGAGTAGGTAGATACACAGAACACAAATATTTGAATTTGGCCAGGACAATGGGGTTAGCGCCTTCGTCTCTGGTGAGAAGTGCCAGCTGTGGTTCACTTTATTGTTTTGTAGGTGGGTGCTTTAAGCACATTGCTATGTGATTCTACTCTGCAGTGTGTTTCAGTCCTTATTCAGAAGGCTGTGACAGCTACTAAATCTCTAATTCCACACTCTGAGGCACGTAGATGTTTATAGGAAGAGTCTCTCCTGCAGAAATATATGGACTGGCGTAACGCCACCTTACTTGAGAGCTGATGTGATTGCAGTGCAAAGTTGGTATATCTGCATTTTTTTCTAAAAGGCTTCAAATGGAGTGTATGCTGAGGTAACCTGCAGGACTGGCTGTTGGATTTGTTCTGTATTGCTTGTGCATAATGTTTCTTATGTGTAACTGCACATTCAGGCCTTGGTAGCAATCTGATTTTGTAATCCTTTTGTGCAATGTGCTGTACCACAGGTGTTCCCCCTGAAGTGTTGTGCGTGCACCCCATGACTTCTCAGCAGCTGGTCAATAGAAGGAGAAGGCTAACCAAACATCTACCCTATTCCCGGATGATGAAAAAATTGAGCAGGAATTCTCCATTGGGAGCAGATGGGCAAGTTCCACACAATCAGTTTCATAGAATTGTAGGTGAGTGGCAATTGGGGAATCCTGAGCCTGCTTGTCTTCAATGTTTCTGTCCTGAATGTGGTAAAACATGGCTTGTGCCTGAGATGCCCCTTTCATAACACGTGAGCAAGAAGCACAGGCCTCTTAAGGAAACACTTGTAAGTTGCTATGTGCAGCTAAGATCAGTCTTGCCATAGCATCTTCCCTCCCTCCTGGTTCCAACATTTGACAAGGGAATTACATGAATCCAGATGGCAGCTCTTAAATGTTTGAGCTCTAAGTGAACTATTTGGTATGAATTCTTTCATGAATTATTTCTATATATTTCAGAGAAACTATCCTGTGCCCTCCAGTGCATTCAGGGTTCTTATTCTTGTGCTTCTCTCCATCTTTCTTTGGGATTTGGCACAAAGGGTTTCTCATTTCATAGATTTTTATGTGCCAGGTAAATGGGAGTTAGCCTGCAAACCCTCTTGGTATTTCATCAGATTGATGATTTGCAAAAATTTCTGCAGAATTTCTTGCTTAAACCAGTATTTTCTCTCTTGCCATTCCCATAGAGCAGAATACATTCTGGAATTATTTGAATATTTTCAGAATACTAATATAGGTTGAACCTCTCTAGTCTGGCACTCTGTGGTCTGGCAACATCTGTGGTCCAGCATGATTTTAGTTAGCCAGATGTTCATTCCCACGGTCCTATAAAGTTTGTTTACAGCTACAAGTACTGGCTCCCAGTATTCTGTGCTATTATTTAGCTCTGATTTACCTCTAAATGTCTTCTAAGAGCCCAGTAAGCAGTGGAAGTGTTTGTAATGCTGCTAGACAATATTGAAGTACCATGATTTGACAAATTATCTGGTTTGGCACCAGTCAAGTCCTAAAGGTTCATCCTGAACTCTATTTATACAGATATTACCTATTTTTGGAACTGTTTTTTAAAATCAGGATCTGAGTTTTTAGATTTGTTATTCCAAGGTGAATAAATTTCTCTAGTTGAGAAGCGCTACGATTTGTTTGTATTCACTCCATTAAACATTAGAGTTTTCATGTCCAAGTGTTGATGAATGTGACTTTTGGTTGCAAATTCCTTCGCATAGAGATGCCTTAGAGCTGTCTGAGAGGTCTCTGATTAGTATAACTTTATTTTCCTCCCAGTTTGTTTTTGGGACTACTAACAGTCCCACCCAAGTCTTGTTAAATAAATAATTTCAGACACCGTTATCTCATTTTACAATATTCCTGAACAAGGTTTGAATAATGCTCTCACTGCTGGTAAGAAGAAGAGTTTTCCTGGTGAGCAGTAAGATATAGACCACCAATGTCTGCAGAATTTGAGCCTTCATTTAATAAAAAGTATTTCTAGCCCTTTTGGTTGTGAAGAAAATCTTCCTAATGTGAACTGATGTGTCGTTTTCCTGAGCTCACAGACAGATCACTCAGGTGCATCTGCTGCTGCTGTTCGTAACTTTCTTAAGTCTCAGACAACAGAAATGAATCTGACCCTGCTCGGTTTCATTTATTAGCATAGCAGCTGTTTAAATTGAAAATAGCATTAAATATAGTTACAGTTTTCTTTTCTAGTTTTAGTTGTAAATTAAGCTCCAGGTTTTTATTACTGCAGTATTTCTGACCACCAGCATCAGCTATTCCATGACAATTCTGAAATAGATTTCTCAGTGTTTTTCTCGTCACTTAATAAAAACCAGAAACAAAATGTTTTGATAACTCTTGTCTAACAGAAATGTTTCTCCATTTATGGTTGACTGCAGCACCTAATGTGACTCCAAATCAAACAATGGCAGCAACAGGGATGGGCATGTTGCCAGTCTTTCCAAATCAACCCTTTGCTGGACAGGCTGTGCCAGGGCAAACTAATACTCAAGATAAACAATCAGCTATGGTGGGACTGTCAGAAGGAGCTGACTCAGGGTCACAGGCTCATCTTCAGAGCTTAACAAATTTTACTTCCGGAGGCTTGCACACAGGACATCCCCAACAGCCAAGTCAACCAAAAAGCACTGATACAAGTGCAAGGGTAAGAAAAACTAGACATAGTTTTTGCATTTCCATATTCCCAGCCCCCTTTATTGTTGTTGTTCTTCCAGTTACAAGTTAACTGCAGTTGCTTTTTGCATTATCTCCGCTATAATATTTGCTGAATCATAGAATGATTTTATAAATCATTTTAAGGTCATTTCAGTTATGAATTATGGGAAGGAAATATTAATGTCTTTTGACTGTCAAAATGAATTAACAAAGCAGTTAATACAGTACCATTGTCCTCTTGTACATGCCACTTTATATGTAATGATTAAATTAGCTGCAGGACATGCCCTCTTTAAGAGTTAAAAATTGAACTCTTGTTGAAATTCACTGTCTGTAAACTAGAACAGTGCCTCTGGTTCAGGATGCCACAGTGTATGTGTGTGACTATTTCTAGTCTGCATCCTTTTAAAACACAGGTCAGGTTTAGTATTTATTTTTTCAAAGCTTGTGGATGCAGAAGAAACAATTGGAATGCTCTATTAAAAACCATTAGAGATTCCCAGCCACTAACTGGGTTCTGTACATGTATTTATGTCAAAACATATTTGATATTTATAGAAATCTCTTAGATTATTATGTTTTGATGTAAGTTTTCTTTGTTTTCTGAAGCACTTGAGCTTACTAGTATCTCAGCAGTGGCTTTGGCTGCATTCTGTACATAGTTCTACATTTTCAGGCTAGCAGAGTGCTCATTAGCATGCTAAGAATAACTGTGTAGATGCTGTTCTTTATCTCTCTTCCCCCACCGGTCTTGAGCTGCCACATTTCACAACTATTGTACAGAATGCTAGTGAGAGCCTTGCTAGCCCTGCAGACTTTGGCAAGGTGCTCACATCCAATGCAGCATGGCCTTACCCTAAGGTGGCCTTTGGGCTCTACACCTTCTGCTCTCCTCCATAAACAGCTTGTCCCTGTTAAGGACCCCATAGCACCACAGAGAGGCAAAAACTAGTACAATAGACTCAGTCCGCCACAGTTCCAGGAGCCCAAACTTCTAAGTAGTTTCACCTTTAACAAGAACTGCTAGCACAGAATGGCATTTTACATTAGCACATCACAGAAAATTCTACCTTTCTAAGTCAGAGTTCATCAGTCCTTGGTTTGCCAGACTTGAGTTGATGCTAGTCTTCTGTCACATGCTTACTGTTAGCTTTTTTAATCTGATGGCTTTCTGTGGGGTTCTAAATATACTCAGGTAAACTTAGTTTGCAATTTCTTCCCTTCCCCATCCCTTCTTGGCTGACAATCTGACTGGCAAGAAAAAATATCTAAAATCTGAGCATTTCTATTCAGCTTTTCAGTGTCAATTTTAAGACCTGTGCTGCAAGACCTATGAATGGAATGAATGACAGTATATAACATTGTTACAGATTCCCTCAAAAAACCAGACCTCGCTCCTGGGGGAACCACCAAAAGAAATCCGTCTTAGTACCAATCCCTACTTGAATTTGGCAAGCGTGTTACGTGGTGTGTGTCTTTCGGGTAAGCAAAGCTTGTCTAACTGCTTGTGATTCAATTTAAAGCTTTCTGGAGCAGAGTGTGGTTCAGTTGTTTCTCTGCTTACTAAATGATCCCAACAATCAGAGCATCTGTCATTAATAAATCCTTGGATTCTCTCTTTCAAAGAACTTGAACTCAATACAAAAGTAAATTGATATAAGCAACTCTCATAATTTTCTAGTTGAAAAATACAGTTTATATGAGTACTTATCTGTAAAGAAATATTCTGTACTGCAGTAATTCTAATACAAATATTCAGAATTATCATATTTGTCAAAATTCATGTATATTCTAGAAAGGCAATGGGCAACCTAAACTAGTGAGTGGGCCACATGAGTGGCCCTCCTCAATCTCAGTGGGCTGCAAGGTTGTTGTAACCAACCTACTCTTCTGGGACAGAGTAGTTTTTCTAGCTGCACTTGCACACCTAGAATTAACTGTGTGTGCCAACTGAACGGTAGCAACACTTTGATGGGATGCAAAGGGCCTGCATGGCTCTGTCAGTCAAGATTGTGTGCCATCAGCATGCACCTCACTTCATGTGCCCTTGCTTTATGTGCATGTAATACTGGTAGGAAAAAAAACCCTATGCAGATGAAGCTCAGCAGAATCTGGCAATCCTGCACATGGGCTGGGCGATGGTAAACAAAATGTCTCATGGGCCTAACATAGAACCCTGATGGCCTCATCAAATGTAAGACCTTCTATACTTTGGACTAGATTTTGATGGCAGTTTAAATGAGTAATGTGTTAAATGTATAAGTGTGGAAGAAACAGTTACTCAACTTTCAAAGGGATAGCCGTGTTAGTCTGGATCTGCAAAAGCGACCAGGAGTCCTGTGGCACCTTATAGACTAACAGATGTATTGGAGCATAAGCTTTCGTGGGCAAAGACCCACTTCGTCAGATGCACGAAAGCTTATGCTTCAATACATCTGTTCGTCTATAAGGTGCCACAGGACTCCTTGTCGCTTTTACTCAGCTTTGTAACTCTTGTTCTTTAACATGTGTTGTACATATCTATTCCACTTAGGTGTGAATGCATCATGTGCACAGCTTCTGGAAAGTTTTACCCGAGCTGCTGCCTGTGGGGTCAACCGTGGAACCCCCTAGTGGTGCCAGTGTGATGCACTAAATATGACCCTGCCAACCCAACTGCCCCTCAGTTCCTTTTGCCAACTACTCTGACACTGGGGAAGGAGAGTGGGTATGGAATAAATATGAGCAACATATCTCAAACAACAGTTACAAAGATAAGTAACTGTTTTTTCTTCTGCGAGTGCTTTCTCATATCTATTCCAGTTGGGTGATTCACAAGCCTTACCCAGGAGAAGGGGTCAGAGTTGGAGCGTGGCTGACTCAAGAACCACGGTATTGAAGGCCGCGTTTGGTTAGGATTGTTGCATGATGGCATAGTGTGATGTGCGGGTATGTACCAAAGACCAAGCTGCTGCTCTACAGATTTCCTGGAGTGGTACAGGAGCCAGAAACACCACCAACCTGCGCTTGCATGGAATGCACCGTGGGAGGTGGTGGAGAGACATTGGCCAGATCATAACATGCACAGATACATGCCTTGATCCAGGAAGAGATGCATGGCAAGGATAGAAGTAGTCTCTTTACACAATCTTCCACTGCCATGAACAGCTGCAAGGACTTGTGAAAGAGCTAGGTCCGGTCAATGTGAGGCACACACTCGCCTTCTACATCAGGGGAATGCAGATGTTGTTGTCATAAGCTCTTACGGAGGGAAAAAGCAGGAGACTACTTTCAGAAAAAAAGCTGGGTGAGGGTGATTCTGGACGTTGTACTTATGAAAGATGGTGTACAGGGGTTCTGACATCAGGGAGAAGGTAAAGCAGGGAGCGTGTGGCCAGGGGCTCAGAGGAAGGACCCATGAGCTCTGAGAGGACCAGGTTGAGGTCTTAAGCAAGGACAGGGCACCAAGCTGGAAGGTGAAGTCTGTCCATACCCTTGAGGAAGAACCCTACCAAGGGGTTTGAGAAGACAGAATGACTCACCTCCCCTGGTTGAAAAGCCAACATGGCCGCCAGGTGCATCTTAAGTGATGAAGTTGCTAAGCCTTGCTGCTTCAGGGACACCAAGTACTATAGTAGCTGAGGAATGGAGGTAGTCAAAGGATCCAGGTTATGCCACAGACACCAATACGAGAAATGCTTCCATTTGGCCAAGTATGTGTGCCTGCTAGAGGGCTTTCTGCTACTAAGGAGGACTCGTCAGACCTGTTCCAAGCAGGCCAGCTTGGCTCGGTTTAAACACAAATTTGTCATGTCGTGAGGTGAAGGCACCAGAGGTCTGGGTGGCAAAGAAACCCGTAGTCCTGCAAAATGAGGTCTGGGATGTGCACCTCATATCAAGGGAGGTCTTTGTTCCCATAAGCTTTGGGAGAAAAATGTTCTGCCCGGTGTGGAAGTGGGATGGGTGGTTGTACTGACCACTCCAAGAGAGTGGGGTATCAGTGCTGACAGGCCCATGCTGGAGCCATCAGGTTAACGTTCATCCTGTCTCTGTGGAGCTTGAGGAGCACCTTGTGAACCAACAGGAACAGGGGAAAGGTATACATCAGGCCTGTATGCCAGGTGATCAACAACACATCTGCTATGAACCCCAGACTGAGGTTCAAAACAAGCAGAAGTGAAAGCATTTCCACTTAGCCCGAGTGGTGAAGAGGTTGAGCTGGGGAAACCCGGACTTCTGGAAAATGGTGTGGAGGATGTCCAGACGGATCAACCATTCATGAGCGAAGAAGCAGCAGCTGAGGTGATCCATCAGTTGGCTCTGGACCTTCAGGAGGTACAACACCTCAAGGTGAATAGAATGGGCTATGCGCAATTCCCACAGACACAGGGCTTCCAGGCAGAGAGGGGATGATGGGCTTCATATTGTCTGTTATGACCACAACACACCACCCCAGAAGTTGTGGTAGAAAAGTTATGAGGGCTGAGAGCTTGCAGACAATATGGAGTGACAGTTCATCCATCGGTCACATAGCTTGGGTGATGAGGTCCCTGAGGTGAGTGCCCAATGCAAAGCAGAAGCATCTGTGACAAGAGAGACTGGTTGTGGAGCGTGAAATGGAATGTCGATCATCACAAGGATCCAGCCACCACTGGAGAGTGTGAATCATGTGGCAAGGCACCATGACCACCACGTTGATGCTGTCATGCCCCGGTTGATACGTTAACACAAGCCAAGTCTGGAGAGATCACATGCGCAGCCTGGTAAACAGAACTATATATGTACATGCCACCATGTCTCCCGTGAGCTTGAGACATGTCCTGGCTGCAGTAACCAGAAAGTCAGCAAGTGACTGTAACAGCTGGATTAGCACCATGAGTCATTCTGGCAGAAAAGTTCATATCTTGATGAAACTCAATCCTTTGCATGGGCACAAGAATTGATTTGTCAGGGTTGAAGAGCAGGCTCAGTCTTTTCAGAGTAGCCTAAGTGAAGGCAATATGCATCTCCAGCTGTTGGTAGGAATGGCCCTGTAAGAGCCAGTTGTCCTGGTTGGGGTAGACTTGAACTCCACGGTGCCTGAGGAAGACTGCCACCACTGCAATGCATTTAGTAAGCCCAAAGGAAAGGGCAGTAAACTGAAAATGGTTGTTGCTTGCCAGAAAAATTGAGGTAGCACCTATGTGATAGTTTGATTTCTACATGGAAGTAGGCATCCTTTAAGTTGAGGGCAGCATACCAAACCTCCAAATTCAGGAAAGGGAAAATGGAGCTCAAGGAAACCATCCAAAATTTGTGGGTGGCTATAAACTTGTTGAATTCTCTGAGGGTCAGGATGGACCGGAGGACCCTCCCTTTGCCTTGGGAAGGAAGTAGCAGGAGCAAAAACTCCTGCCCCTGAGGTCTGGAGCCCCAAGTTTCAGGAGCTTGTGCACCTCCTGAAGGAGGAGTTGCTCATGAGAGGGGTCCCTGAAGAGGGACAGGCAAGGGGTCTGGGATGATGGGAGAAAGCAGAATAGGATAGAATAGTCCAAAGGACCCAGTGATCTGAGGTGATGCTGGTCCAGGCTGAGTGGAAACAGGAAAGTCAATCTAGGAAGGGATAAGGATCTGTTAGATTCAGTACTCTGTCCACAGACGTACCTTCAAAAGGCCTACTTAGAACCCGAGGAGGGCCTGTGCTGTCCCTGGTTTTTCACAGAGCAACACCTGGACAGCTTGCAATGGGGATATCAAGACCACCGATGCAAGAAATCAGTCCTGGGATGAGGATGGAAGGGCTTTTGCAAGGACTGTGGTTTAAAGGCCTTACGCTGCATGCCCAGGGACTTCATGGTGTACAAATATTGAGTTGAGTAGGTTTGCTTTGCGAAAAGGCCCACCCCATCAAAGGGATGGTCCTGCAGGGTTTGTTGGACCTCAGGAGGAAGGCCTGATCATTGGAGCCAGACAACCTGGTGCATGGCCATGCCACAGGAAATAACCCATGCTGCTGAGTCTCCAGCTTCCAGAGAAGCCTGGAGGCAGGTTTGGGAAAATATTTTACCATCCTGGCCCAGGGCAACAAACTCATCTCAAGATTCCTGGGGCAACAAGTACTTCAACTTCAGCAAAGAGTCCCAGAAATGATAACAACTCAGAGGAAAGCCCCATAAAGGGGCCTGTTGGTTCGCTATCTGGAGTAGCAGTCCCCCTGTAGAGTGAACCTTCAGACCAAATAAGTTGAGGCGCTTGGCATCCTTCAACTCAAGCAAGAGCTGCAGGGTTTGAATCCATGGGACCTTAGCATGCCCCAGGTTCCAGAGAGAACACAGGCAAGAAGGGAAAGCTCTGCTGCTATAAATGCTAACTAACTGCTAACCAAGAATGTTTATGAAACAAACTCTAAATGCTAGGGATGTGTGGCACTTGCAATTGCAAGAGAGCCACAGTTCCAACAGCCGTCACTGGTGGTAAGCAGGAACTGAGGGGCGGCAGGGTCATATATATAGGCATCACACAGGCACCACTCCAAGGGGCTCCACAGCGAATCCACAGGGTAGCAGCTAGGGTAAAACTTTCTGGCAGCCATGTACACAACACACACACACCTAATTGGAATAGATATGAGCAAGCCCTGGAGGAAGAATAAAAAATTCAGGTCTGTGACACTATTCTGGGTTGACACAAATGTATCCAAGATCCAAGTGTGGCCCTTAATGGTTGCACAGCATGTGAAAACTGAATGTATTAATTTTGTTTTGAGCAGCAGTTGACAGCAAAGCAGCTAGTACTCAGCAGCAGATTGGGCTTTCAAGCAACATGGCAGACGCTGCAGTCTCTCAGGGAACAACACAATATGTAATGGAAAACTATTTTGATTATTCTCAACAGTATGGGGATTACACACCGGTATGTTAGCAAATAGTACTTTCCTTCCTGTAATGGGGGGCTTGGCATATTTTTATTGCTTTATACTTCCAGATAACTGGTTACACCAGAGTTCCATGTAGTGATTGTGTGTTCTTCTTGGAGTAGGGCCTGTGATAAAGATATCCCAAGACATCTGTGAAGAAGGTGGATACTTGACTTAATGGTACTATAGACCACTTTTTATGTCATTAGGAAACAGGATATTCTCATTCAGATCCTGGTGTCAATTTAGAGGACAAGTGGAGAATGAAGTCTTTTCACATGGGCTGCGTCTAGACTGGCATGCATTTGCGCAAATGCTTTTAACGGAAAAGTTTTCCGTTAAAAGTATTTGCGCAAGAGAGCGTCTAGATTGGCACGGATGCTTTTGCGCAAAAACACTTTTTGCGCAAAAGCGTCCGTGGCCAATCTAGACGCACTTTTGCGCAAGAAAGCCCCGATCGCCATTTTAGACATCGGGGCTTTTTTGCGCAAAACAAAACTGAGCTGTCTACACTGGCCCTTTTGCGCAAAAGGACTTTTGCCCGAACGGGAGCGTCAAAGTATTTGTGCAAGAAGCACTGATTTCTCACATTAGAACGTCAGTGCTCTTGCGTAAATTCAAGCGGACAGTGTAGACAGCTGGCAAGTTTTTGCGTAAAAGCGGCTGCTTCTGCGGAAAAACTGGCCAGTCTAGACACAGCCATGTTGTAAAAAAATAAATCCAAACCAATAAATCAAGTTTCTTAATGTGTAGTGGGCATAACAAACATATGCCATACTAGTTGAGGTTCAGTGATGTAATTGTTATGTATCTTCTGGGTGAGTAGAAGACTTTAGTGTGGTCAATCTGACATCTGTCACAAAACCACTTAAAACATATTTTAAGTGTTCTCTTGAATGTTTATTATTGGTTTTAAATGTGTGAGCTTTATTTTTAATTATAGCTAGGGCCCTGTGCAGTCATGGGAAATTGCTATGAAGTAAAAGTACCGTAGCAAGCAGATGAAGTGAAGATTTTTTTTATTTATAGGAGGCTGTCCAGCAGTGGTATCAGCATTACGTGCAGTCATACAATGCTACTCAAACAAGAGCAGGTGAATGCATAAATGAAGCTTCTCAGGTAAAAGTAAAATGATTTTCCTTCACGTCTCCATTGTCTGCTCCTCTCCTTTAGCATTAGGATGCTACATATGTTTCGGCACTACAGTAAACAGAAAGAACCAGACTGGGTGGGCAAAATGGTGCTGTCCCAAATACAGTCTTTGGCATTCCCTAAGTTTTCCTGTACCTAGGTTCTGCAACCTAAAGTTTTCACCGGATGCTGTAAAATACAACAGGGGCGCATTACAAATGCTCACCCTTTGTAGCCATAGCTCAAGATACGTGAACAAGAAATTATCAAGTTATTTCCTGCCAAGGTATTATCCAAGCGCTATTTAGCTCTTACCTCAGTATAGAGCCCCAGGAGAGCACTGAAAAGCAAATGGAAGGCAAAACAAACAATTCAAAACCAGATTTCCTTTCTTTGAAGGGTTATGTGCATAAAGATTTTGGTTCCTACATCACACTCAGGAGAGAAAGAAATTGCTATAGGCCTGAGCTCTTTCTGAATTGAAAATTATTTCCTTTAGAAACTTGGACTCAAGTTAGTTCCATCTGTGTTCACTTAATAGCTACTGTAGTCAAGTAAATGTAATTACTTAAAAATAAATAATTTTGTTTTGGCCTTTGGTTTATCATGGATTCTCTTCTCCCTTTAGGAACCTGTTATATCATATGCAGACTACAATACTTATTTGCCGGTTATGCCTTCGTATTACACTGGAGCCCAGGGATCATACCAGCCAGGCAGCTTTCAGCTTACTTCACAGATTCCACTAAACAAGGTGAGAGGAGTGATTTTAGACACTGCTGAATCTTGATTTGGGTGACTGCACATCTTGTCTCTTGCTGCCACCAAGTGGCTAAAGATAAATAGGACTTTTGAAGATCTAAATTAATATTGTGCCACCTGCAAAAATTTTTGGTAAACGGGGATAAAACTGAACTTTGTGGCTCCTAGCAAGCCAATTCCGAAGCTTTTCCATTTATAGCTTGATTGGGAAAGTCTCAGGGTAGCCTTGGCTTTGTGTAGGATCAAATCTAGATGCTGATGTAGTGTTAGTATAGCAAGCCCTAGCTTAGATTACCTTGTAACAAATCTGGCCAAGGATTATATATTTTGTGTGTTGTTTGTATAGCAAAAGATTTCACTTTTAAGTTTCCAAACGTAGGGCTGGAAACTTTGTCATTAGGTTCCATCCAGAGAGAGGGGGGGAAAAAAAGAGCTGCTTTTCAATATTCTGTTTTCTAGTTAAAGCAGGAAAACTCCTACATGGAGTGATGTTAGACAACTTGCTCCCAAGCTTGTATTAATGCCACATTCCATAGAAGGCACTTGGGGATCATTTCCTTGGCATGGACTAAACAAATATACAATGTGCTGAGCACTCATACTGTCTGAATCCTGGTACTAGATGATGACTCCATCCCTTGAAATAAAGAAAGCTCTTTATTTCCACATGCAATCCCTGCACTACTGTTTTTCCAGCATCTTTAAATCATGTTTCAAGCCAGAATTTCAGAGACACACACAGCTCAGGATATGGTATGTAAAAATAAATCAGGATAATGCTCTTATTGACAGTTATTAGAATTTCTGTACTAAATATCTAATGGCACTTATGTATAACCTAGAACACCTCATCTTTTAAGGAAGGCTTTGGTAGTATAGGATCACAACAAATCCTGTATATTCTTCTCATACATGGAAAGGTTTTCTTTATTCTTGTTTTCTTTACTGTAAAGTAAAATTAATAAAGAGAAGATCTTATGGTCATCATTGTCATTGAGTTATGTCTCATTACCACTAAAGGAAAACTTTAGTCATTTAAAAAAAAATAGTTTCAAGTATTGAGTGCTCTGTAATATTACAATATATTCCTGTTTTTCTGTCTCCTCTTGCAGCGTGAAAGACCCACACAAACAGGAAAATCCGTTCCTCCCCCAAGTCAGTCAATGAAACTATGTATGTAGTGCTGCTTAAGTATACATACTGAAAAAATATAAATTACTTTCTGTAATGTGCTTGTTTTAGGAATTGTGGGTGTTCTCTCTGTATCAAGAGTTGGTAGAATTTTTCAGACAGAAGTGAACTTTTTAAGTTGGCAGGGTCTCTTGAAGTTAACATGGGTTGGGTTTGCTGTTATGTTTGTAGCTCAAGGTTTATTTTCAGTAAGGGGACCTTCCTCTGGTGGGTGTAATTTGCACTGCAGTTGAATTTCACAGGGTATGTCTAAACTGCAGAGTTTTTTCTGGGATACCATTTCCTGGAAAAATTCTGCTGCATCTAGGGAATGTGTCCGCTTTTTTGGAACAGTTTCCAAAAAAGCAGGCATGTTCACTTTGAGGAATAAGGGATCTTCCGAAAGAGGAGGTTTTTCACATTTGGCCCCATGTAGACAGGCCAAATGTTGGAAAAGCCTCTTCCGAAAAATAAAGCAGAAGGTGGTACACAAATGGTGGCTCTCAATTTGCGTATCTTTTTCTGGAAAAAGAACACAGTGTAGACATAGCTACAGACCTGAATACTTCTGTGCATCTTCAATTAAAATACCCCATTGCAGGCATGAGTCAGGTATCTAGATTTCTGCCAGCAGTTCACTTTGAAGAAGCAACTTAGCTTTTTTACTGGGAAGGTGTCTCAGCATGACTGAAAAGCTACACCTTCAAGTGACATTTTAAATAGCAGTAATAATTCAATTAAATCATCTTTCCAAGAGAGAAGACAAAATTAAACAGTGCTGTAGATATTTTCATTAAAATGACTTTTGGAGCTGTTAGTGTATTGTGACAATACATTAAGTATAGGAGAACAGTGCAGTACATTGCAGCAAGATTTGTCCAATTATATATAAAAAAAAATATTTAAACTACTGAGTGCAACTACTTCCATGAACCTTTCATACACTTGCCTGAATCCCAGCACTAGATGATGATGGCTCTGTTGCCCAAAATAAAATTATGTGAATGCACACAAACAGGTATATCACTGAACATGTAGTTGGACTTTCTGAAAATGGTTCAAACTCTCAAGTGTCTCAGTAGCTACATATGCCTGTACATTAAGCCAAGAGGAATTAGGGGAAATTGAGTTAAAAAAAGTCTCCTATAAGTGAATGGAGGACAGGCTATTAGCGAAGACAAGCAATTGTTATTAGCTAAGACAATCAGGGATGTGCAACCATGGTCTGGGACAGGGACAGGTGGTAAAACAGTGGTGGTTTCGAGTATTAGCCCTTGGCAGGCCAGCACCACTACATGTATCTGAATCTCCACAGACGATCACAGTTCTCATTGTCCATGGATCTCCATTCCCGGCCAATGGGAGCTGCGGGAAGCAGTGCAGACTGGGACACTGCTTCCCACAGCTCCCATTGACTGGGAACGGCGGTCCGAGGCCATCAGGAGCTGTGATCGCCCATACCTGCAGGTAAATATAGTTTTGCTGGTCCACTTGGGACTAACCCTGGCAAACCGCATCCAGCTCATTGGCTGATATTTGCCCACCCCTGGTCTGAAGCCTCTGACTGCCAGAACTGGTGGACAAGGGAGGGTTAACTCATCATTGCGCTGTTCCCTTCATTCCCTACGAAGTATCTGGCACTGTTGATTCAAGAGACAGGATATTGAGTTAGCTGGACCTGTAGTTGGACATTGATACAGGAAACTAAGGTCAGTGTAGGTGTATCTGTTTATAGCACACCTAAAACATAAGCCACCATCTTCAGTTTGAAACTCTAAAAATACAAATAATGCTGTTTTCTCTGGCCACTTGGTTAGGGTTGTTACTTATTTTCTTTTTTGCACAGGTGGCACCAGTAAAGAGTGAAAAGCGAAGTTCTTCACACTTCACTTCTTCCTTAGAAGCTGGCTCAGTTGAATATATTGACCAGCAGTCTCAGGGCACAGCATCAAATTAAGCAAAATCCTGTCTAAAAGAACAAACCGTGTTTACTGAGATCCAATCAGCAAAACCTGCCTTTAAAGCCAACAGGTGATTTTTTTTGTACCTCAGTGTTTATTACTGCCTTAACTTCATCTTTATATAGGGTGACAAATTTCTAAAAACAATTCAGGCAAAATTTTCCAAATAAATGTAGCAATAAAGACAACTAGTTGGACATTTTTTGCTCATATTTCTTGTTAAATAATACAGAGGTGTCTCCCTTAATTACATTGTCTTAGTGTAAATTGTTGAAATTGACGTCAAAAGCAATGAAAATAGTGGCAAGGGGAACTTTTCACTTCTTCCTTAGATGAGGAAGTTGAGATTATTTTTTTTAATAAAAAAAAAAACAAGTTAAGACAAACTCCCTGCATGTGCTTTTCAGTTGCAACTTTGTCAGCGTTGAGCCATCTGCATTTACAGCCTTTACATTTTAAAAACTATTTCCCAAAACATTGGATACCAGATGTATTAACATAGAATATTAACAAGTGTTTCAGTAAATGGTTTGTTATATTGTGAACCTACCAGTATCAATCAAGAATACATTGGTGCTTGTTGGAACAAAAGCATAATCTTAGCTATTGATACTCTTTTTCAAGAGATGGTGGTCATTGTTATAAACAGTTTTACTCTTTGTGAATGAATTTGTTTCTGCCCTAATCTGCCGCTTTAATCTGTGAAAAATACTAGCTCTTGCTAAGCACTGGATTTGAACTGGGGTGAGTCTCCTTAGAACCAAAATTCAAAGTGCAGCAACAGTAAAACTAACTAAAATAAATGCAACCATTTTGTAAGTGGAGCAGTATACAATTTGATCAAAAAGAAGCTATAAATTAAACAGCCAATTTTGTTTTCTCTAATTTTTGGGTTGTTTAGGTAGAGGGGAAAATGCTGCCTAGCCCTAAAACACCTATCCTAATTGGTTTTGTTAATCCATGCTGCCTCCAGGTGTCAAATTTACTTTTACAATTTGCTTCAGCCATCCCCACTGCTCTTTTGAGACCCAAAGTTCTGAGTGTTCTCAATTCCCATTGACTGCAGGAACAGGCCTTTATTGTGTAGTCTTTTTAGATAGGCCTAATCGCTATTCATTCAGTGTCACTGGCATTTATGAGTATGGTGCATATGACATAGCATAGAGGTAGCTAGGTTTCTTATTTATACATAGGTGCATATATAAACAAACATGCCCATCCCTTTTGAAGTTTTTCATTGTCGACTCCTTCTGTCACCACTTCCTCTTTCCTGCTAAGCCCCATTCTCTTATTTTTTTATACAGAGGGTCATTGTCTCCAAGGAATAACCTCTCCTAGTATGGTAACTAGCACCCTACTTTATCTCTGTCAGCCAGAACTGAAATAGTCTTTTGCCTTTGCCTAGTACTTTTCTTTGGTTTTTTTCCCCTCCCAGATTTGTGCACTGGGCTGAGGAGTTCATTCCTTGTCAAAGCTTTTCTTTTTCTCTTAGACTTTGTTTATATTAAATCTGATTTACCAGCTCCAAGTCTATCACCAAATTGCCTTAAATCAAATGCTGTTTTTGCCTACAACTTTTGTATATTCAGAGGTGGAAATCTATGTTTTCATTACTAATATTAATATGTTAAATTATGAATAAGATACTTGCAACTGACCATGTGAATTAACTTTCTTGAAATCCCTTTTTCATTTCACAGATGAGAAAACTGAGTTTCAATGGCAGTGTAATTCATGTAGTGCTGCAGCTATGTAATGTAATCTCTTTATAAAACGTCTCAAATCAGATGCAGAACTTTTTTTAGAAAACTCAGTTGCTCTGTACACCTGCCTTAAGACAAAACAGCAATGCATTTGATATGAGAATGATTGGCTTTGTTGAGATTATACATATATGTATTGATTGGTGTCAAATTAATCTGCAGTATTTTGTTTAAATTACTGTATCTGCAATGTTTAAGAACATCACCCTTTTCAACAAAATAAATTACTGCTGAAATTGAAGTGGAATATGTCTGAAAGGACAACATCCCTAGCCTACTTCCACTCAGTAGAAGTCATGGTAACAGATCGTTTTACAGCAATGTGCTATTACAAAGTTTCAATTTTATCTTCCCTAAAAGAGTACCAGCTTTGCAGAGTAATTTATAATTAACACATATATGAAGGGGAAAAAAATCTTTATTAATTTGTATAAAGAGTAACAAAGTGCATATAGATTCTACTGAGTTTAAGTAACACAGAAATAAACAAATAATACTGTAAAAATGAATCCTACCTGTTTGGGGTTCAGTTAATTACATTTATACTTTAAAGACATTTTATCAGTTATTGCCAACACAATGTGCCCTCTAAGAATTTTCAGAATCCAGGTTTGGGGGAGACAATATTGTCTAAATTCAAACAAAAGGGTTCCAGTTTGAATAATCTCCCATCGATAAAAGCTTGCCAAGTTTACATAATGTGACTTCAGTGCCCTTGATTCAACAGCAAGATCTGTTTTGGTGTATGTAACAAACAGTCCCAGACTGACCCCACTGGTTAATTGTAAAAATGTGGCAGATGACTGCACAGCAAGTTGGGATAAGTGAATACTCTACATCCCTATTTAATTTCTGTCCCTTGTTTTTTTTAAACGGATGTTAACAAATGCAAGGAAGTGCAGAACAGAAAATGTCTGGCCCAAAAAAATGTAGCATCCAGGAAAATCCTCTTGTGTCAAAGCTAACCCATGGCTCATCACAGTAATGGCCTAATGTACACATTTGGGATGTTAGTTAAGAAAATAAGGTATTTAATTTCCCTTCACCACTTCCCTATGGTGCAGCTCTCCTGCATATCCTAGAATAACTGTAATTGAGTTTATAGGATGCTATAAAAATGGTGGAAGGTATTTATCTTAGGAAGTTTTGCTTTAGTTTAAAAAAAAAGCAGCTATGAGAAGAAACTGGGCTTCCTGCACTGTAATGCAAACTCATAAAAGCTAGCAAATGCTTTTTTGGAATATTTACATGCATATGTTTTATTTAATTTTTTAAATAAAAAAACTCAGGACTTCATATTGTAGGTTAAGGCTGTGTGATTAGACACCACTGATGCAGATAGTGTCTGAACTGAATTTTATGTACCAGGAATTTTAAAAAATAATACCAGTGCATCTAAAGGAGAGGACCTTTTTTGCCTAGCTACCTCCCTTCCTCTACCCCCCAATCTCCTTTCTACTCTCCTAAAAAAATTAATTCCGTACTTGAAAAGCAATTAAATTGCTATGGAAAGTTCTAATCAATGTGCTTCCAGCTGATTAGCAGAGCACCTGCAGCATGTGTTTCTACTGGTGGTGCACATAAAATTTATTCTCCACATTGACAGAACAAATTAGAGGGAACATTCCCTTTGACAGTTCTTTCTGATTTGTGTTAGTCCAGTAAAATCTGAGTGATGGATCAATGAATAAACCTTTTCTAATAAGTAAAACTAACAGAAGCAGAGTGCTTAAAGATTTTCTGCTGGAGGATTTAAATATGTTGATGCAAATGTTCATTATACCAAAAAATAAAACTGCTGGAAAAAGAAACCCTTAAATATAGATTAGCATAGCCAAAGTACAAACTATGGTAGTTAAAAGGACCTGGGCATTTCTATTTAACATACATTTAAAGCACTGACAATACAAAAATGTTAATTATAATTTATTTATAAGAGCCTCAAATCCTTGAATAAGATTTTGAAAGGTCGTCCGGTCACCTGGATTGTTTATCCAACATTTCCTCATCAGTTGGTCCACCTAGCAATGAGAAATGTTTTTTAAAAGGGTGAAGAATAGATTATTCATTTTCTCATTAAAGGACCAGCTCCTCAGCCGGTGTAAACTAGAGTAGTTCCATTCAAGCCGACAAAACCAGGAGGATTTACACTAGCTGAGGAGCTGCACCAAAGTGAACTTTCATTACTTTTTCTCAACCCAGATGGGCAACTACCTTTAATTAAAAAAAAAAAAAAAAAAGTATCAGGTATATTATGTTATATGAGAACAGGTAGGAAAAAAACCACATCACCTTTAGCTAAGGCTCCTTATAGCATTGCAGGCTATATGCTGTACAGAACAAGTGAGCCATAAGATATTAGAGTGTAACACTAGCTCTAGGGACTGGGGTCTAGTGACTAAAAGCTTGATCCACTTCTCTCTAAAATCAATAGGAAGCAGACAAAGAACTCCAGTGGGAGTTGGCTCAGGGTACCTCTAAACTGCAGGGGTTTTCCAGAAAAACTCCACTGCGTCCAGGGAACACATTTGCTCTTCCGTTTCTTTTTTTTTGCAGAAGAGCAAACGCGCTCTTTCGGGGAGCCCTGTATACCTCGTTCTACGAGGAATAAGGGCACCTCTGAAAGACGAGGCTTTTCCGCCATTTGGCCCCATATAGACTGCTTTTCCGGAAGAGGCTTTTCCCCCATTTCACCCAATCGGAAAAAGCTACGCAAATTGCGGAGTGCAATTTGCATAGCTTTTTCCGAAAAAAGGCTATAGTGTCGACCTAGCCTCAGGCTAGTTACTTAAAGGGGAAAAGAGTTATCCTTTAGCTTACATGGAAAAGGCCTTTGGTTAAGTTACTGATGGTTCCACTTTGACCTTCTGGTGAATGGGATGTCTATATGAGCCTCAGTGCAATACACATGCATCAGTTCTATACTTCAGAAAATCAAAGGAATATATAACAAATTATATGGGATTCAGATCTTAAAGAGGTTTCTGCTATCATGGAGTGTCAGACTTTGGAATTTCATTAGCAAAACAGATTTAAAATAAAGCTTTAAAAACTTGAAGAAAAGTATATGTATATTTGATTAACAATCTAGTTTATACCTCTTCTGGGCAGTTTGGTGGACGTGGCAAGCGTTTTCCTTCTCCTAATACACGCACAAGCCTTGTTACTGTCATCTGGCCTTGAGTTGGGCCAATCATTTTCAAAAATTCCTGTAACAAGTAAAAGCCACATGGATCATTTATTTACAACTCTCGCCAAATGAATACAAGTTAAATTTGACATGAGAAATACTGACTCTCAAAATGAAGACCAATAATCAACCTGCATTCAGAGAGTAGCATGGAGTATTCTCATTACTTCACCATCCCATTGTGAGACTACAGGAAGCCTGGTTTTTTAAACATGGCTTCCTTAATGTTGCCTTAATACCCACATGTAGACATGCACATTTGTTCTTAAACAAGAACGTTTAGTGATGGTTTGAGCATCCAGATGGAAGAGTTCATGGTTGAAAAGAGCCATCTGGGCCTTTTGTTTTCCTAAGCTAGAGAAATTCATTCCACCTCTTGATTGATTTTGAATAAGCTATAACATAATGACTTAGGTCCAGTCTTTTTAAACAAAGCTCAAGTTGCTTATTTTTCTAAAATCAATGAGGAGTCCTGTAAGACCAACAGATTTTTTGGGGCATAAGCTTTCATGGGTCAAAACACTTCCTCAGATTCATCTGTTAGTCTTTAAGGTGCCAAAGGACACCTTGGTTTTACAGATACAGACTAATGTGGCTACCCCTCAGACTAATTTTTCTAAAGATATTTATGAGCAGAATTAGGGTTGAATTAAAAGTCAATCACTAAATGTTGAATTAACATTTCCTTTCACAATCACTCACCGCCATTGGACTGGACTCTGAATCACAGTAGGTCAGTAGTTCATACAGCGTCACTCCAAATGACCAGACATCTGAAGCAATATAAAACTTGCTCTGAAGCAGACATTCTGGAGCATACCTATAGATGTAATGTTGCTTTATTACATTTCAGTAAGTGCTGCACAAGTTCACTCACATACATACATACACGCCGGCTGTAAAGGTAAAACTGATGGCTTAACCCACATGCATGTAAAATAATTTGCCTACGGTACCATGTGTGTGGAATTCAGGAACATGTGAGTATGTAAAAGGAATTATACACACCTAGTCCTTCTCACCACAAGGCCCAAGCTGTTGCACAAGCCACTAAAATATACCATCCAAGTAAAGCCCTTATGAAGCACATCATAAAAGTGGCCATACTGAGCCAGACCAAAGGGCTATCTAGCCCTGTATCCTGTCTTCTAACAGTGGCCAATGTTAGGTGTTTCAGGGGGAAATGAACAAAATAGGTAATCAAGTGATCCATACTCAGCTTCTGGCATACAAGTCAAAGAAGAAATATAAAGTCTAATTGAAAATAAAGAAGTGTGGATGGCAATATGGAATGTGTGTGTTGTGCTTTACTTAACTTTGGAAAACACGACTTATCAAACCAGAAAGAGAGATTGAGAAAGTGTTCATTGCCTGGAGCAGGTTAAATGACAACATTATATTGGAGTTTTTCCAGAGAAGGTTAGAAAAACACTTGTCAGGGATGGTCTAAATACTTAATCCTGCCCTGAGTGCAGGGGACTGAACTACATGACTTCTCAAGATCCCTTCCAGTACTATGATTCTAGGATTACACAGGCTATTTAATGAAGTTAAGTTGTTGTATCCCATTACCAAAACACAGGACTGTCGAGATCATCTTTGACCGTGTAGTACTCCTTATTGGTTTCAATTACTTTGGTGAGGCCAAAGTCCCCAATCTTCACGCGGTTCTCACTTTCAACTAGGACATTTCTTGCTGCTAAATCCCGGTGAACATACTGACGAGAGCCCAAATAATCCATTCCCTGAAGAAGGAAAAAAAACAGTTACACTAATGCTCCAGGTGCTCAGAGCCATGTTTTCCCCACCTCCTTTCATAAATCAGCTCACCAGCTTCTCTGCTACCTCACACACTGCTCATGCCTTCATCATGTCTACTGGTGGCTCTTCTCTCTTCCCCCTCCTCCACTGTGTAAGTCTGTCTTCAGCTGCTCCTCCTTCTAAACCAGGGGTGGGGAACCTTTTTGGGTTGGGGGCTCCTGACCCACAGAAAAATCAGCTGGGGGCAGCACCCAAGTGAGAAGCAAAAAAAAAAAAAGCCACACCCCAAAACCCTCACACTGATGTGACCCCTGACTGAGAAGGAGAAAGACACTCCCCACATTCCCCTCATGCACCAGAGCCTAGGGAGGCCCAGGCTAGTAGATTTTGTGTGCTCCAGCCCCACAGAGGGGGAGAGGGACAATGGGGGGTCTGGACTGCCAGTACAGGCTCCACAATGCTGGGGGTGGGGAAAGCCCCAAGCCTCAGGGCTGGATCCAGGCAATCCATGGGCTGCATTCAGCCCCTGGGCCTTAGGTTCCCCTCCCCTGCTCTAAACTCTGCCCTTGGGTAGCCTGATCTGCTTTTCTGGCCTATGCTCAGTGTCACACCTAGCTTCTTTCCAGCATCTATTCCCTAATGACCCATCTAAATGCATCTGAAATTGTATCTAATCCCACATCACCACTGCCTACTCTATCATTCTCCCAGGCTCACAACCTGGCTGTCCCCTCCATTCCTCACTTGCCTAGCATACTCTTCCAGTCCTGGAGTTGTGACCTCATCATTCCACTTACTCCCTCATTTTCTGCCTCAAGTGCACAATCCTTGTCCTCACTTCTGAAAGCCCACACAGCTTGCCTCTTGCCTACTGCTTAGCTCTTGTTTCAGCTCCTCTGTGCACCTCCCATGGTCTCCCTCTTAAATGCTACTTTTTGTCCTGCCACATCTCTGCTTAGCAACTTGACCCTCCAACCCTCTTTGCTGGAACTGCCACCAGCTTTTCACATGCCAAGTGCCCTTCCTTCCGTCTTCAAAACCACTTATTTTCCAGCAGCTTGCTTTGCAGCGGTATCTCCTTTATGTTTCAGGTCCTGGATGCTTGGTAAGAAACACTAGCTACTAGAAGCAGGGAACTTGTTCATTTACAGAGCCCTCCCATTCCTCCCCAATCCCAGCCCATGCTTTCTAAATATGTACAAATTAAACAGACACAGTGCACTGAAAGACTATTTCTAGGCTTACCTTGCAGATCTGAACTGCATAACGGAGCTGATGTTTCAGAGTGATTTTGCTCTTATTTCGTGGGAGATATTCCTTTAGGCTTCCAGAAGGAAGAAACTCCATGATGAGTTTAATCCCACTTCCCCCTGAAAACACAGTAAGAATGCTCATTTCCCAAAACTTCAGCTCAAATACTGATCCTACCAGGCTTGCTCTATAGTTGGCACCTTAGTGGTATCTAAGGCCTTGTCTACACTAACCCCCACAGCCAATCTACTTCAGCTATGCAAATAGCATAGCTGAAGTCGATATACTCACTGCAGCATCTTGCATGCGGTAAGGTAGGTGTGGGCTGCTCTCCCATCGATGTCAGCTACTCTTCTTGTCTTGATGAACTACCAGTGTCGACGGGAGAGTAATAACAGATTGATTTATCACGTCTAAGTAGATGTACTATATCGATGGTTGGTGGATCAATCGCTGCAGCGTTGATCCCTGGCGTAATGTAGACAAGTCCTAAGGTACCAGGGGGTTCCTATACTTGGAATTAACATTTATATTCCTGGCTGTATTATCCAAAGGCTCCAATCAGCATTGTCAGCACACGTGGTGCTGGATGCTGTACACAATTATAGGAAGATAACTGGTTTCTATTACCAAATGCTGACTTTTTAAACTAGCGATCATTGTGACAGCTGAAGAATGCAGAAATGTTTAATATGACAAAGCCAAGTGAAGGACTCAATGTAAATGAGATCTCAGGAACAGCAGGGCAACACAATTGCTTTGGATATGAGGTACAGTTATCATTATGTCTATGTTTTCATAATAAATGCCCCATTTTTCATGGGATTGTAATTGAGACAGAGTTAATTGTCTGCACATTTCCTTTTTGCAAATGCTTATCGGATAGTCAACACACTAGTCAACTAGTCACTCTCCCCTCCCCTCCGCCCCTTTCTGCCTCTATCAGAAAGGGGCAGCAAGGGGGGGGGGGGAGGAGGGAGACGGGAGTGCTTCAAAGCGGCAGAGCCACGTGGAGCCCAGGCTCAGCTGCGGACTCTCCTGCTGACCCCGGGCTCTATGTGGCACTGCTGCTTTGAAACGTCGCAGGGAAATGGGACTGCTTGAGTCCGCCGCTGGCCCCGTGCTCCCAGCAGTGCTTTTGCCTTTGAAGTGTAGCAACAGCCATGAGACTGTTGCTACACTTCAAAGGCAGAGGAGCCCTTACCTACTAATCGAATAGTTGATGCAAATTGGATCAACTATTTGATTAGCCAGTTAATCTAAATTTAACACTCCTAGTGTGGGCACTTTACAGTTTTAAGAGTATAAGAACTGAAGAGGAGAAACTTCAGAGGGATTTTAACTTCTGTACCCAGAAGTTAAAAATCTTGTATTTTTAATCTTCTACTTGAAAACTTACCATCTTCTATGCAAATTCCTTTGTATTTGACAATGTTTTCATGATAAAGGTTCCTCAAGATTTCAATTTCTTTCTTCAGATCAGCGATATGATTTCCACCACTCTCAGGTTTCAGGGACTTGACTGCTACCTGCTCTCCTGTATTATCACCTTCTGGATCATACCTGCAGAGTTCAACTTTCCCAAAGTGACCCTGATTTTAAAAGAAAAAAGGAAACAATTTTGGACTGTGATCACAAGCCAGATAATGGTCAGTGCATTACTTCAGGCATTTACAATTCAGGTTCTCTCATCATGCTACAGAAAGGTACATCAAAAGACGCAGAATGGAGATGTTGCTCCTCTGCTAACAAATTGACAGTGAATTTTGATCTCCCTGGGCTAGATTTTGCCCCAAATCTGAATGTGGAGTGCACCATACTTGGCTCTGTCCTTCATTATTGAACTTATGCTATCCCAGCTCCTGTGCAATGCAGGCGCCTGCAAATCATTCCTTTTTCCACCCCTCCAACAATCTGCTTAAAAGGGCAGACCACCTCTTCTTCCACAAAGACGTCTCTGCCCTGGGACAATTCCTTGGTTGGCAGGCACTGCTGCTAGGGAGCAGTGTCAGTGAGAGACAAGGCTCTGTTATATCCCTGCTTCTTGATGTCATGGCCTGAATATGCCACTTTACTTACCTCTCCCAAATCTCGGATTCTTTTCAAAAATCGTTTTTCAAAGAGAGTGGGATCAACTTCAGCAAATGGCGTCTTCTCAGAGACAATATCAGGATCTGACGTGGAAAACAGCATCAACACACTCCAAGTTAGACAAGGTCCTACACAGTCCCCTTATTTCTCAGATTTTAGGACCATCTTTACTCATGTCCAAATCTCCCAGTAAAAACTCTTGATTCATGTCTATCCCTACTTCAAGTGGCCACTTCTTCCCTGGAGCCCTCACTGATAACATCCTATTATTTGCCCATCTTCTTTTCTGCTATTTGTCTCCACCCCTAGCTCTGCTAAACTGCTGGCTCCTTGTGGGTTCTTCTCCAAGATTCAGATTTAGATTCCCAGTTTCCCCACCTACAGAAAGGGAAGATTATTTTAGGTAGTACCAGACACCCTTTCCAGTGATGATATGAGGACTAGTTTTTTTTAGTGTTAGAGCACTCTGAACAGAACATTTAACAGACTAATGTTAAGGCTACATATACAAGTTTCCTTTGAATAATGCCCTTTAGTAACTTCTGTGCAAACTGCATCAGATTCACAGTTTTCTGTACCAACATCTGTGCCCTGATTAAGACTCCCAGATGATTCCAGTCTCAAAACTGGAATATGACATAGCTGGACATACACAACATCAAAACTGGCTGCAATTCTTTCAACTGAGCTTGACTTAACCCACATGCAACATAGAAATTGCACCATCTTTGCACATATTCACAGACATGTTTTACTCCCATTGTTTCAACAGTATAAAACTCTCTCCCCACATCGAATTTCTGCTACCAGTACATGTTGTCACAGTGAATTAGTATAACTTCATGCACTGAAGCATCCAACTTAGCCAAATAAATCAACCTTCCTTTAATATCACACTAACAGGCAGAATCATTTCTTACTTTGTTCTTCTACTTTATTGATGTCTCTCATAATGGCTCTGAAAAATGGCCTCTGATTGGGGTCATAGTTCATGCACTGCTTCATCAGATCAGCTAGTTCCTTACAGGATGGTGTTACCAACATGAAATGCCCTTCATAGAATCTCTCCTTCTGTAAGGCAAGACAGAAATGCCTCTATGTATTGTAGTCCTTAAATTACAGAACCATAATTTAACTACACACCTATCATAAGACACTTTCCAGGATAAATCTGATTTTGATCTCTCTCAAAATCTTTTTCTGGGACAGATAAGGATGCAGGAGCCCCCAGGCTGGTGAGAGAAGAGGAGCAGGGCAGAGGGAGCAACCAGTCCTAACATATGGCTGGGAAGAATGGGGAAAGGAAATAGGAGTGGGTCACCAGGCATTAAGGGAGGGTGGAAGAAAGAAAGGAGAAATCCCAGCATGAAAGAGAACTATGACAAATGAAGAGAGCCCAGCATGGTATTGTTGGGAAGGGGAGGGAACCCTGTCTACCTCGGTGAATTGTTTCAGATAGGAATGATAGAACAGTTAACTGACTGAATGAAAGCGCTTAACCAATTTAACCTAGGTCCCATTACTGCACCATAGCCCTGGGGCTCAGTCCATTGGCCCCTCTGCAGCCGGGGCTGCTCCAGCCCGGCACAGCTGGCAGCTGTGGAAGTTAACTAACAAGGGCTGGTTAACCAGTTCACATACTGGTAAGCCTCATACTTCCGGTATGTCTACTGGTTAACAGTTTAACATCCCCAGTTTCAGACTATAGGAAACCAGTATTATTGGAAGAGCTCTGATTGAAGGGATAAATGGTTGGGAGTAAGGAGGGGGCTGTGTGTTAATTAACATGGGAGAGTCAGTGATTCTAAGAGCAAAGAACTGCAATCAACTATTCAAAAAAGAAGCTGTGTTATTTCAATTAAATCCAGACACAGAGGTAACTACTGATCATATGGGCTTCTGTTTGAGTCTTGGAAGTGGCTTTAAAAAACAGTTGCTAACAAATCAATGAAACCTGTGAAAGACAAAATGGAGGGTGAGCTTTCCATCTGGCAGTATCAGTGAATGAAGTGCTCTGCTCTGCTGCTGGTTGGATGCCCTTCTCTCTCACATGCAGTGTGCTGGCTGGGTCTTGCCCTCCTCTCCAGAGGTAACTCAACTTAATTGAATCTGTGTCTTACTTGTCCAGTGCTTCGGGATAAACTGTGATTTAAATGTCATATATGCAACTCTTTGGCATGGGTGCCTCAAAAGCTCCTGCATTAGCACTAATCACTCATGACACTGGGTTAAGAAATCCCACCTTCAAAAAGCTGATACAGGGTCAGTAGTTAAGCATTAGTTATTTATCTTTGTTGTCAGGCAAAGCCCAATTCCTACTTTACACTTGAAATATTCTAAGCATCCTCCTCCTCCTTAGAAAACCCTCCTATACTGAATTTCCACATGGGATTTAAATAGTTGAAGGAACAGAAAATACTCAACTACTGTCAACTCTAGTATGGAAACAGTAAGTGCGCAAAAAGATGCATTTCATACAGCAAGGTCAGACTTAGGAAACAGACTTTTACCTCTGCTAACGTCTTATCTTTCAGGGGTGCTTCTCCATTATAGCAGATTTCCCACAGTGTTGTGCCAAAACTCCACTTATCTGCTGCAACACTTAAATTTTTTGAATCTTCAACACATTCCGGTGCAATCCAAGGGATTCGTTCAACACATTCTTAGATAAAAGATAGAGTTTACATGAGCTGGAGTTCAGTTCAACTAAGGGCTAGAAAAATTGCCAATTTATTCAGCACAGTAGTGCACTACAGCCATTTAATAAATCAGTTGTTTTCACAAAAAGTAACTGCTACACTCCTGGAGTAGAAACCTGGTTTTGGAGAATTGTTAATCTGAAATCCTTCTTTTCCCCTCCGCCCACACACAATTCACAGTATATCCCTGTGATTTTGACAAGTTTTGGATGTGCCCTAAGAACTTCTCAAAACTGGGATGCCTCTTTCACTAGCTCATTAAACTCAGTGTTGCTTGTTACACACTGTATTTGCATGCAGAATGCAAAGCTAGCAAAATACAGCATGCACACAACATAGACAACAGTCCACATTACTACATGCATCCACAAAACTGTAACTTAAAACTGTACACCATGGAAGAGAGAGATATTGGGCTCTGAACTAAGGATGTTAAAGATTAGTCGACTATCCAATAAGCATTTGCTTATCGGATAGTCTTTTGACTAGTTGACATCCCCCCCACCCCTTTGCTGCCTCTATGAAATAGAGGCAGCAAAGGGGGGGAGGGGTACTTCAAAGTTCCAGCACTGCACAGTGGCGCTGCCACTTTGAAACCCCAAAGTGGCCGCTGCACAGCTGATCCTGTATGGCAGGCTGCCCCTTTAAAACACCACCTCCACACAGTTCAAAAGGGCAGCCGTGGAGCCCAGAGTCAGCTGGGGAGTCCCCAGCTGATCCTGGGCTCCCCGCAGCATTTCCTGGGAACACGGGATCAGGTGATGAGTCCCCCGCTGACCCTCGGCTCCATGGCTTTGAAATGCACAAGAGCCCCCACTGGGGATTCTTGTGCATTTCAAAGCAGGCACGCTGCATGCAGCCTGGAGTCAGCAGGACTTCCCACTGGCTCCTGCTGGGGCTCTTGTACATTTCAAAGGAGGAATGCAGAAGTGCCTATCGACTAGTCGACGGAAATTCCGTCGACTAGTCAATTAACCGTATTTTAACATCCTTACTCTGAACTGGAAGGAACTATCTGGTAAATTAACGTTTTCTCTCTTCCTTCCCAAACATAGTAAAATGAGTAATCTGGTTTTATACAGTACCTTGTCTGGATAGCACAGTTATTGGAATTCCTGGGTCACTCAGTTTAATGAAAGGACCATATTCATGGTCAATTCCCTCTCTTGCCAACAGTATATTTTTCGTGCAAACATTCCCATGTACTAACTCTTTATCCTCCTATATTCAAAAGAGGGATACAGTAAATACAACGGTTCAACCAGGTTATGCAAGTACATGTGCTTACATAGCTCAAGAGCAAGATGTAAAGTATCCAAAGTTGCAGGCCAAGCTCCAAAATATAGCTTGGGAGAAATGCTCCTGAAGCATGAGAACAGGGTATACTTCACACTTACATGGCACTTTCACCCACATATCTTAATGCACTTTGTAAAAACCATCTCTTTTATGAGGAATGTAAATGAGGGACAGGGCATTAAGTGATTTGGCCAAGTCAGAGTGAATTCCACTGACAGCTGTTGCACACTAGTTTTGCAATTTTGAACCTCCCCCCCCAAAAAATACAGGAGTACTTTTCCCTAACTAGCATGCTACCTACTTACCAAGTAGCTTAATGCACTTGCCAGCTGTTTGGCTACTTTGAATTTCCAAGGAGTTGTAAGAACATCACTTTTCCGGTGCATAAAGAGATCCAGTGGTCCAAATTCAACAAACTCTTCAACCATGATATCTACAAAAATAGAGTCATGTCTTCAGTATGTAGCAACAACAGTACTATGTCTGAAATAAGCCACAGGGCAAAACTGGATCTTTCATGGAGAGCTACATGTTTGGAGCATCAGTACCACACCAGTGTGTCTGTATTAATGCATCTTAAGCAAAATCACTGCTTGTGAAGGATCTGAATTAACAAAGTGTTCCACTGGCCACATAATAGTTTCAACATTCTATATCCCCCTCATCCCTGACTTGGGAGGTAACCCAGCCAATGAATGGGAAGGCAGTGCCTTGTCTGGTCTCCAAGGAAACCATTCTTATAAACAGGGTCTGAAGATAGGTGCCATTAGGAGGAAATTCTCTGCTATGATACAAAGCTGAGGAAAAGGCTCCTCATTCCAATTCTGCCACCACTTTTATGTATTGCAGTAGTGCCTCAGGCTTCCGGTCATGGACTAGGACTCTTTTGTGCTAAGCACTGACCAAAAAGACCAGCCTTTCCTACAATGGCTTATGTTTTCACATCACAAGAGCAATTGATAGATGCTAAATGAACTCACTTTCTACATCACGGACACAGACCCCATGAAGGAAGACGATGTGTTTGTGGCAAATTTGCCTCATCATGCTTGCTGTCTCAAAAAACGCCTGTTAGAAAATGAAATACTAAAAATGAATACCAGCATTTTAGGGCTATCCTAAAGCAAGGCATGTATGGAAACAATGTGATAAAATTCAGGAAAGGCCAATATGACCCTAGTAACATGCAGGATCAACATAGAGTAAGAGTGCTACATAAATACCACTGCAGCAAAGGTGCTATCATTTAAACTGAATGTACTGTCCCAACTCTTTAGCCAAGGTTTTTAAAATGTCTTATCAATATTAAGCCTCACCACCCTCCTATAAAACAGTGGTTCCTCTTCACAAGGAATAAACTGAGGCACAAAGAGGTTAATTGATTTCCTGGGGCTACATAGTGAATCAGTGTCAAGAGGTAGTTATAGATCCTAGCATTCTGACTCCCAGCCTACTGCATACAGGACCAGGGCCTAATATAGTGGTTACAAAAAAATATTTATCCCAGTGCAGTTCAGTGGGACTACATAAGAATAGCCATATGGGTCAGACCAAAGGTCCACCGAGTCCAATATCCTGTCTTCTAACAGTGGCCTATGCCAAGTGCCTCGAGGGAATAAACAAAACAGATAATCATCAAGTGATACACCCCCCCGTCACCCATTCCCAGACCTGACAAACTGAGGCTAAGGACACAATCCCTGCCCATCCTGGCTAATAGCCATTGATGGACCTAACCTCCTTGAATATATTTAGTTGTTCTTTATTGTCTTTGCCTTCAAAACATCCTCTGGCAGGGAGTTCCATGGGTTGACTATAAGTTGTGGGAAGAAATACTTCCTTTTGTTTTAGACCTGCTGCCTATTAATTTCATTTGGTGACCCCTAGTTCTTGTGTTCTGGGAGGGAATAAATAACTTTTCCTTATTTATTTTCTCCACAGCACTTATGATTTTATAGACTGCTATCATATCCCCTCTTAGTCATCTCTTTTCCAAGGCGAAGAGCCCCAGTCTTATCAATCTCTCCTTATATGGAAGCTGCTTCATAACCCTAGTCATTTTTGTTGTTCTTTTCTTTTCCAACTCCAATATACCTTTTTTGAGATGAGGCAACCACATCTGCACACAGTGGGCAAGATGCCATGGATTTACAGAGGCAATATGATATTTTGTCTTATTCTCTCCCTTTCTTAATGATTCCCAACATCCTGTTTCTTTTTTTTTTTTTTTTTAAACTACTATTGCACATTGAATTGGCTTTTTCAGAGAACTAATGTATAGTGACTCCAAGATCTCTCTCTTGATTGGTAATAGCTAATTTAGACTATCATTTTGTATGTATACCTGGGATTGTTTTCCAGTACACATTACTTTGCATTTATCAACACTGAATTTTGTCTGTCATTTTGTTGCCCACTCACCCAATTTTGTAAGCCTTTTGAAACTTTTCGCAGTTTGCTGTGGACTTAACTATCTTGAGCAATTTTGTATCATCTGCACACAATTAGTTATCTCTCTCCATTTTGAAAATTGACCATTTATTCGAACCCCTTGTTTCCTAACTTTTAAACAGTTACCAATCCAAGAGAGGACCTGCTCATGCATCCCAGCTTACTTTGCTCAAGAGCTTTTGATGAGGGACTTTGTCAAAGGCTTTCTGAAATCAAAGAAGGGCTAAAATTTAGACTACTATTTTGAGAAATCACTTGTATATGGGAAGAGGGCCTGGATTTGACACTCATCTGAAAAAACTGACTTCTGATTGAGTTATGCTGATCTTGTCGGGTGCATGAGTATTGCCAGGGAATGTTATAGGTAGTATTTTGCATGCAAAATGATAGCCTTAACTTTTCAACTCCCTCAGTTGTGTGTGCAAACTAATATTACTTAAATAGTGAAATCTGAGCATGAATAATGTGGCATTAGCTATTTGTCTATATACTATAAACTGAAAAGAGTAAGAACTTGCCAAAGAAATATCTCTGTGACTGGGGTCCAAGACTTTGAGGAGGACTTTTTTCTCTTTTTCATCCTGGTACCCGTCATTCTCATCTGCCTTATAATTGAGAATCCCAGAGTAAATTTGTGTTCTTGTTCCTCTTCCAAGGTGTTCATCCTAAGATGTAGTGCATAACCAGAACTGTCAAACCAAGACATCAAGCAAACAGGCACAGAGCTACAAAAATACTGAAAACCAGTCCTTGCAACCCCTCAAAATTTCCTATTCCATTTGCGTTAATATATGCAGATTTCACCATTGGCAATCTGTCACCAAAGAGAAACTAGTAACATTTTACAGTAAGTCCCAAATCATTATTCCTCCTTTTGGTATTCTCTGAAAAGCATATTTTTATCATGCTGAACTAGTTTACTATTAATGAGCTGTCAGATATTAGATCTACATTAATACCAAACAAGTCCCCAATGATTTGTTATTAGAATGAATATCAAATGAATTAATGATGACTAGCCTCTTGTTTAAGAACGGGATGACATTTATGTGTAACTTTAAAATGTTACCAAGAAAGAAAGTAATATTTGGGTGGAACTCAATCTCAGGGATCTTAGAAAAAACAGATGACATGTTCCCTCAAATTTAGAGAGGATTCACCTTAGTTCTTTTGTGGAAAGTATGCATGTGCTAAAAATTATCTCACTCACACAAAAATTACAGTCTACCACTATCTTCTGTGGTCCCTGAGACCACCTGAAAATTTCATTAAAAAAAAAAAAGCATCTTTAATAAAATTTTCCAAAGCATCCATGTGACACTGAAAAAAACCCCCAACACCCTCTAAAGCAGTGAGTCTCGGAGATCAGATCTATAGATTTGGGCTCATGGTGTTTGTGTTCTGTGGCTACAAAATAGTGGGGCTGATGTTTCTTCTCCAGTTAGAGCTCTGGCAGAAACAACAACACTGCTATTTGTTGATGTGAGCTGAACACTTTGTGTCACTTTGTATTTTTTTGGTGGTTTGGGTGTGGGTTTTTTTGGCAGCACAGACATACTCCTTTAGTCAACTAAATCCCATTGACTTTCCAACAAACTTACACTCCTAGATCCGACCCCTATGTCTCTTCTACTCCTGAATCACTTAAATGCTCCCCTTATTTCTTATTGGGCAAGATCTTGAATCTTGGATGCTGCATTTCTCTACAGAATCAGGCCTTTAAAAATATAGGGCCTTTACAAAATGACATGGCTTAGGGTGTACAGGTGATAAAATTAAGTTTTCTTCCCAAAATCACATGTTTTTCTTTCCTGATTGAAAAACATGCACATAGGGTATTTCCCTACTGCTATGCTAGTACATATAGCACATCACTGATAAAATGCTTGAGTTCACAGCGGGTGGCTTAATATACCTTTCAAAGTAATAATATTTTTTAAAAGTCTCTTTTGGGGAAGAGAAAACTCTGTCATTGTTGAAATTTCATGTTATTTCTCTAGCAATGAAGGCCTATCTTTCTTGTTTGATTATACTCGGCAACTGAAAGGATCAGCTAAGCAAACTGATATTCAGCAGCTACTTACCTGGAGAATTTCTTCTTTGAGGATTCGATGGAAACTCAGTTGACCTAGAGGGCAAACAGGATGCCATTCCTGGCCTTTCTTTGTTGCCACTAACAAGTTTGAGATTTCTGGAGAGTGGACAGGAAAGGGAGAAAACACTCTTTGATGTAGTTTACTTTTTTTAAATCTTAAATTAGCAATTCCTTACTTCTAATATTCATCCAATAATGGAGTTTTTATCTTCCATATGCAATCTGGAAACCAATATTCCTAGAAAGTTTTAGGGAAAATCTTAAAATGTGATTATTTGGTCATGTGATTTATCCTAGCATCTATCACTTGGAAGAGAATCCAATAAAAATCACCCTTTTTTAAATTTCTCCATCACAACATTAGGCAGTGTTGCTCTGTATAGCACTGCACTGAAAAATATACAGGATGCAAGTGTGCCTGTTAAGCACTGACTTACATTTGGGTTACAACTCCACAATAACTAAAGCAGAGCTTTGGAAAGCAAGTACAGGTTGAATTTCTCGAGTCCAGCACCCTCGGGACCAGACCAGTTCTGAACCAGAGAATTTTCTGGACCACAGGAGATCAATAATGTCTAGCGGCATTACCAACACTTCCACTGCTTACTGAGCTGTTAGAGGATATTTACGGGAAAATTAGAGCTAGATAACAGCACAGAACACTGAAGACTAGTTCTGGTGGTTATAAACAAACTTTATGGGACCACAGGAAACTTGGCCACACTCAGGATGTTAAGTATCGTGTAACTGACTAATCGACTAGTCGATGCATTTCTGCATCGACTATTTGATTAGTCGATAGGGCACCTCTGCCTTTGAAGTGCAGCAATAGCCCTATGTGGTAGAGAGAACAGTGAACCTAAAGGATCTTGCCTCATTGTGCAACCAGAGTTCCTATTAAGGTCAAAATACAAATTTACATTTGTGTAAACTGAGGCAATTCTGATTGTCAGTGGAAATCTTGGATGAGCATGAGAGACAAGTTGACCCTCATATTAGAATTATTACAACTGCAGGAAGGATTAAGGATTTAATTGTTAAACATGTAATTATTTTAATCTTTCAGTGCTCCAGACAATTATTGTTACTTTAGTTTATGAAGCATTGTCAATGTTATATAAGCAGTGCAACATGCTGCTTATATGTACCAATTATGCTTCTCTCAACTTTTCACAGACTAAACACGTAGCTACTTTATCTTAGTTATTCCCCTTATTCTAACAGGAAACCATTATCTGATCAACAGGACTTCACCACGTCCTTCCTCTTTCATAAAGTTCAGCTACAAGTAAATTTGTATGCTTTTTATAAAATGATTTTAATGAAAGTCACAACAATACTTCACAAACTGCTGTTCTACTCCCACAATCAATCTGAAAGCAGTCTGAAATCCTTGCTAAGACAAATTCCCACTGACTTCAAAGTGTGTTCTATCTGTGTAATGACTTCAGGGTCTGCCCCCTTTGTTTCTCTCAATTATTATAACTAACACTAGATCTCAAGAGCAAGTGATATTTAAACAAAAAGGTCATAATATTAACATAATATTTCACCCAGCACTCTTCTTTGACAAAACAAAGATCACAGTGGATGCAGCACCTTTACTTGATGCAAGTGTCTTTTGGGGGTCGGAGGGAAGCCCCTAAATGATTACTGCTTACATTTTACAATATAAGAGGTATTAAAACACACAGCTCAATGAGTCAGTTGACTTTTTAAACCTCAAGGAGCTATATTAGAATTAGTCATCTACTGTTGATACTACAGGGCTGGTTATTTACATGCTGAAGGCAACGTGCTACTTAGTTTTAAAACTCTGCACAAATTATACTAGTAATTAGCAACAGCTCTTGAGCATCCTGTGCTGAGATAAGTTCTCAAAAATAATTTGTTCATAGTACCTGCAGTATTATGCAATACATAAAGTCTTCTTTATTAAAAGGGTTTTTCCCCCTGAAACAAATAGGATTTTTTTTATATATTTGTCTGTCAAATATTAATTTAACAACACAGAACAAAATGCAAAGTCCTCCTTTGGCCACAAATGCCTTCACCTTCTCCAAAACTAAGGCTGATGCAAGAGTCGCTACCTTTTGGCTTTGGCTGGCAGCACCTCTTCAGTGTAAAGCTTATGTTATCCGTTCTAAGAGTCTGTCCCTTCAAGTGATCCATCAGTTCTTTTAAAGATGGGAAAAACTTATTTGGACCATGAAGGAAGCAACCATCTTTTGTCACCTCGATCTGGAAGTTCTTGTACTGGACTGACTCGTTTAGTCTTTGCTATTTTAGGGGGGAAAAAAAAGTGAAATGTTAATCACAAAAATGAAACAGTACATAGAGCTGCTAAGCACATGTGAGGCCAAATTCATCCCTGGTAAGAGTTCAAAGAAGCCAATGAAATTAAACAAGGGAATTAAACCAATTTAGTATCATAAATCTACCAATGCCACATTAAAGCCTCTGCTTTTAAAGTTACATTTAGTAAAAACATAGACCCAATTTCCCCAGTCTTTAATGGAGGAAAATTCCTAATGAAGTCAATTAAGGGCTGCAGAATTTGGACTTATGTCTCAAAATATAAATCTCTCCTAAAATAACATTAAATCCACAAAAGATTGTACAATTTGCTATTCTGCAGGATAGACTGTTCGATATGCTGAGTAAAAAACCCTTTTAGATCTCAAACCTGAGTAAGTTCTCCAGTTGCAGTCCATCCCCATAGAGTATGTATCTACCATCTGTGTCTCTGAAATTTTACCTTATCTTTTAGCTTGAACTGCTACATACTAGAACTGTGGGTGTATTTCTTCAAGTCTCTACACTGTTTGTACATTTGCAATAAGGTTCTCACAGCCTTAGTTTCCAAGACAAACCTCAGAGCGCCTCAATTTCCCCACCTGCACAAGGAAAATTATCATGACCACCCACTGCTGGGAAATGTGATCTGCAAATGTCATGTGTAGCGTTGTAGCTGCGTTGGTCGGAGGATAGTAGAGAGACAAGCTTTATTTTTTTCTGTTGGAGAGACAGACAAACTTTTGAGCTTACACACAGCTCTTCTTCAGGTCTGGGATAACTTCTTGGAGAGACACAGCAAAGTACAGTGTGGAACAGACTGTTTAGCATAGTTATCCCTACGGGCCATTCAACCCAGTTAACACCTCTCCAGTTACAGGGGATTGAAAGGGTTGCCACAATATGTGGTTATAGACTTGTAATGAGCATAAATCCAATGTTTCTATTCAGTACCTGATTTTTAGTAACTAGGAAGTTATGAATTTGAGCTCCCAGCCTCATCTTTTTAAAGTGTTTCACAGGTTTCATCTGAAGATGAGGACTGATAGGTCAGTTCCACAGTAACCGCATTGTAATAAGTGCTCACCCACAGGTGATTTCGTGTTGTTCTTATTTTTCTCTAAAAGTTCATTTGAGAGGGTCGTTATGGTCTGATTTCACCAATGTAGTAGTAGCTGGCATATTTCGTGCACTGGATGAGGTACACCACATGTGACTGGTGCACACAAGATCATAAATCTTGAAAGGTGTGTTGTGGAGAGAGTTCAATATTGTAGCACAAGGCACACATCTGTAGATTTTGCATTTGTTCTGGCAAAGTCTAGTGCTACTTTGAGTTGATGTGACCTGGTCTGTGGGGACCCTGCTTGATGAACTTGCAGAGGTTGGAGGGCTGTATGAAGGCCAAAAGAGAGGGGTCAGGAAAGATTTCTTTCCAGATGTTTTCCCCACATAAGTATGGGTTGTAATTATTTGATGATACCCTGTATGGATTTTGGTGAGGGATGGTAGATGAGGAGGAGGAGAGTTTGGTTGAAGGGGATTTTATTTTTGCATCAAAGAAGGTTCTATAGGGGTATTTGGAATGTTCATGATGTGAATTGGGGGGGGGGGGGTCTCTGTTTGGTGAAGGCAGTTTAAAGTGAGTTAAAGAGTATATCCCAGACTTTCTCTTCAGCGGGCATTAGGGATGTTAAATATCGGTTAATTGAATAGTCAACTAAACTCATGAATTTTTATTGGTTAGTCGACTATTCTATAGTCCCCAGAAGTGGGGCCGATAGCCAGTGAGCTTCAGCCGCACTTCCAAGGAACCCCCTGCCACTCCACACTGCTGCCCCTGTATCAGAGATAGCAGTGCAGGGTGCCACGTGGGAGCTGGTCTGCAAGGGGAGCCAGTTTAAAAACCTGCTTTACTCGCGGAGTGGCCACCTCTCAGAGGCAGCAATGTTGGGTGGCAGCAACCCCTGTCTGGGGGGAGGTGTGGGGGGGAGGGTCTGAGCTCTCAGACCCAGCATGAGTCAAAATTGAGTCAGGTTGCCTGCCCGCCCAGCTCCTAATACACTTTAAAATGCAGAGCCACAGCAGATGTAGGTCCCAGACCCGGTGTGAGCCAGGACTGAGCTGGGCTGCTGGCCCGCCCACCTCCTATTACATTTTAAAATGCAGAGCCACAGAAGAGGTAGATTCTGGACCCTTAACAAGCCAGGACTGAGCCGGACTGCTGGCCAGCCTGCTAAAAAATTTACTAGCAAGGCGGGGTAGGAACGGGGAAATGCATGTAGTCTATAGCACTTACCTATAAGCTTTTGCTTATCGGTTAATTGACTACACTAGTACATCCCTAGCAGGTTATCCCCATATATATGTAATATATCTGATATAGTTAAAAGCCAGGCTGCATATAACAGATGTTTTGGTGTGTCTGAGATGGTTACTAGCTCTTTGAAAGTAGGTGTGATGATCTCTGGGTTTCTTATATATTACTTGCCTGTAGGGTTCTAGTCTTGAAGCTGATCGTGGTGTTCAAGAAGCTGCTGCTAGTATAACAGTGTTTTAGAAAGAATGTAATGGATGGTTGGTGATTGTTGAAGTTGTGGTAGAAATCTCAGGGAGTTTATGTCATCTGTCCAGAGGACAAAAATATCAATGTACCTCAAGTATAAAGTGATTTCATGATGCATGTGTCCAGAAATTCTTCTTCAGGATAGCCCATGATGAGGTTGGAATATTGGGAAGTCATCCTTGTTCCGATGGCTGTTCATAGACAAAGTGTTTCTTACGGAATGTAAACAATTTCCTAAATAGCTCATATTCTTGAGTGGTTTTGGACAACACTTCCTAGTTCAGTTCTTTTAAGTGTTCCATCCATCCACTTACTTACATAGTTACCCACCACTGAAGCATTTTAGCACCATTATCTCCTGCATACAGTACCGTTCCTTTCTGTAGTTAATTTAACAATTCTGGACCAATTCTGCTTTGAAATTCATCCACACAATTATTACTGAAGTCAGAGGGAGTTGTACGTGCCTAGCTTTGGGCTCAAGTTTAACTTCCAAGTCCTGTTTCTCTCTCAGATAATTTTTAAATGTTACAAAAATGAGCTGAGCAATAACCCTTGGAGGACCCACTTAATAAGTCTTCCCAACATCAGTCTACAACCAATTTTCTATACTGTTTATCACAGTTAACTTCTTCCAAAATACTGTATGGTGTTAACTTCCTGTGCGATGCCATGTCCAGTGTCTCATCTATAGTTACAGGCAAACAACCCCCATTTAATGTCCCTATCTCTTGTCCAGAAATCCACCTAAAGAAACCTTTTCAATAAAGTGAGGAATATTGACAGTCACTCTACTGTCTACAGACCTTTGAGCACATATTTAATCCAACAAAAGCATCATTTGGATCTGACACACACATACCTTTCTGCTTGGAGTCCCAGTGGGAATTCTGTATCAATGGGACCAATCTCATAAAGATACCATAGGTACCCATGGAGATTTTAGCTGTGAGCAAATAGGCTGTCCTGGCTGCTGGAGCTAGTTGTTAGTCACATAGGACCACATGCACTAAGCTACCGAATTACATGTATATGGATCCTCGGGAGTTTATAGCCTTTACTTGACTCCAACATCACGTGTGAGGCTGGTAACTTCATTACTGATGTGTCCCAACATACCTGAGAGATTTCAGAACACGTCACTGTCATGAGGATGTGATTAAAGTCTGTACAGCTCCACCTCAGCACATACATTCCCTCCTCATTCCCTTCTTGTCTCAATTTGTTGATGGCATACTCTGTGCTGAAACAGTGAATAAAAGAATAATGGGCAAATGAGTAGTTACATTCCAAATGTCCTCTTGAAAGCTACTTTGTCTTTGGAACAAGAATGAGCAACTGCATTATACAAACAATTGTACTAATAAAACATACTTTATACCTGTGGTGTTCAACACAGTAGCCACATGTGACTATTTGGCTGGTTGAGTGTGACTAATTTGCTACAGCAGTAGCCACTATAATGGCTACTGCTTCAGAACTGGTGGGATGCCACAGCTTTATACTGCATACATGTGTATACAGCAGGGGTGGAGAACCATTTGTGTCGGGGGCTGCTGACCCACAGAAAAATCAGTTGGGGGTCGCACACAAGTGAGAAGCAAAGTGAAAAGCTCCAGCCTGAGAAGGAGAAACACACTCCCCACATTCACCTAGGGATCCCAGGCTAGTAGATTTTATGTGCTCCAGCCCTGCAGGTGGATGGGCTAGAATGCTAGTGCAGGCTCCCCAATTCTGAACCTCAGGGTCCGGATCCAGGCAAGCCAGGGGCCACATCTGGCCCCCGGGCCTGAGGTTCCCCAACTCTGGTATACAGCTTAATTTGTTAACAAGCTTCCAGAACTGTATGCAGGTAATACCTTTGTTATCTGTTTGTTGCACCTTCAAATCTCAAAGGACTGCACCTGACTGCAGACACAGCTTTCGTTATATTTTCATATGTAGTTGTAGCTTACTACAAGTGATGTGCATGTATTATAGGCTGTTATTGACACTATTTTAAATCTAAAATAAAAGTATGCTTTGTGACTAGGAACATAAGAGGAAAAAACAATGGGATGGCAAAAACCAAAAGGAAGAAATGTGATAATTCCTTCAACTACAATAAAAGTGAAAAAAAATACAACCTTGCATTTGCATACAAGGATTTCCTGGCTGAGGTGGACTGACTCACTTCACAATTTGTTAAACTAGGGCAGTTCAATTAGCAACAGTTCTGCTCTACTGCAGACACTGCTGAAGTGCTCTGCAAACATGAATGAAGCCTTAACCTGCTCCTGTGAAATGGATAAACATTTTCATTTTACAGATGAGTAAAATGAGGTTCAGCGAATCAGTTCCTAGTTACCCCATGCCGTCAGTGGCAAAGCAAGAAGTAGAACCCAGGAAGAAGTGCTAGTTTGGACAGGAAGTCAGGATTCCTGGGTTTATAGTTTAAAAAAAATATTTTAGATTAAGAAAATAGCACAAAAAGAAAGTACAATCTACATAAAAGAACAATATGTGCATGTCACCTGTAATGGCCTGTGGAACTATGAAAATAAAATGGCTGCGATCTCTGCAGACAAGAAGGGCTCTATGCAGATGACAAAGGCACTGTGAGCAAGATACTTACAAGCACTCTGCAGTGGCCTTACTCTGCTCCACTTAAGGTGTTGGACGTACTGCCATTTTATTGTTCCTTTCGATAACAGAAGAGTTAGGCTAACAGTAAATGCTTCTGTAAATCCTACCCTATAATTTCAAATGATGTACACCAGATGCTGTTTTCCGTCTCTCCCATCTCATCAACATTTTAACAAAAAAATCTCAAACTCAACACGCAAGGAAACAGTCTGGGAACTGGAAAAATAAATGCTGTTTCCAGCAGTCTTGTTGGTTATCAATTAAGTCATCCTAAAATCCTTTGCAAGCAAATCCCTGCTACTCAAGAACAACTCCTAAATTTCTCAGAATTTCTCACTTAAATCAGGATGAGGCTTTGGTTTTAAGGGGGCTAAATATCTACAAAAATCAAGATAAAAGTACTTAAACTAACCAAATGGGCCCATGACAGCCATTTCTTATGTTGTGCACTATCAAAGGCGGAGCTACATCAGTGCAGAGATAGAGGTGGGCATCTGCAGTAAGTCTGAAGTATCCATCTACTAAAGATGCAAATGACAAGGCCTCCTCATGTGAAGAAAGTTTTATTTCCTAGAACAAAAAAGATATTTTAGTAAAGAATTATTACAATTTGGTTAAAAAATTAATAAAGGAGGGAAGAAGAGGGTTAAAGTCTGGGAAAACATATGCTATTGTTTTTACCCAGGATTTTTCAGTGGGATGGGCAAAAAGTTATCCAAGTAACCACGGCATAAGGACATATTTAGGAGGACAATAGTGATCATTATATATCCCCAGAAGTTACCATGGGTGAGCAGAGTCTGGCACCCATGTGGGTCCCTGAGTCAAAAGGATGAGAATGCGGAAAGGCCAAACTGGATTTAGAGTAACACACGTTTTAATAATTCCTTTTTAAATTCTGGCATCCGCACCAGGAAAAAGTCATGCACTCCCACTAAGGAGTGCCATTATTTCTATGCTTACTGATGCTCTTCTCCTGCCTTTCCCTATGTGATCTTTCTCTTGACCTCCTCTCCCTCCATGCTCATTGCTGTTTTTCTTCTTTCTTCACGCTGCTTTTACTGTGCCAAGACTCAGACAATGTCACAAACAGCTAACTAGAAGTGTGGTGGGCACATACTGGGAGCTTGGATGGGGATAACAAATATGATGTGGAGAGACACATATATGGCTACATCGCTTTGGGGGAGCAAGCTGTTGATCGATTTGTTCTGCAAAACAGTGCGCTCATCTTTAAGGCACAAACTGTTGATATGCCAATGTTTGTTACCCATTAGATAATTAACAGGAGTGATGGTTTAATGACACCATTTCTGCCCAGCAATACTAATACTTTCTCACAAGCTCCTAATACTTTCTCACAGGAAAAGAGCTCACCGCAGCTAAGCTCTTACCATCTTTTCATGATTCTGCTTGTTAATATTGATTGTGGACTCCTTTATGACAAGTAGTGTGATTTCAGGAAAATATGAAAAACTGTTCCACTCCTCTCGGCTTTTGTTTTTTTCTTCACCCTTCCTGTTTTTGCTGTCCAATTTTTTCCTCTTCAGTTTATTATGTTTCTCTCTTTCAGGCTGTATAACCTGCAAACATTTTGGAATGAAAGTACCAGATGAATATACATTTTCATGACAAATTAATCTTAGATGGATTTCTCAAACCCTAGAACCAGTGCTTTTTTGTGACTGTACTGCCGGGGACGCAGTACCGGCACCTCCAGTCAGAGTTCAACACCTTTTCCCCTGGTGTATCGGCACCTTTATTTTTTTTTTTTTTAAACAAAAAAAGCACTGCCTAGATCAGTCATGTCTTTTATGTATATATCATAAAGACATTAATTCTCAAAAAGGCTATTTAGTGAAACAGGGGCAAATAAGAGCAAATAATTCATACATTCTGTGTCTGAAGAATCTCTTGATTCCAACTGGAAGAGGGAGCACATATGGGTACAAGAACCTCCAATCTGATATTTACATCAAAGTTCATCAAAGAGTGTCAGATGTCTCTTAAAAGCCCCTGACACTCTGGGTATGAAAATCACTGTGAAATGTATGTAAAGATGCTATGCAAAGGAGTAATGCATTAATGTTGGAAATTATGTTTTTAAGATTTGTATCAAAGGACTGGCCAACAACAAAGAAAAAAAAACAGATTTTCTGACAGACAAAATACATTTATCTAGCTGGCTGTTTCCATGTAAATACTGTATTGTATATTTCAATCTGAACCAAATGCTAATATAGGGTTGTTAAAACTTCAAAGAAAAAAAGTAACAGGAGGAAGTAAGCTGCTTGACTGAAAATGCTGGAGTAAACTTTGGGTGAGATATGCTTCTTTAACCTGCTAGGTTAGCCTCTTAAAAACATGTTATGATTTTGTGTTACATGTCAACACTTGTTCCCATCTCTATTCTTTCTTAAATAAACTTTCTTTTATTATTGCACTCGCGTACTATGTTCAATACAGGGGCAAGTGGTCTAAAATAAAACTGATAAATTGAGGTACAGTGTTCTTTTGAGAACAGGGGATCTGGGATCCTGTGACCAGAGGCTGGATACTACAGGGGGATAACTCAGAAAGGACTCAGGGCCTAGGTCCTTCTGTTGTCAACCTGCAAGGCAAAGATAGGCCTGTGTAGTCCAGAACAGAGTGCTTAAGTGGCTGACAGGCTGGTTGTGTTAGGACAGGCCTGGGCAAAATACGGCCTGCGGGCTGGATCTGGCCTTCCAAGCCACTGGATCCAGCCCGCAGAGGCAGCAGGGAGCCCCAGGCAGGCTCCCCAGTTTGCCTCACGGCTCCCCAGCTTGCCTCACAGTCCCCTGCGCACTGCAGAAAGCAGCTGCAGGGCTCTTTTCTGTTTTGAAACTGGAAGGGAGGAAGGAAGTTTTAGGAGCCGCCCCGCCTCCAGCACATTCCCATTGGCCCATTTCTGGAAGAAACCAGCCAATGCAAGCTGCTTGTTAGAATAACAGGCAGCTAAGAAGAATCACGCCCCCTTCTGTGCTCAGTTATTCATCAAGCACATGGCCAGCCAGGCAGGCAGGCTGGCTGGGAAACATTGTAAGCTCTGCAGGCAGGCAAGTTTGGCAGCTGACAAGTAAGTCTCTTGGCCACAGCCTGCTTCTGGCACCCCAGCACTTTCCTGCCCCCCCCCACCATACCCAAACCCTCTGTCCCCCTCTTACACCCATACCCCCTCCTAGATCTGGCACCACAATCCCCTCCTACCCTAGCTGACATCCCAAACCCCTGCACTCCAGTACCCTGCCCTAGGTCACAACCCCCTGCTTCATCCCAACTCCCTCCCAGACTCCAGTCTCCCTCCTGCACCCCAGTCCCTTACCCCAAACTCCTTTCTGCACCCAACGTCCATTAATATCATGAAGGAGTGCAGCCCTCAACCACTTTCCAAAGTCTTGGAGTGGCCCCCCATCAAAAATTATTGCCCACCCCTGTGTTAGGGACTTAAATATCCAGCTGTACAGGCAAGACTCCCTTGCTGTGGAGACAAGCGGCAAGAAAGTGATTCACAGCTCTGATTCCAGGAGAAGTGTCACACATTCTAACAAGTTTTGCCCACAATTAATTGTGCAACATTTGGCATGTCAACCTCTCCTTCTCCATCAGTATGGCAGAAATAATGCTATCTAAGGGCAACACAGGTTAGCTAATGCCTGAAAAGTAATTAACAAACATTACAAAAACTCAGTTCAAAATTCAAGAACCACACTCTCCTCTCGAAGCACAAGGTCTTCATTGTTATCTATTGCAATTCTGTGTGGGAGTTACACGTAGCATACATGCGGACAATATTATAAAAATCATTTTAAAGACCATTACTAACCCACCATGTTTTTATGCCATCAGGCAACAGGTTTTTCATGGTTCACCTGCCAAGATGAAGGAGCACATTCCCTGTCCTCTGCACTCCTACACATGTATCTTCCCACTTAGTTATATTGTATATTACTTTTTTCAATTATTATTATTATTATTGTTGAGGTTGTAGTTCCCAGAATGTGCCAAGTACTTTCCAAACCCAGAGGACAGGCCAAAAATGCAGACCTACAAGGCAGTTTGCCATAGCCCCTTGCTCTCCATTGGACCCCTTTTTTTAACTGTGAAGCTGTGTGAGGTTATAGGACAGATTAAGGATGTTAAATATCAATTAATTTACTAGTCAAGTAGCCAATGGAATTTCCATCCACTACTCAACTAACTGATAGGCACTTCCACATTCTTCCTTTGAAATATACAAGAGGCACAGTAGGGGCTTTTGTGCATTTCAGAGTTGGAACTTCGCATGAAGCCTGGGGCCAATAGGAAGTCCTGCTGACTCCAGGCTCCACACAGGCACATCCCCTTTGAAATGCACAAGGGCTCTGAGGCATTTCAAAGGAGCAGCGCTGTATGGAGCCCGGGGTCAGCTATGAAGCGCTGCCCCTTTGAAACGCTGCTGCGGCATTTCAAAGCAGCAGCGCCACATGGGACCGTACCCCAGGCTGAGAGAGGCAGCGGGGGAGGGGGGGAAGGGGAGAGGGGGCGACTAGTTAACCAGTCCTTAACATCCTTAGGACAGATGTGATTTTCCTAGGGGGCCTATTTAGGAATACTGAATTTGAGAGCAGCATTTAAATACAACTAATTTCAGGAATACAATTTACAGTTTGAATTGTTTCCATACACATGTCAGCATACACATCTTTCATCACTTGGATTAGGGATGTTAAATTTAAATTAACTGACTAATCAAATAGTCGATGCAATTTATATCAACTATTTGATTAGTCAATAGGGCATCTCCACCTTTGAAATGTAGCAACAGCCCTTTTAAAGGTGAAAGCATTGCAGGGAGCACGGAGTGAGTGGGCCCCGTGCTCCCCATGGCATTTCAAAGTGGCAGCACCACGGGGAACCTGGGGTCAGCTGGGGACTCCCCTGCTGATGCCGGACTCCATGCAGCGCTGTCGCTTTGAAATGCTGTGTGCTGCCTGGGGACACACCAGCTGGCCCTGGGCTGCGCGTGGCATAAAGTGGCAGCGCTGCGTGAAGCCTGGGGTCTGGCCCCAGGCTCCACACAGCACTGCCGCTTTGAAGCACCCCTTCCACATCCCCTCCGCTCCCCTTTTGCTGCTTCTTTTTGAGAGGCAGCAAGGGGTGAGGAAGCGATTAGTCAACTAACCTGTTGACTATCTGATAAGCATTTGCTTATCGGATAGTCGACTAGTCATTCACATCCCTAACTTGGATAAACCCAGAATATCTATACAAATCCCACTTTTGAAATCCTAGAGAGCAATACCTGGCTTGGCTAATTTGGTGTAGGTATTAATTTTCATTGTGACTTTTAGCACTCACAAAAGCAAAGAACTACTGATGACCAAAGCAGGCTGTCCGTTTCCTAATGCAATTCTGCCACCAACCTACCACACCCTTCCTTTCCAAATTAGAAATGACATCATCTTGTCCAAAAACTACTAATTGCTCAAACCACAAGGTGGTTTTACAACACAGAAAAATGTTTTGGTGACCACTGAGCCTTTTTTTTCTCCTTATGATCTAAACAAAAGTTTGTGACAAAGTTTTCCTAGAAGTAAAAGCTAGTGCATATGCCACCTGCAAAGGTCTACAGAGTTCGGTTAACCTTTTAAAAACAATGCCAAGAATCCTACTAAACAAAGAGTCTGAAGTTGAAACTTCTCAATTAACTAATTTTCTAAATAAGGTTCAAGTTTTTGCAGCCTATAATTTTTATGTCATGTCCCAAATTAAGCCTCAGTCTTTCTGTCCGTGAATGGACACTCACATTTGGTTTGCGCCTCCACTGTATTCCATTGTTTCCTGTCACCATCACTTCATATTGTGGCATGATCCCGTTGTCTCCCAAATTAAATCCATGTTTTTCATTCTCTGTTGAAATCTGTAATGATGAAGTCTCAAAAATTTCTGCTCCATAATGCTTAGTTAAAGTCTCCATTGTTGATAAGTATTTAACCTTCAGATCATGTGGAGAAACGCTGCTATCACAAATGGTTTTATTATTGAACTCCTTAAGGAAATCCTTGAAAACATTATTTATCCGAATTCTCGTTAAGATATTCCTTTGTCTGATGGTCTTATTCAAAGTTTCAGGAATGTAGCGTTTGTAACTGGAAAAAAAAACCCCAATGGAATGTTAATATTTCTACTTCAATTTCCTGTTACAAGACTGCAGTTGGTGTACTGTAAAAACAACTTAGTGAAAATATACGCAGAGTTTCATAGTACATTTAATACTAATGCCACAAAAACAGTTTCATAACATACATGACAACTGCCAATTTTATACTTGATACAGATAATGTGTAAACTTAGTTGAATACCTCATTCAGATGTAGTAAGTTGTAGGGATCAAGCTCATTAAGACACATAATAATAAAGCATTTATGGGACAGTTAATTAAAATACATTGTAAGAAAGCATTTAAGCTGAAGTTATATTTGTCATTACTTTAGACAAAAAATTCTGACCTGTGTCTAAGTCACTAAATCAAATCAAGAAGAATCATGGGTATTCACTATCTTTAGGTGCCTATATATGGCCTCACGCTTTTGAGAATTTTGTCCTTAACTTTTGCTATAGCCTTTGAGAAATGTATATTTACTTGGGCAATAAGCTAATAAAGTTGTAATCATAATCAAGTAAATGTATTTAATTATACTGCAAACTGTGAAATTAAAACCATAATATACCATTAGTTAACAAGCAGTGGTGAGAAAAGCAAATTTTTTTACTACAGTACATGAAACTTAAATGTTACTAAAATGTTACTAGGGAGGATGTGGAATCTCCACCTATGGAGATATATAAGAGCAGGTTAGATAGACATCTATCAGGGATGGTCTAGATGATATGGGTCCTGCCGTGAGGGCAGGGGACTGGACTCGATGACCTCTCGAGGTACCTTCCAGTTCTAGTGTTCTATGATTGTAAACTAGATTTAAAAGGTTATTTTGTTCAATTTACCAATGGCAGACTAACAAGAACAGGTGTTATTAGTTAATCAAGTGACACTTCTAAATCATCTATTGCTAAAACAAACTGACACACTGAAGTCATATGAATTCCATCAATATTCAAGACTTCATGGTTGTCAATTTTGCTGTAGCTTCCTAAAAAAGTCACTGTAACCAGCAGGTAACAGAACTCAAGCGTATCTTCCAACTGCATATCCTTACCACAAGAGCTAAAAGAGAATTGCTTAGCAGTAGTAACATCAGGGCTTATATCCGCTGACAGATCAGCTGGGAGAGAGCACCATGTCCACACACATTCAGCAGGACTAGTATTCTACCTAGAAGAGGGCAGAAGCATATACAGTACTAAGTATAGAGTTACCCTGACTAACCTGATATCCTTGGGAAGCTCTGGCAGCTTCATATTTTTCTTGATGGCATAGTGAGAGATTGCAAGGACAGCCATTCCCAGACATTCGTTTTCAATTTCATGAACCTCCTGATCATTTTTAGGGTCTCGAACTGGTGCCAGGCACTTCACCAAATCATACTGTCCCTTAATGGGAAGCAAAGAAAAGTTGCTTTAAAAAATGATTGCAATAGTCTATCTTTTGCATACCAACAGGTGCAACAAAATCATCGCCCTACACAAGCAGCAGCAGAGCCTTCCAAAACAGGAAGTGCTGCCTTCTCCTTCACACAGACACATAAAATGGAACAAATAAAAATGCATCCAGACCAACTTCACACTACAGCCTGACAAAAAAACGTATTTTCAGTGGCAGTTTCTGTACCACAGAGAAGAGATCACATCCACTTTGACATGTGCCCCAGTGACTTCAGTGACACTCACTGATATTATTTCAATAACTTTGTCCTTCCTCGCCCCATTCCTGTTTGCTACTCTGTTAGTCACATCTTAAAAGATCAGACTGTGAACTCTTCAGGGCAGTGACACTTTCTGACTTTTATGGGAGTTGGGATTTTTAGATTCTACTTTTTTAAAAAATGGTAGTCCCCGAAAACACAATTTTTGTTAACACAGTAACACTGTCAGATAAGGTTCCCATAGGGTGACGACTGATCCTATAGTTTAATGCACATCCCTTCTCCTCCCCCCCCCCCCACACAATGACCAAATAAAGTGCCATTAAAAAAAACCTAATGATCAAGGTTTTCAAGCAATAGTTACACAGACTATGATACACTATGACATATATATGATTATTTAACGAATGAAACATTTTGGGGTAATGCCCCCTTTAAAAAAAAAATCTCTGCCCCATATATTTTATGCAGTTCTCTTACTTCCTTGAAAAGTGATTTCTCAAATGTTCATATTCTGCTGTCGTTAATGTTACATTTTTCTTTATTGTGGTTTCACAACAAAGCAACACTGTCACCTTAATATCTCTCTTCAGACTTATCTTGCTTCTAAAAAGGGACAGTTAACTGTGTGAAAGTCACACTTGTGTATGAAAATTTTGTAGCCACTGTAGTTACAATTAACACCCAAGATTACTATAAAGATGTAAGCAACAAAACATTCTTGGTCTCCTGCCCCCCACCCCCTCTTGTTTACTTTGTACATTCCACAGCACTCCACAAATTCACAGTTTATACGAATGGTCTATTCCCCCCCACCCTTTCCTCTGTGTATTCAATTTCTCCCCACCAACACTCTATTCTTTTCTAGCAAGACCTGAAATTCATTAGGTAATGATCGATCTCGATCTCTCTCTCTCTCTCTCGATCTCTCTCACACACACACTCTCACACACACACACAAGACAGCAGATAGAGAAAACGGAACCACAAGTAAAGAAAGCCAACAGGAAATTGAGCAATTCTGTAATCCAGACTCAGCCAAAGTTTAAACTCTACACAATTTTTTAGAATTAAGATATACAGGCTTTTCCAAATTATGTGTTGGCAAGCAGAGGTTGCACATTTAGACTGAGGGTTTCAAGAAAAAAATGTGGACATTTTGAAGACAGACTGGACAGAGCACCTGAAAATATACCATAAGATTTTTTCATACACTGACAGATGAGGCAGACCTTTCATTTCTATGGGCAGACTGTTCTTTAAAAGATGAGAAAGGGGCAATTTTATCCAAGCACATAAAAAAATATAACTATTCCAACCCCAGAAGAAATGGCTTAAGGTTTTGAGTTTTTAAAATATAATATCTTACCTGTGCAAAGAGATATTCTAATGAATTTGCATCAAGGATGGGGGTTCCATCTGGCACTAGTTTCTTCTCATAAGAATTCTTTTGTTTCTTTGGAGATGTGTCAAGGATAGGAGCTCCATGTGGCACTAATTTCTTCTCATAGGAATTCTTTGGTTTTTTTGGAGAATGCCTCCAGACTGATGGCTCATTTTCACTTGTCCCATGCCAGTTTGTAAAATAAAACCTAAGAAAAAGAGTGATGAATCTTAAAAACTATGGGGCGCCTCAGTATATTTTGGGTATCTATTCTGAACTGTTTAAAATAAAAGTCTAGCAGTAAGTTAACATTCTTCACCTTTCTATTCTTATGTAAAAAGATACATTGGGCCCCAAATCCTGGACCATTGCCAAAAACAGGATTCCAGTCTAATGGTCCAGTGAAAAGTGATATTATTAAACTCTAGTAGTTACGTCTTTCATATAATATTCATGTTATGCCTGGGTAGGTATTACAGACATGACAGTAGCCTGAGTCACTATTCTGTCTCCTCCTTGTGCAGCTCGCCACATGAACACAGGCCAATTTTAACATTGTTTAATCTATTATCTCAAGATTTGCTTGAACAAGGACTAGTTCTGTTTATCACATGATATCTTGGCATTTCTGAGGATTCCAACCACTAAAACTCCAGCTCTTGGCATTCATGAAAATATGGCTACTAAAAATAAGGCCAGAATTGAAGGAGCAAGACAAATCTGAATAATTCATTTTTAAAGGGATTTACAAAATATATTTGAAATAAACTTCATAGCCTGCTGAAATATTACTAATAATAATTACCTTCAGGCTGAAATTTTCAAAGAAGCTGAAAAGAATGAGGTATTTAAATCCCGCTGTACTTGAATGAGAGTGGGGTACCTCCCTCTCTCTGCCTTTCCCTCAACCTCAAGCTCCTCTAAAACCATCTCAGTTTATATGATCATTTTAAAAATCCATATTAACTTTTTCAGTTAAGTAGAACTTCTGCAAACCCTTCACAACCTTTAGAATCTTAAACAGCATTTGTCTGTCTAAACCTGTGTGATAAGTGACCTCAGAATGCTATTTTGTGGTTGAAATGAGGTAAGATTAGATACCTTAATGTATTTAAAGGTCAAATGAACATGGAAAACTACAATAGCTACTGCACGTACTGAAGAGAAGGCCATATGCATAAAGCTACATTAAAATAAAGGTAAGCATTTATTTTGGTGAAAAAAGCTAGTGCACATTCTCAGTAAATCAGGCAGTGGAACAAAGCTAAACACTATTCACAAAAATACTCAAAGGAACTACTTATATGCATTATTAATTTAAAATGTTCAAAATGTGCAAAGTACCTTCAAGTGGGGAAAAAAAACAGGAATGGTGGAACAATTTTGGCTGAAATTAAAAACAGCCTGAGGTACACGTTTGGCATGGAAAATTTCAGCACAAATACCTTAAAGTCTGGCAAAGCTACAAGCAACTTAAAACAGAGTCTTCCAATGGGAGCTTCCAAGCAACCTCAATTCTATATAACAGGAATAATTCTGGGAATTTTCACCACTGACTTACTAAAGTAGAAACATACAAATATAACCTGAATATGTGATGAAGTTTTTTTTTAAGAATTAGGAACAGACTCGTGTAATGTGGTTAGTTAAAAATATTATACTTTGACTCCGTGATTAAAATTCCCACAACTGCATTTTTCCTATCTGTAATATGGAATATGATACAAAAATAAATATAAATTAAGCACTTCTTTAAAAAGAAGAAACAACTACCCAGAAGTATAACAGAACACTATTGGCAGAAACTGCCCTGAGTTCCTATTTCCCGAGAAAACATCAAGGTTTTTCTGGAATGCTCTCATTTAAGTTGATGGGAATCCAATGGGAGCCAAACTAAGCCAATGCTGAACAATTCTGGAAATCCCACCCATGGAAGGGGAGACACAAAATTTGGCTCTTCACTGTTCAGTGCCTCAGTTCCCCAATGTGTACAATAGGAACAAACAACAAGATTTGCCTATCTCACAGGGATATTTTGTGAAGTTAAATTCACTAATGGTTGCACACACGGAAACTGCTAAAGAAATAAGAGACTATTATGATTAGACAATGGTTCTCAGCCATTTGCACTGTGACTCTTCAGTTAGTCCAGTTAGTTACAGCTTTTGTGGTTTGGGGTTGTTTTAAGGTTATATAGCAAATGCATATATTTTGAAGACCTTTTCACCTTTCCTGTTAATAATCTCTCTACTTTGCACTGAACGGTTTTTGCTTCTTTAAACTGAGTTCAGCTCTAAGTGTTACACTAGCCACACAATTCTTGAAAAAACATACACTGGATTCTAGAAATAATCCATCTTTCGGTTGTACCCAACATACCTCATGCGATAATAGAGCCGGAGGGCTGTCTTGTCATCTATTTTGAAAACATGGTTCGGTGCATACCAGAGTTTTCTACTCTCCTCAAATAGCGCAAAGAGATTGTGGCACAATGGAGATACAGCTATTAAAAAGAAAAAAAAAATAATGAACTCACAAACTGAAACCCGAGCTGCCCTTTTCACAGCTCACAGGAGAGATATGTACCACTAAAACTGTCAAAATTCTGTGATTTGATTCTTAGGTTTGTTTTGCTAAAAGAAAAAAATCCCCTTCTCCTTCAGTTAAAATAGGAAAACAAATGATGTCACTGTCCCATTTGAGTTTACTAATCCACAACAGACTTTTCCAACAAAACACTACAGGTGATTTATTTTGAATGACGACAAAACCCCACCTTAAAATTCAACAAAACAGATTACAGTTGTCTCCATAGGGATGAAGCCATCTAATTTCTCTTTTGAGTTTCCTTATCAATAAAAGGAGAGCACTATCCACAGCATGTACCTCACAGGGGCCCTCTGTACATCAGGAAAGCATCTCTATTTAGGACACAATCCTGAATTGGGGCCAAACCCTCAGCTTCTCGCTCAATTTTTACTGAATCCAGTCTCAAATAAATGCTTTCTTAACTCCAAAAATATTGAGGAAAGTAAATGCTATATTAACTGTACAGTGATATAATGCAGGGCAGGATACTTGCTGTTCTCTCAATCTAGCGGCACAGGACAGGTATACATGGCATATCACCATTAGAAAGTCATTTACAACAGAGACTAACTTCAGGGTCTTAGTGAAAATCTAGCATTTCACAAAATGACAAGCTGACAGCAGCAACAAGGAATTAAAACATACAGGATTTTTGGACCTATCAGTTAGGTGTCTCATATAAGCCTAGCTCCATCAGTCACGCTTTGAAGAGTTGCAAAATCTAATCATCTAACTAGATATGGTTAGAAATTAGACATCAGAACTTACCGACAATTAACAGTGTGTGTGTTAGTATAAATACAGAGATGGGCATTTGACAATTTTTAAACTATTAACATAAATAATAGATGGATTTAAGTATCTGCTGCAATTTATCATAAATGGTTTTCATTAGCAGCCAACTTGCATATGTATTTGATGAAATTTGACCATGAAATTTCCCCTATTTCACACTGAAGAAAGGGTAGGGAACTGGGTGGTCACTTGATGTCGCAACCCATTGAGGGAGTGGAAAACCGAACCTTTTTTATTTTAAATCTTCAGTACATAGTCATAAATAAACACCTGATCAAAAGGTCTGCATCTCCCCTCATATCAAGAATGTTAAGAGGCAGGTAATTCACTAATCGTGTAGTAGATAGAATTTTTATTGACTACCTAATTAGTCAATAAGGGAAGAAGCGCTCAGTCCCGGCTTATGCTGGGTCCAGGAATGACCCCCACTGCAGCTCAGCAGTTTAAGTATACCAAGAGCCAGGATCCCCTGCAGACAGGGCCCACAGCAAGCTTGGGCCCGCCTTGGGCAGAGGCTGCTTCACGGCAGCTCCCATACACTAATGCCCCGATAGAGGCAGGAGGGTGGGTAGGCAGCACCACAGAGACCATGCTGGGCGGAACTGGCTTTTAAGCCAGCTCGCCACTCCCTTGCTGCCTCTGATACTGAGGCAGCAACAGGGGAGGGGATGCAAGTCGTTGATTCAGCTAACCAATAAGCCTTGGCTTGTCAGTTGGTCAACTACTTGCTTACATCCCTACCTCATATCAAAATACATCAGAAGTAACTGAGCTGAAGATAGAGTTTAAAACCAGTGTAAGCAAAAGAGATAATCAGGCCCTAGTTACATAGGAAAGCACTAAAACTTGGGCTTAAATTTCATTGACTTCTGTGGCTTACTCGTGTGTTTCAGTATTTTGCTGAACTGAACAAATGGATGTCGCTGATGCACTTTTGTTCTAAATTTCCATACAACTTGAATTGTGCTTAATTCTCATCTCACTTTACAATATACTAGTACTGTACACACCAGTGACAATATAATGGAAGCAAGAAATGAGAGTGGGAAAAACGAGTAGCAAGATTAGATAAGTATCAGGGAGAGTAGGGAATCGTTATTTTGCCAGGTAGCCCAATTGCCATCTTCTGAATCTATCCCCTATGGTCCTGCAGAAAGGGTTTCTCAATATGTTTGCCAACTGGTATGTTGCAGTGAAAACAGTTCATTTAACTATAGACTAAGACACATCTTGAAAGACAGCCTAATCCTGCTCACATAAAAGTCAATGAAAAAATGAAATGTCAGTGCTGGAGTGGAGGCTCATGGCTTTTTGCAATTGTAGGGAGAGAAGGAGAAGTTCTTCTGCAGAGGAACGTCTCATTCCCCCTTCTCTGCATGAAATAATATAGAAAGACTTCCCCAAGAGGACTCTTACAGTTTTCTAGCCCAGAACCTACCCCATCAGCATTTTGCATGACCAGAAAGGCATGGATTTATTTAGGATACATTTTGTCTTAGTAATTCAGAACACAGCTGACTCCTGCAACACTCACCGCACTTCTGGGCAGCTTCAATACACAGGTCTTCTGCTGTGTACTCGCCACTGGTATACCGAATGGGAGGCTTCTCTTGCAGATAGAATACGATTTCCAATCCCTGCTCTCGTGCTTCTGTGGTCACTTCACTTTTTTTTGAGTTTCTCAGTTTTGCACAGAAAGCCATGGCTTTGCAATCCTCTTTTACATTTAGATACTGCATTCAGAGAGGAAACAAATTCACAGAAAAAAATGTGATGACAAGTTTGATATTGCACTCAAAGCCACAGCCACATTCAGGTCTCAAGCCGGGGTGCTAAGATCAAGGTTTTTGTTTAGGTCCAACAAGTGAAAATTATTTCAGTAACTCTTCACTTAAATAAGCTTCTGAATATAATTATGGTTTCTCGGGCTTTTTCAGTCTGATGATCCCTTATTAAAATGCAAGTAATAACAAAATAATGTGTAAATGGTAGCAATGCTCCTGCCCTACACAACCCTGTCCCCCACATTTAAGTTTTGGCCACCACAAAATTATTCTGGAATTTTATTTGCTTTGCTTTAGAACTGTAATAAAATTTTCAATGTCTTGCAATGCCTCCATTCCCAATTACCTTTGATAATACACCGTGAGATGACAACCCACAGGCTAAAAAAAAAAAAAAAAAAAAAAAAAAAAAAAACTCTCCATAGATTAATTTTTAGATGTGTTAAAAGAAATTCACTAATTTGCTTTTTCAGCCAAGTATATTAAAAGCATCTAGAGCAGGGCTGGGCAAGATGTGGGCTGGGGGCCCAATCTGACCCACCTAAAACTTTGATCCAGCCCACAGATGGCATCAGACCGCTTTCTATTTATACCCTGCTACCTGTGCCACCAAATTTCCAGGCAGTGGCTCAGACAGCAGGATTCCATTTAAATGGCTCATGGCTCCCAGTCACAATGTTACCCTGAGAGGAGCCAGAGCCATGAGCCCTTTAAATAGCTGCAGCAAGCCCAGATGGCTGCCAAATTACAGCACTGCCAGGTAGCAACGGGGCTGCTATTTAAAGGGCTTGAAGCTAACAGTCCAGCCACTACCACATTGATCACTGCTGCCCAGGGTTGCTGCAGCTATTTAAGGGCCCCAGGCCCCTTTCAGGCAGGGGGTGGAGCTGGCCCATGACTATGTACCAAAATTAAGTGGCCCCTCTCTTATAATTATTGCCCACCCCAGAGCTAGAACTAAATCATTGAACACACTTTTCTTCTTCTCATACTTGATGTGCCATACCAAGACGAGCATTTGCTTTTATTCACCCCTCAAAACATATCATTAGCACTATACAGTTTTAATGCAATGTCCTTAAGACTGAAATGTGCTACATATGTGAACTGGATACAAGGTGCTACTCCTTATTGTATTATAAACACTCTTTGGAAGGAAACATGAATAGTGGAATCAGGAGGACACAGAATCCAAGTTTTGTTGCACAGCGGGTTTCTAAATGAATGCTTCTCGTGACGTCTAATTCCATTACAAATGAAAACCAAAGAATATAGCTTCCATAAGTATTTTGTTTTAAAAAAAAAAAAAAAAACACCACACACCTGCATTTATCTGAATGTCTGGTCTTCCAAAACAGTAGAATGAATTGTCTTCAAACTTTCCAGAAGCGATTCAACCCTGTCTGGGAACAAGAAGAAAAAATGTCAACTCAAAAGGGAGCTGTGTTGAGGTTTTCTAAGCCACATAATATACAGACATATAACCAACTGCAGGCAATAGGAATCTTTCCACTGACTTCACTGTACTTTGCATCAAGCCTTTAGAATGGCAGAGTCTGATCTCAAATATAACTACTGAAAAAAAACCCCAAAAACCCTAGGAGCACATGTTGCGAACTTGGCACTCTCAGAGTGCCCATGGAAGTTCTGGGTACACTCACCGCCTATTTACAAAACCAAAAAGCAGGGGACACAGCCTCATCTCTTATTTTTTATTTGTATCTTAGTAGTACCCAAAATGTTCTTGGTGCACTCCATTCACAGAGGAAGTCACATTCTTTGCTATGAAGACTCTAATATGCAAGTAGCATTTTTTCCTATGCTCCACTTCAGTGCATGTAAGTTTTCTGTTTCTGATCTCTACACAGCAGGTTTCAACTCCATTCTTATCTCTCTTTTTCTTCTTCAGGGTGTTTGGATTTTGTCATTTCTTGCCTTTGTTTTTTAAACATTCCCTTCCACTCAAACCTCCTCTCCCTTTAACCGAATACTGACCCAGAAAGATTTGCAGACATTTCCTGATTCATTTTTCTCCCATTCCTCCAAATTTGTCCTTCTGTCTATCCACTTTTAGTTCTTATCCACTTCTCCTGTTTTCCTCCCCCCCCCCCATTCTCCTTTCCTTCTTATCAAGTTATTCTCTTCATGAAAACACTGGACTCCTGACACTCTTTCTTCCAATGGAATCTGGAATCCTCTCCCCTAATGTGAACAGTCCTATAGATCACGGAGCTGCTCTTTCCTGTGCCAAATCTCCAAAGGCAACTTCAGCATTTTGGGGGTGACCAACAAAATAACTCCCCTCCTCAAAGTAACCGACTTCTGTTTCCCATCTCACACCAATAACCAGAGTGCTGGCCATAAGCAGATCCTCCCACTTGTGTCCTGCATTTCCTTTAAATGTGCGCTTGAGCTAAAAGATCATTATTTTTGCTGCAGGAGTATTAGAGCTCAAGCCTACACCACAGACTTTAATGTAGTTTGGAATTCCTTTCAGCTTAGTTCCAATGCACATCTGAGAGCAAGTCAGACATTCTCTCTCTTCCTTCGTTTTAGAAATGGCTAGCAAATTGTGAATACTACCAAATACAGTATAAATATACAAGATGGCAATTTAGTACATATGCACCTTCTACTCACAAACCCTGATAATTCCTAATTAGAGTTTCCAGACAAATCCCTGACTAACAACAAGGTTTTGATAAGGAAAATAAACAGAGAAGATTACTAGACATGCAAAGAAGCCAAAAATTATTTCTGTGTGGAAAGACAGAATTTAAATACAAGGATTTTAATATGGCAAATTAACTAATGAAAAAGACTCCTTTCATGGTAGGAGTCCTTCATAACCATGGCATACTCTATTTAACATGTTTACGAAGCCATAACATTAAAAATTCTGACAAGCATATATATAATGAATCATAAAAATTATACTGCAGTTTTAAAATGCAAAAGGAAAATAAAAAATCTAGTCTGGCTTCTTGTAAATCTCATAATAAGTCAGAACTATTGCTTTTCAACACACTGCTCTTCTGCTACACTTAACTCATAACTCTTGTTTCCAATTATAGTAACAATTCCAGGAATAACAAAGAACAGTAAGTGCTGTTTCATTTACAATAAACTTCTGGGGACAATCAATGTCTATTCAATAACTCAGCATTTATTACCCAGTCCAGTCTTCTTGATAGTATTTCATTCAGTACCAAAATTCATTTTTAAAATGAGTGATGTGAAATAAGAATGGAATAAAATAACCCAAAATTCACATTGTACACGTCAAGCTTCTTTTGTACATCTTTGTTAAGACTAATTTACCATCATCGCTACAACAGCTATGTTATGTACATTAATATAATGCAAGGATTAACACACTTTTGTGGTCCATTTCAGATTAACTAAATGCCTCCCCTAACACATAGTGTTAGATCACTAGGGATACTTTCTCCAGCCAACAGCGTACACTTTTTGTTAAGGGTTGTTGCTACCGGTAATTGTAGACCTAGGACTAGCTAATAGTCATAATTACAGAGCTGGCTATCTGTTGGTAGTGGCAGCCCTCTTCCATTCCATCTTCTGCTGCCATACAGCTGTGTAGATGTGACTGTTCTAGTTACAGTACACCATAATTGGTAGAGCTCTGAGTAAAGACCCAAGTTGAGCTGCCATTACTCCATTTTACTTTCAGTCTGACTGAACAAACTTTCAATATAATCCTTTGACTGGAGAAGCACCTCCAAAGCATCTGAGTTCTAAAGGATAAAAAACATGTTTTATAACCCCATCCCCAGAATTTTTCCATCTTCCATTTAAGCTTAAAAAAAAAAAAAAACCACACACAACAAAAAACAAACCTCCATTAGCCAAAAGGTATAGTAAATTCTAGACTCTTTATGTAGACCCACCACTAGAGGGTGTGACAGCTTGCAGTCACAGATGACCCTTGAGACTGTTCTCCATTGTGCTGTTTATGCCACTGACACTTACTTTCTTGCTCTCTGGGGCTCCTTACCACCCTGTCCTGCTGATTCTCTGGTTTCCCCCCCCCGGCCCGCCACCCAGACAGGGCACAGAACTGGCATAACCGCCCATGTGGACGAGCAATACAGATACTGAACCACTTCAGCTCTGGGTGAATACAGTTCTAGGGCACAGCACCCAGGAAACCAACCCCCAAATTGGATCAAAACCTCAAATAAATCCATCTCTCTGTGTATAAGAGTTTTACACAATGAAAGCTCATTCAGGCAAACTCCCTTTATCAGGAGGAAGGATATGCACACTATTCCCCCCAGGTAATAATTATCTACACTGGAGTTGATAGTAAACAAACATTTTTATTAAGTACAAAGAGTAGGATTTAAGTGTTTGCAGGTGAAAACAGTCAGATCAAAGTAAGTTACAGAATTAAAATGAAAAGAAAATGCCCAGCCAGGTCTAATATGTTAATACATTTTTCAAATAGTCTCTTACCCTAAAACTGTTCTTATTTCAGGCAAACCTTCAAGTCAGAGAATCTATTCTGACCTGGGTCTCCAGTTGTCTTTGTTCCCCAGCCAGCCGAGGACAAAGGGACTGATAGCTTTCCATTGCTTAAATAGACTTTTTCCTGGGCAGAAATCCTTTATTCTACATCCCCCTTTCCATGGAAAATTACCTGGCCAAAATGGAATCCAGTACCAAGTGGGATGGTCACATGTCTTACCAATCCAATCACCCTTGGACTTACAGGACAATCAGGGCTATTTATAAGTGGTTAAGTTGATCGCTCAGTCATTATTGATTCCGGACCACCACTGATGCTCTCATTGTTTATATTTTTAAATATGCTCATCTCATACTTTACATTTCTAACTTTACATACAAGAATGATACATGCCCCAAAATAAGATCTACAGATCCAGCAGATGGTAACATTAAAATTGATAGGTTATGTGATACGGATATAAGCGATTAGTCAACTATCCGATCAGCCTGTATGCGTTGGAGAGTCAACTCAACTAATCCCCTCCCCCGCCCCGACCTGCTGCCTCTATCAGAGAGAGGCAGCAAGGCAGGGAGCAGGAGCTGGTCCTGGAGCGAGCTGGCTTAAAAGCCAGTACCCCCCAGCACTGTCTCCAGGGGAGACAGGGGGAGGCAGGGGCTCAGTGGGGAACTGACAGCGCTTCCACCTTTGAAATGTAGCAAGAACTCTGCTCTTGCTACATTTCAAAAGCAGAAGCACTGTGGGAGAAGAGGGCGAATAAGGGACTCAAGCAGTCCCCTGCTGGCCCCTTCTCCCTGCTTTTGAAATGTACAAGCACCCCCCGGGGCTCTTGTACATTTCAAAAGCTAAGCACAAGTGGTGAGCACAGAGCTAGAGGGGAACTTAAGCAGTCTCCCGCTGGCCCTGTGCGCCTTGCTTTTGAAATGTCCAAGAGCCCCAGGCTTTTGTACATTTCAAAAGCAGGGAACGTGGGGCCAGCGGGGGCTCTTGGACATTTCAAAAGCAGGGAGTGCTGGGCCAGTGGGGGACTGTTTGAGGGACTCTCTGTGCGCTCTTTGCTTTCGAACTGTAGGAAGAGCTGGCAGGGCTCTTGCTACATTTCAAAGGCAGAGGTGCCCTTTTCGACTAATTGAATAGCCAATGCAAATGGCATCCACTATTCAATTAGCTGATTAATCTAACTTTAACATCCTTATCACGAGATGTTTTGTCCAAAGCATCTTCGTGCTATGCGTATTTACATTCATAAGCCAATTTCAAAAAGCATGGGGAGGAACCATCACAAGGGGGGCAAAGACTAACCTTATTATTAATGATCTGTACAATCACAGACCAAGACCCTATTGTCCTAGGTGCAGTATAAACCAAAACACAACCCAGCTCCAGCCCTAAAGATCTTATACTCCAATGCAGGTTACAATAATATATATGCACATGCATAACTATTGTGCTTCTGTGACTTTCAGATTCTAGATTAATTCTTTTGAACCAAGGAAATGGCGTAAACAGCTTCGAGGCCCACAGCAAGTGTAGTAGGATGCAATTGTCCCCTCCAGACTGGACTAGTACTAGGTTGGCCCCTGAAAGGTTCCTCGCAAGCTGCAGCTAGGGCAGCATGCAGAGGCCCACCTTTTAAACAGTGCAGACTAAGAAGAAAAACATATCACACACGTGGTGCCTGTCAAACTCAAGGTCTACTCCAAAGTCCTCCTCTCAACCTCTGAAACACTAAACTGACTGTGGCCCAGCTATTTTAATGACTGCCTCAGTCTGCTCCCCTCCAAGACCTCCTATGCCTAGTGACTGTAATGTGATGTTCACATCAGACATTTGTGATGTTCAGTGACAGGGTATTTTCATTGACAAGTCTCAAGTTAACAGAACAATCATGTTTATTGAGAAAAGCTGACAAAGTAGCAGCTGCTAAGAGAGTTTCAAAAATTAAATGGGGCATGGCCACCGGAAACAGTGGCTTTGCCTGGAGATCCAGATGTACTTGTAATACCACCTACTGGTATTTTGTTTTTAATTAGACTGATTGTTTGGAGCCATTCCTCAAACCATATGCTCCACTTGCTGTGCTTTTCACAGCTTGTCGGAACCAAAACAGGGCTTGAGTCAGCCAAAGACCAGCTCAAAGTCCAACCTTTTCAGCTATTTATATCCAAAGAGTAGATTGCTATCATTATAAACAACAGAAGCCAGCCACGGTGTCAGTGTAAATTTCCTGAATATTTTTAGAGTTTTGTGGTTTTTAATATTACCCTGTTGAAGGCTTCACAATTTTATATTAAGATTTCTTCTGTGGTATTTCTACCATCTGTTAAAAATCTTTATTAAATATCTGCCATATTAAAAACCTAAAGCCAAGGAAACACACAAAGTAATATTTGAGCAACAACAATAAAAGTTATAATCCTGACTACCAGCAACACATGCAGGAGGAGTGCATACCAGCCTGGTAGTAAGCCTTGAGATTTCTGCAGAACAGAACCTTAAGGAGTAAAAAAAAAAAAAAAAAAAAAAAATATAGCCTTTCAACCAGATCCATTAATGTCTGCTAGAAAAGTCCAAGAAGCATTCCATTTAGAATCAAAATCTGACTGTCAAAGTTTTCTGCTCTTCTGATTCCCAATTTTTTATTACTACAAAAACTTGTATGAAAATTGTTGCTCAAGAATTCATTGGCTCGTGCTCATTATTTTGTCCCTATCTGAAAAGTCTTATTTCTTCTGTGATCTCATCATCATTTTCACAGACTAGCTGTTTGTTAAGTCACAAACAGCAGATAATTGGCTATATTCTGCTCAGCTGCAGTTACATATGGGTAAAGCCATTGACTCCAATGGATTCCATAGGTGTAACAGAGCAAAATCTGACTACAAGACTACAGGTGTGCAATAAGCACGAGAAGCAGAAATATTTTGAAAAAAAAAAGTAGTCATTTCTTTGTGCAACAGTACAATCAGTGGAAAAGAAATACAGAGAAAACTATTTATGTTATATTTGTAGCAGTGTTGTTTGACAGTTTTTTGATGAAAAGGGGTGACAAAGTAGAACTGGTGGTAAAATGGGTTTCCCTGCCAAAAGTTTAACCTTTTTGTTAAAAAAACATTTTTTTTTAAATACGGAAGTCAAATTTTTTCCATGAAGGGACTCTACTTGTAGAAAACTATTTAATCAAAAACTGAAATTTCCTTCAAAAGGAACTTTTGATGGAAAATGTTCAACAAGTCCTATAACCTGACCACTCAATTCCAGCCTAATGTATAGCCATTACATTTTGGGTTATCTTGAAGAATTTTAATTACAATTACCACATGCATTCTATAAAGTTTAAATATATTCAAAATTCTTACAGAATTTACTGTTTCCTGCAGCTATGTTGCTTGCTCCTTAATTAGAAATTGCAAGAAGTAGAGCTACCTCAAGAAAGGTTAATCTCAATATGTGCTCATTACTTTGTTAACACACACACACCCACCCACACACCCCTTAAGTTGGTCTACATGAGCAGACGGCACCAGTTAAACCACATCTGTTTAGTCCACTCATGCAATTTTTCTTGTACAGACAAGGCCTTAGTGAAATGAGGGCATCCAAGAGATGGAAAGCAGAGGAACAAAAGGAATTCAAAATGCCAGACTGTTAAAACTTCTTTGTTTGTGGTTTTTGAACTTCATAGGAGTTTTTCCCTAAGGTCCATGGGGTCCTTACTTAACTCTAATGCTTAATGAACACAGTCTACTAGTTAAAGATTTAACCCCTCCCACATCTTCAATTGAGTTGTAAGAGCTCCCATCAAGAAGTCCATCACCAAACGTAGGGAAGATCAGACTGGACATATTTCTAAGGTAAAAAATAACACCCACCATACTGCCCATTGGTTTTTGTTTTTGAAAAGCCTTTCAAGCCTTCTGTATACCAAAAGGACAAAACACCAATGCATTTAAAGTTCTTTGCAGATCTCCCTCTATCAGAAACAAGCTGAAAATGAATGGAAAGCTTAAGCCTTGCCTATGTTATACACTAGCATAGCTGCGTTGATCAGGAGTATGAAGTGACGTGATCCCTGACTGATACAGCTGTCCTGGCAGAAGTCCCTACTGTAAGTTCAGTTATACCAGCAAAATTGCCCTTTATCGGTATTAGGAATATAAAATCCCATTTAATGGGTTAACCGGTTAAACACAATGTTTAACTAGGTAACTGATTAAAGGGAAGGCAGGCGGGGAGGCTGGTTAACCAGTTTAACCTGCAGGGCCAGAGTGGACCCACTCCACCAACTGCCAACGGGCTGAAGGCACCCCAGACCTGCAGGCTGGAACAGCCCCTGCCTGCAGCTCCCTTCTCCTGGGCCCATCGCGGAAAGGGGTTGCACTGAGTGGCGGATTAAGGGTGACACTTGCTGGCTAAGCAGTTATTTTTCATATCCCTGATGCATATGTGGTTTTTGCTACGGGAATGATGGAATAAGGGAATTATGGAATAAGCTATACTTATAAAAGTCACCATAAAAACAATAAAAACCATACTGGAGCTCTGTCAGAATATTATACTAGCATTCCTAGTCCAATAAAGAGCTCCTCTTGTAGCCATGGTCTTAGACTAGGGATAGTCAATCATTTTGCCCACCCTGTTTTAGATACCTCCTTCAGGGGGGAAAAAAGACAAACATCTGCGGGCTGATCCTACAATCCTTACCAAGGCAAAACTCCCATAAAGTTCAAAAAATATTTTCTCTAATTAAGGAAATACAGATCAGAGATCTATCTGGGAAACAGGAAGAAAGATTTTGGGAGAGATTTTCAATATTTTGGAAGTCAATGGGACCTGTTCCCTAACTCTCTTAAGCATGAATGAAATTCCCAGTTTATGGCTCAAACATAAATATGGAAATTAGGCCATCTAGACAAAGCTCTGGATCTACTGCTAATTTTGTGTGTGATGCAGGATAAGCTGCTTAACCTCTCTATACCTCAGGTTTCCCATCTTTAGAGGTATGATACATTACAACCTCTGACCATTTAGTTCTTAGCTCAACCACACACCCCACTTGGAACCAGACATACACAATCATATAGGAGAGACCAAAAAAAAAAAAAGTAAACAGCACAGTACAGTGTTAAATGTAAACTACTTAAAAATTAAGGGGAAGTTTAAAAAAGATTTGACATGATAAGGAAGCTGTTTTGGTACTTGCTTCATTTAAACTGTGATGGTTATAAGTAACATTTGTCTTCTGGATAGTAATGATTCAAAGCCCTTTAAGTCAATGTTCAGTTGTAAACTTTTGAAAGAAAGAAACACCAGAACGTTTTGTTCAGAGTTACAGAAAATACCAGAGAGGGTGCATAACTTCATATGGGCCTCCTCACATATTGCCTCAGGAAGAAGGGACACAAGGTAACAGGGGAGGTTGGTCTGTCCTGGAGCCCATCCAAGCATAGAGCGGAGAGCAGCAGGCAGGGAGGATTGGGTTGGTTTATCACACCCATGTGAGATAGATGCATGAGAGTTTATGTCATCACAATATTTCTTTTTTTAACTTGGGTTCAGTCAATTTGATTTTAATTTGAGTGTTTGTACTGCATAGTTCAGATTACTTGCCACTGAACTTGCTTAAATATAGGGATGTAAAAAAGTGTTTAAAAAGTAACCATGTAACTGTTAAAAATCTTAGCGATTACATGCACTGCAGTATAAGGCTTATACTGCAGAGCCCACAGTGCAACCAGGTCTCTGAGAGTGTGGCCAAAAGCCGGTGTGTGCCAGGAGCCAGCTTACACACACTGGCTACTGGCTCCGCTCCCGGGGAGCCGGCTGCTACCTCACATTGCACGCTCCGATACTTGCAGGGTCTGCCACACCGGATAGCAGCCAATTCCTGGGAGCGGGGTCAGCAGCCAGCACACACACTCAGAAGAGTTTAACCACAACCAGAACTGATAAGTTGATGCTTAATGATTAACCAGTTAAACTCTTACATCCCTACTTGAATACGAGTCATTGTACCAGGTATCCCATAGACAGAGTGGAAAAATGGTCACCTTAGCTTGACTCTACTGTTTATGGGATGTGGATCAGTCCACTGTGATCCCACTGGAAAGGACTACAGTGCTTTATATATTGTGTTGTGATTTTTGTTGTGAATTCTGCTTCCCTTGTTTTATCACTAAAGGCAATGGCACGAAAATAAGTAGTAGTATCTTTATACAAACAATCAAATGATCCTGCTAATGACTCCTTACCTAATGTTCTGATCAGCTGGTTGCAGGGAACGTTACTATACAATCAAACAGGACCGAGTACAAATGGAGAATCAAGCAGTAAGAAATTCTTCAGAAACAAAGAGCCCATTTTCATTGGCAAAAGGCACTAAAATGAAGGGAGAAATAACATCCCAGATAATATTTGACAGAGATAGTCTTGTTTCTAAGGAGGTATTTAAAATTTTCCTCCTATCTTCTTTTTTAACCTAAGGGCAGTAGGGCATGTTTGTGTTTGGTTACCAGCCACTGTAATGGTGGAAGTGGTGGTAACATGGTAATTTACTTGTATAAATGTCATTTACCATTTTTGTAACTTAATGCTAATTATCTGTAAAGAAACTGATTTCCAAGATACCAAAAGGAGTATTTGTTTTGGATACTATAGCTGTGTTGGTCCTAAGATCTAGAGAGACACAAAGTGGCTTTTATTGGACCAACTTTTGTTGGTATAAGAGACAAGCTTTCAAGCTACAGTAAAACTCCAGTGGTCCGGCATCCAATGGTCCGGCACTCCTGATGGTCCAGCACCATCTAGAACCCGGAAGTGCTCCGGGCAGCCGGACAACTGGAGCTGCTCTGCCCCCGGCTTCCCCGATTCAGCCGCTACTGAAACTGACCAGCGGCTGACTCGGGGAAGCCAGGGGCAGAGCAGCTCGGCCCCCAATTTTCCCGATTCAGCCGCTGCTGAAACTGACCAGCGGCTGACTGGCTGACTAGGGGAAGCCAGAGGCAGAGCAGCTCGCCTGGCTTTCCTGAGTCAGCTGCTGGTCAGTTTCAGCAGCAGCTGACTCCGGGACACCTGGGACAGAGCAGCTGGGGTGCTGCCAGGTTGGTCCCGTAGTGCCGCCCCTCGGCGCTGCGGGACCAACCCGGCAGCACCCCAGCTGCTCTGCCCCATACTTCCCCAAGTCAGCCGCTGGTCAGTTTCAGCAGCCGCTGACTTGGGGATGCCTGGGGCAGAGCAGCTGGGGTGCTGCCGGGTTGGTCCGGCAGCACCGAGGGGCGCATCCCCCCCAGGCCCCTCATAGCCCCCCCTTCTGATAGTCCAGCATATCTGATAATCCAGCACCCCCTGGGTCCTAAGGGTGCCGGATTATCGGAAGTTTACTGCACATAGAGCTGTTCTTCTGGTTTTTGACTGTCACAGAAAATACATATTGGACTCAGAGTTTGTGAACCAATTAATGCATAAAACAGGGAAACAAACAAGCTAACTAAACACAACCTCATGTAAGTAGTTACAGTGTTATGAATTGTACATTCAAAGCAGGTCAAGGAGTTCTACGTATTAAACTCCACCTTTTCTCATTTTTTTTAAACAATATAGAACTCATTACAATCAACTGCTATTGGGGAAACTCACTGAAGTCCCAAACAAACACAATGCAGCTCAACAGACTTTCATATCACTAAGTGGATTCCACTCTACTAATCCTGTGGGCTATGAATATCCCCAAAGACCAAAACTAAACAAGGGACATTTTTTAAAAACAAAAATTCATGGTATTAAGAGCATATCCATGTCTCAAAGTCCACAGACTTGTCCAACTAGGCCCCCAAGCTCTGAGATTACAGAAAAGAGAAAAGCATTAGTTCAGAGTCCCTCTCCCCACCCAGATGGTCCAAATCCTTTTCTGAAACCTTAGCAGGGGCACTGTGTAACAGTTTCAGCCTCCATGTCTCAGGCTCACTAGTAGCTTTGCTGGCCTATCAGATTCAGTAACTGAAGAATCTGAAATAGCCTGCTGTTTGACTCAGCCATAGGGTAATTCATATTTGTACATTAGGGGATGTTTCTTTTAACAACATCCCCGAAATAGCATTTAAAGTACACTGATGTTGCCAAATACACATCCAAAGGTTAGGAAATGGCAGCCTTAATTCAGCCCTCTTGTGCGTATGTGTTAGAGATGTGAACAAATGGTTGCTTCCCCCCCTCTTGCTGTCTCTATCAGAAAGAGGTAGCAAAAGGGGGGGGGGGAAGTGGGGGTGCTTCAAAGCAGCAGTGCCATGTGGCACCTGGGGACTCCCCAGCTGATCCCAGGCTCCGCAGTGCTGCTGCTTTGAAATGCTGCGAGAAACCTGATACCCCCTGGCCTCCTGCCAGTGACTGCTTGAGTCCCCTGCTGGTCCCATGCTCCCCCAAGCACTTTCACCTCTGAAGTGTAGCAACAGCTGTTGCTACACTTCAAAGGTAGAAGTGCCCTTATCGACTAATCAAATAGTTGATGCAAATTGCATTGACTATTTAATTAGCCAAATAATTGAAATTTTACATCCTGAGTATGTGTTGTATACAGCCTTTAATTACATAATCACACTGTAGTTTCCCCCAAGACCTCTGCCTCATTAACTGCCCAGGATGGATTGTGCTCTTTGAGCAGTTATTCAATAGTCTGTTGTATATTCATTATTCATTTACACCCTCATACCTTATTTCCTGCACACTATTCAAACCCTACTCTGAATGCATAATTATAATTTCATCTGGGCCTTTCTATGGCTCTCACACAGAGATACAGCTGACCCTTGTTTGATGAAATTTTCCAACACAAACCAGCCTGAGGCAGACACCCTGGAAAATTTAGCCTACATTGTTAAAGTGAGGTAAAGATCTAAACAACTGAATACAGGATTTTATGATGAGATATGCCTGTCAGCCTTACCTACACATAGAGTCATCCCATTCATAGGATGGTTCAGGGCAACCACCAAGGCCCTGTGCTTTGGAAGCCCCATGCTTAGTGGGAGCAGAAGTGCAGGGCCAAGGACAGCCCAAGGATTAGTGGGGGGGCCCACCCTTGCACTCAACCGAGATAGCAGGAAGTGGAGGGCACCTGGCCCAAGCCCTCTCCACTCTGCTAGATCCCACTGTTGCTTGGAGGAGGGGCCTTGGGAGAGGAGGAGGGGCTAGAGTAGGAGCAGGGAGGAGGCACAGCACGGGCAGGACGAGGTGGGGTGGGGGCAGGACCTAGGGCAGAGTGGGGACAGCCCTGTCAACTGTAATACTACCTGCACAGCTTATGAGCAAACAGACATATATTTCTAGTTTTAACAATCTAAACGTACAAAAAGGGTTTGCTCATATGGAGTCTGAGTTCAGTGGGCCCCAGCAGGCATGATGACCTGCATTGACTGACAGGGGCCATATTCAATATTATATAAGTTCAGTTTCCTTAAGTGAACTCAGTGATTTCTACTATATGAACCTAGTGAGATGGCATCTTTTTACGAAGATTCTTCTTAGCTTACTTGGACATCTAAGTTAAGGTTGTTTTTTTTTTTAAATTGCCCTATCTGTAACTAGTATTTTCCACAAAGACACACCCCTGTACCTCACACTTAGGCATATTGTCAGTCTTTCCTAGCTGACATTCTTTAGATGCTAACTAAGCTTCCATTGCTTTGGCTGGTAGAGTCAGGTAGTTACCAGCAATTTTTCATAACCAGTTTCTAAATTTATGTCCTAGAGAGACCATATTTGAATCCTCCTTCCTTACCCACACCATCTAATTTATCATTTCAAACAACATAATTCCTTTGCAGATACTATTCAATTAAATCATATTCTCATAACATGTTCAGTCAATATTAAGCACTTTCCCACATTTAGGCAGCTTAGGAGAACCACTATAGCTATGAACTAAAACCTGCACTTTAGTACTAGTCTTCTTATATGCAAACAGGCACACATATTTATATATCAAGATGACAAATCTTAGAACAGTGGTCTCCAACTTTTTTTACATCCAAGATCACTTTCTAAATGTCAGGGCAAGCCAAGATGTACCCCATCTCTTCCCCAAGAGCCCACCTCTTCCTTGAGGTCCCACCCTCTCCATTCCCCTCCTCTCCATCATTTGCTGTCCCCAGCCCTTACTCACTCTCGCTGGGTTGAGACAGGAGATACGGGCTCTGGGGTGGGAATGAGGAATTTGGGTGTGAAAAGGTGAGAGGTGTAAGCTCTGGGAGGGAATCTGGGTGCGGGAGGAGGTGGAGAAGGGGATGCTGGCTCAGGGAAGGGGCTTCAGGCTGGAGAATGTTGGGGTCAGGTGGAGGGTTGGGGTGCTGAGCAAGCCATAGGCTTCTGGATGTGAGGGTGCAAGAGTTTGGGTTGGGGTACATGAGGGGCTCAGGGCACAGGTGTATGGGTGGTGCAGGAGTGTTGTGGCAGAACACTGGGATGTGGGCGGGGGTACAGAAATTTGGTAATGTGAGGGGCTCAAAGCAGGGGTTCAGGTGTATGATCAACTCAGGGTTGGGGGGGTGCAGGAGCATTATGATGCTGCAGCCAGATGGGGGCTTGTTGGCCAGGCTTCATTTTTAAATAAAATATGTGCCACACAAAATGCTTCAGTACCATCTTTATTTATGGGATGGGCAGGGAATCTTTTTTTGGGCCAGGGGCCACTGATTCACAGAAAAATCAGTCAGGGACCAAACAAATGATATGCAAAAAACAAAACAAAACAAAAAACACCCCCCCCCCCACACACACCCACCTCCAAAAATCCCCAATCCTCACTGATGTAGCCCCAACTGAGACACTTCACTCTCCTGGCACTCCAGCCCCATGGTTGGGAGTGTAGATAGGACTGTGGTTCAAGGCTCAGGAGGGTGTCTGGCCAGGGGGCAGGAGCAGGGTGCTGGTGGGTATCTGGCCAGGGGACAGGAGCAGCTTAGCCAGTACCTAGGAGTCTCTAGGAATGAGACTCTCTAGGGCAGGATCTGCAGGCAACACTGGAAGAAGCACATGTGCCGCTCCTTTAAGAAATCCAGCTGCTCAAAGTCCAGATCCTCCACCACCAAGTCAAGTCCAGATGTCCCTTCCACCTCCCCTCCCCACATCAACAACAGGGCAGCACATGCACACTTCCTAACAAGCTGGATCTGGCACAGAGCCTCAGGACTTTCCCCACCCCGTGCAGGAAGCCAGTGCTTGCTCCAACTCTGCGAGGGACAAGAGGCTGTAGTGCCAGCATGCAGGCGCCTCGTTGAACGGGGGGGGGGGGGGGGGGACACTGATTGCACTGAAATCGTCAGTGCCTCCATGGTCGACCAGTCAATTGTGATCAACTGGTTGTGACCACGGTCTTAGAAATACCATAGATATTTGTACACTTGAATTCTCACTAAGAAGCCAATGCACCAAAACACCGTCCAGGGAACTAGTGGCCAGCCAACCCTTTTTAAATCATCAGCCCTAGCTGGAGAGAAAACAGGTGTGATCCAAGTTAAGGACTGAGCCAGCTCAGTAGCAGAAGATCTGCAGGAGGCAGGTTGGCTACTATGACTAGCCCTGGAGCAGAGACACATACAGAATGAAAAAACGTTGGGCCCTTGCTACTATGCAGATCAGGGAAATAGCTTTGTTTTTTTACTTTGTGTAGTGTTTTCATATGAATTAATAAACTGTACCCTGAGGGAAGGGCTTGAAAGAGACCTGAGCATGGCATCATCTCTCTGGAAAAGAATTAAATTCAGCCTTTCACAAATCAGACATTTTAAACAGATTACTGTACTTGCTATATGCTAATAATATTGAAGGGGGATTCCAGACCAAAAAGGTTTGCAGGTACAAAGATTAAGAAGTTTTCAGCCTGTATGGGATGGAGCCATTGGTTCATTTCCCTCTGAATCTTAGTCTCTTTCCTTCCCTTCCCTTCAACCTAGGTCACCTTTCCCTCTCTATCCTTCTCCTTTCCAACGAGTTACGGAATGACAATGGCAACGAGCCATGTCACTTTCCCAGCAAGGAAGCAGCTGTTTAGGAAACCCAAGCTCTCCCTAGTGGCACACTGCTGTTTTAAGGGTCTTCCTCAAGTTTCCTTCAGAAGCAGGGAAGGTGATAACATAAGTATTCATCTCTACAGAGATCATTAGGAAGTAGGAGAATTATCTGTTATGGTATATACATCAGAATCCATGCTTTATTGGACAATTATCTAAGAAAGGCCCCTGTATGAGTACTGGCTAGAGCCGTGGTGTCCAATAAGCTAGCCACATGCTATTTGGCCAGTTGACTGTGGCTAGTTTGCTATAGCAGAAACGGTTGGACACTACAGGGTTAAAGCATGGTTCAGTACCTTTAAAGGAAGCAGAAAGCTGGAAGAGGGTAGATGGAAGTTAGGGTATGTCTACACTATAGTGTTATTTCGAAATAGCTTATTACACACAAAATGCATTTCGAAATAGCATTTTGCTATTTCAAAATAGCGCATCCACACTGAGTGGACACTGAATTGCACTGAAGGCCGGCCGGAACCAGGTCCAGCAGGGCATCAGGTCAGGAGTTTATTTGTGTGGCGGCTATCTGAGGCTTGTGCTTAAAGGGAACCCCACCCTGGGCAGCCGGTTCTCAGCTTTCCCGGCTTGCTTGCCTACCTCGATGAGGGACAGCAAAGCATTTGTGTCTCTGCATGTTCTGGTTGCTCTGACTCGGGACACCACAGCACTCTGCAACATGGAGCCGGAGCTGCCCCTGGGAACTCTGGTGCTTCTTGTGAACGCGTTGCTGAGAGCCTGGCTGCACTTTCTGCAGGCTGCCATCTGGGAGGTCCATCGGGGGGCTGTCAGTATCCAGGAGGCCCTGCGGGAGAGCTTCCACCCTGAGGAGCACTAACAGCCTCCCTGGTCTGCCCCACTGGGGGTTTGTGCTTCATTCCTCCCCCACATCGTTCTACTTACCCTCCCAGCCCCCCTTCCTGATGTCAAATAAAATACACGTATTTTCATGAACACAAACTCTCTTCATTTAACAAAACTGGGGTGGGGGGGATGAAACTGGTGAGAGTAGAGAAAGGAGGTGGGAGGGGGAGGAAAGAGGGTGGGAGAGGGGAAGGGGAAACCTGGGAGGAGGGAGGTGGAAGGGGAAGCAAGGGGAAGGGGAAGCTCAGGGTTGGGAGTCTTGCCGGACCAACTTGATTTCATGCGAACCTGCTCCTGGGTTCGCATGTGGCCTTTGGTGGCCAGGCTGGCAGCTATCCTGCCACAGAGGGCCACATTCCTCCGTCTAGTGCGGAGATCATGGACGTTGGGGGCATCCCCCCCCCAAACCTAAGGAAGGTCCACCCTGATCTCCACCCTGGACCAGGAAGGCGCCCGCCTTCTCCAGGTCTTGGAAGGCTCCTGGGAGCTGGCAGACTGCTCCTGGGGAGTGGCGGAGGGCTGGCTGCCAGTGGCTTGGCTGGCTAATGTTTTGGGGCCACTACGTCAGGGGCAGTGACTGCTGGCTCTGGGCCAGCAAGCTTGGAGCTGGCACAGGCACTGTGGCCAGAGTCAACCCCTTTAAGGGCTCCGGGGAGGGAGAGGAGTGTTCTTGTTTGAGGCTGGAGTGGCCACCAGGGCACCCTGGGAAGGCTGGAGGCCCCTTATATTGAAATAAGTGTCTACACAGCACTTATTTCGAATCAGCTATTTCGAATTTGGCGTTATTCCTTGTAGAATGAGGTTTACCAAATTCGAAATAAGTGCTCCACTATTTTGAATTTATTTCGTGAATTTATTTTGAAATAGCGGTTTGGCTATATAGACGCTAGTAAAGTTAATTCAAAATAACGGCTGTTATTTTTAATTAACTCTGAAGTGTCGACATACCCTTAGAGATTGCTATGGAAACAGATCTATTAAAATCTATTCCCAAACCCTCCTCCTCCCCACTCCTCCAGGAAACAACTAAAGATGATCTTAGCCAAAAGGCCGAGCAGCTATTTTGCTTCCCACAAAGCAGTGAGAGGTCTGGGAATTGTGCTGAAGCAGTGAGACTTGATGGACCAGGTCCAGGGCAATCAGTGGGCACCTGAATGCCGGGTATGAACATGCTCTCCCCTCCTTCAAGCGCTCTCTCAAAACACACCTGGTTCAGGGATGCCAATTAGCCTTAGCTCACCCACTTCTACCCTGTCAACTAACTTCATTTACTGAGTAGAAAGCAAGTGTGTGTATAAAAGGGAGTATTATAATTCCAAGTTGTATGCATTACTTTTAAATTGCACTGCTTTTTACTGCTCCTTCTTCTCTTCCTTTGTATGTTTATTTACACTGTAAGCTTTCTGGGGCAGGGATCCGTTTGTATTCTCTCTGGGCACATCTACACAGCAGGGCAAAAGTCAAATTAAGATACTCAACTTCAGCTACGGCAATTGTGTAGCTGAAGTCGAAATAGCTTAATTCGTCTTTTGGCGCTGTTTACATAGCAGGAAGTTGAAAGAAAAACACTCTTCCTTTGACTTTCCTGTAACCTTCATTTCACGAGTCATAAGGAATTGGAGTAAGAAGTCCCCCATCCTGAAATTATTCCGAAATAACACTGCTGCATAGATGTACCCTCTCTGTAAAACAACCCCAAAGCCTTCAATACTTTGCAAACAGTAGCCCTTTTCCCATCCACTGTTATGATATTGGGTACGTATCAGCCAAAATGTTGTGAAAAACAAAGCTCTTCTCACCTCGTTTATCTCCAACAAGGGGAATCTCAAATGTTAGTCTTCAAAAAAACAGAGATTGTTATTTTAAGAAAAGCTGTATTTATTATTTGGAATGCTGTAATAGCATGAGGCCCCAATCAAGAATGGGGAGGGGGTGTTCATAACAGTGACATAGCCTGACCCAAAGAACTTAAAATTTAAAAAGACAAGATAGTAGTTGAAAAGGCAGAGAAACAGTATTTGCATTTTACTAATGGGTAACTGAGGTACAGAGATTAAATGACTTATCTAAGGTCACAGGAAAACTATGACAGAACTGGGAACTAAAATCAGGTCTAAAGGCTAGATGAGTGTTCACAAAACCATGGCTTTCTACTTGATTTAAATAAATCCACCCTGCTACTGCATAACTCTCAGATAACTAGATCAGTCCAGAGTCTTCATAAACTCTGCAATGCAGTTAGACACCCAATTAGTGAAGGTGGTAAAAGATACCAATTTCCATCCATGGCTGACAAAAAGATTGCCTGATACTTTCAAACACTGATCTGAACATCGAAATCCACATTTTGTAACTTCTAGCTTCACCTTTAGGTTCTTCTACAAAGGAATAAAGCATGACATCTCGAGGAAGCTACTGCTAGTCCAGAATACGGCAGCTCATCTACATAGAAGTGTCACTACTAATACTCTGGTATTTCACTTCTCACATATTGGCAGTTTGCTGAACAGGGTCAAGATCAAGATCACTGCACTGACTTTTTCAACGCTGTATATGGTGTTGGCCCTAGCTACCTAAGAGATCATCTTTCATTTTGTGGTGATAACCTCATCCAGCAGCACTCCGCTAGAAAGGAGGGAGAGACCTGTTTCTGCAGAAGACAAATTTTACAGGGCTCAAAACAAGACCATGGAACTTGCTGCCAGTAAGAATGGCCACCACCTTCAGCACATTCAGAACTTAATGCAAAACCCTTCTCTTCAGTTCCTACAATAACCCTCCTAAGTACATCAGCACCCACCGACTTTTTATTTTTAACAACAATAACTTTGAGCTTTTTCCTGACAGCAGGGAAAAGATCTATTTTTAGTCTCTTCTCACAGTAGGTACTTAGCTACAAATCTTATACAAACCTAGGTTGATAGATTAGATCAGTGTTTCTCAAACTGTGCTCCGCGGAACCCCAGGGCTCTGCGAGACATCTCCAGGGGCTCTGCGAGGTTGACAAACTGGAAACATCGATAGGTACAACACATACAATCAGTGGACCGCTGGGGCTCTGCATAAATTTTTATGCATGTAAAGGGCTCCGGAGCCCAAAAAGTTTGAGAACCACTGGATTAGACTTTCTAAAGAGAGGGGTGGAAGGATATTCAGATAACCAGCCCATCAGCTAGACACCAGTTCTAAAGACGTTTTATGTTTCCATGAGGAGCAATAAGTGTCCACATGAGTATAACATACTGGTATCGCTATGCCTGCAAAATGCTCCTAGGGCAAGCCTGACCTGAGTTTCATAGCCAAGGCCCAGCTCTTGTGAAGTTCCGGGTCCTGCACTAGCAGCCCTCCTCTTGTAGACTGATGGATTCACTGTCCCAGTGGAATATAGCTGTTGTAATAGATTGTGGCCATGAAGGGGGAACTGATGTCAAGTAGCCAGGCTCAATTCTAGGCTAGAGGGGTGATTTTTATATTTGTGTCCATGTCCAGCAGCCAATTTAAAGGGGGTCCACAAAAAGAACATTTAAGAATTTCTCACTACTAATAATATATTTAAAGCTTTCTTGGTGTTAATAACACCAAGCTTTAGTGTGGATCCTCTTGAGCATACTGAGTCTCATTAACTTGAAAGAAGGGTATGTTACTCCCAGAATGGGAGAGAGAAAGACACACACACACAGAAGGAGTTTTGCTGCCCAGGAACCCAGGGAACTCTGTCAGATGCTTGCAAGGCAATGAACACAACAGGGCAATTATCAAGCGATTCATCCTCTAATGCAATCCCAGCATCTAGCGGTCAGAAGCTTAGGGACACACAGTGCATGGGGTTGCATTCCTGACCATCAGGGCTCGTAGCAACCAATGGACCTATCTTCATGCTGTTGGGCTACTCACCCCACCTTTTGTGGTCAGAGGCCACACTACTTTTTCAGCAGAAAGTATTCAGGAATCCATAGCACTATTTATGAGAGAAGACCAGGTCCCTGTCAAAATTTGAGGGTTTTTGGCTGTGAGTTTCATAGATCTCAAAGGCCAGTCATGGTTGCATGTGAGGGACGTAGGAGGCGGCGGAAAGGGGGAAATGATGTATAATCTGTGACCTTTACAGAAATCAGTAAGCTAATGTTCAGTTTATTTTTACTTTGCAAAGAGTCTGAAAGGAATAGAAAGTTATCTTTTCTTTAGTCAAATGAAAGCACAGTTACCCATATTTATTTGTTCTCCAAAACCATAGGCTGACACAGAATGCAGCTGCACGGTATGGGTCTGTACTAATTTTGATTGCAGGTAAATAATGGTTGGTTTTGTTTTCTTCTGTTTGGAAAGGGGGGCACAGTTCCAACTCACTTTCCAAATAAAGGGAAAGAGAGAGGGGCAGTTTCTGGATTAGAGATATTTCAGTTCTCAACTAATTAATTGCTGAGATTCTAAATGAATCTTTACATTGCCTGACTTAACTAAAAAATGGGGCAAAGAAAATGTAAAAGCCAGTTCCTCCCAGCACCGTCGCCACAGGGGGCAAGGGGGGTAGTGAGGACCAGCCACGAGCCAAGGATCAACTGATTCCCAGCTCACGCCCAGTCTCAGATGCTGCACCTCTGCTTCTTAAATGTATTAAGAACCTGCCGAAAAGTATGAAAAATTGCGACAGGGTGTTGGGGGGAACCTGCGCGAGTCGGGAATCAGCTGTCCCCAGCACTGTACACCAGCTTTTTAAATGTACTTAGAATCTGCTGGCTCTTAATACATTTAAAAGGCAGAGCCACAGCAGGGTTAGCTCCCAGGGCCAGGAGCTAACCCTGCTATGGCTCCCCCGCTTATTGACTAATCAATTAGTCAATGGAAATTCCATCAACTAGTCAATTAGCTGATTAAACTAAATGTAACATCCCTAAACTGAATTCCAATAAATACTGTGAAGTATCTTGAGATAGTCTAACAATACTATACATGGATTCCTTGACTATCAAGTTCACTGCTAGTTGTAATGATTTTTCTATTTTTTCTTTTTAGCAGAGCACACTAAGAGCTTGATGTGGCATGCTAGAATGGATATATCCAATCTGTTATATGGTTACTCAATGTGCTGAGCAAATAAGGATAATTGTCTATTAAAGTGTAATCTTTCTTGTTCCTTTCAAAGCAATTTGTTCTGAAGGTGACCAGATGGCCTGATTTTATAGGGCAGTCCCAATATTTGGAGCTTTTTCTTATAATAGGCACCTATTTACCTCCCAAACACCCTGTGCCAATTTTTCATACTTTTTATCCGGCCACTCGATTTGTGCCAACCTTGATCCAAAGATTACCAGAAATCACATTTATTTTCAGTGGCACTTTTGCATTCACCTTCCTATATTTACTGAGGTTTCACACTTCACTTCTGATGGCAACGCTCAAGTCTGAACAAAGAAAAACCTCTCAGGCTTGACTTTTTATACTTCTCAGATGGGCACCAGACAGTGTTTAGCATATCCCCCAAAGGAAACCGTCATACTATATATACACATCATCATCATGTAAAGCAATTTCATCTCGGACATCCCAATGCATTTTTATTCCTGGTAGTGCCACCGATTTTTCTGTTAGCCATTCATCTTTACTCTCATTTTCATAAGGCTGGAAATAATGTGTTTTTCATTTCAGCTTACACATTTTTAGGTAATGCACATTATTTGAGACATACGTTCTGGGTACTTCAAACTTACTGGTTGGTGCTCTTGAAAGCATGTCCGCTATGAGAAGCGAAATCTGTATTTCACATTCAATTAGTACTTCTGCATTTTTATGTTCATTTTCTAATTTCTAGACAGAGCTTTCCATCAGGGCTTCTGTAATTTTACTTCCACAGGTTTACAATATGTTTCTACATCTCAATTTACACCCATATATATTTATGAAGCTGCTTTCAGCCAAAACCAGCTATCAACCCTTGTGTTTCCTTCTGAACACAGTTCTGGTTTTAGTCCCTCTGGAAGCATACACGCCTGGGCAATTAACACGGGAGTGCTGATAAGGGATGGCTCTCTATACCTACTACCTAGCTACTCTTACAGTCAGATCTTGGTTTATCCAAACTACCCCACTCTTCTGTAGTTAAAGTCCCAAAAGTATTTTCCCACCAACGATGATTCATGGGATATTTCTGTGTACACACAGACGACCAGCCCGTTCTCATTATGGTCAATGACAAAAGCCCTAGTGACTTCAACTTGACTCCGTTCATCCAGTCAAGCCAAAAGTCTTCTGGTATGAATCATTTTGGCCCCAATTCTGGCACTAGCATATAGCTCAAGTGGTTGGGCTATGTGCTGGGGAATTCTCAAGCAGCTGGAGGAAGGAATTCTGATTCCTTATTGCCAACAGAGCCTGCTGTTCAGCCAACACTCCAGACCACAGCATGCGTCTTTTGTAGGATAAAAATATAAATGTAAAGATGAAAGTTATCTTATCGTTGGTTAAAAGTTCGTGTTGTAAAGAAAGGCCCCAACAAGTACAAGAAAAGCCCTAAAAGTAATGAGTGATAAGGCCAGAAGGAATGAAGTAGGCAGGATGGCTGGTTCAAAGAGTAACTAATAAAATAACAAATTCCTAAAAAAAGGCTTCTGAAACTGGGTGACTGCAGATGTTTTTAAATAAGACAATGTAAAGCCATCATGGACCTTCTCACCCCACATACCAGTGTTACTTCAAAACTTATTGCAGAAGGGGAAAGGAAAAACTGCTGGTCAGCAAGGAGAAGGAAGATAGAGAGGGAGAAAACATTTACAACCTCCCTTCTCCCCACAGCCTATCTGGATAGAGACTGGAAAGAGCAGTGAACTGTCTCATTAATTTGTAGATGAAGTAAGTGGCAGTGACATCCCTTGCTGTTAAAGTGTATAAAAAGGTAAACTCCTGAAGGGATCATTGCTAATATCTGTCTTACCAAGTTGGAACCAATCAATATTGGCCTAAACTATGGATGCCAACATATAGATGACTACATGATTAACCGATAAGCCTACACTTATTGGTTAATCCTGTCAACTACACGCATTCCCGGCTCCCCTTTGCTGCCTCTATTAGAGATGGAAAAGGTGGAGGAGGCAGGAACCAGTGCCCCCATCCCACACTGCTGTCTCTGATAGAGACACAGCAGCACAGAGGGTGAGGGGGACAGCAAGAGCTGATACCCATGGGGAGCCATCTTTTAAGCCTGCTCTCCATGCACGCCAGCTCCACAGAGCTATCTCCCCTACCCCCTTGCTGCCTCCTATAGAGGCAGTGGGTGCTGGTGCTGAGGGAAGCCAGCTTAAAAACTTGGTTCCACCGGCTTCCACTACTTCATTCCACCAGCTTGGTAAAGCTGCTTCCCTCTCCTCTCCCCCATCAGAAGCAGCTGCATGGGTTGGGGGGTGGGGGGAAGGAAGGTTGCCACAAAACAGTCTCTGTCCACAGCAGCAGCCCCTGTCCATGGGGGGGTCCAAGCTCCCCAAGGACAAAGGCTGCTCCTCTGTCTGGGGGAGCTTGCATGCATTTTATGCGGTTACACAATTATTCAACTACACGCTAACATCCCTCGCCTAAACACCCTTATGTTTTGCCCATTTGTAACTATCTTGATCAAATGTTTATAGAGGTTTTATTATGGTTTGAATGTAGACTTTTTAGGCATATTTAGAGCAATTATATAAATACAAGATGGCCTTTGGATTTAATAAAATAATTTATGCTTAGATCAATATAATGGTAATACTTTGCATAAATAATAATTCCAACATTCTGGGGATCTGGCCAAGACAAATGACACTAAATTTCAGTTGTTCTAGACCCTCAGAGTTAAGAGGCAGCAACCTATCCTCTGGGGCCCATGTCGAATTCTCTCCTAAAGAGAATAAACAGGGAATAGAGAGAGGTACTTTGATTTCTGTAAAACGCTGTAAAACAATGCTTGGCAGAGCATGGCAGAGGTCAGTTGAATGCCACTGAAATTTAAATGAATAATATCCCTGACAGACAATGGAGAGAACAGTAATTAAAGCTAAAGAACGAGTCCAAAAAAATATAAAGCCAAGAGCTGTAGAGAGACATATAAATGTGTCGCTTTGGGAGATAAGCAAATGATTTAAGGAAAGGAAGCTAGAAGTTAAAGGAAGATGTTACACAAATTAATACTGTAGATTAATACTGTAGTACCACTCCTAAAATTTCATCTCTCTTCAGAAAGCATCTTCTTGTCCCCTTTCCCGAGCTGCTAACATGGTGTGGGCAATAACTTTTCAAAGGGGGTCGGTCACTTCACAAATTTCTGAAGTAGTCGTGGGCCACCTTGGAAGGGGCGCTTTCGGCAGGGCCAGGAGACTTCCCGTGCTCACCCATTAACAGACCCTGATTGGCCTGGGGATGAAGGGAATCACATCAAGTCTTTGCTTCCACTCTGCTCCCCACCCCCTGCGCCTACAGAAAACCACCAGCTCCCCTGTCCCCAGGTCTCTTGGGGGTGGGGGAGTGGCAGGGTGGATCAACCAGCTTAGTGGGCTGGATCCAGCCCACAGAGGCTGTCTTGCCCACCCCTGGGGTAAGGGATTCGGGTGCAAGAGGGCCTGGGAGGTCTGGGAGGGAGTTGAGTGAGGGAGGCAGTTGTGACCTAGAGCATGGGATTGGGGTACAGGGATTTGGGTTGTGACCTAGGGGAGAAGGAGATTGCAATCAGGGGGACTTGGATGCAGGGTCTGGGAGGGGGTATGGGCTCAGGAGAAGGCAGAGGGTTTGGCTTATGTGGGATAGGGGGGAAGACGTGCAGATGGACAGGGCTGGGAGGGAGGGGCATGTGGGGTGCCAGAGACAGGCTCTGGCAGGGAGACTTACCAGTGAGACTCGGGGCCAGCAGTCTTGCTCATTTCCCAGGCAGTAACCTGACCCACCTCCACACAGGCTGCAGGACCATGTACTCTGTGAATAAGAGCCTGAGGGTAGAGGGGAGTGGTGCTTCACGTGCTGCCTGTTTTTCAAATAGGCAGCTTCCATTGGCCAGAAACTGCCCAATGGGATTGTGCCTGGGGCGAGAACAGCTATGAATAGGGATGTTAAATTTCAAGTAATTGACTAGTCGAATAGTTGATGTAATTTGCATCAACTATTCGATTAGTTGATAAGGCGCCACTGCCCTGCAGCTGTGTAGCCCTATGGCTGTTGCTACACTTCAAAGGTGAAAGTGCTGTGGAGAGCACGTGCTCTCCACGACATTTCAAAGCGGCAGCACGGCGTGGAGCCCGGGATCAGCTGGGGACTCCATCGCTGACCCCCGGCTCCCTGCAGCACTGTCACTTTGAAACACGGCGGGGAGCCCAGCATCAGGCTCCATGTGGCATTTCAAAGCAGCAGCGCCGCACAGAGGCCAGGTCCAGCTGATCCCAGGTGCCACACAGCTCTGCTGCTTTGAAACGCCATGTGCAGACTGAGGACACCATTTGCATTTGCTTATCGGATAGTCAACTAGTCGTTCACATCCCTAGCCAGGAAGCACCACTCTTCCCCCGTCCGAGCTCAGCATTTATGTTGCACAAATGGCCCAGCTGACGCTTTTCTGAGCAGCGTGCAGGGGCAGGGCAAGCAGGGAAATCTGCCTGAAACTCCCTGCTGAATCCACAGGCTGGATCTGGTGACTTGGCAGGCCAGAACCAGCCTGCAGAGGGTGTTTTGCCTAAGCCTGCTCTAGGAATATCACCTTTCTAGAATTCTTTTGTATGTTATGCAACATCTAGGATTTCTAGACAAACTCTATAGTTGTTCACTTAAATCATATTGCTAAAATATGCTGATGTGAGATTAAGTTAAGAGAAAAAGGGAAATCCCTTCTTGTGCAATGATTTTGGTCACTTCAGTTTACAGGAAGTAGCAGTCAGATTCAGGGAATTTCTATGCAGTCAATTTTATAAAACACATCTAAACTTAAAAAGTAATTACTAAATTTATTAAATTCCTGATGATTATATTGTATACCTAATGTGGATTAAGACATTACTCGTCTTTTTCATAAATCCAAAATAATCTAAAATTAGTCACACACTGTTAGTTAATATAAAAACTATTAAATACAAGTGGAAATAGAACTACTATTCCAATTACAGGCAATTAAGAAACTCCCCCGAGTCATGTCTACACTGGCAGATGTAAAGCGCTGGCAGTTACAGCCCTGCTCAGAGCACAGCACCGATAACGCTACTGGGTGTTCACACTGGACACCACCAGCGCCTTAGTGTGACCACAGTCCTGGCATTTGCAGCACCTTTAGGAGCAATGCATTTTGAGCAACTATTCCATAGAGCACCTCTTTCTCTTCTGCTGCAGATTTATGGAGAGGTGCACAGCATTCTGGGTCCTGTCCCAATTCCCTATGGTGCACTGCTTCACATACCAGCAACCCCTGTGCTTCTGTCCACATTTGGTGCCATCTTTCAACAGCTTCCATCTTGTGAACTCTGCTTCTAGTGTGGGGGAACGGATCCCCAGCTTTGGTCAAAAACATTGATAGGTCTCACTAGCACATCACACATGGCAGTTAAGCTATTCCTGAAGCTGCAAAGTGATCAGGAGGAGTCCGAGTAGCGTTCAAATGACCTGAGATTTCTTCTGGCATTTATCAAGGTGCTGACCATCGTGGAACACCGCTTTTGGGCTTGGAACACAAGCACTGAGTGGTGGGATCACATCCTCATGCAAGTCTGGGATGATGAGCAGTGACTGCAGAACTGTCGGATGAGGACAGGCACTTTCCTGGGAATGCGTGCTGAGCTCGCCCCCACTCGGTAGCACAAGGACACGTGAATGAGAGCTGCCCTGCCAGTGGAGAAGCACATGGTGATAGCACCATGGAAGCTGGCTAATCTAGACAGCTTTCACTTGGTCACCAATCATTTCGGAGTGAGAAAGTCGACCATTGGACTTCTGCTGATGGAAGCATGCAGGACCAATCACATCCTGCTCCCAAAGACCATGACTCTGGGCAACATGAATGAAATCCACAGATGGCTTTGCACATATGGGTTTCCCAAACTGTGGAAGAGTGATAGCTGGCATGCACATCCCAATTCTGGCACCAGACCACATTGCTTCTGAATACATTAACTGCAAGTGGTTTTTCTCTATGGTTCTGCAGACGTGTGTGGATCACTACAGGCATTTCACAGACATTAACACAGGCTGGTGCAGAAAGGTGACATGCATCTTTTGAAACCCTGCTCTGTTCAGGAAGTCCCTGTAAGTAGGGACTTTCTTCTTGGACCAGAAGATCACCATGGGGGAAAACAGAAATGCCCATTGTGCTTCTGGGAGACCCTGCCTACCCCTTAATGCCGTGGCTCATGAAACCATATACGGGGAGTCTCGACAGCAGCAAGGAGCGGGTGCCAAATTACTGTGGAGTGTGCTTTTGGCCACCTGAAACCCTGCTGGCATTATTTATATAGGAAGGACCAGTTAGACCTGGCCAATTATAACATCCTTATTGTTATCACCACATGCTGTACCCTCCGTGATATTTGCAAAGGAAAGTGTGAAAGCTTTACTCAGGTTTGACTGAGGTACTGCACCAGGAGGCTGAGTTTGAACAGCGCAAGACCAGGCCTATTAGAGGAGCACAATATGGGGCTATAAGGATCAGGGATGCTTTGAAGCAGCAATGTGTTGCTGAAAGTCAGTAAAACTGATTGTTTTGCATGGGAGTGCAGTGGCAGCATTGCTAGGGGGTTAATCTCAGTGGACCATGCACTGGACTTAGCTCTACACTGACCTCAGCTGTGCTGGGATACGCTTTCTTGCTTGCTTTCATGTAATGAAATAAAGATTTCTTTGAAACGCATGAATTTCATTTATTAAACACAAAGTAAACATAGGAAGCACAAAACAAACATCTGCATTGTGAGATAAATGGAAGAAGGGTGGGGAGGCAGGAGGTGAGAGATGGCCTGAGAATGTTGCAGGTTTGCATGTCCACGGTTCATATGCAGCCCCACTGCCTGATGTGCTGTGGAAAGGGGGCTGTAGTTTCTCAGGGCTAAATTGCAACTGGATTGGCTTCAAGCGCATCAGCAGCCTGCAGGAGTCTGCATGGGTGGAGTCTAGGCAGGCAGGTGTGGAACGCAGTCTGAGGTCCTGGGGACAAAATAGTGCCCAAATTGTGTTGGTAGGGATGATGGGTGTATTGGAAAGAGTTGAGATACACGGGCTGCAGGGGGAGGCAGTCAAGTGGCTGCTCCATCTGCAGTGCTAGTAGCGTCTTGCCGCTCCATAATGCTTAATAGCTGCTGCATGCTCTCCTTCCGCTCCCTCCTGTTGCTGTGCCCTCTACTCCTTGAAATCCTCGTGTTTGGCGTCAGCATGGCTCAGGACATTTCACAAAAACTGCTCTCTAGTCTTTCTTGGGTACCTCTGTACCCATCTCAGAAGAAAATCTTTTCATAAAGCACCTTAAAGACCAACTGTAGGGCAAAAACTAGTAACATAAAACAGATTTCTTTGTGGAATATCATATTACCAAGATGGGTTGGTCACAGAGTGTTCACCACAGGAACAAGTTTTACTAATCTTTACCTTTTTTTTTTTTTTTAGTTCTTTATAAACTCCATTTGTGGTTTCACGAAGCATCTGTCAGGGTGCTTCATTCTTTCAGAAATAGCTTCAATAAGCAAGGCATCACCACAAGGATTTAATCGATGGCAAGGGCAGCCATAATTTTCTGAACCATTCAAAATTGTGTGTTAAGTGTGCTCCACGATCTACAAATCCCTGCTTATCTCTTTTCATTTTTATGCTTTAGAGTTCACCTTTAAGCCGACGAGTAAGAGTTTAATTTTAAAAATGATTGGCTGCACATGTGTTGAAGTTTCAGAATAGTAAGATAATTTTTTTCAGCAATGTGGTCCGAATACACATGCAATGGTTAAATCTAGCAAGTTCGCACGCCCAACCAGAAAAAAAATCTCTAACTAAATTTCTTTATACAATACCACTCTGACTATGTGTAAAACAGTTTTATCCCCTTTTTAAAAAAGAGAAATGCACAAAGTTTACACCCAGCATTCTAGTATGCTATAGATGTGTATGCAGTGATGCTGTAGTCAGCAGTTCTCTTTCAGCCCCATCTCCTCACACTACAATGATGTTAACAGCACACATTCTTAGTGGGCACTAGAACTGTTAACTAACATATATTTGTGTAAACGTGTAAGCGTTGGGATTTTTAGCAGTTGCATGTTTACACATGAGGAGGGCCAGGACAGAGCTGATGCTTGCAGGGATCTGGCTTTTAAGCAGGCTCCTCCTGAGCACTGACTCCTGTCTGCCCCACCCTTCATCCCAGGGAGGCAGCAGGGGACGGAGGGGGGGGGGAAAAGGCAGCTCAGTGGGAACGGATAGGCTCCTGCCAAGCTCCCCGCACATATGTGTGTGGGGAGCTGGCTGCCCCCTCCCTTGCTCCTCTCTTTGATAGACTCTGAGGCAAGAGCGTGGGGGCAGGGGAGGAGAAGCGGGCAGGTGGGAGATGGTATATTCAGGAAGCTGCCTTTCAAGCCAACTCCCCACGTGTATTGGCTCTGGCCAAGCTGCCTTCTTCACCTCCCCTGCTGCCTCCCACAGAGCCAATGGGGAAGTGGGGCATGTGGGAGCCAGTGCTTGCAGGGAACAGTTGTATCAGAGGTAGCCGCATGAGGCGAGGGGAAGAGGAGGAAGAGGCAGGCAGCTTCACGGGAGCTGGAGCTGAGCTAGTACACACAGGGAGCGAGCTTGAAAGCCAGCTTCCCATGTGTACCCGCTCCCGCATGCCCCTCCTTACGCTTCTGTGCTGCTGCCTCCCTAAGGGCCTCCTCTACAGCTCCAACCTTCTTCTCTGAATCAAGAATCCAAAGCTAAGGTGAAGATCTCATTCAAGACTTTTCTTTCAAAAAAGTATGGGACAGATTTTCGAGTGCCCAACACCTATGATTGTGGCCAGATTTTTCAAGAGTCCAATATACAGCTTAACAATCTACATATTTGGAAGATCTGGCCCTAAGAGTTTACAGGAGAAAGCCAGGGGATCAGATCTTACAAAATAAGACATTTTTAAAAAGCATTTGAAGGGATAAAAAAAATACTCAGTCTTGAGAAAAATGCAAAATTTTCCCACAATAACACACAGAGCACCGTCACTGAACGCTGAAGGGAGCAGACACAATTTTATCTTTATGCACACACTTCATTTTGTGACATCCTTAAGTACCACTGTGTTTAATGCTGTATAAGAACCTAGATATATACATTCAAAGATTTAAGATGACATTCAAATAAAAAATATTCTGCACTCCTTTGCTTCTCTAAAATGTATTTAAAACTCTACCTTGTTTTGTTTTAAACTCATGAAAAAGTAGGGGGTTTGGGGGTTTTTTGTCTTAAGATCTCAAACTAATGGATTGTGACATCAAGACATTGAAACTGGCAAATGAAACTGTAACAGAGTTTAGCTGAACTTTTTCAAACATTGGATTTTTATTTTTTGTTAACATCTAATTAACTCAGACACATAGGAGAGAAAATTTATTTTGGTGAAAAACTCAGCTCCCTCTCTGTTCACCAAAGGATTAAAACTCCCATTGAATTTCTCTAGCTCTTCCAGGAGCACTTCAACAACAACAAAGCAGGGGAAACAAAGCAACTTCTTTCAGGCCTTCTTTTAGCCAGACTGAAGAAAAAAATATTAGAAATAGTTCTATCCTTTATAGATATATTCCAACCCCAATCCCACAGCCTCCACTGGCCACAGTTCTCCATTATGTCTGACTAAGAGCAATAAAGAGATTTGTGGCATTCTCCGGAATGTTACCCTTTTGGCAAACATACTGAAAAGTTAAAACAAATAGTATCTAAAGTTCCACTTTAGTTGTGCTTTAACTACTTCTATATCAAATTTGCTTAGTATACACAGTTGACATTTTATTTCTAGTTATCCTCTGTAGAAACGCTACCCTGTGATCTGAGAGTCAAGCTAGAGTGTCTCCTCCTTTCACATCATCACCTATTTAAAAAACAGTTCTGGGAGTCAAGTTATGCTTTCATTTACAATTGGATAGTGCTATTGGCGTTTAAAGGGATTGTATATCTATAACAGAACATAATTTGAAAATCCTAGGGCAGCACAGGTATAACTGAGACCTTAATCTGGTTCTGCCACTTTTTTCTTTATTACTAACTAGCAGATTGACCCAGTGTTGCTCAAGTCCTTAACTCAATTAATATTTTTTTTCAATAAAAGGAAAATGGACGTGCTTTATTTAAAAGATTGTATTTTTCAAAAATACAGTGCTATTTTAAGCTATTTTTTATTTCTAATTTCTTAAACAGGGGTTGTTAATTTTTCCTGGAGTTTTTTAGTAAATTTTTTTAAATGGGAATTCCATCAGGCGTATTTTTTTCTTCTTCCCTATAACTCTTATGATTTGCTATGTTTTGATAAAAAAAGGAGCTATAGTTAATTTGGTTTCCAACATTTTATTCTAGTTTTCAAACCTTAAGCATAGATTTAGCTGTGCCAGAACAGAGCACTACTGTAAATTACTCTTTTCTGTAAGATTTATTGAGAAGCAATCTTATTCCAGGTTCATCCTACTTTTGGGGGGAGCTCTTCTTGATTCAGGCCTTGTCTACATTGGCATGTTTTGTTGCCAAAAACAGTCTTTTGATGACAAAAACCATAAGAGCATACACACTACAACGCAGCTTTTGGGGGGGCACCCAGTTTTGGAGACAAAAAACTTCCACCTCTGGGAGAGGCTTGTGTCTTTTCCCCTCTCTTTATTGTGGAGAAAGAGCCACTGCAGACTCTGTGGATTGTTTGTTTTGTCAAGAGAACTCCCACAATACCTGCCCTGATTCTGCTGAGTGGTTTTTGATCTCTGCTGCCCTCCAGGCATATGCCCCTCCCCTTTCAAAGCTCAGGGAAATAACTGACAGCTGAGTGAGCTGCTCAGTTTGGGGAACAAACAAAAAGCAAAACATTGGAATGCTCCCATTCTGCCCTGCTGGAAACACAGTATCAGGCAGACTGCTGCTGCAGGCGGAAGGCTGGAGAGACTGCTGTTTTGACATTCCTCAGCACAAGAGAGCTCACATATTCAGGATGCTGCTGCCAGCAACTGAGAATGCTGTAGGAGAACTCAGAGAGAATCCCAAGAAGCACAGGGATCAGCTCTGCATTCCCACAACACTGCACTGTGGAATGCTTTGCTCAATCTGTCAACAGAGGAGCTAGCAATGTGGCCTTGAAATGTGACAATGGGAGGCAGAAAAACCAGTTTGACCAGTTTTCCCTTTTGCATGGCAAAGCACTTTTGTCGCCAAACTTTCCCAGTGTAGACAGCCTCAGTCTCTTCCAACATTCACTCAGTTATATCAATTTTAAAAGGTACTTGATTTGGTGATTGCCCCAGGCACCATGCATGGGGGGCACCGGGCTGAGGTGGGAGCAGAGCGCACAGCCCACGTATTACAGCGAGCCAGGAGCACCTGGCAGGCCACATACAAACTGCAATCAAGTCTCCAAGGCAGCCAGGCCGGGCGGTGGGAGCGGCCACTTTAAAGGTAGGGTTACCCGCCATACCTCCAGTGCCTGGCTCTAGAAGAGGGGATTTGGCTGGGAGGGACTGGGGGTGCCTGGCTCTGGGGAAGGGCTAGGTACATTGAGATCAAGCAGTGGGATGGAGTGCCTGACTCTGGGGAAGGAGAGGGGCTATTTCAGTAAATATTGTATTGGCAGTTTGTTTGATTTGTTAAAACTGTGAAGCCAAAACCAAAAGTAGTCAATATAATGGTCTTCTGTTGATATGTGTTTTAGTAGTTAAATTGCTGAACTGTCATTGCTCACTAAAAGTGCTGTCATATGGGTGGAAATTCGGTAAATACTGAATTGTATTAATATCAGCAGAACTGACTTAAATGGGGCCTGCATGTTGTGTAGTCTTGCCTTAAACTTTGTATTCATGCCCGTCAGTATGAAAGAAGGTATTTGCATATATTTGCATAAATACTTGCCTATATTTGCAGCCGCGCTTAAGTTGCAGCCCTCGGCATGTGCTGTGGGTATCATTTGTGGATCCCGGGGTCTTCCAAAGTTGAGTAGCCCTGCTTTAGACCCTATAAGTTTTCTAAAAATAAGATCATACTATCGAAACTCATAATGTTGCTAACAAATTACATGTGCACTACAAAATGAATCCAGGCTAACAAACCCATTTTCAAAAGTAAATTAGGCAGTTAGGCACCTATGCCTCATTAAAAGCCCATGTCACATAAGCCCAAAAAAGGTTGTCTCTTTTGAAAATGGGACTCTGACTGCTCACTTGTGCCTGGCAATGATGAGCAACACCTAAATATCTTTTAAAAATTGGGTCCAAGTGCCTAGCAAACCTATTTAATCTTAATTCTTTTCCCAGAAGAGAACAAAAATATTGAAAGTCTTTTTTTAAATCCCTTTTCTAAAACACATTAGTCACCTTCAATTCAATGTCAGAAAAAAGTTTCGTCCCTTTGATAGGTATTTCTACCTCAGACATTTTACAAAAGCTTAAGATGCTTGACAGGTGTTTTATGGAGAGGCCAATGAAAAAAATCTAATGTTAAGAAATATTAGTCAACTTTTAGAACCAATTTTAGTATTCATATTGGTCTGGTACACCGATAACTAACTTAGCTGGGGACTTAATAAAACATGAAGTTCATGTCCACTTGTATATAGATGCTAATGTCACATTATAGGTTAAATTCTAAATATTGTATGTATGTCTTCTACAACATGATTTGTAAGAAGTTGTCAATGTTATGCATAAGAGATTAAACGGTCCTAATAGTCTGCCTGTATATATTATATTTACCAGAGAAAATTTAAGATTTCTATTTAATGCTATCACTATTAATGGAGATCTGTCAACAGGTTGGCAGGGAAGGGATTAACACACCATTTTGTTGGAGGGAAGACCACAAGTGCTGGCTTTGTGTGAAGAGTTTTACAAACTAGGACGACTGGGTTAGTTTTGTGGAACCAGTTCTGCCTAAACAAACAGAGGTAGAGATTTGCAGTCTTATCTACACATAGAAATGCTAGATTAAATTAAGTCATGGTTTTGCAGCTATTTTGTTAAACACTGTGCAACTTTGTGTCAACATGTACATCTGTTTATATGTTGCATACATCACTTCAATTTGACCTTGTTATGAAAACTATGTGTATATGATACATGTAAATCAAGTTTGCATAGAGTTAGCTAAGTAGTGCAACACAACACCTTCAGCTAAACCAGTGCAACTTCTGTGTTTAGCCCAGAACCAACTGTAAAAATGGAAGAAGGATCTTTAGGAAGAGGACTGAAGCGGATGGAAACTAAAAGAATTCCTCCACTTAGGAACTTACCTAAAGCAAGCCACACTTTAAATGAACAAAGCCCTTTTGCAGTTGTTTGGTCACTGAAGAGACAGGTAAATAGTGAGCATGTCCTATTTCACAGTAAAGTTCACTGCAAAGGTTTATAAACTTCATCTTGCTTTCTTGCTTTAGCCACCCCATCATACATGGTGTGTATTTATTGTCAAATAAATACAAAAACTATTTTAAATGCACAAATAGTGCCAGATGTCTTACAGACAAGCAGGAAGGCAAAAGGTAACTGAACAAGAAAGCTTACAAGCTATACCATGGCATTGTATATTTATTCCTCTCAAAGGACATCTAGTTCAAGTTTGCTTTGTCAAGATATTTTTTTTTCCAAATTGTTACAACTAAAGAAATCAAGTTATGTTCTGCTGTCTCCTGGAATATAACCAAAAGCAGATTCAGTAACGGGAATATAGAGGAACATTTTGTTGATCTATAAACCAAAACAGATTTTTCCTCCAAAGTGTATTGGCTCAGCAGTACTAACAGGGGCAAAAATTCCTTTTAGTCAACAAACAAATATGACCCGAAGTCAAACAGGGATCAGAAAGATGCTGAATAGAAATATGTTTTATAGTAATTTCTCTGATGTTAGCTGCACTTTCTGCAAGACATATGAACTTTGAGTATCTTCTAACTAAAGCCATTTTTAGATATTAGGACTTTTTTTAAAAAAAAAATCAATATTTTCAAAAGTCAAAAAAAGCAATTAAGCTATCCTCTGTCTGGAGGAGTCAGGGATTTTTGTCAGAGACACACAGAAAGACTTAGGAAGGCCATAAAGTAATAAAAATCACATCAGAAAAATCTGAGTCCATTAGGAATGTAAACCACTCTAATAGAACTCATCATACCAAAGGAGGAGAGAAAGTGTCATGCTATATTTCTAGACCCATGGGTATATTTTTAACAAAGTCAAATGCTTCTACTTGTGCTACTCCATCTACAGTCCTTAGGCCACCATATCAGGACAAAAAATTCCACGGACAAAGTAAAAGGGTTGGGAAGGATTATATGTGGCGTGAGAGTTGGAAAATAAGTTGCTGTCGGTGAGAATGATCATGGAACAAGTGTGTCTAGTGGGGTTCTACAGAGATCAGTATTAGGTCTGATATTATTAAACACTTTCATCAGAGACTGGGAAGTAAATATACAAACTGCTGCTAAAATTTGCAGATGTCAAAACCTGATGGAATGGTAAGTGAGGACAGGGTAATCATATGGAGTGATCTGACTTGCTTGGTAAGTTAGAGTGAAACAAAACATGCATTTTAATACAACCATGTACCAGGAACACAGGCAATACCTACAGAATGCTGAAATAGCCTCTCATTCCTGGCATGGTTCTGTATTTCTAACACTTCTTAAGTCAACATGACAAACAGCATGTGCAAAATTTATAACATGGATTGAACAAATGCCTGCCTATAATCATGGCTGATTCAAATATATTGAAGGGCTGAGTTTTCCTTTGCCTCCTACACAGTGAGGAAATCCACTTGGGTATAAACATATACCTAAAAAATTATTACAGTGCTAGTGGCTCCATGACACTTCTGTGGCTTGGCACCACTGCAGCAACAAACAAACAAACAAACAAACAAGCAAACCACAATGTGAAGCAATGCAGCCTCACATAAAGGTTACAAATCTAGCTTGAGTACCTGAGTATCCCTGTAATCAAATATGACTTTGTCCAAGCAACCATTTTCAGTATAATCTTCAACTCTGCTGAAAGGGGAAACTGGTCAAAAGTGGTTGTAGATGACAAGCAACAGTAAGTTGTTAGAATCATGCAGGTGCCCAAGTTCTTTAGTTGCTATCTTATTTTTAATGTGTTCCTATGTGCTGCAAAATTTCTAAAAATGTGAGACTAATCCAGCTAGTCCCTAGAGTTTCACCTCCAGACAAACTCTGCAGAGTGTCTAGGTTTGAAGGACATGCTAAAAAGCAGAAAAAAAAAGTTAAATTGAAATGATTATTTGTCTCTCCTGACTTTTCCAGTCATAGAGCCATTTGTTCCACATTAACAAAACTGGATATGCATTTTCAAAAATTTCACGTGGGAGGATGTACCAATCCACAGTCAATATTTCCTTGAAGGATACTTAAAATTAAAATAACTAGCACTGAGGAAACAGAAGCAGCAAATGGATCTCAATTATGAAACAATCTTGTGCACAGTCTTAATTCTCATTTATGGTCCCCATATGTCTTTCTAGAAAGTGAGTAACAATACATAACCATGGTATGTTAAGCAACAAACTGCAGAACTAAATATTTTTTTTCCAATCACTTGTGGAGATTAGTTAAAGGAAAGATTTGGATCCTAGTAAGTAAAGACTGAAAAAATAATTTTCCTGGACAGTACTTGAGCACAACCACCAAATTTTATAAACAGATTATTATTATAATATGGTAAGTGGCAGTGACTAACCATTTAAAGATAACAAGCAAAAGGTGATAAAATAATGCCTTGACACATCCTGGCCCTAGTAACACTAGATGATTTTGCTAAAGTATTCCCCAAATAGTCATGATGTCACAGTTCAGGGTAGGGATGTGAAAGGTTAACCAGTAAACATCATTAAGGGTGATGCTTAGGGGCTGGAGCAGCTCCCTGCCCACCACAGGCAGGCAGCTGCTTCAGCCCTGCAGGGTCCACTGTGGACAGGAGCACTCCAGCCCAGCCAGAGCAGCCCCTCAACACAAAGGCCCCCAGTGGGAGGAGGAAAGGCACAGGCAGGGGCTGCTCCGGCTGGGCTAAAGCAGCCACGCATGGGGAAGGGCTGCTACTGCCTGCCATGGAGGGTGGGGATGAGCACTTCAGCCCAGCTGTGGCAGGCAGTGTTGCTCCAGCCCAGCTAGGCTGAAGCAGCTCCCTCACCTGTCTCCCTTTAATCAGTTAGCCAGTTAAACACTACATTTAACTGGTTAACCAATTAAATGGGATTTTATATCCCTAGTTCAGGGCAACTGCACCTGTATTTCCCCTCAGTGGTCCAAAAGGCACCCAACTCTTGGGCTTTCAGCTCCTCTGTTACTGCCATTGTGGGTCAAAACCCTGTCTCACTCTGTTCTGACTTAAGTATTTCCAGGCTGCACAGTATATTTACTGTACATTTCCCATAGCCAGGTTGCCCAAAAACACTTGCATGTTTTCTCTACAAAGACTGTTCATAGGTATAACTACTACAGTTACAAGATACCACATGGCATTTCCTATGCAAGACTATTTTTAATCTAAATTTTAAAATAATTAGACAAAACAAAATCTTACATGCATGCTAATAAGCTTACCAGAGTTAACCACAACCCTATAGTGGATTTTGGCAGGATGCCTCCTTCACACCCCCACCCAGAAGGCATTCCCTTGTGGTTATCACTTCATCAGAGATTCAGCTCAGAAGAAACACACTTGGCTTATCAGGTCTCAATAAGCCCAGTCCCTCCAACTTCTCTAAGGACTGGGGGCCCACTATGGAGGAGGAGGAAGAAGGCCATGAACCAATGTAAACCCAGCTTTATTTATCCCAAAATATCCTTACTGTGTTGACTGTATAAGCAAATTCTTGGGGGAGTTGGGGGCTGGCTTCAATGGATTGATATTGGAGAAAGTACATTAGCACTATCCCCCTTTCCCCCCCCCCCCACTAGAGAAGTTACACCATTGCTTTTTTTAATTCAGCGTATCAAGTTAGGGTTAATAACTAAATAAACTAAGTTAAATTTTATCCTAATTCTACATGGTTTGCTCAAAATAATACAAGATACTATCCATCTCTCACACTATAGCAGAGGTAGGCAATAGTTTTTGAAGGGGAGCCACTTCATGAATTTCAGAAGTGGTCACGGGCCACCCTGGAAAGGGTAGGGCTTTGGGCAGAAGGGGCAGGGCCAGGACACTTTGCATGCTCCCTCACCCACAGACCCTGATTGGCCTAGGAGAGCATGTGAAGTCTTTGCCATGCACCCTCAGCCTGCCAGGGACATGGGGCTCCTAGAGAGAACCACCAGCTGTTTTAAACAGCTGGCAGTTCCCTCTGATGCCATGTGCCCCTGGTGGTGGGGAGGAGACTTTGTGCACTCCCCTCTCCCCAGGTCTCGATTAGCCTGGGCACAGGGAACAGCAGAGCAGCTGCGGGCCAGATCAAAGGGCTTGGCAGATCCAGCCCACAGAGGCTGCCTTGCCCACCCCTGAAGCACATGATCTGGGAGGAGGTTGTAACCTGGGGCAGAAGTGCAGGAGGGGGTGCAGGGTCTGGGAAGACATATGGGGGCTGGAGCAGCGGTGCAGAAAGTTTGGTTACATGGGGTAGGGGTGCAGGAAGGGGGCAGAGGGCTAGGGGAGGGAAGAAGGAGAGGAGGGAGAGACTGGGGTGCACTTCACTCCCTTTTAAGTAAATCACCACATTCAAATTAGTAAGATTCCAAATACTTAACACCCAACCTATCAACTGTCAGTACCTGGTGTGGGTTTTGAGCCTGCTACAGAGTATTACTTGTTTAATACCTAGTTAACATTAGGCTGTTCTTGCTATTTTTGGAGATCAGCTTAATTGGGCAGTCAAGTCCAGTACTCAACTACTTCCTGATACAGCAGGCAGCAAAGCGGGGAGGGGGGAAGTTGGTGCTGGGAGCAGCCAGCTACCAGAGCAGCCTCTGCCCACAGCCAGCCTAGGCTGCCACAAACAGGGACTATTGGACCCGGCACAAGCTGGGAACGAGCAGTCCCAGCTCGCACCGGTACGGGACCACTGCGGCTCTGCATTTTAAATATAGCAAGAGCTGTCTGGTTCTTACTACATTTAAAATGCAGAGCTGCAGCAGTCCTGGACCCAGTGCGAGTCCCGGCTTACGCCAGGTCCATGAGCTACCCCTGCTGCGGTTCTGCATTTTAAATATACATGTAACCTGGCTCCTACTCTATTTAAATTGCAGAGCTGCAGCGGTCCCAGCTCACGCTCGTCTAGGACCTACCCCTGCTGGGGCTCTGCAGTTTAAATGTAGTAGGAGCCAGGCTGCCTGCGCACTTGGCTCTTGCTACATTTAAACTGCAGAGCAGCAGCAAGGTTAGCTCCTGGACCAGCGTGAGCCAGGACAGAGCCCCTTCCCTTATCAGCTAATTGTGTAGTTGATACAAATTGCATCAACTATACAATTAGTCAATTATCTGACTCTTAACATTCTTAATGAGAAGCCTAACGTATTATTCTGGATCACTATGACTTCTCTGTTATAAGAATTTTTAGTAAAAGTGAATCTCTCTTCTATCAATATGGAAAAACTAATCCATTTAGATCCATGATGTCCAACACGCTAGCCACATGTGGTTATTTGGACGGTTGAGTGTGGCTAGTTGGCTTGAATAATGTGGCTAGTCTGCTACAGCAGTAGCCTCTATAGTGGTTACTGCTTCAGAACTGGTTGGACACCATGGGTTTAGATGAAATAAAATATATTTGTATTATTCTTAAGAGTCACCACATTGCGCGTAAACATTGCCTTTGGATCTAAGGGCCAGTTTCAAATATGTTCTTATCAAGTAAAATTTGTACTCTCTACCCCTCACTTGTTTTCTCACTTGGCCTAGCCTCTGCTTCCCTTAGTTTAGAATAGCTTTAATTTTGTCTACTAATGCAATCCTGTAAGTTCCCACTTTTTCCTTCCATTTTATCTGCTTTTACTTCTTGAAGAAAAATGAACAGTCCAACAGATACATTTATTTTAAAAAAATCCACAAGTGTTAACAGATTACTTGGAACTCATATGAATAAACAGACATGATTTGTGTCAATGCTGACATCAGAAATATCCAGACAAATGCCAACTGTGGCAAAAATACAGGTTGAACCGCTCTAGTCAGGAACCCTCAGGACCTGACCGGGTTCCAAACCAGAGAATTTTCTGGACCACGGGAGGTCAATATGGTCTAGAAACACTACCAACACTTCCACTGCTTACTGGGCTCTTAGAGAACATTTAGGGATAAATTAGAGCTAAACACCACAGAACACTGACAACTAGGTCTGGTGGCTATAAACAAACTGGACCATGGGAAACTTGGGCACACACATGAAAAGTGGACATCCAGCTAATTAAAATCATTCTGGACGATGGAAGTTTCCAGACGAGAAAATCCTGGACTAGTTAATTAATCTAAATTTAACATCCCTAATCAAATAATCAATGGGATTTCCATTGACTATTCTAATAGTCGATAAGGTCACCTCCGCCTTTGAACTGTAGCAAGAGCCCAGCTAGGTTCAAAAGCGGAAGCCCCACAAGGATCACAGGACCAGAGGGGGACTCCCGCTGGCCCAGTGCTCCCTGCAGGGAGGGCTCTGCTTTTGAAATGTACAAGAGCCCTGATGGCACTCTTGTGCATTTCAAAAGCAGAACTGCAGCAGAACCAGTGTGAGTGGAGACTGCTGCAGTCCCTGCTCGTGCCATTTCCTGCTGTGCCTCTATCTCCCCTGCCCACCAGGGTGACAGTGCTGGGGAGAACTGGCTTTTAAGCCAGCTCCCCCCAGCACCGGCTCCTGCTCCCCCCACTTGCTGCCTCTTTCTGATAGAGGCAGCAAGGAGGGAGAAGCGACTAGTCACATCACTAGTCGACTAGCCGATAAACTTATGCTTACTGGATAGTCGACTAGTCATTTACATCCCTATTCTGGACTAGACAGGTTCAACCTGTATGAGGATGACAATAGCAAAGTGTGAAATGGGACATTTTTCTTATCACTCTAAATGAAATTTGTTCTTCCTGCTCACCAATTTTTTCCGTTAGTTATTTGGCTAACTAGGATAGTAAGTTACCTAATAATCAGAGAAAGTAAGTGGTGTTTCACATAGTATGCTGTTTGGTGAACCTCTGTAAAGCACACAGGTACTGTGATGAGAAGCAAGGAAAAAATATCGACAGATTCCTTAGAGATACAGCTGGCATCTGAGGGACACAGCACACTTGAAAGCCAGTAATTCCCTTCTACAAATCTGCCTATGAAACACACTGTCAATCTGATTTTCTGTCACTTTCCTTAAAAAAAAAAAAAAAAACAACAAAAAACAAAAACAAAAAACACACCCCTCTTCTGTGAAAGACTCATAGAAATAGACAGGGCTCGACAATCTATGTAATCTACTCGCCCGTGGCGAGTAGATTACAACCCGGAAGAGCTGGGTTCGGGCGATCTGCGCATGCGCAGATTGCCGGACAGCGCGGCTGGCGAGCAGGGCTCGCCGTGGCTTGGCAAGCCCTGGAAATAGACAAACAGAAGGAAATGTTGACAGTGACCGTACACAAACTACTGTCAAAACCACAATTTAATAGAATAATTTTTCCTCTAATTTTTCATTTCTAAACTGTTGGTACTGTAAAAGCAAATTTTTAAAGGTCTGAATTTTTTTTAAATCTTTTGTCTCTATTGCTACTTTACTCCTGAGTTCTCAAATCCTACCTCTTGATGTTAAATTATCACCTCTTTAGTTTGCTCCATTGTCCTATCCTTCAGCACTTAAAAAAAAAAAAAAAAAAAAAAGTATTGTAGAGAGCAAGCAGAAAACATTTCTACTGTCTGAACCCTATGTTCCAAACATTAAAAGCAATTTGCTATAAATGCATCAAGTGTATGTTTTCTATTACCCAGACAGGAAAAAAAATCTAACTGCATCTTGAGTGCTCTACAGATTTTATGGTTGTGTTACATATTGAATACCCCAAGGATTTTATTATTACCTTATATCTTACATCATTCCTGTAAGGAGCTGCGACTTTTGGAGAAGGGGAAGAAAAGCACAAATGCTGCCAACGTATCATTCAAAGGACTGTCTTCTCCTCCGCATGCATATAGCTCCTTAATACTAAATGACAAATATACTTCCTACTGTTCATTAACTACTAATATATGAGATATCGGCAAGAAACCAAAACTATGGTCCAAACTCCTCCTGAAGTCAGCATCTAAGTTTTGCTGCTCAAGCTCCTCTGTATAAACTAACATTTTTAGTTTGTTAACCTGCTTTTTTAGCTCACTGGTATTCTTCATGAAGTGCAAGACCTATTTGTCATATTTTTCAGTCTAAATTTATAAGTAAACATCAAACTCTGGTCTTTACTTTCACAGTTAAATTTCCTGTCCCTCTGAGGAATAATGTCCATGGACTCTCCTGTACAATTTCACCACGTTTCTGTGGAAGGAGTGGGGAAATAGTCCTATCTCCATTAAGCTGGAGGGCCCACCCTCAAAGCTGGCAGATCCCCAAAAACTTGCATGGATTTTAAAGATTTGGTTCCACATTAGTTCTGACCCATGGCATCCTTCATGCATCTCTACCCAACTGTGGCAGCATGGTAATCAAGGAATCCCTTTGGAGAGCTCTTCAGAAAAAAAGAATACAGCTTAAAGTCTTAGAACCATGGTGTCCATCCAGTTCGCTATAGCAGTAGCCACTATAGTGGCTACTGCTATAGCGAACTAGCCACACTCAACTGGCCAAATAGCCACATGTGGCTAGCATGTTGGACACCATGGTCTTAGAAGATGGGAGGGTATGTCTACGCCTTCTACCCTTCCCTCGGTGTAGACTGCAGCCTTCATAATAAAGCCTAGAAGAGTACTGTGGTAGCAGTTTACACTTCCACAGAGGAAGAGGGAAGCCTGAACATGGATTTCAGAGGGATCCAAGCTCTCTGCAGCACTTTACAATATGCACTAACATTTCTATAGCTTTAGCAAATTACATTTGATTACAACAAACACATTTTTTGTGAAAGTATCCTGCCCACTAAGCATCTTCCACTCATCCAATAAAAGAACCAATCTTTTGTATCTAAGTTTCATTCACCCTAAATATGTAAAAAAATAATTCCAATGGTAAAAGTGCAAGAGTATTAGAAAATTTATTGTGGATTTCATCTTTTTTAAGTAAATGACACTAATAAAACAAGGACTGGTTTGATTTCAAAGTTGTAACCTCTTTTCAGAGCATGTCAAGAAAATCCTCAATAAATGCTTTGTTTTTCATTTTGCAGTTTAGACACCATTTGTTTTCCTATTATACACCTGATGTGTTTTTACTTCCTTCATTTCAGCACTATTTTTAGTAAAGATCATAAACAGGTTAATTTAGAAATATTATCAGATTTTTTTTATCAGAGAATTATTTCCAATTTTAGAATCAGATTTTCTTTTAAGCCATATTTTAATATCATATCGATTACCCAGACTTCTTGAATTTAATGAAATTATCAATTCCTTCCAGTTTTAAGTTACGGAAGAATGTAAACAAGTTATTTAAACATTTAACATTTTGATTGTTTAAGCAATGTACAGTTTTTTCTAACCCCTCCCAAAAAAAACCCTGATGTTTGTGAACTTGCTCTGTACAATAGCAAACTCTTCTCACAGGAATCAGATGAAATGCCTTGCAAATACTGTTAATCTCAACTGGAAATCAGATGGCATTCGCAAAATAGAAAGTACAAGAGTAAGTATGTGTGTGTGCAAATTATATTAAAATTCCACATCTAGATTAGAAAATGGCAAAATATTCCACATTTGATTCTAGTCTAATCTAATTTATGACACTAGAACCATAAATTCTCTATTCTGATCTTCCAAAATTATTTGAATGCATGTGCCGCTCAAGTCTAGGTAATCTGCTTTGTATTTACAGAGGCTATGTAAAGCCTGAGGTCAAGGTGCAATTTCCTGCAAGCTTACAAGTACCAGTAGGAAGTGCCTACCACTCCCCATATATGGCCATAATAGAACTTAGAATAGAACACATTATATACTAGTGATTAAGCCGCATCTAAGATATGCCATGGCACTCAACCAGAGTCAAGAGTAAACACTTTGATTCTGCCCCAAAATAGAGGAGCCTGTATGAAGTCTCTTGTATAGAAAATGTAACTTATCCAAGCACACCTCTGGAGTTTTTTGGGTTTTTTTAAATGAAAAACTCAGTCAAAATACTGTGTCAAATGTAACAAATAGCTTATTGTGAAGCCAACTGTCTGACTTTAGGTTGTAGATTAGTGATAACCTCCATGTTTTCAGTGCCTGAAGTACTATTTCCATGGTACCTATGCAGGACTGAATCTCCTTATTACCCAAACTCTCAATTTTCAAACAAAGGATACTAATTTATACTGAAACCTTCATAAGATCGATGCTATCTGTAAACCAGACTGAGTTTAAGCATTTTTCATATTGAAAGACTGCAGTGTACTTTCTGTTCTAGACCTCCATATACTTAAGCATGGGGATTGACATATTTTAATAAATATTTTACAATTAATCATTTTCTATATCTATAGTCTATCACTAGTCTACTAGTACGTGTGTTTTTAAAATAGCCTCCTCCTAACTTGACTGTAGTGTTGATACTGCCCACACTAATACAGTACTTAAATCTGAGAGATGTTTGGGGTGCAGGTACTTGCATTGGGCTGAAGATCAGATGTGACATGCCAGTTGAGCAACTCATCTATTCTAGCTCAATGCTTGCTTTCTTTAAAATGCACACTGAACTTGAGATTATGAAACATACCAAGAGAGAACATCTTTTTAACAAGAAAAGAGGTACAACACTGGCAGTGTCTATTGTAACTATGGCCCAATCCTGCAAACATTTTGTAAGAGCATTTGCCAGACTCAGCCCCTAGTCCAGGGGTACTGGAACAATTTTTATAGTGGAGGTGTCATGCAGCACCCCTGGTTCCACCATCTATGCCCTAGTCTGCACACGTAAAAGCAAAACTAAAAATAATTATGTTTCAAAGTACTAGGCTTACTTTATTTAAACTAAGCAAAAAAATAAGATGATGTGGAAGACCTTTGATATTGAAATTTAGTTAATGTAGGTCTTTTCTGGCTTCTATATCTCTACCAAGAAATTATTGCATTTGGTAACATTCTATTCCAGCTCACATCTACAAAGATTTTTGTCTTCTTTTTCATAGCTATGTTTCAGCTAACAAGTTCTTTTAAAATAATTTTTAAATTCACCGTACCTTAATCTGAATTAAATCAACTATAGATAAGCCCAGAGTATCCCAAGAAACAGATTTTGTAAGCATAAAGGTGCCATTTTACACAACTTTCCCAACCATACCACTACTTTTAGTACTAATGAGCATTTATCAGAATTGCACTATTTTGTAGCTTCCAAGGACAATAAACGATGCTGATACTTTTGTGGGATATAAATCTGCTCTCTAAATGTAATAATTTGATTGTTTCTATGCAAAAAGAAAATAAACTGTTTTCTTAAATGGAATTTCGACACCTAAAAAAAACTATCATAAGCTGTGACATGAAGCAGCAAATTTACCAGATTTTTCCAACATCACTATAATATGGACCACACAAAAAATTAACTCAGTGCAAGGGGTGTAACCAGAAGATGTATGTAGCCTCAACTCTCTTTCCTAGCCAAAAAAGTGTAAATATAGAAACCTTAATCGGCTGCATTTTTTAACCTAACTTATAAACTAAACGTAAAAAGGTCATGTTTTAGGATGCATTTACAGTCAGCCAAGTGTTGAGTCCCTTATAAGCTTCCACCTGAACCATCTACTCCTTACTGAGAAGAAAAGTTACTTTTTCATACTGCATGCCTAACGTGGCAACTTGTATACCTCCTTGTTTTGAAGCATCTGGCCTTTAGGCTTGTCTTTCAACTCCATCTTTCCCACGATTTACACCTTACTTGCTTTCTCCCCACCCACCCAAAATGTACCCTCTGTACACATCTGCCAGATAGGACATCCAGTCCAGGTCGACTGTTTTAAGAATAAATGCAGTTAAGTACTTAACATCCAGCACTCATTACTCCCCTGTGCATTTAACTTGACTGAACAGCCCTGGGAGAAAGGCGAAATTTGATCCTTCTAACTGGTTCCTGGGATGTGTGAAAACTTAGCCCAACTAGTCGGAAAGGGGGAGAAGGGAAGCTTGTCTCAAATACAACCGCCTGGAGCACACAGGATGTCCTCGCACGATATAAACAGGATGTCAGCATATCGCTTCTGGCTGGGCTGTGAAAATCCAAATTGCGAAGGCAGCTTTTTTTTGGGGGGGGGGTAAACCCTTGATCTCACGTTTTAAAATCTAGGCTACACCAAACCCCCTTATCCGCCCCAGCGCAGCCCCACTCCAGCCCCCCGGCGGCCCCTACGCCGCCCGGGCTGGGCTTCAAGGCGCAGCAGCCGCCGTGGGGCAGCGAGCGCGGCCTACGGGGCTGGGGGGGGGGAAGGGGGGGGCTGGGGGCAGCTCATCGCACCCGGCCTCAGCCGCGCTCCGAGCCCCGGGCTCACTCACCGCTTCCGCGTGCGGCTCCTCGGCGGCGACGGGAAAGTGCGTGCGGGGGCCAGCCCGGCCGCCCCGCTTCGCTCACTCGCTGCCCCGCATGGCCCCGGCACGGCGGGACTCCCTGGGCGCTGGAAGCGAGCCGGCTGGGAGCGGGCGCGGCGAAAGAGCGAACAGCGCTGGCTCCGCGCCGCCCGTGTCTGCTCCTGGCGTAGACAGCTCCCCTCAGGCCCGCGGCGCAGGCGCAGGCGCATGCGCAGGCGCACGGCCCCTTCTTCGCAGCCTTAAGGTGGACTGGTCCTTCCCGCCTCTTCAGCCGGGGGAAAGGCTCTCGTCCCCGAAGCTCCCCACCCACACCTTAGCCGCAGCCGGGACACTCCGGCAGGTGGTCCCCGGTCCTGTCCACCTGTAGGGCCGAGGCGCTAGTGGTGTTTGCCGAGTGGGGACAGGGTGCTTGTGGCACCGTTACTCAGGGGGGCTGGATCGAGGGCGGGGGGCTACAGCAGCACCCCCTGGCTTGAAGTGGTTTTCATTATACACTGCAATGGTGGGCAACCTGTGGCCCATCAGAGTTCTAGGTGTGGCCCATGAGACATTACTCAGGAGCTAGATTTCACTGATTTCCATCCATGTAGGTTTTTTTTCCCCTGCTGGTATTACTAGAATGATGCACACACAAAGCAAGGGCCCGTGAAGTGGTGCCCGATGAACACAATATTGACCGTGAGAGCCGTGCGCTCCCTCTGCATTCAGTCAAATGGCTCAGTCGGCACACCCTGCAAATTCTAGGTACGCCAGCACAGTGAGCAAAACGACCCTATCCCGGGAGACTGTCTCGGTTACAACAATCTTGTGCCCCACCCCCACCCCCAGAAGAAGGAGGGTCACTCATCTGGGCCCATGTACTAGCCTAGGTTGCTCACCGCTGATGTACAGGGTTTATAGCTGGTTCAATGGTTCTCAGCACCCCCACTATGCAACTTGTTCCAGCTCACTGGCCCTACTTCAAGGAGGAAAGATGGGAAGGGGGAAAATGAGGGTCAGTAAAGGTTTGATTGTAATAGGACAAGAAGATCTGATGTTGTTCAAAATAGCTTATTACAAGATAGCCTTAAGTAATAACAATTACTAAAGTGGGTCTGGAAGGGACCCACAGAAGTCATCTAGTTCAGCCATCTGCAGTGAGATAGAACCAAATAAACCCAGACCATCCCTGACAGGTGTTTGTCCAAGCTGTCCTTTAAAACCTCCAGCCACAGGGATTCCATAACTTCCCTTGGAAGCCTGTTCCAGTGCTTAACTACCCTTATAGTTTTCACTAACATCTAACCCATTACTTTACCTTCAGTGGACACAGCAAACCACTGACCACCATCTTTTTAATAACCATCTTTAGCATATTTTGATCATTTTTGTTTCTTTCCTCTGGACTCTTTCTAGTTTATTCACATCTTTCCTAAAAGTGTAGTACCCAATACTGGACACAGTAATTTAACTGAAGGCTCACCAGTGTTAAGTAGAGCACACAGGAAAATTACATTCCAAACACAACACTAAAAAATATGACTCATAAAACACAATGAAAAGGTGTTCAATCTAATCGAGCTGTGTTCCAGAGAGGTGGGTGTGATGTAAAGACTGAGACTGATAAGTTATGATCCTACAAGACATTCTGTACAGACACATTAGTTAGGTGTCTGTGCAGATAAATGGGTGCACCCACATGGAACACCTCACATTATATGGACCATAGCAAGAATTTGTTCAAGTTAGTGTTATTTTTTAAATGTGAATACAGCCAAACGGTGTTAATAGGATAAAAGACAAACTCTGGCAAGTAAGATGGAGGATAAAAGTAACAGTTAAAAAAGAATCAATATGCAAAGAGTAAAAAACAAGATGCTCATAAACAAGTCTGTGCATCTGCTACACCACCAGATGACACAGAAGACAACTGGGATTATAGGGAAATTTCAGACAGTTGCATATGTCTTTATTACAGCCAACAATTAGTAGTTCTTAAGTATAGACACTAGTAGCAAGAGATTTTATCAAGGAGTTTAAAGAGCATATTAGGCCATTTAATTTCTCACAACACCCAGGCTAGATGGATTGATCCAAAAGTCCTTGAAGGAACTGAAGAATATACTACTTGAGCTTCTGAAAAAACTTCTTGAAGGAACTGAAGAAAGTAACATCACCGCTTTTGAAAAAAAAACAACCCTATCATTAGAGACCAGGACTGGGAATCCCTAACAATCCCCAAAACCTGAAAACTAAGCTATTAAAGAAAATCAGAACAAATTCAACAAGCACAAAGTGTGACTAATTTTACAGTAGGGATTTGAACCAGAGCCAAAGAATGCTGCAGACATAGCATGCTGCTGGAGTGTCTGAGGGGTTGTAGGAAAGACAGTTGCTGACTTTAAAGACTATCCTGTTGCTTTTCATTTTGAAGAGAGAGAGGATTAGTCTGGGTGAGGTTGACACATGCCTTTTACTCTCTCCTCACAGAAACTGGGGCAATTATTATATCCTCCAACTTCACTGCGGTGGGATCCCAAAGATCAGCCAGCAAGAAGTCCTTAGTTAGGTTGGGGAGAGAGGATGAGATTAGCTTACAAGAGGACACCTACATTTTGCTCCCTCAATTGGGCAAAATATGCCTCTAAGAACACTGGAGGGATCAGGACAGATGGCAATTCTCAGGAAAATGCATAGGGCTGGGGAGGGTACGGACGGGCAAAGTGAACATCTCAGAAATGGGCATGGAAAGCTTATGCATGGAGAAGGTAGAGTTGGATGGGAGAAAAGGTGACTATATTTGGAGGGAAAACTCATGGAGGTAGAATACTCAAATTTCTAAATGGAAGAAAAGATCTCCATGATTTTTCTTTCCCCAAAGGAGAATTGTCATTGGTAGTCCCCTTTTATATATTCCCCCCAAAGTAGAAATTGATAGTGCATGCCTCCTTTAGTGTACCTTATTTATAAGTAGCTGAAAGCAGTTTTTCAGTTCTAACCTTACTGAGAGTGAAATAGTCACTCAATTAACATGATTTTTACAACTCCAAATCAAATGTATTTTAGCATACACAAGAGCATTATTTCATCTTTCATTACAAAAGTTAGACACGTAGGTTTCATTAATGTTAGTGGGAGTTGTATGTTGATTTGTGTGCCAAAGAGAGAATTTAATATCCCTCTTACTTTTAATTTAATTAATCTCTTCACTGGAGGTTCAGACTCTCTCAGACCCAGGTGAAACAGCATGAATAGAAGTAATACACTGAATAAGGAAGAGTTTGAAGCCGCAGTTTAATCAAATTTTTTTTTTTTTTTTTTTTTTTTGCTCATCCTGCATAAAGCCACAAACTGCTGTTTATTTGTGTGTTGGTTTCCTTGGTTCAGACACCTGACATTTTGAAAATCTGCCCAAAGCAGATGATATAGTAAGACTGATTTCTTTCAATGTGCTGGATCTTCACAGCAGGGGACAAACTCCCTTTACCCTGTACCCCACTATACCTCTCTCCTGGCTAAGCAGGAATGACATTTCCCATTAGCTATGTGCATTGCTAGGTAACTGAAAAAGTCTTAATTCTGAACCAAGAAGCAGGTGAGCTCTGTTTGGGAGTGGAGCAAAGAGCTGGAGAGAAGCTCCAGGAACTATGGACAGAGCTGCATGCGGAATGGGCTGCAACTGCTGGACATCACAGATGGGTGCAGATCTGTGTGGGATTTATGAAGGAACAGCAATAGATAGAGGGGGGGCCAGTGCTTTGGGGCTCCAATGAGAGCCACTAACTGAGCCTGGACTGGAAACTTGCAAATGCTCATTTTCTAGACTGTACAGGAGAGGAAATCTGAGGTACTAGGATTGAAGAACCTTGGCTCTCAGTTGGACTGCTCCAGAGACCCAAACATAACCACTTTTGCTCACTTGAACTATAACTGAGCCTCTCTGCTTAGGGCATTTGCAACTTTTTCTCTTTCCTGTCAGCCCTAGTGAAAAAAAAAACTTTTTCTTTGCCATGTATCTGAGTGGATATTGGGATTCACCAATATCCTGCAAGTACTACCTGCTGAAACATCTATTGTGCTTGCTTCCACAATTCAGTACACTGGGCATACTCTTGGCACCCCAGGGCTACAGTAACAGGGGTTTGGGCTACAGTAACTCCAACAATTAAACAAGTTTGGTGGTAATTTGATGTAATTTATTTCAGTTTAATCAGACTGTAGTGATAAAATATCTTTCTCAAGGTCCTCTCATGATAAAGCATTTTTATGTACCAGTATTTCAACAAAACATGCTTTAGTGACAAAGATTCGCTATGCTAAATGGAATGACAAATATATCTGATTTATAATACATATAACTTATCTTTCTCATGCCTTAGCTTTCTCTCCTTGATTCTTGATTTGTTACTTTTGTAAATGACCCAAAGCCCTTCATCTACCAAACGGAATACTCCGTGGAATAGTCTTCCTTTATATAAATGTATTGCAGAAGAATTACTGGAAGATTACTCAATATAAGGGAAACATCACTAGTCTGCACTGTCATTGGAGCAGTCATATTTTATACTCCAGCAATCAATATACTTTTTAATTAGAACCACACTGTTCATAAACTCAGAAGCACTTAATTCTGACATCATTCTTATGTGTCTTCTATTGCAATCTTTAAAAAAATCAAATAAATTAATTTTGACTGTGTGTTTTCAATCCCCAAGTTAGAGGAATTTGTATCTGGATCAGGGGTATATGTACATTTGTCCTCAATATTGAATCAGTTATGCTAAATACATTTAATTACAATTCTTCTCATAACATTTTTGTTTATTTCACAACAAAAGGGGGGAAAGCTTTAGCATATGACTGACATAAATTTAAGGTGGATTCAGAATCTATCCCGTCTAAACCTTTTTCTAATCTCAAATGTTATTGACTGACTTACTTACATGTATGTTTTCTTCTCTGCAAATAGTCTGAATGTTGAGTGCACTGAAGAATGGTGGATAACTTTGAAAACGTAGGTCTAGATTCCCACATATTGTAGATCCCTTCTGTAAAGAAAATTGTGCTGTGTTGTAACTTTGACAAACACTTGTTACTCTCAGTAAACTTAGTCACCCTGGTTTACCTTTCAGATATCCCTAATTCTGCTGGATGTTACTACACAAATTCTGTTAAATAAACCCTCATGAAATTGACTTTCCAGAAGAGCTGTTTGCACTACAATACATTATTCTACAGCGTTTGAAGTTTCCTGCAGGAATATTTATTTTTGTGCCTCCTACATTGAGCCTTAGCATGGAGAGAGGAATGTACCTGGGGTGCCCACCTCCCGATGTCGGTTTTATTGGATCCAGATTCGCGGAAATGCACCCTCTCTCGGCTAACCAGCAAATGCTGGTCCGATCGTATAAAAATCCCAGCTCCTGGAGTGAACACAGTGAACAGTAGGACCCAGCGGAGGCAGCCGTCCAATCACTAGGCGGTTCCCGGCTGTCTTGAGCAGTAGTCTGTATTACAAGGCTACGTAACTGCCAGAAAGTATGCGGGGGCAGCTACAGGGAAGGAAGGGTTTTACCGAAAGTGGAATGCTGCTGGCCGTGCTCTGACCTAAGAGCTTGGAATTCCCATCAAGTATCGATTTGGTACCGAATGAATAGATCAGGTTTCATCTATGCCACTGTCTTCATTCTTTGCTCGATGTTTTGCGTGGTGATAGAAGGACAACCTAGGACTAAACTTCGGCCACACATCCTCTCCATCCTCCCTCCCAAGTTCCAGCAACGTTTAGCAGTGTCTGCGATCACTGGGGTGCTTAAAGAGGATAGCCTCAAAACTAAGGCGATAAAGCATTCTTCTCAGGATAATTAATTTGAGCTAGATAGAAAATACGGTTGTTGTTGGGGGCGGGGAGGAAAGGAGGGGGAGAGAATCTGGGAACGTCAACAAATCTGGAAACACTTATCTCTTTTTGGTTTGCAATGGTCTAGGTTTAATTTTCTGCATTTTGACCACTGAATTTTTCAACTTAAGATGCTTTAATTTTAAATGAACGATCCATTTAAAAGAAAGAAAGAAACTCTGTAGCTAAACTGATTTGTCAGATGTTATAAGGTGAAGCAGAAAATAATTCTTAGAACTACCAACAGGTTACTTTTTTCTTCCTTAAAAAATTTCAGTGGACAAATTTAACAACTGACATTTTTGAAAAAAAAATGTTTTTGGTAAAAGTTGGCTTTTGGAAAAATGCTAAATTTTGATCTGACAGTACTCAAAAATTCTGACAAGGCCTGGAAATGATCCAATTACAGAAAATGTATATTTTAAAATAAATTATTCCCACTCTGACTTCCTACATCTTTGTTCTATATTTCATCACCTTATAACTTGTACTGGCCACTGAAAAATACAAAATAGAAATTGACGCTAATACTCCAAATACACACTCCACCTTCGCTATTACATTTACTATGTGTATGTCTTGTGCGACAAACAGCAGTTACCTCTCAATATCTATCAAAGTAATGTTTTTACTCTGGCATTTTGACTGCAAAAGGAATTATATTGGTTTCCGTATAAGCTAGCATGTGCAAGACCAGGAATGCAAGAATGGGCCTAAAAATTCACTGCCAGAGTACAAAATGGAAATATGTATGCTCTTATCCAATACTCCCCCATCTGTATGAGCTGAGAATACTTAAATCAGTTAGTGAAATTAGCATGTCCACAACTTTTGGTGTGACTGTTGTGGTTTTGTTTTTGTCAGTGATCAGCCCTCTGCCAAGTATTCACAGAACCCACTCCTCCATTCTTCCTTGAGCCTCTTTTTTTGCCCCTGTGCAACTAAATCTTCACTTTCCCCCAGGCCCTGAACTAGAAGGTGGAGGAAGGTGAGTGATTGCTGGCACAGTTAAGATTATGTAAATTGCACTTTACAAGCCACATTTAAGTGTTTACTTTCTGCAGTGCTTATTTATTCTTACAAAAATAATGAATACCTTTCCTCTCACCAGTGAGAATGAGCCAGAAAATGTCACTTTTGCACATTTAAAAATATTATTCATATTTTCCTTAGCTAAATAGCATTATTGTAGTTTGATCATAAACTTTTTAATTTCTGTGTGGTAACTACAACTGATAAATTAATCTCTCCCAGAGTCAAGGAACAAATAGGGGGAAAAGGGTGAGTGGAATATTCTCAACACATGCACACCTTACTAAACACAACCTCGCAGAGTGTGCTGCCCAAAGATTGCAGTCTTTTGGTATCTAATAAAAAAGGCCCAGACAGTGAAACTGACTAGTTTCTAAGTTGATAAAATACAAAGTATGGCAAATGGTATAAATAATAATGAATATTTGTGCAGGGTTTTTCATGTTGGAAGCACTTTCCAAGTATTATCTAATTAATGCTCACAGCAACCCTGTAAAGCAGGTCCGAGACATTATTCAGATTTTAATGGGAAATTGAGGCAGAGACACAAACACATTCACAGCTGTGCTGTAAATAGATTAGGACTCAGAAGTTCCTGTTTCCAGTTAAGGCCATCAGACCACATCTCTTTAGCTCTCTTCCTGTATTCAGACTCACCCCTGTATTATCTGGCTGCACTGCAGTTGCTTTTACTGCTAATTCTGTTGTTCCTACCAATCTTTCCCATTACATTTCACGTTGGTAATGAGACCAGTCTTCCTATGTGCTCATTAACATTTGGATTTATTATTCACACTTTGCAGTCAGTGGTTGTTCCCAGTACACACAAATATTTCCAGGTTAATTTGCTATCTGCCCCTGAATGTTGAAAGAACAAAAAAAGGAGCATTGAATGCCAAATGGTTGGTGAAAATCTGACAAAACAGAATATTATTCCAATGGAAAGAGTGCATAATGGACCTCAACTAGAATTTATTTTTATAATGCCCAAGAGAGACCAGGTATAACAGTGTCTTAGAGTTCTAGAGTGAAATTATCAAAAGCATCTAAGTGATGTAGGATCTTAACTCCTATTTTAAAAAGTCATTTAGGGCTCCGAGACTTTCACTTAAATTTAGGCCCAGATCCTCAAAGCCATTTAAGAATGTAATTCCCATTGATTTTAGTGGGAGTTAGGCCCCTGTATATTATTGAGAATCAGAGCTCAAGTTCCTGAATCATTTAGAAGCACAAGGCGTATTTTCTGAAATTACCTAGGCTGTGTCTAGATTACATCCCTTTTCTTGAAAAAAGGATGTAAATTAGACACTTCGAAATTGCAAATGATACCAGGATTTAAATTTCCCACTCTTCATTTGCATAATGGCAGCCGTGGGTTTTTTTGAAACGGGGCTTTTCGAAAGAAAAACGGCAGTTTAGACGGGGTTCAATCGAAAATAAAACCCCTTTTTCAAGAGATCCTGAGGACTACAGGATCTTTCAAAAAAGGGTTTTATTTTCGATCGATCCCTGTCTAAACTACCGTTTTTCTTTCAAAAAGCCCCATTTCGGAAAAACCCTGTGGACGCCATTATGCAAATGAAGCGTGGGAAATTTAAATCCTGGCTTCATTTGCAATTTCGAGAAAAGGGATGTAATCTAGACACAGCCATCAGTGCTATCAAGGCTGTTCCCCACTCTGGAACTTTGAGTACAGAAGGTGGGGGCTCACAAGAGACTTTAAAATACCATGCCACTAAGGCTTCTGTTTAAAAACTCCCAAGGTCACAGATTACCTGACCTTAGATGGTACACTGCCACCACCCAAATGCAAAAACTCCTCTGAGAGCCCAGGAAGATGGATTTGGGAATTCTTCCTGTGGGGTACCCTTAAGCTTTTTAACCCTCCCTGTGGGGAGAGCTTGAACCCCCACTGTAATTCTCTTAATAGCTGACGTTGCAGTCTTAGGCACATGCACACAGAACCTCCTGCCTTTTAAGGCACAGAAATCAGATCATGATCTTAAAAAATTAAAATTAAAATTAATTTTTATTAACTAAACAAAGAAGACATACTTGATAAAATATTACTTCGTTGCTAGGTGTTACAACGAAACTGAAAAAGAAAAGATTAACCCACAGCATTGCTTCCCTGGGATTCAGTTTAAAAGCTACAGTGGAAGGAGGAGAGAGGCTGTACATGTGCTTGGCACAGAGAAGTCCAACAAACCCAAAAATAACTTGATTGCTTCTGACTAAACATTCCCTGTTCAACTCACATATCTGTTATTTGAAGGTTTAGTCCTTCCTTGGGCACGGATATCGCTGAACCCTCCATGCCTGTTTTCGTGGCTCAGTTCATGTCTCCCTGCTCTGCTATGGTCACACGAAGACTGGAACAAGAAGGTCACTGCTTCCAATCAAAAAAATGACACTCTGTTTTCATTGGCTTTCCTGGTTTCCTACCAACACTACCTGCTTTCCTAGTCCTGGAGACTCTCTAGGACCTATGGTCTATGGTTTTAACCCTTTCAGGCAACCGAGTTAACTGAATAGCTCGAATGTCCAGAGAAGGGTAGTACCCCCTCCCATTCATCCCATCTGAAAATGTTATCCATAGTCTCTCTCTCTCTACAGCCTGGTACAAAGTAAGACATTCTTATGTTCAGGGCTTTGGTGCTTTCTGGATTAGTGTCTTACTCTCTGGAATATAATTGGAATTAAATCAATAGGATTTTATAGAAATTATTCTAAAAACCTACAGAGTTTAATAGAAAATGCTGTTCTTTCTATGTGTTTATCACAGTGTATAGAGTATTACAACATGTATTTGCAGATAAGCATACTTTCACATCTGTAGTGCACAATGGCCTAGAAACAGTTGAAAGAATAGTTCATTAGCTTAAATTACATTCTCCCTGCCCATTCACTGAAACACATTCTGTTTGCCCAATCCTCTAGGAAAACCTCTGACAAAATAGCAAAAACTGCATTTGACATTCCTGATATTTTTAAGTTAAAAAACAAACAAGCAGAAATTTTAAAGGAAATTGGTTTTCCACAGACTTCCTTAAAGAAGGAGAAACTGCACAAAGTCCATTCTCTACCCCCTCCCCCTTGCAGGCTGGTCAGAGCAATATAAAGGTTTAGAATGCTTCCTTTGACAGCACTGCAAATTAGGGTGAGTGGTCCTATGAGCTGTAAGTGCTCACTGATACCATCAGTTTAGAATTGATTGGGCTTTTACATAAATGTAATTTAACACTAGCTAAGTGGTTGCATCTGTAACCAATTAGATTTCTGGACCTGATTCTGATCTCTGTTATAAACTGGGAGTAACTCTAAAAGTCAATGGAGTTGCATCCTAATAAAATTGGGGCAAATGAGACTAAAACTGTGTGCTGTGATCTGCTTGTTCATGATGAAAATGTAATAAGTGGAAGGTTATTGGAGTGCTCTTAGAGAGGGTTCAGTGCTTTTAAAACCAGAGATTTTTCATGCAGTTTTTTTGAATGAAAATGAGGATTTGAGCAGAATAAAAATGTTCATGAAATGTTTTTTGTCAATATGATTTGTTTTAACAAGAAACACCCTTTTCTCCCTAGCTTTCCTCCCCTTTGTTCTATTACAATACAATGCGAGGCGGGGGTTGGGGGGGGCTTAAAAGTGAGAGAAAGGGGTGTTTGAGGGGGTGATAGCACTCACTGGAACTTTTTGAGAAAAATAATCATGAATGTTATTGCAAAAAAGTGAAATATTTAACAATCACCCCACTGCAGTCAGGTTGGTTTGTTTTTTCAAAATACATTAGTTTTGACCACCTCTGGTTTCAAATAAAGGAACTCTTTCCAATTGAGCTGTCCAGATCATAGACAAACAGCCATGTAATGGGCCAAACCCATCTGTGATGTAATATTCATTGCAGTGGCATTACACCACAGATGAATTTGGCCTAGTAAGTTTCTACAGGTGACCCTGTTCCTCCTGCCCTGTCTCTTTTCCTCAAAAATATTACAATTAAAGTGCATTTTAATGCATATATGCTGCCTCCTCCTGCATCCAGGGAAGCCACCAGCAGGAGATTTACTTGCTGAGTTCTCTGAGCCTGAAAGTGATTGTGGAAAAGGAACCAGATGAGGAAGAATTCAGTTAAACCCCTACAGCGGATTTAAGTTATAACCCAGTTCAGGGAGGAGAGCTGTACTCTCTGAAAGCTGTGCACTTGTGCGGGTGCTCAGGAGAGATTCAACTGTGGCTCCACTAATCAGCAGAGTGCCCACAGCTAGGTTTTGTGCTTTTATTGATGGTGCACATTCAAACATGCCTTGGTGCACATAAAATTATTCTGGGTGGAAAAGATCCACACATAGATGGAAAAGATGAGAGGAAACCTTGGAGGAGAGCCGAGAACAGCTGACTTAAGAGAGACAAACAGCCACTGTAAGTTACACCTAGCAGCATTGGTGTAACTTAGGGAGAGGACTCCTGTGTTAAGAGAGAGCAGCTGTATAAACTATAACCTTGGCTCTAGGAAAGGAGCTCCTGAACAGCTGTCCAAGATTCTCATACAGATCCAGAGTGGAGAGAACTGGGGCAACTAATGAAGTGAGTTATTTTCTGTAAAAAGTATTTACATCAGACTCCAGGAGAGGTTTGTGTGTGTATTTTAAACCAGTCTAGTTTGTGTACTTGATACAACCCCAGGAGGATGGTGAGGGCAGACCCCCTGCTGGCCCATGAGAGGCCCCAACTTCTTCAAAGTTTTTCCAAATGTAAGTTCAATAGGGAGAAAGGAAACTAACTCTGCACTTCGGTCTAGTTTAAATAGTAATAAACTTTCTTTTTCTTTTTTGCTTATATGCTGTTCCACAGTGCCATATATGGCCACTGTTTTGTTATGACAGTCATTGAAGGTAAAGGTTAAGCTGGTGGATTAACTGTTGATCAAGACAGGAGTGCTGGCAGAACTGCATGTGGGGAAGTAAGTTATGTAGTTGCATTTCTTTTTTCTAAATTCCCTTGAGCCATGAGTATGGAAGCTTACCTATTTCAATCAGGGGCCCAGAGATGCTGTTGCACTGACTCGTTTCTGATCTGAAAGCATTACCGTAACCCGCGGGTTATATTCGTTTTTACAAACCCCGCCCCCCCTCCCACGGGGTATACTCGGGTGCGGGGTATACAGAATTTTTTTTTACTCACCAGGTGGTGAGCTCTCTGTCGCCTCTTCCTGTGGCTGCGCAGCCGCCAGCCTCCAGGCGGGGGAGCACTCATCCCCCGGTTCCTGGCCTCCGGGCGGGGGAGTGCTCACCCCCTGGTTCCTGCGCAGCCACAGGAAGGGGCGGGGGAGCGCTCATCCCCCTGCCCCTTCCTGCGGCTGCGCAGGAACCGGGTGGTGAGTGCTCCCCCGCCTGGAGGCTGGTGGGTCCTGCTCCCGTGCCCCTTCCTGCAGCTGCGGAGGAACCTGTGGGATGAGCGCTCCCCCGCCTGGAGGCTGGCAGCTGCGCTGGAACCTGGGGCGGTGAGTGGCTAACCCTCTCTCCCCCGCACCGTAAATATACCCCCAGCAAATATACCCCTGGCACAGAAAAGTCTTGTACACCCCACGGGTTATATTCGTGCATGGGGTATACAAGATTTTTTTTACTCAAATAGAAAAAACCGTGGGGTATATTTGGGTGCGGGGTATGCCATGGTACTAATGGAGGAGATGCGGGGACTGGGATGGAGGCTGGGTGCAGAAGGGAGCTTGGGGTAAGGGATTGGGGTGCAGGAGGGAGACTGCAGTCTGGGAGGGAGTTGGGATGAAGCAGGTGGTTGTGACCTAGGGCAGGGGACTGGAGTACAGGGGTTTGGGATGTGACTTAGGGTTGGAGGGGATTGTGGTCTGGGGCAGGAGATTGGGGTGCAAGATCTGGGAGGGGGTACGGGTATAAGAGGGGGACAGAGGGTTTGGGTATGTTGAGTGGGGGGGCAGAAAATTGGAGCAGGAAAGGGCTGGGATGCCAGAAGCAGGCTGTGGCCAAGAGACTTATTTGTCAGCTGCCAAACTAGCCTGCCTGCCTGCAGAGCTTAAAACGTTTCAGCCAGCCTGCTAGCCTGGCCATGTGCTTCAAGAGTAACTGAGCCAAGGAGACGGGGCGTGATTCTTCTTAGCTGCTTGTTATTCCAACAAGCAGCTCGCATTGGCTGGTTTCTACCAGAAACCAGCCAATGGGAATGTGCTGGGGTGGGGTGGCTTCTAAAACTTCCCCCCTCCCTTCTAGTTTTAAAACAGAAAAGGAGCCATGCAGCCGCGTTTCTGCATGGTGCACAGGGCTGCAGGGCAAGCTGGGGAGCCTGCCTGGGGCTTCCCGTTACCTCTGCGGGCCGGATCGGGTGGCTTGGCGGTATGGCCAGGCCTATTCTAGGGTATTAACTAAGGCTACGTCTAGACTGCAGCATTTTTCCAGAGGTATCCCGGAAAAACAAAGCTGGGTCCAAGGAAAGTGTCCACTTTTCTGAAAATTTTTTTGAAAAAGTGGACATGCTCTTTCTCCATCCCTGTAAACCTCGTTCTATGAGGCATAAGGGATGTGTCGAAAGAGCAAGTTTTTCCAGAATTTGGCGCCGTGTAGATGCGCCAAATTTCAGAAAAGCCTCTTTTGAAAGAAAATTGGAGAAAGATATGCAATTTGCGTACCACAAATTGCATATCTTTTTCTGATTTAACTCTGCAGTTTAGACGTAGCCTAAGTAGTATGATATTTTTACAAGGGATGTTAAAATACATTTATTTATGTGTGTGCATGTAACTGTGAGGGTTAACCGATAAACCCAGGCTTATTGATTAACCATGTTCATGGTTTTAATAACTATCTTTATGTCCCATCCAAAGAATATCCACAGACTACTTCTGTCCTTGTTGTTTTCTTGGATGTCTACGTTAAGAGGCTTACCAAAATATCCTGCAGTGTATCATGTTCTCCAAAAGTCTCAGAGGGATAGCCATGTTAGTGCATAACTTAAACAAATTTTAAAAAAAACAAGTCGTCTTGTAGCACCTTAGAGACTAACAAAAAATTTATATCGTATCATGAACTCTCATAGGCAAAACCCACTTCTTCAGATGGGTGGAGCAACAGGTACAGAGAGAGGTTCAGAAATCCTAAATTTCCTAATCCTAAATTAGGATTTCTGTACCTCTCTGTGTCTCTTGCTCCACTCATCTGAAGAAGTGGGTTGTGCCCACGATAGTTCATGATACAATGTCATTTTTTTGTTAGTCTCTAAGGTTCTACAGGACCACTAGTTTTTAAAATTTTTTCATGTTCTCGAGTACTTTCAGAGGTGTTCTTCCAACAGATTTGCCTTCCTGCAGGTGATGTGTTAGAAATTAGGTTACTATTTCTGCCTTATAATAGTTCCACAAGGCATCTATGTGTAGAATTCAACAATATGTTGAAGATCAACTTTCTCTACTGAGTGGGGGAAAACATATTGGTGTCTGTGCCAACTAGTGTACACAGTGAGATCAGCCAGCTGGCAAGTACAGATCAAACAGGTGAGGTTGGTATTTCCTCTTTAATGCAGTTTCACTTACCATTGGGTACTTTCCAAGCTTAGCAGCTCCCTCGTGATGTTGTGAAAACTTGTTCTACCACTGCACAAATCTATCTGCAAACTGGGCACAGGGCTCTCTTAGGGTATGTCTACACTTGCACCCTCTCTCGAAAGAGGGTGCAAGTGTAGACATACCCTTATTGAATACATGTTAGAGGAGTATGTACTGATATTGCCTAGCTCACTGTCTAGGGTGGTACAAGGGTGATGAGGAATTTAATGATTGTGTGGTCTTTGTTGGGGTTACTTCTCAGATCTGTCAACCCCAAAACACTGAAAGGAACAGCTCAGCATCAAGTAAGTAGATATAGCAGGCACTGAACAATTGTTGACTGATTAAAAATAAAACCAGGAAGGATCACATGGGAGTAAATTCTGCTTGCCTCCAGTTAGGCAGTGAAACCAACCAAAGAGACACAGGATGTGGGCAATCTGTCTCTTCCACAGACCACCATGGGGATGAATAACATCAGAATTGATAAATGAGGAGGCCCTCGGTTTAAAATCAGGCCATTTGGATCATCTCATTGCTTCCCCTCTCTTCACCTGCAGTCAGCTGACAACGCAACGGGCCCCTGGGCAAGGGGGAAGGGGCCTGGCTCTGTGCTCCTGGAAGGGGCAGATCCTTGGGTGGATGAGGTGGGAAACTGCCCCCCAGCGCAGTGTGGACTGTGCCAGTTGGGGCTCCAGCAGCAATTTAAAGGCCGCTGCTGCAGTAGCAGCAGTGGCTGGGAGCCTCAGGCCCCTTTGAATCACCAGTCTCCAAGCCAGTAACGAACCCCAGCATTATAGTACTGCATAGCTTTAGATTCATATTTGAAACCTCAGGGGATGTGTTGTGAGATGGTGTAGAAAGTTGAAAGAGCTGCTAGAACTAGAACCAATGAAGTGGGAAGTGACATGTGCATTGCATGGAAAGCCATAAGGGCTACAAATATCTGTGGTGTGTCACCGGAAGTCTAGGATTCCCAATAGTGAAGGAATGAATTTACAGTACTAGTGACTCATGAAGAAATGATTAGTGGTCTCTCAGGGTATGTCTACACTACCACCCTAGTTCGAACTAGGGTGGTTAATGTAGGCATTCGAAGTTGCAAATGAAGCCCGGGATTTAAATATCCCGGGCTTCATTTGCATCTTGCCGGGCAGGCGCCATTTTTAAATCCCCTTAGGTCGAACTCCGTGCCCGTGGCGACACGCGGCACAGAGTAGGTAGTTCAAATTAGGATCTCTAATTCGAACTACCGGTACGCCTCGTTCCACGAGGAGTAATGGTAGTTCGAATTAGAGATCCTAATTCGAACTACCTACTCCGTGCCACGTGTAGCCGCGGGCACAGAGTTCGACCTAAGGGGATTTAAAAATGGCGCCCGCCCGGCAAGATGCAAATGAAGCCCGGGATATTTAAATCCCGGGCTTCATTTGCAACTTCGAATGCCTACATTAACCACCCTAGTTCGAACTAGGGTGGTAGTGCAGACATACCCTCAGAGCAGGCAAAAATCTTCAAGTTATTAGCAATTGGGATGTCAACCTTTGTTTTGGACAAATTCACAAAATGTGGAGTTCATTGTCTTTGCTGTGGTGTTCCTATGAAAAGGCAGTCTGCCTAAGTGGACCTGCTTGCTTTGTCTTCAGAGGCCAATCAGTTACCATACATCGCTTTCTATGCATGCCTATTTATCCTTAGGGTATGAGTTTTTACAGAGAAAACATTAATTATCTCATCAGAGACTGCCCCTTCCCTCAGTTGTCTCAACCCTGGATTCTGACAGGGACACATTCGGATTCCCAAAGCTCTCTTTCTTGTGGTCACAGACTCATAACAGCCTCAGCTCAGAACTAGCATCCTCATGAACTATTCATGAACCCTTTATACACTCAGGGCCCTTGATCTGAAGTGTTCAGGAACTGGTAATTAGTAGATAGTGGAGCCCCTTTCCAGGGTGTTGCTTCAAAAGATTGGCTTTCGAGGGGAGAATCACTTCAGACATCATGTCCCCCATGCAAATACTCCCATTGATTTCATTACTGTCACTCACATCTGTAAAGTCCTTTGATGTTCCTAATGCTTTCTTGGACACTGACTAATGTAGTCTCTCTGGGTGCAGCTACCCAGCACCCTAAACTCAAAATAAGATACACATTTTGCCCTAAGCAAATTGCGTATCTTATTTCGATTGAATTTTGAAATAACGTATTTCGAAATTTGGCACGTATACCCGGTGCCAGATTTTGAAACAATGGCACTATTTCGAGATATCCCTTAACCCTCATAGAATGAGGGTTACAGGGATGCCGAAATACCACATCCGCTGTTTCAAAACCTATCTCGAAAGAGCAGGCATGTTCAAAAGACACAGGGTAGTTAATTTGGGATACTTCTGGTATCCTGAAATAGCCCCGTTGTGTAGACATACCCTAGAGGAAGTTACATACAGTTCCACAATAACACATACAAAATTGCATTTTTATACAATCTACCCCAAGGGTATTAGTTCAATAACTTCTCTTTAATTCCCTAAGGTTTGTCAATCTTTCACAAACTCTATTCTGATAACAATCCAGGACCACCCCAAAGGATGGTGCTATGATCTCTAGAATGTAATGGTTAAGAAGGAAAAGTGAATGGATTCCAGTTGATACTATATATCTTGATCCACTTTTATATGTCACTTAAATTGGGTTAATGACATCCAGGTAACAGTCCAAATTCCTATGGATATGGGCAACCTCGTTGTTTTTATTCCACCAAATTTTTAAAAGACAAAGCAAATTCTTAGATTCTTCAGTTAATGTAAAATATAAAAAAAACCCTTCTATTAGTGTCTGGTGAATGAAAGAGCCTACCATACTCCACCCACTTATTTGAAAAGATGGTGGTGCATTCCACTTGCTTTCCCCTGGAGCAAGGAGTCAGTTCTGCTGTGAAGAAGATCCTGAAAGTTCCTTTGTACTAAGGAAGAAACTATGTAGAAAATATGATCCTCTACCCTTTGTCTTGAGTGGAATGTCAGTTATGGACTGTAATTAAGCTGGGCTTTCATCCTCTTGTTGCAGGATGCAAATGGCACAGCAGCAATATGTCAATTTTTCATCAAAATATGAATTTGGATAAGATGAGGTCTCCTTACTAATTGGCCTGTGGAGAGTTCTGATTTCTAAATCAAGTTCCGCAGAGCATTGTGCTTTCTATTAGAACTCATCATGTCTAAAAGGACTGGAGTGCGGGAGGAGTATGGCATCTCCAGAGTAAAGCTTGCACATCATATAAATTCTGCCAGCAAATGTGTTCTGCATTACTTTTGGGAAAGTGAAGCCATTAAGGCTAAGGGAAGTGACTACATAAAGCAATAACTATACAGAAATCTGAAGGCAGTGTGGTGAGACCTAGTGGGTAACAAAATACAGGTTGAACCTCTCTAGTCCAGAACACCCTGGTTCAGAAATATCCATTGTCCAGAATGATTTTAGTTAGCCAGATGTCCACTTGTCATGGATATGGCCAAGTTTTTCATGGTCCCATAAAGTTTGTTTACAGCCACCAGTTCTAGCTCTCAGTGTTTGTGCTGTTATTTAGATCTAACTTACCCATAAATGTCCCTCTAACAGCCAAGTAAGCAGTGGAAGTATTGGTAATGCTTCTAGACAATATTGATCTGCCGTGGTCTGGAAAATTCTTTGGTTCAGAACTGGTCAGGTCTTGAGGGTGCCAGACTAGAGAGGTTTAACCTGTAGTAATATGGAACCTTTCAGATCTTGTTTACTGGTCCACATCCAGTCTAGATCTTTAGAGCAGATAGTCTGTAATACATGTGCGATACCCCCTTCTAGAGGTAATCTGGAAGGCCACTAACCTCTTTGTTCAAATCCCTCCTTAAGGATCAATTCTGTGGCCATCTTTTTGTAAGCATTACCCCAAAATGGTACTTGTCAAATGCACTGACATTATTTTTAATTTTAAAATGTTCACTGTTATCTCTTACTACGTAGCTTCATAGGGCCAGATCTTCAAGTGATGGTATGACTTCAACTGAGTTTTGCTGATTTATGCTGATTTATGCTGATGTTCTAGTGCATTACTTTACTGCTCATGTCGTCCACCAACCTTCCTTTAATTTGTTATGCGAAGTCTGAAATTGGATTGTAATTCCTTGGGACAAGGGACACTGCTGTATCTGCTATGATAAGGTACCTAATATGGTATGGGTAACCTAAGTAATGATGATGGAATATAGCTGGCATCTGATAACTGTTTGGATTAAATGAAACAAATTGGTGGCTTCCATCCCATTTCTAATGCCATTGTCCTATAAAACAGCACCACAGTTGTTAGTTGGCCAAGGTATGCGTGAGCCGTGGCTTATTTCTCTAAAGTGCCCTACCATTGTTGCCACCAATTCCGTCCTGCTGGTAGTAAGAGTGATGGGAATGCTTGTGTGGATAAGATCTGCTGCTTAGCATCTCAGCATTGTCAGGCAAACTGACAGGATCAGATATGAAGCACAAATGGTTGGGCGGGGGTGTGTGTGTGGAGCTGGCATGTTGTCCACCCTAGCGCACTCACTCTTGCCACCACCAGTGACAGTGTCAGTGGGAACCCTTTGGGATAAAAAGCTTAATGTAGATACCTAGGCTGAGCTCCTTCCAGAGGTGGTGTCTGGTAGACCTCTTTTGGATACATTGGACACTTAAGTTTCTCTTGCTGCTGTTGTTACATTCTAAGCACTAACCTTGCTTTAAGCAGGTGACCTGAATGAATACAAATTCTTCAAAGCTCCCCTGTTTCTGAAGGCCAGGAAATATGCAAGGCAAGCTGTCATTAATCATTTATATTTGTGCTGACTTATTTTTAAATAGGAAGAATCCGAAGCTTGTGTAAATGTTTAAACATACATTCCTTTTGAATTATTCAGTATATTCTGCCTGCTTCTATAGTTAATTAAAACAGAGGGCATGAGCTTTCATCTGGGGAAGGGATGAGTTGTAGGAAGGGAAACAACTGAAAATCACCTGACCTTTATTGTCCTTCTAGAGATGCTGTTAGCTTGATGGATTGTAATTGATGGGCTCTATTAGCAGTGCTGACAAGCAGCTACAAACCAGATCATAAGTAGCTTGTCTTAATGCAAGGAGACTACTCTGTGTACACTATAAAGAACTGACACATCCCATGTTGATTTTCCTCAGGAGGGTATATTTTGTAGTCTAAAAGATACACAAAGTCATTAGAAATACAAGATTTATTTCCCTGCTAAGTATATCAACAGGTGGCTGCCTTAAAAAGTCTACAGTCTTTGGCCACTGGATGTTAGAACAGTACGGGGACTCTACAAACATAATCAAACTAAGCACAAGAGTGTGACCTAATGGAAGAAGCCTGGGCCTAGAAGCAAAGAATTCCTGAATGTTAACCTTGCTCTGACCTGCTCTCTAAGTAGCCTCTTGACCAAGTCACTTAAGATTCCTCCCTCTCCTCCCACCCATGCCCCACCTGTCTCTTAAAACAAGAGAGATGTGAACACAGTCTATTGCAGGGCTGGGCAACCACAAATAGTGGATGGGATGTGGCCCTCTTTCATCTCAGTGAGCCACACCAGTCTGCAGCCCACTGGGGTTCTACCTGCAGCCCTGTGGCCTCCCTGTCTGCCCTCCTCCCTCCCACACACAGTTCTCGTGCACTGGGCCACTGGAGCCCCTCTCTTACTTGCTCCTCCCCCTTCCTCCCAGCACTTTTGGAGCCCATGAGTCACTTGATTTGTGCTCCAACCCCTTCCTCCCCTATCCTCTCAAAGCTGGAATGCGGCAAATCAGCTGTTTGCAGTGTTCCAGCTCTGGGAGGAAAGAGGAGTGGGGCCTGAGCACACATCAGGTGATTTGCCCCTCCTCCGGTGCGTTGCACACAGCCTACAGGCCACAGGTTGCGCACCACTGATCTATTGAGTAATGTGCTATAGGGGATCTGTATTTTAGTCCCAGTTCTGTGACTAAGGGCTTGTCTTCACTGTCAGTCAGTCCACTGCTTAGTGAAGACATGATAAATCGATTTTCCGAGTGCTCCCCCATTGAGTTTGGTACCCCACCAGGATGAGAAGAGTAGGTGAAGTCAACAGGAGAGCAGCCTCTGACCACTTTACTGCACAGAAGACACCTCAGTAAGTATATCGACTTCAGCTACACTATTTGTGTAGCTTAAATTGATGGGGGGGTTAGCACAGACAAGCCCTAATTGTTGAACATTGGTCAAGCTGCTTAACACTCTGCCTCCATTTTCTCACCTGATAAATGGGGAAGGTGATGCCTTAATTTCCTTGTAAGTATTTTTCAATATCTCTGGACGAAAAGTGTCATTTAAGTGCACATTATTAAAGTTTCTACCAGAATTTAAAAATTGAGGGGACCCAATGAAAGGGTGAGACGTGGCACGTGCAGAACATTGTCTCTAAAGATGTATGTGGTGTGATATCTAATAGCACTGACAATGCTCCCTGTTGTTTCAAGGATACCACATAAGGTTCGTTCTTTCTTTCTTTCTTGGGAGTATCTTTGGTTTTCGCAGATACAATCTTAGCAATATTCATAATATGCTGGTTTAGAAACTTGAGTCTAAAAATCAAAACACAATCAGAGTTAAAAAAATAGATCTCTGGACAAAATCCTGAGTGGTACATTTATCCAGGGTAAGTACAAAATCCAGGGACCCAGGCCAAATTGCTGAGCTTGGGTGTTGTGAGAGTTTAGGGATAAAATCCTACTCCTTAGCCTGTGGAATGCTCTACTAGCCAAAGGCTGAAATAGGGCTCTGCAATCCTAGGGTACCTTCTCCAGATTTGGAGGACCAGGGCATTGAAACAATAACAGATTCTCTAATCCTTTCTACCCCTTTGCACTGTCATAGTGACAGCCACGATTCAGCAATGTCATTAATCTCCCCTTCTTTAATTCCTTGTGTACTAGAACTGGACCCTGTACCAATACCACAGGGGCCTGGACCCACTTTACGCATTTGAAAATATTAGGTGAAATCCTGGTCCTGTTGAAATCAATGGGAGTTTTGCCACTGAATGAAATGGTCCAGGAGTCTACCCGGCCCACAGTGTGAAAAAAGAGACAGCATCTGATCCAAAGCCCATTCAAGTTAGTAAGGGTATGTCTATACTGCCACCCTAGTTCGAACTAGGGTGGCTAATGTAGGCATTTGAACTTGCAAATGAAGCCCGGGATTTAAATATTTAAACATTTTTAAATGCCTCGTAGTTCGAACTCCCTGCCCGCGGCTACACGCGGCACGGACTAGGTAGTTCGAATTAAAGCTCCTGATTCGAACTACCATTACTCCTCATTGCAGGAGCTTTAATTCGAACTACCTAGTCCATGCTGCATGTAGCCGCGGGCAGGGAGTTCGAACTACGGGGCATTTAAAAATGGCGGCGCCTGGGAACATGCAAATAAAGCCTGGGATATTTAAAATCCCGGGCTTCATTTGCAAGTTCGAATGCCTACATTAGCCACCCTAGTTCGAACTAGGGTGGCAGTGTAGACATATCCTAAGAGTATATTGGCTTCAATGGTCTTTGGAGCAGGCCTTGTACCAATAATCCCTCTTTTATAATGAATCAAGGGCATAATGTTATTAACGTGTACAGTAAACAATCCTTTGGTAACATTAAACTCCCACGAGGTACCAGGATTTCACCTAATAAAATAAAATCTATTTTTGAGTTTTTAAAGTTCAGTGCTAACTAACAGTAAGCGTTCTGGCACAATAACCAGAAACAGGTCAGGTTGCACATAACAGAAACTGCTCCCTCTGAAAGGATCATGATGTGAGTTAACCAACTAGGGAACTCATGATTCTGAAAAGGTATAGTGGGGAGGAAGGTCCCAACTGTGTGGTGCGGGGTCTCTTGGTACAGAAAAAGGAGGACCTGGCAGGGGGAAAGGGCTGAGAACCACCCGAGTAGAGCAACATGGAATACACCCAAACTGTGTCAGAAAGGCATGGTTAGGTCAGGGTCACGCTGAGGGCAATATTGGCAGTGCTGGAGAGCTTGTTTCGACATGGAAGATAAAGCAACATATCTGTGTGCATGTGGTGGGGTTTTTTTGCTAAATGTAGCACACGGAAGGAAGTGTTTCTCTCCCTTCCCCCCCAAAAAAACAAGTGACTTGTGGTGTTTGTGTATGGCAGTACTTATGGCAATACAGCTTTATTAGAATACTGCTATGTATGGAATCAGTATTCAGATAGGGGAGGAGAAGGCAATCTGAAGGCTACTTCTAGTGAGCTAGAAGGAATATAACCCACGGGTTAGTTCTGACACTGAACAGTGTTTACAGGCTCATTGTGCTCTCAGTTCCTGCCCTGCACTGGTAGCCTCCTCTATCATCTTCTAAACAGGAAATGAAAACCAGTGTCTGTGGTGGTGCCCCCGCCTCTGAGTTTACACGGGCACTTTTGCTGGGTCTTCATCACTCTGTGAAATGTGCCACATAACACATCCTGAAGCTTTGATGACTAACTGTAGTTAGCAGGGGCTGATAGGCTATCACAAAATGGATGCTTATGCAGTGATAGTGACGTCCTCAGCTGATGCCTGATCTGAAGCTTCTTCAGGTCAGTGGGAGGCTTGTGCTGTGGATCAGGCCTCTAAGGCTATGTCTACACTGCAGGCTTTTGCCAGCAGAGAGTATGCTAATGAAGCACTCATTAGCATTTGTCATGCTGTCATTTGCATATTCTCTGCTGATACTTTTTGCACAAGAGGTTTTTGCGCAAGAGGTTTTTGCGCAAAAACAAGCAGTGTAGACGGGTCCGTTTTGATCAAAAAACCCCTTTTGCGCAAGATCCTTATACCTCCTTTTTTGAGGCATAAGGATCTTGCGCAAAAAGGGGTTTTTGCACAAAAAGGAAACGTTCACACGGCTTGTTTTTTGCGCAAAAACCCCTAGCGCAAAAACAGATTGGAAGAGAGTATGCAAATGAAGCACGAGAAAATGCTAATCCATGCTTCATTTGCATAGGCTCTTGTGGCAAAACTCGTAGTTTAGCTGTTGCCTTAGTTTCTTCCCGTCTCCCAGCACCGCCTCTGGTGCTGGCCTAATTTAGTAACAAAGGCTAATAAATACCATCTATGGTGATCCTTCCCTACTTGGAGTCAAAGTACTATAACACAATTTTAACACTTTAATTATCCTGTATAAAAATTATATATATATACACACACAAATATTAAATGACATCGACATCTACACCCACCAATGAGAAAAGGAAAGGTGACAGTTAATTTACTTATTTATCTTTATTTAGAAAGTAAAATCTGGGGGGGAAACTGTCTCTTTATTCTATGCATGTACAGCACCTAGTATGATGGCATCCTGGTGCTGCTAAGGTGGTGTTACTTTAATAGTACTGCACCCCTTCCTCTCCTGTAAGCAATAAAACCCAGTTAGATGTTCTGTAGTGGCTATCTAGTAGTAAGGTAAATGCAGGCTCAAATTTATGTCTGGCACCAGAAGCTGTGGTGGTGACTGTATTAAAGAAAGGATTAGAGGAGTAAAACAAAACAGAAATTGCAATATTGGGTCATAGCAGGGTCCATCTAGCCTACTGTCCTTTTTCCAACAAGGGGCAGTATCCAGTGCTTTGTATGGAAGATGCCTATATAGAAATATTTTAACCCCTGTCTGAGGTAACAATAGCAGCACAGAGAACAAAGGGACATCACTGTTGATTATCACCTGTCCAATGAAACTTCATAGGTAATGGGAAGGGGTGCTGTATCCCATGTCTGATTCCTTAGGAAGCATGCGGAGCCGGGAATGGACACCAAGGCTATGTCTACACGACAAGGTTTTTGTACAAAAACCGGCGGAGTGTCCACACCTCAAGCATTTTTGTGCAAAAAAAAAAAAAAAAAAAAAAAATATATATATATATATATATATATATATATATATAGTAAATCGACAGGACAGAGGACTTTTGCCAGAAGTTATTCCTCTCCATGAGGAATAACTCCTTTTTGTGCTATAGCTCTTGTGCAAAAAGGCACGTGTGGATGCTCCACAGAGGTTTCTTGCACAAAAAGAGCCTATCAGAAAGAGCACAGGTGCTCCAATGGCCATTCTGTTAATGGCAATCAGAGCTTTCTTGTGCAAGAGCATCCATGCCCTGTGGACGCTGTCTTGTGCAAAAGCACATTGCTTTTGCGATGCACTTTTGAGGTGTGGACGTGCTTTTGCGCAAGAAGTTTTTGTGAAAGATCTCTTCCGCAAAAAGCTTCTTGCCAAAAACCCTGCAGTGTAGACCAGAGTTGTTGACTCGAGTCCCACGACTTGAACTCGAGTCCAACTTAAGTTGCCTAGGTGACTCGACTTGAGACTCGACTTGGGTTCATTGTTTGTGACTTGAGACTCGACTTGAGACTTGCTAATTTTGTTAAATCGACTTGGTGAAAAAATTGTCCAAAAATGCCGATATTGATGGCTTGTACAAAAGTGACTTGACATTTTTAAAATTAAGACTTGAGACTCGACTTGGGACTTGACTCGAAAGTGACTTTAGGGACTCAAGACTCGACTTGAGACTTGAACTGTAGTGACTTGAGACTCGACTTGGACTTGACAATGACGACTTGAAGACAACACTGGTGTAGACAAAGCCCAAGTGTGCAAGTGTCTGTTCATCTGTGAAAAAGTTACTTTGAAACTTCGCCACTTCCAAAAGAGAACTGGCCTAATAGCCCCCTCTAGTGTTACGTTTCCAGAATTGCAGCTTCATAATCTATAACATTTGGATAGGACACAGGCACCACACTAGAGTCTTTGCTGACTAAAAACACCAAAAGATGAGAGTATTGAAAATCTCAGCTTTAAAAAAGCCCACATGTATTTTAATTTTAATGCGCATAAAAATAACAAACTGTGGCTTCAACCAAGGGCAGCTACTCAACAGCCTCTTCTATAGATCCTTTGTGGTCTTTTTATCAAATCACCTACCTGTGTGTAGTCTTTCAGTCTTAATCTCATTACAGTTTGAAGAGGCAAGTATAAAATAGTTGACTGAGCATGAGATAGGGCCAGGAGCTCCTGAGTTCTAATGCTAGCTTGGCCACCAGCTGGAGTGGGGGTCTAGTACACACTCCTGTAGCTTTATGGGCCAGTTCCCAATCTGAGAAATGAGGACACTGGCCCACCACTTATTTACCTAAATAGAAAGATTCTGAGGCTGACTGAGTATTTTGAAAATGTAAATATTTATAAGGCCTAAGATACTGATCTTTTTTTAACAGGGAAGATGATAGATCCACGAAGAAAGGAAGGGATGAATGTTCTAACCGCTACGTGCATTAATAACTTCTATTGTATTCTGTTGTTCCATCTGGGGCTACGTCTAGACTGCAGGCTTCTTTCAGAAGAAGTTTTTTTTGGAAGAGATCTTCCGAAAAAACAACTTCCGAAAGAGAGCATCTACACAGCAAAAGCTCATCGAAAAAGCGATCTGCTTTTCTGAAAGATAGCATCCACACTAAATGGATGCTATCTCGCATTTAAGCTGTGATTACTATGGATGGAGTGGCCACCAGGGCACCTGTGCTTTTTCCTCTTTCCTCTTCTTTCGAAAGAACTCCCTCTTCCCTGTCCACACGCGCCTTTTTCCGAAAGAACTATTTAAGAAAAAGGCTTCTTCCCTGTAGAAAGAGGTTTACCAATGTTGGAAAAAACCCTTTGTTCTTTTGATTTTTTGTCGAAAGAACGCAATTGCAGTGTGGATGTAAGTGAAGTTTTTTCGGAAAAATGGCCGTTTTTCCGAAAATAATTATGTAGCGTAGACATACCCTAGGTATGTACACAAGCACTTTCCTTTACTTAAAATGACAGTGTTTCTTTCCTCCTTCCTAGGAGAGGCATGGTCTTTAATCCAAGAGAGGTGGTCTTTTTGTTTGGCTCTGAATCCATTCTTAATTCTTGTGGCAATGAGTTCCATAATTGATAGGAACCTCTATCTACTCTTACTTTATTAATAATTCTTCAAACCCTAGAACACACTTCTTCAAAGTCTGTAGTACTCTTTCACAGGCTATAATTCTTGAAAGAACTTCTGAGTAGAAAATGTCAGTCAATTAACAGGCAAACTCAAAAATTATAAAATGTGACTTTATTTTATTTCAGTAGAATGAGAGATCTTTTTTTTTCTTCAGATGAGTTAAGATGTACTCTTACCACAAGCATCTTTCTACTCTAGTCCCAGTCACATTTTACAGCATATCCATAAAATAATGACATCTTCTTTGGTTTCTGCTCGTTGAGTTCTTGTGAAGCTAAGATGGCTGCCATCCTTCAGTTATCACAGTACTGTACCTTTAGAATAGACAGCATCAGCACTGTGATAACTGAGCCAGGGCAGCCTGTCAGTCATTATGTCTGTTAGTATCCTTAGAGAATAGTGCTTAATTTACTGTGTGCTTACATAGTGTTTCTTCTTCTGCATGTTTAAAAAATAAAGATCACATCAAATACTGACATCCAGCTCTTCTATGACACAACTGAGGGATTTAAGGCACATTTAATAAATTACAAGTGGAAAATATTCTGAAATTTTAGTTAATTTATCCACTGTTTGAACATTACCTGGTTAAGTTGTATCATTACAGTTATATTCAATGCAGCTTTAAAGTATTTTTCAGAGCTGTACAATCTTTGACCAATAATAGTCTTAAAAGTCCAAATCTACTGATCCTGTATTTAACAAAGGGAAAAGTAATTTACTCATTCTATGGGATATAATCACTGATGGAATGTGAGGGTATTTTCCCCTCACATTGGTTGTTTTGGTTGCACTCAGTATTTGGAGTGCTGTTCCCGTACATAAACTACTGGGCCAAATCCTCAATTAGTATAATTTAGTGTAGTTCCATGTAAGACAATGAAGCTGAACAAATTTACACTGGTGGAGGATCTGGGTCTGTTATCTAATAGTTTTGTTAACTATGTTGATATAATCCCTTTTAAGGTTCAAAGTATTATGTTCCACACTGAAAGTGCTAGTATCTTGAGAAAAAATAAGACAAGTTTTTTGCTAAAATCAAGAATTACACTGCATATAATGACAGAAGTTTATCAAAATATTTTCTTGGGATTATGTTTGAGGTACTTCTGAAAAAGAGAGGGCACTTTCTCTTTGGATAAAGGCATGTAATATAGTAAATCAATTCTGTAGTGATTAGCATACTAATATAAACATTTTCACCATGAAAAAAATGAATAAATGTTACATAGATGTTCCATTTAAGTATTCGATGGTGTCAATTGTGTAATTAGTACTTAAGATAGAGCAAGAACTTTATGTGGATGGCTTCAATTGGTGCAATTAGTATTTAAATAAGCCAGAGCAAGAACTTTATGGATAACAACAAACTAAACTGACATAACGTATTTCCTTAAGTTAAATAAAATACTTTTAAAATTCAGAAATGCTTAACATTCAGCTGGGCACAAGTATTACCAAAATGGTCTCTAACATATTTTTAACACCAGAGGGCAATAAAGAGACAAATGTGAAACAAAGCTTCCTGGACAAAAATATTTGTGCATTTTAAAAACAAATTACAAACATATGTTACATAAACAAGGACCAGTCAATATGTTATACATCACTGTTCTAGAATGCAAATATTAACAGGCAAATACGTGCAAAATGTTAGGATATTTGCCATCAACTGCAAATCTATCAGCATCCTTAGAATAATCTGACATTTTCTGAAAAAGTAACCCTGAAGTAACCTAGGAACACATATTTATTAAGGATTTGTGTTAAAAAATGTTTCCTAAATTTCAAAATGTAAAAATAAAACAGTATAAAGGTACAAAAATGTCAGTAGAGCATTCTATTAACATTACAAAGGCTGGACACTTAAGTGATATTTACTTTGCCTTTTCACCTTTTAACACTCACCTGGTTTTCTAGAATAAAAAGAAATATTTTTTCCGTGGTCAGATAAAATAGGTCCCAACCCTGAAAGCATATAGGAGTAGTTCCTCTAATCTTGCCGTGAAACACATAAATTTTACTCAAGTGCATTAGTCTGTGTGTATTTTTGTTTAGCTTATCTCGAAGGCACTGCGAATACTTCAATTTGATTTTAAATTCCATGTTCTATTTTTTTGCAGTCAAATTTTGCTTTTCAAAAAAAATCTATTCATATTGTTTTTATTTTTGCTTGCCTTCCCATCTTTCCCTTCCACTATTTTATTCTTTTGGGGCTGGTAACTTACCATGTCTCTTGAGCATTTTGAATTAAACACTCTTTTTTGATTAGTTTAAATACTGAATTGGCTATTTGCTCTCCCCCTGCAAGTGTAACTTTTCTTTCTTTTCTCCTAGCACGTAGTTAGGAATTATAGTTCTGATTTCTATAGGCCAACTCTTCCACTAAATATGAAGGAGTGTGTCTTATCAAAGCTATGAAAATGAAAAAAATCCAACTTTATTAATAATAGTTTTCTCAGTGTGTGATCCTAAGAGCAGAAAACAGCAATTATGGGGATATCATTGATTTTTAGGCTACTCAAGAAAGTTACTGGAATTTTAATATGGCAGGAGGTCCTGTCTACAGTGCCTAGACGTGAAAAGCTCTAGTTGGCTAGGACAATGAAAGCAATGCAATATTTTCTGTGGCTTTAAACTCCTCCTCTTTTTAAAGACTTGCATCTTCATTTGAGACAATTACATTCAACATGATGAGATTCTCCTATCAAGGAACCTCCAGTAATGGGTATTATAAAATCTTCTTTCTTTGTGTTCTGATTGACTCCTCCCCCCAATACTTACCCTTTTAGTTGTTTTGATTCCCCTCCCATCTTAAACATCTATTAGTGGTTGAGTTAACAGTCTAATAGATGAATTCTAACTGCTGTTGTTGGTGCACCAAAGATATGAATAATTAAATAAATAAATCTCTAAAACGTTATTAATCATTCATCAGCTACGGTCTGTGGGCAAGCATTCAGTCACTTTTCTGGAAACAAGAGCTCCCAGGGGCCCCTTCCTGAAAAAATACACAAAAATATTCAAACAAATATAACACCAGCCACATGAGTAGCTCCCCCAGAATTCTTTTTCTTATTACCCCCCCCACCTTATTACAGAACATCTCCTATGTAAGGGGAGCTCAGGATAGTGGTGGTGGGGAGGGGGAAGGGATGCTCTTTGTTTTCAGCTCATGGTGCACTGAAACCATCTGCTAAAAATGAAAGATGCTGGCATGGCAGGAACCAGGGCCTTGGCCCTTGTCACTTATTAGCCACCAGGGAGAAAATGCCCCTATGCTCTGTTAAAGTATAACTTACTAGGTCAGGAAACAAGTGGGTGATCTAGGATCTGGCCCTAGACTTGCCCTATTTGTCCAGCTGCACTTACCCTGCCAGGTCCTCTTTGCAATAAATAAGTACTGGTGGCAGGAAAGTCAAAGCTAGAGGGGACTGTAGGTGTGGCCCCAAAACAGGGGGAAGTGGATGAGCAGGAGGACACTAGAGAATCCTCTGCTGGTCTCAGCCAGCAAGGCAGTGACAGAGCCTAGGACTGTGCGAACCGATGCACCATCAAACAAGTGTTTGTCGCGGGTCTGGGAGGGGGGAGGGCTGCGCGGCCATGGCTTGGTACCCAGCCCCTAAGGATGGCTGCTGCTGCGAAGCTGTGCCCGGGACCAGGGTGAGGGGCGAATAGGAAACGGACAAGCGCACCTACCAGCCTGCTTGAGCGAGAGGCTCCAGACCCGTCTTGGCTCCTCCTCCCCGTTTGGGAAGCTCACCCCAGCCAGCCGTGGAGTCTCCTCCATCTTCCTCCTCCTCTTCCGAGGCTCCTCCCGCTGGATGCTTCATGTAAACAAGATCCAGGCTATATTTACAATCGCTGGACGGAAAGGAGCCAGTGCCAGGATCCTGAAGGAAAATAACAGTGCGCAACATGGAAACCCGCACGCACACACACACACATCCCCACAGGCCAGCGGCTGGGAGACCTACTGGCTCCAGCCCCATGCAGAACAATCCGGCAAAGGCAATCGGCCGGTCCCCCGTCCTCCGCACCGAAATCTGCCCCCGAGCTGCGGGGCGGCTGTCAGCGTGTGAGGCGGAGCTGCTTACCACGCACCCAGCTGTGGGGCGCAGCGTGCGGACAAAAACAAGCTCCAGGCAGCTGCCCGCGCTCCAGGGAGGGCTCTGTAAAGAGAACACAAAACCCCCAACCCAAACTCCTTTTCCTTTCTGCCCCCCCCCCCCAGCTAGAAAACTCCTGCTGTTCCCCCAGCCCGATCACCCCGGCTTCAAATAGGCCCCTCCCCCCAAACATAAACAAACCACTGGCTTTCCTTCCCACCGCTGCCTAAAGGTAAATTAGGAGAGGGCAGCGCACGACTCGTGACGCCAAAGATTGCAACGCCCTGTAATGCTTACACACACGCACACACACCTCCCTGCTCTGCCCTCACGCACAGCCCGTGCACCCCTCTCCCCTGCTCCCTGCTCACCCTTCTCTGCGGCCCGGAGCTCCTTTCCCCCTCTTGTCTTTGTTCTTAGCGATCTTTGCATGAAGATTATCTAATGACGCAGCATAGACTCGCCACAACGTGACTGTCGCCATTTTTCTGTTTTTATTATATCTCTCTGCCATGTGATTAAAAAAAAAAAAACTTCCGGGTCTCATGACCAGAACAGAGCAAAACAAAAAGGGAGGCAAGAAAGACACAACTTCACACACACACGCACATGCAGGTGTCTGGTCGCTACTTGGAGCCCGGAAGGCATCGCAGTTGTCAGCAATAGACTCCCAAGCAACCAGAGAGCACCGCTTCTAGCATTGTGGGATGACATGGTCTGGCAGGGAAAGTCACCCCCCACTCCTATTCTGCCCCAGATTTATAATCGGGATGAGAAGCAGTTAAAATGAGACCACCCCTTGTTCTGCTTGATCGAATGCTTCCCATTTCCATGGAGCTTTCTGCTGCGCTATGCCAACGTTGAGTTCTCGTCATGCTTCATAATAATAAAAAAGTTAGCGATGTACAAGCATTTTTAATCATTCTTAAAATGACTTGGCTGCTCCATATTGACAGCAAAGATTTGAACGAGTGAAACTGAAATCACATATACATACATACATACACATACATTGGTTTGTTATGGTAGGTTATTCATAAACTACTGACAGAAGTTGCTATGACAGAGGTAAACAAGTTAAAACATTTTTTAAAATAGTTTCATCTGGGAAGCATTATACAGACTGAAAATTAATCTATAAGAGCAAAGGTAGATAAAACCCTGGATCTACTAACCAGCCATGATAGTATCCCAAGGAGACATTTATAAACTAAAATTGGTAACACCATTTTGTCTTTTGTTTGGCACTGATATCAAGGAATCACATTATTAAAAAATCTGTTCCGTTTTTTACTAGCACCACTTTACATTAGTAAAACCAGGATTTATAACAATATGAGGGAGCAAATTCCAAATGGTGCCTCCTTCCCCGATTTGTCAAACATTGAATACCTTATTTTTATCGTATTTGTAGCCCATTTTATGACTTTGATGCACAATTTACATGCATGATTTATCCCTATCACATATGGCAATAAATTTCCACACTTGGATCTATAAATCTATATTTATTCATAATCAGATGAAATTTTTCTTTTTCACTTATAGAACCATTTTAATCTTAAGGCTAACTGAAATGCACAGTTTCAGAAACTGAACTGTATGCACCAATATTGGGTGGACCAGTATTAAATAGTGTTTCTGTATGTAACAACCTTAGCATGTTAACCCTAGTCCTTTAGTTCAAAAGCATTTTCCCTTGCAACCTGAAACTCAGCGTCAGAGAGATCCAAAGACTGGCCACTGGCATTTTGAACTGATCAAATGCCAAGCAATGGTCAGTCTCTTGTCAGCCATTGTTGATCAACTATATGTTTTAATGAGCCTGCTCATTAAAAGCTGTGCTCACTACTCATGGCTGTGACCAGCAGCAGAATTTTCAAAGTTATCTACACATTAGGAAAAGTGTCCTGTATCATGAATTAAATGGAGAAGTTGGGGAGGAGAGTGCTTTCTGTGTTGTATATGTGACAGATGTTGTCCAGTTCCACACAGAAGTCTTTATCATGTCCAAACATTCCCCATGTATTACTCCAGTGAGAGTCTGTACAGTTGTCTACAAGAATATTTTCCTGTCTGCAGGCAACTTACTAAGGTCATTACCTGCCCTCCTCACCCTGTCTTTTCATGGTACTTCATTTGTCCAAACCTTTCTTCAGTGGACACTTGAGCAGTGCCAAATTTTGAGCATTCAAAAACCCTCCCTCTTGAATTTTCATATTGAGCTTCCTATCACTGCATCTGTGCCCTTGTAACTAAATTGTCTCTTCTTCCAATGAATATAGGTCTCCTTGAAGACAGGCTCTATTTCTAAGTTTTTTTCTGTTTCTTTTGCAGCAGTGATAGCATCTTGAAATCCATTGTCACTGTAGGCCACAGCAAAATCAAGACAGATTCTCGTCAAAGTAATACCGACCACTATGTCCACCAACTGTGTTTGTAATTCCTCACTTACAAGATTTACTTGGAAAAGGATAATTGTGCCAAACCACAACTGACACCAGAAATTTGAAGTCAGTGATCTGCTTTGCCAGGCTTTGCACCGTGTTTTGATTTCTGGACTCAGCTTTATTCGTCTGTGCCAGTTCCATCAGGTGTCATAAACCTCACTCTCTTGGGTACCTCCCTGGCCTTATGCTGTCAATGCATCTCTCCCAGTGAATGTCACTTAGCATCCCGGTCAGATTTGTAACAGTGTCCGTGAAGATCTTCTGTGTTCAACCTGATAGCTGATGCAGAAAACAGAATATACATCCTTTGCAGTGCTCCAAAAAGAGATACTCGATCTAAGGAAAATGACACTGCATCTGATACAACCAGGTTCAGGGAATGGCAATCACAAGAAAGCTTATGGATTCAATGCAAGGTCCTTTGCCTAGACCCTACTGTTTCTTCCCTTAATGTTTTCACTGTTGCCATGGCCATGGCAATCCTGAAGCTTTATTTTATCCTCATTTACAACTTTCATAAACAAGTCTATTAGACCTTTTCCAGGAGAGTTGTCTGCTGACCAGAAGAAGATAAAGTGTTCATTTTCCTGGATACAGCTATCCTCTTCATCAGCAAATCTTACTGTAAATTACATCTTTTCACCATGACTAATGTCAGGAAGGCAGTCTAATATTATGGCGTAGTGCAGCAGTTCTCAAACTTTAGTGGCCTGATTTGATTTAAAAATTTCCCAAGCCCCCAAGCCAGCTTCTAATTTCTTCCAGGAGTGCTCAGTTCCCACTCAGTCCCATGCCCTCCCTTGCTCCTTTTCCCCTGATGTCCCACCACTGCCTCATCTCTTCCTGTCCCCTCTCCATCCCTGCTCCTCCTCTTCCTTGCCTTTTCCCACCCCCCTCCCTCAAGCATGTCCTGTCCTGCTTCTTCCCTGCCCTCCCTCCCTGAACAGCTGTTCCAAGGCACTGTGAGGGAGGGGAAGGAGTTGATTAGCAGGGCCCTGACCCCAAATATGTCTCATGGACTGCCTTGAGTACCTCGCAGACCCCCATGGGTCCACAGATCCCAGTTTGAGAACTGCTGGTGTAATATTTCACTTTTCCAAGCTGTATCACTAGGTTATCAATCACCTTCCTTACCATAAGGTCAATCAATTAATTTTGAATTGTTTTGCTGCAGTCATCATGGCTCATAGTTTCTTTATGAACTATTCAGCATAGGTGTTCACACATGACATTGTCATATTTCCCGAGGAACTCTACCAAACCAAAGAAATGATTGTTATGTTCAACGAACCACTTATCCGATGAACCCAGGAATGCCAAATCATTCTTTGCAAGGAAGAGGGTAATTGAGATCAGATGCTTGAGTACAATCCTCTAATGCTGGATTTCTACATTAATAATGCACTGTTTTTCTGCAGCTACACATTTATTCAGCTTGAGCTTTGTGTGACGGGGCGCTCCCGCCCCGCACTCCGGAGAACTGGGGAGAGCTGCCCGGGAAAGGCGGAGAGGGTGCTGGGGTCTGCCGGCATGGCCGAGCCAGGAGAAAGCGCACGTCTGGGGGCCAGGCGGGATGACGTCACCAGAGGTGCCGCCGGGACGCGGGCTGATGATGTCACCTGCCGGGCCGGCGGGTTAATTCAAAAGCTTCCAGCTGGCGCTGGAGAAGGGGGGGCAGCCAAACTGGATAAGGGGTGAGTGTGGGACCCTCCTTGGGAGGGAAGCATCAAGGGGTGCCTGGGGGACAGAGTAGGAAGCGGCCCAGGGTGGGGCCGTGGAACCCGAGAGCGGGTGGGTTTAGGGGTTACTACCCCAGCTGCTGTGCAGGGATATGCTATCCCTGCCTTAGGGCCCTGGGCCAGGGCTCGGAGAGAGGGTGGGCCCGAGCCCCCCTACTCCACCACCTGGAGTGAATTACAGTTACGGCGTGTCTGGGGACCATAAAGCGTGGGTTCCCCATTACAAGGACTGAAGGGACTTTGTCACGTTCGGGTTTGGATTGCTGTATGGGGATGAGGGGACAATCAATAAAAGGTGTTCGCCTGGTGAGAAACCCATGGGACTGGCCGATTACTTTACACGTGGTGGAGAATGTGGGTACGATTCTGACCCCGAGAGGAAGGGGTTGAGGAGGGGTTAGTGCCCCTAAGATTATGGGTCATTAGATAACTGTTCATTTGTCACAAGGGACAGGATGGGGGTTAACAAGGTACTGGAGTGGCTGATGGACAGCCAAAAGCAGCCACAGCAGCAACAAAATCAAGTGTTGCAACAAATATTGACACAATTCCAAGAGCAACAATGCCAGCTAATAAGGGAAATTCGGGAGGCGGGCCCACAGGCGGCGGGGACTCAGAGCAGGGCAACCAGCAATCCAGGGACTGGAGAAGGAGGATTGAACCTGGGCGCTCAACTCCCTATACGCCTGGCCAAATCAGGACCCCAAGATGACCCGGAGGCATTCTTGGTCACATTCAAGCGGGTAGCCACAGTGGCAAAGTGGCCGCAGGAACACTGGGCCACTCTCCTGGTGCCCTACTTAACCGGACCAGCACAGATGGCATACAGAGGCATGTCGAATAAGGACGCCCTATGTTACTACAAGGTCAAAGAGGCGATCTTGGATCAGCTGGGCATCTTGCCAGAGACGTATCGACAGAGATTTCGAGAAACCCATTATGACCCAAAGGAACGGCCAAGGGTGATAGGGCAACGGGTGAAGGAGGCCTGCATGAGGTGGTTGGAGCCCAAAAACAAATCGGGGCTCCAAGTTGCGGAGCAGGTGATCCTGGAACAATATATAAGGATCCTACCCCCTGAAGGCCAGAAGTGGGTACGCTGCCACTTGCCGGACTCCCTAGATGAGGCGATCACACTAACGGAGCACTTCGTAGTGGCTGAAGGGATAGAAGGGAAGGGCCCACCCTGAGCACCCCCCAGAAACTGACTCCTCCCACCCTCGGGACAGGAGAGACAGTCTGCCTAGGACACAACCGCAGGCTACATTCGGGACCACCGACAGAGCGAAAGATGGTGTCCGTATGGAACCAACCAGAGAACGGGGGAAATTCGACATGGGCCTGGGGAGAAGCCTGGGAGCCAAACCCAAAGGTTGAAGCTGCCCCGAGGGGGGCCTGCTATCAATGTGGCCAGGAGGGGCATTTCAAGAAAGATTGTCCAATGATGGATTGCACCTTCGGACAAAGGAAGACGGAGGGGGCGTCCAGTAGAGAGTGGAGTCAAGCACAGGTAATGAGACAGGTATATCTCAATGGGAGGCCGGTGATGGCAGTAGTAGATTCCGGGTGTGGACAGACAATGGTGAGGACGGACACCCTCCCACCCGATCTCCCCGGGATCCCCAGATATGGATGAGGTGCGTGCATGGGGATGTACATTCGTACCTCACGGCCCAGGTGTGGATCAACGATGGGCGGGAGGTAGCGACCTGCGAGGTGGTGGTTTCTCCCAAGCTCCCCTACCCTGCCCTATTGGGGAGAAACTGGCCTGGGCTGGCGCATTTACTTCGGAAATGGGGGGAGGTAAACGAGACTGCAGGTCGAGGAGTACGGGGAAGTCCCACCGTAGTGGCGCAAGGAGAAGAAATCCCCCAACTGACGCAAACCGAGGAAGAGACGCAAGATGAGCTCCAGGCCCCGGTCCACCTAGACCTGGATGAGGGAGACTTCCTGACACACCAACGGGAAGACCCGACACTGCAACAGGCATGGGCACAGGTGCAAGCGAGGGCGGGAGAGTCAACAGACACCACAAGTTCTGGGCAGCAGAGGCCGCACTTCGAGGTACGAGGCGAGCGCCTCTATAGGGTCACAACAGGGACGGGGGAACAGGAGAACGCATAACTACTGATTCCCCAACCCTATAGATGGGAAGTCATGGAATTGGCCCACGACCACCCCTGGGCGGGACACCTAGGGAACGAAAAGACCCAACAACGCATTCTGCAGTGATTTTACTGGCTGGGGGTGTACCAAGAGGTTAAGAACTTCTGCGCCTCCTGCCTTCAGTGCCAGAAGATGTCGGGGGGGAAAGTACCCCCAGCACCCTTAGTTCCTCTTCCCATAGTGGGGGTCCCATTCAAATGAATCACCATGGACTTAACTGGACCGTTGGAGAAGTCGGGAAGGGACCACATATATATATTGGTCATTTTAGATTATGCTACCCGGTACCCAGAGGCCATACCCCTGCGAAAAGCAACCGCCCCGTGATAGCCGAAGAACTGGTAAAGTTGTTTTCGAGGGTGGGGTTGCCAAGGGAGTTATTAACAGACCAGGGGCCGAACTTAACCTCCCGGATAATGACAGATCTGTGTAAATTCTTACAAATCCGAAAGATCCGGACCTCTGTGTATCACCTGCAGACGGACGGTCTCGTCGAAAGATTTAACAGGATGCTGAAAGGTATGTTATGGAAATTTGTCCAGGAGGATGCTTGGGACGGGGACAAATTATTGCCCACACTTATGTTTGCGGTCAGGGAGGTGCCCCAAGCTTCGGTGGGATACTCCCCCTTTGATTTACTCTACGGGCGCTGGCCCAGAGGGATCCTAGACCTAGTCAAGGAAGGCTGGGAGGCTCAGGTGACCCCGGTCTTAGGCGCCACACAATATGTCACGCAGCTTCAGAAAAGTCTGCGTTCCCTAGTAGAGTGGGCCTGGGAGAACCTACAGAAGGCCCAGGAAGGACAGTGTCACCAATATAACCAAAGGGCTAAAGTCAGAGAATTCACACCAGGGGACCAAGTACTACTACTGCTCCCAGCCGGGGAGTCAAAGTTGCTGGCCCGGTGGCAAGGCCCTTTCCGAGTGTTAAGGAGGGTGGGGGAGGTGGACTATGAAATACAGCTGAGTGGAACCCAAAGAGGCACTCAAATATACCATGTAAATCTCTTGAAGTGGTGGATTCACCGCGAGACATTTCTTATAGAACACTCAAGCGACGGATGTGGAGTTTGGACCCGGGGAGTCTGGGGAGACCCGGAGGTACTGGCCAGGGCGGCCCCAATGGGGGACGAACTCACCGACACCCAGTGAGGGGAGCTTCACCAAAGGCTGGAAAGATGTCGGCAAGTATTGACCAACAGGCTGGGACAGACGCACCTGATTCAACATGAGATCGTGACCAAACCAGGGAAGCGAGTGCTAGATAACATCTGCCCCCTCCCCCGCAAGTTGTGGGACACGGTGAAAAAGGAGTTAAAGGCCATGCTGGACTGGGGGGTAATAGAAGAATTGCACAGCGGGTGGCGGAGTCCCATTGTGTTGGTCCCGAAACCGGATGGATCACTGAGATTCTGCATTGACTTCCGTAGAGTGAACGCGATCTCCCAGTTCGATGCTTACCCCATGCCCTGCATCGACGAACTCCTGGGACGTCTCGGAAGAGCCCGGTACCTGTTCACAATTGATCTGACAAAGGGCTATTGGCAGATCCCCCTGGTGCGGGATTCCCGGGAAAAGACGCCTTCGCCATGCCCTTTGGTCTTCATCAATTCCAGACCATGCTGTTTGGCCTACACTGAGCCGCCGCGACCTTTCAGCGCCTTATGAACCAGGTCCTGAGAGATCACCAAAAGTACGAGTACGCTGCTGCCTATATAGATGACATTATAATCTTCAGCGAATCATGGGAACAACATCTGGAGCAGGTGACGGCGGTCTTAGAAGCCTTAAAACAAGCGGGACTAACGGCCAATCCAAAGAAGCGTCACTTTGGCAAAACCAAGCTATCCTACCTGGGATATACAGTGGGGAAGAGTAAGGTGAGACCGCTGATAGATAAAATCCAGGCTGTCCGAGACTACCCGACCCCCACCACAAAAAGACAGGTAAGTTTTTGGGCCTCGCAGGGTACTATCGGCGGTTCGTGGCGAACTTCGCCTCTTTAGCCGCCCCCCTTACTGACCTCACATGTAAAGGACAACCCCAAAAGGTGCGATGGACAAAACAATGTGTCCAGGCCTTTAAGACCCTGAAGGAAACTCTAGTCAGGGCGCCGGTGCTGAGTCAGCCCGACTTCTCTAAACCCTTTGTGCTACAGACTGATGCCTCAGAGGCGGGGCTAGAGGCCCTTTTAGCACAAGAAATGGAGGGAGCTGAACACCCGGTCTTGTACTTGAGTCGTAAGCTCTTTCCCCGGGAAAGGGGATACGCTACCATAGAAAAAGAGGCTTTAGCAATTAAGTGGGCCATAGATGCTTTACGCTATTTTTGGCCGATTACTTTACACTTTGATTCAATCTCCATCCATTTGGAATAGGCCATAAAATGGCCAGGTGACTTTTCATGCTGATTCATGCTAAGTTATGCCACTAATTGCACAAACAGCAATTTGGCATTCTTGTGAAATATTTTGCAACAAAAACCCAACACTTTGTCATTTGATTTGAGTAAACTACCCAATGCCAATTTAGTTTCTAACAATTTTTGAGCACTCTTTTGCAGTATGACCTTGAGACGTGTCAGTTCTGCTCATTTACAGGAAACGAAACATCATATCCTTGATTTTGCCTGGCCCATTCAACGTTGTACGATCAATATCCCTACCCCAGGTCACAACCCGCTCCTTCATCCAAACTCCCTCTCAAACCTCATATCTTCTTTTGCACCCCAATCATGTGTGGTCAAACAGAATTCAGGATGAGGCAGACAGAGTTCTATGCTCACATCAGGAATACCAAGGAGGTAGGAACAAACATTTTCTTATGTATAAGTATGATGACACCCCTTAGTTAAACTTTTAAAAGCCAGCTTGGGTGACCCACTAAAATTAGTCTTGCTTTGGTTGGGTGCCACTGAGTGCTTCTTATGTTCTTTAGTAAAGGAGGAAAGCAAAGCAGTGCACTCTCTTGATAAAAGCCAAGCATTTTTATTCCTGTGGATCCTGTGAATTGACAACTGAGTTCAACAGAGCTGAAGCCAGAATGCAGCAGCCCTGTATTATTGTGATTCCTTGTGTGATGAACTTTATATACACTTGCTTGCTTTGGACTCTAGTCAAAAGTGGCTGAAAGAAGCATACAAGGCTTCTTTCCCCGGAGTAGGCACTATCCAAGGACAATTAATCCTTTACCACTTCTATTTTATTTAGTCTGCACTCTTGGTTTGTTCCACAGACCAGAACATCTCCCATTCCTAACCTTTGCCATGAAATCTCACATTCGACCTTGTTAGCTGGGTGATTTGCTTTTATTATTCCCCATCTTATTAGCATTCAGTGCTGTTGTAGTGTTTCTGTAGTTCTATTCTCCTTTTTATTGTTAGGTGACCTTTTAAATAAAGAGAACACATAAGCCAAGGATTCAGCAGTTTGTAGATTTCAATGCTTTCTGTTCCCTTTGCCCCTGGAGATAGGCTCTTGGTGGGTAGATACGAGCTTTAGTTTGGGCATCTTACCTGCTCTAGAGATGTGCTCTGAGAGATGGGCTCATGACAAGTGTGGGGATTTCAGGCCTATGTCACTTTTCCACCTATAGGCCTCCAAGTGCTTTACAAAAGTAAGTGTTATTTTCCCAAAGCCCCAGGTCACAGAGCAAGTCCGTGACAAACCCAGGAATAGAAGCCAGACCCTGTGACTCCCAAGGAGGAGAGGACACTGAGAGAGCTAACGAGCTATGAACATTTTTAAAGTTGTGTTAGGATTTTTCCACACTTTTAACAACATTATTGGTGGCATTCATTAGAACCCAGTAACTATTTCCTTGATTTCTTGAGCCTGCAAAATAAATCCTCATCGGTATATATTAAAATCAAAACCGGTGTGTGCACCTCTGTTTGTACAGGTAAGTGGCTTGACCCCCCCATGCAGAAAGTATACCAGATATGCCACCTAAGCATTGACCAGTGCACTACAACACAGCAGTGGGAAGAGTATTTGTGTTCTTGGGGTTATTGCACTAATGATTCCTGTCTTTAGTGGCATGGGCGGCGAGTTATATGGGCTCGTGATGCCCAGGCTCCACCAATATTCAGAGCTGGGGGCCCTGCTCCACCAATATTTGGAGCTGGGTCTCTCCGGCCCTGCTTGGAGCGGGCCCTGGCCCCCCCGCGTGTCTTCCCACCCCGGCCCCAGAGTGTCTCTCCCCTGTCCCCGTCCCTGGCCTGTCCCTGCTGTGCGCAACTTTCACTCAGCTCCCCCTTGCCGGCTGCTGCTGCCATGCGTGGCATGCTCAAACGGCGTGCTCAAACAGGTGGGCGGGGAGATGCCTGGGCGTGACGTGATGTCCCGGCCCGGGACTTTAAAACTGCTTGGCACCGTGTTGTGCCGCGCAGCTGAGTTGAGGGTTCAGAGTTCGGGGACTTCTGGGGCGGAGTGTAGACTCCAGCCCCACAAAGTGGAAGGCAGAAGGTAGGAGAGGGGGAGGAGAAGGGCGAAAACTAGGGGAAGGGCTGGGAGACGAAGGGGCTTGTGCGGAGGGGAAGGGAGAAAACTAGGGGAAGGGTTGGGAGAGGAAGGGGCATGTGCGGAGGGGGAGGGCGGAAGGGGAAGAAAGGGGAAGGGGTGGGAGAGGAAGGGGCTTGTACGGAGGGGAAGGGGGAAGAAAGAGGAAGGGCTGGGAGAGGAAGGGGCTTGTACGGAGGGGGAAGAAAGGGGAAGGCACCAAAGGGACAGGGTAGAGGAGAGACAAATGCCAGAGGGCCAAGTGCAGACAATGAGGAAAAAGGTAGGAGGGGAAGTGTCAGTGGGAGGGGGACAGGGTAATGCTGGGAGGGGAGAGGGTAAGGGCATTGGGGGCTGGAGGGGGAGGTGCTGGGAGAAGGCTTGAAAGAAGGGGTGGGCATGAGGAAGGCTGGGATGGAGCAAGTCACAGGGGCATGAAGGTGGTGAGGGGGTGGGCATCAGGGAAAAAGAGGGCAAAGGGGGCAGGGGCAGTAAGGGAAGGGGGAAGGCACCAGGAGGGTGCAGGGCTAAGGGAAGGTGCAGGTGCCAAGGGATTCTCGGGGTGAAGCAGAAGGGCAGACACCTGCAGGGGAGGGACCAGCACCAGAGGAGAGAGGCAGGGCAGGTTTGTAGAGGGAAGTGTTAGAAGAGGGGATGAGGAGGGGTAGCTCACATGATCAGAGTGGGGCTACTGGAGGAGTGGGCACAAGGGGGAGAGAAGGGCTGGTGGAGGGGGGCAGGTTGCAGGAGGGCTGAGGGCAGTGAGAAGGGCAGGAGTCAGGACAGCAGAGGAGGGTGAGGAGTTGGGGGGGGGCAGTAGGCACCAGGGGAGCTGATGGAACAAGGGGAGGAGACATGGCAGCATAGAGAAAAGGTAAAGGTTTAAAAATATTTATTAATAACTTGGGTGCCACAGTGGCACATCCAAACAAGCCACATGAACTCAGTACTGGTGCACAACACAAAATTCATTCTGCTCATGGGAGGAAACTCTTAGGCTATGTCTACACTGGCGGTTTCTTGCGCAAGAACATCTTGCGCAAGGGTTCTTGTGCAAGAAGTCTTGCGCAAGAACACGTCCACACTGCCATGTGCGAGCTGTGCTTTTGCACAAGAGCATCCATGGCAGTGTGGACGCTCTCTTGCCCAAGAAAGCTCCCATGGCCATTTTAGCCATAGGGGTTTCTTGCGCAAGTAATTCCTGCCGAGCATCCACACCTGCCCTCTTGTGCAAGAGAGCTTACACCTGTTAGAAAAGAGCGTAGCTCTTGCGCAAGACGCCCTCTCTTACCACGCCGTACTGTAAATTTCCTTGCGCAAGAGCAGGCGGGCAGTGTGGATGCTCTGTGGATTCTTGCACAAGAACGGCTGTACTTGCGCAAGAAGCTGCGAGTATAGACATAGCCTTAGAGGGAACACTTCCCCCAGCCTCTCTGCCCCCAAGTTAATGGGTTAATGCAACTGCAGGATAGTTGCATGAGGGGGGTTTGGTGGGGGCCAAACTAATCCCTGTTGGTAGGCGGACGGTGGGAAAAGCCCTTCGAGAGGGGTGACATGACACCTTTTACTTCTGGTCATGTGTCCATCTTGCCCCGAGCGTGTTACCTCCAGAGGCGTGGCTAATGAGGGTCAGGGGGCGTGGCTAATGGGGCACCACAAAAAATTATACAAACCTGCCGCCCATGTTTAGTGGCACTGGACTGGTGGAGATTAACAGAGTGGAGAACCAGATGGTGGTTAGCCTGGCTTGAAGGAAGTTTACTACAGATATTTGTAAGATTTCCACAATGTTGGGAACATTTCTGTGTGTGGACATGAAGCATGTTAGCAGATATTGTGGCATTATGCTAATGCCTCAGACCAGAAATTCATCTGATGAGTCTGTTTTCATTGTCCAAGCAGGAGGGAGAATCAATAAGCAGAAAAAGTAGAGAGGAGGGACAGTTATATAGGTTAAACCTCCATGGTCCCTTGGGACCTGACAAGTCCTGAACCAGGGAATTTGCAGGATCAAGGGAGGTCAATGCACCAGGGGCTCCACTCTTCCTTCTGTCTGTCCTGCTGCTGCCAGGGACTCTGCTCTCCCCACAGCAGAGGGAGGCTCTGCTTTCTCCCCCTGTGGCTCTGCTGCCAACACCCATGGCTCAAAGCTCTCCCCACAGGCGGGGAGGAGGGCTCTACTTTTCCCCCGCGTGGCTCCGTTTTCCCATCACCTTATGCCTGTGAGTGCTCCCACGGGGTCACCCTGACGATGCCTGAATAGGAAACTCTGGATTATGGAGTCTCAACCTGTATTTAAAAATATCCTTCAGTTTTAAACATACAGTAATTAGTAACACTAGTAAAGTATTTGCTTTAAACAAACAAACAAACAAACAAACAAAAAAGTGTAATTATGGAACTTGGTCCGTGTCCCTTTATAAGCAAGGAAATAGTTCTCCCAACTGAATGAGATCTGACAATACATTATAAATATTTTGTGTGCACGCGCACTGGCACTCTATACACACAGTAACCACAGTCTGCAAAATCACTTTTATAAGAGCTATATTCATTAGAGCCCCTCCAATAACATGCCATACCAATATAGCATCTCTACTAGCTTTCAGTGATGAGTTGTATGAATGAATCCCCTCTTTCAAGTTTCGTACTTTAAGAGACATTCCCTAATGGTGCCTAATATCTCATGGGCTGGAGCTGATAAAAATAATTTGATCAAGAATAAAATTATGTTATGAAGCAGTAACCATGAGAAAATTTCCAGGTTGTAAGGTAAATGCATGATTCTGGGCCACTTACACAACATTATGGGAGTGGTAACCTTTAAAAATTGTCCCTTATTTTTTAATCAGGCTGGCCTCTAATGTAGGTGCTCCTTCAGATTCCTCCCCTGAGATGATGCAGGCTAATGACTCCCCCCCCCCCCCCGGTCTCCAATTAACAGTTATTAAATAGGCAGCAGGTTTAAAATAAACAGAAGGAAGCATTTCTTCACACAATGCACAAGCAACCGGTGTAACTCATTGCCGGAGGTGGTGTGAAGAGCAAAAGTGGGTTCAAAAAAGAAACAGTCAACTCATGGAAGATAGGTCCATCACGGGCTATTAGCCAGGATGGTCAAGCACACATCCCCATGTTCTGGGATCCCAAAGCCTCAGACTGCCAGAAACTGGGACTGGACACCAGGAGGGGGCCCAAGCAATAAATTGCTCGGTTCTCTTCATTCGCAAGGAAGCATCTGACACTGGCTGAATGCCAGGGGACGCTGAGCTCGGGGGAGCATTGGCCATTCTTGAGGGGGGAGGGGGATCTTACGTATTGCCCGCTCCTACCCAGCCGTTCACACTGGGAGAGAAGCAGGCTGGCTGGGAGTTGTAGTCCTTGTGGGCGGTTCCTTGGGGGGGGGGGGGAGCGGGCGTGGTTGAGACGCGCCAATAGGACTACAACCCCCATTGCGCCCAGCCCTCTGGGGGCGGGGTTGGGAATGTGACAGCTTTTGCAACTGGCTTTCCTCTTCCCCGCAGCTGCGAGGGCAGGAGCTAGACTAGTTGTCGAACGCGAGCGGGGCGCTCCGAGCCAGCCAGCGAGCGCGCGCGGCTGCGCCCGCTCCCGGGACTTCCATTTGCAAAGGGACCAGCAGCAGCAGCAGCAGCAGCAGCCGCCCCAGACACTTTCTCTTAAAGGCGCAGGCGGCGATGCAGGGTCAGTAGCGTGCTGTGGGGGGCATTTTTAAACGCCATATTGCAGGAGTTCCCCCCCCCCGTCTCCCCTCCCCTAAGAAAGAGTGAGTTGAGCCCCCCTCCCCTTTGGAAACGCCGCGGGGGCAATCAGGGGTAGGGGGACAAGGGGTGGGAAGGAGGCTCCCCCACCCCTTTGCAAACAGTACCCACATCGGCGGGGGTCGAGGGAGCCCCGGGGGCTCAGTTTCTGGGCGCTCGGTCTCGGAGGCGGCTGCGGAGAATTGTCCGCGTGCAAAGACAACCCCCCCCCCCCTCCCGGTCTGCTTCCCGCATGAGTTGCAAGCGGCTCCGCTGTAACTTTAGGTCGCCCCTCTCTCCAGCGACCTGGCATGGTGGGTACTATGAAGGGCCTGGCGGGTTCTCTGCCCCTGCCCGCTGGCCTTCCCGCCTCGGGCCGCTGGGCTCGGGAACCGGTCCGGCAGCTTGCCCCCTGCCCTGTAACTTGGCCGGGGTTGCTGTCGCTCCGCAGGGCTCAGCGGGGTGTTCTGATTGCGAGAGAGGCTGCGATGGCTTCCAAACTCCTGCGAGCCGTGGTGCTGGGTCCCCCCGGCTCTGGCAAAGGGACCGTGTGCCAGAGAATCGCCAAGAGCTTCGGGCTCCAGCATCTCTCCAGCGGGCACTTCCTACGGGAGAACATCAGGGCAAAGAGCGGTGAGTGGAAAGCGAGAGTGCCCCGCTGTGGGGAGATCTGCTGCTCGCTCAGGGGCGCGTACGTGTTTCCTTGCATGTAGGAGGCGTCCTATGGGCAGAGGATCTGGGCTAGCAAGCTGCACGGCGAAATGGTTCTGGGATCAGTCGGGGCAGATGAGCCTAACCGCTGCTTGTCCCGAAAGAGGAATTAGACTGTGCAATCGAGCCCTTTGCTAAACGTTCATCAGCTCTCCGCTGGCTAGCAACAGGGGCTGAAGGAGCCAGGAATGTGTGTGTGTTATATTGGGTGTGACGAGGTTGGTCAATCTTTAATCTAGTTAGGATACCGTCTTCTACGACATTATGAATCTCGTTTTAAAAAAAACTTTCAAAAGTTCTTAGCTAATGAAAACTACAACAGCGGATGCATGACAGGATCAAAAATGTGCCTGTGCACAATTTGGAAGGCACAGAGGGGTTAAGTTTTACCTACTCGTTTTTCCTCCACGAGCAGGTACAGCTATGCAGCTTAAAGGGATGCTTTTCTTATCAGTGTTAAAAATACAGGTATCCGTGATTACAATTAAAACAGAACTTTTAAAATTCACTATGTACATGGCCTGATCTGTTTTAATTGTGTGAAACATGGTAACTTTCTGGTTCGCCTGTCTAAATCCCCACAATTAATTTTTCACTGAAAACTGTTTTTTAAAAAACAAACAGTGATCCTTGCCTACATAGTAATTGTGGTTCGGAAGAAACCAGTATAAATAGCATGGGTCCTTTCATCCACAGTTAGCTGTGGTTTGGGGGTATGTTGCACTCTAACTTAATCAGAATAAAAATATTACAAAATGGCATATGGTATAAATATTTGTGTGTGTTGTGAATTTGCGATACCCTAAATATTGTGTATCCTTAATTAATCATAGAATGGTAACTCCCTACTTGTGCAGTGTTAGAAATATCTGTGCTGGGTTGTCTGCTTAGTTTTAAACACTAAAGCCTAAATCTCATCATCCACTCAATAGGTCCATATGGCAGTCGACCCAGTGTGGTTCTGTTGCATGGGGACATGTTATGGCACAACTGTGAAGTGAAGTGTACTGTGGAGCTGTGCTGTAGAAAAGGGCTCCATCTGTGGCAACAGAGACTTCTCTGGCTCTTTTTTTCAGGGTGGCGGGTGGTGCACCGGCATGGCCATTAACTGTGACTGTTGTCAACTATTCCCCTATGTAGTGGGGTGAATGTGTGCATACTAGTAGAAAAGCCTTCAGTGACATATGGACTGCTGGGCAACTCTTGGTCTGGGGGAGGATCTTGACAGTCCCATGACCCTCATGGTTCTCCCAGCTCTGGGCAAGGGAAAGAATTTGGGCTACTTAGAGCTAGGCATTCTGAAACTGGCTCCAACTTTGTTGCTTCTGGAACTGGCCATTTCTTCCTCTGATGTATAAATGGTGTACTGGCATCGCAACTTATAAAAGAAATAGTCCAATGTGAAACCTTTTATGTGCTAAGTTTCACCTTGGAGCCAGTGTTTTATGGCCAAGTTGTAAACTTTTCAGAAATGGGCTTCATAATGATAAGGCTAACTGAGCAGGGGTTGAATGTCAGTAGTGTCTGTTTGGGGGAGTCCATCCCCCCTCACTGGGGTATGCTCACTGCTCACAAGCTAGAGGTTCATCTGTTTACTTATCACCCAGTATAGATTTTTCAGTGAAGATCCCAGAATCCACTTTCTTTGCATGTGTCAATTAGGGATGTAATCGTGTAGTCCAGGGGTGGAGAACCTCAGGCCTGGGGGCCAGATGTGGCCCTCGGCTTGCCTGGATCCAGTTCCTGAGGCTCAGCATTGGGGAGCCCGCGCTGGTGCTCTGGCCCACCTGCAGGGCTGGAGCACACAAAATCTATTAGCCTGGGCCATACTAGGCTCTGGTGTGCAAGGGGAATGTGGGGAATGTCTTTCTCTGTCTGTCAGGGGCTTCTCACTTGTGTGCAGCCCCTGACTGTTTTTTTTTTTCTGTGGGTCAGTAGCCCCCAACCCAAAAAAGGTTCCCTAAACCTGGTGTAGTCTATTAATCGATTAGCAAAAGCTTGGCAGTTAATGCTGTCAACTACACGCATTTCCCCACCCTCTACCCCCTCTGCCAATACATTTTTTAGCGGGCTGGCCAGCAGCCCGGCTCAGTCCCTGCTCAAACCGCATCCTGGAGCTACCCTTGCTGTGGCTCTGCATTTACAGAGTATTAGGAGTGGCTTGCACAGGTTCCGGGAGCTACCCGGTGTGGGGGTATGTCCCAGACCCAGCGTGAGCTGGAACTGATCTGGGCTGCCTCCCTGCCCAGCTCCTAATACACTGTAAATGCAGAGCTGCAGCAGGAATAAGTCCGAGGTCCTGCGTGAGCCTGGACTGAGTGCTTTAACTGTTTTCCCTTATCGACTAGCCTTGTAGTCAATAAAAATTCTGTTGATTACATGATTAGCAAATTACTGACTTCTTAATATCCCTAGTATCAATATTAACTCTCCACCTTCAGGCATGAAGGTGAGTAATTATGTAAATGCCCCTCGAATTAGCAATAGCACTCTCTTATTCCCCTCCTTTTCTCTCTCTTACTTCCCGCTGTATCTACACTAGAATAGGTTTTCTGATATTTGTGTGGGCAAACCCTCCGAGCACTAACACTGCTTGTACTGGCAAAAATGCTTTTGTTGGTATAGCTTACTTGTACTAGCTTTCTGAGCATAGTTAGCTGTACTGGTATAAGCATCTTCATGCAGTTATAATTCCATCTGCAGTAGGGCTTTGGTGGTATAGAAACGTTGCAGAAAACACTGCAGAACTGAAGTTGAAAAACGTTTCTACTTTAGGCCCTGCCTAGAGCTGTGTCTACACTGGAAAGGTTTGGCAATGAAAGTGTTGTTGACATGTATAAGACTCCAAAACTGAAAACTCTTCAAACTTGTTTTTCTACCACCCATTGTTGATATTTCATGGTCAGATTGTTAGCTCCACTGTAGACAGAAAGTGCAAAGTACTGTGGGTAAGCATTCCACAGTGCCTGGCATCACCTTCAGTCACTAAGCACTGTGCGAATGCACAATGTAGTGCTAGGCATTTTGGGAACATGAAAAATGTCCCATCAACCACCTCTTTGCTTCCCAGCCCGCCCCCCCCCCCCCCCGGGCTTCCGGCTTGCCTTCACGCCACTTGAATGACAGTACTTGCTGTGAACTCCAGCATCTGCTGTGAGAAATCATGGATCCCATGTGGTGTTCAATGTGCTTCGGACATGACCCATTGCAGCAAAGCTACATATGCAATCAATAGCAGGGGCTGAAGATTCGGATGTGGATGACAATGTGAGTGACAGGGACAGCACCAAATTCGCATTGTATTGGGCTGTCACAGATCGGCTCCGTGCAGTACTAGGGATGTTAACATTTTGATTAATAATTGAATAGTTGATAAGGACTATTTGATTAGTCGATAAGGACTAGTGCGTTCTGTCTTTGAAACGTATAAGAGCCCCTGCATTTCAAAGACTGAAATGCCATGTGGGCTCAGTGAGGGACTCCTCGCTGGCCCCGGGCTCCACGCAATGTTCCAACTTTGAAATGTACAAGAGTCCCTGCTGGGGCTCTTGTACATTTCAAAGCAGCAGCACTGCGCGGAACCTGGGATCTGCCACTTTTGAAATGCTGCGTTAGACTTTGGACGTCTAACGGTTCAGATACCTGCCAGTAAAGAACCTGTAGTGCAAGGAGGTGGAGCTCAGCAGGAACTATCCTGTGTTCTGAGGTAGCTATAGAAAAAAGACAGACTGTTTTTTGTATCTGTTATGTTTACTGGCCACTCTGTTAGGACTTTTGTTCTTAGTCATCTTTGAGGCCTTCATATCATCAGTTGATCAATAAAGATCAGATCCCGCAAAGTGGTGATGATAACAAAAGCTGGGAGTGAAAAAGCATCTGTATAGAAGAGGACATTTTACAACAGCAAGGAGCTGAGGCAGTGGGGACATAGACTCCTTAACTTCCAGAGGTGTTTACATCATCCTCCATTCCTCTTGACTTCAGATGGCATTTGACAAAGCAGGATTGAGCCCTTCCCATCAATGAAAGGCTTGAACACGGTAATAGATACCCATCTATGGAAGAATGCAGAATCACGTGTCCTTAACAGGATTCACAGGTTATCTATAGTGACAGGATCCTTAAAACTCAAATTTAACTTTCTGCCAAAAGGCTGTGTGTTCCTGATTTTTTTCTAGTTTGTATGAGTCAAATATCCTCCAAAGGAGTGGCTTGTCTATGGCTCTTGCTTTAATTGCATCATTCACATCACTGCTTCTGCTTTTCTGATATGTCTGGCTATGCATGAACTCTTTAAAATGGTATCTGTCGTAAAAGGTTAACAAGCTTAACGAAAGCAAAGCAGAATGAATGAACATGTTTCTGTCAGCTATCTCTGTACTGGGTTAAGTATGGGTTCTGTGTCATAAATATAGATTACAAAGCTGCTGTTTCTTTTAAACAGTTCTGAATGAACAGTCAATTAGCGGCATACTCCAACTTGTCATGTTATTCTGTTGGAGAACAATAAATCTTGACATAAAAGAGAGGTCTGAGTCATCCAGTTTGAGGCAATTTAGTAAGATTCCATTCCAGAGCGCACAGGTGAGGTTTATACCTGCTCTTCAGGTTTAGGACCCATCTCTAATTAGGGTAGGGAAAATACACTGAAATAGTTACTAATCTCTTGAGCCATCCACCCTCAAGTACAGGCTTCTTGAACCCTTCATTAGTTAGGCACAGGTTTTTAGCTCAGGTTACTTAGCCCTTTCTCTTTCTATGCTTACTCCTTTCTACATTCCGGTGATGCAGATAGTGACTTGACTTGAAACAGCTGTGATTAGAGTAGTAGTTCTTTATTCTCAGTTCTATCCACTGGCACGCTTCCCTTCTGATGATGGAAGAAAGGCATTAGAAAGAAAGAAAAAAGTAGCCATAGCCAAAACTCATAGTCTAGATGTCAACTTCATCTCTGTTTAACTGGGTAAACCAATGTAGGGATTTAAAACACAAACTTCAACCAGGTCAGAGTCAATGTCTGACTTTGACCCATTTAGGGTAGGAACTTTGAGCTGCAAGCTCTCTGAGTCTGGAGCTAGACTTGTCTAGATGCTCCTCTAGAAGACACTGAAAGCAGTTAGCTGATGGTGTTTTGTCCTGTTTGACATAAATTAGTTTCAGCTCAGGATCTAGTAAGTGTAGGTATCTACTTTACAAGCCCCTGATTCATGGTCTCATCAGAGGTTTGAATGAGCATGGATCCCAAAGTACTGTCTTGCATCTAGGGATGATTATAACCCTAGTGCTGAGTCATACTGGCATGGCTGTTCAGAGGAAACCTTGCACTACTGCTGTCCATTCTTCATTTAGTGGATTAAAAAAAAGAATTCAATCCCCCGGGGAAGTCTGTACCTCTCATTTGTTTTGCTCTTTACAAACAACCCTTTGTTTGTAACCATCTGCTAATGCTTATCTGGCTCTTTTTTAATCTCCTCATAATTAACTGTACCTGTTCGGTGCTTGGATCCTGATGGACTATTGAAACTTCAGACAAATTCACAGGGAAGTGAAATCAGGTGACTTGCCATATCCTTTCTATTATTTAGGTAGCTAACAGCTTGATAATAAGGGCTGCCACACAAAGCAGAGATTGGCATGCATCCCTTCAGAAGAGTAAATCTCTACCAATCTATTGTGATGACTGTTTTGCGTAGAGTGAGCAGAAATGTAAATCTGCCTACATTAATGTAAATCAGGAGTGGGGGACAGTGGCTCAGAGACCACTTGTTAAAATCTACCACCATACTGAATAGAAGTTTGGGATGATTTTTTCCTGTCTCTTATGGAGCTTGTGTTCTGCTCTGGACACTTATGGATGATCTCTTCCAGTCATGAGTTATTCTTCTTACCTACAGAAGATAGGGCCAAGTGTAGATGGAAACTGGCAACATACAAAGAAGCCATACTGACAGCCACAAGTCTTGAGGTCACAGAATGGAATCTGGTAGCTTTGTTCAAACATTGCAAGTGTTGCAATACCTAGACTCCTAGGCATTAAGGCCAGAAGGGACCATCATGATCATCTACACTGCCTCTGGCACATTGCAGGTCACAGAACCGTTCCTACTCATTTCTGTAATAGACACACAACCTCTGGCTGGGTTACTCAAGTCTTTAAATCAGTGAGGAGCAACCTAGGATAATTAGGAGGCCACTTATGTGGCCTCCTTCATCTCATTAGGCCCAAGATGGTTTGCTAGGGTAGGGTAGTTTAACGGCGCATTCTTACCTAGAGTTTTCAGTGTATGCTGATTCAACTCTAGCAGTGCTTTGATTGGATGCAGAGGGAACACACGGCTCTCACAGTTAATGTGTGCAATCACCACACACCTCACTTCACATGCCCTTGCTTTACGTATGTGTCACTAATAATGCCAGTTGGAAAAAACCTATGTGGACAGAAACGAGCAGAGTCTGGAAACCCTGCGTGTGGGCAAGTGGAACAAAATGTCTTGCAGGCCACACATAGAACCCCAATAGGTCTCACATAGGGATGTAAAATATCAATTAATTGGCTAATTGATAAGGGCGTCTCCGCCTTTGAAGTGTAGCAACAGCCCCAGAGCTGTTCAAAGGCGAAAGCACTGCGGGGAGAACGGGGCCAGTGGGAGACTCAAGCAGTCCCCACTGGTCCTGTGCTCCTGCGGCGTTTAAAAGCAGCAGCGCTGCATGGAGCCCAGGGTCAGCGGGGGTGTTCCCAGCTGACCCTGGGCTCCAGGCAACACTGCCACCTTAAAAAAAACAACAACCACCAACCTCTTCCCTCCTGCTGCCTCTTTCTGATAGAGGCAACAGGGGTGGGGTGGGATGGGGGGGTGAAGCGACTAATCGACTAGTGTGTTCACTATCCGATAAGCATTTGCAGGGGCTCTTGTGCATTTCAAAGATTGAAACCCTGTGTGGAGCCCAGGGCCAGCTGGGAGTCCTGCTGACCCTGGGCTTCATGCAGGTGCTTCTGCTTTGAAATATACAAGAGTCCTAGTGCGGGCTCTTGTGCATTTCAAAGATTGAAATGCTGCATGGAGCCTGGGGTCAGTGGGGACTCCCCACTGGCCCCAGACTCCATGTGGCGCTTCCGCTTTGAAATGTACAAGAGGCTGGGGACCAACTGGCTAAATGTTACAGGCTGCGGACCAACTGATTAAGTAGCAGTTCAGCATATGCTTATCAGGTAGTTAACCAGTCACTTCCATCCCTGGATCAGAGTCCCCCTCCCTGTAGAAGCGGGGGGCTTTGTGACAGGACATGGAGTTTACTTTCCCTGGTCTGAAATAGCTGGACCTTATTCACATTCAGGGTGCTATACAAAGTCCCATCTGGTTGACCAGGCTTTGGGGGAAGCGTTAAGAGTTCAGGGGTGGGATTTGCTTTAGAAGTCTGAGAAGAGAAATCTTGAGTTGATCATGTCACTCCAGGCAGCAAAACCTGTCTTAGAGATAGGACTGTGCTACTAACGTAACTTTAACTTGTAGCAAAGACACCGGGGCTGGGGCATAGGCATTCCTTGATCTGTGTCGTTTTAAAATATATGAATCGATACAATTTTGTACATGAGTCCAAATCACCATCTGGGAAGATGGCAAACAAATACCTTCATTCTGCTTATCTCTGGCTCAGGGATGAAGAGGATGTGGCTTTTGTAGCTTGATGTTGGTTTGGGTCAGGTCCCACCACTGTGTGTGTGTGTTTGTGTTTAAACTGGCATTAAAAAACAAACCAACAGTATCTAAGCTATGTGACATGCCCAGTTCTGTATCCCAGCACCAAAGACAGCTCAAAGGCAGAAATATGAGCTAGAGCAGGGGTCAGCAACCTTTCTGAAGTGGTGTACCAAGATTTAACCCTCCTGGCCTGGGCTGTGCCATTCTCCTGGGAGGGGCTCTCTCCACCGTGTGCCCCGTGGACTGCCTGACTCAATGCAAACCTTTCTGAGAACTGCCAGTTGCTAATGGAAACTCACTGTTAATTATATAATTACACCTGAGCCATTTTGTTAGTGCTGCAGCTGGGGAGGATGGTTTAATTTAAATTATTAAATAGATTAAGCATTTTAACTTTCTCATGTTAGTTGATCAAACTTCATTTTAAATAAAGTAAAACATTATGTCCAACACTAAAGGTTTCAGTGTTTTCTTTATTTATGGTAGGGGTGGGGAATCTTTTTTGGGGCTGGGGACCACTGACCCACAGAGAAATCAGTTGGGGACCACACAAGTGAGAAGCAAAAATCTCCTCCAAACCTCTCCCCACCCCAACCCTCACTGATGTGGCCCCCAACTGAGACACATCATTCCTCTGGCAGTCCAGCCCCCACAGGGTTAGGGGATGGGCTGTGGCTCTGGGGCAGGGGTAGGCAGAGCCTGGGGCTTCCCAGAGCTGGGGAAGGGGTTCCTTGGCCCGGCACACAGACCATGGGGAGCAGCACGTTGCCCCACATGTGCTGGTCGCCCATCCCCAGCTCTGTAGAGCAGGCCCTCCCAAAGCAGGAAGCCTGTAAGGAGGAAGGGAGGGTTAACCCCTTAGCTCCTGGGAGCTGCATGCCCAGGGTGGGCAGGGGTAGCCCTAAGGACATGCATGTGTGCCTCTTTCTCCCCCTCCCCGCATCAAGAAGCTGGAGCTAGTATTCCAGCCTACAGCTGAGGCTGGAGCCACAACATGAGCTCGCAGCTGCCTGGGAGAGGAGAGGTGGGGCTGAGCTCCTGCCCTATGTGCCACGGGAAATTGGTTCGCATGCTGGGGGTTGCCTGGGTTGGGGCAAGGTTGGCCGAGGTTGACGTGTACTTTGCACAGGACCTGGAGGGGACGATGGGCTCTGTACCATCTTTCTTTTCTTGATCCCTGAGTGTTATAGGCCTCTTATTTAGGGAGCCAGGAACTGCAGCTGGTAAGAGCAGCCGAAGTAGGAACATTAGACATACACAGAACTTTGTGCAGTGTTGGCTGGGCTTTGGCTGTTTTACCCAACCCTCTCTCATCTTCCCTTACAGTTTCTTCATTTCGACTTCCCTCCTCACCTGCCCCCTCTTACCTTCTGCCCTGTCGCCATACACGAGTGGTGGGCAACCTGTGGCCCATTGGGGTTCTGTGTGTGGCCCATGAGGCATTTTGTTTACTGCTGCCCATGTGCAGGGTTGCTAGATACTGCTAGTTTCTGTCTGTGTTGTTTTTTTCATACTGATATTACTAAAGTGACATGCATGTAAAGCAAGGGCACGGGAAGTGAGCTGCGTGCTCATTGCACACAGCACTGACTGTAGGAACTGTGTGCTCCCTCTGCATCCAATCAAAGCGCTGCTACGGTTCAGTCAGCACACCCCATATATTCTAGGTGTGCAAGTGCAGTTAGCAAAACTGCCCTATCCAGGGAGACAGTCTTGGTTATGACAGTCTTGCAGCCCACTGTGATGAAGGTGGGTCACTCATGCAGCCTGCTCACTAGTCTAGGTTGCCCATTGCTGCCATACACTCTTCCCTTTAATGTCCCCGCTCCCTTTGCTTTTCTTTCCATTTAGTGTATCCACCCTCCACACTAACCCCACCCAAAAAGAAATAACTGTGGTACTAACGTGGCATTTCCTGCCATTGCATGGTTAATGTGTTTGTGTATGCTACACCTTCTCCAGGAGCAGTATCTCTCTGTTTGAACAGTAATCTCTTTGCAGTAGGGGCTGCCTGCTCTTATGCTGATATAGTGCCAAGCATAGTTGGGCCCCATTCTTCGTTGGTCCTTAGGCATTGCCTCAATAAACATGACCGAGACTGCTTAGCAGATCGTCTGTGCGGTGCTTTCTAGGGGTTAAGAATCTGATAGTTTGCCCTAGCAATGGTTCCAGAACACACAAGTCTGTGCTTTCCTCCATGTCTGTAAGACCCTTAGGGTAGATTATTTTAGGTGTCTTCGAAATCCTAAGCACAAGCTCAGAGTCCATGTGTTTGGAAATACATTTGCCGTCAGCCAATACAGCTGGGGCCATGATTGTTGTATCTAATCTTGTTAATATACAGTTAACTGTTGCTAGTGTTGACCTAACTATCTTTTCTTCATTTAACGTTGGATAATTTAGATGAAGTATGAACAAGAAATCTTGTAAAAGGCTACTTTGTACAGGGGAAAGCACGAAGGGTTGGGTTTTGTTGTTGTTTTTGTTTGAGAAATATGGCTATGGGAAGATGGCTGAAAGATTGTTGAAAAATAAAGCCTCTTCCCATTTGGCTTTTCCTTGAGGACATGTGTGCTGTGTGTGTATAATTTTTTTTTTTTATCCATGCCAGTTTCCCAGCAGCTGGGCACTCCAGAACTTTGCAGCAGCTGTGCTGTGAAGATCGCACACGCTCAGAGTCCATGTGTTTGGAAATACATTTGCCGTCAGCCAATACAGCAGTAACTTCTTCAATCTCTTGACTTGTTTTTATTTAAATACCAGCAGTCTTGGCTGGAAACTCAAGATCTAATGGCAAGAAATGTAACAAACCTGTAATCAAGCCATGGCTTTGATAAGTGTGCGATCTGGTTCTGGTGGTGGTGGCTTGTGAATGGAGGAGGGAGATGGGGAGGTGACATTGAGAGCAGAATGTGAATTTGTATGCGCTGCTTAGGTTTTGTTAATTCTTATAATAATGGACCATTCTGTAGGAAGACTAGCATGGTCAGGGACACCAGCATCATGCCGCTGCTTTCTGCCCCTTCCCTTTTGAGGCAATCGGAGTAATGTTATAAGAACTCTTGGTTCTTTAGTGTGGCTAAAAAGGAGCAGATGAAATGTATCCTAGAATATTCAAGGAGCTGATAGAGGAGGTATCTGAGCCTTTCGCTATCATTTTTTAAAAGTCATGGAAGTTGGGAGAGATTCCAGAAGACTGGAAAAGGGCAAATATGCCCATTTATAAAAAGGAAAATAAGAACAACATAGGAAACTACAGACCAGTCAGCTTAGCTTCTGTGCCAGGGAAGATAATGGCGGAAATAATTAAGGAATTCATCTGCAAACATCTGAAAGATAATAAGGTGTTAGGTAACAGCCAGCATGGACTGGATGGATAACCGTTCTTAGAGAGTGGTTATTAATGGTTCACAGTCATTCTGGAAGGGCATTACACATGGGGTTTTGCACGGGTCTGTTTTGGGATCAGTTTTGATCAATATCTTCATCAACGATTTAGATATTGGCATAGAGAGTATACTTATTAAGTTTGCAGACACCACCAAGCTGGTAAGGGTTGCAAGTGCTTTGGGTCGTAATTCAAAATGATTTGGATAGGGCCATAATTCAGAATGATCTGGACAAATTTGAGAAATGGCCTGAGTTAAATAGAATGAAGTTTAATAAGGACAAATGCAAAGTACTCCACTTAAAGAAAGAACAATCTGTTTCACACTTACAGAATGGGAAGCGACTGTCTACGAAGGAGTACTGCAGAAAGGAATCTAGGGGTCATAGTGGACCAAAAACTAAATATGAGTCAACAGTGTGATACTATTGCAAAAAAAGTAAACATGATTCTGGGATGTATTAACGGGAGTGTTGTGAGCAAGACATGAGAAGTCATTCTTCTACTCTACTCTGCACTGATTAAGCCTCATTTGGAGTATTGTGTCCAGTTCTGGGTACCTCATTTCAAGAAAGATATTGAGAAATGCGAGAAGATCCAGAGAAGAGGAACAAAAACAATTTAAAAACCAGCTCCCCTTGGGGACCAGCTGCTTGTCACCCTGTGCTGCTGCCTCTGATACAGAGGCAGCAATCCTTATCTGCGGGGGGTGGTGGTGTCTGAGCTCCCGGACCCAGTGCGAACCAGAACTGAGCTGGACTGCCTGCCCACCCAGCTTCTAATACACTTTAAATGCAGAGCTGCAGCAGGGGTAGGTCCTGGACCAATCCTGGCGCAAGCTGGGACTGAGTCAGGATGCTGGCCAGCCTGCTAAAAAATTTACTGGTGGGGGGGGCCATGCGTGTAGTCTATAGCATTAACCAATAGACATTTGCTTATCGGTTAATCGACTGTATATTACATCCCTAGATTAAAAGTCTAGAAAACATCACCTATGGGGGAAGACTGAAAGAACTGGGCTTGTTTAGTTTAGAAAAGAGAAGACTGAGAGGGGACATGATAGCGACTTCCAAGTATTTAAAACGGTGTTACAAGGAAGAGGGAGAAAAATTGTTCTCCTTGGCCTCTGATGATAGAACAAGAAGTAATGGGTTTAATTGCAGCAAGGGAGATTTAGGTTGGACACTAGGAAAAACTTCCTAACTGTCAGGGTGGTTAAGCACTAGAATAAATTGCCTAGGGAGATTGTGGAATCTCCATCACTGGAGATATTTCAGAGCAAGTTGGATAGATAGCTATCAGGGATCATCTTAAATGGTGCTTGGTCCTGCTGTGAGGGCAGGGGACTAGACTTGATGACCTCTCCCTTCCAGTTCTAGTATTTATATGAAAAAAGTAGTGAGATGAAGTTTTCTACCTTTTCCTTCTGCAAACCAGGCAGGACTCCTTTTGGAAAATGAAATCTGCATTTCTGTGTACTTGGTAAGAAAGAGTTGATTTATGAGGGTATTTCAAGAGCTTGGGTTTCGTCAATTAGCTATTGGGTAACTACATTGTTCTCCTGACACCTTAATAAGCTTTTGAAACACTGTTTTGGTTTTGGAATAGTACTAAACCATTAGATCAGTATTTGCCGTACCCATGTAGTCCATAGTGAAGTGACGATCTCTTAGTGTATATGCTAGGGTCATCTCTTTGTTCTGTTTGCACAGCATCTACCATGTGGGGTCCTGCTCCCTTGATGCTCTGTTAATACAAATAACAACTTACGTTTTGAGAGATTTAGAGCAAGGGGAGGGTGATTTGAAGTTGGAAATTTTAACTTTCTCAGTGGGAGTATAAAGCTGACATTTAAGGCAATATACTCTATCGAAGGGCTGTATTTACACATGTGGCTTCAATAACCAGAACTCTGTATGCTGTAATAAACCTATAATCTCTCTGTTTAAGCTGGAAAGGGAGAGAAAGTTCTTGGCTCTTTTCAGGAATCTGTCCTGGGAGGTGGAGTTCATTACAGATGCATGTGAGATGTGGTTTTGTAATTCATTGGGGATTGAGGGTGGGGGGAGAAAAGAGAGGGTCAGGCACTGGACTAGGTCTCTGAATGCCTGACTTTAGTTCCTAGGTCTGCTACAGAGTCTTTGTGTGACCTGGCTAAGTCACTTAATTACTGTGCTTCAGTTTTCTGCATCCATAAAATGGGGTAGTAAAACTCCTTTTTTTTCAGTCATTGTCTGCGTAGGTTATAAACCAGGGTGGGCAAGAGGCAGCTAATGGGCCGGATGCACCCCACAGCTGCCTTGCCAGCACCCTCACTGCTGCTGCAGCTGCTCCAAACAGCAGGCTATAGCTGCTATGCAGTCTGGGCAGGGAGGAGAAAGCTTTGTATGCTGACCCTGCCCCCTAGCAAAATCCCTCCTCTCCCATTGGCCACCTTCCAGCCAATAGGAGCTGAGAAATTTTGCTGATGGCAGGGGCAGTGAATGAAGCCTCCTTACTCCCCCTCCCCCTCCCTCCCTGTGCTGCAGCAGAGCCATATGGAGCATCCCTCCTAGCACACAGGCAGGGAGGGTCAGGTTTCTGCAGAGCTGCTGGCTGGGAGCCGCCTAGGTACGCATCCCCCAGCCAGAGCCTGCCTCTGGCACCCTACCTCCTGTTTTCCTCCCCCTGCAGCTACATGCCCCAGGACACTATCCAGGCCCTCTGTATCCCCTCTCCCCTCCAGGTCACAACTCTCTCCCAGACCCTGCAGTCCCTTCTGCAGCCTTCCCCCAGGCCAGAATCCTCTCCTGCACCCATAACCACTCCTGGACCCTGCACCCCAAGCCTCTGCCCCAGATCATAACCTTCTCCTTCACCCAACTCCCTTTTATACCCACCCACTATCCCAGACCCTGCACCCCCTCCACAGAAATGCAGCCTTGACAACTTACCAAAATCTTGGAGCGGCTCTCTCGCCCCCCATTGAAAATTATTGCCAACCCCTGTTATAAACCCTTTGGGGATTGGACTCTTATCATATATTTGTATAGCTCCTAGTACGGTGGTGCCCTAATCTCAGGTGCTGCTGCAATACAAATGATACAAATATTACAAAGATGGAGCAGTCTCCTAAATAACTCATAGGAGATCTTAGCCCTTTAGGATTTGTTCTGTGAAAAACATTAATTCATCCAAACCCCTGTGAGGTGAAGATTCAGTTACTGCAACAGGTTTGCCTGGGTTAACATTGAAGATAAATGCTTTTTCATGACCTAAGAGGTAGAGAATGCTACTTGGCAAATTAATCCCTTGGACATGTCTAAACTTCATTCCTGAAAAATGTGCTGCTTTTTAGAATGAGGATCAAGAAAAATCAGTTAACACAATTCAGAGGAGGCTGGGAAGGTGACTTGGAGAGAAGGTTATATATATCTTTTACATATCTGGCACCCAGTGCAACGTGGGTTTTACCTTTGGTTTTCAGAGGAAGTATTATGAATGTCAGGGGTAAGTCCTGTCTGGCAGGGATGACTTAGCAGTGCCCAGACGGGAAGTGTAATCCATTAGTGGCAAGGAACTCAACCTACGCATCCCTTCAGAGGTGGTGGTGATGAAATTTTAACCAGGGACCTCCAACACATCACTAGACTATGAATGGGTATGTCTACACTACCACCCTAGTTCGAACTAGGGTGGTTAATGTAGGCATTCGAAGTTGCAAATGAAGCCCGAGATTTAAATATCCCGGGCTTCATTTGCATCTTGCCGGGCGGGCGCCATTTTTAAATCCCCTTAGGTCGAACTCCGTGCCCGCGGCTACATGCGGCACGGAGTAGGTAGTTCGAATTAGGATCTCTAATTCGAACTACCGGTATACCTCGTTCCACGAGATGTAATCCTAATTCGAACTACCTACTCCGTGCCGCGTGTAGCTGCGGGCACGGAGTTCGACCTAAGGGGATTTTAAAATGGCGCCCACCCGGCAAGATGCAAATGAAGCCCAGGATATTTAAATCCCGGGCTTCATTTGCAACGTCGAATGCCTACATTAACCACCCTAGTTCGAACTAGGGTGGTAGTGTAGACATACCCAATCTTCTACAATATGTTGCGGCATCTTCTATGTGCTCCAGGTACAAGAATGTGATCAGCTTTGAGTGAAGGATGTGCTGGGACTTCTGACTTAGGCCCAGACCAGCAACCACTTCTGTGGAGAGACATATTGCCACTGAAGTCAGTGGGGATCTGTACAGGGCCTAATCGGTATAGAAAACTTCCCCTTGTGCCTAAGTAAATAAAGATAACTAGGGTTACCAGATGATTTCAAAAAAATACCAGACACGCTTGATCTCAGATTGGGGGGGAGGGGGCGGCTGGGAGGAGGTTGGGGGGAGCGGGGCTGGCCAGGGGAGATCGGGGGGCTGGAGAAGGAACTAACCGGTGGGGAGTAGGGCTGGCCGGGAGGGGGTCAGGGGGAGCGGGGCTGGCTGGGGGATATCGGGGCGGGGGGCGGTAAGAACTGGCTGGCAGGAAGCAGGGCTGGCTGGGAGGGTTCAGGGGGAGCGGGGCTGGCCGGGGGGTGGGGGAACCAGCCAGTGGGGAGCAGGGCTGGCCCTGACGCACGCAGATCCTGGGGTGCTGCCCGTCCCGCTCACAGTCCTGGTGGGGCGCACGGGCGAGTCCAGCCCTGGGGATTCCATCCCTCCTCGGCCCTGCCCGCACCCTCCTCCTCTCTACTATGTAGTTGCGTACTGTCTGGCCTGTAGACACACTCACACAGCGTGAGCATGTCTACCAGCCAGGCAGTATGCAACTGCGTAGTGATGCTCATGATAATAATAAAACTTATTTAATTAGAAAATACCGGACATTTATATATCCGGTATTTTCTCAATTTGTTTCTCAGACAGAAAGCTCAAATACCGGACTGTCCGGTTCAAAACCGGACGCCTGGCAACCCTAGGAACACCAGTTCACATTAGGAATGGCAAGTGCTTTGAATCTGAGTGTGTCTCTCCCAAACAACAAGTTATGGCCATGTGAACAGGTTTAAAAAAAAGGCACGCAGAAGGTTGTGATTAAAAGTTCATGCCGTAGGGGTGCCTGCGGTTGCATTAGATGAATGTTCATCCTTCTGATGTGTTTAGAGACCTCTGGAGCAGCAGAAAAGTGAATGGTAGTGCAGGAATGGTGACTGTGTGTATTCATTACAGCTGGTGACTGCACCAGTACAGAAATGGATTGCCTTCAGTTTTAAAAGCAACTCCTGGTCATCTCTCTGTAGCTACACAGGCTCACCCTGTTACCACAGCAACTGGCAATAGCTGACTTACCATGCTGTTTTAAATGTCTGCATTCAGAGAAAAGTACCCTATGAATCTCAGCCCAGTGACTCATCTATGCAGTCCACTAAATGTGCTTTTTGCCTTAGTGTTCCCCAATGTTTCTTTTTAAGACTACATTTTCACGTCAGAATTGGACATCTATGTAATCTTTTCATGTTCCTTGGCAACAATAATCTCAGTTCTAGGATGTTTTTAGGATCCCATTTTATTTTGTTTTATTAATAGAAAGATCCCATTAGCAATCCTTGTTCAACCTGTGGCTTCCACAAATTCCGAGATTTCTGAAGGGTATGAAAGTAAGTTTGCAAAAGTATTTAAAATGTATTAATTCCTGGGTGATGGATAAGAAATACACATTTCAAGTTCATGGTCTAGAAAAACTTGGCTAAAAGGCAAGGTTCTGTATTCAATAACACAGTACTTTGTGTAAAAAGCTCAGGGTTCAGAGTTCATGGTTTCAGAGCCAGGATTTTGATGAACTGTATTTAACTTTGTTAGTATTTTGTATGGAGACTGTGAGAATTTCTATCTCTGAAGCCCTATGTAAGGGATGTTGTAAATTTTTTACAGCACTTTAACCCTTAATTTTCTGAGGGTGAAAGATAATAGGATTAGGCGAAATCTGACAGGTTTAATCCTACTAAAATTACCAGCACTGTTCAGAATATCTGTGCAGTGTTCCAGTACTCTGATTATTTTTCACACTCATGGGAGCTGCCTCTATAGTACACTGTTGGAAATCCATTCTCTGAGGGATTGCAATGGTTATGTGTAAATTTGTGCACATAGGAAAACAAATTAAATTCATAGTCTACTTGTATAAGCACCTAGCATAGCCCTGATTTGTTTAGCCTCTAAGCCCATCACAATATCACTATTTAATAGTCACTTTTAAATGCCCCTACTTGTGTTAATAATAACTTTACATTAGTAAAACAAGAGGTTTTTAAAATATTATTTTCAGCATTTCACTGAGCCTTTCTGACTGAACTGAATCATTTAACTTACTAGTGATTTCTGTTTTCTGTTCCTTGCTTTAATTTGTAGACTTCAGATGTCATAGGATGGATACTATTCCTGCAGAAAAAAACCTCTCTCTGTCAGGGAGAGGCCAAATTATACAATAAGATATAGATATAGATTTATTTAAGTTTTTGGGGTCAACATAGGCAGAGTGTCCTTCTTTAAAATTCTGCATGTACATCCAACATTGCAAAAATTAGCACAAATCCATTCCTGTATTCTACAGCCTCCTTTATTCCCTATATTAAAACTTCACAGCTGGCAAACTGGGTTTTCCCCACAGCTCTGTTAGGGACCCTGGATACCAGTAACAGGGAAGCATCCCCAACAAAGCTAATGAGCAAAAAGGAGGTTAGAGAGAGGGGTTTCTAGATTAGTGTTATCAAGAAGAAATTTTAATTGAAACATGTTTTGTGTCTTTAATAGAATTTGGTGTCTTGGCAAAGCAGTATCTAGAGCGAGGCCTTTTAGTACCGGATCATGTCATCACCAGTGTTGTCATGATGGAGCTGGAGAAAAAGCAGTCTCAGCATTGGATACTTGATGGTAGGTAAACTCATGTGCATGATTTTGGCATCATGGGTGCATCCGTCTGCTCTGGTAGCTCTTTGTGGATTGAAAGTACCGGTCCTCTTGAGGCCTGTTTCTTTTAATAAGATATTACTTTCCTAGGAACACAGGAAAACAAGTAAAACGAAGTGTAGCCATTGAGTATTTTTAGCAGCTAGGCAGGGGCGGAGGAGAAAGCAAAAACACTTCTGAGAGCTTTTAAGGACAGAGCTGTTCAGGGCTGGTCTCCTCTTAAAGACTGATGTCTCTGGAAATGAAACCTGATTCTACTTGCAATAGATCGCAGGTACTAAGGAAAGATTTTGTTAATTTAAGCAAGAGGCCAAAAGCACCACTCCGGGTACTGTCACTCTAATGAAAGAGGTTTACAGCTCCCATTGTGGTACTCATACAGCACAGTACAGTGCATCGTAGTGCAAACTGCTACAGCGCATGTCTGCAAGCACTATTTGCCTTACAGCTGTCTCCTCCCTTGTGGATTCTTCACATCCTTAACAGTAAGGTCTCTATAGTCCAGTATCTGCAATTTGGAAGAAGGGAGGGGAGAACAGAAGATGTACAAGCCTTTTTTTAGCTTGTTCGCCCTCCCTTCTGCTCCTCTGAGGAGCAGTGCATGTGTGTCTGGTCAGTCTCCCCTGCAAAGGTATGTCAGAATCCATGACTTTTATTGTCTACTGTGTAAAGCAGGTCTCTCACACCAGTGCCGCCATTCCAAACCATGAAATTAAGCAACTGGGATGTGGGGAGTGACTGGGCACATGCCAAGATAAATCACTTGTAGTTTCTTCTTCATAGACATGTGAAGTATTAACCATGCATCATGTATTCTAATCAGAAGCCTTAAAAATACAGTTGGCGCTTTTTTTTTTTTTTAACCTTCTTGGTTGTTAAGGTGACTTTTTAATCCTGAAAATAATTGGTTCTCCAATTTTGCATCCTGAATCAATTGTGGGAGCAAGCAAGTAGTGGAATATCTAAATATAGAATCCTAGAAGAATCATAGGACTGGAAGAGACTTTGGGAGGTCATCTAGTCCAGTCCCCTGCACTTGTCAGGATTAAGCACCATTGACCATTCCTGACTGGTGTTTGTCTAAACTGCTCTTTGTGGAATCTCCATCATTGGAGATTTTTATCTCCCTAGGCAATTTATTCAAGTGTTTAACCACCTGACAGGAAGTTTTTCCTAATGTCCAACCTAAACCACCTTTGATGCAATTTAAGGCCACTGCTTTTTGTCCTATCCACAAAGGTTAAGGAAAACAATTTTTCTCAATCTTCCTTCTAACAACCTTTTATGTATTTGAAAGGTGTTATCATGTCCCCTCTCAGTCTTCTCTTTTCCAAACTAAACAAGCCCAGTTCTTTCAGCCTTTCCCATAGGTCATGTTTTCTAGACCTTTAATATTTTTTCTTGTCTTCTCTGGACTTTTTCCAACATGTCAACATCTTTCCTGAAATATAGGGCCCAGAATTGGACACAATATTCCAGTTGACGCCTAATCAGTTCAGAGTAGAGCGGAAGAATTACTCCTCATGTCTTGCTTATAACACTCCTGTGAATACATCCCAGAATGATGGATGGATATTTGTTTGTTTGTTTTTTGCAACAGTATCACACTCTTCATTCATATTTAGCTTGTGGTCCACTATGACCCCCAGATTTTTCCTCAGCTCTTTCATAGGCAGTTATTTCCCATTTTGTATTTGTGCAACTGATTGTTTCTTTCTAAGTGGAGTACTTTGCATGTGCTTATTGAATTTCATTCTATTTACTTCATATCATTTCTCCAATTTGTCCAGATTATTTTGAATTATAATCCTATCTTCCAAAGCACTTGTAACCCCTACCAGATTAATATCGTCCACAGACTTTATAAGGTACTTTCTATACCATTATTTAAATCACTGATGAAAATATTGATCAGAATTGGACCCAGAATGGATACCTGTGGGACCCCACTCGTTACGCCCTTACAGCATCACTGTGAACCATTGATTACTACTGGACCTAGATAAAGGTCTTTTGTAAATGTCAGGTCTAAAATATGAATTGTTTTGTCTGAGTAAGTATAGTTTTAAAATCTGGGGTGCCCCTAGTGCCCCACTGTTGCCTGCATTTATACTTGATTTGATTTAGAAGTGGAGCAGTGGTCTTGAGGTTACATGGAGGGGGTGTAAAACAAACACTTATTGCAAAAGTTCGATTTCTTTCAACGAAATTTAAAAGAAACATTTCAGAGCATCTCTAATTATCTTAAATGTAAAAAGTGACTAATGGAGAGGTATTCAGACACCATGTAATGACACAATATAAACTACTATTGGTTCATTTACATTATAATTAGATGTTTGTTTATAAATGCATACACTGGAGATTAGAGGCCACTCTACAGCTGAACTCTCTGGGACATGGATGGGGAACCTTTTTTTTCTCTCAAACCCATTGACCCACAAGATATAAACAGTGGCGGGTCATTCACTTGTGGGAGTGCTTGCGGCTCTAGCCCCACAGGGGGGCATAGCAGACTGGATGAAAATAAGCTAGGGGCTGGATCTGGCCTGCATCCATTGGTTCCGCACTCCTATTCTAGGGAATGCTTTGAACATATGTGACCTTTTCCAGTCAGCATAGTCATTCAAACCCTATAGTAGTTCCTTAATCTGGTAATTCCAGAATTTGCCCATCATTAAACGACATCTCAGATTAGGGTTGCCAGATGGTTTCCACACAAATACTGGACACACTTGTCATTACATCACACTCTACATTACATCTTATTTAGAAAATACTGGACATTTATATTTTCTATCAATTTGTTTCATGAACAGAAAGCTCAAATACTGGACTGTCTGGTTCAAAACCGGACACCTGGTAACCCTATCTCAGATTGAGGCCTCATTAATACAAGGGCATTGTATGTCAGAATAAATATAGCCACTGATTTGCATAAATTGTCATTACTGTACTGAAATGTTGCCGCTCATGGGAAAGCAAATAAAGCATTACCAGAACTGATGCTCTCCTGTCTCTCCAAATAAAGCAGCCAGTGATAGTCAGTGTTGCCATGAGGTAACTGGAATGGTTTACGGTACTTGTGTAAATGACCACGTTGTTTCCTTTATGAAGGATGTGAACGCTCTGAAACGCAGACTCTCGTTTCTCTTGCAGTGGTTTTGATTGACACTTAGAGAATTTATGGACCTAGTCAAGGCTGCCTTACAGTTTAACCGTTAAAAATGCATATTCTGTGTCTCTCTAAGCTGCCTTCTATGTCTTTCCTCCACTGCCACCTTGTCTCTTCTGCTTCCCTTGTGCTCCTTCTCTGTTTGCATTAGCTGCACCACAGAAAGAGTGGCTTTAATCTCAAGTTCTTGTCCATTAGCTCCAGGCACTGAAATCCCACCATTTTGATGTGTTGCTGGTGCAAAAAAGAAATTGGAGAGCACATACTACTAGGGTGACCCAATCGTTAAGAATACCTGGATGGTTAGATCAACCAATGCTCCTGCAAATGGTGGTGCTACACTGTCCAGTGTCAGTTCCAGGCAACACCCTATGTTCCCATTCTCTCCTCCCTTTTCAGTGCTTTCTGCCATTGTTGCTTTTTCACTTACTCCATTAAAACATTCACGTGTGTCACTCACTTGCACAAGTCAGAGAAGAGAGCATTGGAAGAGTCTGCTGTTCCCCTGGAGGGAGTAAATGTATTGCCAAGTGCACAGGTCTCCCTGGGGTTTTAGTTACCAATACAGGTAACTTTCTAGGGAAGTGGTGTCTAAGAGCCATTGTTACAAGTATTATACTCACAAGACTCCTCCTGAATGATCAAAGTTCCGTTTGTAAATTTTACAAATACTGCAGTACTCTGTGCAGCATATAGCTAGCCTTGTCGCAGGAACTAGTGGAGGCAAGATAATGAGAAGAATTAAAGAGCTTAAATATATAAATGAATGGATATAATTGAAGCAACTTAACTTATGACATCACAAAGACCTTCAAGCAGTTGGTTGAGATCCTGATTTCCCTCCCTTTCCTGTCTGTCCTTGGCACAAGTTCATCCTGGGAGTGGATTCTCCTGGCTCGGTAAAGTAAGATTCGCTGTACTCAAGGTAATCAGTCATACTGGTGTTCTAGAATCGTCGCAGCTCCTGGCTTTAAATAAGAGTGTGAAGACAAGGATGTGCACGCTGTGTGTATGTATATATACATTTATTTTTTTTTAATACATTTCTGGGTTTCTGACTTTCACTACTTTACCATAATGCAAGATTTGGCTTCCCTCATCCATGCTATTGTGTGTGAGAAACCAAACAGCTGACTGGACAACTAGGCTCAAAAGGTCATCCTGAAGGAAACCACAAAACCAGGCTTTCTTTTGGCCTGTATTCATTGGTTCCACTATTGCTCTACAGCCCTTAAGGTAGGGATGGGCAAAATATTGCATGCGGGCTGAATCCAGCTGGACAAATATTTGGATCCGGTCCACCATGGTCCAACCAGCTCCTCAGGCAAGCAACGCATACCTCTCATAGCGGCCTGCTGCTGGGGCCAGTGTGTGTGTGTCACTACACCAGGGGTGGGCAAGAAGCTGCCAGTAGGCTGGATTCAGCCTGCCAAGCCACCGGATCCAGCCTGTGGCTGCCTTGCTGAAATCCTTAGGCAGAGGACAGGTCATGCTGTAAACAGCCAGCTGCTCTCTGCTCTGGGGAGGGAGGAGGGAGTCTTCCCACACTGCCCCTGCTCCCACCATCCCTAGCAAAATCTCTCAAGGTACGTCTACACTCGCTCCCTAGTTCGAGATAGGAGTAACGTTAGTTTGAACCAAGGGGTTTGATTCGAACTGACGTGTCCCGGAGTGCACTTCCTGGTTCGAATCAGCTGGCGAGCGGAATGGTGCGCGGGCAAGATTATGCTAATGAAGCGTGGGATATTTAAATCCCCACTTCATTAGCAATTTCGGTCGGCTATATTTGCATCCCTCGAACTAGGGAGCAAGTATAGACACACCCTCAGATACCATGGCCAATTTCTGGCCAGTAGAAGTTGAGAAAATTTGGTGGGGGTGGGGGAGCAGGGGCAGTGTGGGAAGCCTCGGTCCCTGCCTTCTATGCCCAGAGTAGAGCCACATGGAGGAGCCTCAGATTACAGCAGACAGTCTGCCTCAGGTTCCTGCAGGGCTGCCTAGGTAAGCGCCTCCTGACCAGAGCCTGTCTCTGGCACCCCATCCCCTCTTTTCTCCCAACTACCTGCCCCAGGCCTCCTCCCAAATCCTCTGTATCCTCTTTCCCCCTTCTCCCAGGTCACAGCTCCCTCCTCGACCCTGTATCCCCTCTCTTACATCCCTCCCCCAGGCCAGAATCCTCTCCTGCATCCCTGACCCCCTCGCTGACCCTGCACCCCATTCCCTTGCCCAAGGTCACCACCCAAACCCCTTCCCCCAGATCACAGTCCCCTCCTTTACCCAAACTCCCTCTCAGACCCCACACCTCTTCCTCCACCCCAGTCCCCTACCCCAAGCTCCCTTCTGCACCCAACCTCTGTCCCAGACCCCACACCCCCTCCATAGAAGTGCAGCCCTTGACTACTTGCCACAATCTTGGAGTGGCCCCCATTAAAAATATTGCCCGCCCCTGCTCTACACAGTGCACCCCTTGGGGGGCGGGGAGGGAGACAGGTGTTTCTGCATGCTGTCCCCACCCTAGCACAATTCTCACAGCTCCCATTGGTTGGAAACCAGCCAATTGGAGCCGCAGGAGCAGTGTTTGCAGGCGTGTACAGCATGCACCTCTCCCTCCAAGGGGGCATGCCATGCAGAGACACACATGTTGGCCCTAGCAGTGGGCTGCTTAGAGTGGCATGTGGGGCCGTGGCAGGCAGGGAGTCTTCCTGAAGGTATTGCTGTCTGGGAGCTGCCTACAGTAAGTGCCTCCTGGGCAGACCCTGCACCTGCCACTTCACCCCCTTCCTGCCCCGGGTCACAATCCCCTCCTGTATCCAAACTCCCTTCCTACCCCCTCTCCTCCACCCCTGGCCCAAGTCAGAACCCACTCCTGAACCCAAACTCCCTCCCTCAACACACACCGCAAACCCCTGCCCAGAGCTCCCTCCTGTGTCCATACTCCAGCCTTGATCCCACACTCCTCCATTAATATTATAGAAAAGTGGAGACCCTGACCACTTACCAAATTAGGGAGTGCCCTCCCATTGGAAATTATTGCCCATCCTTGCCTTAAGGGCTGAATGACCTTAGTGCTGGGATTTAACATGTCAAGTCCTTGTCTCTCTCCGCACTCACAGAAAGAGAGGAGCAAGCAGCGAAAATGTGCTCTACAGAGCAGAAAAAATGGCAGGTGCTGGAGCAGGTGCAGGGAGCTGTTCTCCAAAGAAAGTGAATTGTAGTAAAGGGGCACTATCTTGCTTCTGTGAAGTCAATAAAAAAATGATCGGTGCTAATGTTGCTCTGTAACTGGGGAATACAAGTGCCGGCATGACATGAAGTTGAGCAGATTTGTTGCGAATCTAAGGTGCCCAGGGAGATAGATGCTTATAATGGGTTTTTACTAGAGCATATCATTGCAGATTGGTGGTGAGAGCAGCAGGCTTTGGCAGTCCCCCTGTCTGGGAGGCAGAGTGCGACAGAGAATTCCCTCTGCACTTGAGCAGGGAGGGACATGGTATTCCTCTGGGTTGTCAGCAGAGATTCAAGATGAGGAGCAGCTGACTTGGGATGGGCAAAATATGGCTTATGGGCCAGATGTGGTTCGCCAAACATTTTCTTCCCGTCCACCATGATGCTCTGGGCCAGGGCTGGAGGAAAATGTCCCATGGCCCAGTGGGGTGCTCAGCAGTCTACCTGCTTGCTCCGGTCCCAGCCACACCACTCCTGGATGTACCATGGCCAGAGGCTGCTGGGGCAGGCATATCTCTGCACGCACCTCTTGGAGTAAGAGGGGGCTGCAGCTCTCCATGCACTACTCCCACCCCCAGCACCATCCTCACAGTTCCCATTGGCCGGAAACCAGCCAATGGGAGCTGCAGTGGGAGTGTTTGTGGGTGTGGGCAGCACATGGAGATCCGTTATCCCCCTCCTCCACTTGCCAAAATTCTTGGAGAGTCCCTGCTGCAAAAGTGATTGCTCACCCCTGAGCTGACATCCTGCATGTGTGAGAAGGAATCTAGATGTGATGCATCCAGATTCTTGTGTCGGTGGGTTTCTGTAATGGTTGGGAGCGAAGGGAGTGCTATGCTCAAATCACCCGGTGCTTGGTGACTACTGGAACACAGCACAGCTGCTTTTTGGGAGGTACTTAGGCTGTTGCCCTGCCGTGAGGCAGTGAGTGTCTCTGGAAATGTCTCGGAAAAAACAATGAGAGGCCTCCTCTGTATGAATAAGTGGGTGAAAGCCGGCCTGGAGTGACTGGGCTTATTTACACCAAAGGTGGAGGTAATTTTGCCTTACACACAGCTTGCCCTAGCACAGTGTTCCTCACTGTAAGGCCCATGAGCCAGTGCAGCTCCCTGTTGATTCTAATCTCCAGTGATCTCCAGTGGTGTAATGGGCTCCTAGCCTGTCCTGGCCCCGTGCTACTCCTGGAAGCAGGCAGCATGCCCTTGTGGTGGGTCTGGGGTGGGAGAGAGCAGAGGTCTCTGTGTGCTGCTCCTGCCTGAAAGCACCACCTCCCAAGCCCCCGCAGCACCCTTTCCTGTACCCCAAACCCTGAGCTTCCTCCCTGAGCCAGCACCCCAACACTGCACCAGCCTGGAGACCCCTCCTGCATACAGACTCCATCCCAGAGCTTGCATACCTCTTTCTTTCTTGCCCCCCAACATCCTGCCCCAGGCTCAGCCCAAAGCGTCTTCCACACTGCGAACCCCTTGGCCCAACCCAGAGCCTGTACCCTTCCCAAGTCCCTGTCCCAGCCGGGTGAGAGTTAGTGAAGGTGAGAGGAGGGGGGAGCAGGGTGGGACTTTGGGGGAGGGGTGTGGTTTCTGGGAATGGGCAGGGCTTCTCAGATGCATCTCTCTTACTCACGTCAAAGATTGTGAGCACTCTCCTAGCTAGATACCAGTATTCTAAGCAAAATATGGCACCCTGCTCTGCTCATCCTACACTGCATGAAAGGCCCCGCCTCCCCTTCGGAAGTGTTTTCTCGCTGTTGGGGAAGGGGCTGGGGATCTTTTGTAAGAATGGGGCATGGGAGTGGGGATTTCAGGGACGTGGTGGTGGTTGTAGGAACCCTCTCACTACAGCATCCTCCACACCCCTTGTTTAAAATATACCCTCTGCTTTGCTTTGCGCACCCGCAGCATGGGATCTGATGGCTCTTCAATGGGCTTCTTGGATTTGTTCTTCGGGTAAGGATTTCTTTCATAATTCCAGCCTTGTTTTTCCCACAGCTGCACTGTCACCCTTTCCATCTTGCTGTGGGCAAGCCTCCTACTCACACACCTGTTAGTGCTTGGAGAAGCTCTTCCTTTTTCCATCAGAATGATGGTAGCAAACTTGCTCAGTAGCTGGGGTGAGAATCTCTACAGCAGTGGGTGAGTCATAGAGAAAAAACAGCTTGTGTCTAATGCATGTGTTGCACAGCACCCTGATCTTCTGTACTAAATCCTAAATTATTACATACTAACCCAGTCTTCTGCATAGGCTGTTTCTAGGGTGTATAACCGGGCATACTTCACCCCCATCTTCTAATGCCCAGGGTATGCCTGTGCTGCAGTTAGACACCTTTGGCTGTCCTGCATCAGCTGGCTCAGGTTAAGGGGTTATTTAATTGCAGGGGAGATGTTCAGGATTGGCCCAGAGGGTCCCAAAGCTCAGGCTCTAGTGCAACATTTTCCCTGCAATTAAACAGCCCCTTAGCCTGAGCCAGCTGAAGCGGGGCAGCCAAAGGTGTCTAATTGCAGCACAGACACCTCTCAGGCTGTCGAGTAAGTGGTAAATGTGCATGATTGTATTGACATTGCTATCACCAGCACAGTCTCATTCAGCAAAGAGCACTTGAGCCTCCATACTCTGGGTGTCCCTAATCCAGGAACAGCCATGGTACACAGGAGGAAGAAGTGGAGATATACCTATCTCATCATAGAGCTGGAAGGGACCTTGAGAGGTCATAGAGTCCAGTCCCCTGTGCTCACAGCAGGGCCAAGTACCATCCCTGACAGATTTGCCCCAGATCCCTAAATGGCCCCTTCAGGGATTGAATTTACAAGCCTGGGTTTAGCAGGCCAATGCTCAGACCACTAAGCTATCAGCTCTATGTGCTGCTATTCTGTTCCCTCCCCCCCAGCTGGGGAAGTGGCCGTGCTCAGAGTCGCTTCCCCTGATGCTTTTCCCCACAGCTCCCATAGTGGCAGGGGCAGTGCATGGGAGCCGTGGGGAGCATGGATCCATATGTGCCCCCCAGGACCCCACCCCTTCATGCCCAGGCCACACAGTGCTCTGCCTGGCCTGGCAAAATCTTTAATCCCACATGCCTTGTTTCTCTGGGTTACCGGATTAAAGAGAGTCAGGTGTATTTACAGTGCTTCTCTCCCTTTAGCCCTTTCCCACAGAACCAGAGAGGAACAGGAGTCTTCCATAATTGAGATTCTGGGCTCATCTAGCCCTGATTCTCACCTCTGTGCCTCCTTCCCTCCCCTCCCCCACTTCGTGTCTTCTCTTTATACACCTCACCTGATGGACTAATTGGCCCATCCAACCTTATCATCCTGTTAACTTGCACATCTCCAAACAGGCTCCCCCAGGGGAGCTGATTGATGTGCAAGTGATCAGAGTGCTGGCTCTGGTCAGTTTCCAGTACTCATCACAGGATGGGATTTCAGAAGTAGAGTCTACTTCGAAGAAGAGTGAACTGGCGGTGTATTAAACTCTGTATCTATACTTGCTACCAATACATTAGACATGCTATCAAGTGAACTGCTTTTTGTAAAACTCAGTTACTACTGGGTCTCATAACCCTACTGTCCACCCCAACCCTCCCCTTGCCCTGCATGTTTATATGTGCTTCCTGATTTTGTATCTTTCTTTGACAGGGTCACTTCTTATGGAAGGATGCATCTGCACTATATTCTTAACCACTGAATGAAATCATTGCAGTATAGGGAACAGAAAATGTTTGGTTCTGTTCTTTATTTATCTAATGTTTCAAACAAGCAATCACTAGGGACTAGAAAAACGTTTTATTCTCTGTGGCTTTCAGTTCTATGAAATGTGGATTATGGCAAAATATATAAGCACGTGTCTCGGAATGCGTTGATATGCACATTCATTCATCCCTACCATCAAGCTGGAATTTAACAAAACCAGTTCTCAGCTGCAGCTTGCTCACCCCTTGATTCTACCTTCTTCTAGGAGTGGTCTGACTCAAAACCTTAGCTCTCACTGCTCCTGAAACTTGGAAACTGTCTGCTGGGTTTTAATTGTGCAATCCCATCTCTAATCACAGCATCACATGAAGGGCCTCCCACAAGGGGAAAGGGAGCAGGCTTTGGCAACAGCAATAGCCAGAACACCGAGCCCTTTAAATTACTGCCAGAGCCCTGAACAGCACAGTCTAGGTGGCATTGCGTGCTGGCTGGGGAAGCTGCAGTGCAGTCCAGGCAGCACTGAGGGCTTAGCTGCCCTTTAGCCTCTCGCCTTTCATCCAAGGCCTCGCCCCTTCTGGGGGACCCAGAGCCAACCCCCGCCCCAAACATCGTCCAGGGACCTGCAAAGTGTGTTGTTGTAAAATGAAGGTTCATCTTACTACATATGTCACCAGACCTGATCACAAGGCTAAACAGATAATTGCTGTCTGTAGAATTTCTTTCTTGATACACACAGTTTAGCACAGTATGTCCAGTCCTGGGAATGAGTTTTGCACAGGGAACCCTGACTGGGGGAGGGGATGAAACATGGACGTTGAGTTGTGTGGTTTGTTTTTGAGGTAGCTAGGCTATATGACTAGAAGAGGTTTTCAATGATGGCAGCACTCTCAGTTAATAAGGTGTTAGTCACTCAGAATACAGGGTGAGTAGTGCAAGGCGCAGGTGCACACGAGAATGAGAACTGTGCTAGCAGAAAGCACCATCTCTTCTGGAATTATGAATCCCAATGGATGTGGTTACATGAAGTTGTTGCTGGGGCCCAAGTATGATTGAAGCTAGGGCATTTTGTGTGAAGAAAACTCCCATGGTGGTGAGCAGGCAGTCACTCCAGTCTGAAAGGTTTCCTTTGAACATGTCCATTCCTTGGAACATTTAAGTATTTTTTCCTCTCAGGCTCTGTCAGTTAAAATTATGACTGTGCTGCTTCTGTCTGATTTATCCATGAGGCAGGACAAGATTTGCAAGGAATGGAAGTAGCCAATGGTCTGCAAAAATCTGGCTGTATATGGCACTTGCAGTGTACTTACTAGGTACATACTAACATTTAAAAGGCACAGGTGACATCCCACTAGTGATATCTGACAAAGGAAATGTGATTATATCAGTTATCTCTGAATGCTTCTATACAGCCATCTCCTCTCAAGAGACTACCTCAATTGTTTTGAGCACATTTCTACTCCTCTCTTAAAATACCATCCTCTCAGGTTATTGCACTGGCTTTTATTGTTTCATATGGACATCAGTGCACTTATTTTATGGTGAAGACACAAATCCTGGTGCTATGGGTCATCACACACAGTTTACCAGTGTGAACAGTCATTTAGGGTATGTCTGCACTACAGTGTTATTTCGAAATAGTTATTTCGAAATAACGCGTCTATACACAAAATGCATTTCGAAATAGCATTTTGCTATTTCGAAATAGCGCATCCACACTGAGTGGACTCTGAATCACATTTAAGGCTGGCCGGAACCAGTTCCGGGAGGGCACCAGGTCAGGACTTACTGTGTGGGGCTGCTGCCTGAGGCTATCTGAGGTCTGTGCTTAAAGAGACCCCCCCCCGGACAGCCAGTTCTCAGGTTTCCCTGCTTGCTTGTCTACCTCGATGAGGGACAGCAAAGCATTTTGTCTCTGTGTGCTCTGGTTGCCTTCACTTGGGACACCACAGCACTCTCCAACATGGAGCCAGAGCTGCCCCTGGGCACTCTGGTGCTTCTTGTGGATGCGTTGCTGCGAGCCCTGGCTGCACTTTCTGCAGGCTGCCATCCGGGAGGTCCGTGGGGGGGGCTGTCAGTCCGCAGGAAGCCCTGCGGGAGAGCTTCCACCCTGAGGAGCACTAAGAGCCTCCCTGGTTTGCCCCACTGGGGGCTTGTGCCTCATTCCTCCCTCATGTCCTTCCACTTACCCCTTCCTAACCCCCCTTCCTGATGTCAAATAAAATACACATATTTTCATGAACACAAACTCTCTTTATTTCACAAAACTGGGGGGAGGGGGGAATGAAACTCTGGTGAGACGGGGGAACGGAGGTGGAAGAGGGGAAGAGAAAGGGTGGGGGCGGGGAGGAGAACACCTGGGAGGAGGGAGCTGGAAGGGGGAAGCAAGGGGAAGAAGGGGGAGGGAAAGCTCTGGGCTCAGGGAGGGGGTCTCGCCGGACCAACTTGATTTTCATGTGAACCTGCTCCTGCGTTCGCATGTGGCTTTTGGTGGCCAGGCTGGCAGCTATCCTGCCACAGACAGCCGTGTTCCTCTGTCTAGTGTGGAGATCATGGACACTGGGGGCATCCCCCCCCAAACCTGAATAAGGTCCATGATCTCCGGCCTGGACCAGGAAGGCACCTGCCTTCTCCAGGCCCTGGCAGGCTCCTGGGAGCTGGCAGACTGCTTCTGGGAGCGGTGGAGGGCTGGCTGCCAGTGGCTTGCTGGCTCATGTTTTGGGGCCACTGGGTCGGGGCAGTGACTGCTGGCTCTGGGCTGGCAGGCTTGGAGCTGGCGCTGGGGAGGGGGGGAGGGAGAGGAGTGTTCTTGCTTGAGGCCAGAATGGCCACCAGGCACTCTGGGAAGGCTGGAGGCCCCCTATTTCGAAATAATAAGTGTCTACACAGCACTTATTTTGAAATAGCTATTTCGAATTTGGTGTTATTCCTCGTAGAATGAGGTTTACCAAATTCAAAATAAGCGCTCTGCTATTTCGAATTTATTTCGAAATAGTGGTTTGGCTGTGTAGACGCTAGGAAAGTTATTTCAAAATAAGGGCTGTTATTTCCAAATAACTTAGCTGTGTAGACATACCCTTAGAGGGACCCTAATTAGGCTACGTCTACACAATGGCGCTATTTCAGGATACCGGAAGTATCCCAAAAGAGCTATTCTGCATCTTTAGACTGCGCCCATTGCTTCAAAATAGCTTTTGAAATAACGGGTCTGCTATTCCGGCCTCCCTGTAACTGTCGTTCCACAGGGGTTATGGGACATTTCGGAATAGCTCTTTATTTTGAAATTTGCTCACAGACCATGCTGTGCTCCAGCAACAGACTCCCAGTCAATGGGAGTGCAGACCTGGTGCTCAAGGCAGAGGCAGTGCATGGAGCCCTGTGCGGTCTCCCCTCCACCCTACCTAGGAGTTGAGCCTGTTGCCAGCCGCTTCTGGAGCGCAGCACAGTCTGTGGTGCCAGGACAGGCAGGGAGGTGCCTTAGCACCCGCACTGGTCACCCGATCCCCCTGCAGCAATGAGACCCCATGTCTGACATTCCACGACCCAGTACTGGGTCGCGACATGTTGTTTGAAAACTACTGTCCTAGGGGACATAACCAACCATCTCTGAACTCTGGTTAATTTTCACATAAGGTTCAGATAAGCATGCCTGGTAGCGTCCCTGCATGTTTATTGCCCTGCACATTTTCCTCCTTCCCCCACTGCTCATCAGGTAGTTGGTCAGATCCATTCACCCTCTCCTTGCTGGTGCCCACAATTTCCCTTTTCCTTCCAGCTGGTTCACCAAAACCATTATTATTCTGGTCGAGGAGGACTGAGTTTTCAGAGCTCAGCTGAGAACTTATCACCGCTGCTTAAATGGCCAGATGAGTTGCCAGAGGGAAGACCTCTTTTTCCTTCAAAGCTGCCTCTGCAACTCACTCGCCCCCCAACTAAAACGAAGGTAGAGCTAGAGCAGAGACTTAGCATGCCACTAAGGAGATCTTGCAGCCTCTGGTATATTTGGCATTGTCCTGTCTCAGTACTTACACAGCATCCTTTCGCTTCACAAATATCCAGTGTGTTTACTCTGGCAACACCCTTCTGACATAAGGAAATTTTATCCCCGTTTTACAGAAAGGAATCAGAGGCACACAGAAATTTGGTGACTTGGCTGAGGAGTCACAGATGTAGCACTGAGAATCGATCCCAGATCGAAGTCCCAGCATTCTAATTGTTGTATTGCAGAGTTAATATTGGTGGTCAGTCAGGGAGGTCAGTCAAGTCAACAGTTAAGAACTTCATAGGGTGGTCATAGGAAACTTTAAAGGCAAACAGACCTTGTATTGACTTGTATTCAACAATGAGCAGACACGATGCATGCAGCAAAGTGGCCTGTCTAAGGCAGAGAGTGTGAATTCTTATTTGTTTATTTTAAGTGTATGTGTATTCAAAACCTCTGATGCTTATTGCATTTGCTGTAGCAGAGGAATGGTGGTTTTTCACCAGAATTGATATTGTGAAACTATCCAATAAATATTAATTGCCTTGTTAGTTTATGTATGTCTTTCTCTTTTTTGCCTCCACCACCCATTCAGGTTTTCCCAGGACACTAGTCCAAGCTGAAGCACTTGACAGAGTCTGTGAACTGGATCTAGTGATCAGTTTAAACATCCCATTTGAGACACTAAAAGACCGTCTGAGTGCTCGCTGGATTCACCCCTCTAGTGGAAGAGTATATAATATGGAGTTCAACCCACCTCATGTACATGTAAGAGAATTTACCACATTAAAGGCTAATTTAGCTGGAGAAAATTTAAATCTACTTCTAAATCAGTGAAGATGTCCCCACTCAAGAACGGCTGAGTAGTCTTTTTAAAAATATTAGGGAGAGAAATCCTATTATACGTATTCATATGTAAGTATGAATGTATGGGAGTTGAATTCTTCTTGCTAAATAAGTTCTAGTTAAGTTTTTCATGCTGGAGGTAAGAGGACAGCTGAAAGATTGTGTGCGAGGCTGTTTCCAGTGAGACAAGATTTATTTAGGAAAATGAGATTTATATTAAGCACTGTGCAAAAAAAACTTACTGTAATTATTGTGTTCCCAAATACCATAGTGTGTTATTGTGTAGTGGTGGCACAAATGATTATGCTGGGAGATATGGCAAGTGCACACAAATGCCATTGTGACCAAGGCAGGATCCAAAGTGTTTTACAGTGACTGGTCCTAGTATCCTAGATCAGTGTTAATTATCTCTTTGCCTCTGATTTTTATCTAATACGTGCAGTAAGTAAAGTGTCTATCAGTGATATCATCTTACATGAATGCAAGTTCTTTAGAATTGGCTAACTTCTACTCCCAGTTACACTCATTGAAACCCCATGGCTCCTTGTGTGGCACGGGTTGTATCTGGCCACAGTGTTCATGATGGATTGTTTGTCTTGTCCACAGGGGGTTGATGACATCACAGGTGAACCATTAATCCAACAGGAAGATGATAAACCTGATGCTGTTGCTGCAAGGCTAAGAAAATACAAAGATGCTGCAAAACCAGTAATAGAATTATATAAGTGAGTTTGGACACACACAAGTAATACAGACCATGCCTATAAAAATAAGTGCTAAATTTTCATCTCCACAAACCTGTTCTTGGCTCGCTCAGGGATATCTTTGGGTGGTCTCTCACAAGTAAAGTGGCTTATGTATTAAAATTTTTGCCTGGCCATAATCAGCAACCATACTCTTCAGGGATGGATTTATTCCCTACTCGAGTGGCATGTGGGAGGAATAAAGGGGCTGCAGTGGACCACAGAAAGCTCCCAGGCCAGGAGCAGTGTAGGGGTAGTAGAAAGGGTGAGACCAGAAGCAGAAACAATGTCCCTGCTATGCTTAGTGCTATGGGTATTCTGGGCTGCAAAGCAGCCCTGGTGAAGCTGCTGTAAATTAGAATACACCCCACGGAGGCTATACCTTATGCCAGAACCTGTTTTGAGCCCTACAGTAGCCTGGAACTCAGGCAGTGAGATGGTGATTCCTTTGCCTTTCTTTTTCCTCCACCATTGCTGGTTCACTAGATTCTTTGCTGTATTTTCCCTCCCTTTTTTTAAGCCAAAAGCAGAGCCTGCTTTGGGTTCAGCTCAAGAGATGAGGCTAATTTTGCTGTTAAATTTAATTTGGGGGAGATCCATGTCTTTCTGTTCTGTCTAATCTGCTGTTTTTTCAGTGTACATAGTACTGTGTTTAAAAAGTGGCTAGCACATTTTGGGTGCCAATACACTGCTACACTCTTACGTGATAAAGAATATAAATTATGTGTCTCTAAGGGTGCGTCTACACAGGACCCTAAACTCGAAATATGATACGCAATTTGCACTTTGCAAATTGCGTATCTTATTTCAAAACTATATCGAAATAGCTTATTTTGAAATTTGGCATGTCTACACAGCACCAAATTTCAAAATAACGTACTATTTTGAGCCATTCCTTACCCTCATGAAAGGAGGTTTACCAGAATGGCGAAATAGCATGCCCATTATTTCGAAAAATATTTCAAAATAACAGGCGGCTTGTGTTGATGCAGGGTAGCTATTTCGGGATATCTCTGGTATCCTGAAATAGCCGTGCAGTGTAGACATACCCTAAAAGAGTAGAATTGTATATACAGGTTGAACCTCTCTAGTCGGACACTCTCAGGTCCAGCAACTTCTGTGGTCCAGCATGATTTTAGTTAGCCAGATGTCCACTTATCATGGGTGTGGCCAAGTTTCCCACGGTATCATAAAGTTTGTTTACAGCCACCAGTCCTGGCTCTCATGTTCTGTTCTGTGCTGTTATTTAGCTCTAGTTTACCCCTAATTGTCTTTTAAGAGCCCAGAAAGCAGTGGAAGTGTTGGTGATGCTGCTAGACGATATTGATCTCCTCTGGTTTGGCAAAATTCTCTGATTTGGCACTGGTCAGGTCCTGAGGGTGCTGCACTAGAGAGATTCATCCTGTAATCTAGTGGTGATTTTTTTTTTTAAAGGAGCTTTCTGTCTGTTTCCTTTTTTTCTCCTTTTTGATCAGCTCATCTGTCAGCTCCAATGTATGCTAGTGGAATTGCATGATTAAAATAGCTGTGTGTCTGTGAGCCGATATATATAAGAGGAATCGTGATCTAGTGATTGGAGCACAGAACTACAGCCGTATCTATGAAATGGGAAGATCTCTACCTCTGTCTTAAGGATGCTGTGTATTTGAAGCTGGAAGGCCTTAAAATTAACATTTCTGATCCTTTTAAGTTTATGTAGGGCCTCACAAAGCATTGGACAATAAAAAGAGAAAAGCTTAGGGCACAACAAAACCAAAGCTGTACATAAAAAATGTAACATCAATCAGTTTTTAAAACTCCAGTTAAATGGAGGTTGGTTAGTTACTGCGAATGACAGCATGTTCCAGGCACAAAGATCACAATAGCTTTCTTTTAAAAGCTAACACAGACTCAGGATTTATTTGTATGGTTGTAGTGCCTCAGAGCCCTTATCCCGGGCCAGGGACCCCTGGTGCAAAGTGCTGTACAAACATGGAACAAAGATGGCCCCTGACCCAATGACCTTATAATCTAAGTCTAAGAAGAAAAGAGACAACCAATGGGTATGGTGTGAGTGTGCTAGGCTGGGTTCTCAGCACATTAGTTGCCTTCATATGTAATTTTATCTCATGAACCAGTCTCATGCAGTTTGGAAGAGCTGGCCCCACTGAAATTTTGAATGAGGCTCATTAACTACAATTTCCCTCCCTGTAATTTTTTTGTGTTTATTGTTCTATACCAATAGAACAATTTGGAGCCTGATGTAATAGAGCTTCTCACATGAGTAAGAATATTCACATGCTTAAATATTTGTAGGCCTGGCTTTTAAGAGAATGTGGTAATGTTTTTGCCTATGCTGTGATTATTCTGGGGCATGTGGTGTTGTACTTCCTATGCCTTACTTTTAGTTCTGTGCTAATGCTTTAGTAATTCTGAGGCTGAGCATTTGAAAACAGTGCAGCACTTGGTAGCATTTTTAAAGTTGAAACAGTCATATGGAATGAAAGGGACATGAAATACAAGATCCTAAGTCACTCAAGACCTTAAGCATGTGAGTAGTCCTTACTGAAGCTTGTAAAACATTTTAAAGGTAAGTGCATACTTTGGTAAGTCTGAGTCTAAGGCTTTTTCCTTGAAGTTTTTCTGCTGATGAGGCATCCATTCTAATGTGATGGGGAATATACTGTAATGAGCAAACCTGCATTGCAGAGGGCATGACTAGATAAGTGTCTTGTATATAAAATGCAATACAACTCTGTCCAAGATACTAGATACATAGTTGGGTAGCTACCCTGCTATTTGTAGCACATATGCATCTACCTAAGCTGCAAATTACACCTCTCAGCTGCAATGTTTTTCAGAATTTTCAATCAGTTTATACTGATTTCTAATCTTAATTATATTTTTCAGGAACAGAGGTGTCCTACACTCATTTTCTGGGACAGAGACCAACAAAATCTGGCCTTATGTTTACTCTTTGGTTTCCAGCAAGATCCGGCCTGTCCATTCCAAAGAAGCAAATTAACCGTCTCATGCAATAGACCGAGAATTTAATATGGTGGTTTATTTGGTTTCTCTGTGCCGTTTTGGTGCTATGTTCAATTAGAGGATAGTACAATGTCTAAAACAACTTCCTTGCATTTACTGGAGTTCACAGTTTTAGAAATGCAATTACAGACACCGTTGGGGGGGGAGGGGGAAAAGAACTCCTTCTATAAAAGGTGAAGTCTGCTGGAATAAGAAATTTTAGTTTTCGTGCTGTAAAGTATTGCTAATATGGTCTGGGTACCCTAGCAGACCTAGATATCAGGTCTTTCTAATCTTCCATGGTCCCTTCCCACCTCGCCCCAAATCCATGTACACGTGCAAGGTGCTGCTGTTCCGTTGCTCCACATCGCCTTTTTCCTTGAGATAACTCAACATGGCAACTTTTTAAATTTTCTCTGAGAAATAAAAACCCTAAGTGTGGACTTTAACCCCATGGGGAATCAGTGAGTAATGTGGAAAATATTTACACTGCCAAGTTCAAATGTGAATACAACATTTCCAGTATTAATAAACATAGAAGAAAAAGAAATCCTTGGGGTTAAATATATACTTGTGCTATCCTCCAAAAAAATGCTGCTATATTATCTAGTTTTCACCAAGTGTTATGATATATGCCAATCAGGTAATGGAGTAGGCCTCGGTTTGTCTATGAGAAATGAGTTGCACTATTTGTGATTCGGTTGTTTATAGCTTTAATACTACAAGATATGGGCATAGTATATTAGTTTGTCCCAAAGATTTATTCTAATGTCTCTCTTTGGTAATTTTCTCTGAAAAAAAAAATGAGTTCATTGTATATCTTTTGCTGTCATTATAACTGAGGTACTTTCTTCTCTCAGTATAAAAGGCCATTCTAGGGGAAATACCATTGGCAGGAGATTACTTTTTCACATAATGGAACATGTTAGGGTTTGGTCCTTCAGGTCTTATGCAGACACAACTCTCCTTGAAATCTGTGAGCAGTATACAACCCGTTGGTTGTATTTAAGCACTTTGTGAATAAAAAGCAAACTCTTTGTTTATTTCTTGTACATTCCTTGATAGGCAAAACTGACTCTGTTATTCTATATATATGCAGTGTTGTTGTAGCTGAGTTGGTCTCAGGTGATTAGAGAAACAAGGGGGTGAGGCAATAACTTTTATTGAAAGTTGGTCCAGTAAAGGATATTGTCTCACCCGCCACCTTATCTCTGTTACTTTATACTCAGTCTAGTCTTATGTGTGAGGGTATGTATAGGTAAGCATGCAGCTAATCTAAAAACGCTGCCCAATTTCTTGCCAGAAACCTTTCCAAGCACTGAATAAAAATACTGCATTTTTCTAGAGGTGTCTCAATTTTTATATAGGCTTTTTTTCTTTGTTCAGATTTTTAGTTTCTGGTTACAGCTTATGAAATGGGAAAGCTTTACTGTGGTGCTTGTGTTTTTTTTGTTTTGTTTTTGTCCTCTGTTAACATTAATTTCCAGTTACAACTGCAGTGGCCTGAACACTTTGAACTACTAGTGATTCTTTTTTTTTTTTTTTTTTTAAACTTGCGGGGGGAAATGTAAGTACCTAGATTGACAACATTACATGTAAATGAATCATTGTGAAGAAACACCTTTAGGATGTATGAGCTCTCTTCCTCAGTTTCCTTTGTTCCTGTTTTCATGTGTTGAATCACAAAGGTAGGCGCAGTGGTGGTTTTTCTAAACTGGAATTACTGTAGATTTGTTTGACTTGATCTTTTATACTTACAGTACTTAAATAACAAGGGAGTGTAATTGACCTCAGAAGGCCATATCTCCTCAAGTTGCCTTATTTTATAAGCTATTTAAGAAAAATCAAGAGGCGTATTTTTGAGAAATAAGAAGCTGAATTTTACAGATTAGCCTTTTGAGAACTTTTCACCAAACTGCTTCAGTCACATACCTTGCTACAGTCCATTTTACTATCAGTAACCAATTAGAAGAGCTACCTCCATATTATGGTAGACAACTTGAATAATTACAACAGTTAGCAAGCAGGGCAAGCATGTGCCTCTGAAATGTCACAGTTCCTTCTTTTTGCTCTGGAAAATACACCTCTAAGGGCAGTATTCCTTGTATACTGGGTGGTCACCCAGAAGAGAGTCAAATGCTGCCCATCTGATTAGCAGAGTGTCCACTGCTGGCAGCATGTGTTTGTACTGGTGGTGCACATCTGCACATGCCTCAGTGCACGTGCCAAAATTTATTCCACACAAGGATAGCAAAAAAAGAGAGGGAACACTTCTGAAGAGTGGCTAGATGTCTGTTGTGGGAGGATTCTTAGATAGAACTCACTTTGTCTTTCTGAGGCCTGGGGAGATTTGTTTGAATAGAATGGGGTTTTTTTGGTATTGAAAGAATTGTAATCCTACATTAATGCTTTTCCCAGTCAGAAGGATGCTAATGTTTGTCTTGGCATCCTTTTATGATGGGAAAACAGTGTGTCATAGGTATGTTCACAGCCTCCCTTTCATACTACTCACATTAAATCTGGTGCACAAGGTTTTCACCAGCCTTATTCTGGATTCCATTTTCTTCCCCATAAATCATGACCCCTTCCTGCTCCTGGCAATAGAAGGCACACTCTGGCAGTCCCAGATTATTGCAGCCAGTCAGCCATTGTCATCACTAGGCTGTCAGGCTGGCATCCTGTGGCCATTTGGGTGATAGCCATGATGAGACTGAGCAGTACTGCACACAACAGTCTCTCACCAAGGACTGTAATTGTTGTGTTTGCCATAGTATAACTATGAAGTTGGATCCTCTTTTTTATGATAGAACCACTGTGAAATGTGGTGAGGCGAGTGCCTTCCTAGCCAGAATACATGGCTTTAGCCTGGGACCAGACAACTTTCTAAATGCCATTATTGCCCCTTTCTAAGTGAGACAAAGTGGAATTGGCATTTGCACTGCTGTGGGATGGAGGTTGAGTGAAAAACCCCAGTGGCCTGACTTAGTCTCTCCATTCATGCATGGGGCAGGGTTTTGAGGTACTTGGAGGGAACAACCTAGAGGATGTGAAGAGATGTGTGCAACACTTTTTGGGAAACCCATGTTATCCACAATCCGTAGGGTTTTGGAGGCAGGGCCAGTGTTGGGAGATGTAGCACGGCACCAGTTATGGATCTGCCAAGTTACGAGGCCTGGTACTTAGCTGCCTATCCATTCTCCCCCTCGCTCCCTAGTTGCCTTCCACTGGAAGTAATGATATAGAGGAGCACTGAGTTGTCCTTCCCACTGACTCAGATGGAGCAGAATCAAATTCCACAAGGTTCTCTCATGGTGTGTGAGGACAGGGAGCAGCCAGAGAGCACGTGGGAGTTCTGTGATAACTGTATGCAGACGGGGACTACTGGAAGGCATCTACCATCCACCTAGTTAAAACATACTAGCAGGCCTATACCCTACACAAAATAAATAGTTCAAATGAATAATATATTTCAGCACCGAAAAGGGTTATTTAACAGTAACAAATGAGGAGTCAGGAAAACCTCTGCTTTCACAAAGTAGTTAGGTAAAGGATATTGAAAGTATTTTAAAATATGAAATTAGGGACAGTGAGAGTTTGCTTGTGTGCACATCTCTGACCTTTACTGCTGATGTGCTCCACTCATTGCACAGGACAGACCACTGCTGGATTTTGAGCCATCTTAGGAATGGTGTACACTGTAGTGGCCACGTTTTGTTGCCATGAGTGTCCATTCTGTGGGGTGAGGATAGCCAGAAGGTGTCAGGGCAGGTGTATTCCCATATGCTACTGAGAAGTGTGATGGAGGGAAGGCCAAGTCTTTGAGATGTTTGGATGGAGCCCTTGAAAAGCGACTGCCAGAGGGGGTGGAGAAGAGGACCAATGTGACAACTGACTAAACATTCCTAATATCTAAAATATATGTGGCTAAACTTATCAGAGTTACTAAACTAATGCAACTGTGGAGTAGACGGAAAACACCTACCAGTCAAAAAATAGATGCGTGGGAAGGGATGCATTTGAGAACATATTCTGTTTGCCAATAGGTGTTAAATGCGTGTTGGAAATGCTGTGTAATCTCCTCCAAAGCATTCAAATTCCTCCGTCTCCTTTCCTTGCCTTTACGGTCCTGCCCTCCAGTGCTGTTCAGGGGGATATATTTTAACACTGTCATTTGGAGCTTTCCTCCGTGTTCGTTATTTTATTTGTTTTTTGTTTCTGTTCACTCTCTGTATTGAACACTTTAAAGATTTTACAAGCCTTCCTTGAGACTATGCTCCTTCTCTTTATCAAAACCTACTAACCTGCAAGTGCTGCTGCTTCCATTGTTTTCCAGGGTATTTGTATTTCATAAGATCAGAGATTGTGTTGGGCACCCCATCCTGCATCTTTCCCCTGAGGGAAATTACTCAATTCCCGTGAGGGAAATTGTGCAAGACAAATGGCTTAGAGCATCACTTAGAATGGCTCTAGCATATCATAGATGTATGCGCCTTTGAAATGTAGATAGAACACCTTTTGCTTTACTATGCCTCGCTCTTGGTCCATTAGTAGTCTTAGCCTTCTTTTTTACACGCGTGTATAATGTTTCATATAGTGCTTTACAAACATTAATTAGTCCTCCAGCAGTGCATACTGCCCCTATTTTGCAGAGGTAGGTGACTTGCCTGAGATCACCTGTCAGCTCAGAATGTGGGGCTTGTAATTCTGTTCTGAGTGCCCTGGACTACGTTTGGGTAACTTTCTGCTGAAGAAGTTACAAAACTACCTGTTGAAGGCATGTCCATGCCTTGTTCCCATGCAATAGCTACACACTCCAATCTTGGTTGCCTTTTTTCTTCAATTGTTTTTAGTTACAGTATTTAGAGGTGATTGTTGCATGTCCAGGTTGTTTTGAATGAGAGAATTCTGAACATTGATGTTCTTCGATTTTAAATTCACTAATACTGTCACCAACACTGGCACTTTTTAAATCTAGTTTGGATGTTTTTCTTCAAGATATAGTCTAGGAATTATTTGAATGAAATTCTATGGCTATATTATACAAGAGGTCAGACTAGATAATCACAATGGTCTCTTCTGTCCCTGGAATCTATGAATCTATCTATGAAAATAGCAATCACTATTCTGTGAGACATTTACAAACGTTTTTACTGTCCATTTTTTTTAAGAGTTGTAAAATTCTTTGCATCAATTTGAGACCTGACCATCATGGGGATAATAGTATATTTATATATCATATCAGGGCATTGATGAATTGACATAAAGCACTGTAGAAGTATAAAATAGTGTTTATTTTAAAGAGTTGGTGCTCACAGCATGTGCATTCCTCAGGGTTTGTTATAGGGTTGCCAGGTGTCCAGTTTTGAAGTGGACAGTCCAGTATTTGAGCTTTCTGTTTGGGAAACAAATTGAGAAAATATAAATGAGGAAATATAAATGTCCGGTATTTTCTAAATAAGATGTAATCCAGATTGTGATGTAATGTCAAGTGTGTCCGGTATTTTTCTTAAACCATCTGGCAACCCTAGTTTGTTAATGATGCTGTAGGTTGGAGTGGTTGTGGTAGAGGTCAGCTATATACTAACATTAATACACTACACATGGCAGCACTGTCATTTCAGCACTAGGTTTTTCATTTTGAGTTTGTAAGATGACTTCCACATCTATTCTTTAGTGTAAAGCAGAGTCCAGCAGAACCTGAATTTGGGTAGGAACACCAAAATTCATTTAAACTGGATACAACCTGGCAATCTACAGTGTCACAACCAACAATTTACAATGTTCCCTCTCATCCCAGAGTCCAACTCTGTCTGTTTAGCTGTCTTTGGTGTGGGCAAAGGGTGGAGTGTTTGGAATATACAGGTAAAAGGATGGAATGGATGTGCATGTATTTACCTTAGAACATCTATGGGAGGGCTTTAGTGGTTTTAGGCCCCAAATAGATCCACTTTTTAAAGGAGGGGAACAGGTCTAGTTTTAAGGTATGTACTAATTAACTATTGCTTGTACCGTGTCTTTAAAGAATGGATCCAGTCATTGAGAGATGAACATCTTCAGTTTGAGCTACATACCATCCCACAGTGCCTGGGTCATACAAGCTAAGTCTTTCAGTTCTTAGCATGTCCACACACTGCAAATTAGTTGTTTTATTTCACCTTTCTCCTGCAGTCTGAGTCCTCCTGTCAGAACACAGTTCCCTGACTTTGGTACTTTACTGTGAATCTCATGCTTTATTTTTTGTTCTGTTTTGTTTTGTTTTTAATAAAGTGGTGGCAGTTCTGTAATAAACCAAAGTGGGGGCTGGGAGGAGGAGGTTCCCTCTGTTTGTCTTTTCACCTATGGAGCCATTTGGTATTTGTATGTTTGCTGATGGCTGTAAATGTAGCAGCGAGTTTATTCTGGGATGGTCTCTTCCTTGGAGAATCACTATAGCTGTTTTGCTGTTTAATATATGTAAATAAAAAATGTCCCCCCTTTTACCTGTTTTATGTGGTGTTTATTTTGTGGCAAAAGCTGGCACTAAGATCACACTCTTTGGTGAGCACCAGCAATGTATTTGCTCCTGTGTTTGCAGGAGATACTCCCTGCCTCTAGGATCTTGTAATATGTGTGTTCTGTCCTACAAACTTCTCTAAATGGGCACTTTTGGTTTTTAATTTTCTCCTAGGATTTAAGGATCTGTAGTGAGTCAGCATGGCTGCCCACTGACCCGGAAGGGGAAGCCCTCCATAAGACCCCTTGGTGGGCGGGGCCAGAGCCACCAGCCCCTCCCACAGGAAGTGGAAGGGCAGGGCTGGAACTATAAGAGCAGGCCTTGAGAGCTCATTAAGAACCCAGCGGGTGAGGGATGACTGGATAGGGCCCCCGGGACCACTGCCCGACCCAGGAGACAGGCCAACGTCACTCCGAACCCCGCCAGGCACCAAGGAGGGACCGAGGGGACCACAGCCTGCACCAGGTCCCAGAGCCGAGGCTGTTTTGTCAGGACCAGGGAGGGACCCAGAGCCTATGGATACCATCTCAGTGCTGGCGCTCCCGGAAGACCCTGAGAAGCAGCAGTCATGCCAGGTAGGTCCACACAGGGAATTAGGAAATGGCCCAGGGAAAGCCGACTCTGCGCCGGCTGATGAGATGGAGGTCGAGTGGGCAACACATTGCGGCCTGGATTCCTGCCAAGTGGCTGCCCATGCTGCCACTGCTAGGGCCCTGGGCTGGGATGCAGTAGAGTGGGCAGGCCTGCGTCCCCCCTGCCACCTCTCCACTTGGGGTGGCAGGTTCCCCCTGTAGGGGAAAAACCCCTGAGCTTGTTGGCTCTCTGCCAAAGCTAGGAGAGCTGACCCCCGACTCAGCCTGCAGACAGGCCTGAGCCTCAAACTGTTATAGACTTCTTAGTTTGTTTGCTGCCCTGCCCTGGCCCAGGGCCATCGCAATTGAACTATAGTCTTATTTGTTTGTTTGCTGCCCGCCCTGATCCAAGACTGAGGCTGCTGAACTGTATAACCACCTGGCTGTTTGATGCCCATCCTGACCCAGGAACAAGAAATTCCTATTACGCCTAGCCTGTGTTGTGAGTCAGCATGGCCGCCCGCTGACCCAGAATGGTATAGGATCTTCACTTAGCAACAGCCCAAACAGAAAGTCAGTTTGGAGATAGAAACCCCTGGATCAGTGCTGAGATGTATTTATTCCTTTGGCAGAATGGTTTTACAGGGGCCACTTTGGGAAGATAACACTGTCAGGAAGAACTTGCTTTTTGGGTAACTATTTCCTCTGCCCTCTAATAGTAATACATCTCTCTGCTCCTGGGGTTATTGTGTCTCTGGTTGCTTCATTATTTCTCCCAATGAAGCATTGCTTATAGTGTAATGTTCACAAATGCAAATGAATCACATGGGGGAGCTTTTTCATGCAATTGCCCAGAAATCCAGGTACATCTGTGCATCTCTCTCTGCAGGATGTAAGGGCTGAAAGAATAGCAAAACTGATTACCCTTCATTTATCTTGAGCACGTGTCTCTCTATTTGCATGTGAAAGTTTGGGCTGGGCACCCTAGTGCCTGAGTCCCTATCAAGACCAGTTTTAAAGCTTTTCAAGCAGGAGTCTTCATTCATCAAGGACACAAGAAATTGTCCCAGTGTGTATCAGTAAAAAGCCTAGCCACTTCTCCCTAGGGCTCCCTGTCTCTGCCTTGTGACTTTCCACACCTAATTAGGGGGTCAGCTGTCTGTGTGGTACTCCACAGTGCTGCCTTTCTGCTGTCCCTTGAACTTTCAGTGGGTCACTTTTAATGCAAGAGGTATTGGATGTACCCGTGTGACTGCAAGAAGCCTAGAGCCAGCTAAATTCTTCCACTGGCAAGACCTGGTTCCTATTTGAACCCCACTGGATGAGCTTTGTGGCTCTTGTGGGAGTCAATGGGCAGTAGTTCTGTCACTATGAGCAGGGGATACTGTCATGAATATCACACAGCCATCATTGCAACCGTTCAGCAGGTTCAATGCACTAGGAAGAACAATGGTTGAAGAGACATGAACAGAGGCAGTTATTCTTGTGGGACAAGTAGGTGTCTGTCTTTCTAATCCAGTGCTGATTCAGCACTCTGGAAAGGCCTGTTTTAGATTAAAAACGGATCTGGACTTTCAGTGACACTGTAATGAAATATGAATTTGAGTCAGTTCTGATGTCCTCTTGCTAAGTTTCAGAGCTCTCCCTTATATCATAAGCCAAACAGCATGGTAAGGGTTTTCATTGCCCAATATAACAGTTTATTTCTCCACAAAGACAAGGTTACGCTGTAGTGATGGATGAGCCAAATACAGGATAATATGGAATTAAAACAAAATGTTCTAGGAGTGGGAAGCAACATTTAATAAGTTGATTGTATTTGTCCTAAAGAAAATACCAAAGGGAAGAACAAGCCTTTCTGCTCAGCTCGTAAATATAACAGAGTGTGCACATTAGCTTAGTCATCTTGTTCCTAAATATAAGTTGGCCCAACTGCACTTATAAACCATTACCTAGTTACAGGCACTTTATCATAAGAATACATTTTGCATTTAAATCTAGTACCTTGTATCCAAAATCTGAAAACATTGCACAAACAGTGAATTAAATTGTTCCGTTCCTGTGATGGGGGAGGGCATTCTTGTTGCCATTTTACTAAACAATGGAGATGCATACTTGAAAGTGACTTATCCCAGGCCCCAGAGTCATTAGTGGTAGGGAAGTGAATTGAAATCCTGTTTCCTAGTTATAGGTTCTCTCCACTAGACCATAAAACTTACCAGTCAAGATATCGTTTGTGGTAACTGTCCACATAACTCCCTTTTAGACTAGGAAGCCTTTTGACATGAAGTGTTTTTGGCTCCTATTAAAACTCTTGCTGTGTGCATGAGTGGGGCGATTATTTCCTGGTGGGAGACAATTCCAGGCAATTGGTTTATAAGCATCTTCCATTCTCCCAGTACCTCCAGCTGGTAGCAGTGGGCTAAATTCTAGCTCTACTATACTTTTCAGATTACTTACTAGAAAGTTACAGTTGTTACCAATATTACCATAAATGATTAGCACCTATTTTTCAGATAATCTAGGGCGGAGAGTGGAACACACCTGCTTCGAGATGCTCTTTCCATCACTTACTGGTGGAGGTCTTAACTCCTTGTACATTTGGTAAGCTACCATCAGGATGTCTGCCATGGTGCTTTTCTAGCACATTAGTTTATGTTGTGAGATGCTGCGGATCCAATAGACTGAACCTGATTTTTCCCTGCCACTTGTGTCAATCACAGGGTAATAATTGACCCAGCTGTAAATGACATAAGGTTCAGGGCAATGCAGAATCAGGCCCTCTATGAGAAAATGATCTTGAACATGACTTTGCCAGATGATACACTATGAATACTCCAAATGAGTGTTGTCAGCAACACTCGTCAGTCTTGAACTGGTGGAAGGATCTCCAACACGTGTTAGCGTTTGGTCTTTCTTTTAGCCAATAATTTAAAGATGACCTCTTTCCAAAGCTAGAAACTCTCAAGGGCTGGTATGCTTGGCCAAGAATGGCTATGCCAGACACTACCTAACAGACTAGATCACTTTTCTTTAGTGCACGAAGGGGATCTAGGACTTTGTTGATAACATTCTACGGGGCTGGTTATTTTTCTGTTAGTGAGCAAGAGCATGCTTCCTCTTATGGATTGTTTTAAAAATTGGGGTAGTAACGTGAGGCAGTGTATTGAGTTTAAAAAGTCTGTTCAAAAGAAGAATATGGTTACAGCGTGTCTACTTTTTTGCTTGTTTGTGAATGCCCATCTCCCTGCAAGAACAAACACTCACCAAACACTCTCTTCCTCCTTCAGCAGGGCTGGCTGTGCTCAAGCAGTTCTCACTGGTAGGGTCATTCAATTCCAAGCCTAAATAGAGCAAGTTACATTTTTGCCTTATTAAAATCTGTCCTCCCCCCCCCCCCCAATTCCTACCATGTTACCTCCCATTTAATGTTTAAAATACACCATTGGTTGCAGAGTTCTTCTCTGGCCAGCCGGCGTTATTGCAGAGCATTTCACCAGCGACCTGATTTTCAGAGGTGCTGAGCTCCCCCATTCCTCATTGAAATCAATGGGACTTGCTGGTGCCCAGAACCTCTGAAATTCATCTGTGTGACCTTAATTTCAGGAGCAACAGCCTGATCAACATGCATCTGTTCCTTTCCTGGTACTTACCTCTCTTACTCACCAAGGTTGTTTAAAGTAGTATCTCTTGTACACTCAGTAGAACAAGATTTGGAGTGTCCTTGCTGTTTGTGGAATACTGTGATTCAGCTCCATTCCCCTGCGAATTCCATAGGTACAATCAAGCTGCATGAAATGCAAATATTTAGTAATTTAGCTTCACTGCTTGTATTCTACTTAGTTTATTGTTCCTTTTGGCTATGATGGTTCTCAAACCTGAGTCTTTGGGCCCCTCTAAAAGCCCATCTTGGATTTGGGGAAACTGGAAATGTAGAGGAGAGTCTAGTTACAGACAACATTTCTGGTCCGTTTTCCTTTGTACATGTAGAGACATAAACTGAAAGGAAATATCACATTCATTTTGGCAACTAAGATCTGGAACGCATCTGATCACCAGGGTAGTGGGAGGAGGGATAAATACACTAAAGATGGTGAGCTGCTCAGATACAATGGTAATATGGGCCAGATAAGCACCTTTAAAGATATGTAAAACTTTCACTGGAACTAGTTTGAAACGTGCTTAGAAGAAACAACACATTCCTCCTAAACCTGCTGGGAACATAGTTGCACTGCATAAGGATTATGGGCGTGAATAGTAATCAAATTATACTAATAATTAGCTAGGGCATTTATAGATCCACACAACATGGGTCATGCTTCAATCCACTACAATATATTCTCTTTACCCCATAATAGTTTTCTGATTTTTTTTTTTTTTAGGCAAGAAGGGATAGAATTGATTGCCACAAGTGTCATCCCCAGGAGAATGACAATCGCTTGCTGATCATCATGCATTCTGATTTCTATGTTCTCTACAAAGACCATCTTTTGGATGCTGTTTTACCTATGTGCCCCTTTATCAATGAATTTTTCCAAAGGATTTAGATTTTTTTTTTAAATGAAACTTAATTCAGATCTGAATCAAGTTAAGGGAAAATCCTTTGACTCCAGATCCTACTCCATGCCACATTTTAGAAAATGTGTTATGTCTGCTCACATCCCCATCCTTCTCTGATTCTGTATAATTCTAACTATAACCCATACCATACACAGTTGCATACAATTATCACACATCAGTTCCCCAGCTTGATGGACGTAGCTTGCATGACCTATGACTGGATGTGAATGACAAATCAAAAGTCAGCATTTCCCAAATCAGCTGGGCTTCCTGCTGATCTGCAGCAAGAGGAGGAAGAAGAGAATGAAAGAATCTGAAAATAAAGGTAAGAAAAGACCATAAATAGGACAGCGTGCAATGGAGGAAAACTGAGATGGTGCATAATTAAATAGGTGGCTCTGTTTACAGTATATTCTGAGGAGTAATAATTTTTAAAAGGCATCCTTTATCTTGGATGCAAAGATCCCAGTAAAAAAATGCAGTTATATAACTGAGGGAAAGCTTTTTGCATCAACATCTGTTCTGATTTCAATACATCACATAGTGCCATTTGATGGGAAGTTAAGATGCTGAATGTAGCAAGTGCATAGCTAAGTATTTAGCATTTGAATAACTTAAACAAATCCCTTTCCCCCCACATACCTAGCTAACTAGACATACATCATTAAAGCTTTGTTTGACAACCTAAATGTATATTTGACATTATTTTGTATTTTCTATTATGTCATCTGAGCATATTACCTCCAACAGAGAAAAATAATGTAACATTTTCAGGTTAAAATAATAATGGTATGGTGTGGTTAGTAGCTGAGTGCATCTCTGCTTCTGATAGGAAAAAATAACAAGGTATATGCTTAGGATAAATATTTCATATAAAGAAATACAGATACTTAGCCTTTTTTGGGGTCTATATGATTAAACTGAACTTCATAGTTAGAAAAATTCCAAAAATTGTATTTCAGTCCAGAAAAGTCTTCATCACTTTCCGTTAAATGTAATTTGGTGTGACCTTATTAAGATAGATGCAAACAAGCCTTCTATGAGAGGTAAAGGCAGAAAGAAATAATAACATTCATAATGTCAGGTATGTTTCTAAGGCTGTGTATTAAACTACCATTTCTAAAGTACATATTCTCTACTGTAGGGCTTCTAGGTTCCTCAGGCTTTAAAACATGAAATATTTTATTTCTTCCTTTTGTATTTTTGCTTTATATTGCTGTCCATATTTTGGATACTCTGGGAAAGAAAAAGGCCTATAGATCTGGGAAGCAGAACCCTTTAATCCGTGAATTTGAATTCAGCCCTCCATCTTCTAACATCCCCTAAACTGAGGGTTTTTTCTGAGTCATAGCATCATTCAAGGGGAAAAATCAACTTTGTGTCAAGTAATTTAGATGGTACACACAGCATTAAGACAACACAGGCTGCGCTATATTTAGTCTGCTGTGACAGAGCCTGCTTGTTAGTAGTCCCAGAAATGTTAACAGCTGATACATGCAGTATTTTTTGAGCTCTCTCTCTGTCTTTTAAGGAGGGATCAGATTTTGTCCTTGAGTACTGTTTTTTTACTGCATGTCTTTGGTAGTGTAAGCTCAAATGTTCTATTGCTGACGGAACTAATCTGCTTCACACACACACTGCTTTATCCTGGTGCGGCGTAATCCTAGACATAGCCAGATAGTGTAGGCCTCAAGCCTGTTCTGTTCGTTGCCTGCTGTATCTTTTTATTTTCCCCACCCCTATCTATTTGACACAGAATTGTGTGTTTTTTACAAGAGTTTTCTAAAACTGCTTCTACTTGTCTGAGGAATGTAACACGGAATGGTTATCAAAGAAAGTCAGTATACTTTGATGGTAGAAAGAGTATAGTGCTGAAATGCCCTGTACAGAGGGGTTTTTTTGGTCAACATTAAACAAACAAGTCCTACAGGCTCAGACCATATAAATAAAGTTGCTTTCAATCAAATATCTAATACATGCTCAGGATTTGGTATAGGTCACTGAGGATGTGTTTACATTTCAATTATCAGTGTTAGAGTCTGTGTATTGTAGATAAGGACATAATATGAACGCAACTAAAGACTAGAAAATCTGGAAGCGATTGCTGCTCTTGAGCCAATGGGCTTTGGAAGCATTCAGAAATGTATTAACTAATGCTGAAGTATTGTGAGAATCTATTCTTCGCTGTGTGGGTCACGCGCTTATTAATGCGAAGGCACAGAGAGGAGAGTAAATCTCTTTGAACATGTTAAATATATTCTATAAATCATAATTGTAAGGTTGGCAAATAAATAGTTTCCATTCACTTTTATCAGACATAATGAGATACTGGTTCAGCTCGGTATTGATGCATAAGCAGCTGTGTAAAGCTGCTTAAATTAAAACATTATAAATACTACTTTATGAATTCTAATTATTTAATAATTACAATATCATGTAAAAGCCCCAGCAGATACTGCAGCCTCATTGTGCTACGATGTATACATACTCCTAGTGAGAGACAGCCTCTGTGCTGAAGAGCTTGCATACTTCATAGACAAAAAAAATATAAATGGTGGGAGAGGAAATGCAATCTCTGCCTCTGTGTTGTAGTACGGCACTGAAACAGAGAGATTAAGGGAGTTGTACATGGTCATATAGGAGGGTTATAGACAAAGTGGCAAAGTTAGGAAATAAATCCTGAAACTGGTTTTCAATTAGAAACTGAAATTTTGCTTAAACTAAATGTCTGCTACCATGGGGAAATTTTTTTGGAGGGGAGGTTTGGTCAAAAAACAAAATTCCCAGAAATAAAAACCTTTTGGCTGAACGTCTATTCTTTTATTTTATTTTGTTATAATTTCTGCAGAAAATGTAGACAATTTTTTCCTGATTTAGAAATATTTGCACAATAAAAAAAATAGTTTTCACTCAGCCCTATTTCTGAGTCCCAGTCTGATGCCATAGACACATCATACTGCCTTGCAAGGAACCCTTGAGGCATGTCAATAATATAGGTAGAATTTATTTTTAAATAGAAATTTCACTTACTTAAATTCAAAATAGCCAAAGTTTCCATTTTTGGAGCAGTGGGGACTAACAATATGCCGTGTACAGTAAACAATGTTAACAACTCATTCATCACTCCACAATAAAAACCACAATATCTTCTCATTTAAATTACTGCAGGGCCTATGGAGGTAAATGTTGAGATTTTAATGGCAAAGCATCATCCTAATGCTGAGTAAAGTTCATCTGACTCTGGCAGCAATAAATTGCAACAGAAGGAGTTCCCTAAATGACCCTACTCTCTAATGCAATGGTTCCCAAAGTGTGGTTCGTGAACCACTAGTGGTCCATGGTTGCCTCCCAGGTGATCTGTGGCTCAAGCTCAGCGCCCATGCTGCCGCTGGAGCCTTGTGGTTGGTGCGCAGCCATGAGGCTGCAGCAGCAGCTCTGGCTTGGAGGGTCCATGGGGGGATGGGGAGGGGATGTGAAGAAAGCAAACTCACTCCTTTCCGGAACTAGCTGCGGAGCTACAGGTGGAGGAGCACCACCCCACCCCCTCCATGGGAAAGTCCCGCCTGCTGCTGGGTATCTGCCTCGCGTAGGCCATGCTGAGCTCACAATCGACATGGTAACAGTGGCACTTTCCTCAGTTGCTCCCATGGAGCAGGCAGCAGGTTGGGTTGTGCGGGGCCGGCTGTGCGGGGTGGGCTCTCATGATGCGCGAGCAGCCAGCACCTTCCCTCTTCCCTGACAGCAGGTTTGGCTGTGCTGCGCCCAGCAGCAGTGGGAGGAGGCGGCGCTGCAGCTGAGGAGCCCACACAGGTAGGACACAGGTGGGGGCTCGGGGACCTTCAGGGCTTTGCACCCATGGGGACTCGATCTGGACGGAGGGGCTGAGATGCCTCAGTGCTCACCCCTCAAGGGTGCCATAGACTGGACCCCAATGGGACTGCATCCCCAGCAGAGCTGGACACCACAGTGTCACCCACCTGCCCACCCCCACCTCACTGCACCATGCCCAGCTTCCCTGCCCCCTCCCCCAGGGGCACCCCACTTTCCCTTTTCGCTGAATCCCCCCTGAACCATCCCCTGCCCCCATCTCCCTGCCCCGGCCAGACATCCCTTGCACCCTCCCTCCTGGCCAGACACCCTCCCTTCTGGCCAGACACCCTACCCCAAGTGCCCTCATACATCCTGCCTCCTGGCCAGACATCATACCCCTGGTCCACTCCTGCACCCTCCCTCCTGGCCAGGCTCCCTATCTCCAGTCTGCTCCTGCATCCACCGTTGCTCCTTGCACCTTCCCTCCTGGCCACACACTGTACCTCCCTTGCTCCTGCTCTCTACCCCTGGCCAGATGCCCTACTCCCAGCCTGCTTCTGCACCCTACCTTCCACCCAGACCTTGCAACCTCTCCCCATTCTGTACTCCACCCCCTCCCAGATCCTGCACCCCATCCCTACCCACCTCACTGGCAGTCCTGTCCTATACACTCAACCCCTCATTTTTGTCCCCACCCCAGAGCCTAGGGGGGGTCCATAAAATCCACAAACTCTGGAACCCCAGAAAAGTAAATGTGACCTATGGAAAGCCCCGAACCTCAATCCTCCCTGTCCCTTCCCCTTGCCTTGTGGGGGCTGGAATGCCAGAGGAGTGAGGTGTCTCAGTTGGAAGTCACATCGGTGAAGGTTGGGGTTTTCATAGGAGTTTTTTTGCTTCTCACTTGGGTGGTCTCCAGTTGATTTTTCTGTGGGTCAGTAGCCCCCACCACAAAAGAGGTTCCCACACCTGCCATAAATAAAGCAAGCATTGAAACCTTATGTTGGACATAATATTTTACTTTATTTAAAATGAGGTTTGATAAACTAACACAAGAAAGTTAAAACAATCTGTTTAATTAATAATAATTAATAATTTAAATTAAACCATTCTCCATAACTGCAGTACTAGCAAAATGGCTCTGGAGTAATTTATGTAATTAATGGTGAGTTTTCATTAGCAACTGGCAGTCTGCAGAAAGGTTTACATTGAGCCAGTTGGTCCATGGGCCAAAAAAGTTTGAGAACTGCTGCTCTAATGCCAGGCTAGGAGAGTTTTGCTTTAGCTCTTGACTTCCCTGTTAATATGTACAACTTCCTTAGAAGTTGGTAACTGATGTTGCTGAAATTTTAGCGCAAGGTCACTTGCAAAGCATATAATAAATCAGATAATGTAATGCGTATGGCAGGAAACAATCTTTCTGATCCCCAGATCCCATGATATTTTTGCAGTAGAAGGATTAATCATGTACATAAATATTAACAGAATCAAGGCCTTTGATGGCCAATTCTATGTTCATGATCATAAAGATTGTCTCTGCTAGGTTTGTGTGAACTAGACCCCTCAAAGTTAACTTTCAAGATTGACCTGTGTGACCACAAATTAAATGTTTCTCATTCCAACTGGCAGCAAAGAACCAACTGTAGTTGTCTGCAGAGCTAGATTTTTTGAGAGATTCCAGCCTTTTACTCAGCCCTGTTTTTCACCGCTACTACTCACACTTTCAGGGAGAGGCAAAGCCAAATCCCGTGGCTCAACAAAAATTTTGCTGAGTCACTTACCCAGGTGCAGAATGCAGATGTGACTTCACATTTTTGTGAGGCATGAATCCCTTCCACTGGACAAAGCCTGCCTTCTTTTAAATGTGCTTGATGTTCTTTTATTGTACAACATCCAGATACATGTCAGGAACGCAAGCCAAAACAGATCACAAAGCAGACTCCAGATCTTTGTAATCCACAAAAGAGTCATTTAAACACCAATTGTGAGCTCAATGCTAAACAAAACAAAGTATGACCTGCGTCCCTACTTTTCATTTACGCTGTTTAAACTACATCCCTTTTCTCGAAAAAGGGATGTAAATTAGACACTTTGAAATTGCAAATGAAGCCGGGATTTAAATTTTCCATGCTTAATTTGCATAATGGCATCTGTGGTTTTTTCAAAACGGGGCTTTTCGAAAGAAAAACAGCTGTTTAGACAGGGATCGATCAAAAATAAAACCCTTTTTCGAAAGATCCTGTACTCCTGAAAAAATGAGGAGTACAGGATCTTTCGAAAAAGGGTTTTATTTTTGATCGATCCCCATCTAAACAGCTGTTTTTTCTTTCAAAAAGCCCCGTTCGGGGGGAAAAAAACCCGCGAACACCATTATGTAAATAAAGCACGGGAAATTTAAATTCCGGCTTCATCTGCAATTTCAAAGTGTCTAATTTACATCCCTTTTTCGAGGAAAGGGATGTACTTTAGACACAGTCTATCACTAAGAGGTTTCTGTACTCCATTCTGGCAGTGTAAAAGGGCCTCTAAGTGTGCACAATGTCACTTCCACCCATCTGAAGGCCCTTTACACTATCATAGGTGGATAAGGGATCCTCAGGATACATATGCACTGCAAATGTTGGTATGATTGCAGTGCAGGTAGACATACCTGTATTAGCTTTAATCTAGATAGCTCTGTTAACAATGGTAGTGAGAATGAGGCAGGATGGGATTTACAGTGGACTCTTGCCTACTCCAGCCTCCAAGTTTGATGAAAACTCTGGCGATGTATTTGGATTGCTGACCTATGCTAGGATCCATGCTATTGCATCTTCACTACTACTGTTACATGCACTGTAAGTTGAACCTTTCTAATTCAGCAACTTTGGGATCTGACCGATTCTGAACCAGAGAATTTACAGAACCATGGAAGGTCAATATTGTCCAGCAGCATTACCAACAGTTTCACTGCTTATGGGGCTCTTAGAAGTCATTTAGGGGCAAATTAAAGCTAAATAGCACAGAAAACACAGAGCCAGGACTGGTGGCCGTAAACAAACTTTATGGAACTGCAAGAAACTTGGCCACACCCATGGTAAGTGGACATCCAGCTAACTAAAATCATGCCAGACAATGGATGTTGCTTGACCAGAGAGTGCTGACCTTGAGAAGTTCAGCCTGTAGCTAGATTAAAACAAGCACAAGTTTGTATACATGCCCTACAATTACACCTTAACTTGTGTAGGCATACCCTCTCTGTTACTGTGAAGTAGGCCTTGGGCTGCTGCCTGGCTGAACATAAGAACATAAGAACATAAGAACGGCCGTACCGGGTCAGACCAAAGGTCCATCTAGCCCAGTATCCTGTCTGCCGACAGTGGCCAGCACCAGGTGCCCCAGAGGGGGTGGACCGAAGACAATGATCAAGCGCTTTGTCTCCTGCCATCCCTCTCCAGCCTCTGTCAAACAGAGGCCAAGGACACCATTTTATCCCCTGGCTAATAGCCTTTTATGGACCTAACCTCCATGAAATTATCTAGCTTCTCTTTAAACTCTGTTATAGTCCTAGCCTTCACAGCCTCCTCTGGCAAGGAGTTCCACATGCTGACTACACGCTGTGTGAAGAAGAACTTTCTTTTATTAGTTTTAAACCTGCTACCCGTTAATTTCATTTGGTGTCCTCTAGTTCTTCTATTTAGGGAACTAATAAATAACTTTTCTTTATCGGCCCTCTCCATACCACTCATGATTTTATACACCTCTATCATATCCCCCCTCAGTCTCCTCTTTTCTAAACTGAAAAGTCCCAGTCGCTTTAACCTCTCCTCATATGGGACCCGTTCCAAACCCCTAATCAATTTAGTTGCCCTTTTCTGAACCCTTTCCAAGGCCAAAATATCTTTTTTGAGGTGAGGAGACCACATCTGAACTTCATGCAGGTTCATCCTGCAATGCCATTCCAACAAGCAAAACTGTTTCTTCCTTTGCCTGATGCGCGAGTTATTCTTCCACAACTACATGTTACCATATTTTGATGGCAACAGAGGGGGGTAGAGCACAACCCAAATAACAGCACAGCCCAGATGGGTACAGGTGAATAACGACTTTGTTACTTTTCTTTCCATTATCTCCATTCTTGAACCCCCAAATTCCATCCCCTACAGTGGACCCATAGCATATTTAGGAGTGCTGTGGAAGTATGGTCTTTGGGGAAGGGACCATCTTTGTTCTGTGTTGGTACAGCATGTTGCACAAGGGGGCCCTAGCACTACTGCAGTAAGCACTAGGAATATCAGTAATAATATGAAATCCTATAAGGGAGCAGAGAAGCTTTCGAGAGGAAAACAATGATAGGGTGAGTTACAACAGATGAGAAGCCTCTAATTGTTTGGTCCAGCTACAGTCACACTATAGCTCATGCACCAGACCTCTCTTCTGGACTTATTTAAAACAAAACTCTCATCTTAGAAATCACTGAGGGAAATTCCTGAAATTTTCTTATTTGCCTAAACATCTAAGGTCCCAGTCCTGATACCCCTCTCAGGAGTATCCCTATGCCTGCACAGAGCCTCACTGAAAACAGTGAGACTTCATGTCAGCGCAGAGGTCCACCCTCACAAATAATCCCCCAGGATTAGCACCTCATATTGAATACAGAATCATTTACAAAGGAATTTTAAAGTTCTGCTTTGCTCTATTTCCTGCTAACACAGCTTGTTTCCCTTGAATTTCATTCAGGCTAGAAAATGAAAATAGACTAGTCAGTTTCATTTTTTTGCTTTAGTTTTCTGTGGCACTTCAGGAATGGGGGTTGTATAGACCAGCGTTTCTAAACTATGTTCTGCGGAACATTGGTGTTCCATGAGCAACTCGCAGGTATGCCGCAACCTCTTCTTTGTTTTTGTTACTTTTTCGTTTTTGTCTTTTTTTTTGTCTGACAACAATTTTTTCTGAAGAAAATTTACATAGGTGTTATGCATAAAAAAATTATTTGATGTTCTGTGGTCTCAAAGAGTTTAAAAAACACTGGTATAGACCCTGCAGAGAAACATTTGAAACCAACTAAATGTAAAACAGCCATTTCACTGAAATTGTTTTTAAAAACAATTGAAGCTTTTGACCATTAGGTTTGCCAAAACCTTGACTTCACACAACTTAAACATGGAGCCTAGGTCAATCTGAAGGTGCTTCTTTCATGTGGCCTTCATGCAGAAGGGACCATCACTAGCTCTAAAAACTACTGGCAGTTTAAAAGACATGAGGAATATAAATACCGTCTGTTCCTTCCTAAGACTAATATACCCTGGTAGGTGTGTATAAGTACATTTGAAACACAATTACCGGATTCAGTCCCATTATTTTCCAGTCAAATTGCTGGTTACAACTTTTTATTTTTCTGTCTTTTTTAAATGCTCCTTGGTCATGTTGTCACCTCCATGTCTTTTCTTTGGAGTGAAAGGAAATATACTTATTTGGGACACTCCCTGTTAGATTTTTTTTGAACCACATTTCACCATTACTGGTCTACTACTGCATGTTATCAGGTACCATCAACAATATTTGGGACAGTTCAGCAAGGCCAGCTATGAAATGAAGGGATGACAAAGGACCCTCTCTTTGCCTCTGCATGTTCAGCTTTGCATTGTTGTTGTTGCTTGAGATGCAGTGTGGTTCAGTGAGTAGGACACTAGGCTGGGAATCAGGAAATCTGGATTGTGCTACCTGCTCTGCCACTGACCTACTGTGCAACCTGAGGTAAGTCACTTCAGCTCAGTATGCTTCTGTTTTCCCTTTGACACCTTGTCTGTAAGTCTCTGGGAGAATGGACTGTCTCTTACTCTGGGGTGTACTGTGTCTGACAACACAAGGTTCTGATCTCAGTTGAGGTCTCTAGATGCTACCTCATCATGCAACTAATTTTAGGTCAGGTGCATTATAGGTTTCTACCTTTGCTCTGAAATACCAGCCTCGGTGGTAGGATACAAAAATTGATGGAATAATAATCTGATGTAATATGGAAAATTCCATGATTCGTTTCCCTAAATTTCCATTACATCATTTTATAAGCTGAAGAGTTTTTCCCCTTGATTTCATCAAAGCTAGTGCAGAGCAGATGGCATAATTTATTTTCACAGGTACTGAGTTATTAAATCTAATGTGAGCTGAAGGTTCCTCCAAATAACTCTAAAAATCAGGCTACGAATACACAATGCTGATTATGTCAAACGACATTTGAACAAATATGTTTTTGACCAGAGATTTCAAATACATACTAAAGGAAATCTATTAGGTTCTAATCTTGGTTTAAGCTTTCCATAAAAATTACTTTTTTAATAAAAATTGGGGTTTATTTATTAATATAAAAATCTATAAATATATACTAAAAATCTAAAAAGGTATACAAAACCTGTTTCAGTTATTTTTCTGCTCTAAATTGAACATTACTGCAGATTATCCCATGGTGACTCTTTAATCTTTATTTTAGCAAGTTGCATTGTTTCACTGAGAATGATCCCTTTTTAAAAAGATATTTGAGTGCTGTAAAGTTTACTTTTTTGTGTGACACACTAATTCCCAAATTTCTGCACTGCTGATGTTTCTGTTTTAAGCACAACTGAAAAACACTATAATGCAACAGACAGCTATAGACATCTACTATGTATCTGAGGTTACGCCTAGACTACATGGCTCTGTCAACGGAGCCGTGTAAAATAGTTTATTTGGCATAGTCAAAGAAGTGGGGATTTAAATAATAATAAGGGAAGCCTTTGTCAACTGCTCCAGTATGCCTCGTGAAACAAGGCTTCCTTTGTCGACCGTGCCGCGTCTAGACTGCTGCGCTGTGCCGGATCAGCTGATCGTTGGCACAGCGCCGCGGCCATTTTAATTTTAATGAAGCGGGGATTATTTAAATCCCCGCTTCTTTGACTATGCCGAATAAACTATTTTACATGGCTCCGTCGATGGAGCCATGTAGTCTAGACGTAGCCTGAGAGAGCCTGTCTGTCTGTCCAAGCACTCCTCCTAAATGGTAAGACTTAGGACCACCAGATTCGGCATACAGATTCTGTTATCATAACTTTGTGATGGATAGGAGGAATGCTGGCCAGCACTCGGTGACTAAAAGGTTAAACTCAGGTAGCTAGGGGGTGTTGGCAGAAAGCCAGGAAAGCTCATGGCAGAAGATGTTGAAATTTAAATTGAAAGATCTACCTGCCTGTCTTTCCTTTGTGTGAGTTTTAAGCTAGGAGCTGGGGGAAGTAAGATGGAGTAATCAGACAGAACTACCATGCCTACAAGGAATATTGAGCATGGGAATAGACTGGGCCTTGAAATACAGATCAGTGCGGATTGTGAGTAAATGTATATTTAGCTGTGATCAGGTTACTTTATTTTGTTGTTTGGTTAAATTTCTCTGTGCTAAATCCATGTGCACACCCCCCCATTCACTATATATAAGCTGCACCCAGAGATATTACATTTCTCTGTGTTTTACTTTGTTTTTACTCCGTTGCTCTGTAGCACTAGCAACCAAGTATGCTTTATTAAGTATATCTTTTTGGTTTTGTTAATAAAAATCACTTTTTTAAAGGTGATGATTTAATTCTTGTATCCTGGAAAGTAGCAAGAGGTCTGTGTATGCATTCCAAAGACTAAAAGGCCAACTGTCAGAGGATGTATCAACACAGCACTCTTAGCTTGAAATAAACTAAGCAATTTGCGCTATGCAAATTGCACAGCTTATTTTGATGCTATTTCAAAATAGCTTATTTTGTAATTTGGTGCGGTCTACACAGCACCAAATTTCAAAATAATTTGCTATTCCAAAATTCCCTTTAGCCCTCGTGGAACAAGAGTTACTGGGATGTTGGAATAAGCCACCCGTTATTTTGAAATCTATTTTGAAATAATGGGCTACTTCAATAGATGCAGAATAGGTATTTCAGGATACTTCCAGTGTCCCAAAATAGCTCTTCAGTGTAGACATACCCAGAGATTCCAGTTTGTTTTCTGTTTTCCTCAAGCTCTCTTGTGGTAAAAGAGTGTGGGAAGTTTCCTCTCTGGAAGAAGTTCAAATGCTTCTTCCTGGGTTTCAGAAGAAGGGATTTTGTTTTTACACTTGATCGTGGCAACTACCTCCCAAGGGCAAAAAATCTTTGACCTTGGTGAGTTTTTGTAAGCGGAAGTCTATAGAGGCAAGGTATTTAAGGTCTTTTGCAGACTCCCATCTTCTGCACTTGGAGTGCCTCAGTAGGGAACAACCTTGACAGACTTAAAGCAAGATAAGGAGTAGGGATGTGAATGGGTAACAGGTTAACTGGGTGATGCTTACCAGGTAACAGTTAGCTGGTGCCCAGGAGAAGCCCCTGCCCATGGCCTGCCATGGGTTGAAGGCTGCTCCAGCCCCGCTGAGCCCCTGTGTGGGACCAGGAGCTGCTCCACCCACCCAGAATCCCATTTAGTCAGCTAACTGGTTAAGCTGATTAAGCTAACATTTAACCAGTTGACTGATGAATCGGGATTCTATGTCCCTAGTAAGGGTTTTGATTGTGCCAGGAAAACGGGACATGGCTGGAATGGGATTGGTTCTCATAAACCATACAGAAAAGAGACAGAATCACCAGGCAGGTGAAAGGGGCTGGCTGCCCTTCCCCCCCATCTAGGACTGCCCAAAGCCACCTACTCCCCAGGTACCTTTTAGGGAAGTTGGGAGGGCTAAAGCCTCCTCCACCCCCCCTAGATTCGTATGGGGACATTGCTGGCTGTTCCCCTTCGGCAGGGAGCAAGGGGATAGTGCACCATTTGCTACATTCCTTACTCTGGCTGGGGAGTGCAGGGGGCAGACAAACCTGGATTGCCCAGTCAGGGGACATGCACCCCTACCCCGACTGTGCCCGCTGGAGCTGCAGCAGCCATGGAGAAGTGCTTCTCCTTTGGCTCCAAGCTGCTGCAGTGAGAGAAGGCTGAAGTTGTCCTCTGTCTCCTTGGGGCAGCCTGCATACTGAACCCTTCATCTCCAGCCCCACCCCAGAGCACTGATTTAAATGAAGCATGTACATTTTCATTTTCCAAAAAACAAATACTGTGTTAAGGACCCAAAAACACTGGATAAATCTTCGAGTTGCTTACACTAAAAATAGTTAACAAACCTTTATGACCTGCTGCTGCTAAATTTTGAGGAAAACAGCTGAATCTGTTGAATTGGGATTTTCCAAAGCACTCAGCATTGACCTAATTCTGCTCCTGTTAAAATCTCTGGTAAAAGTCCCACTGACTTTAATGGAAGCACAATAAGGCCAATGCTGTGTGCTTCTAAAATCCTTACCTTTCCCAAATCTAGCCAGTTAGGAGTACTTTAAAATATACATTTTACAGGGTACAAACAGGCACAAAGAGGTTATGTGACTTGGCCAAGGAGTCACAATCTGTAGAACAAAACATCTTCTAATGCCACACCCTATACTTAGACCAGCAGGCTATACTTCCTCTCCAATGTTTTAACAAGATTGAAATACAATGACTACAATCCTTTAGAATTCAGACAAACAAAACCCATGAATGAGGCCTAATACCAAAACAAAGAAAGAAAGGGTTGGGGAAGAAGATAATATTATTGTAGGGCCAACACTGGTCATACTACAAAGCTTTGAAAATAAGAATGTTGAGGAATTGTTTTTAGTAGGAAATGAGGAAGGAAGCCGTGTCAAAGGGAGAGATGTGCAAAGGGTGAAGCCCTCCATAGGGAAGGTAAGATCTAATGATGGGTACTGTCTCAGGGAAGATAACAATTGGGACAAGGGTCAAGGAGGGGGCCTCTACTCTTAGAGAAAGAAGGTTAGAAGAGCTTTGGTATGTCTAGACTGCATCCCTCTGTCAGCAGAGGGATACAGATTAGGCAGGTCGACATTGCAAATGAGGCAGGGATTTAAATATCCCGTGCCTAATTTGCATAAAAATGGCCGCCGCGTTTTGCCAACTCAGCACTTTGTCTGCAAAAAGTGGCAGTCTAGAGGGGGATCTGTCGAGAAAGAAAGCCTTTTTCGACAGATCCCTTATGCCGCCTGCAAGGAGGTTTACAGGATCTGTTGAAAAAGGCTTTCTTTCTCGACAGATCCCCCTCTAGACTGCCACTTTTTGCCGACAAAGTGCTGAGTCGGCAAAACGTGGCGGCCATTTTTATGCAAATTAGGCACGGGATATTTAAATCTCTGCCTCATTTGCAATGTCGACCTGCCTAATCTGCATCCCTCTGCAACAGAGGGATGCAGTCTAGACATACCCCTTCAGATTCTGATGCATTCTTTTAAAGATTCATAGTGCAGCTGGGCCAACTATCCAGAGTGTGATTTTTTTTTTTTATGAAACTAGCCCTTTGCTCCTGACTCATTCCTGTGTAAATATAGATTTTTTTTTTTTACAAGCTTGTTCAGAACTTTTTGACATATAGTTTTAGATAAATGTTTCTGCCTGCAGATTACTTGTGAACGACTTGCCAAGAAAGGCTTAAGTGAGCAGCCTCCTAGCACACTGTCACATGGGAATGAATCTGCTCTCTGAGGCCATGTCAACTCTAGGAAATTATTTCAAAATTACTAAATTTGACTTAACTCCCGATTTAACAAATTCCAACTAGTGTGTCCACACTATGGGAATCCTCAAAATTAGACTGAGGCAGGCTCCATTAAATGCGGATGTGCTACCTCGGACTTAGAGCCCCAGGAAGCACAGGGGAATAATTAGTTCATATTTTGAAATAGCAGCACCAGAGGGACCACACTACCATTATTCTGAAATGATTATTTATGAATTAGTGTTATTCCTGATGAAAAGCAGAAGTATAGATTTTGAATTCTGAGGCCTGCTATTTTGAAATAATGGGTTTGGTAGTGTGATGCTCCGCTTATAAATTCAGCTGGGGGGTTTATTTTGAAATAAAGTCCTAGTGTAAACCAGTGCTTACTTAATAACTCTCAAACCCACAAAGTATTTTCAGGATGGCTAAATGACTACTTCTAGTGCAAGTATTTTGAGAGAATACAATTGTGAATGTGTTTATGATGCTCACATTCATTCACTAAATATTCTTGCTAACCCAAGATCAGATACAAATGTTTGTGGAAAACTAATAAGAAGAGCCTTGAATACTTGCCAAAACGACTTCATGGCCTTTATTTGACTAAATGTTTGTAAATATGTTTGAGGTATTAGACCTGCTCCAGTAAACATCAACAAGGCTTTTGAGGTCCCAGTTTGTTTTATACTTTGCTACAGTAGCACTCCTGGCTTCATCTGATATGGGAAAACCAAATGTTTAATGCATGAATCAAAAGTCTCAGTACTCAAAGGCACATCTGACACATTTTTCAGCTCTGCATTTACCTTCCACTAGAGATGGGGGAAACAGAAACAGCCAATTCAAACTGTTTTGAATTTCTGGGTGAGGTGAACAAGGATTCAGATCACCAGGTCCAGCCTAGCCTTTATTGTTTGGTACTCAATTGGATACAAACGAAAAAGGGATCTATTTTCCAATGGCAAACTTTCTAAAACTTAAAAATTTCCTGGAAATGTTATTCGTGTACTAATCCTGCGAGTAGAGTATCTACATAAATATTATTGGCCAATGAATAGCATTTCACTGGTGATTAATACAGCCTCTGAACACCTCATAAAGGAGGGGCATATTAGTCCTATTTTACAGATGAGGAAACTAAGGTACAGAGAAGTGAAGTGAATCACACACACACGCTGTATCAGAACCAGGAATGAAATCCAGATGACCTGACTCCTGCTCCTATACCTTAACAAGAGACTCTGGTTCTTCATATTCTGACTAAATATAGCTTCTACCTCAGGAGTGTGTTAGGTGTCCATTGAGATTACAGGCACCATCCTTATGTTATCAATTAACTGAATGTGTAATGAAGCATAAATTAGTGTCAAAACCTTTTGGTAAGACAGAGATCCCCTCATGCACAGATCCTGTTTACCTCAATTAAATTAATTAAAGGTATGGATTGGGCATAAACATTCAAGGTAAGGCTCTTAGAAGAGGGATGATCTTCCTGAAACTTTATATCTATTGGAGACCTCTGGGCTGAGTGAGAAGGCTCTACACTATCAAGAATCTACCTGGGTCTGACTAGTTTTGAAGAAAAGTTACCAAAGGCCAGCTTGTGAGAGAGAGCTTAAAATTCAGGCAGCTGCTAGAGCCTATGCCAGAGCTCCCACTGGTGGACTGGCACTGGTGGTAGTGCAATGGTGAGGCTAGATTTCAATATGAAACTAGACAATACTTACTGGTGCAGAGGAAACTCATGAGGCCCACAGAAGGAACAAGAACACTGGGCAGGCATAATTCAAATCAGAGTATACTAGGGTGCTGCACCCCCTGCTTGCTACACTCTCCAACCCCCTTCTCTCTGGGAGTAGGTGTCTGGCTGGGGGGAGGGTGCAGGAGCAGGCTGGGCTAGGTGTCTGGCCAGGAGGGAGGGGGCAGGAGCAGGCTGGGGTGCAGGATCTCAGCAAGGTGGTAAGTGAGGGGGCTGGGTGTGCAGGGTCTCAGGTTGGGGGGTATAAGTGAGTGGGCTGGGAGTGTGGGGTCTCAGCTCAGGGTGTGTGAGACGGGGTTGGGGGTGCAGGAAGGTGGGAGGCCTCACGGCTCCCAACCCCTCCCCTGGAGCATCTGGGGGGGGGGGAGGCTGCACAGGTCTGGGCCCCCCATGAGGGGAGAGAGTGCACAGCTCCTGGGCCCCCCTTGAGTGGGGGAGGGCACACAGCTTCCAGCCCCGCCCAGAGAGAGGAGGTTGAGCGGCTCCTGGCCCCCTCCCTCAGAGAGGGGAGGATGCATGGCTGCTGTCCTCCCATTAAACACAGAGGCTGCGTCTAGACTGGCATGATTTTCCGCAAATGCTTTTAACGGAAAAGAGCATCTAGATTGGCACGGACGCTTTTCCGCAAAAGCACTTTTTGCGGAAAAGCGTCTGTGCCAGTCTAGACGCACTTTTGCGCAAGAAAGCCCTGATTGCCATTTTAGCCATCGGGGCTTTTTTGCACAAAACAATTCTGGGTCTACACTGGCCCTCTTGCGCAAAAGCATTTGCACAAAAGGGCTTTTGCCCGAACGGGAGCGTCATAGTATTTGCGCAAGAACACTGACGATCATACATTAGATCGTCAGTGTTCTTGCGCAAATTCAAGCAGCCAGTGTAGACAGCTGGCAAGCTTTTCCGGAAAAGCGGCTGATTTTCCAGAAAAACTGGCCAGTCTAGACACAGCCAGAGTGTATGTGTTAAAGTTATAGTTCAGAGCCATACCACATCTGGGACCGGGGGGGCCCAGGAGCTGCACGCCCTCCCCCTTGCAGGGAGCTGGGACCCACACTCCCTCTCCCTCCCTGGCAGGCCAGGAGCCACTCGGCCTCCTCCCTCTTGTTGGGGGAAGGGAGGAGGGCATGCGACTCCCAGCTCCTTCAGAGTGCGGGAGGCCTCGTGGTTCCCAGCCCCCCAGAATGGGGGGAGGGTGTGCGGCTCCTTGGCTCCCCACGAGGTGGGAGGCCATGTGGCTCCCGACCCCTCCTGGATGTGGTATGGCTCTGACCTGGAACTTTAATACATACATACATACATACACTCTGCTTTAATTTAACAATGCACTTTTCTTAATGATACAACAAAGGTCATTGGTAGAAATTACATTTTATAGAAAACAGTTTATTGTGAAACACCTTATGGACTTCAGCGGTGATGCGCACTTTGAGAGAAAATGCCTTCAAAATATACTTTACAAACCCTTTCTAGTGTCAGTAAGTCCCATTTTCAGGCATGACTTGTCAATGCATCTTAGGCACTTCTGAAAATGTTACCCATAGCGCAGTTGTGTAAGGGTGACACAAATGTGGGTCAGGTAGAACTGGCCACGAATTTTCCAGTGAAACATTTGTTTGTTGGAAAATGCCAATTCCTGTACACCTACAGTTTGAATTCTGCTAAACACAGGCATCTTTCTGGTTTCCTTCCAGCTCCCCTGGTAGGTTGCTGGTGAGCTGGTCTGCCAGTGGCTGCAGTTTCTGGCTAGCGGCTGACAGTTAGGGCTAGGGTTTCCAGCTTCCTGATATGCAGCTAAGAGCCTAGGAGTCCTAGCACAAACCATCGAATTATAATTTAAATAGAGGCACATCTTACTACTACTGCAAAGGGCTGCATAATGTGTAGGTCTAGGCGTTCAAAACCCATTCAGCAGCTGTACATCTTTGAGATAGAACATGCATTTTATATGCAATATTCAAGCACTCTGACAGGGCCTTGAGAAAAGAACTGATGTACATGGGTGGAACTAGTATGTCAAATTGTGAGGCTTTAATTGTATTTTTTAATAAAAAATATAATTTTTTTTCTAATGTTCAGGGGACATCCAACTGTTTGTATAAAAACAAAGTTTTCTTCCTTGCCTATAATTTGGCACTGTAGTTAGCTAAGGCATGCTTTTGATATTTTTTTTTTAAATGAAAGAGGGTAAAAAAAAATGGTGGTTTCAGTAATGATTGCTACTAGAGACTTTGGTTCTGAAATAGTCTGAAAGACAATGTAAGCTCAGTCTTGGACTCTAATTCTGTAAGGTGTCAAGAACAGAGAGCTAAGCTCTTAGTAGACTGGACCTTTAACATATTAATAATGCAGTATGGGTACCAAAAAGATGAATGTGATATTAGAATAAAAAAGCTAAACAGGATTAGAGTAAAATTAGAGTAAAAAAAGCTAGTCGGGATTCTGCTAGCTTTCCAAAAATTATGAATCTTAATTATACTAAAATCTTGCAGACTTAAATACACTAACTATCAAAATAAGATGGAAATAGAAAGAATACAGTCCCTCACTGGCTATGTACTAGCTACTATGCTTTAACAAGGAGAAAGCTATGTTTGTGACTCTCCTCTTATATTTATTAAACTAAGTATTTTCACTCAGGAGAGTTCTCTTCCTTGGAGGATGGCACAGATCTTACACACTTAAAACCTCTAGACTATAACAACTGCATCATGCAACAGGTGGGTTGCCAAATGAAGGGCGTCATCTTGCAAACCTTGTGTGGGTAAGTCCTATTGAGTTCAATGTGACTTCTTGCTTGAGTTGGGACTTGTCACTGAATAAGCATTTCCAGGGATGAGGTCCAAGGTCAGACACTGAGCACTTCAAAATCTCAACGTTTGAGTCACAGATACCCTAGGGCACAATTGATGAGGAGTCTGCCTTTTGACACCATTATCTGCCTTCTGCATTTTTTGTCCTCTGGGCCTTGCCTCTTAAGGCTGCACTGTAGACACTAATTCCTTTAGTGAATTAGGCAATCCTGGGAGGCAGTAGTTTGCCATAAAAAGGGCTGTTTTAATGACCACCAATTTGCTAATTCCTTTTTGCTCGTGTTATCCTCAAATAAAAAATGCTGTGACACAAGAAATCCATGGAAAGAGCCTCATTAGGCCACATTGACTGAAACTGAAATAGGATTAGAATAGCTGAAGCCACTTCAGATGATGAATGGAAAATCTGAACGTACTTTAATGAGCTTCATTCACAGGGTACTGATAGCACATATTTCTATCTATTGGAATAACCAGATAGGGCCACATCAGTGGAAACAGAGGGCATATAATATGAAAAAGCTGCATTCTTTGTATAGACTGTATTTTACAAAACACAGATATACTAAACCCCAATGTAAATTCAGCCTCATCTGGGACCTGATCCAGTGCCCACTGAAGTCAATGGAAATGTTTTTGCTTTGGCTCAGGCGGTTAGGACTTGATTCTTCTCCAGTTGAAGGGATTTTTTCTATTGCCTTTCAGGGGAGGCAATATCCTAGTTTAAGACAAGATAGAAGGAAATTACATAGCATGATTAAAAGCCTGCATTTGGAAGAACTTGGCTAAAAACACGACAGTGTTTGGTGACAGAGGGGAACAAGAATCAGGTCCTTACTACATAGAAAAGGGGTGGGGAACCTTTTTTCAGGCAGGGACCATTGACCCACAGAAAAATTACTCAAGGGCCACACACAAATGAGAAGCAACCCCCCAAACTTACCTGCAAATCTCACTTGCATTCAACTTGGGGCACTGGGGCTCCGCTCATTCTCTAGACCCACAGGAGGCAGGCCCAAAGCTCTAGCCCTGCAGGAGGTTGGGAGAACGCCAAGGTTCAGGGTTTCCAGCTTACTGTGCAGAGACTTGCCACAAGCTGGACCAAACTAGGCAGAGAGCTGGATCTGGCCCACAAGCCGTGGTTCCCCGCCACCCTGCTGTACATTTGGTAACAATCCCAATCTGTGTTGATATATGTGGATGTTTCAACAGTGCTCCCAAAAGTTCAGTTACTAGGTTTCAATACGGTAAAACAGAATAATGAATAAAATTTACTTTTCAAAGGGACTGAATGTAGTAATCAAAACAACAATTAGTTCATGATTTAGGATGCAAAATTAGTTTCCTTCAATTACAATCCTTTTGTGCAACTGTCTTTTCTAAATATGAAGTTTAGTCACAAACTTCAACCATACATTTTTGTAGCGAGGGTGAAATTGGCTTTGTTCTGATTGTCAGTTCCTTATTTCATGTGTATCACTGTCCTAAATAACGTTGATGGAAAGAAATAAAAACTGAAACAGCTTTTAGAGCCAATTTAATTAACTAACTGAGAATACAAATGAGTTACTTTCAGGAAAACTTTCTTGTACATTACAGAACAAACTAACAGGAATGAATATATAAATACTACATTAATATATGCACTTTTTGTACATTTAAAAGTATAGAGTCCAGTGAAATATTCAGATATGAAATCAGCATTCCTTATATTGAGTTGCCATAGGCTTTAATCGGTTCTTTACAGGCTTAGTTCACAGCCTGCACCTCTATAAATCAGAGAAAGCAACTTGTTTATCAGACATTAGAATATTGAGCTAGCCATGCAGCTGTTAGACTATGATGCAGGATTGGCAACACACTTCTCTGCACATTGGGCAATGTGTGTGTGTGGAGTGGGGTGGGGGCTCAGTTCCAGGCCTGGCGGAGGGGGTGGGATGAGGGGCAGCCAGTCCTCAGCGCTGCCCAGACCATGCCAGACAGGGTTCTGGTGGTGATTTAAAGGGCCTGGAGCCCTGGCCACGGCTGCTGCTTTGGTAACAACAGGGGCAACCTGTAACCCCAAGCCCTTTTAAATCACAGGGCCCCGGGTCAACTGTCCTTTTGTCATCCCCTCCCCCTGCACAGTCGGTGGCCCTGCTTAAATACATTATTCATTATCGATGTTACTAGTTAAAGTACATGGCTAATATCCTAGTTTAAGACAAGATAGAAGGAAATTACATAGCATGATTAAAAGCCTGCATTTGGAAGAACTTGGCTAAAAACACGACAGTGTTTGGTGACAGAGGGGAACATGATTAGCCATAGCCAATTACATCATTTTATCATTCATTTATTGTGTGATGTTGTGATTAACTAACATCATGTCGTACATAATCATTGTATGCTAAATAAAGTTAAGTTTCAGGATTATAGGGGCATAAGATTGATTCGTAGTTAGAAGGGATAAGTATGTATTAGGTATCTAAGGGTGTATCTACACTGCACCCATAGGTCAAAATAAGATACGCAATTTGCGTAGCTCAGTTGTGTATCTTATTTCGATCTAATTTTGAAATAGCTTATTTCAAAATTTGGCGATGTCTTCACAGCACCAAATTTTGTAATAAATTGCTATTCCAAAATGTCCCTTAAATGTCCCTTAACGAGGGTTACAGGGATGTTAGACTAGTGAGCCCGTTATTTCGAAATCTATTTTGAAATAATGGGCTGGTTCAAAAGACATGGAATAGCTATTTCAGGATCCCTCTGGAATCCCAAAATAGTGCCACAGTCTAGATGTACCCTGAGTAAGTAGGGCTGAAATGCAAGGCCTATAGGCTGAGGCTTTCAAGATTTTAACATACCCATACTTGACTATAGGCTTAAGAAATTCTTGACATAAGTAACTGACCAAAGAATGACACTATGCCACAAAATTATGGGAATAGATCAGTGGTTCTCAAACTTTTTGGCCCATGGACCACCTGGCTCGATGTAAACCTCTCCACAGACCATCAGCTGCTAATGGAAACTCACCGTTAATTACATAATTACGTCTGAGCCATTTTGTTAGTGCTGGAGCTAAGAAGAATGGTCTAATTTAAATTATTAAACAGATTAAGCATTTTAACTTTCTCGTGTTAGTTTATCAAATTTCATTTTAAATAAAGTAAAATACTAATTTATGTCCAACACAAAAGGTTTCAATGCTTTCTTACTTTATGGCAGGTGTGGGGAACCTTTTTTGTGTTGGGGGCCACTAACCCACAGAAAAATCAGTTGGGGACCACACAAGTGAGAAGCAAAAAAACTCCTCCAAAACCCCCCAAACCTCATTGATGTGGCCTCCAACTGAGACACCTCACTCCTCTGGCAGTCCAGCCCCCACGAGGGGAAGGGACAGGAAGGATTGAGGTTCAGGGTTTCCCAAAGGCCAGATTTACTTTTCTGGGGTTCCAGTGTTAGTGGATTTTATGGACCCCCTTAGACTCTGGGATGGGGACAAAAATGAGGGGTTCAGTGTGCAGGACAGGGCTGCCACTAAGTAGGATAGGGATAAGGATGGGGTACAGGATCTGGGAGGGAGGTGGGGTGCAGAAGGGGGGAAGAGGTTGCAAGGTCTGGGTGGGAGGTAGGGTGCAGAAGCAGGCTGGGAATAGGGCATCTGGCTAGGAAAAGGGAGCAGGAGCAAAGGAGGATGCAGTGTGTGGCCAGGAAGGAGGGTGCAAGGAGCAATGGTGAATGCAGAAGCAGGGTGGGGGTAAGTGTCTGGCAAGGGGGAGGGTGCAGAAAGGGGTTTGAAGTAGAGTGTCTGGCCAGGAGGGTGGGTGTAGGGAGTATCTGGTCAGGGGCAGGGAGATGGGGCAGGAGTGCCTGGAGATAAAGCTGGGGGGCAGAGTGGCTCAGGGGGGTTCAGGGAAATAGGGGCAGGATGGCTGGGCATGGCACAGTGAGGCGGGGGTGGGGGATGGGTCACCCTAGGATGTCCAGCTCTGCTGGGAGTGGGATCCTGTGCGGGTCCAGTCTATGTTGCCCTCAGGGGGCAAGCACTGAGGCAGCTCGACCCCTCCCTCCAGACTGAGTCCCCACAGATGCAGAGCCCCGAGGGGCCCCAAGCCTCCACCTGCATCCTGCATGTGTGGGCTCCTCAGCCCCAGTGCCACCTCTTCCCCCTGCCAGGTGCGGTGCAGACTAACCTGTTGCCAGGGAAGAGGAAGGGCACCGGCTACTCGCACACCATGAGAGCCCGCCCCATCCAGCTGGCCCCGCACAGCCCAACCTGCTGCCTGCCCTGTGAGAGCAACAGAGGGAAGTGCCACTGTTACCATGGTGACTGCAAGCTTGGCATGGCCTAGGTGAGGCAGACACCCAGTAGTGGGTGGGACTTTCCCATGGAAGGGGGTGGGGCAGCACTTTTCCACCGGTAGCTCTGTGGCCTACACGGGGGGCAGTGAGGTTTTTTTTTTCACCTTTCTTCCCTGCCCTCCATGTGCCCTCCAAGCTGGAGCTAGTGCTGCAGCCTCGCAGCTGCACACCAACCACCAAGCTCCAGCAGCAGTGCAGGCTCCCCAGTCCGTGTGCGGGGCACTGAGCTCCAGCCACAGACCACCTGGGAGGCAGCCTTGGACCACTAGTGGCAGTTTTGTTCCAACAACAATACACTACCACTCTCAAACTTTTAATATCACTAGCTATTATTGAATAAATCCAGACACTTCTAATTGCTTTCCTAGCATGCTGTGTTTCTCTTGTGCTACTGCTGTTGGAAATTCTGCATGCCGTAGATAAATCTCAGAGGGGTAACCATGTTAGTTTATATCTGCAAAAACAATGAGGAGTCCTATGGCACCTTAGAGACTAACAGATTTATTAGGGCATAAACTTTTGTGGGTTAAACCCATTTCATCTGATAATCTGATTAAATAGATTTTACCACAAAAGTTTATGCCCTAATAAATCTGTTAGTCTCCAAGGTGCCACAGAACTCCATGTTGATGATGTAGATAATTATACTTAACAACCCTTATGACACTCTTGATTTTATACATACATCAAGGAGGACAAATATTCTTCTGCTTTTCCCCTTGAATTATGATACCAAGGACCAATGGCTGCTCTGTTTGCACTCCATCTTATAATGGATCTCTGGGAAAAAAAATTATGGCCCTAGACTGCCCCACCTCATCATTAAGTTGTCGACAGAGCATGATGCATATCTCTGTGATCTGTCCTCACTGACATGGGGCCCCCTCCCCATCTGCACGCTGGTCAAATCCCACCCTATGAAGGGGCTTTTGCAGAAAAGTGATGGAACTAAAGGTGGCAACATAGGTGATCACAAGCTCTTTGGGAGAAGAGACTGTCTTTTTGTTCATAGTTTAGCCTTATGGAGTCCTCTTCTATGACTAGAGTTCTTAGGCTCTATAGCAGGGGTGGGCAAGATAGCTTCCATGGGCTGCATCCGGCCTGCAAAGCTGGTTGATCCAGCCTGCAGCCACCCTGCCACTTCTCTGCCCCCAGGCCACTCGAGACTTTGGGATGGGGAGTGCACAAAATCTCATCTCCCCGCCAGATACCCACAGCACCAGAGGGAACTACCAGCTGTTCAAAACAGTTGGCTGTTCTCTCTAGCCACTGTGCACCCTGGCAGGGTCAGAAAATTCACATGTTCCCCACCCCAGGCCCTGATTGACCTGGGAGAGAACATGAAGTCTCCTCCCATGCCAGGGGCAGGTGGCACCTAAAGTGAACTGTCAGCTGTTTAAAACAGCTGGCAGTTCTCTCACACACCTAGCAGGGCGGGAGGGGCGGGGGAGAAGAGGTACAAAGACTTCATGCACTCTACCACCCCCAGGCAATCAGGATCTGTGGGCGGAGGAACACTGGAAGCCTCCTGGCCCTGCCCCTTCTGCCCAAGGCCCCGCCCCTTCTGGGGAGGTCCATGACCACTTCCAAAATTTGTGAAGTGGCCCCCCCATAAAAAATTATTGCTCATCCCTGCTCTATAGCAATAAAAATTAATAATAATAATAATAATAATGATAAAAAGGAGGATCCATGCATGGCAGACAAGGATTCCACATCCTCCTTTCCAAAATGTGAAGGAAAGAACTGACAGAAGAATCATGGATTAAGCTTTCTCTAATATAAGTGCAACTTGCTTGCAAACTACTGGAAATGTAAATGTTGAACCAGAAAAACGTGCTGCACCTTTCAGTGAAACCTGATAACAAACATGAAGATAGGGAAATTCCATTTCTAATGAAGTATAAAGCAAATATCAAATTGTTTCAGTGCATTGTGAAGTGTAAGCAACAATTCCAGCTACTGTGAACATTTGCTTGAACAATGACTTCAGGGTTTCCTGCTGATCATTACAACAGGAAAGGCGGTGTATTTGGAGTGTTCAGTGGAGACTCAGTATTTACTTGTCCAGGATGAGTTAATATTTAGGGTCTGGCTCTGCCTTTATTGATGCTCTTGGGCTACAACTGGACAAAGAAAAGAAAACAGATCAGTAAGTGCAGTAGGTAACAGTCTGCTTAAACCAGGCAAATGCCCCACCCCTAAAAGTGGAAAAACTTAAAAAACAACAAATAGTCTAGTAGCACCTTAAAGTCTAACAAAACATGTAGATGGTATCATGACCTTTTTTCCCTCTAAAAGTGGGGCAGCCTGTAATAGCTATTCTACTCCAACTTGGGCTAGACTTTTCTCAAGGACTAAAAGGACCATGATAACACTGCAGAAAACTGAACAGTCACACTTTGAGCAGGGACACCAGTTTGGTTTTATTTTCAAATAAAGAAGGCAGAAATATATCCACTTTGATTGTAAAGAATTTCAAAGCTTGCATACTGGCAGTGTAGGAATCATTCAGGATTTACTGGCTGTCTAATGTGAGGCGTGTTGCTCAGCACTGTACATATCCAGTCAAGATTAATTTAAAAAATAAGTTTAACTCCACTGTATATTCAGATTGGTTTCTTATCATATTTCTAACATGAAACATTTTGGCAAGATTTGCTCTATGCATTTTACTTCATACAATATTTTAACACAATATGACAAAGGGGCAGAATTTATGTAAACCGACTGCAGAATTAGTTTGGTTCAAGTGTCCTGGCAGTGCTAATGAGTGCAATTTGTCTGCAGTTTTACAGTCCTTGCGGTGGTTATGATAGGTGAATTATAGCTCCAAATCAGAGAGACTAATTTTTTTTTCTTGTGAACTCCTTGATTTCTAAGAGATAACTGGATTAAGAATAAAGAGCAGAGAAGACACGAGTAGATAGGGTGTATGTCCAGGTTGGTAATACATAGGGTCTGGGTGTGGAGCTAATATATCGGGAGTGTGTAGCTTATATATGGGGGCGGGTGCGTATGTAAATAACGCACAGGGTGTGCAGTAGGGGTGTGTGTATATAATATATTATCTGGGGGGAGGTGTTATACACACCTGAGATTGTGAACACTCCAGACCTAGTCTTTGAATCATCCCCATCAAAACCCTTTGAAAAGGAGCGCGCGGGGGGGGGGGGGGGGGAAGGAGGGGAGTTAAGAGGCTTTGTTCAGCTCTAGGCTGAGCCAGGAGCCATTAGGCCTTCCCCCTCTCCCCCGCCGCCTCACACTGCGGCCCCCTCCCCGCCCAGGAGGGCTGGGGCTGCTGCCATGCGTGCCCCTCCCCTCAGTCGGCGCGGCGCAGGCCAGGCCGCGGGAGGCAGGGCGCGGGCCGGGCCTGACGCCCCCTGCTTGGTTTCCGGGCCCGGGCTCCACACACCGCTGGCTCCCGGCCAAGGGGCGCCGAGCCTGCGTGGCGGCCGCCGGGGAGCGCTGCGCTCAGGCCGCGCCGAGGAGCGGAGCCGGCGGCCCACGCCCAGCAGCCAGGGCCCTGCTGGGGCTGCGCCCGCCGGCCCGGGGAAGCGCCTCCCGCCCGCCGCGCCGCTCCCTCTCGGACTCGCCCATGAGCCTGCTCGGGAGCTACCGCAAAAAGCCCGGCAATGACGGGTACGAATCTTTGCAGCTGGTGGAGAGCAACGGTGAGCTCAGCGGGGGCAGCAAGGAGCGCGCCGGCGGCAGCAAGCAAGGGGTGATCCCGGCCGTCTTGGCCGCAGCCCGGAGCCCGGCTCGACAGCAGCCGCAGCCGCAGCCGCAGCCTCTGGACTGCAGCAGCAGCACCATGGACAGCTCAGGTAAGGGGCTTCCTCTGCCCTTCTCCCGTCCCCCGCCCAGAGGGCAGGCCGGGGATTCTAGCAGCTAGGGGCCTGGTGATCGGGTTACGGACCCACCTTCCTGCTCCCGGGCCAGCCAGGCGCGGGCAGGGAGGAGGGTCTGGCTGCCCTGGATGGATGTGGGGGGGAAACCTGAGAGGGGCAGGGTGACCGGATCCTGCAAATTTAAAGAGTTCTTCTTACCAGTCCATGAATAAACACAGCCCAGGGCGCTACTGCTCTGTCCTGCTAATTGATGAGGGGGCTGAGATGTTGGTCCTGTGAGGGAGGGGAGGCTGACATCTCTTAATGGCAGGAAATTTTCGAAATCATAGCAAGAAAATGCGTGTTCATTGAAATGCAACCTGGGCATTGCCCATGCATGGTAAATCTTTGGAATGGGCATGCTTAGGAGAGTATGAGGGAGTTCATTATTCACCTGAGAAATGCATTGTGCTGTTGTGCAGCTAAATATACTGAATAGGTAACAACCATCCTGAAGATGCTGATGCAGTGTTGTAAGTATTGATTGAGTAAACAATGGTGGAATTATTTTTATAAGGAAACATGAGCATGAGTCTGTATGGTAAGTGATAATAGAAGTCCTTTGTCTGGGCTAACAGCTTTCAGAAGAGCGGTAACAACATAGGTGGTTTGGGTGGTGGTCAGATCATAGATTCAATTCAGTTTTGGAGAGCTGGAAATCAAAAATACTTCTTGATAGTGTAAAATTAAAAGCAAATGACTGTCATTGCAATGAGAAGAAAAGGCTGTTGTGAAACCATTGTTTAAATTGAAATAAAGCATAAATAAATAAAAGGAAGAGAAATCCTGAATATAGTCTGTTGATTTCTTTTGAAGTCATTTGGGAATCATTTTATTCTAAAAACAACTCATAGAATTGAATCCGATAACTTTTGATCATGCTGCATGAACTTTTATTTTATTTTAGTTAAATCTTGCCATGGAGGGACCAGATGGCCTATGTGATTGGTAACAGGAAAGAGCTCTTTACCTCTAGGTCACATATTCAGATTTGCCTGATTCTCTAGTGATTTGAACATAGTTATCTCATGGCATTTCAGTGCTGGCTGAAATGAATTGGTTTCAGTTCACTTCCTAGTGGGTCACTTGGACACATCATAATTGCTATCCCAAGTTTTTTCAGAGAACTTTAGAGTCAAAAGGTATATTGAGTAGAACGCAAGTATCATTTTGAGCCGTAGGGGTCCAAATTGGTGTGTGAACACTAATAACTTAACTAGCTAAATGCTTATTCACAGTAGGTTGCTAAGTTATAGTTATCTAGGTTCTCATATTGACACCCACCTGAGATACTTGGAGGCTATGGTCTACATAATGTGTACTGTATTTTTGATGTATTGTTAAAGCAATTGGACTTGGAATTGATTAGAATATAGAAATAGAGGAACTAAGTGTGGCAGATGATAATATTTATATCTAGCCATATCTGGCAAATATTCTATAGAAAATGTCAAATGGTGACCTTTGCTTAATGCTGGCTTCTGTGTTACTTGAGTGTTCTTGTTACAATTGCTCTGCTATTTGTTCAATTTTCACTGTTTCCTCCCTCAATAAAAACAAGTGTTCATGATGATGGTTACATAGAATTGTTCTACAGAACTTTTTACAGGTTTTACTGGACTTTCTCTGTCTGGTGCTGATTGATTTGCTGTGTGCTCCAACCTTCTTCTCCTGCAGGCTCTTCACCGAAGTTTTACTTCACACCTCCCTCTCTTGGGCTCTTCTTACCTGTCCTGTCCCTTTCTCACTTTTTCTTCCCTCCTATTTAAATGATCCCCCTGTCCCTTCAAAATCAAACAACATGCAATTTGGTGCCACAACATTGTTCACTGTATTTGTGTGTTGTATCTCTTCCCCCCCAAACTGTGTCTGTCTTGTCTAGATAGACTGTAAGTGCTCCAGGGCAAGGGACATCTACAGCACCTAGCAAAATAGGACCCCGTTCTTGATTGGCATGCGGGAGGCGGGGAGGGTGGACTACTGTAATTAGCATGATTAATAACATCTATTTGATGAATTTCATAGGTACTGCAAGCAATTGTGTATCTGACAGCACAACAACACTGTTTGTATGCTGCTGAAATTGGTTTATAATATTTCTTGACAGTGATTTGCCTCTGCTAAAATGAGATCATTTTTTGATTGAGGTATTCTCTGCAAGATCAGAAATACTGGGTCACCTGTGATATTCTACTTAAAACTTGATGTCCATTTCTTCCACCTTGTCGGCCCAATTAAATTTTTATGCTGACAAATGAGAGATTTTTATCAATAACAGTCTACTGTAAATATACAAATTACATACATTTAGCTCGTTTGCAGAATAAAACAAGTTTTAAGAGCTTTAACTACTCCTCAGGTGTTTATGTGGTTGCCATTGACTTCTACTAGGGTGTTGCTCATGAATGTAAGTATATAATTTGTTTTTAAAGCTATACAATTATTGTTAGATAAGTGGGTGAAATTAGACAGTCCAACAAGACAAAGACAGTAAACTTAACCTAGTAAACTTTGTTATCAAAGGGAACACACAGCAAAACTGTCAAGATAATCTCCTCTCTTGGTAGCCTATATAAAACTACCAGTTGGATATAGTGCAGTATCACAAGATGGTTTGTGTCAAAATAGGTCTGTGTCTCTGATAACCAATCCGACATCTAAATGCTGTATGCAGTGATGTTGATGATTCAGTGAGTAGTACTTTTCTCTCTAAATTAATACATTCACAGTATTAAGCATGTGCTGTGCTTTCTTTTGGATGAGAGGAAGCGATTCCTGATTTATTTTTATATGGACTACATGTTGTATATTCAGAATATATAATATATATATATAGCTCATGAGGGGGTTTTCTGGCCAAAGTATAACTCACTTACATTCTACTCAAGTGATTTTTCTCTGGGTTTTCAACAGGATATGACTTTCTTCATTTCCCATCTTAATTTATGTTTAGTGTTAATGTCGGTATTCTGCTTCTGGAGCAGTTACCATATTTCTTTTACGGAACTGGTGGTATTTGGGTGGTGGGTGAAGTGATCCCTCAATGTAGCTTTAAGTTGTCAGGCATCTTGGGGCTGTTCAGCATACAAGATGCCAAGAAAGCAATGACTTGGCATGTTTGGTTGAGGTAGTTATTGTACCTTGGACTCACATGTCTTTGAGTGCAGTGAAGGACGGGATCTGATACTTCACATCGCTTCTACACTAGTGGAACTCCACCAAAGAACCATTCTGTAAAACTGAAGAACAGTGGGGAATCAGGCCTTTCACCTCTGGCTAGAGCAGTACATTTGAAAGAAGTTTCCAGAGTTAAATAGCAGTCCCTCCTATTAAGCCAGACTTATGCCAATGGCTCAGGAGAAATCATTGCTGCTCTCTTGCAGGTGTTCCTGGGGGAAGACAGCTTTAAAATCAGTCTGAATCTTATTATGAGTTTCATTGATGAAGGCTTAATGAGCACGTTTTCCAGCTGACCTAATCTGGATCCTTCTTATGCAAGCTATACCCACTTTGGGGGATGCACTTGCTCTGCTTGGGCACTCAACAGAGTGGGTGCTACCAGTAATCTGTACCACCTGCAATCCTGGTGGACTCCATGTCTAGGGTGCTGGAGTCTGGGTTCCTCTTTCCATGAAGTGAACTGGACCCATAGTTTTGATGCTGTTTTGTTGCTGGTAGTGTTTCTTAGCGTTACATATAAGAATGCTCTTCACTATGTCAGGAGTGCATTAATAAAGTGCCAGTTACACAAGGAAAATCCAGAAGAGAAAAGAGTGCCAGAAATTGGGGTATAACCTAGGATTGGTCATTTCATTCCAAGGTAAACACCAACACTTTGGGACATAGATGGGTTTGGGTTTGATCAAACTCTGGCTTTAACTTGATTTGGTGTTTTAGGTTTTCCAGTTATAACATTGTCTTCTCAACTCATGTAAGATTAAAGGGATGTGTTTGTGCATAGAAGGAGTAGTGCCCAGAGATTGACAATGTGAAATACAGAAAGATGTACAAAATACATGCCTTTTATTCTAGGTAGGCACTGAATTTTATAACGGTTCTGTGAAGAAAACATTTAAAATCCACATTTTTGACAATATTAAGTTTAAGGTAGCTTTGTTACTCTAGATTTAGATATGTTATAAAGTAATTAGGGAACTGAGGATGGTGAAGGACCATTGTGAAGCCATATTACTGGGAATTCTGGATAAGAATCTCAGCTGTTGTAGTAAAGTCAGTGCAGTTGTGCTAACTTATCCCAGCTCAGAATCTGACCCCCTAGCTTAAAAAAAAATCTTTTTGGATCGTACTTAAAGACTAAAATTAGGTCTAAACAGACTTGCAATCCTATAAATAACTCCTTGCAATTAAAATAACCAAACACTTTAGGCTGCATTCTAACTTGCCAGGTATTTATATAGGGAGAATGAAAAAATCCTTTTTTTTAAATTTGAAGGATTACATTAAGTAAACTCATATTTGGGCATAGCTTGGGGAAGAAAGCATTTTCAGGCAAATATATAAGTTGTGTGAGTGTGTGTTAGGGTATGTCTACACTACATTTCTCTTTCAAGAGAGGAATGCAAATGCAGCTGAACGAAATTGCAAATGAAGCGCAGATTTGAATTTCCTGTGCTTCATTTGCATAATTGCATCCTGGCGCTATTTCAAAATACCCTATTTCGAAAAAAGAAACGCTGTCTAGACGCGGTTATTTCGAAAGAAAACCCTTCTTTCGAAATTACCCTTAAACCTCATTGTATAAGGAGTAAGGGTAATTTTGAAAAAAGGGTTTTCTTTCGAAATAACCGCGTCTAGACAACATTTCTTTTTTCGAAATAGCTCCTGGACGCGATTATGCAAATGAAGTACAGGAAATTCAAATCTGCACTTCATTTGCAATTTCGTTCAGCTGCATTTGCATTCCTCTCTTGAAAGAGGAATGCAGTGTAGACATACCCTTAGCTATGTAATAGTGTAGTCGATTAACCCAATAACTGATAAGCAAAAGGTTACAGGTTAATGCTATAGACTACACACATTTTCCTCCCCCCACACCTTGCCAGTAAATTTTTTAGCAGGCTGTCCAGCAGCCTGGCTCAGTCCTGGCTTGCAATGGGTCTGGGACCTACCCCTGCTGCGGCTCTGCATTTTCAGTGTATTAGGAGCCAGGGAGGCAGGCAGCCTGACTCAGTTTCGGCTTGCACTGGGTCCCAGAGCTCATACCCCCTCAGATAAGGGCTACTGCCACCCTATACACTGCTGCCTCTTTATCAGAGGCAGCAACACAGGGTGACAGGCAGCAGCAGGTCCATGAGGGGAGCTGGTTTTGAAACTAGCTCTCCTCGTGGACCAGCTCCCACCTGGCACCCTGTGCTGCTGCCTCTGATACAAAGGCAGCAGCGCAGAGTGGCAGGGGGCTCCTCGGGAGTGGGGCCGGAGCACACTGGCTGCCGGCCTCACCTGTGGGGACTATAGAATAGTCGACCAACTGATAAGAATTCATGAGGTTACTCTACTATTCAATTAACCAATATTTTACATGCAAATAAAACTATAAAATGTATTATGAGTAGAATAGGAGATTTTTACTGAAGTCATGTTTTGATCTGAACATTTTCTTCCGCTAATTGTATAATATGTAAATGTATTTTGCTTAAGCACTGCAACATTGTGTTAGCATGTGAAAACAAGAGACACCTGACTGGTCTGTGTCCATTGTCCAAACTGAGTGAAACGGAGAAAATTCTTGTTTGAATAATTTAAGATGTTGGTTATACAAGGTAGGAAATTTAAATAATTTGAACTTTGTTTTTCTCTGTCATCACATAAGATGTGAAAGTTTAACATTCTGGTTCAAATCACACTTGTGTTGACTTCCCTTTTTGTTTTAAGTAGGAATGCAAAGGTATAAATGAAGGCAGAATTTGACCTACACTAATGCTGCATGTGTAGGCTGGTCTACACTAAGAGTTTAGGTTGAAGGTAGTCGCATTAGGTCAGTTTTATAACAAATGAGTTTACACCACCAACCCCCTTTCACTGACTTTCAGGGGCTTTTAAAGTCAATTTCTCTACTCCTTCTTGATGAGGAGAGTAGTGCTAAATTCAACCTTCCATGGTTGACTTTGGAATAGTGCAGACACAGCACTGTTAAAGTTGATGTTCTTGGACTCCAGGAGGTGTTTCATAGTGCCCCTAATGTGACTGCTTTGGCCAGCACTTTCAGCTCTGCTACACTCCCTGATACACAGGAAAAGCTCTGGGAAAAGTTGAATTTTATTTCCTGTTTGGTCAGCGTGATGAGCCCTGCAGCACTCCTGACCCATGAATGCCCAAGAGCTCCTGGATCTGATTGCTATGTGGAGAGAAGAATCTGTGCAGGCAGAACTCCAAAGCAGCAGAAGAAACACTGATATCTAAGCCAAAATTGCATAGGGCATGGTGGGAAAAGGATACAGCAGGGACAGCCAGCAGTACCGTGTGAAAATAAAGGTGCCCAGGCAAGTGTTCCAGAAGACAGAGAAGGCAAATGTTCGGTCCAGGTCAGAGCCTCAGACATGCTGCTTCTATGAGCAGCTACATGCGATTCTAGGGGGAACCCAACCACTGTCCCAAAACTGTCCATGAATACCTCCCAAGCAACTCTTCAGGCAGCCATGGGCAGTGATGAGGAGAACATTGTAGATGAGGAGAAGCAGAATGCTTAGCAGGCAAGCAGAGGATCCGATCTCCCCAGCAGCCAGGACCTTTTTCTAACTTTGGAGCCAATCCCCTACCAGGGGTAGTGCTGCTGGACCCTCATGGCCGGGAGGGCATGTCCGGTGAGTTCACATTTGTAATCATGCTGCAGTGGTTAAATGTAATTAATTGGCTTTAATCTGTTTGATCAGTCCTGAGGGATACAGTGGTGGCTGCTCTGCCTACACAGCAGTGGCACCCCAGAAAAGTTTATTAATGTGTTTGGAGATGGAGCAGGAATCCTCCCTGCACATCTCTACAAAGCTCTCATAGAGGTACTCTTTCATCCTTCTCAGAAGGTTTCTGGGGAGGCCTGCCTTATTCCATCCTCCATGGTAGGATACCTCCCCATACCAAAACAGCAGGGATCTGGCATCATTGCAGCACAAAGCATAGCAGCATAAGGTCCATGTTTCTGGGCACATTCAATCAGCATCCACTTGCTGTCATGCTCTGTGATTCGGAGAAGACTGATATTGTGCTTGGCAGCCTTGATGAAATAGGGGAAGTTCTGTAATTGATAGCACTGAGGCAATGCACCTCCATTTGCTCATTCCCAGTGAAGCATGAATAACTATTGGCATTTGCTGTTCTGTTTGCAATGGACTTGAAGGGATCATTCTAGAGACCATGCTGTTGGGGCGGGGTGGGGGTGAGGGGAGGATCAGGTTTTCAAAGCAAAAGTAAAAGAGCAAGAATCATAACCTGTTGCTTAACCTGCTCAGTTTAAAATGAAAAAATTTGGCCTTGTAAGAGTTACCTTCTGTGTTTTACAATGTATCTTTTCTCAAGTCTACTCTTGGGTGTTCCCCCCCCCCCAGTGCAGCTGGAACAATGATTCTGTTACCTGGTGGGGTGGGGAAGGCAGAAGTCCCAGAAGATCTTTCACTCAACTCACAGGGATGCTTTCATTCCCAGAGCTTTGATTGCTACAGAAGGGGACTGTAATAAGTCATTTGCCCTTGCACTTTTTCCCCCACCACTCACTTATCAGATCTCACACCCTAAACTCTTCTGTCTCTGTTCCCTGTGTTTCCTAAATAAAAATGCATGCTTTCAGAACAACAGGATCTTTATTCATTGTGCCAAATGCTTTTGGGGCAGAGGTCGGGGGTGTTCTGCAGGCCATTACATGTACAAAAGGGGGCGCTCTGTTAAGAGCAACATACATCATTGTCACATCATTGTCTGGTCATTCATAAAACTGGTTTTCAAAGCCTCTCTCACTGGTGGTGCCCCTCAATGTGCTCTCCTTATTGCTCTAGTGTCTGGCTGCTCACATTTAGCTGCTAGGCAATCTGCCTTGACCTTCCCCCCCGCCCATCCTGCTAGAAACATTCCCCCCATCACTTTCCGATATATTATGGAGCATACAGCAAGCAGCAACAACAATGGGAGTGTCACTTTCACTGAGGTCAAACATAGTCAATAAACTGTGAAAGCATGCCTTTAAATGGCCAAAGGCACATTCTACCACCATTCTGCACTTGCTCGGCCTGTAGGTGAACTGCTTCTTACTGCTGTCTAGGCTGCTTGTGTTCGGCTTCATGAGCCATGGGAACAAGGAGTAGACTACATTTCCAAGAATAACTATTGGCATTTCAGCGTCTCCGATGGTATTTTTCCAGTGTAACATATGTCACTCAGGAGGGTGGTTTATTCACACCCACAAGCAACATAATGTATACACACATAAGTGGTAGCATGTATGCAGCCTTAAGCCTTCTCTACACTGGCATGGTTTGTTGCCAAAAACTGCCTTTTGTTGACAAAACAGTGAGAGCAAGCACAATACAATGCAACTTTTGTCCAAAAAAAAATCCAGTTTTGATAGCAAAAAACTTCCTCCCCGTGAGAGATTTTTGTCTTCCTCCCCCTACTGTTGACAAAGAGCCAGTGTGGACTCAGCTGTTTGTTTTGTCAAGAGAACTGGCTTCCGACAGTATCCCACAATGCCTGCCATGATGGCTGATCCCCAAGTGTTTTGGGATCTCTGCTGCCCTGCAGGCACGTGCCCCTCCCCTTTCAAAGTTCAAGGAAATATCTGACAGCTGAGCGAGCTGCTCTATTTCGGGAACAAACAAAAAGAACAAATCATTGGAATGCTACTGATGCAGGGCGAAGGCTGGAGAGAATATTGTGCTGCTTTGACATTTTCTTCAGCACCGAGAGCTCACAGAGCTATTGATGATGCTGATCCCAGCAGCTGAGAACGCTGTGGGAGAACTTGGAGGGAATCTCAAGAAGAGCAGGAATCAGCTCTGCCTTCCCATAACACTGCACTCTGGGATGCTTACCCACATTGCTTTGCTCTATCTGTCAACAGGGAAGCTGCAGCATGGCCAGGAAATGTCAACAATGGGAGGCAGAAAAAACAGTTTGTTTTTCACTTTTACCGACTTTTGCATGTCGTCAGCACTTTTGTTGTCAAACCCTCCCAGTGTAGACACAGTCTTAGAAAGGACTGAACTTAGAAAGAGGACAAAAAAGGCAAAATTAGCAATGGAAAATTTGAGCAAAAATGGAAAGAGAGAAAATATAAAGCTAATACAAAAATAATATCTGGTATGAAATATGGAGAAGAGTTTATAGGTGGCTGAAGGTGGCTGGAGAATGGGTATCAGGCAATGGAGGAATAAAGTGAATTTCTTGCTTCTGCTGTGACATGCGTAATATAGCTGTCTTGAAGGTTATGTCTACACTGCCGTTTTTTTGGCAGAAGATATGCAAATCGTGTTCTCTTTTGCATATCTTCTGTTGATCCTTTTTACGGAAGAGATTTTGCTGATAAAAAACCCCGTTTGTTGGGGAAAAAACCTTTTTGCAAGATCCTTTAAAACTCATTTTTTGAGGAATAAGGGATCTTGCGAAAAAGTTTTTTTTTTCTGACAAATGGCCCTGTCTACGCAGGGTTTTTTATTGGCAAAACCTCTTCTGCAAAAAAGGATCTGCAGAAGATATGCAAATGAGAGCACGATTTGCATATCTTCTGCCGGGGGGGGGGGGGGGGGGGGGGGGACCTACAGTGTAGAGATAGCTGAAGTAACAAGATGAGTATTGAGAGAAAAGGAGTGTTTGGTAAACACACACATTTGAAAGTAACCATAAGAACACACTTAACTAAACACATGAAATTGTTGCTCACATTGGTCTTGTGCAGTATTCTTAAATTATTCATAATCTGAAAATGATCTAAAATCCATTGTAAGTATACATTCAGGATTTCTTGTGACTTTTAAATTTGCATACCCGCAAATCAAAGCCTTGTGTGTTGGTGCTTATCCCTGACTGAGTCAGGAGAGAGACATCTCCATATCACTGGCAATGAGATAGAGCATCTCTGAGACAATGTCTGCTTTGTTTTGTATCTCTGCACTTTTCAAAGAGAAGGTTCCATTTCATAAGCCTCTTTGTTTTGAACATTGAATAGCATGGCCAGATTCTTTCTGCATGTGATGTTGCAGTAGCTTTACATGATGTTTTTTTCTCAGTTTTAGTGTGAACTTTGAAAGCGAGTTATGTGGCTTCAGCAAGTGTCAGCGTTTAATCACTTCAACTACCAACACATTTTACTAACCATAATGTAAATTTCACAAGCTAGGAAAATCTTTCATTTGGTATAAATAAACTTGACTGACCAGTAGGGGAGGAAGGAGGAAAATTACTCACAACACAGATGTTTTGCCCAGGTCACTTGTAACACTGGGCTATTTTGTACTTCTCCCTTCAAATATATCTGCTTATTGGTAAGGATATTGTTTAGACAGTAAGGCAAACTTGTAAAGTTCTGCAGAAACTGCAGTAATAGTTCCTAGAGTTCTCAACATTTTCATGAAATTTTTATGTACGCAGTCTGATAAATCCTTAAGGCTTTATTCATACAAAACTACTTATGTAGTCATTCTGTGTTGGTTTTATAAATATACTAGAAGATTTAGCTGGCATTTGTTAATTCAATTTTTGGGTTTTTTTTTTTGGAAAATAAATGAAAATATACATGCTTCATTTAAATGATCACTCTGGGCTGGCGTTGGGATGATGGGTTCAATATGCAGGTTGCCCTGGGAAGAGAGGACTACCCCAGCTCTCTTGCACCGCAGCAGCTTGAGGCCAGGTGAGGAGCACCTGTCCATGGCTGCTGCAGCTCCACATGGGCAAAGCCAAGGGAAGAGTGCATGTCCCCCAGCTGGGGCAGGCTCAGAGTCATCTGCCCCCTGCACTCCCCACGCAGAGTGAGGAATGCAGCAAACTGCATTTTCCCTTCACTCCCTTATGAAGGGGAACAGCCAGCAATGTTTCTGTACAAATTGGGGTGGGGGGAGCTTTAGCTCCCTTCCCTCCTTAGAGGGCACCTGGGGGATGGGAGGCTTGAGGCTAGGACAGTCCCAGATTGGGGGGACACCTCTAGCCAGCCCCTTTTTCTGCCTGGTGATTCTGTCTGAGCTCTTTTCTCTGTGGTCTTATGAGAAGCAGTCACATTCCAGGCACATCCCATTTTCCTGGCACAATCAAACCCTGACCTTGCTTTAAGTTATGATAAAAGGAAGCTGTATACCAAATTTGGTGGTCCTCTCTCTTACCATTTAGGAGGAGTTCTTGAATAAACAGAGATAGACAGATGGACAGACAGACAAACTCTCTCAAATATATAGTAGATATGCAAATGTAGGGATTATCCATAGAAATTATAGTGTTGAATGTTTACATGAAGGAGGGGAGCTTGAAATTGAAAGAAAGTGATGACAAATTACATGTGGAAATTAATAGTAGACTCCTTACAAGAAGCACTTTTCATTGGTAGATCTTCAAGTCCCTTACAAAAGGAGGTCAGTATCATGAATCCCATTTTAGAGGTGTGGATACTGAGGCACAGAGAGTGGAAAGTGAATTGTCAAAATTAATTCAATAGACCACTGGCAGTGCTAGAATTAGAACTGAGATGTCCCGGTTCCCAACACAGTACTCTAGCCACTAGGACACACTGTCAAGGATAGGACACAGCCTTTGTACATTAGCATAACTGCATAATAAACAGAGCTCATTCATGCAAGTGTGTGTCCTGAAAGGCTATATGTGAACTTGTGACTACACTGCTGCACGTGTTCATGTGTCATAACCTCCCTATTGCCCACATCTGAAACCCTGAAGCATATTTCTGAATTACAGCACAGATGCTATATGCATGAGGGATGGCCTCATATCAGTCCATACTAGTGCTGTGTGGACATGGCCAATGAGCGTGTGCCAGATCATGGGTATTGATAGTCCTCCTGAGTTATTCCTACAATGCATTCATCTTTTTACTTACTACCTGATCCTTATCCAAAGGCATGGGTTGACCTCCCCACTTTCCATTGCTAAGATTGCAGCAACCTGCACTGAGCACTTCAGATCAGTTCTCCCAGGAACTCTGTTGATCAGGACAGGCGACCATGGATCATGATCCAACAGTTGCCTCTGGTCTCTGGCACACACTTTGGTTCTGATTGATATGTGCTCATTGTTCAGTGTCCTCCACAGCTTTGCTTGGTACAGCAGGAACATACTCCTCTAACTCATTTTATAAAGGTTGGAAGAGGCAGGATTCACTAGACTCCAGCCCATTGCTGGGTGCACATGAACCAGGTGAAGTACTCAACAATTGCTCCAGAAGGGAACCTAATAAACATATGCCCATGCTACGATGAGTTGGCCCAGGCACCTTCTAGGACTGCAAATGTGAAGCCAGAATTGATTAATAATAGAACAGGACACAGATTATCCACCAAGTTCTCAGAATGTATTAAAGACCTTTTTTTTTTAATTTCAGAAGGTGGAGAAAGTACTAGATTTTATTTTAACAAATAGGGAGGTTGAGGGAAATGGTTGAGAATTTTAAAGTGAAAGGCAGCTTGGGTGAAAGTGATCATGAAATGTTAAGAGTTCATGATTCCAACTCTTAGAGGGGAGAACAGCAAAATAAAGACAATGGATTTCAGGAAGGCAGACTTTAGTAAACTCAGGGAGCTGGTAGGTAAGTTCGCATGGGAAGCAAGACTAAGTGGAAAAACAATTGAAGGCAGTTAGCAGTTTTTCAAAGGGATGTTATTAAGGGTGCAAGAGCGCACTACTCCTCTGCATAGAAAAGATAGGAAGTATGGCAAGACACCACCCTGACTTAACCAGGATATCATGAATGATTTAAAAGGAGTCCTATAAAAAGTAGAAACTAGGTCAGAGTACAAAGGATGAATATAAACACAACATAAATACATAGGGGCAAAATTAGGAAGGCGAAGGCACAAATGAGCTCATTTTAGCTAGAGACGTAAAGAGTAACAAGAAAACATTCTACAAATATATTAGAACCAAGAGGAAGACCCATTGCTTAATGAAGAGGGAAAAAATAACAGAAAATGTGGAAATGGCAAGGTGTCTGTTTTCATTAAGAAGGTTGGTTGGTGGTGATTGGATGCCTACAATAATGAATGCTGGAGAAAAGGAGGTAGGTTCAAAAGTTAAACTAGGAGAAGAACAAGTTAAGAATTGCTTAGAAAAGTTAGAGGCCTTTAAGTCACCAGGGCCTGATGAAACACATCCTAGAATACTCAATGAGCTGATTGAGGAGATATCTGAACCATTATCTATCATCTTTAAAAAGTCATGGAAGATGGGAGAGATTCTAGAAGTCTAGAAAAGGGCAAATGTGGTGCCCATCTATAAAAAGGGAAATAAGGACAATCCAGGGGACTGGACTTGATGACCAGTTAAAAGTCATATTTGACCAGTTAAATGTTTTAAATGGAAAAGTGCGGGAGAGGCTGGGCTGGAGTGGCCCCCCTGCGGTGGACAGGGGCTGACCTGGCCTGCTGTGACAAGTCCCATGGGGCTGAAGCAGCTCCCAATGATTAACCATCTTCCTTTAACCATTAAGGATGAGGCTTACTGGTTAACCATTCACATTCTTACTCTGAAGTGTTACATATTTCCGAAAAATGAGTGAGCTAGTACTGGATCAGGCTGCTTGCACAAGCCTGCTTCTTCATTTGGAAGTTATGCAGAAACTGGTCATCATCCCAGGACTCCAGTACAATGTGGTCTCACCACACTGCACTGCTCCTCCAGGGCCAGAAGCAGCAGTTCACCCATGGGCATACTATTGCGATCCCAGCATTGAAGGCATCTGTTCCATGGGACTGCTGTAGGCTTTCATTCACCCTCTTTGGCATTTCATATATATCTGGACTCATTCCATCCATCAGCCAGTGCAGGTCCACAGAAACATTTTTCCTGCAAGCAGGATCAGAATTACATCATCCTGGACTTGCTTTTTATCTTCTAATGCAGTTTGGCAGAATGCAAAGAGAACCGGGAGCTGCCACTGCAGAATGTGTGATGGCAACATACAGTATCAGCAACACATAGCAAGGCAGTTCCCAACCTGTCTTCTGTGATGCAGAGGATTTAGGGATACTGTCCTGTAATAGCGAGAAGGAGTCCTGTGGCACCTTATAGGCTAACAGATGTATTGGAGCATAAGCTTTCGTGGGCAAAGACCCACTTCGTCAGATGCACGTGGTGAAAATTTCCAGAGGCAGGTATAAATATGCAGGCCAGAGGCATATTTATACCTGCCTCTGGAAATTTCCACCACGTGCATCTGACGAAGTGGGTCTTTGCCCACAAAAGCTTATGCTCCAATACATCTGTTAGCCTATAAGGTGCCACAGGACTCCTTGTTGCTTTTGCAGATCCAGACTAACATGGCTACCCCTCTGATACTTGTCCTGTAATGGTAGCAGTATTGTCAGGTATTGAAAAAAGGCAGTGTGCTTGCATGTATATGCTGTGCCCTGTGTACACTCATGCCCAGCAGAACATACATGGATACTTGGTGTGGGCACAAGCAGTGTTCCCTCTAAGCTGTGCGGCAGCACAGCTTCACTGGTGATTAATCAGCCCCACCCAGTCAGTCAGCTCTGTGCATGGAGCCCTGAGCCTCTTGACCGTGAGGGGCTGATTAATCACCTGCAAAGCCACACAGCTTCGAGGGAATACTGGGCACAAGGTACATGGAAAATTACCCAGGGAAATATTACCCAGTATATGGAAAATTACCCAGGGAAGTATACACATGCAGACATAGCATAACTTGAGAGCTACCCTATTAGGGAATGTCTAGACTATATCCCTCTCTCACAGTAAATTAGACAGATCAAAATTGCAAATGAAGACGGGATTTAAATTTCCCGCACTTCATTTGCATAATGGCAGCTTCACGTTCTTTTGAAAAAGGGCTTTTCGAAAGTAAAACCGCCATCTAGACTGGGTTCCTGAAAATGCAGAAGAATGGCTCTTGCGCAAGAGGGGGTTTTTGCACAAAAGAGAGCCATGTAGAAAGCCGGTTCCCTGTGCATATTGACTCCAGACTATCCCACTCACCCTCTGCACTTGCTGCCTCTCTATCAAAGGCAGCAATGTGGAGGGGAAGGCAGGCAGACCCAGTGCTCATGGGGAGCTGGCTTTTAAGCCAGCTCCTGCTCCCTCTGATACAGAGGCAGCAATGGGGACAGGAAATGCATGTAGTTGATAAGATTAACCAATAAACCCAGGCTTAACAGTTAATCATGTAGTCATCTACATGATGCTATCCCTAGTCTTCCTTTATCAAAGCACAGGTGTATTCTCTCAGAAGTTCATCTAAGAAATAACCAATATATTGCTGAAACAGTTCCATGTAAAATGTTCATATATTAAGACCAACATCCAACTATTTTTTTATCAGCAAACATTTACATAGTTTTGAAAGTTGCAAATGAGACAGTTCTCTAAGACAGTGGTTTTCAACCTGTCATCTTTGGATCCCTGGGAATCCAGACTAAGTGTAAAATTTCCAAAGAGGTCATCCCCTCTATCTGAAAATTTTTAGGGGTCTGCAAATAAAAAAAGAAGTTGAAAATCACACTGTAGGAAGCAGGTAACTTAAACAATTTTTCTCCCCCTACTCTCTCTCAATCCCAAAGTTAGGAATAAACAAGAAAAAAGACTTAACTGACTTGACTGATGAAGTCCTTCATATTGCAGGAAGCTAATAATTCACCATGTCAATGTCAAGTTGAAATATAAGAAATTAAAAGGACAATTGGATCAAAGGAGCAAAAGCTATAGCTTAAATATTTCTATTTTCAAATTTGCTAATTCTTTAGAAAGAGGTTAAGGTCTAGGCTCTAATCCTGGAGATCTGAGCAATTTTTGCAAGTAACTTTCATCCAGCTGAGTGAGCACCATTTATGAATCTACTATGCCCTTTGGTGCTTTAAGTGTCTCATTTAAATTAGATGAATCTCAGAGGTGCACAGATGTAACAGCTCATTTCCAATTTGCAGTTATAAGTAGGCCTGGATAAAGGGTTATCTCTAACACTTGTTAGATTTTGAGGGCCACTCTTGCAAGTACATTTGATAAATTCATCACTTAATAGTATCCATTATCAGAGGCTGAAAGGAGTCACCTTTACAAATGGTGCAAAGGAGTATCCTTTACAAATACCAGCCACCTTCACATTTTAAGTATGATGTGTTTGTATATTTCCATTAATATTCATCACATGATTTGAGATTCTCTGTTGAAAGGCAATAAGCGCTAAGCATGGAAGGAGTGAGTTAAGAAATCCTCACTTCTAATCCTTATTAATACTTCCTCTGGCCTTGAACAAGTCATAATTTAACTTTTCCCTTCCTTAAAAAAGGGGCTAATACTGAAGCACTTCAGTGGCTGTATTAGTAGCTGTGGGGAGGGACATAGGGAATGCAGGATTAGACTCTTTCTTGCATAAATCACAAAGTTGTCATGTGTCTTAACATTACCTTTGAAGTGAAGTGCAGGTTCATAATTATAAAGATGTTTGTATGTCTTAAGAGTTTGTTTAAAAACAAAACTCAAATGACATCCCAGAAGCTGCTATGGTAACGACTTGAGGGAAAAACAAGATCTGTAAACTGAAGTGTTTTGGGGAAAATGTGGCTTAAAAGCCAGAATTTTGGGAATTGAAGCACCTGTGCAAAGTCAGCTGATGAGCTAGGTGAGCTCCTCTAAGTACAGTGTCAGAGTGCTAACATTGGGTATAGTCACTGGAGTATTTGATACTTGGAGCATAAAAGCAGCACTGATGTTGAGAAGAAAATGGAAATCTTGCATGTTTTGGAATCTATCTGTAGTTTCTGCTCTGATTTGAGTGATAGTCTATTTTGCCACAGTAAATCTGACATATACTTTGCCCTCAATTTATAGAGTCACCACTCCTAGGGGGAAACTGGAAGATACTTTTTTTCCTGAGCATGTGCCTGGGAGATCCTTGTTAAAGTTTTGTTGTGATATTTAAGACACAATGAAGGGGATTCCTGTGCTTCTGGTGGAGTAACTCCCTATTTGGATACTGCTAATGCTAAAATGTCCCTGAACGGGAGTGCTTATCCATGAGTATGATATAATTTAAAAGATCTCTCCCTTCCCATTCTGAAGTGGACAAGATTTGCACTAGGAGAAAGGACATTCCTGATTCTTTGGGGGAAGTGGGTGAGGAAAGGGTTAATTTGCTGCAAGGAACACAGCTGCCTGCTCTTGTTGCAGGAATCTGCAAGGGAGCAGGGTGGGGTTATCCCTATTGACTCTGTTTAGTCTTCCTCAAAAGGGAGCAGAGAGACCAGCTGTAAGGAAGCAGAATAGTTCTGGGCTGGGAAGTGTGCTATGGAGCATAGTGAGTACCCCAATGATGTTGGTGAGCTGAAGTAAACTTGATTCCTTTGCACTTCTGTTTGCCTGAAAGGACTAGAAGATTTCTTGGTTTGTTAGTTGTCTGGATGAAGGACTTTGATGGGCTTAGTTTCCTGACTTTGCATATCTGCCTTTACCTCGACTTCAAGTTAAATGCTGTCTTGTCAACATCAATATTCAGTCTGTCTCTTGGAAGTTTACAAAGTGCATTTTAAATGCTTGTTTGCTCAATAGCTTCTTCCTGAGGCATAAGAAAAAAAGCCATGAATGAAATGGGAAAGTGTCCTAGCCCTACACCCACTGCTGCCAGGGCATGCACCCCTAGAATACTGGGTTTCTCACAGGTGGAGGTGATGTTCTTGTAGAAACTTCTTAACAAAATATAGGCAACTAATCTCTATCCTCTAGGTCACTAGTATCAAACTGCAAACACTATATAAGAAGTGTTATCTAAAACCTTGTGTTCAGGGTCTAGTACATAGAGCACTGAATCAGAGCCAGCAGCTCTGACTCTAGTTTCAGCTCTACCACATTAGAACTTTGTCTGGTTTTAACACTGAATTTCACATCTCTGTTCTTGGGTTTTAATTTAATATTGTTAAAGCATAAGCAAATGGGCTGTTGCACTGCAACTGGGTGGGAATAGGGTTGTCAGATGGTTTTAACAAAAATACTGGACACGCTTGACATTACATCACAATCTACATTACATCTTCTTTAGAAAATACCGAACATTTATATTTTCTCATTTATATTGTCTCAATTTGTTCCCCGAACAGAAAGCTCAAATACTGGACTGTCCATTTCAAAACTGGACACCTGGCAACCCTAGGTGGGAAAGGCCCCCTTATAATTTTGTGCAGCAGCCTAGTTTCCCACACTGGTAATGTATAGACTGTGCCAACAACAATACCAATTGTGCCTGCTGCATTCACATGTTAAGGAAGATGCTTATTATTTTTTTTATTGTCATATATTAATTAACTTGGATTCTTGGGGGTTCCAAGAATAGAGGTGGCTTTTGAATGCTAAAAGAGCACTTAGTTTCAAACTGTGCATCCCTTCCAAGCCCATGTGCCTATCCATTGAGCTGTATGTTAGGTTGTAGGCTCTGAAGCCTTCTCTTTGGTATCTAGGCAGCAGCTATATAGAGAGGTGTTCTTTTAAACTTGAATATGATCCTTGGTTATTGATTATCTCCATTAAAATTATACCAGGGCTACTGATGATTTTTCTAACATTTTTGAAAACTATAATTAAATGGACTTCTAGTATAGTTGTGAATTGAAGTAAGTGTGCGCATGTGGTTCTGTTTTAAAATCTGCTTAATTCCTGCATTGGAAACGTTCTTGATTTAAATTTCAATTTTAAAAGGAAAGTGAAAGTATAGATACATTACTGCTGAGGTTCTGTTGATTTCTTCATTGACTGAGTGAAACAGAGTTTTGTGGATAGTGGTTGGGGGATGTTATGTCTACTGATGGTTACTGAGGTTTATAAGCAGCCTTTGAAAGTGTCTCTTTCGCATATCCTGTTTTATATTATCAGTGTGCTCTCAGAAGTGGCTAACCAATCAATGATGGTGGTAGTTGACATTAGACTTGCTTGATGGTTGCAGCAAGAGAGGCAGTGGTATATAATTTCAAACCTCAGATGGTGAAAGAGCTCTGTGAATCTCAAAAGGTTTTCCCTTCCACTAAGAGAAGGTGGTCCAATGAAAGCCATTACTTCACCCACCTTTTCTCTCTCAATATATAGCTTGGCTAACTCAGAATCCTGGTATGGGATAGCTAATGTTGGGGTTTTTGGGGGGGGGGGGGTTTAATAACTCTTAATGTCAGCACTTGCAGAATCAATTTTCTCTTTCTACTGTGAAAATATTGCCCCACTAGTAGCATGTGTAGGCTAAACAAGGCAAAAAAGCTGGGATTTGTGTAGAAAGAAATGGTTATGCAGACATTATTTGAACAGAGTGGATAACTTTGCAGTCCTGTTCTTGTCATGGATTAATTCTCTGGTTTCAGTCTCTGTTGTTTTCTGAGCATCTCAGATGCTCTATCACTTCTGCTCACTGATACTGATTTTGTTCTGGCTTTCATTGCTTTTATGTTTTTTCATGGCTTTAGGAAAGTGTTTGCCAGGCACAGAGGAGCTGTTACCAAATATACACTTTCAATAATTGGAGAATAATGTGCAGTAGAAAGAGAGTTTTAAAACACGCTCTCTCTGGAATGAAATGTCACTTTGTGCTCTTGTAAATTGTCTGAGGAATCTGCACAGCATCTTGTAACTAAAAATTTGCTTTATCTGTCAGATCATAGAAGACACTTCAGATTCACTGGCTAGAAGATATCAGGTGCAGTAACTACCAAGGTTTTGTGTCAAGTGCTGGTGTATTGTAGGCTTCTCAATGTGTGTAGGATGGATAACTGTGATAGCTGCTTGTCCTTGAAACTTCACTTTTGGTTTTGTGCCCCCCCGGTAGCTTGATACTCACTATCTGAGCTCTTCAGTGGCAACATCTTGAGATTCTTTCTATTTTCTCTTCCAGCACCATATCTACTTGTAGCCCATAGGGACTTATTTTGATAATACTGTTGTATCAGTCTTGACTTTCTTGATCTCTTCAAGAAAGATGGAATTTATATTCTCATTACAGACAGACACACACACTCACCCTTTCTAGGCTTTAACTTTCTAACTCTTACATTTTCACCCCTTTTGAAAGGGGTGCATGTCATCCTTTTCCATGTGTTCCTGCAGTTCCTTTAGCAACTACATTTAAAAATTAATTACCACTTATTTTCAGCTGCTTCTTCTATTTCCATGTGTTCTACTATCTCACTTCATTTCTCTCAGAAGTGAATTGGGGGGGGGGAGTATATTTGAGTACAAAGACTGACTCCCAGAAATATCAGATGGTGTTTGCTCTCTATTATTCTTCCTTATTCCCCTGTATGTCACGCACTTCAACTTAAAGTGAACACCTTATGTAATCAGCCTTTCACTACCATATGACTTGGCTCTTTAGAAGTGTATAGGATGGAAGGGAGTAATAGATCAAGTGTAGTACCTTACAAAGACAGCAAGAAGCACAAGTAAAGTTAGTAGAGTATTGCAATTCTCCTAGCGAGAAGACTTCAAAATAAAGGTGACTAGTCTTTACTTTTATAGCTGCTGTATGGATTGCATTCTAACTTCTTCTGAAACTACCACTGTACCATGGGCTAACTTGAATAAAAGCATAACTTTCAAACTATAGGATCTATTGGTTCATTACACAGATTCCCTTACTGTTTAGATTTTAAACAAGTGTTGTGTAAATTATTTTTTTTAACTAGGGATGTAGGATTGGTGGTTTTATAGCAAAGTAGAAACTATGTCTACAAAGTAAATCTAGTAACTGGACTGTCGATGATTTAGTACTATTTATGATCAATACAGGAGCACTATATAGGTATATGTTAACCTGAGTGGCATAAATGTATATAATACTGCATGACCAAAAATTACCAATAGACCTGAAAGCTATGAGTTGTCAGGAATAATGTAGAACAGGAGTCAGTAGCGTTTTCAAATCCAAGAGCCAAACTATGTCAAAATTCAGAACAAGTGGTAAACAAAGAACAGTATAAGAATGGCTATTTGCATAACTGAAACTATACAACTTAATCATCATGTCCATTAATAATAGCAGCATAAATGAAACCTTGTATTCACAGACTTTATTTAATGGGCCTTCTGCTGCTAGATGAGGGGTTGGGCCAGAATTGCAGTAGCCAGATCATGGCTTCCCCTCCTACCCATGCTGCAGCAGGGGGTGGGGTGTTCCACCAGCTCTTTCTTCAGTTAGAAGGGAGTGGGACCACGGGGCCTGCCCCAGGATCGGGGCTGGGGACAGGATGTTGCGGCTAGATGAGTGCTGGGCCCCAATTGGGGTCTTGTTGCCGCAGCCCTGGCCCCAGGAGCAGCCACACCATCCCTGGGCTCCAGCGTGTAGGGCAGTAGGGATGACCAAAAGAGCCATGTTTGGTGACATACTGAGCCATAGGTTGCTGTCTCCTACTTCATAATATTGGTTTCATAGCATTAGTTTATAACTGTGAAGACATTGCATGATGGGCCCTGGTCCAGATTGGGGCAGGGACCATATGTTTGTTCAGCAAACTGCATTAATTGCCAAAAGAGATTACATTTTCTTTGTCAAAAAGTCACAAACATGTCCCTTCTGCTCCCCATCCCCTAATAAAATTGACAAGCCTGCCCTTGCCGATTTGAAAACAGATATTGCCAGGAACACATACTCATGACTATCTCCACTCTTAAGACACCCTGTTTGAGAAAAGGAATGCCTACTGCCTTCCCCTCTTGCATGTTGTGTGTATTAGGAGGGTGGAAGGCAGAGAATAGAAAAGCTATTGCTGTGTGTTTCTCCTAGGAGACTAGATATTCAGGGATTGGTAATTGGGAGACCGAGCCTTTCATTTCTGAGATGCATTCAGGCTGGTGACAATGTCAGCTGTGAAAAGAATTGCTGTCTAATCGTATTTTAACCTGTATAAAAGATGGTTGCCTTTTTATGGTAGAAAAGTCAGTTACAGGAAGGACAACCTTGATGGAAAGTGAATTCTGCTTTCACCTTGAAGGTTGATTGAGAGGAATAGTAGTATAGCTTGTACTGCTCTTGTCTATGCTGTGCCCAGTCTATAGACCAGAGTGGCCAAACTTAATGACTCTTTGAGCAATGCTTGACAATCCTAAGAAGTGCTGGGGCTCGTTTCAGCTCTGCAGGAGGTACCTGCTGAGGGGGAAGGGAGGGTGTCTTGGAGTTTCAGCCCTGTGGGAGGCACCTGCTCAGGCTTGGGGCTTCAGATGCTTCAGTTGCTTTTGCTGCAGCTTCTTCCCAAGGATAAAAGATCCCTCCCAGCTGTTAGCTGTGCATGGAGAAGCTGTGACTAACATCTGGGAGCTTGAGAGAGGCCACTGAAGAAAAGAGGGGGAATGTGCCTGGGGTATGTGACTCAAACTGTTGAGGGCACAATTTATAGGTTCAGCCTTCCCAACTCTTTCAGGTGGCAGTTTTATCTTGTAGAAACTCCTAACCCTATCATTCTGTTGCGGGGCAGAAGTTCCAAGTTCCTTCGCCTGTTTGGTAGGTGGAAAATTGAGAGCTGGGGGCTGCAGTTTGGTCACTCCTTTGTTACAAACCTGTTAGCCTGGTGCCATGCACATGACACTAGCAACTTCTAAAAACCTTCACCTTGGCTAGGAGGGCTCTGAAATCCATATTTCACTGGAGACTACTGAGAATAGCCTTTTTCCTGATCTTAAGCAAAGCGCTGGGCTGTGTTACCATGAGACTAAAGCAGAATGCCTGCTGGCAGTATGTTGGTTGTTCTGAATGAGTGACATCTCTGGCTGTGTGTGTTTGTTTGTGTTTTATTTTTTAAGGGGCATCCTCGCCAGACATAGAATCCACCTATGCAGGAGGCTTGCTAGATATGGTGAAGGGAGGAGCAGGGAGACTCTTCAGCAACTTGAAGGACAACCTGAAAGACACTCTAAAAGATACCTCTTCAAAAGTTATGCAATCTGTTGCCAGGTATTGTACTACCAGAGCGTTTCCATGTAGGCAAAACCAATATTGTAGCTGCAGGATGTAAGTGGGGAGGAAACTACTTTGTCGCTAATTGACAAAGAACCTGGGAAAAGACCAGTTTATCTAGAATACTTAAGAGTGTTTGTGACTTTCATGATTGAGTTGGTCTTATAATTGGATATATTGTTTAAATGAAGTTAAGACCACCAAAGCAAAATTTGTAATCTTGGGATGAGTCAACATCAGATCCTGAACTTCCTGGTGGGCCTTTCCTAGCCATTCTTTTCTCCAAGTCTCTTCTGCTCTGTTTCCCTTATGCAATCCCACTTCTACCCTATGCAGACTGCTCCTCTTTTTGTTCCAATCCTTAAATCCATTCTTGAGTGCTACCTTTTAAGAAAATTCAGTTGACTTGTTGCACAGGCAGTTGGTCACTTCTGCTGACCACACCTGGACTATGCACTGTGCTCTGGTGCCGCCTTGTGGTGTGCTCTGTGTATTCTGGGCTCACCTGAGTTGGCAGAGCACTGCATAGCTCATGATCCTCAGAGAGGCTTTCAGGTGTCTGTGGAAGTGATTGACTATGGAGGGAGCTTAAAAATTTCCATTAGAAATTGGAATCAAGGTAGCTCCCAATAATGGAAAGTGGAGGATGCTCTTTTGAAAAGAAGCATGCAATGGGGTAAAGACAGCTGGGTATAAAAATCAGAATTGTTCAAGCCGTTGTTGGAAAGCAATATTTTAAAACTCCGCTTTTCATCTTGTTTAGACTTAACTATAGTATAGTATACTCAAGTATAGTAAGTAGTTTCTCACCTGTTATCCATTCCTAACCTGAAGTGAGCTTTTGTGGAGAAACATTGTTGTCTTGGCTTCTGTATCCCTTCTGAGCTCCGTCTTCTCCTGTATGTAGGTGTGCATGTTAACAAGTGTCTTTCCTGTTTTCTTTCCTTTAGTTACACCAAGGGGGAGCTAGATATTTCTTATGTTACCTCAAGAATCATTGGTAAGTGTCAGTCACTTGTGTAAATGAAATCATGCTGTCTGTGGTACTGTATGAACCCGCTTCTGAACCCTGTTATGGTCCACACTTACTCTTTTATGTTTGGTCTTGATAGTTATGTCGTTTCCTGCTGAAGGGGTTGAACTGGGGTTCAGGAATCACATTGAAGATGTGCGGACATTCTTAGATTCACGACATGCTGACCACTACACCGTGTTCAATTTGTCACAGAAGTCTTATCGTAGTGCCAAGTTTCATAATAGGGTAAGTGCTTTCTATTGGGTAACAAAGCCCATGATCACACACTTTGGGGGACCTACAGTTTCCTATATTTCTTGGTATCTTGCTCAGAGGCCTTACAACACAAAGGAACAGGCTGGCTTTAAATACCCATCATGCTCTCTGGATTCTGACCTTCTGTGGAGTGTCAAACAGCCCCTGGCATAAGTTAAAGCAACCTTTGAAGGCTCAGTGCTAACGGATGTAACTGCACCAGAGTTTGCAATGGAAGACACGCTAGGGCTACTTACGTTGCCCTTATGCTGTTTGTGCCTCCTGTTCAGCTACTAGACTGGGGGTGGGCAAATACCAGTCTGCCAGGGTTAGTTCCTAGCAGGCCCCCATGCCACCATATTTACCTATTTAAAAGCAAGATCCCCTGAGCACCGTCTCAACAGTACCACCTGTCTCCCCCTCCTCCCCTGCACTGCTGCTTCTATTAGAGGCAGTGGGGGTGGTGCTGAAGGCACAGCTGCTGCAGGTATGGGGGAATCACAGCTCTTATTGGCTGCAGATTGCGGCTCCCACTGGCCAGGAATGGCAATCACCTGTATCTGTGGAGGTGCAGATAAATATAGGGGCAGCAACCTGCCACAGGCTAACCCTCGTGAACAGTAATAGAGATGTAGCCATGTTAGTCTAATCTAGCTGAAACAAAAAATAGGACTATGTAGCACTTTAAAGACTAACAAGATGGTTTATTAGGTGATGAGCTTTTGTGGGCCAGACCCACTTCCTCAGATCAAATTGTGGAAGAAAATAGGCATGACCATATATACCAAAGGGATATGATCAAAAAAAGTGAACACATATAAAAAGGACAAATCAAATTTCAGAACAGAGGGGGGATGGGGGGGGGGTAAATGTCTGTGAGCTAATGATGTTAGAGGTGATAATTGGGGAAGCCATCTTTGTAATGGGAAAGGTAATAGCGTCTTTGTTGAGACCCCGGCGTAAAGTGTCAACATTCGCTGCTTTATTGCCCACCCCTGTACTAGGAACTGGTGCAGAGGAGTGAGGAATAAGTACTTATTCTTGCCAAAAAATTTATGACTTATCAGTCTATTAAAAATTAGTGTAGTATAGGTTTGTTAAAAGGTGGGTATCTAACTAATCGAGTAGTCAATATGCACCCTGCTTAGTCCCAGCTCACGCTGGGTGTGGGAGCAAACCCTGCTGTGGCTCTGCAGTTTAAAAGGCAGTAGTAGCCGGGGGCGGGGGGAGCTGGCTGCTGGGCTCCTACTGCCTTTTAAATTGCAGAGCCACAGTGGGGTTTGGTCCTGCACCTGGTACAAGCTGGGACTGAGCCGTGTTGCCTGCCCAGCTGGGCAGGCAGCACCTGTCCATGGGGGGGGAGGGGTCCCAGCGGGAAGTTGGGACCTCCAGGAGACAGGGGCTGCTGCTGTGAAGCAGTCCATGTCCACAGCAGCCTGGCTGTGGACAGGAGCTGCTTTGTGGCAGCCACTGCGCGTGCCCTGCCCTCCCCTCCCCCCGCCCCCCCACCTCTAGAAGCAGCAGTGCAGGGGCAGGGAGAGACAGGTGGCACCAATGGTGCTTGGGGGATCTGGCTTTTAAGCTAGCTCCCCCCATCTTGCTGCCTATGATACAGAGGCAGTAAGGCGGGGGGGGGGGGGTGAATGCCAGTAGTCAACTTGACTACTCCCTAGGTAGTTGACTACTACCTTATATCCCTAGTATAGTGTATTGACTGAGGTTCACATCTCTTTACAATTGTAATATGTATGACTGAAAATAGCTCTCATCTGCATTGCAACCAAACAGTGTAATACTCTGAGGCCTGAAAAGCAGAGGAGAATGCAATCAGCTATCTACTGATACTGTATGTAAGGAAGCTTCACTTCTCTTCTAGACAGAATTTAAAAAAAAAACAAAGCAGTGAGAACCGGTATCCTAGCAAAGGTACTTCTAAAAAGTTTTCTTAAAATAAAACAACATACTTCTAGGTTGCAAAATTGTCCTTAGTTGCATAAAATCTTGATGCAGTTGGTGCAGGACCACCAATAGGGGGACAGGAGAGTAAAAGAGGCAACTGCCCCAGGGCTCATGTTTCAAAGCAACTCAGGGCTCCCAGCCATCTCTGCCACTGCTGCAGTAGTGGTAGTGGGTGGAACTCTGAGTTCTTTTTTGATTATTGCTGCAGGGTGTGCTCCAGGCAGCACTAAGGGCTCATCTAGACTACGCTAGAGTGTCAAAAGAGGATATTCAAATTCTGCAGGAATTTGCATATCTTCTTCCAATCTCACTTTTGAAAGTGAAAGTAGTTTAGATGCGGCTTTTTCGGCAAAACCATTCCCTTGTCAAAAAGCCGCGTAAACCTCATTTTTTGAGGAAGAGTGGCTTTTCAACAAAGGGGGGGGGGGAGGCTTGCCGAAGAAGCCTCATCTAAACTACTTTCACTTTCGAAAGCTCTGCAAAGTGAGATTCTCTTTCGACACTCTAGCGTAGTCTAGAGGAGCCCTAAAGGCTGTGGGGGAGGGGCGTTCCAAGTGACACTGAGGACTGCTTGGGGGCTGGCACTGTGTGCACTCTGGGCCCTGCTATTTCCACCTGAGGCCCCGCCCCTTCCAGGAGCACACAGTTCTCTCCCCTTCTCCCCCATGCAAGGGCCCATGGAGGCTGTCGGCTCCTCTGAATTGGTGACAACTTTTATTTTTTGAGGGCAGGAATATCTGGTGGCTAAAGGACCGGACTGGAAGTTAGCTAAGGGTTCTGTATCTGCCTCTGCTACTGGCTTATTTGAGAAGCCACTAATATTTTCTGCCTTGGTTTCCTCCTCTGTAAAACCAGAATGATACTAGAGAAAAGTGTTGGGCTCCATTTAATTGAAGACTTGAAAGCATTTGGAGATGCCTATAGATACAGAAGGTAGAAAATATCTAATACATAATGGTAGGAAAGGTGTGTGTGGGTGTTTTTTTTTTTTTTTTTTTTTTGCTACCAAATGATCCTCCTCCTTTCTAGCTTGATCTTCCACAAAAGTGCAACAGTAATTACTAGACGTCACTTTTCATTGTGGGTAAGGTAATCTCTTGCTATAGTAGCTTAACTTCTATTTTTTCGGATTTACAGTTGAGTCCATTTGCAGCCATTGTATAGATCAGCCCTTCCATTTACGTTGATGCACACACTATAGATTTTAACACCAAAAATAGCTCAGTTTGTAAACTGGCTTTCTGTCAGGGTGTTGCATGCTGTAAATGAATTGGAAAACCTATTAAAGTAATGAAAGTGCTTTTAATTCTGTATTTGTTAAGCAAAAGTGATGTTTGAGTACTCATCTCGGCTCCATTGTCAGCAAACAGACTAACATCAGGGCTCATGCATCAGTGGGAGATGCAGCTGGATCTGTATTTTCAGCAGCTCATCTTAAAATATTTTAGTGGTATTGCTGCTGCGTTTGAAAGAATGCTATAGGCAGAAAATAGAATTCATACTCTTATTTAAAACTGCGTGGCTGCGTCTAGACTGGCATGATTTTGCGCAAAAGCAGCCGCTTTTGCGCAAAAACTTGCCAGCTGTCTACACTGGCCACTTGAATTTGCACAAGAACACTGACGTTCTAATGTAAGAAATCAGTGCTTCTTGCGCAAATACTTTGATGCTCCCGTTCGGGCAAAAGTCCTTTTGCGCAAAAGGGCCAGTGTAGACAGCTCAGATTTTGTTTTGCGCAAAAAAGCCCTGATTGCGAAAATGGCGATCGGGGCTTTCTTGCGCAAAACCGCGTCTAGATTGGCACGGACGCTTTTGCGCAAAAGCATCCGTGCCAATCTAGATGCTCTCTTGCGCAAATACTTTTAACGGAAAAACTTTTCTGTTAAAAGCATTTGCGCAAAATCATGCCAGTCTAGACGTAGCCTGTATGTTAACTACTAAGAATGACTAGTCATTTTGTTAGCTGTTGCCTCAAGAAATGAGGCGAAAATGATAAATAACATTTATTAAAATGCAGCATCTTAGGTTTCTGGGCTCGGATAGTCTGTCTCAAGTAGGCAGGAAAGAGATGGCGATTATGAGAAAACACAATTGAATAATTGTGCCATGATGCTCTTGCAATGCATGTGGTATACACAAACAAAAAAACCCTAATCAATTCTGAAGGAGCTGGACTCCTTGTATAACTCTTTTCCATTTAGGCTTTGGCTCAGAATTAAATGAGAAGTGTTCTTCCAATCCCTTCCACACACAGTAGTGCTTGTTCTGTTCTTTATTTAAAGTGGGATAATTAGTTTCTTTTTCTCTCAGACTTCCCTCCCCCCCCCCCCAAGAGGAAGAGATCTTTTTATATAAAAATGTTTTAATCTCATGGCTGGTAAGTCTCATCTTCCATAACCCTTTTGCCACCTGGCTTATTTCTCTCCCCCCCCCCCCCCTTTTTTTAACAGATTTGTGAAGAGGAAAATTAGCTCTACTATCTGAAGATAGGAGACCATTTTATAAAAATAAGCAAGGCAAAATTTAGAGCCATTGGAAGAACAGAAATAATAACAGTATAAAGTTCACTGGACTACTAAAAGACTATTCTTCTAATGACTTTCCTGGTGGTAGGTTGTCTGGCAGTTTCCCAAGGAAGCTGGAAGCAATTCAAAATAATAGTTGGTGCATTAAAAACAAGATGATGCTATTGTTCTAACACTAGGATAAAAAACATGGCCACTATATTTTAAAAGTCATATAAAACTTCCACTTATTTGTATGTTGTGTTGAATTTCCTTAGTGATATTAAGGTAGCACTTCAAATAAAGGAAACTGCATAACATATACTTAAAAATTTCCTAATTACATATCTGCTTACTGCCCTGTAATTACAGACCAACTAAATCCATAATTATGGACTGCTTGAAATGCATATTCACTTTATAGATGCAGTCTGCTGCATCAAGACTAGTTAAAAGCCATTTAGTTCATGGGTCATTGGTCATATTGACAGTAACAATCTCTCTTGGAGAACAACAAAACACAATCGAGACTAATTGCCTGCTTTCAAAAATCCTGGTGCAAAACTGTCTGGGGAAAAAATGCATTTTAGTTTGCCTGGTGATAACCTAATATAATGGCCTAACATACACTCCTTGTGCTTAATGCGAGCACTCCCTAATGTGTGCTTATGTGCTATAGATCAGAATGACTACTTCTAATTATTGTACATACATTGAGAATTGTGTTAGAGAACTGCAGCAACAGGTGGAAAACAAATGGAAATGGAAAACATGCTTATGGGGAGTTCCAGCCTTGCTGTAGTGTAGATCCTCTTACTAGCATTAAAGATTCTAACTAAATAGAATCCAAAATACAGAATTAATTGCTTAGACATTATGGGCAGAGTCTGAGTAAGATGTTTTGCCAAATCCATCTCTCTCTTTTGAAGTGCTTTTATATGATTATCCCAAGGAATTTTCCCATATTTAGGACTGTCTAACCAAACAATCTTTTCCTCTTCTCCCCCACCCCCGCTCCCCCCAAGCTCCATGTCTGCTTGAGAGGGAAACTGCCCATCAGACAGAGTGAAACTTGGTACTGCAGCTTCCTATTAACATCTTTTTAAATGGCATTAATTTAAAAATAAGCCAAATGAAGAAATAGGTTTGTGGAAGGTTTACTGATCTGCAACTTGGCAAAGCACTGCAAACATTGTCCTTGAGACAACTGTGTGATTCAGAGAGTATGTGGATGAGGGATAGCTACAAGTACTTTGCTTGTTTGTACAGCTAATTTGTACAGCTGATGTCATGGCTGACACCTCAGTGACTGTTTCATACCCAGTTTCTTTCCACAGAGAATCACTTGTAAGTATTAAGCGAGTGCTGTAGAAATCAGATCTCTGTCAGTATTAAGCGAGTGCTGTAGAAATCAGATCTCTGTCAGTACCTAAAGTGCAAGAATTAATGTTTACTAATTAGGCACTAGTGGCCTGATCTTCCGGGTTGCTGAGTGGTTCCTGAGTGAGTATTTCTGTTGGGGCGGGGGGGTGGTTGGTGGTGAGCATATGTTTTAGTTGGAGAAGAGGGTTGCCTGAAAGTGAGATTTGTTTTCTGACTTTGGGAGGCAGGCTAAGGAATTGTCATCTAGGATAGGCTGTAGATCCTTGATGATGCATTGGAGAGGTTTTAGCTGGGGGCTGTAGGGGCAGTAGACCATGGCCAATGATGTGCTGTTGCTCTTGTTGGGTCTGCCCTCTAGTATGGTACCTGCCTGACTCTGTCGATCTGTTGCTTCACTTCCCCAGGTGGGTATTGTAGTTTTAAGAATGCTTGATAAGGATCCTCTAGATCATGGGTTCCCAAACTGGGGGGCCGTGAAGAAATTCCGGGGGGGGCAGGCGGGCGTGAGGCAACCCAACCCCACACACCCGCATCAATCCCACCCCAAGTTTTGCTGCTATCTTTTTTTTGGGGGGGGGGCATGAGTGTTTCTCAAATCAAAAAGGGGGCGTGATGCTGAAAAGTTTGGGAACCACTGCTGTAGATATTTGTCTCTGTCTGAGGGACTGGAGCAAATAGGGTTGTATCTTAGGGCTTGACTATAGCAATGGATCGTGTGATGTGTTTTGGATGCAAGCTGGAGGCATGTAGGTAAGCGTAGCAGTAGTAGATTTCTGAGAGAGGGTGGTGTTGATGTGGTGATCCTTTATTTGTATGGGCATGCCCAGGAGATGCATCTCTTGTGTGGAGTGGTCCAGGCTGAGACTGGCAGTGGGGTGGAAATTGGTGGAGTCCTTCAAGCATCTGCTTCCTGGGGGGTCCAGATCAGCCTGGGCAAAATGTGGCCTGGGGGCTGTATCTGGCCTGCCTAACGCTTTGATCCAACCCACGTACTGCATCTGACCATTTTCTATCCCTATCCTGCTGCCCATACCACCAAATTTCCAGGTGGTGGCTTAGGTATCAGGATCCGATTTAAATGTCTCATGGCTGCTGGTAAGGGTGCTACCCTGGCAGGGGCCAGAGCTGCAAACCCTTTAAAATTAGTCAAAACAGCCAATGGCAATGCAGTAGTAGTGGGGTTGGGAGCCAGGAGCCTTTTTTCTGGGGTGTGTTTTTAAATTCAAAGTCTCTGGCCCCAGACAACTTGCCCCACCTCTTCCAGGGTGGAGCCAGCCTACGACTACACTGAAAAATTTATTAAATGACTGTGCCCTGTGAAAATTATTGCCCACTCCGGTCCAGATGATGTCATTGATGTAGCGCAAGTAGGAGAAAGGTACTTGGGGACAAGAGCTGAAGAAGTGTTATTCTAAGTCTGCCACAAAAAATGTTGATGTACAATGAGGCCATGTTGGTATCAATAGCAGTGCCACTGACTTGAAAGTATAAGTTGTTCTCACCTACAACCATGCCAAATTTGGTGACAAAGTCACAAAGCTCAGCAACCAGCTCTGCCATGGCGTTGGGGATACCGTTCCTGTCAGCTTGTATTCTATCTTTGTGTGGAATTTTGGTGTAGAGAGCTTCTACATCCATAGTGCCTAGGATGGTGTTTTCTGGAAGATCACCAGTGGGCTATAATTTCCTCAGGAAGTCAGCTGTATCTTGAAGATATCTGGGAGTATCCCTATTATATTTCTCCTTTCTTTCACTTCATGCATCTGATGAAGTGAGTTGCAACTTACAAAAGCTTATGCCATAATAAAACAGCTAATCTTTAAGGTGTCACTGAACTCCTTGTTTGCTGTGTTTTGATTATGCAGTTACATTGTAATTTGATCCAACTCTTCCTGGAAAAGAGTTCTGAGCTTTAAATGATTTTGAAGGATGATCTGAGTTGCATGCTAAATATTTCAGATCCACTTTAAAATGTATTGTCAGGGACGAAATATCAATTTCACATTATGAACAAAAAAATCCTCTTCTCTTGCCCTTTCTATAATTCATGCCTCCCTCATTAAGCAGAATTATGCATTAGAAGAAATGCTGAAGGGGTTTAAAGTGCGTAATTTACCTTGTGTGGAAAGAACCTGATTTTTTTTATTTTTTTTTCTCCCCGTCAAAAAGGGTCATGAAAGTGCCTCAATTAAGGGGATTATGAAGCTTATTTTTCTTCATGGTGTGATCCCTTAGGTATCTGAATGTAGCTGGCCAATGAGACAAGCACCCAGTCTGCATAATCTCTATGCTGTATGTAAGAACATGCATAACTGGTTACAACAGAACCCCAAAAACGTATGTGTCATCCATTGCATGGTAAGTCAGCCAGTAGCTGCATTTGAGAAATCTCTGCTTGTAAACTCCTTGTTTCCATGACCAGCAACAAAATGCATCATTGTACAAGGATACAATGAAGTAAATCCATATAGAAGAATAAGCATTATACAATCTGTGAATATGCAAAATCCTAAGATTAATATAAAGAGAATTCAAATTGATTAAAGCTAAAATTGCCTTTAATCTTATGTGTATTTGATCACCTAGTTTGAGAGGCCTTTAATACCCAACAAAACAGCCGATGTTTCTTTGAGTGTTGTCATGGTTTGTCATAACTTCATATGCCATTTCTAGTTGAGGGGTGGGGAGGAGGAAGGAAGAGAGACCTTTAAGAATAATTATACTTACCATTAAAGTATGCATCTATTCTGAAAATTTTCCCTGCAACAAGAGGGACACTTTACCCAGAGCTGCTTCATGTGAGTATTAAGTCAGTTCTACCAACTTACATGGAAAAAATAAGTTTGACACTTACTCCAGGTAGTTCTGCAAAGTCAACATACCTGAGGAAGATGAGCATCATTACATACATACTTGTTAACAAAGTAGTATTTCCAAGGCCTTGTGAGGGCCATATTATTGCACACATGTCGAGGACAGCTACACAATCATGCTCTTGTTCTTTGGAACCTTTACTCTTAATGACCAAGAAGGTGTTGTGGTTTTTAACTTTTGGAGCTCAGATGGACATTCAGGGCTAACCGTTTTGGGCAGTAAAAACTTTGATACAGGCAGATTTCATCTGTAAACCCCGATAAATATTAACCCGGGGGCCTCCAAGTGTCAGTCTCAATTTGAGTATAGTTTTACTATGAAAAGCAGAAACTTATAAGTCATCTAGGCAAGTTGTGTCCCAACCCAAAAGACTCTAACATGACACAGCTCCAGAACCTGTTAAGTGCCCAAATTAATGTGTGTCAAAAGGCCTTTTTTCTCCTTGACCTTCTGTCTTCCCCATCTCCCGTAACTAACTTGTGCAGCCACAAATGATAGGCAGGATACTAATATGGGGCCCTCTTCAACCAGGTACTTAAACCAGTGACTAACCTAAAGCATGCAGTGATATTGTTGTACCCGTTTTTGCCCCAAGATATTGGGGAAAACCAGGCGGGTGAGATTTCTTTTATTGGACCAACTTCTGTTGGTTAGAGACACAAGCTTTTTGCCTTATAGGTAGCTGTAGCCCTGAAGAAGAGCTTTCTGTAAGATCAAAAGATTCTCTTACCAATAGAAGTTGGTCCAATAAAAGATACTACCTCATCCACCTTGTCTAACTTAAGACATCTTAATGGCCCTATTGATTTCAAGCAAGTGTCCATATTTAGCAGCATATGTAGGCCTGAGTTTGGTCTGGGTTGGCAGACCCTGTGTCAAGATAGCCACTGAAGCAGTTATTTGAAATAGCAAAATGTAGTGAACCCAAGCCATGCAGTTTTTTATTTTAATGCTCCAAACCAAATTACTAAAATGTACAACAAAACGTCCAGTCCAAAGACAAGAGTTAGTTATGGGCCTTCAAAACTTGTGTGAATCTACTCTTGTAATGCACAAATAGTTGAATCAGTTTAAATCAAGTGTATTGACTTTGGTGCTTTAACTTCAGTCATTACCATTTGAACCAGAGTTTCTAGTCTAGACCTTCCTCCTGTAGTTGTAATACTGCCATGTCATTGAAATCTTGCTGAGCTGTGCTTTTTAAATATGCGGACTATCTTTTCCCTTCAATTAAAAGGATATCTCTGATAGGTGCTCTTGCATTTTATCTGACAGGATGGTCGTGCAGCATCAGCAGTTCTGGTCAGTGCAATGTTCTGTTTCTGTCATCTCTTCTCTAGTCCAATCGCAGCTATTCAGTTGCTCAACTCAAAGAGACCAGGAATAGGACTCTGGCCATCCCACAGAAGGTATAGTATGTTAGTCAGGAAAGCACTATTCAACATAGTCGAATTCCTTAGGTGACCAGGCCTGGGCCCTGCAAACATGCCTATGAGTGGTCCCACGGAAGTCAGTGGAGCTACTCATGTGACATGCTAGTCTGAGTAATCATGGTCTAAAATATTAAGCAAGGGGTTTGGAGCCTGGAACGTTTGGGATTTAGTCCTATCATGTCACCGTTGCCAGAGCTTTGTGGCCCTATTGGGATCCAGGGCCAGAGCTTTGTGGTGTTAGGCAAGTTCCTTTGTCTCTGTGTTCTCACCAATCTAGCCTCGCCCTGTGTAAAGTGAATGCTGATTTCCTCAAATTGTGGCTAAGGGTTAATAGATGAAAGCTATGTTTGTTCATGATGGCTTTTTTCCGTAGCTGATTTTCCCCCCCCCCCCCCCCCCAAGTCTGGGTTTAATTTTGTTTCAGACATCCCCAGAATGAGTCTGATCAGAAACTTGCTTTGTAAAATGCCTTGCTTGCAGTTGGTTTGTCTTGCAACAGAAGAATATCCTGTTTGCAGGCTCCTGCAGAGTAAACAGGAAAAATGCAGTGATAAATATTTAAATATTTTTTTTAGGAATAAGGGTTCTTGTGCAAAAGGGAGTTTTTTGTGCAAAAGGCACCATCTACACAGCGTGCTTTTTGTGCAAAAACCTCTTCCGCAAAAAGGATCGGAAGAGAATATGCAAATGAATGCTCCATTTGCATTTCCTCTTCTGGAAAAAGTTCATAGTGTAGCCGTAGCCTTAGTCTTGTTAAGCTGAAAGCTGCATTACTGTATCCTGGCAAGCTCTGGAATTGAGTCACTATTTTTTCTGTTGGAAAAGTGCAGTTTAACATCATTTCAGAAACAACTCTCCAACCTGCTTAGCTGGAGCTAAATTAACTTCTCTCTATGGGTAAATCTACACTGCACAAAATACCTGCAACAGCGATTCTCGGAGCCCAAGTCTTTTTGCTACGGTGCTCAAAAATGGGGTTACCATCAAAGCCAATCCAGCTGAACCCCATTTAAGGAATTTGGGACACACTGAACTGGGGAAAAAAAAAGTTCTGACCATTAGGCCTGCTGATCAGACAATCCTGCTACACTGAGTCTGTAGTCCTGGGCTCCGAGACTGCCTGCACATTTTTTATTGTTTTTTAGGTGCTTTTTTGCAGTACAGATCTGTCCTAAGATATTAGTGCTTTAAAAAAAATGCAGAATAGGTATGTAAGCATTTTATGCCAAACTTGAGAAACAAAAGTCATAATAGATCACTCTATGATGGGATCATGTGGTAATGGCTCTTTTTGTTTTTTGTTTGTTTCAGATACCTAGGCTACATTTGTGATCTAATAGCAGAAAAACCCATCCACCCTCACTGCAAGCCTCTTACTATAAAATCAGTCTCCCTCAGTCCCGTACCCTGTTTCAATAAGCAGAGAAATGGGTGTCGTCCCTTCTGTGACATTCTAATTGGAGAAACCAGAATCTTCACAACCTCCCAGGAATATGAAAGAATGAAGTAAGTTACTATGGCTTTCTTAACAATGCTAATAAAACAAGAAACATCTTTTATGATGTAATATGTTTAATTTCCTATACTCTGTATTTTTTTCCTGACTGTGATTGAATGGGGTAAGATAATGCTACTAGAAGTGAAACTATTATTAGAAAGCTGATGCCTGGTATTAAAACTCAAATGCCAGAGCTTGTCTTTATTTCTGTCATGAGGGACTGGGGTTTAATCCTGGCATATTTCAGCACTACATTAGTTCTGTATGAACTATATTAGTGTTTCAAATGATAACAAGCAAGAGAGACTTCTGTTTGCTAATTATGGCCTGAGTTTTGAGATTATGTATTTTAAGCACTAACTTTTAATGGTACTACTGAAGTGATCATAAGGGATTTCTTCCTGATTTTGTTTTAAAGGGAATTCCGTGTGCAAGAAGGGAAGGTCGTAATCCCATTAGGAGTCACTGTTCATGGAGATGTTGTCCTTTCTGTCTACCATATGAGATCAACCATTGGGGGACGACTTCAAGCAAAAGTATAATTTGGTCACCTTTTGATAAGCGCAGCGCGCACACACACTGAGTCAGACTCCTCCTGGCACTCAAAGCTTAAGGTGGAAGGAGCGGAGTAGCTATGACCCCACAGTCTAAGATTTTGGGCATCTGGGAGTGATACTCAGAGTAGGCAGTGACAGTGCTGATGGCTCCGTATGGAGGGGGCCAGGCGGAGTTCTTCTATCTGCTAGACTGCAAAGACCTGAAAGTCCCTCTACCAGTTACCAGCTTGAAGTAAGAGCCCCCCTGGACTCTCTAACTTGCCACTTAGGGAAGATGTTGGCAACAAGCTAGTATCTCCACGTTCCTAATGTACCATTTTGCCATCTTCAAGGTGGTCTGGGTTAGGGTGGAGCCTAACCCACTTGCAGGGGGAAAATCCCCACACTTTCTCAGGAGTAGATCAACAGATATTTTTAACCCACATAATGGTAACATGGTTGTCTAAATGGATATACTGAAATAAAACTCAGACTTCTTGAGAAAGGAGAGCAAAGGGAAGAATGTTTACTTAGCACTGAGATGTTCAGAATTGCATGCCAGGAAGGAGGGTTGAAGATAGAGAAGGTGTTGCCTGCTGGGGGAGGGAGGGAATCAGGTGATGACCTAATAAAATGATGTAGCAGGCAGTAAAGGCTTAAGTAGTAATGGTTAATGAAGTAGAACTGTATGTCTCAAAGCAAGTGAATTAGTTCACTTTAAAAAGTGTAAATTTTAATTTTGTGGTTTTTTTTAGATGACAAACACACAGATATTCCAAATTCAGTTTCATACTGGATTCATAGCACTGGGAACAACTATGTTAAAATTTACAAAGTAAGTACCTCTTAATCAGACCAGATACTAGTGCTTCATGCAAACTTCAGCATATTATCGGCATACAAACAACCTGACTATCTCTGAGCTTGATAAAGTAACCAACACATGCTGGACCACAAATAGAGCATACCTATAGCAATGGCTCTTCTAGGATCTGCTGCTTGAGTGGCTTTGACAACATTTCTGACAATGGACTAAACTGTCAGTTTTATTCCAGTTTCTCCCAAATACTTGTTCTGAGGTGCGTGGGAAATGGGCTTTCTGTAGGACCATTTTTCTTTTATTTTGGGGGCTCTATCTCTTCTCTAGGTACAATTCAGGGATTCTCAAGCTACATAATGGGCAGTTGTGAAGATGCCGGAAAAAAATACTTGAGCCTGTTTGTGCTGTTTAGCTCTAATTTTACCCTTGTGTCCTTTAAGAGCCCAGTAAGCAGTGGGTGTTGGTAATGCTGCTAGACAATATTGACCTCCTGTGGTTTGACAAACGGTTCAACCTGTGGCTGATTTTTTTTTTTGGGGGGGGGGGGGGGGGAAATGGGAATGGGGCCCTAGCTCACATCTAGCTTATTGCAGTAGCAAACTAATTTGGGTAACTGATTCAACTTCATTATAAATGATGAAGCATCTCTCTTCAGGAGGAGTGTCTATATTTTGAGCTGCAGATAGCAGCATAATCCCTCAACAAATGAGTTTGATTTTTTTTAAAATGAAGACTGTTAGGATAGAGTGAGGCAAGAGTCATTAGAGTGCAATTTTTGCCTTCCTGTTTTTCTTTCTTTGGGCACTAACAAAAGAATAACTTAGTCTATACATTGCTGACTGACGTGTTACTACAAGATGAATCATGCAGGTGTTTGCTTCATCCCCTGCCACTTTGCCGCTGTTTGAATGCAGTTGAAAAGATGTTAGGAGTGAATGGGGGAGAGTGGAAAAATGAATAACACAGAGGTACACAGGTTAAAGGCTAAACTTTTTATATGTCTGCAAAAAAAAAATTACCTTGCTACTTTTAACTGAACAACTTTGTCAACCTTTAGACCTGAACTGGATGCGTGTGACTCCCCAGACAAATATCCCCAACTATTTCATGTTACACTGGAGATAGAAATAGACACTGCTGATAGACAGACTGACCTGACGCCTCCCTGGGAGAACTTCACAACAAAAGACATCAATGCAAGCATTCTCTTCTCCTCTCACCAGGAGCATCAAGATGCTCTCGCCTTGGCAGGTGAGAACTGCACTGCTTTGTGCATGTTCTTCAGCTTCTAATGCTGACATAGCAAAGGGGAATCTTGTGACTTCCTTCTATCCTGGTGTGTGTTGGCTCTGTCTTACAGGTCGAGGCCCTATTGATGCACCTCAGGATAACCTAAAAAACGTTGGGCAGGGGGCATTTCTCTCCTCTCTCAGCTGGCAAGGTACTTGGACTTGGCCCCTATTTTCAGCCCAAAATATTGTAAAAAAGGATGAATATGCTAAAGGAAAGGCTTGGCTTGGGATCCTGGCTGCTGATTATGCTGCAGTTTGAGTTAAAATGAACACCCCCCCCTTTTTTTTTTTCCCTGAGATAGTAGGCACAGTGACTACACTAGCCCTGCAATAGTCTGACTGAGGTAGTCCATAATCTCAAACTCAAAAACATTGATTCCAGCTGCTAATATAAATTAAGATTGTTTTAAAATACTTGCCTCTTCCAATATTGCTGTTTCTCTTACAACATCCCTTGGCACCTTATGTGACTCTCTGGGGGGAAGTATTCTGTGCCTGCCATTGGAGGACTGGTATTTCATGGGACATAATGGTGTAAAAGAACATGTTCTGTATTACCATAAGTCTCCTTGCAGTATCAGTGCGACCTATAGGATAGGAACCCCACATGAAGAATCCCCCTTTTACCAAACTAAAAAGTTAAAGTAGATTAAAGTTAAAAGTGATGATTTCATTAAAATGTATCTACATTGCCCTTGCCTTGTGTTTGAGTCTCTGTGTAAATAAAACATGAGATAAATGAGTCTAAGCATCACATTTGGACCCAGGAACAGCTAATGTTCTCATCCAGGCTCTGTAGAGTCAACTTCCCTGTCAGTAAAGCAAGGCTATTTCCTTACAGGGCAGAGAGATTGGGACTTAAGATTAGTTAAGCCCTTCCATTTTCAATTTAGCTGAACCCATGTGATATGATATTTGCTTCTTTTTTTTTTTTTTCCACTGCTTGTATGTAAGAAGCTAAAGAACACGTAGCTAACAGAAATCCTTTTTTGGTCTCTTAGATCAAAAATCTGACAAAAGCAGTTCTCACCCCACTTCTGAGGATCGGGCAGCACTAGTGCACGAGGAAAGTGAACAATCGGACGATGAACTCTTATCCCTTTCAAGTCAGCACAGCAATGCTAGCAGTGACAAACCCCATGGAACTCCAAAACACAGCAAAAAGCAACAAGAGGCTCCAGCCCCACTTCCGCCTGGGGATGTCGACCTTCTGGGTCTAGATGGTAGTCCTATGAGCAAGACTTTCTCCTCTCAGTCCGCTGCTCTCCCTTCTAACTCAGACTTGCTGAGTGATCTGTTTGGAGTCGGTGGTTCCAGTGCCCCCAGCCAAGGTGGGCAGGCAGCTTCTGAGGATGTCTTTCATGTGGGTGGGATGGGATCGGCACAGTCCACCCCTCGACGTTCTGCAGCTTCAGCATCTCCATCTCCATCCCCAAGAGTAGGAGAAGGTAATACTTCCGAGCCTAGTGCCTGACTTGATACTCATGTATTCTATTATCCCAGGGTTACAACTGTTGAATGAGTCTTTGAGCTATTGGACTCGTTGTGGAGGTAATGGACAAGTGAGACTATATGGGGAGGGATTTGGAGTATCTGTGACACCCCCCCGCTCCCCCCCCCCCAAAAGGCATTTTGCACTACACAGAGCATCACTTTCTGAGGAATCTCAAATACTGTAGCTTTCAGTAGTCCCTTCTAATGCATACATTCTTCTTCTCCAGTGAAGAGACCTGTTCATTACACTTCTTTTCAGGTAAGTTAGTTATATTGGTGACATTCAGTATTTGTTTTTTGTAAGTTAATAGTCTCCTCCCCCCAACACAACAATTTTTAAAATACTGTGAAACAAAGGTAGAAAGAGAATGTTTTAGAGTTCATAAACCTTACAGGGACCCAGTGTCCAACTCAAGGAAATTCTGGTCTTCATAGCTTAGAATCCAGCAGCTGCTACTCAAACTCTCGAGTTAGTGGAATGCTACAGGGTCTGGTAGGCATGTGTTATGAACTACCAGCTGTTGGTTTTATGATGGAAATGGACCTGTATAACAACATCTAGATTTCAACTTTCTCATAGTAGCTCAGGGGGTTGAGGAGCTGTGGTTGTGGTCCATCTCTAGTTTTAGAAAACAAGTCTGTTTCTGCCATGTGAATTATCTCTTCTTTGCGTAGGCAAGTACTGAAACATTAAAAATGTTCTTGCCTGCCTGCTTGCTGAAAATGTACAAGGCAAACTGTTCAGATCAGAGGTTCTCAAACTGTGGTCTGTGAGTTCCATTTAGGTGGTCCATGGATGGTTTCCTAAGCCGTATACCTGGGCAGTGTCATGTGGGAAAATGAATGGCTGTTCACCTAATTAGTGGAGCCATGCAGGTGTAGCTTCACTAATTAGGTGCCTTGATGCTGGAGAAGATGCGCATGTAAAGGGAAGTGGTGGCTCTGGAGGTATAGGGAGTAGATGTGGGGGACCTGTAGGGGGGTATTTGGGACATGTAGGGCTGGAGAGGCCAGAAAGAGGTGGCTTTTGCCAGCTCCAGGGTTGTGGCTAGGGATGTGAAAGCATAAATGGCTAACTGGTAAGCCTGTTGAAAGCACGGCTGCACACGGGAGCCTGTGTGCATTGGGAGCTGGCTTAAAAGCCAGCTCCCGGGGTGTACCGGCTCCCAGGGAGGCTGCTGCCTCTGATACACTGAGTATTGATAAGTTTACCTATAGTCTGCCTGTAAGAGAGGGGGGACCATGCTCCTTGGGGAGGAAAAGGAGGAATGGAGGATCTACAAAGGAAAAGTTCAAGGCAGAGTTTCAAAAGCCCAGATTGGGGAAGAGTCTCTGAAGTGGTTAATCAATGTTGCCAAAGGCAGCTACCAGCTCATGGAGAGTGGAAACCTCCAATTTACCTTGATTGCAAGCTTGAGAGGAACTATTTCAGATCACTAAGTGCTATGCTTAAATTGCAGCATGTCCCTGCTGTGGGTGGACACTTGTTTTAAGAGAGCTGTAAAGATCAACTTCTCTTCTATCCTCTTAAAAAGAAACACTATTTCAAAATCAGTGTTTAAAAAAAAAAAAAAAAAGTATGCTAAAGGCTGGGACATTGGTGTGCGGTGGTGGTTTGTGGGTTTTTTTGTCGTCTTATCCCGCAACTTTCAGTTCAGTCTTAAACTGGTTCATTGAAACTAGTGATAGCATATGTACATCGATACAGAACTGAACTCCATATGCTGAACTTCCTTATCATATTTTCCCCCTCTGCAATCAATTAATACTGCTGAGTCTTAATGTTGTGGTGTTTAAAATCCATTTGTAGTGCACTAGCTCAGAACTGTTTAAGACTGGAGTAGAGTTCACTGTAGTAATAACCACTAACGGTGAGGTTGTCATAGCCAGTTTTTGAAGATTCAGAAGTCAACTAGCATAAGGAATCAATGTCCTATTTTTAGAGTGGAAACTTTATTTACTAGTGCACAGAGAAGGGACAGGAAGGGAGTTCCCAGATGAATAGGTTGGGCAGAATGAGGAAGACAGGTGAGAGAGCTAGGTTGTGTAGGACCTTAAAAGCAATTATAAGACCATTCATTCAATGTAAATGACATGAACGATGCTGCTACCACATAAATATAACTTCTCTAGCATTCAGTGTTCACAGCTCAGAATTGTATTCTATAATCTGTTCTGTTACATGTTTTGTGTGGTCAGATTAGATTGCTCCCCTTTTTCCTTAAACTTTGTTCTTTGCTGCTGGCAACTTCTTGAAGAAATAGCTCTAGAGAAGCACAAGAGCCCTTTGGACACTTCATAATCTTGGAGACATCCTCTGGGTGTCTTCAAAACATTTAGAGCACTTCTAGCACTCCCCTTTTTATTTCTCAGGAAGGGGAATAGGTTAGACAGACTCATACACCAAGTTTTTGAGCTGTTCACTGACTTCTCCACACAGTGTGCCAGTCAGAATTTAGGAAAGTGTGTTATAAACTTCCCACTCCAGCTGAAGTGAGGAGCAGTTCTCCTCCTTGGCTAAGACAGGTGGGATGTGTACCTGTGTTGCCATGGATATGTCCCACAGAGCCTAGAGTTATAGCACTTGGTTGGAATACTTTTAAATCCCAACTATAAGCAGGCCCCACAATGGGGGCGAGGGGGAGGGGGCAATGGGTGGCCATTGCCTCAGGACCTGGCAATTCAAAGAGGCCTGGGGCTCTGGCCACTGTGCACCAGGCCCTTAAAATTGCTGCTGGAGTGCTGGGCCATGTGCTCCAAGCAGCACTAAGGGTTGGGGGGTTGGCACGCCATGCTCTGGGCAATGCTGAAGGCTGACTGCCCTCAGCCCTAGCCCTTCTACCCTCAGCCTTGCCCCCTCCAGGAGTGCAGAGCAGGGCCCTCCTCCCCCCCCCCCCCCCCCCCCACATTACCCAGGGACCTCTGCTGGTTGAATCTGGGTATGCACTCTACCTCCTGTTTAGTGTGGGTAGGAATTAGAAATGATGCCTACTTGTTTTGAGGAGACTGGATCTAATCCAGACTGACAGACAGGGAAAGTATGGTGTGAGCTGGAGAAATTAACATCTAATGCATTTTTACAGCAACTGCCTTTGACCCATTTGGAACTAGCTCAAAGCCATCTGGTCCGGATTTACTGGGTTCTTTCCTTGGTTCATCAAATGCTGCTGGTGATCCTTTCCTTCAAGCAACAAGAAGTCCTTCACCTACAGTGCACGGTGACCCTTTTCACATGGGTAAGAAACTCAATGCCTCATCTATAGTATTTAAAACAGGTGCTTATACAATAATGGCGAGGAAACAAGCCATTAATAAGCACAATCATACTTATCTCTGGAAATAATGACTTAAGCACAGCTGCTCAATGGAGAGAGAAGAAAGGGCTTTCAGTCCCTAGATTTCCATTTTATTTCTCATTTGAATCCTGTTACGCTCCTAATCTGTACTTAATTAACAAACCATTTCTGCACATGAAGAAATGAGACTGCTAAACAGTGATGCCTGCTTGTGTATGCATGTGTTTGAGGTCTGATATGAACCAATTTATCATTAATCATACTAAATAAGGCACAGCACACTAAGCCTGGTAAATAAAATGCAGATCTCTTAATGGTTTTTAGTCAGGCATCAATCATCCTGGATCTAGATTTCTGATGGTTCTTTTCTTCACATCAGACTTCTTGTTGGGTTTTTTTTGTTGAGTCTGTCAGACTTATCCTAAGCTTTGTGTGCCTAAAGAAAAGGCAAGGGCTTTTGTGCAACCAGCAATCTCTCCTCATACTGCTCTTCAGTCTGAGAATCATGTCTCTATGCCCATTTATTTTTGCAAGACCCACCAAGTAGTCTCTCCCTTGAAGTGAACTAGATGTCTTGCTGCTCATTCAGATACGGAGAACTTTTGATCCTGTAGCCTTCTCTGCCTTAAATTCAGCCCCAAACTAATCCTTGTCTGATCATCTAAAATTCATTTATCGGCGGGGGGACGGAGCAGGGAGAGATCCTCTTTGGACAGTTAGTAGCATTACAGAAGAGGGGATCCTTACTAGGGGTATAAAAGTACAACTGTTTAAATGGTTATACACAAGCAGAGAGTAGTACAGCAGCGGGGAGCTGGCTGCTGCCTCTGATACAGAGCCCACAGGCCGTGGGTTGCCCACTACTGAGTTAGAGACATATGTATGAGGTTCAGTTTTCATTTTGCATTTTCTCTGTGTGGTGCTGTGCATGCATAGGGGTCCTTTCTTTCACAAGCCAGGCCCATCACTCCAGAGAGATGTTCACTTTCACAAGAGTGGTACAAAAAATCAATAAAAGACTGAAGGGTATGTAAATTTGCCACATTGTGTTAAATTAAACAATGTTTGGAATTGATTTTTATTTAAAACACTTAAATGTATGGTATTATTGGGAAACTTTATGTATCCATGTTCACCCCAAAGTAGTGACTGGGGAAATATTAACATTACTAGGGTAGAGGAAAAATAGGTTTCAGGGTACATGATCTACATGGAAGAATGGGGACTTGCTTCATTTTAAAGCACAGAATTTGAGGATAATGCTGATCTAACTTGGATTAGAACTATTTTCCTTTTCCTATGACAGTTACCTTTTTAACAGATCTACTCTCCTAAAACATGGGAATTTGCAAACACTTCAAGATTTGAACTCCTCTACTGCTAGAACTTGCACCTGCTGAATGTGCTCGATACTTCAATCTTCCACCAAATACAGTAGCTCTGTGCTTTGTTCATTACTTAAATTATTTCTGGTAATTAATGTTTAGGCATCTCAAACTGGCAGTCTTAATTTCTGATAAAATTGAGTGCAAAACAACATAATCCCCATTCGGTAATTGATGCTTCTTAAGTAAATATCCTAATGGATGGTAATTGTAGTCAGTCAGTGTGATCATGCATTGCCTTTTAACCAAGCTAGAGAAGCTTGCATTGGAATGTGCAGCTTGTACAACTGAATCCCTTGAAACAGACACTAACTAAGTGTGCTGTACTTCACAAAACTTAATGGGGTGGGGGGGGGGTCAAAGAGAAACATTAGTCACAATAGCTGAGACTCTTGCAGATATGTAACTCTTCCACCATTACCATATCATAGAGAATCAATATATTTTCATTCTTTTCCTGTAGCGTTTTTTAACCTGCCTTTCTTCTCTGAGGTTAAGTTATGTTGTTTCTTTTTAAAATATCTTAAGTAGTAATCATTTTGTTTAGCTTCTAGTACCCCAACAGTTTCCATTCAACCAGATGTTTCAGGTGGCTGGGACTGGTCCAACAAATCAGGTTTGTATGATACCACTTCCAAGGTGAATTCTTAAATATTACCACTAGCTGCAGAGAGCTTGTTTCATCTTCCATTACCTAAAACTGTACCAGTTTTACATTATATATTAAAACAACAAATTTATTTAATCCATTGATGAAACACACAGAGGTTCTCCCCTGAACTTACTGTGGCGTGCAAACCATTTTTCATGCAGAATTTCACATTCCTGCAAAAAATATGTCTAAACAAGGTGGTATTGCCGTCTTCTAACTTCCAAATTTTACTTCTCCCAATCTATGAAAGCATCAGTATGCTTTCCAAACTTTGCATACCACAATGTAAAAATTGATCTGAAGGTTTTGGCTAGAAAATTGCACTGGTCCTCATTTTCAGCAAAAATAAAAACCCTGACAAATGAAGCAGGCATCTCATTAAATCACTATGAATGATCATAAAATACGATAACTACTGTAGAAGCAATCTGAGAATACAGGCCTAATATTTTCTTGCATAGTTGGTGCTAAATGTGGTCTCTTAAGGGTGCGTGTAAAATATTTTGAAATCCATTTAAATGTTATGTTCAAGCAGAGCTAATGGTAAAGAGAGCCTTTACAAATTCTGTTTCTCTCTTAGGTGGCCTCAGTAGGGGAAGCAAGTCAGCTGCTACAAGTCCCACAGGATCTCTCCATAGCACTCCCACTCATCAGTCCAAACCGCAAACCCTGGATCCTTTTGCTGACTTGGGGACTCTTGGTGCAAATCTAGCAGGTTATGTTTCTAATAACAATATAAAATCACATGGATGGCCAGTTTAGAAGAGATGCTGATGTGAAAGTATTGCATTAGAATAGGAAACTTGGGGCTTTGAGGGAGCAGTATACCTGGGGTTTGTAGTGGCTGTTGACTGCACTTGCACCTCAGAAAGCAGCCATTTCAAAGAAGGGAGGGAGGATTAGATTCTTTACAGCTCTTCAGAACTGGGTGTCTTCTGAGCTTGCATCTGTAGGTGCTTGCTGAAAAACTTACATGGGACCTCACCACCATCAGCCAGCATGGGTCTGTCAAGGTATGACTTGCCAATGACCTTATGACACCTTTCCACTAGCTAGGAGCTGCTGCCTTGATTTTTATCTTTAGCTGAAATCTGAAGGCAGAAAACCAGGTAAGCCAAAAAATGGGCCTAGATTTCAGGGGGGCCTGGGAATGACTTTCTACCTCACTTCAGTAGGCTTTGTTTCTTCTGCCTGGGTTTTGATTTTCCTCTGACTGGCAGTAGCTGATGAGTCCTTTTAGCTGTCCTTGCTTCTCTGTCCTGACTCGCTGCACACAAAGTTGGGGCCTGGAACCTGTTTTAATTTGCCTCCCCCTGCAAATGGCTCTTCGCTTTTTGACTTTTAGATAAATGCTTTCATCTTAGGTTGTCCTTCAAAATGGAATGAGAGGATACCAAACACTTAATATTGGGAAGGCTTGTGATCATGTTGGTTTTAAGACACTCTAATTTGTTCAGTATCTTTGACGTTCATCCACTTTAATAGACACAGAATTTTTGTTTTAATTTCCTAGATCCCCCCCTTAACTACTTACTTTGGGCAATCTAACATGCATTTGCTCCTGTTTTATTTCCTCATATGTACCAGTTGTCAACATGGTTCTGGAATTAGGTTTCTCAGTTCCCTCTGCTGGCTTTTACTTGCTCTGCAGGAACAAAACAAACAAGTGCCAGGCATCATAAAGCAATTGTTGATCTTGCTTTAGTGATTTTGTGTAGTGATGTGATGGATTCTAAAAGACCTTGGACCCTATGAGATATTGATCAAACTTAAATGTTCAGTGTAGTTCAGAATTTTTTAGGTCAAATGAACGTGACCAAACTTCAGCTAGATACTTTAAGCTCTAAAGACTAATATTTTTGGTTACATCATTATTTTAGTTTTGGCCACTTGGTGTGCCTTATGGAAATGCCCCCCAGGAAGCAGTTTGTGCCTAGCCATACAATCTCATGGCAAATGTTTTAGTAAAGTGCTACTTGGTATTGCAATTACCACAGGAAATTATTTGGTTCCTGATTGTCTGTCATGTGTACCACACAAGAGGCTAGCTGTGCTTGTTAGTTGGTATTCTAATAGCCTCTACAGGGTCTATCCAAGGTCAGGGACCCTTTATGCTAGGGGCTGTACAGACTTAGCAAGGGACACTCCCTGCACCAAAGAATTAATTTACAAACTAAATATATAGTAAGACCAAAGGAAACCAGGCACAGAGGTGAAGAGACTTGGACAAGGTCACACAACTGGTCAGAGGCTGAGTCAGTGCACTGGGTTCTGTTCTCAGCTCAAAGACTAGTGCCCTGTCCACTGGAACATGCTGCTAACCTTTTCTTCCCCCCTCCCTCACCCGTTGCAGGAGGGTCTTCATTGGCCAGTAAACCAACCACACCAACAGGAATCAGTGGAGGATTCCCCCCTATGGGCTCACCCCAGAAACCATCTCCCCAGCCAATGGGAGGTGCTGGTTGGCAGCAAGGTGCTGGCTATTCCTGGCAACAGTCACAGTCCAAACCCCAGCAAAACATACAACATGCCTCTCCCCAGAACCGGCCCAATTACAATGTGAGCTTTTCAGCAATGCCTGGTGGGCAGAATGACCGTGGAAAAGGACCAGCCAATGCTGGTAAGATTATTTTAATGACTCCCAAAATGCTTGCTGCTGTTAATGTAGCTTTTCATAAAACAATGAACAATTTATGGCTGGAGCAAATACAACCATCCTGATCACCATATGATCTCCAAGGGCAGTTACATCAATACCTGGGCAGAGAAAGATGGAGGGGAATGGTGATTCTGAAGTTTGGGAGTATTCCTGAAGTTCTTAACACTCCTGCAGTGATGATTCCAAAAGTGGCAATAGATTTTGTGTGACTCCGTTTGAGTGTCCAGCTAGACTGTCTGATAGCAGAACATATGTTTTTCATGTCAGCCTAGCACCTGAGTACTTGCAATACCTGAAACTAGAGCCCAGGTGTGTTAAGGTGGACACATGCAACTAGTTGCCATGTCTGAAAATGCCCTGTACTCTGGGAGTGGCTTCTGTACCATAAGGTGAGAATTTACATAGACAACCTTAATACTAAGGTTCTGTGCTTTGTGATTGGAATGTTGCTTTAGTGGACAGCTTGAGGAACATGTTTAGTCCTCCTACATATTTGTAAGAATAGACTCTAACAAGCTTTCTGATTTATTAAGACTCAAAACCAAAGATGTCTGCTGATTTTGAAGATCTACTATCTGGTCAAGGCTTTAATGCCCACAAAGACAAAAAGGGGCCCAGAACAATAGCTGAAATGAGAAAAGAAGAAATGGCTAAGGAGATGGACCCTGAAAAATTAAAAGTAAGCTGCATTTTTGTTGTAGTGTGATAACTGTACCCACATTTGGACTGGCCTTCCTTCAGGCAAGCTGAAAACTGAAATCCAGATCAATTTCTTCCTTACAAATAAGTTAAAACTAGTCACTCTTAACTCTCCATATAATCCACTTTTTAAAAAAACCTCCCATGCCAGAAACTACTAATGGTTTTGCTTACAGGATTCCTGTACTTTGCTAGCACTTGCTTACACTATTATGCACTCATCCACTGCATGTTTTTGTCCCAAGATCTGCTAAAATGTACTATGTCACACTGTGAACTGACATGCTGGGACATAGTTGTCTTCTCTCCATGGTAGTCCCCTCACAATTGAATCTTTAAAGGGCCTGTTCCATCATTTTCACTTGTGCATCAACGCCTGCCATGAGATGTCCACAAATCTATTCCCAAGGGGGGATGGTGGTGGTAGTAAGTAACAAGGTAAGATTTCCACAAAAGGCTACCATAGTGGTGCAGTCACTTTGGTGATCCTGAGCTATTTAATCTCCAAGTGTGTGTTCGTACTAAGAATGTACATATATAAATCAGTCTCGTACAGAAGGTGAATGAAAGCTGAACTGTTCCTCCAATACAACAGATTCCTTAAACAGATGCTTCATATTGGAAAGTGGAACTAGTTTGAGAAAACAGTACGGTTTTGCTGACTAGGTAAATGCTACTAGCCTTTTATAGCAAAGCCTTGTAAGAGGTGCTGTTTAAAAGTGTGTGTATGGGGGGGGGAGGGGGGAGAAATTCACTTTGAGATTATCTGATAACATGCCCTTCAACCTTTTCCTACAATTTGAGTCCAAGTGTGGGGGAGTGATCCTTGGAAGCCTTTACTGTCTAAATGCCAACATGTGGATGTGACACTTTTATTTTAGAATTGGTTTTGGATGCTGAGAATTGTCTCTGTCTCTAGATCCTAGAGTGGATTGAGGGGAAGGAGAGAAACATAAGAGCATTACTGTCAACGATGCACACAGTGTTATGGGCTGGGGAGACTAAATGGAAGCCTATTGGCATGGCAGATCTTGTAACTCCAGAACAAGTGAAGAAAGTTTACCGGAGAGCAGTACTTGTTGTTCATCCTGACAAAGTAAGTATTTTTTAAGAACTAATTGTGTGAACAATGCACAACTATTGCAATTGAAAGTGTGAGATGTGATTGCATCAACTTATGAAATAGAGCAATATGGAAGCTGAATCCAAAATTGCTAACTCAGTCTTTCTTGAGACCAGCCCCTTAAGAGTCCCAGGGAACTCAAATTGGGTACAAACTTCCCTCAAAAACAAGAATGTTCAGATTCAGGATTTTGGTCCATCCTCAGGTTTGAGTTTTTAAGGCAAAATATCCATGAACTACTACCATACTATCAAATGTTCTGCAGAACATTAGCTTATAGTGAATGCAAATGGGAAGAGATCTCTAATTGTTTTAAAGTGATCTTTACTTTTATAATGATGGAAATTTGGAAGAATCCCAGTCTGCAGTCTAACAGAGTGACATCAAACAGGACACTGATGTTCAGATTTGATCCATTGATCCCAGGCTGGCAGTCTGGAGAGGTGCCTGTCTTTGAGAGGAGGCAATTTAGGTTTTGCTCTACCCATTGCCCCAAGACTGGGTTTGCATAATCCAAAATGACCTTGGAGAACTTTTGTTTGGGTTGTGACCCACCACAAGTGAGGCTTGCAAGAGAAAGTGGGAGATGCTTCTGTTGGGGAGCTGGAATAATGACCTGCTGTCAGGTGGCAGCCCTCTTTGTTGTGTGTAGGGATGTGAAAGGTTATCTGGTGGGGGCTGGAGCAGCTCCTGGCCTGCTGCGGGCAGAGAGGCTGCTCCAGCCCCACAGGGAGTTTGCAGTGGACAGGGGTTACTCTCGTCCAGAGCAGCCCCTGTCCCTGGTGGACCCAGGCACCACGCAAGCAGAGGCTGCTCCAATGTGGGGCTGAGAGCCGGGAGGTGGAGGCCTACGGGCTGGGAGCTGCTCCAGCCTGGCTGGAGCAGTCTGTCACCCAGATCCCACTTAATTAGGTTAACCTGATGTTTAACTGATTAACTAACATTTAACAGGTTAACTGATTAACCCAGATTTTATATCCTGTGTGTGTATGGTCACATCCAATTCAGTGTCCTTTCACGAAAGCCTGAAGTCTTTAAAAAAAACAAAAAAAAAAAAAAAAAAAACACCCCTTCCTAGCCCCCATCTTGGGACTACAGTGCTATGCTCTGGAGATGGGCTCCTCAGAGCTAGTCTGGGAGCCTTTCTATATTGAAAAGCTGAGAAGGACCACAAAGTTTCATTAAGCTTGTAGCCAGGGTAAGCAGCTCTCGGTAAGCATGGTTACATTTAGTGAAGCAAAAGCAAACTGAGAAGACCTTCTTTTTTCTTGATGTTAACTACTTTTAGCGTATAATCATTTTTAAAATGTCACTTTTGCATATTCTGCTCTTGTAGATATATGATGGATTCTTTACTCTGTTCCCTTTTAGGCTACAGGGCAGCCATATGAACAGTATGCAAAGATGATCTTCATGGAGTTAAATGATGCCTGGTCAGAATTTGAAAACCAAGGTCAAAAGCCTTTGTATTAATATTTTCTCAGACCTGTGCTTGTATAGTCTCTGGTCATAATTTTGCGATTTCCCTGCCTCCCCCCCCCCCCCCCGACAACTAAAATCTGGCAGGAAATTTTGAAAGCTTTTTTTCAAAATGACTCATGAATCTAACACTTACCACGGAGAATAAAATGGATGTTTCCTCATAGGTACATCTCACTGTTGAAAGCACAGGAGAATTGTAGGCACATATCTCTTAAGGGGATCTGTGTAGCTAAAATCACTTGCACTCTGGAAACTTATCCCATATTTCCAGAGTCAAGTAGGGAGAGGGAAGAAAGCCTTCTAGACCACAGTGGGACTGGTTTTGTCTTGGGATGCTTGATGTCCCATTTCTGCCAATGAATTCAAGTGAGACGCAGGACTGCAACTGAGTGTAATAACTGGAGATTGTGTCCAACCTTCCAAGATGAGATCCAAATGTCTTTGGCTCAGGGGACCTGGTTTAGGGACACCTAATAATAATATTAATTCATCATCATTTGGTACCTAATCACTCATGGGATATTCTCAAAGACAAAGCTGAGCAACTGGATATGTCACTATGGCAACTTAAAGAGCCTTAAGTAGAGAACTGTACTACACATTACAGACAGGCAGTTAAATATTTAGAACAAATTCTACAGCACCACACAGCAAAGAGTGATTTACACTGCAGATCAAATACTTGATGTTACACCAGCCTAAGTGAAACACATGTTAAGAGGTAAAGTTCAGGGAATAGTGAACTGCGTGGGATGAGTCTCTATAGTTGTAGAATGTGAAGGGTAAGCATTTACCACATTGCTGGTGAGGGCTCTACCCATTAGTAGAACTGTCTGATAGCCACCGCCCTCCCCCCCCCCCCTTTTTTTTTTTTTTTTTTTTTAAAGATTCCAGTGTCAGTTATGCTGTTGCTGCAGAAGCTTCCCACACTAATTTAAAACATTTCCCATTTGAGGGTTTGAAAGATTTTGCATCCCTGTGATTTATCAATTGCAGCCAGCTATCTAAAAGTTTTTCAGAGCATTTGGGCAAGGGGGTCATAGCAAAAATATAATTGGTTACCACTTCACTCTTCAGATCACAGTATGCAAGTTATCCAGACATATAGAATTTGTCTGATCTTTAAGTCACATTGCTCCAAAGCAATAATGGCAACATAGAGAAGCTGAAGCCTTTCTCATCTAGTTATAGAGCAAGTTATGTTGATTACAGCTATTTCTCCTTTTGTAAAGTAACTAGAAATAATGGTTAAGTTACCAACACTTCATGGATGATATGGGATATGTATATGGAGTCTATCTGCTTTAGCTTTAAAAGTTCAGCATATGCATAAGACAGGCAGAAAAGTTTCCATATTGATTCTTTAGGACAAGATCTAATCTGATGTGAAAATCTTTGGAAAGCTGGTATTTTTAAAGACAATCGATTTGTTTATTTACTTTTACATTTTAATTTTCCAGTGTCAGAATATTTACAGCAAAGGCAAGCATTACATTGGACATTACTTTCTGTATAAGACTTTTTTTTTTTTTTTTTTTTTTTTTTGTTGCATTGGTCCATTATTTATTATGGTTAACTAACAATGTGATACCACACTCACTTTTCTTTTTTTATATACAAGATCTTAAAATGTTCAAGATAATAAATAACATCATTTGTTATGGTTAACATATACTATGAAATGTTTTGGTCCAGTAGGTGCTTGTCTTATTTAAAAAGATAACTGGAATGTGAATCATGTTCCTGTGGTTTGTTTTATTTTGTTTCTCATTCATGTTTGTAGATATTGTGTGAACTATGCCTATATAATAAAAGGATCTCATTGATGTAATGTACATTTTTGGAATGATAAACTACATTAGCTTTGTATCAAGTCTGTCATGGCAGAGAGCTCTGGATAACTCATCAATTTTCACAAAATACAAACTGTCATTAAACTTGATATTACCCAGAAAAAATAAACTTACCCAAATGTAAACTTTCATTTTTTTTTTTTTCTTCAACCAATGTTTTTATGGATGCATGAAAGTTTTGGGACCTACTTATCTCCAAATTAGTGAACTCTGCAATTTGTTCATTTCTTGTAGTGACAGAGCTTATTGATGTTCAGGTTTACTGTTTGTCTAAAAATTATTGTAATTTTTTTGTAAATATGCTATATACTTGAAATGTGAGTAGTCTAAAACATTTGTATATATATTAAAAATCTCCAATTCAATAAATTCAGGTATGTTCTGTGCTTGTAAAGAAACATTCACTTTATTAATCTGACTACCATTTGGAGGAATAAAACTGTCTGAATACAGTGGAAGCAGGAGAGCTGGGGGGGAGGGGGGGGGGGGAGGAGAACCTTTATCAAGATTTTTTTACATGCATACATAGGACACTGACAGCACGGAGGAAAGATCCAGCTATTGGTGCAGCAGGTGCAGAATGATAGTAGAATGCACTTTTGGTAGATTGAAGTGAGGCTGGCACTGGTTCTCACTAGATTACCCTACATCTGTGAGGCATATTTTTCTCACTGAGAGCCAAAGTAAGGAAAACTGCCACCAGGTTGGGTGGCAAATTGGGCAGGTATCTCCTGAATTTGAGCAGTCAGATACAAAGGCTGATAGAAGAGCTCAAGGCAGAGCTATGCAACTCTGGGAGGCTTGAAAGATCAATTGAATGGCCAGCCACAGGAATGAGGTATGGTGATGGACTGTGCTTTACCTGGAGGTGCAGTGGAGGGGCTATGAATGATGTAAATTTATGAATATCACATTTCTAATGTATCTATGAGTTAAGCACTGCTCAGTATAAATTTATACATATTGCACTGTGGGATGGGACCTTGTATCCCCCTACTGGCTCTGAGACAAGTGAAAGAGGCTGTGGGGAGGGAGGGAAGAGGAGCAAATCAACTAATTAAGCAGAGAGAAGGGGAGAGATTTTAGGCTGTGAAATGGCTGCTAATTGAAAGCAGACTCAGCTGGGCAGGAATGGGAGGGGCTTGTATAAAGTCCAGGAGCCCAGTATAGCTGGAGGGAAGGTTAATTGTAGTCCTTCTTGGGAGATGGAAGGGATCTTCAGGACTACATTGGGCAACCTGTAGCCACTCACAGGGAGATAAGAGGCTGGCAAATCTAGAGAGGAGGTAAGCCAGAAAGGCAGATTAAGGCAGGATAGTGGAGGCCTTGGCTGTTGGAGGGCCCCTGAGCTAGAACTTGGAGTAAAGGGTGGACCTAGCATAGGTGCTGGAACTAGGGGTGTAGGAGGTGCTGGAGTACCTCCTGGCTTGATGTGGCTTCCATTATATGCAAGGTTTACAGTTTTAAATAGCACTCTGCCCCCCAATTGTTTCTGTACCCCTGAGTCCCCCCTACCAGCCACTGGGGATATGGTACAGACCAGACAGTGGATGATGAACTATGTGGGATGACTTCTCCTGGCAAGATCATGAGCGCTTGCTGCCCCCTTCCCTCCCTCTCCCCCCCCTCTTCCCCCCCCCCCCCCCCCCCACCTGACTAGAGGCCTGAGTCATCAAAAGAAGGCACTTCATGGAGCAGGAGGAGATGATGCCTGACCAGAGCTAGTTCCTGTGAGCCATAGGAAGTGCCACCAGTGGTGCATGATTCCTGGACATGTGGCTCTTTTTGAGGAGTGTGAGTTCTGTGGCTCTGTACAGTGACAACCAGTGGGCATGCTGCGTAGCACTGGGTATTCTGTGGTTAATGCTGTGAACTCATTTCCAAAATAGAAGAAACTTGGTGCAAAACTGTGAAACTACAAAACTGTGTGAAGCAGGGTGTAAGCGACTAGTCAATTACCCATAAACTTATCAGATAGTCGAGCAGACACTTGACTAGTTGGGGCCCCCCCTTGCTGCTTCTATGAGAGAGAGGCAGGAAGTGGGGGGGCAGGAGCCAGTGCTTGGGGGAGCTGACTTAAAAGCCAGTTCCCCCAGTGCTGTTGACACAGAGGAGGCAGAGGTGTCCCTATTGTTGTGCCTTTCTCTTTGAAATGTACAAGAGATGCAGGCGGCTCTTGTACATTTCAAAGGGAGAGGTGCAGTGGGATAGTGAGTGCGCCCTTCCCCCCTTATCAACTAATCAAGTAGTGGGTGCAAATTCCATTGATCGCTCAAGTAGTTGATTAAATGAAATTTAATATCCCTAGTGTGAAGAGTGTCTAAACTGTGCAAGCAGAACTTGAAATTTCAAATGGTAGAAAACATGTCCATTTTGTTTACCTTTGACTACACGCAGAGCTATGACAGCCACGAGTTGCTGAATGGGAAGCTGTGATTCTCCTTACTGGCCCTGTGCTGAGGCCTTCATAAGAGTAGGGATGTGGCCCCTGGTGCAAACTGGAAGGTAGGGGGTTGTACAAAGGTGCTGAAGTGGCATGCCCCATTTTCTGCAAGAGGAAGTGAGCCCATGATTGTTGGACCTGTAAGCTAACAAGACTTAGTAGTATTTAAAGTGGCTGCCAAAGAAGCTGCATTATGCACTGATGCAGTTCTCTCCCCTCTTGCTGGGGGGACTTTCTCCTGTCCACTCCTTTCTTTTCCATTGCGTATGCAGTATTTACATACTAGGCCCTCTGAGCATAGGTGCTGATTCCCCTATCCTAGTTCCAAATAGCCTACCTGTATAGGAACACTAACCATGAGGGAGGAGAGATTCTCCATGAGAACTCAAACCCGAGCTCCCAATACACTTTCCATAGGAACTGCAACCCTAGCATCGTCTAGGCCCAGGGTCTCTACTCATTGGAACCCTAATGCTAGTAGGCTCAGGGATTGGATGGGGATAGATTGGCCACCTTTGAAGGCTCTGATGCAATGAGCTATAGACAAAATAGATGTATCATTTTATTTACAGTTGCAAGGGAAAGCAAAAGTTAAGTTTCAGAACACCTGTTACTTTTCTCCCCCTCAATTTTTATATAAGCCATGATTATTGACATCTTCCTTCAGGAGGGCAACAGTACAGCTCCAGCCATTGGCAGGAGGAGTGTGGCTCACTGGGCTGAGGGTGCAGTTAAACAAAGAGGGAACTGTTTGGTTGAATGAAACAAAATCTTGGCCCTTATATCCATGAGTACAAGAACTGGGTGGGCAATTGTATGGACTACGGGCACTATCTTCTACAGAGGGTGGGGTGGTTTTTAGTTGATATCTTCCTGAGGGCCATACATAAGCAAAGCACAAAGCTGCTGCTTCCCAAAGCCTTTTGGGCTGATATGCTGTTAACCAGTTTATTGCAATGGTGCCAGCCAAACTGACTGCGGAGTTGTGTGCAAAAGTCTCCTAGGGTGGAGGAAGAAATGAGGCTGCCATTCCTCCAGGAGGGGACTGCAGAGTACCCCTAGAAAAGTTTCACTGAAAGATCTTAGGAGGATATGAAGGCCTTCCCTATATACTTCAACAAACTACTCTCCCTTGCTCAACCCTACAGCTTGGTGGAGAGCAGATAACAAGTCTTCCTCCTCCTTGTATTGTTTCAGTTGAGAGGTACAAGTAAATCCAATGAAAAACAGATTCCTCTGTCCTGATGACTTGGGCTTGGGATGGGCACCACTGTTGCATTTAAACAGTTCAAGGAGAAAAGCCTGTACACCAGTGTTCCCTGTACGCCCAGCGCTTGTGCAGCCAATTAGGGAGATTCCAATGCCACCCATTTGATTAGCAGAGCATCCACAGCTAGGTGCTTTTGTTTCTATTGGTGGTGCCGATTCATGGCACTCTGAGGCTATGTCTACACTGCTGGGGTTTTTTCAGCCGAAGATATGCAAATTGTGCTCATTTGCATATATTTTGCCAATCCTTTTTGCAGAAGAGGTTTTGCCGCTAAAAAGCTCCACGTAGAGGGGGTTATTTGTCGGAAAAAAAACCCTTTTTTTGCAAGATGCTGTAAACCTCATTTTTTGAGGAATAAAGGGATCTTGTGAAAAAGGGTTTTTTCCCGACAAATGGTCAAATCTACACGGGGCTTTTTATCCGCACAACCTCTTCCACAGAAAGGATTGGCAGAAGACATGCAAATGAGAGTGTGATTTGCATATCTTCTGCCAAAAAAAATGGCAGTGTAGACATAGCCTGAAAGTGCTGGGATGGAGGGGAATAAGTATGTGTGCCAGTGTGCAAGAAGCTTAGGGGAAGGGAGCAGAGAGGGAGTGTATGGGCTGCAGGTGGAACTTAAATGGGCCTCATTCAGGTTGCCCACCGCTGGCTTACCTTGTCTTGGAGACACAGTATAGGATCTGGAAGCTGGCCCTACTATCTTCCTAGTGATATGTCCTGTATCTGACATCTCAGTTCTCATCCTCAAAGGAAACCTACACAACCCCTTCAAAAGACTTGCCTGGGAACTAATTCTTAATGTTGCTAGACACCAAAAAATATGGACATAAAGATGCTGGGTGTATGGATCATTACAACAATCTTTAACCTAACAATGCTCCTTTTATCTTAAAAGGCTTCTTCAATATGTGTTGACTCCTTTTTCTGTTCCACTCTTGTATTTAGCTCTGATGCCCCAGGCATCTCTCCAAATATAGCATTGGCACAGTAGCACTCTGATAAAGATACTCTTAGATGATGGGAGAAAGCTTTTTTGTCAATTTAGTTAATTCACCTGTCTGACAGGTGGTAACTATGCTGGTGGGAGATGCTTTTCTGCCACTATAGTACTGTCTACATGGGGGAAAGAGGGGTGGATTGGGTTGGTTTTAACTGTGGCTCAGGGATAGGGGTTTTTCACACCCAGCAATGTAGTTACACTGGTTAGGTCTGTCATGTAGACCTGACCCATGAATTCCTTTCCCAGATCTGCAGAGAAGCAGGGTAGCTCTGGAGCTTGTCTCTTTCACCAACCAAAGATGGTCCAGTAAAAGATATTACCTCACCGACTTTGTCACTACTATATTTATGTATTTGTTTCTGGAAAGACATAGTTTTGCTTGCCTGTATAGTTTCCATTGAATTCAAGCAATATAGGCATGTAATATATACTACCCAAACCTCACTAAGAATTAGACCAATGCATTCACATAAGAAAATCTAACCCAATATAGAGTAACTTTTCCTCACTGACCTGGTACCATTGGTACATAACAATACTCACAGGCTAATGCACTGCAGCTCCTACAGCATTCAAAACATTTCATATTGTCTCCATTTCTATCAAATATATATCAAGAACAGTAGTGCGTGTAACTTTGCATTTCAATTGCCCCAACATTTGTGGCTTTTTGCTTTTATATGTTGATCATCTTTTCTCCTACTGTGCTACCCTAAAAATGATAAACCTCATTTAATAGGCCCATGTTAGTGACTGTGATGCTAAACAGGACTAATCTAATTAAGTAGTAAATGGCAGTACAGTTGGATAATCTTGATGCTGGTTTTCTATAGGAGAAAAGTAAACTTAATACCCAGGTTTTAATTAGGTGGCAACCCCTGATCTGGATTTGCGGTATGTTTGGTTCATGCCACCAGTGGGCTATCAACCACAACTTTTATTATTAAATTCCAACCATCTGATTTTCTAGAGGACTGTTTCCTTAAATGAGACAATGCTGGGGCAATGCTACAAGACTGCCCATAGAAAATAACTTTCTGAAAGCTCTTTTTACTCAAGAACTGCATGTGTTGTCTATCTGCTTTTCCTGGGGGTTGGGATGGGCACCACGGTTGCATTTAAACAGTTCAAGGAGAAATGCCTGTACATCAGTGTTACCTGTAAGCTGAGTATTTGTGCTGCCTTTGGAGAGATTTCAATACCATCCATTTGATTAGCAGAGCACCCACAGCTAGGTGTATTGTTTCTATTGGTGGTGCCCCGTTGCCCCAGCCTGGGCATCCCCGACCCGCTCCCATCCCAATTTCTCTCCCAGCTGACCCCTCTGGAGCTTGAGCAGCATCCTGATCCCTCCAGAGTGTGGACATCTCCTCCCACCCCTGTCAGTGCCTTGTAACTCCCCACCACCCATCCTTCTTCTCCTGCCTGAGCTTGGGCATGTTGCCCCACCTGGACACATCAATTCCCTTCTATGAGACACGTTGCCCCTTCAAGTGCCTCCTGAACTTGGAGCTTCATCACTCTCAAATCCAGTAGGTCTCTACTGCCGCTGCTGCGGAAACTTGCTGCATTGAGTAAACAGAAGCAAACCCTCATGTAGCAGCCACAACTTTTTAATTCACATTGCTCCCACCAATGCAGCTCAGATTGAAACACCAGTGAGAAAAAGTCTGTGTATGGCTGGTTCCTCATCCTTGCCCGGATGGTGGCAGGAAGGGACCGTGCCAGGGCCAATGTTCCCTCAATTTTTTTCCCTCCATGTGCAGAATAAAGTTTGTGCACTGAGGCATGGGTGGATATGCACCACCAGTGGAGTGACAAATGGGCGCTCTGCCAATGAGCTGGGCCGCATTTAAATCTCTCCTGGGCGGCTGCCCAAGAGTTCAGCTCACAAGGAATAGGGCCATGCCCCGCTCTGCAGGCCTCCTGCCACGCCAGGCCATCCCCCCCGTGATGCCACTGACCGCTCTAAGGCACAAACTCCGTCCGCCCCGGCCACCGGCCTCCTCTGCAGCTCGGCTGGGCCTTGTCTCCCTCCCTCTGCTGCTGGCGAGGCGGGCTGCTGGGGTGAAAAGGCTCGTGCGGGAGGAAGCGGGGCTGAGCGGTCACGCGTGGGGAGCGCTGGCCCTTTAACGGCCCCCGTCCACGTAGGCTGGGGGCGGGGCAAGTCTCCGGGAGCGGAAGCCGGAAGTCACCGCAACCCTGCTCGGCGCCCCAAAAAGCGGAGCTCGCCCCCCTTCTGCTGCCCGCGAACATGGCGGGGGTGAAAGGTACCGAGCGCCCCCGCCACATCTCGTCACCCGCGAATCTCCGCAGCCCCGTCACCTTCCCCCTCCGCCAACGGCCCCCTCCCCCCGCTGTGTCTCGTCACCTCCCCCGCGTCCCCCTCCGCCAACGGCCCCCTCCCCCCGCTGTGCCTCGTCACCCCCCCCCCCCGCCGCTTCCTCCTCCGCCAACGGCCCCCTCCCCCCCGCTGTGCCTCGTCACCCCTCCCCCTCCGCCAACGGCCCCCTCCCCCCCGCTGTGCCTCGTCACCCCTCCCCCTCCGCCAACGGCCCCCTCCCCCCGCTGTGCCTCGTCACCCCTCCCCCTCCGCCAACGGCCCCCTCCCCCCGCTGTGCCTCGTCACCCCTCCCCCTCCGCCAACGGCCCCCTCCCCCCGCTGTGCCTCGTCACCCCTCCCCCTCCGCCCCCCCCCAACGGCCCCCCTCCCCCCCGCTGTGCCTCGTCACCCCCCCCGCCGCTTCCTCCTCCGCCAACGGCCCCCTCCCCCCGCTGTGTCTCGTCACCCCCGCCCGCCTCCCCCTCCGCCAACGGCCCCCTCCCCCCGCTGTGTCCTCGTCACCCCCCCGCCGCTTCCCCCTCCGCCAACGGCCCCCTCCCCCCGCTGTGCCTCGTCACCCCCCCGCCGCTTCCCCCTCCGCCAACGGCCCCCTCCCCCGCTGTGCCTCGTCACCCCCCCCGCCGCTTCTCCCTCCGCCAACGGCCCCCTCCCCCCGCTGTGCCTCATCACCCCCCCCGCCGCTTCCTCCTCCGTCAACGGCCCCCTCCCCCCACTGTGCCTCGTCACCCCCCGTCAACGGCCCCCTCTCCCCGCTGTGCCTCGTCACCCCCCCGCCGCTTCCCCTCCGCCAACGGCCCCCTCCCCCCGCTGTGCCTCGTCACCCCCCCCCGCCTCCCCCTCCGCCAACGGCCCCCTCCCCCGCTGTGCCTCATCACCCCCCCCGCCGCTTCCTCCTCCGTCAACGGCCCCCTCCCCCCACTGTGCCTCGTCACCCCCCGTCAACGGTCCCCTCTCCCCGCTGTGCGTCGTCACCCCCCCTTCCTCTTCCGCCAACGGCTCCCTCCCCGCCGCTGTGGCTGTGCCTCGTCACCCCCTCTGCTTCCTCCTCCGCCACCGGCCCCCTCCCCCCGCCACCAACTCCCTCCCTCCTCGCTGTGCCTCGTCACCTCCCCCCCCCCCGCTTCTTCCTCTGCCAACGGCCCCCTCCCTCCGCTGTTCCTCATCACCCCCCACTTCCTCCTCCACCCCCCCCCCTCCCCCCACGCTGTGCCTCGTCACCCCCCCCCCGCCAACCACCCCTCTCTCCGCTGTGCCTCGTCCCCTCCCCCCACTGTCTCTCTTCACCCCCCTTTCCCTCTCTGCTAATCATCTCCTCCCCCCATGTGCTTCATTACCCCCCTGCAGCCTCCTCCGTCAACTGTCCCCTCCCCCCATGTTCCTCGTCACCTGCCCCCCCACCCCCCATTCCTCCTCCGCCAACTGCCATCCTGCTGGAGCTGGGCACCTTGTGCTTGCCTGGGCACCCCAGTTCCCTGCTCTGCGGCATGTCGCTCCTCCAGTCCCTCCTGAGCTTGGAGCTTTGTCACATTCCGTTCCTCCTCCCAAGCCATGAAATCTCCAGGTTCTTCCTGTTTCCTCCTTTCCCAGCTGCCCTCCCCTGGGTTGCCACCTGGCATCTGGTTGAAAAGGGACATTGGCGGCCCCAGTGAGCACCACTGACTGTGCTGCTAACGTTGGGCCCCATGGTACAATGCTGGGGCAGGCTCCCTGCTTGCTCTGCCTCTGTGCTGCTCCCAGAAGCAGCCAGCAGGTATCCCTGGGCAGAGCCACCCCTAGAAGGGTGCGCAGCTTGGGGCAACCCCCTTTTCACCTCAGATCCTGGTTATCTGGCTAATCGTATAATTGATACAATTTGTATTGACTACACCATTAGTCAATGAGGATCGCTTCGCAGAGCCGCCATGGGGGTTGCTCCAGGAGCCAGCTCAAGCTGGGAATGAGCAGTTCTGGCTTGTGCTGGCCCTGGGAGCAACCTGTGCTGTGGCTCTGAATTTTAAATGTATTTTAAATGCTGCCAAGCTCTTACTACTTTTAAAATGCAGAGGCACAGCCTCCCAGACCACCATAAACCAGGACTTCTCGGTCTGGCTTATGCTGAGTCCAGCAGCCCCTGTTCTTGGCGGCCAGACCTATCTGCAACAAACAAGGGCTGTTGTGGGTTGCTGCTGGAGCAGCCTCTGTTCGAGGCATCCAGGGCTGTCCGTGGCTAGGGGCTGCTGCCAGAGCAGCCCCTGTGCATGGCCGGCCCTGGGCTGCCTCGAACAGGAGCTGCTTAGCAGCAGCAACCCAGCAACCCGCTGGGACTCCTGCAGACAGGGGCTGCTGCCGAAACAGCTTCTGCCCATGGCAAGCCTCTGCCTGCTGTGGGCAGAGATTACTTTGCAGCAGCCTCCCTTATCCCTCCTTGATAGAGGAAGCAAAGTGGGGGGAAGCAGCACCACAGAGATAATGCTGGGGGGAACTGGCTTTTAAGGAAGGAAGGCTGGGGAGCGAGTAGTCGATACTCCAGTCGATTACTTGCTAACATCCCTATCCTGCACCCTAGCCTCCATCCTACTCCCACCACAAACCTCTCATCCCCAGCTCGACCTCAGAGCCCTCCTCCCCCTCTGCACCTGAACGCCTGCCCCAGCCTAGTGAAAATGAGTGAGGGTGGAGAAAGGGTGAGTGACAGAGGGAGGAGGATGGAATGAGTAAAGTTCAGGTAAGCATGTTTGGTTTGGTTTGCTATAATCAGAAAGTTGGCAACCCTACTCCCTCAGTTCCTTCTCATCTCGCACTCTCCTAATTCACCCGGTTCTCCCATTCCTACTGAGTTCTGGACACCCCTTTCACCCGTTTTCCTTGCTGCTACAGGCTGGGGACCAAATGGTTAAGTAGCAGTTCTGCAGAAAAGGACCTGGGGATTACAGTGGATGAGAAGCTGGATATGAGTCAGCAGTTTGCCCTTGTAGCCAAGAGGGCTAATGGCATATTAGGGTGCATTAGGAGGAGCATTGCCAGCAGATCCAGAGAAGTGATTATTCCCCTTTTTTTGGCTTTGGTGAGGCCACATCTGGAGTATTGTGTCCAGTTCTGGGCCCCCCTACTATAGAAAGGATGTGGACGCATTGGAGAGGGTCTAGTGGAGGGCGACCAAAATGATTAGGGGGCTGGAGCGCATGACCCATGAGGAGAGACTGAGGAATTTGGGGTTGTTTAGTCTTCAGAAGAGAAGAGTGAGGGGGGATTTGATAGCCTTCAATCTCCTGAAGGGAGGTTCCAAAGAGGACGGAGAAAGGCTGTTCACAGTAGTGACGGATGGCAGAACAAGGAGCAATGGTCTCAAGTTACAGTGGGAGAGGTCTAGGCTGGATATTAGGAAAAACTATTTTCACTAGGAGGATGGTGAAGGACTGACTGGGTTGATTTAGTTGGGATTGGTCCTCCCTTTGGCAGGGGGCTAGACTTCATGACCTCCTGAGGTCTCTTCCAGCTCTATGATTCTATCCATTACTATCGGGTCTGGACACACCAGTTCTCTCTTATGGCCCCCTTGGACACCTCTGATTCTTCCTTGTCCTCCCTGCCCTCTAGTCTGGTCTCCCTGAAGTCTCTGGTTCCCCTATTTCTCATTTTGCCATCAGAGTAGATCCCCAGCTCTGCCACCCCTCAGCAGTATTCCCTGAAGTGGCTGACATCTGTAAAAGTTGGAAATCGGTGTACGTAGCCGAACCGGTATATACAGGCAGCCAATTTGAAAGCTAGCTTAATGTGCGTACAGGCTCCCACCTTCCCCCTTCACCCGTGCTGCTGCTGCCTCTCTATCAGAGACAGGAGGGTGTGGGGAGCAGCTCCTGCCTGCTCCCCTGCGCTTTTGCCTCTGTGGGAGGCAGCAGGGAGCTGGCATGCATAAGAAACCATCTCCCGCCTCTTTCCACCCGCTGCTGTCTCTGATTTAGAGGCAGCAACGAGGGCAGGGTGCGTCTTAAAGATGTGATATTGTAGTTGAAGCAAAAGCTTATAGGTTAATGTTATAGACTACACACATCCCCTGCCAGTAATTTTTTTAGCAGGCTGGCCAGCAGCCTGGCTCAGGCCTGGCTTGCGCGAAGTCTGGGACCTACTCCTGGTGCAGCTCTGCATTTAAAGTGTATTAGGAGTCACTTGGGCAAGCAGCCCAGCTCAGTTCTGGCTTGCCTCTGATATAGAGGCAGCAGTGCGGAGTGGCACGGGGCTCCTCGGGCATGGAATCAGAGCATACTGGCTGCCAGCCCACCCACGGGGACTATAGAATAGTGGAGTAACTGATCAGAATTCATGAGGTCAAGTGACTATTCAATTAACCAATATTTAACATCCCTAGTGCGTGTCATGGTTAGAATGAACCAACAAGCCCAGGCTTATTGGTTAATTGTGTAAATGACTACACGCTAACGTCCCTGCATAAGATCCTCAAATATCAGTATCTGATGACACTTTGGCCTCTTTCTTAGCTTGGTGCTAATGAGAGAAATTAGCTGGTTTTATTTTTTGCTTTCCATGCATTCTCAGGGTGCTATAGTGTGTTAGTTGCAAACACTGTAGGGAACACTCTGAAGCCCAATAAAAGAGGAGTATGGTGGTATCAAGAGCAGAAAAGGTGAAACAAATGAGAAAATGAGAAATGAATTTATCTGCTACAATGATCATTAGTAACCAAGTCACACAACTGACTTGAAATAACCACTTTTCATTGCATCTGCTGATTCATGTCAAGGGCAGTTTTTACTCTTGGAAAAAGTGTTGCTGTGACAATGTCAGGCTGTCTTCCATTTAAAGTTATAATTATTTTTTAGTTTTGAGTTTTCAGCATAACCATTCATTTCTTTTCTCTTGTACAGCCCTTGTTGGTTTATCTTTCAGTGGAGCCATTGGTCTAACTTTTCTTATGTTGGGATGTGCCCTAGAGTATTATGGGTAAGAAATAATTCATCTCAAAAATAAAAAATGATTTTGTTCTCACTTTGTATTCTTGTATTGCCCATGTAAATACACATATGCAGTTTAGTTGTGTGTTGATCCCATATGATTTGGAGTATGCACATTTAAGCTCTGTTTTATTAGCTAAAAAATAAGTCCAGTAGTTGTTAACTAAGAATTATAGACTCTGAATGTCTTTGAAACCCATTTAGCTTGGCATTTATGATTATACATATGAAACCTACTATTCTTGAACATCATTGTAAGGTCTAGAACCAACACTTAGTAATGGATACAGCCCTGCATGGGCTAGGGATGTAAAAACCACATTAATTTTAATCTGTTAACTAATTAAACAAGGGCAAGCAGAGGCTGGAGTGGGAACCTTCCTCCCACCTCAGTGTGGATGGTATGGAGTGGTGTCCTGCCGTGGACCGGGACTGTTACGTAAATGTTTTCTGAAAAAGTGGACTAAAATCATTATATACATAGTATCAGCTGAGTAGCAATATAGTTAATTTTGTTTAATGGGTCAGTAATTTTTAACTTTGTGGAAGTATTTTTGTATAGATTTCTCTGCTATTGATTTGATTTTAATTGGTATTGATTTTCTTAAAATATTGAATTAATGGAGTAGAGGTGAACTTATCTGATATTCAGCATTAAAATATAAATAATATTTACATTTTACTAATTCTAAACAACAACCAGATGCTTTATTTTTGAAAAAAGTATATAAATATAATCATAAAATTAAAGAACTTTAAGATTAACTATTAGGTGTACGCTTTTTCAGTAGTGTATGTAGGGCAAAAGAAAAGAAAAGAAAAGAAACATGCTTATGTAGTAATTGTTTTCTGACAATTAAGAGGTTAAAAAGTAGGTTAGTTTAGTGGTTCCCAACCTTTTTTATATCGTGGACTGGCAAATCCATTCACAAACTTTTGGTGGACTGGTAACATTTCATTTTCAGATTCATTATTATGCAAATAATAAATATGCAGATAAAATGTTACTGGTCTGCCAAAAGCCCTGACCCCCAGAGCCACCAGGAACAGCCAGCTTCAGCTCTGGCAGTCACCACGTGGCGGATGGCTGCCGCAGCTGAAGCCAGCTATTCACAGCAGCTCTGGGGGGCTGGAGTACACCCATGCCCTTTGAGCCCCCCAGTGCCAGCCGTAACCCTTAGAGCCCCCACCCCTCCGCTACTTCCCAGTGCCAGCCACTGACCCCAGAGTCCCCTGCACCTAACCCCCCCCCAGTGCCCGTCTCCTACCCTCAGAGCCCCCCCAATGCCAGCTCCCATCCCAAATGCCTCAGTGCCAGCCCTTAGAGCCCTTACCACCAGACTTCCCAGTGCCAGCCTCCTGTTTCCAGAGCCCCACTGCACCCAATGCCTCCAGTACCAGCCCCCAGTCCCTAATATTAGCCCCATTCCCAGAGCCCCTCCCAGTGCCATCCCCCAGTCCACAATGTTAGCCCCATCCCCTGAGCCCCCCCATGCCAGCCCTGCCCATGTCCCCGCCCCACTACTAGCCCCGCCCCCAGGACTTCCCAGTGCCAGCCCCCTGCCTCTTAGAGCCCCTTCAGCACTAGCCCTGCCCCTGGAATCCCCAGTGTCTGTCCCCCTCACCTAGCCTTGCGCTGCCACCCAGCTGCCAGCTAAGCGCTGCTGCCCAGGTCACAGCTGCTCTAAGGCTGCTGTGTCGGGCTCCGCGTGGCCCTCCCAGCGCTCTTCCGCATCCACGAGGAGACCCTGCCCCTTCTGGCGCTGGCTGTCGGAGAGATGGGGCAGGACACGCCTCTCCCAATGCCTCTCCCAACAGCCACAGTGGCAGGGGAGGCGCTGGGCGGTGTACCCCAGCCCCAGGCTCCAGAGCTGCCGCAGCCTGGCAGCCAGCAGTTTGTGGCCCAGCACCGGTCGATGTTAGTTCAAACATTGGCCCTGTTCTTGTGAAAGTCTCTTTGAAATCAAAACAGATTGACATCTTTAATATGAACAGTAATTTAGATTTCTTTTGGGGGTTTTTCTCCTGCAGTGTTTACTGGCCCCTGTTTGTCTTGGTATTTTACATCATTTGTCCAATTCCTCACTGCATTGCAAGAAGAATAAGTGATGACACTGATGCAGCTAGCAGTGCCTGCAGGGAATTGGCATATTTCTTCACAACTGGAATTGTTGTTTCTGCCTTTGGATTGCCTATAATCCTTGCACGTGTTGAAGCGGTACGTTCTGCTGACTCTTTCTTATTATAATAAACTTCCTATGGTTGCACATTTGTTTACAGTTTTTTATGACCCTGCGTAACTAATATTGTTGCTCTTTTCAGCCTAAACATTGGAGTCATTTTTGCTCACAAACTTTCATTTTCATCCTTAACTAGTCTGCCTGCTCCCATTTCCAGAATTCTTGATAGTGGCACTTCTGAATTTGTATCTCTGCCTCTTCCTTTTCTGTTTTGGGTATTACAATTCCTTTATTCTGGCCTATTAAAAAATCTGTTGGCTACAGAAAAATTATATGGCATTCAAAATTATGTGGCCAAAATACATTCTTGCTTAAAGAAATAACACCACGTAGCCAAAACTATCTTCCTGGTTTTCAAAACATTCCATAGACTTGCTCTACCCTACATTTTATCCACCCACTAACTCCATTTCTCTTTGCCCTATCCCTGATCTGCTCCTCTGTGGAATGGATTCAGTCCAACACTGCTTCTTTGCTATGTACAGTATGTGGAACTCATTCCTCACTGCTGCTATCCTCCTGAAGCATTTTTCCCCTTAATATCACTTTACAGACTTCCTCTTCTGCTTAGGCTTTTGTATGCTTTATTTTTATGTATTTTGTAATGGTCTGTATGAAAGACACTGTGTAAAAACATTGTTTTTAACAATTGCAGGTTTTTAACAATAGACAAAACCAAAATGCCCACAAGAGGGTACTCTAATCCCTAGCAATATCTTTTTAAAAGTAAAGTTTCAGAAGAGTAGCTGTGTTAATCTGTATCTGCAAAAACAACGAGGAGTCCTGTGGCACCTTAGATACTAACACATTTATTAGGGCATAAGGTTTCATAGGTAAAACCCACTTCATCGGATGAATTGGAGTGGAAATTAGAGAGGCAAAGGTATATGCATAAGTACTAGTATAAGAAAATAAGGGTGTTACTTATCAAGTGTAGGACCAGTGTTAATGAGGCCAGATCAGTCAGGGTGGATGTAGCTCACTCAGCAGCTGATGGACAGGTATGAATACCAAGAGAGGGAAAATTGCCTTTGTAGTGAGAGAACCAATCTAAATCCTTATTCAATCCTACTGTAATTGTATTACATTTTCAAATGAATTGCAGTTGTACTGTTTCTCTTTGTAATCTGGTTTTGGAGTTTTTTGGAAGAAGGATGGCTCCTTTAGCTTCCCTGGACACTCAGTAAGTGATTTGAAAGTGTTCTTCTATTGGTTTATGTATGTTACCTTTCTTGATGTCTGATTGTTTTTGTCCATTTATTCTTTGGTCAGAGATTGCCCAGTTTGGCCAACATAATGGCAGAAGGACGTTGCTGGCACATGATGGCATTCAATCATGTTAGTAGATGTGCAGGTGGATGTAGGGATGTTAAATAACAGTTAATTGACTAGTCAGTTACTTGACTATTCTATAGTCACCGGCAGCCAGTGCGCTCCAGCCCCATTCCCGAGGAGCCCCCTGCTATTCCATGCTGTTGCCTCTGTATCAGTAGCATGGGGTGCCAGGTGGGAGCTGATTCACAAGGGGAGCCAATTTAAAAAACAGCTTTCCTTGCAGACCGGCTGCCTGTCACTCAGCGCTGCTGCCTCTGATAAAGAGGCAGCAGCGTGGGATGGCAGCAACCCCTGTCCAGGGTGGTGGGGTCTGAGCTCCTGGACTCGGCACGAGCCAGAACTGAGCTGGGCTGTCTGCCTGCCTGGCTCCTAAAACACTTTAAATTGGGGTGGGCAATAAATTTGGATGGGGAGGAGCCACTTCATGATTTTGAAATGTGGTTGAGGGTCACACTCTTCCATGATATTAATGGAGGAGATGTGGGGACTGGGATGGAGGTTGGGTGCAGAAGGGAGCTTGGGGTAAGGGATTGGGGTGAAAGAGGGAGACTGGAGTCTGGGAGGGAGTTTGGGTAAAGGAGGTGGTTGTGACCTAGGGCAGGGAACTGGAGTGCAAGGGTTTGGGATGTGACCTAGGGTAAGAGGGGATTGTGATCTGGGGCAGGAGATTGGGGTGCCAGATCTGGGAGGGGTTATGGGTATGTTGATTCGTGGGGCAGAGGGTTGGAGAAGGGAGGGTATGGGGTGCCAAAGGCAGGCTCTGGCCAGAAGACTTACCAGCCAGCAGCCAAACCAGCCTGCCTGCCGAGCTAAGACTTGCAGAGATTAAAACATTTCCCAGCCAGCCTGCCTGTCTGCCTGGCCCTGTGCTCATGTGAATAACTGAGCCAAGAAGGGTGTGTGTGGTTCTTGTGCTGCCTGTTATTCAAACAGGCAGCTCCCATTCGCCTGTTTCTGGCCAGAAACTGGCCAATGGGATTGTGCTGTGGGTGGGGGCAGCTCCTGAAGCTTCCCCCCCTTTCCAGTTCTGAAACAGAAACAGGGCCCAGCAGCTGCGTTTCTGAGCGACGTGCAGGGAAAGCAGGGGAACTTGCCTGGGGCTCCCTGCTGCCTCCACAGGCTGGATCCGGAGGCTTGGTGGGCCGGATGTGGTCTCTGGGCTGTTTTTTGCCCAGGCCTGCTTTAAATGCAGAGCCGCAGCGGGATTACGTCCCGGACCCAGCATAATCCAGGACTGAGCCAGGCTGTTGGCCAGCCTGCTAAAATATTTACTGGCAGGGAGGAAGCGTATAATCTATAGCATTAACTTATAAGCTTTTGCTTATCGGTTAATTGACTATATTATTACATCCCTAGGTGGATGAGCCCCTGATGAGGTTTATGTGGTTAGGTCCTGTGATGGTGTCACTTGTATAGATATGTGGACAAAGTAGGCAACGGGGGTTGTTGCAGGGATAGGTTCTTGGGTAAGCATTTCTGTTTTGTGGTATGTTCAGTGGGAAGGGGCTGTCTGTAGATGAGGACTAGCTGTCTCCCAAGGTCTGTGAGAGTGAGGGATCATTTTCCAGGATAGGCTGTAGATCAGGGGTTGGCAGTCTTTCAGAAGTGGCGTGCTGAGATTTAACGTATTCACTTCAATTTATGGGTCTGCGTGCCATTGATATTTTTAAAAGTCAGTAATAGTCCTACTTACATTTTAGCAGCTTCACTAATAAATAAATAAAGATGCAGATCTTATTGTTTAGTGTGATCGTTTGCATTGCTTTCCCTTGCCGACTTCTCCAATCTTGGGCTCGTAGTCTGATATATGAAGCAGCACACAAGCCTCTGTCTCCAGCACTGCTCCACCAGTGATGATGGCACAACAGCAGCCTGATACCCCTCTGCAGCAGCAACCACCGCCACACAGCTCCCAAGCACTCCCATGCCACACCACAGCCCCAGGTCCAGCTCCAGTAGCCACCCCATGGCCTTCCCCAGAAGCAGCTATCATGCGGCCCTAACTGAGCTCTATCCATTCCCCAGGGCTGAAGCTGGGGCCATGGCCATGTGGTGACTTCCCAGTTGTCCTGGGTGGCAGCTCTAGCCACCGGAGGAGCTGCTGCCACGGCCACATAGTCCCGGGCTGGCCCCAGATGAACCATTGCCATGGCCATGTGGTCTTGGGCCGGCCCGGATGCCTGAGGAGCCGTTGCCTCAGCTCTAGCGCTGCCTTCTTTCACTGCTGCTGGGCGCAGTGCAGCCTAACCTGCTGCCGGGGAAGGGGAGGGCTCCAGCGACAGTGTGGGCTCCCCACAACGTGGTGTGGGGAGGCTGAACTCCCCACATGCTGCTCAAAATCGGCCTGTGTGCCACTTATGGCACATGTGCTGTAGGTTGCCAACTCCGTTGTAGATTGTCAGTGATGTGCTGGAGGGGTATTAGCTGGGGGGCTGTAGGTGATAACCGATGGTATTCTGTTATTTTCTTTGTTGGGCCTGTCTTACGTTAGGTGACTTCTGGGTACTCCTCTGGCTCTGTCAATCTGTTTCCTCACTTCCCCAGATGGTTATTTAAGTTTTAAGAAGGCTTGATGAAGATCTTGTAGGTGTTTTTCTCTGTCTGAGGGATTGGAGCAAATACATTTGTATCGTAGGGCGTGGCTATATATACAATGAATTGTGTGATGTGTCTTGGATGGAAACTAGAGGTATGTAGGTAAGAATAATGGTCAATAGATTTCCGGAATCAGGTGGTATTTATGTGGCTGTCATTTATTTCTACCATAGTGTACAGAAGATAGATCTCTTGTGTGGATTGGACTAGGCTGAGGTTGATGGTGGGGTGCAAATTGTTGAAATCCCTGTGGAATTCTTCAAGGACCTTTTTCCCAGGGGATATCATCAATATAGTGTAAGGAGAGAAGGGATGCTAGGGGATGAAAGCTGAGGAAATGTTCTAGGTAAGCCATACAAATGTTGTCATGCTGTTGGGCCATGCAGGTACCCATAGCAATGCCACTAACTTGAAGGTATAAATTGTCCCCCAATTGGAAATAGTTGTGGATGAGAACAAAGTCACATAGCTCAGCCACCAGGTGTGCTGTGGCATTAGGGATGTAAGCAAAAGCTTATCAGATAGTCAGCTAGTCCCTTGACTAGTCGCTTCTCCCACCCTTACAGCAAGGGGGGGAGCAGGAGCTGGTGCTGGGGGGAGCTGGCTTAAAAGCAGGGGGTAGGGGGGTAGTGGGGACCGGGCGCAAGCCGTGAATCAGCTGATTCCCAGCTCGTGCCCAGTCTCAGATACTGCACTTCGGCTTTTTAAATGTATTAAGAGCCTGCTGGCTCTTAATACATTTAAAAATCAGAAGCACAGTGGAGGAGACCTGGCGCGAGCTGAGCTAGCTGATTCCCGGCTTGCGCTGGGTCCCGTACTGCACTCCAGCCTTTTCACATTTAAGGCTGGTGCACAGCAGGGGGACCCGGTGTGAGCTGGGAATCAGCTGGCCTGGCCCGCGCTGGGTCTCCCCTGGCACTGTGCTTCAGTCTTTTAAATGTATTAAGAACCAGTAGGCTCTTAACACATTGAAAAGGCAGAGCCGCAGTGGGGTTAGCTCCTGGAGCTGAGAACTAACCCTGCTTCAGCTCTTCTGCTTATTGACTAATTGACTAGTTGATGGAAAAATCTATTGACTAGTCAATTAGTTGATTAAATGAAATTTAACATCCCTATGTGGCATTGTTGGGGAAACCGTTCCTGACAGCTCATAGTCCATCCTCACGTGGAATGTTGATGTAAAGAGCTTCTGTATTCATAGTGGTCAGGATGGTGTTTTCAGGAAGATCACCAATGGATTGTAGTTTCTCAGGAAGTCAGTGGTGACTTGAAGATAGCTGGAAGTGCTGGTAGCATAGCATCTGAGGAAAGAGTCCATATGGCCAGACAACCCTGCTGTAAGGATGCTAATACCTGAGATGATGAGGTGTCCAGAATGTCCAGGTTTATGGATCTTGGGTACAGAACAATATTTTTGTTTGTAAATTAAACGTCATTTTGAAAGGTAAAAAATCCAGAATACTCTTGGTTGGGACTCTATGGGTATGTGTGTAGATTTGGTCCTGTGCTATTGCAGGAAGTTTCTTGAGCAGATGAATTAGTTTTTTTGTTGTTGTTGTTGTTTTTCCTCAGTGGGATCAGAGGAAAGTGGTCTGTAGAATGTTGTGTTGGTGAATTGCCTGGCAGCCTTCTGTTCATAATCTAACCTACTGATGATAACTACAGCACCTCCTTTGTCAGCCTCTTTGATTATAAGGTCATAGTTGTTTTTGAGGCTGTGGATAGCGTTATGTTCTACATGGCAGAGGTTGTGCGGTACGTGATGTTGTTTGTTCACTATTTCAGCCTGTGCAGATCTGTGAAAGTCCAGACTATCATTTCGACCATCAAGAGGAGTCCACGCAGAATTCTTCTTCTTGTAGCATTGGTAGGAGGGACCTTGTGGGCCAGTGCAAGGTTCAGTGATGTGTTGGAAATATTCCTTGAGTCAAACACAGCGAGAATAGCCTTTCAGATCACTGCAGAGCTTTATCATGTGCATGGGAATGGTGGGGCAGAAAGAGGGTCCCCAAGATGGGATAGACTCTTCTGATGGACTAAGTGTGAGGCTGGATAGCTTAACAGTGCTGTTGGGTGAGTTGAGGGTACCACTGTTGTAGCTCCTCCCTCCCTGCCCCCCCGTGGCTTATAGGGGTATGTCTAGACTACATGGCTCCATCGACGGAGCCATGTAGACTAGTTTACCTGGCATAATTAATGAAGTGGGGAAATGAGGTTTTGCCTTATGCCTCGTGAAACGAGGTTTACAGGATCAGTCGGCAAAGGCTTCCCCGGCCGACAGATCCGTGTCTAGACTGCCGCGCTGTGCCGGATCAGCTGATTGTCAGCACAGCATGGAGGCCATGTTTATTTTAATGACGCGGGGATTATTTAAATCCCCGCTTCATTGACTATGCCAGGTAAACTAGTTTACATGGCTCCGTCGATGGAGCCATGTAGTCTAGACATACCCTAGGAGTTTGAATAGTTTATTTTCCTTTTTCTTTGCAGGGAAGTGTGCATTGTAAATTACTTATTTTGTTTTTGTAAAGTCCAGCTCTGTGGAAGGTTTTTTATGAAAATCTCTAGTTTTGAGAGCTCATTCTTGATAGTCTCCTGTTTGCTGTACACCACCAACTCTGCCCAGACAGCTATACAAGTGACACCACCACATAAGCCACAACATCAGAGGCTCATACACCTGCACATCTACTAATGTGATATATGCTAAGTGATCTCTGCCATGTATATTGGCCAGACTGGGCAGTCTCTGCGCCGAAAGATAAATGGACACCAATCAGACCTCAAGAAAGGTAACACACGTAAACCCGTAGGAAAACACTTTAATCTCACTGGACACTAAGAAATGGATTACAAAGAGAAACAGCAGAGCTGCACTTCATCTACAAATTTAATATCAAATTAGGACTGAATAAGGATTTAGATTGGTTATCTCACTAAAAAGGCAATTTTCCCTCTCTTGGTATTCAGACCTCTCCAAAAGCTGCTGTGAGTGAGCCACATCCACCCTGACTGACTTGGCCTTGTTAGTACTGGTCTTACACTCAATAAGTAACTGCTGTCTTTTCATATACAGGTTGGACCTCCCAAAACTGGGACTCCCTCATCTGACAACATCCGTGGTCCGGCAGTACCACAGGTGTTCCTGGACCAGGGAATCCTGGCTGGGAGTCCCAGTGGTCAGAAGGCTGGCAGCTTGGAGCCCGCTGGGGCTGTGACTGAGGCTGGAGTCCCGGTTGAGCAGCAGGGGCCGCGGCAGTCCCAATAGCAGGGCCGGGGTGTGACAGTTGCAGCAGCTGCGGTAGTGGGGCGGGGGCCTGAGTGGGACTGGGGCTGGACATGCAGCAGCCCACGGCAGCTCCAGTAGCGGGGCCAAGGTTGGAGATGCAGCAGCCCTGGTAACGGGGCTGGGGCTGGAGATGCAGCAGCCGTGGCAGCCCTGGTAGCGGGGCCGGGGCTGGAGATGCAGCAGCTCTGGCAGCCCCGGTAGTGGTACCGGGGCTTTCCGGGGTTGCAGCAGGGGTGCACTGGGGCTAGCAGTGGGGTGGGAAGGTGGTCTGGGAAGCCAGTAACAGGATCTCCTTTGGTCTGGCAAATTCCCAATTAGGTCCCAAGGGTGCCGGACCAGAGAGGTCCAACCTGTACTAGAACATCTATATATCCCTGCCTCTGTAATTTCCACTCCAATGCATCTGAAGTGGGTTTTACCCACTAAAGCTTATGTCCTAAGCTGCCCCAGGACTCTTCATTGTTTTTTTCCCTATAAAAACAAAATCCCGGTGCATGGGATTGTTTGGCTTCAAACAGCTATTGCTATTTATTATTGCAAGTTATTTTTCACTGTTATTCCTTGCCTTGAGTTAATAGAATATTTTCCAATTTATAATGCACAGATGTTAGGAGAAAGCATTGAGTTTGAAAGAATTTTCTGTATACTGTGGTGTTTTTTTCTCTTTGCTGAGAGGATTCTGCTTTAAGATAATTATTTTGTTCTGAAAAATAGTGTATTGAAGAAGAGTGTCTAATGAAGGGAGCATTTATAAGTATAATACTAGTTACTTCATTGGTTGCTAATTGAATGCTTCAGCTGAATGAATTGTTGGTCTTTTCCCTTATGCTTTTAGCACCCCTATGTAATATTTCATTTAATTTATCTAATGCATGAAAATAACACAGGTCTGTACATATCATGTAAACCAAATAAGGATATTTTTTTCTTGTCTTGTATTTCAGATCAAGTGGGGAGCCTGTGGTCTTGTGCTAGCTGGCAATGCAGTCATTTTTCTTACCATTTTAGGCTTTTTTCTTGTATTTGGTAGAGGAGATGACTTTAGCTGGGAACAGTGGTAGAACTTCACTATGATGTTGGTGATGTGCAACATACATGTTTATATACTGTATATATGTATGTACGTTGGAATGTTTGTGCCTGCACATGTAGCCTTATGCTATCAGACTATACTATGCTATTTTACACTTGTATGTCAACTAAATTAAGGGGAAAGAGCCTTCTTACAGGTTTTTTAAATACGTACAGAAGGAGCTGAAATCACAATAGCTAAACCTGTCCTTATATCTTTGTTTACACAGCGTGCACTATATTACTGATTTTTAGTTTTTAATTTTGATACAGTATCAGCGGTATGCATGTTGGAAGTCAGCCAACATGTCTGACATTTTAACAGCATTAAATTAACAATTAAAAGGGGTCTATATATTCACATACTTTCCAGTCTCCTGGTTTTGCTAATTTGATTAACTCCTGTTTTGTGACTAGGATAAAACAATTATTTGGCTTTGTATTCAAATGACTGCTATTCTCAGTAGCTTGTTCTCTGTTTAAAAAAAACAACCCATTTAATACCTATAATTGCTGTTGCCAGCTTTCTCTTTTCCGATCTACAATAAGAGAGAGTGACAAGCATTGGAAGTTCTAAGGGACTATATACAAATTTCTTACCTTTGCATTAATGGCCCATAGTGCACCACTAGAACCACATCATGTCTTGGATCCCACTGCTATAGATGAAGGTAAATTCAACCAACCCTTCAACTTATAGTCAGCATTCAACAAATAAAAAAGGAAAATATTCTGTTTTCAACCTGCTCTAGTTGTAACTGTGGATATACGTTGAGGGTAATTTGAGAACATCATTTTAATGTCATAAAATGTTATAAACTGACATTACTTTGTATGTATAATTTCCACACCAAAGAAATATTTCAAACTGCAGTAGGAAAGTTTATAATCTGAATGCATTGAACAACTCTGTTGTATTGTGAGTCAAATTCCTGAATTATAAAGAAGTGAAATGTTCCAGTTATACATCTTTTAATACAGCAGATACTATAGGACTGGTATCACATCAGTTCATCAGATTTTTTTTTAAATACTTTCTGAAACCATTACTTTCAACTCATGTAAGAAAAATGGTAATATTCAAACAGTATATTTTAAAATGTTGCTGCTCTAAACCTTCACATAATCACACTATTATATTAGCAAATTTTCCTACTTTGAGATTGTGAAGGAAACATTTAATTTGTAAAGATTTATTCTGACATTACCTTAATTTTTGAGGCATATGTAAATCATTTTAGTATGCTTGAAAAGGAGCAAAGAACCAGTAACGCTAATTTATTGTGTCATAGAAAAATGGGTGCATCAAATTATGACATTTACAGTTAGAAGAAACTGAATATTTAGATTGGGTAGATACTTTAACCACCAGTTTTGTGGAATAGCAATTTGAGATGGAACAAATTTGCAGCTTATTCATTCATAACTGAATGTGGCCTGCTTGTGAATATATGGAGACTAAAACGCTATGAATATATATGCAAAGGCCATGAAGAGTTTGGCCTACAGAACTGACATAATGCTGTCTCCGCAAACAAAAAACATCTGCACAAGCATTGGTGTTCAAAACAGCTTTACACAATTGACATCCTGTGGATTTCCGCACAAATAAAGGCCTGAAATTAATTATTGCTATATTAGTGCTCTGAGATAGTTTATCCTTCTTATCAATGGAAAAAAAAGGAAACTGAAAATATTTTTGAAACACAAATAAAGCAATGTACTCACATTTCACTTTGCTGATAGGAATATATTGCTTATTATATATTTCACATAGATACAGTTTTAGATTTATTTGGACATAAAACTGTTATGTTATCTTCCAAGTTGAGACTGCACTATATTGATGTGATGAAAGTTTCCAGTGGCATTGAAGATTTGCTACATTTTCAAATTGAAGGAAATTAAAAATCATTGTGTGTCTAAAACAAAATTTTTCTTGTAAAACACTTACTCAGATGTTAGTTTTCCTAGCCTCTCTACAATGAACATTGCTAGCCTTCACTGTAGGATATTTAACAGTAGAATATGCCAAACATCAGAACACATTCTTGTGTTTTTGTTCATGATTTTCACAATCAAGGCTGCTATCCTTGTTTGTCACAACATGCTGATTTTAGTGTAGAATGTTATAATTGTAAAATATTACTCAGGGAAATTATGTGCTCAAATTACTGGTTCATCTGTTTTGAGGAAAATTCAGTTCTGGTTTATATGTTTTTCCTGGATTTTGAAGAAGTGTTTTTTTTTTTATCACTAATTGCTGTACTTTTGCTACACTATTTAGTTGAGTGAAAATTAAGAAAAGTACAAATTATATTTGATCCTGCAGATAACTAAGCTTTTGAGTTGGCTCATTAAATACAGTGGAACTAATGTGAGTAAAGAATTGGGCCTTTGGGGCTTAAATGAATGTTTTGTATTTCACTTTTTGGGCTTGATACACAGAATTAAAAAGGTTGCACTAAACACATTTCTAGTTACCACTCCAATGAGTTTTCTTTAAGATGGTGGTTTTCGTTTTCTTTTACTCAAAAAGGAGGAATTGTTTTATGTACAGTAGCTCCATGGGAAGAAAGAGAGTGGCAGATGTTAACTGTCAATATCCTCCTCTTAATCAGCATCAGAAACTATCTTTTAAAAAGAGTGGGAGGAATAGAAAACAAGGTCCTATGGAGGTTGTGTAGTGCTTTGAAGACTATCTACACAGCAGTGCTAATCTCAAAATAAGCTACACAACTTGAGCTACGCTAATTGCGTAGCTTAAGTCAAAATAGTTTATTTCAAATTTGGGCACGTGTACACAGCACTTATTTCAAAATAGAGTACTCTTCCTCCACTTCCCTTGATCCTCGTACAATGAGGATTACAGGAGTCGGAGAAAGAAGTCCTCCAGCTTGACATTATTTCGACATTGTCGAAATATCTGCTTGTGTGTAGATGCGGACTATGTTATTTCGTGATGACATCAGTTATTCTGAAATAATGCTGCTGTGTAGACGAACCCTTTGTGTTGAACCTAGATACCATTGGATTGGGGTATGTAACAGTATATAGCTTTTGGCTAGAGACACTAAATGTTTTTTCTGAAAAATTGCTACATATGCTAATCCTCACTGTCCGTTTCCATGGAATTTAAATCTCAGAATTCTCTGAACCTCCTGAAATGTAAATTTGCTTGAATTAATTTTTAGCTAAATTATCAGAGGTGGGAAGAAAGTTTTCAGTTTGTCAAGAGCTGTGCCCATTCACAAGAGTCTGGTGTACTGACAGCTGCTAGTAGGCATAAGAGCATCCATTTAGTGCAGTCTCAATGTTTTTTCTTAATGCTAATGAACATATATTCAAAGTGCCTTAGCCTCAAGATTTATTGTAGTTTTGAGAAGGCATAGACATAAAAACTCTGTTTTGCAACAGGACTGAAACTATCGTCACATAATATATATCTTTACTGTTGACCAATAACTTTTTTGTATTTTAAAATACAGTACAATTTTTGTAACTTTTGTAAAATTTCTTTTCCATAGTTGCCAGGTTATTGAAATCATTAATACATTTGTAAATTAAAGCATTCTCAGCTTTTCAAATTATCTAATAAAACTGCCTTACTGTAGCTGACACTCTTAAGTTGCCCTGTGTCTGTCTTTTATTAATTCTGTTTTGAATGTTTTTTTAAAAATTCCTTTACCTTTTTATTACACCGTAGGAAGAAAGAGGCTAAGATATGAAAGCATAATTAATATGCTAAAACAAGTATAATGATCTGCCTAGGTGGTCAGTGCTGATAGGATCAAAGCCTACTGAAACAAGTTTCAAAAATTGTATTCTAATTCAGACAGGAACAGTTGGTTTCTGCCTACACTGGAGTATGCATTTGGAACAGTAGTCTGCCATGTTGGCACTTGCCACCAAAGCCATCTTAAGAACACTGTTCCACTGCACCACATTCTAGCAAGGTTATTCATTGGTTGAAAATGCTGTGTACGTGAGCTCTCCTGGAAATGAACCATTTACAGCTTATCACTGATATACATTGAGTGCTCTGTAGAGGTTTTTTCTCACGTTCTTCTCTGCAAGAACAGCTTCACGAGTGGCAGCAAGAATGCTTACTGAGTGCTAGTGTTTTACCCCGCTTTCAACAGCTGTGTAACTTGCCCAATGCATTTTGAGCATTGGCTTAGCTTTCCTCTGCCTCTTCATCCATAAAATGGTAACAATGTTGAGGCAGGGTATTCAGAAGCCTAATAGATATCTTATAGGCCACATTGAGAATCCCATAAAGTGTGATGACACTTGGTCTTGGAGTATAAAGGATATACAGTTCATTCACTAGTGAATAAGCAATGTCCCTAGGTATATGTTAATAGTGAGAGAGAGAGAACATCTGTTTCCTATCAGATGGGAGCTGGTTCCAGGCATTATTTCAGTAGGTTAGTGACTTAGTCCAAAGTGGTTCTCAACGTCATACCTGCCACTCAAACCTTGTGTGGAGAACATTTCACAAGAGGCTTCCCGTCCCCTACAGATAGTGAACACAAGAATGGTTCTTCTTCGAGAGATGTCCCTGGAGGTGCTCCACAGTAGGTGTGTCCCAGCACCTAAGAGCAGATTTTTGATAGCAGTGCATCAGGGCTGCACATGCATGGCACCCCCCCACCCAGTACCATTGTGCATATGCGGCCACCCTTCCTTCAGTTCTTTTCTACCGTCCCCAGCTTCAGATGGACCTCTGCAGTGCTCCTCGTTCCTCAACTGTTCCGAAGAGAATGTTAGATTAGTTCACTACAAGTTCTTTCCTTTGTAGTTACTAGTGTTAGCGTTTCAGAAAAAACAAAAACCAAACAACTGCCGCCCGTGTCAGCAGGCTCCCTTGGACAAGGGATAACATTGCTGAGAGATGAGCTCACCCAGCTTTAAACACTATGCTGACTGCAATGATGCTATTGTCAGCCTCAGATGGCCATGATAAGTGTGTTACATGCCTCGGGCACTCACAATGGGATTGCGCACACGGAAAGACAGACCTCTGCTTGAGAATGATCCTAACAGAGAAGGGCAAACACCCTTCCTCAGATCATGGCTCCGGGCAGATCCCCACAGCCAAAGGGGATAAACCCCCTAAGTCCCCAAAGAAACGGGCCACCTCATTGCCGCAACACCTGCACTCGCCTAAATGGCGAACAATCAAGAGGCAGTCAGGTAACCCTGACAAGGACCGCCTCAGCGCCTATGATAGACCAGGTACCTCAGGAGAGCCCACCATCATCATAAAAGCGCTGCACAAGGTGCCCAACCAGAGGCGACAGGCCATACGGTGCCTGCCTCAAACAGCTCAGCACCAAGCACAGCACTGACTACCACTGGGCCAAGTACAGCGGCGCTTCAAGCGCTCACTACGGCACTGCAGCAGTTAGCAGGGCAGCCATACGGCACCGGCCCCTTCTTGTTTTCTATAGCAACCCCTTATGCTGCGCAGAATTCTCCACACCCCACAATCCTACCATTAGTTACAGAGAGCAGAGACCTGGTGATCTCTTCTACCCTAAACTCTCCATTTCTGAGTGATGACAAACAACCTCACTCATCACTATCTAATTACACAGTCTCACCCTCCTCCCATCAACTGAAGGGGACGACGACTTAGCGGTTTTCTCACCGCAGCTATCTCCAAGTACCGAGGCATCCGGAATATTGTTTAGTTCCGTCCAGCCTAACTTTACCAGAGCACCCATGACTCCCTGGGCACCATATCCATGGATGCCACCAGCAATGCCCTGCCCTACCCCCCCCCCATGGCACTTGTAGAACCAATGGCTTCAACAACACAAGAAAAGATGACAAAACCAAGCACACAACAAAAGCTCCCTCTTCCCTCACCCAATCACCTCAAACAGGTAAGAGGCAAAATGAAACTGAAGAACATCACTCCCTGAATTAGATTCCAGGGGTATTACTTGGCACAAACTCATCATCCAGTACAGATGAGGCCATCATGCCACTGCCCTCCGCAACCACTGAGGACTTCTTTTCAGGATCTTTTAAAAAGAGTCACAACTGACTTGAACATCCCCATGGAGGAAGTGCAGGATATGCAGCATGAACTCACAAGTATCCTCCAGGCAGCACCTTCTGCAGAAATTGCCTTGCCAATCAACCCTGCCATGCTTGAACCTGCCAAGACCTTGTGGCAAACACCTGCCTCAATTCCATCTACCTGTAAATAGGTAGACTGCAAGTATTATGTCCTACCTAAGAGCTCAGAATTTCTGTTCACTCACCCACCACCAAACTCACTGGTAGTGGACACGGCTCAGCAGAGGAATAAGCAACAAAACTGTTCTGTGCTGTCCGGTAAGGACAATAAAAGACTTGACTTACTGGGAAAGAAAGTGTACGCTTCAGCCACACTTCAAATGAGAGTAGCTAATTATGCCGCACTCCTCAGCAATAATTATGCAAAGTTCAACACCTTTATTGATGATATACCAGACAACAAAAAGGCACAATTCAGAGCGATTGTCTCGAAAGGCCAGGCAATATCACGCACAGCCCTTCAAGCAGCCTTGGACGCAGCTGATATGGCTACAAGAACAACAGCCACAGCAATTGTTATATGACGAGCCTCATGGTTCAACTCATCAGCCTTCCTTCCCCAAATCCAACCGTCAGTTGAGGACCTGCTGTTTGAGGGTGAGGAGCTCGTCTCATCAAAAAGCAACGAGGTCCTCCACTCAAAAGACTAGGGTGACATTACGCTGTCTGGGAATCCAGACACCTGGAACAAGGACAAGACACCACAGATATCAGCCATACCAAAGACCAAGATACCCACAATCTACATACCACTGCCAAAGGCAAGACCACCCACCATACCAACAACGTGGGCATAATAGGCAACAATGGAGGCGGTCCAAAACTAATACTTCCAGCCGCCCATCCCAGCCAAATAAGCAAATCTGAGCCATGTAAAAAACCACATTACCTCCTCCAGAGCTCCTAAATATGACCAAACCCTTTAATTATTGCCTACTGCCATTTCTTGACAAATGGCACATCATCGCATCTGACAAGTGGGTGACATAGACAATCTCCTCGGGGTACACCATCCCTTTTCTCTCTCCCCCCCCCCACCCCACTCACCCACCCTGTCCCTCTTCAGGGACCCCTCTCACAAGATCATACTGCAGCAAGACGTGGATCACCTGGTACAACTAGGAGCCAGAGAACCAGTTCTGCCAGAGTTTCACAGCACTGGCTTCTACTCCGATTATTTCCTCACGGAGAAAAAAACCGGCGGCTGGTGCCCAATCCTCGACCTGAGGGCACTAAATAAATTCATCAAAAGACAAAAATTCAAAATGGTCACACTGGCTACCATTATCCTTGCTCTGGAGCTTGGCAATGGGTTTTCGTCTCTCGACCTACAAGATGCATACTTTCATATATTCATACGACCCGCTCACGGACGTTTTGTCTGTTTTACCCTAGGTTTGCAACACTATAAATATACAGTCCTACCCTTCGGACTCTCCACGGCACCAAGGGTTTTTCCAAGGTGCTGGCAATGGTCATGGCTCATCTCAGGAAGTGTGGAGTCACCATTTATCTGTACCTCAATGATTGCCTCATCAGGGCAAGAACCAGGCATGAATTCCTACCACTGTACTCACATAGTCCAGCTTTGTTTCAAATCACTAGGACTTCTGATAAACAAGAGCAAATCAGTGCTCATGCCCACTCAATCCATGGAATTCATCAGCACCCAGGGCCGGACTAAGGGGTGGGCTAGCCGGGCAGCTGCCTGGGGCACCAACCGATGGAGGGCGCCTGATGGCAGCTGTAAGGGGCGTGCAGCATCCCTTATAGCTGCTATCAAGTGCTGTGCGCCTGGCTCCCACAGCGCTGGCCCCCCATCCCTGCGGCGCTGGCCAGCAGCACCCTTCCCCCCACGGCCGTGGGGCCCTGCACGGCCAGGCACAGCCCACCCCTTGTGGCCCCAGGCTGTGCTCCAGCAGCAGTGGCCAGGCCAGGCTGGGCAGCGCATGCGCTGTGCGCCCCAGGGGCGGGCCCCAGGCTGCGCATCAGCAGCCGTGGCCGGGCCAGGCAGTGCATGTGCCGTGCGCCCCGGGGGCGGGCGGGCCCGCGCATGCGCCGTGCACCCCGGGGGCAGGCCCACGCACCTTAGGGAGGGTGGGCCCGTGCATGTGCTGCGCACCCGGGAGTAGCGCCACGCGCCCGGGCCCAGGGCGCCAAAATGGCTCGGGCCGGCCCTGTTAGCACCCATCTCGATTCCATCACACCCATAGCCTCCCTACCAACCAACAGGTTCCTCAGGATCAGCCAACTAGCACATTTGCTCCATGTAATGCCATTGGTCACAGTCCATGACTGCTTGCAACTTTTTGGTCACATGCAACTCTGTGGTCCCAGTGCACACCTATTTATGAGGTATATCCAGGGTTGACTCAGGCTCAACTACAAGCCCATTATCCACCCGATGACCAAAACACTATCACTCCCACACATGGTAAAGACATCACTACAGTGGCGGACAAAACCATACAACCTCTGCAGGGGCATACCTTTTCAAAATCCAGAACCCACAGTGGTCATCACCACAGATGCCTTTCTCACCTGGAGTGCACATGAAATTATTCACAACAGAGGGCCTATGGACCTCAGCAGAGCAGACATTACACATCAATGTCCTCGAACTCAGAGCTGTACAGCTGTCATGCCATCATTTCCTTCCCCACATCACTGGAACCCATGTCAGAATATATACAGACAATATGGCCTGTATGTTCTATATAAACAGGCAAGGAGGTGCACAATCACAGGTCCTCTGCAAGGAGGCCATAACACTCTGGAACTGGTGCCTCACCCGCAACATCTCCATAAGTGCGTGCCACCTCCCCGGTGTCCTCAATACAACAGCGGACACCCTCAACAGAGCCCTATCCCAACACCACGAGTGGGAACTCAACAGTGCAGTTTTGAGGGACATATTCATGAGATGGGGACATCCCCATAAAGACTTGTTTGCCACCAAAGTGAACAAGAAATGTCCACTGTACTGCTCCAGAGCGGGCATGGGGAAGCAATCCCTCAAAGACACTCTCCTCAAATGGGACACGCCCTTGCGCTATGCCTTTGTCTCACTTTCCCCTCCTCAACAGAGTACTCATAAAAATACAGTGGGACAAAGCAAGAGTGATCCTCATAGCACCTTGCTGGCCTCAACAACCATGGTTTCCCCTCCTAAACAGAATAGCCCAGTACCACCCAAACACCCTTCTTCACAGCCTGACCATACTATCTCAGCCAGGAACCACTACTCCTCACCCTCAGTTTCCGACTCGTCATATCAAAGCATGGTACCTCGATGGTTCACAGGAGTAGAACTGCAATGTTCACAGCAGGTGCGCAACGTCCTTTTACCCAGCAGGGCTCCTACAACAAGAAAGACATACTTTAACAAATGGACTCGTTTTACACATTGGGCAGCCTCCCACAACATACCACCGCAGGATGCTCTGCTCCCCACAATCCTAGATTATCTACTGCATCTCAAACAATTGCAGCTCTCCTTGAGCTTGATCAGAGTCCATCTGGCAGCAGTAACAATCTTCCACACTCCAGTTGATGACACCGCAGTGTTCACGCATCCAGTAACTAAGCGCTTCCTAAAAAGCCTACAGGCCCTCTACCCAGACATTAATGCTCCTCGGGAACCATAGGATCTGCACCTGGTACTAACAACACTTACAAAACCTCCATTTGAACCAATAGCCACATGCTCTCTACTCCATCTAACCCTCAAGGCAGCATTCCTAGCCGCAGTAATGTCAGCACATAGAGTAGGTGAGATGGCTGCCCTATTGGCTGACCCACCGTTCACCATCTTTTTTAAGGACAAAGTTTTGCTGTGACTGCACCCCAAGTTCTTACCAAAGGTGTGATCTTCCTTTCACTTAAACTAAACTATACACTTACCTGTATTCTTCCCAAAGCCTCATGCCAACGCTTTCGAGGCACAGATGCACACCCTTGTGGGAAGGGCGCTCACCTTCTACATCCACAGAACAAAATCCTTCAGATTGTCTCCATGACTCTTTGTTTCCATTGCTGATCACAACAAAGGAAGCCAAATATCATCACGAAGATTATCTCATTGGACCTGCGACTGCATTGCCACATGCTACTTGCTGAACAACTTACCACCACCTACATCAATATGGGCACATTCGACCGAGTGGTCGCCACCTCGGTCGCTTACCTTAGGAAGGTTCCCATCGATGACATGTGCTGCTGCCACATGGGCATCAGAACACACTTTCGCAAAGCACTATGCACTTTCCTCTGAACCTCTCCACTACACTAGAGTAACAAAAGCTGTACTGCAAACAGCATACCTACTTGATCCAAAGTCCCTATCTCCATAACACAAATTGCTTTGCAATCACCTACTGTGGAACACCCCCAGGCATGTCTCTCTCTCGAAGAGGCAGTTTCTCCCCTTCCTGTAAGTGACGTTCTTCGAGAGAAACATTCCTGGGGGTGCTCCACTACCCTCCCTTCCTCCCTCTACCTTGGGGAAAAAAAAGAAGTTGTTCTCCTATGCCGGGTTTCGGATAGAGAAGGAGCCTAAGGGAGGGTGGCCGTGTATGCACAATGGTACCGGGGTGGCCCGTGCGCACCTCATGTGCAGCCCTCATGCACTGCTATCAAAAACCTGCTCTGAGGCGCTGGGATGCACCTACACTTACTGTGGAGCACCCCCAGGGACGCTCATCTCAAAGAACGTCAGTTATAGGAAGGTGGGTAACCTCCTCTTATACTGAATCATATTGGTGATCCATTTAACCTAGAATCCTGTCCTCCAAAAGTGGCTGGTACTAAATGCCCAGCAATTAGGGTTGCCAGATGGTTTCCCAGAAAATACCGAACACACGTGCTAAAAATTTGTGGCGCAAAAAAACCAAAACCAAAACCCCACCCCAATTATGCTTAACACTGAATGGGAACTTTATTATAAACTATCAACAGCCTACGTCATATATTTTGACTACATGAACCTCCCAGCGCCGATTGTGGCCCTGCCTCCCCAGCCACTCCCCCTGCCCCCGCCAGGCTTCCGCACGCAACCAGCGGAGGGCTCCCAGTGCCGATCGTGGCCCCGCCTCCCCAGCCAGTCCCCCCGCCAGGCTTCCATCAGGCGCCCAACCGGAAAAGCAGAAAATACCGCCCATTGCAAATGTCCAGTATTTTCTGAATTTTTTTACTGGACAGAGGGCGCAAAAACTGGACTGTCCAGTTGAATACCGGACACCTGGCAACCCTACCTGCAGTGTGTTTCACAGGCTGCAGAGTCCCCTGTAATGTGTTCCACAGTATGACTGTGTGTTGTGTGAAGAAATACTTCCTTTTGTTTGCTTTGAATCTGCTGCCTATTAATTTCAGTGGGTGACCCCTGGTCCTTATAACATTAAGGCGTAGATAACGCTTCCGTATTCACTTACTCCATATCACACCATTTATGATTTTATGGTGCACTATCATATCCCATCGTCCTTGTCTCTTTATAAGATGAAAAGAAGCAGTCGTCTTCAATCTTTCCTCATAGAAGCTATTTCATACCTCTAATAATTTTTGTGGCCATTCTTTTGTACTTTCCCGATTCTAATACTATTTTTTCTTTTCTGAGAGAGGACAATAAGACCTGCATGCAGTATTCATAGTGTAGGCGTACCACACATTGAGATAATGACATATTTCAGAGTAATTCATTTTGTGTAGTAACAGGAACAGTGTTTGAGTGTGACCCCTAATTAGCTCATGAAAGGAACAAAGGCGTCTCCAATCCACCCCCAGTTCTACAGTGGGGAATAGAGAGAAGACTGGATGGATCAGGATGGGGAAGTAGGATAGAGAGCAGTGTCCCCTGTAAGCTGAGAGCTTTGCGGGGGGACCCAGGTGAATTTCAAAAGCTGCCCAGGGTTAGCAGGGTGCTCACAGCACCCACAGTTGGCAGAAGGTGTTTCTATTGGTGGTGCACATCTGCACATGCTTCAATGCACGTAACAAAATTTATTTCATACCCAAATGGAAAAAATTAGAACATTGCTAGAGAGCCTTTCAGTTCAGGAGGAATTGTTTCCACTCTAGGTAAGGTTGGCAGGGACTGGGAAGGGGATTCAAGCCTTGGAGTGCAAAGTTCAAATCCAGAGTCTGGTAGGTAGGGCCTAAAAGTATTTACCCCGTGTCAGTTGTGCAGGGGCCACTGTGTGAAATGAGTTGTGGTGCCCTGACAGTTCCTTACATACAAACATCTGACTCTGAGCTAACCATGAACGTTAGCACTCAATGGGACCCTTGTTGGCAATCTTACGGTCAAGGACCGAATGGATCATGCATGCTATGACCCTTCACCAACCCAGGAAGCTACTGTGTGTCATGGCTGAGATATACGTGTAGAGAGTAATAACTTAGCCTGTGCTAAACAGAGGGCTTTAGGCATCAGCTGCTGTCAGCCCAGGACCTTTTTACAGCGCTAAGGTCACTTGAATTTTTTGAATCTACAAAGCCTGTAAAATGTGAATGTCATTGTTAATGTAAGCGTAGCTAGACGAGTCAAACACTATTGCTATAAGTTCCATGTATGCTTCTCTGTTGTGAAGGGTGTCCTTTCATTACTTATTTTAAGATCTATTACTTATTAAATGCCAAATGCTTTTTGTCCTAAATCAAATCAGTACAGGTCACACCATCCCATATTTCAGCAACAATCATACATTGTGATGCACATGTATGATGAAAATGGCACAATTTGTTGGTGTTGCTTAAAAATAAATTTTCCTTTTATTTTTCATCTATATTTTGTTGAACCTGGGCTGGTCATCCTACTTTAGAGTTAAGTAAAAGAAAAGGTTAATGTTCAGAGGAGAAGCGGATGGCATGCTAGAAGGCACTTTTTAGGCAGCAAGTGTTCTATGAGTTTTAGCCCATTAGTCATTTTCAAGTCTCACTGTAGGAGTTTGCTGTTCAATCTAGAAAAACTCATTCTTTAGTTTGAAAATGAATCACAGAAACCTGGGATTAACCATTATGGCGTTTTAGCTTCTTAGAGATTCACTGACACTTTAAAAGAAGTTTACGTGCTTCTTTTGTTAACCTAGCTACTAGTTCATAGGGAGGTGGAATAACTACAGCAACAAAAGAACCGCTCCCATCACACAAGTGAGTGCTTACACTGAAACAGTGATCTAAGTGTAGACAGAGCCAATGCATGATTGTTCAATTTTACCATTGCATTGACATTGGTACTTATATACATTTCATTTGGAATTGTTTGGCTTGAGATTTCCTGATCCCAGCTACCCTTGACTGAGGCTTGGGCTCTGTCTAGGCAAATATTTAATTTGTTAAATTTGTTTGAAGTCAGACTTTCTAACCCATTTAACAGCTAGGTGCAGGACTCCAAACAGCACAATGAACCAAATGGGGGGGAATAATGCACCACTTGATCCTTCCTAGACAAGTCCAAAATAGAGTACAGTTGAATCACATGATTTTTAGATAAATGAAAAGAGAGTGTTAGGAAGTGCGTAAAGCAGTGGTCTCCAACCTTTTTACACCCAAGATCACTTTTTAAATGACAGAACAAGCCAAGATATACCGCCCTGCCCCTTCCTTGAAGCTCCGCCCGCTCTATTCTCCTCTTCTCCATCACTTGCTATCCCCAACCCTTATCCTGCTGCTTTTTTTCCCCCAATTCTTCTGTAGGAAGAGGTTTTTCCAACATTTGGCCTGTCTAAACTGGACCAAATGTCAGAAAAAAACCCTTCTTTTGGAAGCCCCCCTTATTCCTTGTGGAAAGAGGAATATAGGGGTGACCGAAAGAGCATGTTTGCTCTTCCACTAGAAAAGAGCAGAAGAACAAACACATCCCTGGATGCAGAAGAGTTTTTCTGGGATATCTTCAGAATGCTGAAAAACTCCTGCAGTCTAGCCATACCCTCACTGGGTTGAGACAGGATGTGTAGGCTCTGGGGTGGGAATGAGGGATTTGGGTGTGGGAAGGGGTGAGAGGTGCAAGCTCTGGGAGGAAATCTGGATGCGGGAGGAGATAGAGAAGGGGATGCTGGCTTGGGGGTCCAGGCTGGGCAGTGTTGGGGTCAGATTTAGGGTTGGAGTACTAAGCAAGCCACAGGCTTGTGGATGTGAGGGTGCAGGAATTTGGGTTGGGGTATGTCAGGGGCTCAGAGCAGGGGGTTCCAGTGTAAGACAGGCTCAGATCTACGGTCTGGGGGGGGGGGTGCAGGAGTGTTATGATGCTGCAGCCAAATGGGGGCTTGGCCCCAACTGGGGGCTTGTTGGCCATGCTTCATTTTTAAATAAAATACTGTGTCAAACACAAAAATTTCTGCATTGTCTTTATTTATGAGAAGGGCAGGGAACCTTTTTTGAATCAGGGTCACTGACCCACAGAAAAGTCAGTTGGGGCCACGCAAGTGAGATGCAATAACTCCTCCAAAAACACCCCAAGCCTCACTAATGTGGCCCCTGCTGGTGGGAGCAGGGGACATGGTACTGGGAAGGGTGCTAGCGGGTGCTGGGGCAGGGGACGGTGCCAGTGGGGGAGAGGGGACAGGGTGCCGGGGGGCAGAGAAGAGGAGATAGGGTGCCGGGGGGGGGGCAGAGGACAGGGTTTTGCATCAGGGGACAGGGTGTTGCTGGGGGCAGGGAGTCCCCACACCTGTCTCCTGCCGGGACTCCTCCGGGGACGACTCCCCTCCCTCCCCCCCAGCAGAGGAGGGAAAGCCCCGGCGTGCACCTCCTCTGGGGATGACTCCCCCCCTGCCCCCCACAGAGGAGGTTAAAGCCCCGGTGCCTGCCTCCTCTGGGGATGACTCCCTCCCTCCCCCCCGCAGAGGACGTTAAAGCCCCAGCGCACGCCTCCTCTGGGGACTCCCCACAAGTTCCCAGCACACCACACCACACCACAGACCTGGGAGAAGGGAACAGCCAGCGCACTTCCAGAATCCCCAGAAGTGGCACGCAGCTGCTGGACTTCCGTCCACCCCGCAGGAAGCCGGCACCCTTCATTGTCGCTGGAGGTAGGTAGTGGGACTTCTTGGGGGTGGGGGGAAATTGGAGGGGGGGGCCCAAACGTCTTGTGATCGACTCGTTGAGCCCTCGCAATCGACCAGTCGATTGCGATTGACCTGTTGGTGACCACAGGTGTAAAGCATTTCAACCCTGTGGACAAGGTTTCAAATTGTGGCTTGGGTCACAAGGGATATAAGGAGGCTTCTGATCTCACCCTATTTCCTAGTGTATTTGTAGACTTCATTAATTCCCTCAAGTACTACTATTAGCTTCAGTAGCACATCTAGATATATACACAGGTTTATATTTCATATTTCTAACTACAAATACCAGAATGATATGTGCTCATTCAGCATATTACAAGGTTTTTAATGGCAGATCACATGCCACATTTTGCTTAAAGCACATGTGAGTTAGGAACATGAATATTCCAAACCACATTTCCATAAAGGATATGGGGGTGCAACGTCACACTGACCTCTGCCTTTAATTGCATGAGCAGCAGTTCTGATAATGATGCACAGATTTCCTTGATGGTGCTTCTGCTCCTGTCCTGGCTCCATCCCAGAATCACCTGTAGCTCCTTATTTCCCACAGCTCATACTACTTCTGGAGCTATTATTGCTGTTTTGGAATCCTCACAGACCAATACTAGAGTTCCATGAATGTCCTGGTCACCAGGTAAAGCTCTTTAAATCTATCTGGACCCGGCTTACACCCAATGATTGGTTTCACCTAGACTGGGTGACCATTCCCTCACTCTGACTGATTTCACAGGGAACAGATTGATTGTCTTCAGTGTTTAAATGCTTATTAGGCCATTTGTGATCCTCATGGGGTAAAGCAATTGGGAAAGAGAAAGGAATTATTGATTCTATCTGAACATTTCTGAGGAGGAGAACATGAGAAAGATGAGGCCTGGGGTCAGTGCCCCTTTATACAGACTGAGTAATTTTTTATGCTAGTTGTGGCAATTTCACATCCAATACAATCTTGCTAAGCTGCACTCCCCCACCACTAATCATCACACCAACATTAAGTATAGTGAAGTCTTTTTGCCAGATACACTGATTAAGGTTCTGTGTGATATTCTCCCAAATAATTAAAATGAAACTACAGTGATCAAAGTCCATTTTGTGATGGAGAAGCCTTTAATTTTGTTGACTGTTCACTTACTAATTCATGCATTTGCAATAGAGCTCCCAGTCATTAGTATACATTACCAAGATTTTATTGTAATTATTTTGTGGTTTTATTGCAACTGCCTGTTTTCCTGGGTAATGTTTACAATTTGATGAACTGATTCAGATGTGAAGTTACAAATGCTAAGCATAAGTAGTGGATTCTCCATCACAAGAAGTCATTAAATCATAATTAGACATCATTCCACAAGAGATGTTCTAGCTCAAACAGAAGCTATGGGCTTGATGCAGAAATTACTGGAAGAGGTTATGCAGAAAGACAGAGTCTCTTCTTGCCTTAAAACCTATGACTATGAACTTTATTTTGAATTCTCTGGCTTGGATTACACCACCAACTGAACAGGGGTAGAGTTATTTTCTTGGTCCGTGTAAATGAATTATTGTGCTTGGGGTTTTGTTTTTCTATTTGAGGAATGGGGGAGAAGTTAAAGGTACATGCTACACAAAAGCTTATTCTTGGAGTTATAGGATTGATTGTGACACTTCTATATTTCAGTTACTCTTTGTTTTGACTTTTTAAAACTAGTATTGCAGTGTCCATATTCATTGAATTCCAGTCTGTGTGGTATTTCACAACATAGTAGGCAACTTTGTTCCCAGTCCTCCATTTAAAATAACTTCAACGTCTTACGCAACATAAAAATACAAGTGGTTGTAGTTGTAATGTGTGTAATCCTTTTGAAATCAGTGGGAATTTTGCCCTTGAGTTCAATGAAGGGTAGACTGGGCTCTATGGGCCTGGTGCTGTAATGCACTGTACACATTCAGATTGTGTCCTGTGTGTATATTCCTGCTACTGACTTGTAGTTAATTGTGCTCAAGCATGTCTGCCTTCTAACAGGCTGGACAACGGAAGATAGACACACCACTAACAGATTACAAGTGGGAGACAAGACACCTTGTGGTTTGTAAAGTTGAAGTTGCAAGATATTATGTGTGTGGTATGGTCTTTGTTGCCAGCAAATGAAAGCTACAGTAGGTAGGGTATTCTATAATGTTAATATTTAAGTTAATATTAAATTCATTTCTTTTGTACCTCTTACTATGTGTCCCTTTTGTCTCTGAAGTTCTGCCATAGAAAAATTCCATTGCTGTTCTATAACTGATTAGTCATCATGAACCTTTTTAAGAGCTACTTGCAAAATGCAGACATCATAGTATTCAGTGTTTACACTAGTGTCAGTGGAACCGATGGGACTGCTCTGGCGAGTAGCAACTGTTTGCAGATTAGTGCCTGACTTTGCCTCAAAGAATATAGACCCTAAGGCTGAAGAATCAGTTATTTAACTAATTACCTTATTTTTAAACAACATTTTTAAGGCAAAATTCTCCACACTCCAAGCTTCCCCTTAATATTCTGCTTTTCCTACAGATGAAAAAACTAAGTGGCATCAGTGAGAAATCTGGGCATTTCAGGGAGATCAGAATATCATAGCTAACATACCACAAGTAGGTGTCAGAAGGATTTTGCCCTCAGTTTGATTTAAAACATTTACAGTGTAACTTAAAAACAATGTACATTTTACTTTGGAATCAAAGCAAACTGTACAAAAATAAAATAACCGAAGAAGTATACATATAAACATTGATGGCCTGAGGCATACAGGCATAATATTGTGCTAATATATGTACCCTCAGGTGTCTATTCACCATCCAAAGAGGAAAAGGGTGAATCCTTAACTAATCATTCAAATATGCCCCTCTTGGTACATAAGAACATAAGAACGGCCGTACTGGGTCAGACCAAAGGTCCATCTAGCCCAGTATCCTGTCTGCCGACAGTGGCCAGCACCAGATGCCCCAGAGAGGTGGACCGAAGACAATGATCAAGCGATTTTTCTCCTGCCATCCCTCTCCAGCCTCTGACAAACAGAGGCCAAGGACACCATTTTATCCCCTGGCTAATAGCCTTTTATGGACCTAACCTCCATGAAATTATCTAGCTTCTCTTTAAACTCTATTATAGTCCTAGCCTTCACAGCCTCCTCTGGCAAGGAGTTCCACAGGCTGACTACACGCTGTGTGAAGAAGAACTTTCTTTTATTAGTTTTAAACCTGCTACCCATTAATTTCATTTGGTGTCCTCTAGTTCTTCTATTTAGGGAACTAATAAATAACTTCTCTTTATCGGCCCTCTCCACACCACTCATGATTTTATATACCTCTATCATATCCCCCCTCAGTCTCCTCCCTTCCAAACTGAAAAGTCCCAGTCGCTTTAACCTCTCCTCACACGGGACCCGTTCCAAACCCCCAACCATTCTAGCTGCCCCTTTCCGAACCCCCTCCAAGGCCAAAACATCCCCATTGAGGTGAGGAGACCACATCTGTACACAGCATTCAAGATGTGGGCGCACCATAGCTTTATACAGGGGCAGTAAGATATTCTGGGTCCCATTTTCTATCCCTTTCTTAATAATTCCTAGCATCCTATTTGCCTTTTTGACAGCCGCTGCACACTGTGTGGAAGTCTTCAGAGAACTGTCTACGATAACTTCAAGATCTCTCTCCTGATTTGTCGTAGCCAAATTAGCCCCCATCATATTGTACGTATAGTTGGGGCCATTTTTCCCGATGTGCACTACTTTACACCCATCCACATTAAATTTCATTTGCCATTTTGTCGCCCAATCACTCAGTTTGGTGAGATCTTCTTGGAGTCCCTCACAGTCTGCTTCTGTCTTGACTATCCTAAACAGTTTGGTATCATCCGCAAACTTTACCACCTCACTGCTTACCCCTTTCTCCAGATCATTTATGAATAAGTTGAACAGGATTGGTCCTAGGACTGACCCCTGGGGGACACCACCAGCCACCCCTCTCCACTCTGAAAATCTACCATTTATTCCTACCCTTTGTTTCCCGTCCTCCAACCAGTTCTCAGTCCAAGAAAGGACCTTCCCTCCTATCCCATGGCCATGTAATTTACACAAGAGCCTTTGGTGAGGGACCTTGTCCAAGGCCTTTCGAAAATCCAAGTATACTATATCCACTGGATCCCCCTTGTCCACATGTTTGCTAACCCGCTCAAAGAACTCTAATAGATTAGCAAGACAGGATCTCTCCTCACAGAAACCATGATGACCTTTGTCCAACAAATCATGTTCTTCTACATGCTTCACAATTCTATTCTTTACCATTGTCCCGACCAATTTGCCTGGTACTGAAGTTAGACTTACCGGTCTGTAATTGCCCGGATCGCCTCCAGAGCCCTTCTGAAATATGCTGCTGATGAGATTAGTCTACAGAGTTTGTTTTCTATCAAGATTCTTTTGAATACATTTCTAAAATGCACTCTCTGTTTAGTGGAGGATCTGAAAAATGAAGAGTATATGGAGTTAGTTATCCTATGGCACTTCTCTAAACAGGGGCCCAGGTTTTCAAAGGTACCTGTAGGTAGCTTGTGGGATATTCCAAAGCACAACTAATTCCATTGAAATCAATTAGATGCTTAGTTTGTCCAGCTGTTTTTGAAAATCCCACTAGGTGCCCTTCTGTATCTAAATCGTGTTCTTAAGGTAAAACTGCATCCTTATCATATTATAGATGTTTAATTGCTCTATTACCACCTAGAAGAAACACACTGGGAGGTAGGACATATGTCTTTCATCAGATGAGTGGCCACTGGAAGGGGTGAAAGTAACTTACATTTCTTACAGATACTGTTGTATTACCCCTGGCAGAGGGTAGTAGGGGTGGGGTACAATATGATTGTACCTGTAAGAAATCTGAGGATGGGGTGGAGTGCAAGGGATTCAGGGCAAGGGGTTGGGGGTGTGTGGGTGGAGAGGGTACAGGAGTCAGGGCAGGGGGGCTTAAGACAGGGGGTTGGGGTGTGTGTGGGGGGGAAGTAGAGGGGAAAGGGTTCCCTTTAGGGAGGACAAGGGGGTCTGAAGCCACCCCCATACCTACCTACCAATGCTGCTGTCTTCCCTAATGGTGCCCTGTTGGGGAGGGGGGTCAGGCTGTCCCAGTCCAGTGTGGGGCATATCCGTAGCCAGCCCCTTTCACCAGTCTGTAAGAGAGCCCCAGGAGTCTGTCTGGGAGCATGCCCCACCTCCTCCTGCAGCGAAGCACCCCAGCCAGCTCTTAGCGGAACAATGCACCTGGGCATACTGCCTTACTTTCACCTCTGGGTGTTGGACAGGGATGTCAGGGTCTTCAGAATTCTTTCAAATATAAAGCTGGCCAATGTTTATGGTATCAACAGGTTTCCAGTTGGAATGAAAGGCAGACAAATGGCAATTCAGCATCAAAAGAGCTCATTTCCAGATGGCTAAGTTATTATTGCGGGTGACTATGGATTTATGACTCTCCTCACCTTATGTTTCTAATTATTTATAACTTGTGTTTAGTAGAAGAAGGGCAAGAGTGTTTGCTTCCACTCAGTGAAAGAATGACTTTACACACACAAATACTCTGTGAAGCCCTTGAATGAGGATTCTACTAAGAAGCGAGAAATATATGCACTGGCAAGTCCAGTTCATTCATTCAAGCTCATTGGACTTTCTTGCTATTCTTACCCTATTTTTTGCTCATTATTAGCAAAGACACTATGGAACGGTAGGAGCAGGCCATGCTTTTTTGTGTAATGAGCTCTGGCTATCTAGATATGTAAATATCCTGCAAAAAAACAACAAAGGAACACATCTCACTTCATGAAAACTCAGGTGTCATGGGCCCTTCCATGCTTTATGAAAGTTGTCTTATGAATATGAATGTGCATAAATCAAGGGTACTTTAGGAAAAATGCATCATGTAATGTGATTTTTAAAGTTACAGTCTGCTGAATAGCTCTTATTTTTGTGTATGTATCACGTGCATGTGAAGTTAGAAATATGAAGTGTGGATCAGTTTATAATTCTAAATATGCTAATGAGGGCCAATACTGATACTTTGGAAACTTAATGGCCCACTGCTCAATGTAGTAATGTGTGAATTTTATTTTTCCTGCAAGCCCGGATAGTGGTTGGTCATGCCAGGATATGTGGCCAGACCACCTGAAGCTGAAACCCATTTTGGATCTGGTACTTTTCCACTGAAGGTAAGACAAATTTGAGCTGAGCACAAAAAATTCCTGTATTGGGCAAAAGGGATGTAAAAGGGAGAAACCAAACAATAGTGGGAGTGGCCAGATGCCAGGAAACCCCCAATTACCACCCAAGATGCCTGCTGGACTGAATGGGGGAAGGATTGGATCCAAGCTAGGAGGCTGTCTAGCTTTTGAAAGAGATCATTAAAACAACTGTCAGGGCAAAGAATTTGCATGTAACAAATTTCTTTACTATATTAGAATTAGCTAGCATGTTCCTTTTATTTTGGGGCAATAACTTACTTTGCTCTGTTTTCATTTGCAATTGCTTAAATCCTACTTTTTACACTTAATAAAACACTTATATTTATTATCAAGCCCACGGTAAATAATTGTTACATGGAAAGGGAGCAACCACTGTACATATTTCTCTTTCATTGATAAAGAGGGCATACGTTTAAACTTTCTCTGTGTAAAACTTTTATACGGAATAAGATGGATTTATTTGGGGGTTTGGTCCCTTTTGGGGCTATGTCCCTAAAATGCTGTCAATGGTCTTATAGCTGAGCCCTCCCAGAGCTGAGCTGGTTCAGTGTCTGTACTGCTGTGCTGGGGGGCTATCACCCCAATTTTATGCCTTGGCTGGGGGAGACCAATGCTACTGGCCCAGCAAGACAAAGTTGTGGGGGTGCCCCAGAGAGCAGGTTAGCAGGCTCAGTGGCATGATCAGCCCATCGGGTGACAAACCCGGGGGACTCCTGTGATCTAACCCATTACATCAGACTAGAATTTTCATGCTGCCATTTCTACATTGAATGAGGTTATAAACATCTTGTCTAGATTAGATAGATACTAGCCTGGGGATTTGAAAAACGCACAGAAGGAAATGTATAGAAGTTTCTGAATGCTAATGGTAATCAGTAGCTTTTCCTCTAGAACGTTTTGGTTAATTGATGGGCTTAGGTAGCAACGTTCCTCTAGAACGTTTTGGTTAATTGATGGGTTTGATTAATCGATGGGTTTAGGTAGCAGGCTAAAGCTAATATGAAACACCACTTTCTGTGGACTATGTGGTGCTCCTTTTAAAAATTGAGTTGTATATTTTTTTTCCTCACTAGAATCTCAGGGTACGTCTACACAGCAGTGTTATTTCAGAATAACGGTAGTCTGAAATAATAGTCTGCATCTAGATTACAAGCAGTTATTTTGACATAACGTTGAGCTGGAGGACTTCTTACTCCGACTCCTGAAACCCTCATTTTACGAGGAGTAAGGGAAGTTGGAGGAAAAGTGCTCTTTCGGACTTCCTGCTGTGTAAACAGCGTCAAAAGCCAAATAAGCTAGTTCGACTTAAGCTACGCAATTGACATAGCTCAAGTTGTGTACCTTATTTCAGCTTTAGCCCTGCTGTGTAGACTTGTCCTAACTGGGAACGGATTCAGAGGTCTTAAATTTTTTAGTAAAAAACCCCACAAACAACTGGAAATGTCCCTTTTTTTAAAAAAATGAATGATTTTTAAATACACAATATCCTGTTCAGTATCCTGTTAAGTATACCTTAAATTGTACATAAATCAGATGAGTGATGAATGAGGCCTTTAATTCCTGCATGTGTCCACAGCATATAGTACATAATTGGCATGGTGAAAGTGCTAGAGTAAGATAACTGATTGATTCATCTTATCTTGTTGTTCAGTAAAGTGCCTTGAAATCAGTGAAAAGACACATGATGACTTCAGCGACCTTTCTATCGGATCCTAATAGAAAACTGCTGCCATAATTTTGTACATAAAATTTCACTTTATGGACTAGGCAGTATTTAATATACCAATGTGACATCCAAAACAAATGTAATAGTTGCCCATGAGTCTCTAACAAAATGTTCTTGAGGATAGCTAATGTTGAGGATACGTTTACATGGTCATTTCTGTACCTGTTCTCACTTCTTCCTTTAATGTGCTCCCTCTGAAACAAACGCAGTGGGGAAAGGGACAATTCTGAAGTTTAGATAATTCTGTTATCCGTAAGTTTAATATAGGAGATCGTTTTATTATTATTTGGTATACAGTATGTTCTGCTTTATACTTCAGCAGGCATTTGGGGTACAGTTGTTTAAAATAATAACTTCACTACAGATTTGTTCTTTAAATATTTCAAAATATTTGTGAGATAGCTTTTATGGTTTTCTCTGAATTTTTAACCTTTTAAACCTGTTCTGTATTTAATATAAAAGCTGAATGAGCTGTTCTATTGCATCTCAAAGTATGTGGCCTGTCTCTTTCTCTGACTATGTCTAACTATGGTGTTTTATCATGTGATCCAGCTGAGAATACTGGTGTCATCTGAAATTTTTCAGGGCATGGGGTTTCTCTTAAGTGCATTTATTTCTTGACTTGATGTGACAGAAGGTTTAATTAACTTAGGTTTAACATAAACTTCTGTTATATAATGTTGCTGCTGCAAGTGATGGATAAAATAAGTAGCTAATAATAATACTCATGGCTCTGCATATTATATTTTCTTCAGTGCCAAGAATAATAGAAATCAACAAAAAAGTAGACTTTCAGAATCACTTCCCATAGGGAAGTGTTGAACTTTTTTATTCTTTGTAAAAGAGTTTAAGTAAATAAATCAAAGAGGAAAACAAAGTTGTTCTTCTATTTGTTCTTCAAACACCTAAATGGACATTTTATTGTTATCCTCTCTGCTAAGTTATGGTACCGGGTTTTATAAGTTCCTGAAACTAATTTTATTTTCAACATTAAATCTCTTTTGTAATGTGAAGGTAATGAGGAAATCTGTAGGTAAACTCATTATTAGGATCAGTCAATACATGTTTTCCTGTAGCGTTTCTAGTAATTGAGTTAACTCAGTAGCATTTCCCTGGCTTTCTGCAAATTTTTAAATTGTAGCAATAGACATTTATTAGTATTGTATTTTTACTTAAATAGGAAGCCTGGGAACAGGTTTCAGGCTATTTTACTCCCATTTAAACACCTTTGGTTCAGAATTCCCTGTCAGAACTCAACATCTTGAAGTTACTTTCATTCATTATGGTGGATAATTAATTTCTTTCCTCCCTTCCACAAGTGAAACAGGAGCATAATGACTAAGCAGAAAAAAGCCAAAGTAAGTGTTGGTGGAATTTTCAGTGGGTAGTATGTAGTTAGTATTAGTTTAGGTGCCCATTAGTATCACCAAAATATCTACTGGTCATTGGATAGCCTGGCTCTTTTTGTACTTAGGAACAAAACAAGGTCCAGAAATATTTGCAATTCTCTAGTATCTTTCATCCAAGAATCTCCAACTGGTTGACAAATAATATGCTGCTATAGAAAGTGTCAAAATCTTTAATACATCTATTTAACTTTTATTTGAAGTAGTTAGATCTTAGCCATCATCTAATGAAGCAACAAGATAGAAACTCCTCCAAAAGCCTACCATAAGATGCATGTTGGAGTAATGCTGTATTAAAGATGTTCTTTTGCTATTTAAAGACTTGTCAAATGCAAGTTGATTATTTAGTTCAGACATGTTTCAGGCTTTTGGTTACAATGCCTCATAAATAAAAGGGGACCATGTTGCTTGGAGAGAGGAACATCTAAAAGGGCAGAAACTAAGGATTATGGTATTTTAAAGAAGATCCAAGAATATAGGCTACAGGAGAAATATTGCAATGTTTTGTATTTGGATTTTTGCTCATGGGTCTTTTCATGCCCCCCCATTCTTTATGAAAATTGACTTATGAATAAGAATATGCATAACTCAAAGATGCTTTATGCAAAACAAGTCCAGTAACATCCTTTGTAAAGTCACAAACTGCTGAATTTGTACATCCTCTTTTTTTGTGCATGTATCTATTTTGTATGTGAAATTAGAAATATGAAGTATGAATCTGTTTTTAATTCTAAATGTGTTAATGGGGGTCATTAGTGATACATTAAGAACGTAATGGGTCAGCACTCAACTCAAACCAACAACCAGTGAATGGCTTATTTTTCCTGTAAGCTCAAACTGTGGTTGGTCCTAGAAAGACATGTGATCATGTAACCCAAGGGTTCCCAAACTTTTTGACACGGGGACCAGTAAATCCATTCACGAGCTTTTGGAGGACAGGTAACATTCATTTGCATATTTGAACATTCATTAAGCAAATGATGAATATTCAAATAAGTTGTTTCTGGTCCTCCCAAAGCCCTCAGTGCCAGCGTTAGCAAAGCTTTTGATACAGTCACCCACGATATTCTTGCCAGCAAGCTAAGGGAATATGGATTGGATAAATGGACTGTAAGATGGATAGAAAGCTGGCTAGATCAGGGTTTCCCAAACTTTTTACTTTAGTTGGAACCCGGTTTTTTTCAGTACTGTTTTTTGCAGCCCCAAAATATAAATGCACATAAAAAAAAGAATGAAAAATGAATAAATTTTCAGTGTTTCACCCAGCTGCATCCTCCACCCAGCCCGGGCCAGGGCTTGGGGGACCCGGTGCCACATGGACACTCCAGGAGGTGGGAGCAGGAGCAGATTGGGGGTAGGATATCTAGCTAGGAGGCAGGGTGCAAGGAGGGGTAGGGTTGCCAGGTGTCCAGTTTTGTACCGGACAGTCTGTATTTCAGGGTTTTGTCTGGGAAACAAATTGAGAAATTACCAGACATATAAAATGTCTGGTATTTTCTAATTAGGTAAGTTTTATTCTAATTAGGTGTATCAGTCCTTAGCTGCGAACTGCCTGGCTGGTAGAGGTGCTCACACTGCGTGAGTGTGTCTACCTGCCAGGCAGTTCGTAACTACTCGAGGGAGGGGGTGTGTGGGGGGGGGGCAGCAAAATGGAATCCCTGGGCCGGACTCACTCGTGTGCCAGGGTCTGCATGTGCCCGGGTCAGTCCCATTCCCACCCCCCTTCTCCTCCTGATCTCCCCAGTCCAGCCCTGCTGCCCTCGTCCAGCCCTGCTCCCGGCAGCTGGTTCTCCCATCCTCCTCCTCCTGATCTTCCCTGTCCAGCCCTCCCCTCCCCCCGTCCAGCCCTGGTTCCGCCGCTTGCCCTCCCCAGTCTCCGCCGGACAGCCTGACTGCCCCCAACCCTGCTTCTGCCGGCTGCCAGCCCCGATCTCTGCGGGACAGCCCCACTGCCCCCAACCCTGCTTCCGCCGGCCGCCAGCCCCGATCTCTGCGGGACAGCCCCGCTGCCCCCAACCCTGCTTCCGCTGGCCGCCCACCCCCCGCATCTCCGCGGGACAGCCCTGCTGCTCCCAACCCTGCTTCCCGGTGGCTGTTTCCCCCCCACACACACACCTCCTCCCAGCCCGCCCCGCTCTGCTCCCCTCCCGGCAGCCACGCTGACGCCCGGTACCAGGCCGCAGCCCATAGTTTGGGAAACGCCGATATAACCTAATACTGGAATCCATCTGGAATCTGGTACTTTTCCATGGGGATGGATAACTGAACAAAGGTTTCCTGCCCTGGGGGAAAGTCTACATAAAGAATTAGGTTTTTGTCTTCAGCTGGCTTGAGAAATAGCATCCCCACTCCAAGAGGATACATATGAAGAGACCTAGAAACAAAGATCTGTAGCAAGAGAGTGAAGGCAAAGCTGCTGGGCACAGGTCAGAAAAAGATCAGTGCTAGTCTGAGATAAAAGCAAGGGTGAAAACTATAGCTTGAACAGCTTTTCTTACCCCTGGTCTACACTGGACCAGGCAGGTTGGCTTAAGGTACACCATCCAGCTACACAAAATGTTTACCTTAAGCCGAACCACTGCAGTGTCAGTGGGATTCTACCAGGGATTCTACACTGTGGGAGGCTGACAGGTGCACACGCTCCTCTTGGCTTTCTTTACTCTTCACAGGATGCTGGCGGGGACTGCCCTCAGCATTCGATCTGGGGGGGTCTACACTGGACCTGCTAAATCAAACGCTAGAAGATTAAGCTCCAGCGGGTTGATCTTCTCTGTAGTATACACGAGCCTTTAGTGTATTAGAATTAACAGACATCTTTATGAGCTTGCTCTGTGTAAAAGGGGTAAGATGGGTAAGGTTTCTCTAGGTAAGATGGATTTATTTGGGGTTTTGGTCCCTTTTGAGGGTTGGGTTCCTGGATGCTGTCAACAACTTTATAGCTGAGCCCTCCCAGAGGTAAGCTGGTTCAGCATTGGTGTTGCTCTTCAGGGGAGCAGTACCCCATCTCTGTGCCTTGGCTGAGAGCCTGGCCCAGCAGGACAAAGTGGTAGGAAGCCCCAGAAGGAAGGAAGATAGGCACCAGTGGCTCAATCAGCATACCAGAAGGATTTCTGTGATAGCTCTAATGCTGTGATTTCACGTGGAGAGCTCTGGTGGATGTGTCTACACAGAGTCTACCCCAAAGGGAAACCAAAAAAAAGAGGGGGAAGCCGTTAAAACTTAAATTTTCCTTCGTGGTTTCTCTGACCTCCGAGATATTTGAGTGTCCTGTGGATTCTGGGGCTCATTGGGTTTATCCCCATTGACTCCATTCCTATTGACTGCAGGGCAGTAATACAAATGAGCTTGAATTGTGCTCTCTGAATTCTTGATTTCATGTGGCATCAAGATTCCTTGTGGCAGCTATTAAGACTTAACCTCAGGCCCAAAGAAGGCAGCTAATGTTGTTTGCTCCCAGGGGGGTTTCCTTCTGAAATGAATGCCAGACAGAGCAGTTGTTCCCTGGCTCAGCATATCAGTGCACTACCATATATCCATAAAGCTTCAACCATGCAGTGATGAGTGCACTTCAGATGAGCTTCCCTGTGGCTGGAGACAGGGCCGTCCTTAGCCATAGGCAGAATAGGCAGTTGCCTAGGGCACCAGTATTTCTGGGGCACCACTCTGCTGGGACGGATGGGAACCAGTGGGGCATGTGTAAGCAGGGGCTAAACTACTGCTTGCTATCAGCCAGCTAAAAGGAGAGAGCTGCCCTGGGGGGTGGGTGTGCTTACTCCAATTGTTTAGCTCTGCAAGATAATTAACTGTTAGCCGTTGATATGTAAATACAGCTCATGCCAGGAGGGGGAAGGAATCCGAGGTGTGCTTATGTAAATCCAATTCAGCCAGGGCTGATGGAGGATCAGTGTTGGAATGGAATGTGGTGTATTGTAACTAATTTGGGGCTATTGTGGGGGTCACAAATCATGCCACCCCTGAATGTGGGAACTGTAAAATATGACACCAGTGCTTGCAGGAGAGACACCATCATTGTAAGAGGTCTCAGAGGAACAAGCCTCCCCCCTGCCAGAGTTGAGTGAACTGAGTTTGGGGGGGGCTTGAGGGCTGAATCAGCCTGCTTCATGCCTGCCAGGTGTGAGCTGTAAGACCGGCTCAACCTGCTCCTTTCCCCCTGGTTTTAAGGACAGACCTAAAGCAGACTCCATGAGGAGTCTTTTTGCTAGTCCAGTGGAAGCTGGAATCTTTTGCCAGCCTAGGGGGTGGCTAAAGAGTTGAAATCACTAAGAGCTGAAATCACTGGTTTGGCCGGGAGCCAGACCCATTGCAGCCAGTGGAGTGGCTGGTGGAGCAGCCAGTGGACTACAGGAGCAGCACAAAGGTGGCCTAGCCTCAAGCTCAAGGAGGGGAGTCATCCTGGTGATGTGTCATGGTCTGCACTGACTGGACAGAGCTGTAAGTGGGGCGTTTGAAGTGGGGTATGGAGAAAGTCTGGGTAAGTGAACTCTGTTGTGGTATTTTCCCAAAATAATGCCATGTGACTTCTCTCTCTTTCATTAAAAGTTTCTTTTCTTCACTCAGACTCTGTGCTTGCGAGTGGGGAAGCATTGCCTCTCAGAGGCACCCAGGGGTGTGTGAATTTCCCAGACTACTGGGTGGGGGCTAAAGCCATCTAGGAGATGGACCCCTAGATATTTTACCTGGCCCTGGTTGCTGCTGGGCCTACCCGGCGGAAGGGTTACACCTGTAACAGCAGGGCTGGGTCCTAGAGAGGGCTGAATGCGCTGCCTGCAGCACAGTCTGAGGGAAGGGATTGGCTGCTGGGGTCTCTGGGAAGGGGAGAGGGTAGGGGTGGAAGAGCAAGTCAGGCAGAGGGGCACCAGTTTAATAATCCCGCCTAGGGCACCATAAATCCTATGGACGGCCCTGGCTGGAGGAGCATGCATTGATGCGCAGCTTCCTTCTAAATATGCTTCCAGCTCATTTCTATCTACTTTCCCTCTCCTGTTATAGTTTAGGTTGAGAGGAGCATCAAGCCCATGGTTATTAAAATAGAATACGGTCTGGCATTCTGTCTCTCTTCAGTGCTCCAACTGTGCCATGAGGTAAACACAATGACCACAATTTTCAAACTTCAGGCCAAAGATTAGACACTTAAATTGTTACTTCGTATCCCTCTCTATAAAAAGGAGATAATCAGACCGACCCCTCTGTAAAGAACGGTGAGATCTATGGATGAAAAGTGCAATGTAAGCATTATTTTTTACTGGTTTTTAAGAGGCTATTTACGTGAGTCAATATGGATGTAGGTGTATAATGGGATTCATTCACCAGAATGGCACCTTCTGTTGGCTGTCTCAGGGATCAGCTCTCTCAGTTGGCACATCTTGTCCCACCACTTTCTCTGCCTGCAGAACTGTTTCAGTACAGGAACCTTGGCATCCTCTTCATGGCTTAGCCTGCTAGTGTCATCATCCATGTTTGCCCTTTTCTGTGGGGGAAGGGAGATAGATATCTCAGTCCTGTTCTGTCTTTTCCCCAGTGGGCACATCCACTGCTCTAGGGCCTGGTTCAGGGATCCTGTAGATAAAAGCCTCCTGCTGCCTCTCCTTAATTTCTCTGCCAGTGCTACTTCAATTCCCTGGACCACTCTTCTGTAGTCCCAGCACCTTCTTCACCCTCTTCTCAGTTTCACAACCAGCTAGGAGCCCCCTCTTGCTTCCCAGGTCCCTGCCAGCAACCCTCTGTCTAAGATTCTCTTTGCTTCCTGCAGCTGGCTAGAAACACACTTCGCTCTCCTTGAGCTCCCTGCAGCAACTTACCCTTCTTCTGTCCTGCAGCTCCTAGGAGGACTGGGCATGAACTGACTGTTCCCTAGGCTGCTTTAACCCCTTCCTTTTTGTGCAGGGTGAACACCCCAACACTCCACCACCCAAGGTTGCCAGTTTTGAAGGGGCAGGTATCCCTTCTCCTGCTTTTTCACAGCTGCATCCGCAGGACATCTTTCTCCTGCCTTATCTCACCAACCATGAAGAGTACTTTCCCTCTGTTGTCCATGGTCTTCTCTTGGTTTCTTTTGCAGGGACTCCAGGTCTCAGCCTCTTGCAAGTCCTGCTCTGTGGTTACAAGTCTCCCCTGCCACTGCTTCACTTGCTTTATTGAGTCCCCCAGAATTCTCTTCCCCCACGGTCCAAGCCCCCATCCTCTTGTGGTTCATCCTGCCATTAGTCCTGGCATCTATCAACTTCCTCCCATGGGGAGGTCTCTCGTCTCCCCTCTAGTTTCTCCTCATCTTCCATCTGCCCCTCCAGCTACCCCACCACCGATGGGCCTCTTTATTTTTCCTCACTAGGGAGCAGGAGAGAGCCTCTTTATATGGCTGCTTGCCCCATACTAAATCAGAATTTTCTTCTTTTTTCCAACACTTTATTGGGTGGTCCCCCCAACCCTTGCCTCTGTGCTTGCCCTTGGTATGATTGTCTTTTCCCATTTACATGGGAACACTGCAGGTGTCCCTGGCTCCCACCATCGTAACACCAAAGAGGTTGAGCCTCTGGCCTCTCAGTTCTAGAGTGTCTTTTTGGTTCTTGGGCCTTCCACTTCCTCCCAGTTCTCTCCTGTGAGACCATGCATGAATACTGCTGATGAGCTGGTGTCTTCCCCAAGTAATCCGGGAGATATACCAGTACTTACTAGAGTCTCTGCTGATTTTTCTATAATCAGTCTCCATATGGCATGGGGATGCCCCTGCTGCTTCCCTACTCCACTTTGTGAAAATGTCAACTTCAGCAGCTATCCTGGAAGAGGATAACTTCCCTCAGTTAAAAAAAAAGTCTGTACTGGGAGTATTTCTATTTTCTCTCCCCTCTTTGGGGTCATTGTTCTGCTTAGTCTCTCTTGCCTTTTGTATCAGGGATTTTTTTTCTATCACTTTCTCAGCCCCCCTCCATCAGTGGTGACTGAATGCCTGCATTCTCCACCATGTGATACAGGGTTCACCTACCAGAATGGCACCTCCTGCTGGTAGTCTTGGGAATTTAGCTCTGAGACCCAGATTGCCCTCTTCTAGTGGCGCCTCTCCCACCTCCTTCTCTGCCTGCAGACCCACCTTATTCCAGAAACCACAGTATCCATTTCCTGACTCTGTCCTCAAGCTGTATCAGCATTGGTGTTAGCCCCTCTTTTGAGGGGGTGAGGGTCAATAGCTCAGTTCTGCTATTTCCTCAATTGTGAGTGAGGGTGGAGCTGGGTCCATCCACTCCTCCAGGTCCCCGCCCTGGGACCCTGTAGATAGCAGCCTTCTGCTGTCTCTTCTTAACTTCTCCATTAGTGCCGCTTCAGTTCCCTGGGCAAGTTCCCTGCAGCCCCTGCACCGCAGTCCCAGCAGCCAGCCAGGAGCTCCCTCTTGCTCCTCAGATCTCTGCCAATAACTGCTCTGTCCAAGGTGCTACCTTCCCAGAGCATCCTAGGAACACAGGCCCCTCTCCCTAAGCTCCCTGCAGCAACCAACCCTGCTGTGCCATCCAGTTCCCCTTTTATGAGTATGTCTACACTACAGGACAAAGTCAAATTAAGATATGCAATTTCAGCTACGTTAATTGTGTAGCTGAAGTTGAAGCAGCTTAACTTGGCTTTTGGTGCTGTCTACACTGCAAGAAGTCCAAGGAAGAACATTCCTAGTGAAAGCAGGGTTACTGGCATCAACTGGAGTGCCCCTCTCACTTCGAATTAGCTGTCTTAACTAAACCGCTAATTCGAACCCTGGAAGACTGACAGTGGTAGCTTCGGTCTTCCTCTGTAGTGTACACATATCCTGCTGGGGGCAGATTGGCTGCTCTGTGCAGCTTATCTCTGATTGGCTGTTGCCTGTACAGCCTCCCTAGGCTGCTTTTTAACCTCTTTTTGGTGAGAGGTGACCACCCCATCACAAGGTGCTTAAACTCAGGCATTCAATTTTTTAAAATGTTGGGGGTCATTGTACATTTCATAATGTAACTATAGAAAATCTCTTCAGCATGTGATTAAGTACTTAACATTTGTGTGGAAAAACTCCAGATCTGTACATGATCTTGCTCAAAAACGTTTGATCTAACTTTTGAAGTAAAGATTTGTTTTCATTATTGCAGTGACTCTGGAGTGAGTTACATAATTATGAAACACCTCTAGAACAAAGTTTGTTGTCTATAAAGCAAACATACAATCTCTAATAAAGTGGAGCCAAATACCTCAAGGAAAGAGGAGGCTAGAAAGTCACACGGAAACAAATAACTGTCATTCAGATCACTTAACAACCACTGAGGTTTTTCAACCAGAACAACAAACCATAATAACGCTTCAGTGTGCTTGGATATTACACTGATGGAAGCAGACCCACTGACTGGGAGGAGCGGGGAAGGGCACAATTGTCCCAGGGCCCACTGATTTTTAAAGAGGCCCAGGGCTCCTGACTGTTGGTACTGTGGTAGTGGCAGCGGCTGGATCCCCATGAGGTGCTACAGAGCCCCAGGCAGAGTTCTCCAAATGGCGCTGAGAGTGTGTGCGCATGATCCAGGCGGTGCTACGGGCCAGCTGCCCCAGCTTTGCCCCTTCCACCCAGAGCCCTGCCCTTTGAGGGAGCTTGGAGTCGCCCTCCCACCTTGCCTGGGGTCCAGCAAGTCTTTTGGCTGGCCTGGATGGAAGCCACATAAGTACCTGGACAGATGTATAAACTGGTGCATGGTCTGTGTTACTAGTGGCATGTACTTCTAGCTAGAGCATTGTGCAGATACAAAATTTGTATCCACATCTGCAAAAATGATCCGCATATATCTACATTCATATTTGCAGATGTAAATACCCATGGATATAAAGCAGATATCTCTGGATTTGCAGGGCTCTACTTCTGAGTACCATATCTAAAGCGAATTACAAAACGGGAATATTATTAGTAGTATTAAACTTTGGATGATCATTCCAAATCATATGAACCATATGTTTAGCTGGTGATTTAAAAAAAATACAAATGCTCTTTGTAACTTTAGTGGCATCAGTCATAGTTCTGATAAGGATAAATATATTCAGCATATATATGCACATTACATAATATCTTATCTGGGCAAACCTTAAGTAACACATCCATTCCAGATCCATGCCATTAAGAGTTTATATTGCCTAACGTATTCCAGTCATGTAGATAAGCTCTTTGGGGAACTTTATGAGTTTATGGTCTAATCAGTATCCTTATCTGAACACTGACCATGGGCTTGGTACTGTACCTGTCACAAAAATAAAGAGGTTTTAAGGGGTAGCTGTGTGTGTGTGTTAGTTTGTTTCAGCAAAAACAACAAGGAGTCCAGCAGCACTTCAAAGACTAACAAATTTATTAGGGTATTAGAGCATAAGCTTTCATGAGCTACAACTCACCTCTTCAGATGAAGAGAAAAGGCAAGAGATAAAAATAAAGAAATGTTACCTGAAGAATTTAGCATTAGACACAGGGGGTGTGTCTAGACTACATGGCTCTGTCGACGGAGCCATGTAAATTAGTTTATTCGGCATAGTCAAAGAAGCGGGGATTTAAATAATCCCCGCTTCATTAAAATAAACATGGCCACCGTGCTGTGCCGACGATCAGCTGATCTGACACAGCGCGGCAGTCTAGACGCGGATCTGTCGGCTGGGGAAGCCTTTGCCAACCGATCCTGTAAACCTCGTTTCACGAGGCATAAGGGATCGGTCGGCAAAGGCTTCCCCAGCTGACAGATCCGCATCTAGACTGCCGCGCTCTGTCGAATCAGCTGATCGTCGGCACAGCGCGGTGGCCATGTTTATTTTAATGAAGCGGGGATTATTTAAATCCCTGCTTCTTTGACTATGCCGAATAAACTAATTTACATGGCTCCATCAACAGAGCCATGTAGTCTAGACATACCCAGGGATAATAAGATGTTCCAAGATATTTGGAAGGATGGAATAAAAAAAGCCCCAATCCAAGTCAAGTATTTAACTCAGCTAATTCTCCTTCCTCTCTACCGCCTGCATTACATTAGAGGTGATGTTTGATATGAGTAATGTGGAAGAAATTAGTCTTCAGGATGGATGTGAATAAGAGAATGGGAAGGTTATCCTGTGCACAGGTACACTCTGTGCCTTCTTCCAGAAACAGGAGTGGGAGAAAAGAGAGTGTTTAAAACTGGCCTTATTGGCAGAACACAGGGAATGATGCAGGGACATAAGCGACATGAGCTGAGATACAGGCTTAGTCAGAGTTGTGCGAGGCCATGAAGCTACAAGTTTAAATGTGATGCACTGAACAAATGTTAGTTTATTAGTTTAGAATGTAATTCAACAACAGATTGTTAGGCTTGAGGCAGGAGTCACTGGGCAACGCTCTATGGTCTACGTTATGAAGGCAGGCAGATGAGATGATCATAATGGTCCCTTCTGGCCTTAAAATCTCTGAAGCATCAATTGAAAGACTAACCTTAGTGGATGTTCTTTTAACACTATACCTAAGGCACAGAAATGAAATGGTAATGAGATCCCTTCATGCTCTAGACATATTTATCTTCAAACACCTTAGAAATTCTGAATACTCCTGAATAATCACACTGATGCACTACTACTTCTGATGTTGTGACATAATGGAATGGATTAAATATTCCATTTTTATTTTTAAAATAATTAAGGATAGCTATTAAAAACTGACTGTAATATTTTATCTTATTTCCTTGTTTAATGTGGCTCCTTGTTTATGTTGTAATGAAACCACTTGACACTTTAAACAAGAAAATAAGATAAGCACTCAGCATAGTAAAGTGAGGAGCAGCTGTCTTCAATATCCTTGTATTAGCCTGGAATTATTTTCTAGGCAATTGGAGCACTTGCTCTTCTAGTTACTACTATATACTTTAATTTTCCTTCCTTTTGACTTATTTGTGAGAGTATAGAAGGGTAAATCATCTGAACAGGACTGTACAAGTTGTTCTCAAAGCAAGAGGTTTTCTTGTTTGTCTGATTTACAAAATAGTCACTTTTTGAAAAGCCAGTGAAATCTTGTTCTAAAACAGGTCTGTTTCATACACAAATGGTATGCCTCAGATTTTTACAAAACAAACAAAAAATAGTCTAGTATTTTGTTTGACTGAAGACCAGCTTTCACATCTGGGGTAAAATCCTGTCCCCACTGAAGTCAATGGCAGCACTCCTGTTGACTTCAATAGAACTACAATTTCACTACTGAAATATTGAATTAATTGATGTGGAAACAGGCATGTTTGGAAAAAATTACAAGCTGCAAGGCTTCTGAACTCTAAAAAGGCAAGGAATAAAAGTGAATAGTTCTGCATGAAATTGTATAAAATACTTGGTCATTTTCACGCACTTACTAGATGCTATGCAAGATACCTGTGTAACTGGGTTCCTGAGCAATTTTTATAAAGCACTTCTTTTTGCATAAGAAACAGCATTTATCTTATTTTGGAGCATATTTTTCAGCATGGATCTTACTCCACTAGTGGATTATATGGTTAATAGATTTGACAATACTTTCTCCTTTAAATTCATGAGGAAATTGTACTTTTGACTTAGATCAAAGTCATCAGCTAAAAGGAACTTTGTGACCAGCAATGTTCCTTCTATGCTTCTGAACCATTCATGCACATTTTCACTATAGTCTGAATAAAGCATATATCAAAAAGAAAAATTGGAGGGAAAAACCAAGTGGCCCATTGGATACTGTTCTTTCTGAAGTTACTAATGCTGCTTATCTTCACTCATTCAATTATCTGTACTCTCTGATATTATCCAGTAGCTAATTCCTGGCGGGTAAGTGCATGATCTAGAGGCGTTTTTACCGGAATCAAGAAGCCTGGCTAAAACACCAGCAATTTTTTGTACATTATATAAAACTACATCGTATTTGTTCCATATTTCTCTTCTTCCTCCTCTTCCCAATAGTCTTCTTTGGTTTCTTTTTCCTCAATACCTCTTCTTCTATTCAGAATGGATCACTTTAGGGAGCACGCATTCTTTATTTAGAATTGAGCACATTTGTACAAAACAGGAAAATCTTGAATTACCTTATTCTGTTTGCTGTAGCTTAGAAATCTATATATGTGGCACGTGTCTCATAAACTGAAAGTGACACATTAGGGGAAAAAACCTTCAGGAACTGGCCAAATGCATCATTAAAAATAATCAGTGAGAACAGGGATTTTAGCTTCCCTTTTTGTTTGGATCCAGATCTGGGTATGGATCTGAAAAGTTGGTGTTGTCTTCTGCCATCTAACTCCATTGGTTTCCATGGAGTTAGAACTAGGATGCATCTGACCGTGGTATCATCCTAACGTGTGCTGACATAATGACTTAAGCAAAGCAGGTGACATTTTTAGGATATAATCTTATCTTTTCAGCTCTAAATAGGTACCCCAGAGGACAAGAGGCATGTAGACAGATAGACAAAGTTATGCAAGAGCAACAATGCACAACAGTTAATCAAGGGTGACAAGATATGCTGCTCTTCATAATGCTGAGCACAACAGTGGCAGTGAGAATATAATGGACTGATGGAGGTAACAACATATGGAAAAGTGTCCACAAAAGTAAGGGTGAAGGAATATAGAAGGGTAAAGGAATATAGCAGAAGGGATAGTGTGGACCAGAAAGAGCAGAGATCATATAACTCATCCCATAGAGATGGAACAGGCATACAGAGAGTCTATTTTTCTCAAAGAAATATTAGTAATTATTATTTTAACATGCTTTCCACAAGAGAAGGCAAAGCTGGAACTAAAAAGCAATGATATTCCTATTTCTCCACAACTCTTTACTCCCCCTGAACCTAGTCACACCTCCTCTAGCCCCCAGATCTTCTAAGGGCTTGTCTTCACTAGGGGTCAGATTGACAGGGCAGTGATCAATCCAGCAGGGGTCGATTTATCATGTCTACTATAGATGTGACAAATGGACTACCAATCACTCTCTTATTAACTACAGTACTCCCCCAGAATGAGAAGAGTAAGGGGAGTCAATGGGAGAGTTTTTTCTGGTGACCCAGAACTGTGTGGACCCAGTGGTAAATAGATCTAAACTCCATTGATTTGAGTTTGTCTAGTGGCCCAAGTCGCACTTCATTTAAAACCCACTTTCTTACAAAATCAGACATAAAAATACAAAAGTGTTACTGCACAATATTACTGAAAAATTTCTCACTTTATCATTTTTACCATATAATTATAAAATAAATTGGCATATACACATTATATTTACATTTCAGCATATACTATGTAGAGCAGTATATACAAGTCATTGTATGAAATTTTAGTTTGTACTGTCTTTGCTCTGCTTTTTACGTAACCTAGGCAAATATCTACATGAGTTGAGATCCCTTGGAAAACCTCTGTGTATTCATGGAAAACCTCAGCAGGTACCCCTGACTGAGAATCACTGATTTAAGGGTTACTCATTTAAAAGAAAAGCAGCCCAACATTTTTCTTAAGTTATAATATGAGTAGTAAAAACCTTAGGAACAAAAATGTCAATTTATTAGAAAACAGGTCTGCCTTTAAAACTGTGAAACACAAAGGACCATGTGGCAGATTGGTTTTCTGTATTTATGTTGCCTTCAAACCTATGATGTAAATGTTACTATAGTAACTGGTGTTTATATTTAAAAGGCCCAGTAAAAAGACACATGAAACCCATATAACTTCTTGATGCGTAAATTAAACTCAAATGTACTTTTTTACCCTATATTATAGTTACGCTGTAGCTTCCTTGCACACATGTATTATCCATACTGAAGTATCCAGTACTTTCTTCCACCCCAGTTAGCCATTTTTTTAAGTTGTACATTTCTAAGCAGCAGTGATGGAACAGTCTGTAAAATAGTGGAGCCATCAAACCAAAATGTAAACGCTGCATATGATGGAAATCACTATCATGAAGTGGTGCAACAGCAGCACCCCCAGTTCCAGCACCTGTGTTTCTAAAGCAGAATGGTGTAATGACTGGTCTGCAGTTCATGTTGATATTGCTAATCATCTGGGATCAGGTTGTGCTCTGGTCCTATGCACCTATGTGGAGGCACAGAAAGGAGCAAAGGTTCCTCCTGCAGCTTGTGTCAAGGTTCCCCGAATCCTGCTGGCCTGGGGAGGAAGGAGTGTAGGTGCTATACTTGAGATGCTTTCCAATCATTGCTAGCTCGCCACATGGAGCAGGAGGAATGCACTGTATCCCATAAAGAAAGGTCAAGAATTCTTGCCTTTTACTGACCCCATACAACATAGGAGAACCTGGGAGGCAGTGCATAGCTTGAATCACCACACTCCTACTGCTTCCCCCTCCTCCCTGTGGTAGTGCAATATCATATCACTCCTGAGTCAGCACAGTGCCTCGAATAGCACAATCTAGCCCTGCATTCGTAGGCATATCTGCACTTGACTCTTTCTCTCAAAAATCTGCGAGGATAGAAAGAGAGGACTCTATTCTGGCATTGTGTGCACTGCTTGGGTCCTAACTTGTGCATCTTTGCCCATGTTATAAGAATCTCTGTGGGTTAAATAATACATTTGTACTCATGCCCATTTAAAGCCAGTTCTGCTGATATTAATAACATTCAATATTTACCTGATTTCTACCCATATGACAGCACTTTTAGTGAGCAATGACAGTCCACTTTTTTGTTTTGGCTCCCACCCACGGGCCGTGTGTTGAGTAGCCCTGTTCTAAAGTAAGGATGGAATGATTTTGTATTGAACTTGCAGATTGCGATAGGGTATGTGCAGTTGCTTTCTACCCCTCCGTTATACAAGGAACAGCATGTGTAACTTTCCCCAGTACTCTTAACAAAAAGAGTCTGTGATGAATGTGGGGATGTTTAGTAATAAATATTGATCTGGACCCCAAAATGTGTTTCTGTGTAGGATTCCTGAGATGGAGGGCTAGAACATTGGGGGAAGAAAACAACTTGACATTTCCCCACTGTCATATGACTGGGCAATCAGGTCCAGTGGTCAGAGCAGGAGTCAGAGGCCAGCTGCCAGAGCTGAAGTCTGAGGTCAGGAATCAGAGTGGAGGGTCAAAGCCAGGTTGCTGGCATGAGGCAAAGCAAGGACAGGGCTGGCAATAAGTTGGCCAGGCACAGGAGCGATTGCAGCTATGGGCAAATGCTTTGAGCTGCTGCTGCTGGGCTCAAGAGCCTGTCTACTGTCACTTCCTGCCAATGGTATAGCCAATTAAGTAGCTTCATAGGCCAGCTGTGCTCATTAGGTTACTTGGAGGCTAGGTCTAGACAACATTCTTTTATCGGAAAAAGCTACGCAAATTGCATAGCTTTTTCTGATTGCTTTTCTGGAAGAGGCCAAATGGCAGAAAAGCCTCCTCTTTTGATGGAGCCCTTATTCCTCATAGAACGAGGTAGACAGGGCTCCCTGAAAGACCACATTTGCTCTTCAGGAAAAAAAGCAGATGAGCAAACATGTTCCCTGGATGTGGTGGAGTTTTTCCGGGATACCAGAAGTATCCCAGAAAAACCCGCCAGTCTAGATGTACCTGGAGAGTGGATCTACTGCAAGCCCTGATGCCTACCACCTACCATCTGCCTTGTGACTGGTCTAACTGCCAAATAATGGATCTGCCATCACAGGGGCATTATCTTAGGTGGCTAGACTGCCCACATAAGAGAAAGCAGAGCAGAAAGAAGACTTCACATGTAGGTCCTGTAACAATAAAAACACTGAGCAATATGGTGATTTGGGTTCAGGCAAACACTGGGCAGGGGGAGGGAGCTTGGCCAAAAGGGAATTTTTTTTGGAGGGGGGGATTGGAGGGAACAGATGGGGGTGCATACCCTCTGGAAGGCAAACTGAGAGTGGGCCAAGAACGCCAGTGCTTGCTAAAAGAATAGAAGTGGGACCTGTTCTATTCCTCTAACTTAGGCTACATCTTCACATAGGGAGGGGTGTAGTTCCCAGCTCGAGCAGACATATTTGTGTTCGCTTCCTCTGAGCTAGTGCACTACCATAGTAGCCTAGCTGTGATAGCATGGGGAATGACGAGTAGCTACTGGAACCATGGACATACCCATGGGATTATACTCAGCAGGGTTGTACTTGCCACGGCCCTGTGGTACCACAGCAGTTTTTATAATGAAGGTGCTGAGAGCGATTAAACCCAGCTGTGAACCCTGTGTATGATGGAAACCACGTCAAGCCAGGGGGTGCAGCAATGCCCAGAACCCCTTGTGTCTACACTGATGCCACAGCCCTTCCAGCCAGGGCAACACTACTATTTTTTAGCAAGCTGACTCAGTGAAAGCTAGCATGAATATGTCCACCCCAGGTGGGAATCACAGCCTGAGCTCCCAGGGTAGCTATAGCTTTAGTTTGTAGCGAAACACAAGGTTAAATGAGCCTAAATGTGTGTATGTTGAACAGTCTCAGAGTGGTAGCCATGTTAGTCTGTAACTTTAAAAATGAGTAGTTCTATGGCATCTTTTCTATATAAACAAAAATATATAGAATTATGAGCCTTCCTGGGTAAATCCCATTCATCAGATGAGCTGGAGTAGAAATATATATAACAGCAAAAAAGCATTTACCTGTCAATTGTAGAGCCCGTGTTAATGAAGCTAATTAAGTGGTCTGAATGTGTCCCATTCATAGCTATTGATGTGGAAATGTGAATGTTGAAGACAGGGAAAACTGGGGAAATTGGCTTTGTAGTGTGTTAACCAGTTAGTGTTTCTGTTCAAGCCCAGGGTAACACTGTCAAATTTTCAAATGAATTCTAGCTCTGCAATCTGCCTCTGTAATTGGATAGTGAAATTCCTTTGTAGAAGACTGGCTAATTTTAACTCCATTATTGAGTACCCATCAGGTTAAATGTTCCTCTGCAGGTTTATGCGTGTTACCACTCCTGATGTCTGATTTGTGTCTTTTTATCTTTGGCACAGAGACTGTCCAATTTGGCCAATATACATGGCAGAGGGGCATTGCCAGCACTCGATCACATATTATCACATTTGTGGATGTGCAGTTGCATGAGCCCCTGATGTTGTGGCTTATGTGGTTAGGTCCTGTGATGGTGTTGCTTGTATAGATATGTGGACAGAGTTGCCAACAGGGTTTGTTGCAGGGGCAGGTTCTTGGGTGAGTGTATCTGAGGTGTGATGTGTGGCTGCTGGTAAGTATATACAAGTAAGTGTGTATATTGGTGGCTGTTCATTTTAATTTTTTCGTAAGGCCTTATTCCATTTGGTAAATGAACCTACTTGCTTAAAGAAGGTTCTTTACCTTTGTATAGCTCTGGTCACAAGCTCCCACAGGCAAGAACTGCTTATGTGCCATTTGGATCTCCACTGTAACAATCAGATACCATAGACAGGATGTGGTGGCCTGATCCCAGTCTGAGTGGGAGAATTGTGAAACTCCACCCCAAAGCAGCTAGGGAAGGAGGCCTAGCATCTGATCAGATGCACTAAGAGAGACCAGAACGGAAACATAGGCACAAATAGCCCCATAACCATGACATGGGCAGAAGTCCTCAGCAGACAGCTGCGTGGATTTCCTGGAAAATGGGTAGTAGACGTATCCTAGTATAAATAGATTATGCGGACACTCTTCATGAGCCAGAAGCTGTTGCCTATATGCAGGCTATTCTTTTTCTGTCTTGAAAAATGGGCGAGGACATGTATGTAAATTTCAGAGCCTAAAATAAGATTAATAGAACCCACAGTCAGCCCAAGAAAATAGAACATCAAGGTCCTGATCCTGCCTAGGGCCCATAGATGCTCTTGTAATACAAAGGTGTATATATAATTATGATGGTCATACCTATTGGATATGGGGAAGTGCGTGAGATGTGGCCTATTGGGTCCCCATTTCCCTGCCTTGCTCTCCACACCAGATGTGAGTGCATATGCACTTGGGATTTAGTACCCTGAATCTACTGGCTGTGTCCCTCAGATTTCCCATCTTCACACTGAGCAGCACTAAATAGTTCGAGGGACCTAGGCCATGCTGTGAAGTGCGGTGCTTAGTTTTCTTGTGTGGGCTCTCTTCCTCTTCATACTCCAACCCATGCAGCAGGAAGGGTATCATCAGGCAGTGCTTTCTGCACCTGGTGTACCCAATGCTTAAAGCATAATCCAGTCTGAAAGTCACAAGACACATGGCTAACAAATGTGGTGAGTTAGGGATATTAGAGAAAGGGCTGCCATCACCGTATTGCCAACTCTTTTGTGGTTTCAACTCTTTTGTATTTTTGTTTAAAGTCTCAACTCCTGAGGCATTTCTCTCTCACCAAGAACAGTTGGTTCCATAAAAGATATTACCTTGTCTCGCTATACCCTGGGACCAACACGGCTATACCAATACTGCATCTTGCCTTAATCGACATGTGTATAAGGTGGGAAAATGTCACTTATCTATCTGGCTCAAAGGGTGAAGAAATATGGATTTGTTTTGTGGCAGACAGAGAGCCTAGAGTTTACTAAGCTATACAATGGGATCTCATTTCTAGAAGCTCTCTATTGGTACCCAGCATTCCAGCTGGTGTTACTGGGAGCTGCAAGTGCTTAGCCTCTTTGAAAATGAGACCCTTGGTTTTATTTTTTCATAGGTAATATTTTTAGCTATCCAGATCTGATTTTGATCATGGTGCATATGTAAACTATAGGTCAGGTAGCTTCCTTAAAATGAGTTTTTTGAATCCATGAGCAGTAACCAATGCTTAAATCAGTCACTAACATGCCCAATCCTGCTGTCTCTAAAGTACAATTTAGAACTTCCATTACTTCAACAAGAACAAGACTGGACCAGCTCCTCACAGAACTTGGGAGATTTTATATTGAGACTGTGTTGTTGAAAAGCTTCTTCTCTTGATGCTGGCATAATAAGTTTGAGAATGAGTCAGGGTTTGAAGGTCCCTACTTTTGTTGCCAGCATCTCTGTCATTAGTAAATTGTGATTCATTCCTGACTGCCCACAGGGTGAATCACTGTCAATGAGGGGTAGACAGCTAACGATGAATTATTTGTCCTAGAAGGTAAACAAATGTGCACTTGGATACCAGAAATTGTTTCTTAAATTGAAAGTGATTTTTCATTCTTCTTTAACAAAATGACTACGATATCCTTCAGTATGGGTGTGAATCCTACTCTCACTTATGAGGCTGTAAATCTGGATTAACTTGGTTGAAATCAAGGCCCACCCCCCCCCCCCGCAGTAATCCCCAAAGCTGTGTCCTCGGGGGCTGTGGGGCTAGGGGCAGGGGAGGGAGGTGACCAGCAGGCAGGGAGTTTGAGACACCTGTGCTCTGAACAAATTTCAGACTAAAACTATTTTTGGTTCTTTTCGGGTTTGTATAATTTCAAGCTGGTCTCATGCATGAAACTAAAGAAGCTTTCAGCCACAAAAAAAAAAAAAAAAAAAAAAAAAAAATCCTAGGAAGACTCCCAGCTTATGCCCACATCCCCAGCAATTGTCAGTAAGGAAGGTGGGGATCCGTGTACCCAATATTTTAGTCTCTCTTTTCTCAAGGATAAAGATAGGAGGAAAATAGCAAAAGATCCTAAGAGGAGCTATGGAAAAAACCAGAGTTGAATCTTCTGTTCCTTTCCTTCATGTTTCTGTGGATTCCTGGGAGGAAGCTAGGTTTCTTCTCCCACTAAAGGGGATCCTCCTCTTCTCCTCTAGCTCGTATGTGAGTAGGAAGGAATTCCCTACCTGAGCTAGAAGTGTGTCCAAATATAAATTTTATTCCTGCTTCAACTTGTTTTTAACCAGAGGCCTACCCTGCACCTGTGCCTGGATCTGAATACCACCAGCACCTCTCCATTCAAAGGACTCAGGGTCTGCTCCCAGGTTCCAACCTCCAGTGTCTGAGTGGGTTAAAAATGAGGGCAAACAAGTTTTCTGATCTATACATGTTTCCATGAGGTATAAAAATTTCTTTATGAATATCACTTTGCTCACATCACAGATTGGGTGCTGCAGCACAGGTTAGGTTTGACAATCGGGTTTACACTTTTTGTTAGATCATTCTTATCTTTCCTGCATAAACCAAGTAATTAACTTGTCTATGTGTGTGGACAGACCCGTCCTTACCCATACACACAATACACAGCTGCATAGGGCACCTTAAAATTTGGAGCACCACTGGGTCTTAATGTCCACCCACCTGCCTCTTCCTCTCCCCGTTGTGTGCCTCTGCTTCCTCTGGAGAGGATCCAGATAATTTAAAAGTGAAAAAGCCTGCCAGACCTATTAGCAGAAGTCAAACCTGTGAAAGAGCCATTCAAGTGGTAATGAGCACTTAACAGGTATTTGCCAACCCCAGGTGTATGCTGTCAGTTTCAGAATTTACTGTGATAGTCCACAAGATTTGTTTTTAAAATATTTCATTGGTGTGTTGCTGAAGATTATAAAATCACATCTCTAAAAATGGTCATTCCCTCTTATTGCCATCAGGCATTGGGCACTGTTTTAATAGTACTGCGTAGGACCCCATAAATCCTAAGGATAGCGGCTGTCTGTGACCAGAATTTGATGGATTTTTTGAGCAAGGTGACAAGCTAGCTGGAGGCTTGGCTGTTGAGATGAATATCAAGTATACAAATTATAGAAAAAACTGAATTTCTTATAGAGAAGAAAAACCAGAAATTCCACTCTGTTGATGCTTTTTAGTTAGTTTGTTATCTTAGCTCTGTAGGTCCCATCAAGATTTACTTGTACAATCTACAAACTAAATGGAATAAAATTCCTAGTCAAAATCTATCACAGTGCATTTAATTTCACAGATATATTTGATAGTGATAGATTCAATGCCAAAATTTGCAGATGGTACAAAATTACTCAAGATAGGTAAGCTGACTGCAAATAATTGCAAAGGGATCTCACAAAACTGGTTGATTAAGCAACAAAATAGCAGATGACATTAAATATTGATTAGTGCAAGTAATCTACATCTGGAAAACATAATCCTAAATATGCATACAAAATGTAGGGGTTTAAATTAGCTGTTATCACTCAAGAAAGAGAACTCTGAGTCATCATGGATAGCATCTGAAAACATCTACTCAATGTGCAGCAGCAGTCAAAAAAAGATAATAGAATATTGGGAAAGGCATGGAGAAGAAGACAGAAAAATATCATAATGCCACTATATAAATTTGTGATTCATCCATATATTGAATATTGTATGCAATGCAGGTTGCTGCATCTCAAAAGAGAGATACTAGAATTAGAATGACACAGAGAAGGATAACAAGAATTAATAAGTGTATAGCACAACTTCTATAAAGAGTAAAAAAATCTGGGATCATCTTAGAAAACAGACAGTTAAGGGGGGTTTTAATAGAGGTATTTTAAAATTATGAATAGTATGGAAAAAGTGAATAGGGAAGTGGCTATTTACCCCTTCATAGAACACAAAACGTAGAAGTCACCCAATGAAATCAGTAGGCATCTGGTTTAAAACAAGCAAAAGGAAGTATTTCTTTCCACTGCTCACAGTGCACCTATGGAACTTGTGCCAGCATATGTTGTGAAGATCAAAAGTATAAATGGGTTCAAAAAAGAATTAGCCATTGGTGAATCTATTTCCCATGAACCTATTAGCCAAGATGATCAAGGAAGCAATCCCATGCTCTGGGTGAAATTTAAATTTCCAATGGCTAGAAGGATGGCCAGAATGGCTGGATGACAGAGAATGGCTCACCCAGAATTGTTCTGTTTTGTTAATCTCTTCTCAAACATCTGGCATTGATCATCATCAGAAGACCAGATACTGGGCTCTATGGACCATTGGTATGACACAATATGTTCTTATCCAGTATGTTTTTCAAAAACATTCTTGCTCAGGTCTACTTTCTTAGGGTTAAAGTAGGTCTGTTTTGTTTGCCTTTGCTTCAAAACAATCTTAGTCTGTGTTTGCATTTTCCCACTATTGCAATTTGGTACCAGTTTATAATATCAAATAAAGACATGGGACTATAATGTATGTACAACCCTGAGGCATAATGGAAGATGACTCCCTCAATAAAAGACATTCATCTTGCCTAAACTCCTCCTGCACTATTTCTAATCTGCGCTGGGGATTACTGACAGCAACTCTGAGGGTTCATAAAGATTTAAAAAATTAGTTCAACCCAATTATTTATCATTTCATAGAGTCATAGAATATTAGAACTGGAAGGGACCTCGAGAGAACATCAAGTCCAATCCCCTACCCTCTCGTCATGTTGCCATTCCTTCAACTCCAAAAATTATGTATCACAAACTGAGTGTCTGATCTTGCTCCCATTGTTAAGTGAAACCTTGATGAGCTGTACAGATTTGAGTGCCACAGAATGAGTACAAAAACTTTTACAGCACCAAAATTAGCTATGGCATTAAAGTAGCTGATACCAGAAAGTGCCCTTTTTTGCATTTATCATATGGATAAATGGATCAATTAATATCTCAGTGGAATCCATTACATGGTTTTTAAAATCCCACCCAACATGGAGCAAAATCAAGCAGATGAACATTTCAGAACTAAACAGAACTAAACTGTTTGTTTTTAAATAGATTTTTTTACTCCCAGATTAGAAGCCATTCATGCAGTACAGGTAAACTTAAAAATATTTGAAACAGTACCCATTGTTTTTCACTGCACACTTGTGAAAGGAATATCTATTTTCAAAAGAGAAATATGCAGCTGTTAACTGATACAGTACATTAAATGCAATTGTAAAACAGAACTAATGAGATCTGGAAGCACAAATGCAATTGCAATAATAAATTCAGACTTAAATCCCCTAGTACTGATGTTATCCAATATCATATACATAGCACAATAATTTGAGATTAAGTACAGGTCTCTTCATTTGGAATTGTGTTACCTATCTTGCATATGCACCCAACAACTTGTGCAGTGAGGCAGAGTAGAGATCATGTCTAGTGTAATTTGTTGCTCAAGGAATAGTAATAGTACAAGACAGGATTTCCATTAGCAAAGTAATTCAGATCTCTGTATGAGGTTTTCTGTGTTGCTGCTTTCAGCAGGTGCCAATTACTGTCTGCTCATGTTGCCTGTTTGCACCTGCTGTTGAGGGCAACATAAATGTACACTAATTTGGGAGGCTAGAATTTCCCCAGGCTTAACCTCTCAGGCTACGTCTACACTGCAGGCTTCTTGCACAAGAACCTTTTTTTTCTTGCACAAGAGATCTTCCGCAAAAACTTCTTGCGCAAGAGCGCATCCACACTTCAAAAGTGCATCGGAAAAGCAATGCGCTTTTGCGCAAGAGAGCATCCAGACTGCATGGACGCTCTCTTGCAAGAAAGCTCTGATTGCCATTAACAGAATGGCCACCGGGGCACCTGTGCTTGTTTCGATAGGCTGTTTTTGTGCAAAAAAACCTTGCTGCCCATCCCCATACACCTTTTTGTGCAATAACTCTTGCACAAAAAGGAGTTATTCCTCGTAGAAAGAGGAATACCTATACCGCAAAAACCCCTCTGTTCTGTCGATTCTCTGTAAATTTTCTTGCACAAAAATGCACTTGAGGTGTGGACGCTCCGGCCGTTTTTGTGCAAAAACTCTGCAGTGTAGACGTAGCCTCAAGACCTATGCACCTCAGAATGTTAGCTGGGCACATTTCTTCAAGTATTTTTGTGTGCCATGGAGTTAGTCTTGCTGGTCGTTCATATTGCACTGAAGGCTATTTACAATCAGTAATGTAGCTGTGTTCAATGACTTCAATGGAATTATTGGTGAAAAATACTGTAAATAAGGCTGGCACAATCTGATGCTGCATTTCCACAAGAAATATTACTACAGCATAGTACCCAGAACATATTTCACTGAATATAGAACTATATTCCTCTTCCTTTTCCTGGGGAGATCAGAGAGAACCCCCCTTTAGCATCTGCTGTTTAATTTTATGCAAGTGCTTAGATATGTTAGACGGTCATGCTCTCCTATCTCCAAAGGGACTGGCGTAAAGTATGGGATTGTTTTTATGCCAGATCTTTAAAAAACATCATCAAGGTTAAACAGAATAAAGTGGCTTTGCTCTGTCAGTAAACCTTTGCTTAGAGCAGATATTTCTTGTTCTCAGTCTCTTGTAAGTGTAAGCGTAGTTAGGCCATTGAAGTCTTCTCAATTGCCTAGTAATAATTCTTGGAACCGGGTATTTCATAGTGAACGTTGTTTCATGTGTAACTGTTTGAAAGCCTGCTTGAGGCTTGTGCAGTTTATTTAATCTTTCAAGAGAGTGAGTTCAAGACTGAACATGGAGGATGAAGAAGAACAGATCAAAATAATACTCCCAGAAAACCATTGCTTAACCTCAGTGTTGGAGAATGATGCCATAGCTTTACATTACAAGCATTCCATTGCTTCATTCCCCTTGCCCTGTCTTTCTGTGAAAAGCTCTGGATTGTATGCCTATTGTAAAAATTACATTCTTTGCTGGGGAACTAATGATCTATTGGTTAGATGTGAAGACTGGATGCTAGGGAGACTATGCCCCAATAAATTGAATATTCTGTTAAGGGGAGGGAGAATAGGTTTTAAAAATTCCTCTTAGTTTTCACATAAGAAGAAGATAAAATATTTAAGGGCATGACAATACAGGTATAAGTTAGCAGCATAGTGTATGCTGTATGGTAAGATACAGGTTTCAAAGAAAGAATAATGGGAGATGGATGGAGTTTTATGTTTATAGAAAATGCTATTAGAAAGTGATTTTGATTTAAAACAAAATATAAGGGGGAACTATAACAATAAAAACAAATATTAGAATTCAAGAACACTTTTAAAATAGAATTTTTATTGAGTGAAGGTTGGTGACTATTTTAATGAGTAGAGTCTGATAACATTACTTTGTTTACATGGATTGTGAACTATGGAAAGTCAGTAAACAAATTAAAATCAGCCAGTAGGCTTGTTTATTTATAAGACTGAACGGAGCTTGTTTGTACAGTCCAGGAGACACTGTGATATCATGTTTAAGCCCACTTATTAAGAAAAGATACACAAAGAGGAGGCTGTGAAATAGCTTGCAGTAGGTGGACAAAATATGCTTTCGCCTCACACACGGCTTTTTTCTTTTCAACAACATTACTTTTTAAAATAAAATCAAAAATAATTTGGCAAACATTTTTCCACAGCTTAATTCATGGATTTGCTTTTATTTACTACTTTTTTAAACAGTTGTTATATTGTATTTACCTCGAGAAAATACAAGAACAAGCAACACCAAACATTAAAGCCACATATTGCTTTGATATCCCAGGAATAATACATGTTGCTCTTCTAACAATGATGAATCTTTTATTTAATTCTGGTGTTTTGATATTATTTTATTCATTACTTTTTATTGGTATTAAGGTAATACCTACAAAAGGCTTAGGAGCTCCTTTGCATACACATAAGACATGATATAAAAACACAGACATATTTCCTGGTCCAAAGAGCTCATAATGCAAGAAGACCAGCAATAGGTAGAGATGAATACATATAAAATGTAAAATGCTAACATATAACTCCACTATCCCCAACCATACCTCTTAACTAAGAAATTAGCCAGCTAAGAATGGCCATATGTATTACGACAGAAGTGGATCTTGAGGTGGAATTTGAAGGAAAAGGTGGTCTAGTCCAAAGAGGGTTTTTAATATGAAAGAGGAGTAAAGATTGAAGTAGGGTTGCCAACTCTCTGATCGCAGAAAACTGAATACCTTTGTCCTGAGAAAACTGAATACCCCTCCCTGAGACTCCAGCCCTACTCACTCCATTGCCCCTCCCTCTGTCACTTGTTCTCCCCCACCTTGCTTATTTTCACAGGCTGGTGCAGGGGGCTAGCATGTAGGAGGTGGTGAGGCCACAGGCTGGGGATGTGGGAAGTTGCAGGAGGGCCAGAAATGAAAGATTCAGGGTGTGGGAGGAAAGGGTGGGGGGGCCATGGTCTCTGGGGTGTGGCCAGTGATGAGGGCTTAGGCATGGGGCTGGGATGCAGGATCTTATATGGGATGGGGCATGAGGACTTTGGAATGCAGGAAGGGTGCAGCATGTGGGCTCTGGGAGGGAGTTTGGGTGAGGGAAGGGACTCAGGTCTGGGGCAGAGAAGTTGGGGTTCAGGCAATGCTTAGTTTAGGCTTCTCCCAGAAGCAGCTGCCATATTTGTGTGGCTCTTAGGCAGACACACATCCAGGTGGCTTTGTGTGTTCTTTTTGGCTACAGGTGCTGCCTCTGCAGCTCCCATTGGCCACGGTTCCCATCCAATGGGAGTTGCAGAGCCAACACTTGGAGCAGGGTCAGCATACAGAGCCTCTTTGGCTGTCCTTCTGCCTAGGAGCAACAGGAACATGCTGGCCATTGCTGGGAGCTGTGTGGGGCCAGGTCAGGCAGGGAGCTTGCCTGAGTCCCGCTGTGCCACTGACCAGAGCCGTCAGGATCCCTTTTCAACCAGGCATTCTGGTTGAAAACGAGATGCCTGGCAACCCTAGACTGAAGACCGACATGAAAAGAGGAAACTGGGAAGTAAAGGCTGGTATCACTAGCAGGAAGTGACATAACAGACAAGAGAAGATAAATAGAGGCAGCAAAGTTGTGAAACACATAAGGGTAAGCATAAGTATGATGTGGTGAAAAAGGCAGGGGGTAGTGACTGGATTCAGAGGGAGAGGTGATATGGAAAGAGTGATTGGCAAGGAAAGAACTTTAGCAATAATGGAGCAAATTCCAAATATTTTTCTATGGAAGTTGTAGAAAAGGGTTAATGTAATGGGAAAAAAATACATGTACAAGCATAAATTCTTCAAGTGCAATTTTAGTACTGTGTGATAGCTGCCTACTACAGATTGTTTTTAAATTTGTCTTTTATGGGGTTTCCTGCACCTTCCACTGAGTCATCTGGTGCCTATGTCTGTGGAGAATGAATACTGTACTAGCTGGCGCATATGTATGGTCTGATGCTAAATGGGTTAACAGAATAAAAACCTACTTAGAAAGGATACTATACGTAATCTTATTGGTAGAAAATAAGACAGAGCTATGTTTGGGTATTTTTGTTTTGTTTGGTATCCTCCTTTACATATCACAGCTCGGGTTGTTAATTGACGGTGACTTCTAAATACAGCTTTGTGGCATGTCATTATGGTAAAGTGCAGTTCTTCTACAGTGTATCATTATTCATTTTAGAACCAGAACTATATTTTGTGTAACCTATAGGTTTTCTCCCCTTTTTAAATTTCAGCAAAGGTATGGACATTACAAATTAGAGCTTTTATATAACTCACTGTAACCATTCAAGTTCATTTTCCTACCAGTGTGGTTTCATCAATCTGAAGTAGAATTTTTAGTAAAAAAGAAAAACAAATGCATGGATTGTTTCCACAAATGTCTACAATAGAGGCCACAAAAGGAGAGAGATATGGTGTCACTCTGCATCCACACATTTCATGGAAATGAGTGTTCTAGAAATGACTGCGGAAAACTTATCTACATTTTTCAACATAATGGTTCATTGGCTGAGTTACAGGCTAAGCATTATTCTTATTTTTAAAACATTATCTTGGTTTTTCTGTTCCAGCCAGAGATTAGTTCTAATTGAAAATCTGCTACAAGAGTGTTCCTGTTGCAGGCCCCAGATTGTACCTTCCTTAAGAGAAAGTAAATCCCAAACAGCTTCTCTGGAGGGTGAATTTACAACTATCTTAAAAAAAATACTTGGGACAGATTGTGATACTCTGCATTATACTGAATAGTCCTAAGAATCTGAGTGCAGTGAATGGGTCCACTTATAGATAAAAGTGGTCACCTGATACGCAACAGGAGTCAGAGCCTGGACATTTTACAATGGCTTTTAAACTCAGAATTACAGCCCTTCAGTGACTAATATGCAAAAGTCATGAATTTAAATGTTCCATTTACACATGAAGAGGAGGATTTGTGTGGGCAAACCAAATAAGTATTCAATAATAACCCAAAACAGAATGGGTGGAATCCTAGCTGCTTCGAAAACAATGACAAAACTTCCAGAATTTTGTCCAAGGGATGTTAAATATCGGTTAATTGAATAGTTGAGTAACCTCACAAATTCTTATCAGTTAGTTGACTATTCTATAGTTCCTGGGGGCGGGGCCAGCAGCAGTGCGGGGTGCCAGGTGGGAGCTAGTCCGCGAGAGGAGCCAATTTAAAAACCAGTTCCTCATGTGGACCAGCTGCTTGTTGCCCTGTGCTGCTGCCTCTGATAAAGAGGCAGCAGTGCAGGGTGGCAGTAGCCCCTGTCTGTGGGGGGACAGGGCTTGAGCTCCCAGACCCAGCACAAACCGGAACTGTGCCAGGTTGCCTACCCGCCCGGCTTCTAATATATTTTAAATGCCTGCCTGCCCGCCCGGCTCCTAATACACTTTAAATGCAGAGCCACAGCAGGGGTAGGTCCCGCACCCGTCATGAGCCAGAACTGAGCTGGGCTGCTGGCCAGCCTGCTAAAAAATGTACTGGTTGAGCTTGGGGGGGGGGGTAGAGGAAAATGCGTGTAGTCTATAGCATTAACCTGTTGCTTATCGGTTAATCGATTACACTATTACATCCCTATTTTATCCTTTATTTTACAACTGAGATTCTATGGCATTTGGGTAATTAATGTAGCAATTTTAAAAATACAGATATTTTCTGGATAACAGATCTTTTTAAAATGACTATCTTGGTATTTTTTACAAAGACTATATTTCTAATTGCTGCTAGAAAGCATAATAATTATCCAAAATACAAATGTTTCCGAATCAAATTTCAATTCTTCTTTTGTACCTGAACACTGACTGAATTATTGCTCACAAATGTTGAATTTAAACAATCAAAAACTTCAAGTGATCAGTTACATACATTTTTTATTTGGGAAAATCTGACAGGACACTGACTTTAACATTTTCATAACTTTTAAAAATAAGGTAATTTAGTGCCAATTGATACCTCTACTCACACTAAATACTGTAGTATCTAACTCTGTGACTAGGACTGTTGAAGCAGATGGGTTATTTGTGGAATAAGATGCTATTCAGCATAAGTAAGGGCATGTCAAGTATCTGAATTTGGCGCTTAAAAAGCAAATAATATTTATCCTTCTACTAACACAATAGGGATATTTGTATCATTATAATTCTCAACTTTAACTTTATTACCACATTATTTTGTGAAAATATAAAGATCTTTCGAGAAACACAGGAAGTAGTTTTAAATATCAGGTAAATATTCCTCTACTTTTACTTACTGTCACCTTTTACATTAGTAATTAGATACTGTATTTATGCATGCTGCATTAAAACCATTAATCAAAATACTAAAACAGACCTTAGTTTAATTTTTTACAAATCTTAAACTATGGATTCAGACAGCACTAATTTGTTTCCAGCTTCTTCTCAATTTAGGTAAAACAGACCAACTCTGCATTAGGAAAAAGATAAGTACGTCAATACATTTTCTTCCTTACTCATGGTTAATACTTTTCTCCTGTATCTGCAAAAAGTATCTCTGAATATTTACTTTCTTTTTTAATTAATTTGCTTGGACCAAATTCACCATGGTGTGGTATTTTTGTCCCTCTGCCTCCATGCCCAATCAATTAGCCAGGCATTAATGAATGTTCATTTGAAGAATGTGAATTTCAAAGAGGAATACACAAACATTTATGGAAGCTTCCTTGTGGAAGCATTTATGTGCTCATCTGACTGAAGAACTGGATCAATAGCATGTTTCTTAACAGATCAGGTGCTATTAAGCAACTGTTTAAATTTTAAATATTAGTATTGATCACTCTGAGTTCCTATCCCAGACCTGAAGAAGAGCTCTGTATAGCTCAAAAGTTTCTTTCATCAACAGAAGTTGGTCCAATGAAAGATATTATTACTCCTACCTTGAATCTCTAATATCTTGGGACCATACTATACCTCAACAACAGGAATGTATTACCGGCAGTTTGTGAACAAACCTTAATGAAAGAAATATAATACAAAAACAGAAACCCACAAACCAAACCAATTAGCTTGATTTCAGTCTTTAGAATTTAAGTGTGGTCTCCCAGATAGTAAGTAAATTTTAACCTCAGCGAGATAAACTAAGACAACACAAGTCATAGATCTTGGTATTAGATAGCTGAAGTCCTCACAAACAAAGCCTTTCACTTTTGCAGTCTTGACATGAAATGTGTCAAATTGGCAATTTGAAGCAACTTTAAAAAAAATAAAATTAAACATGAGTTTGAAATGGATAAAAACAAAATAGAAAGGGCCAAGCTAAATGTTGGGTCAAACAAAATGTTTCACTTTACCCTGAACAATTTGTTTTCTATTGCTCCCCTGTCAAGCTGAACCGTTATTTGAACAGCTCTAGCAAGAGCCTTTAGCTGCTAACCCAATGCAAATAAGTAACAGACAGGCGTTCAGCCCAGCGGCTGAAGGGTCCCCATCTGGGGAAGAGGGAGTTTGGTGTGGAAGGTGTTGTGCCTGCCACGCACGTTGAGCAGGATTTTTGCTGTATTTACAAGAGGCATTCTCCATCTCCCACTGAAAACCAAACTCCCTCGTGCTCCAGATAACGGGAAGGCAAGGGCAGCAGGGCTGATTGGGCCCAAGGGGCGGGTGGCTGTGACGGGGCGGAGGTGAGGGTGGCAGAAAGTTAAATGAGGTGCTTGAGTCAATCCCATCCGCGTGGCGCCAGGCACAGCCGCGGGGCACAGCACAGCAGGGCAGGGTGGGTGTGGCGCGAGAGCGGGGCAGCCCGGGGACGCAGCTCGCTCCGAGCCTGACGCTGGGGCAGCAGCCCGAGGCAGGGGACGGTGACGAGGCGCAGCCCCGGGCGCCAGAGCCGCTCCACGTGATGCTCCCTCCAGCCCCTGGCCGGCTTCCTACGGCCCCTGCCGTGGCAGCTGCAGCAGCTGCCCAGGTAGCGCAAGCGGCGGCCGCCTCGCCCCACGTGCCGCCTCCCTGCGCCTCCCCCCGGCAGCTGGACCCCAGCCCCGCCGCGCAGCGCGCACGGAGAGGGCTTGGCCAGCTCGCCGCCCGGCAGCAGGGGAGGCCGGCGTCCGAGGAGATGGTCCCCGCGGGGTGACACGGGTGGAGAGGTAGGGGCCGCCAGCCCGGCCGCGAGCCGCGGAGAAGGTACGTGCCGGCCGGGAAGGGGCTTGCGGGGCGCTCCTGCGGGAGCTCGGGGGGCTGGGGAGCGCGCCCCGGGCAGCCCGTCTGCAGGCTGCTTCCCAGTCTGGGCCACTTCCCCTGCGCGGGGCGGGGGCGAGGTGGGGCCCCCAAGCGAACAGGGAGACGCCGAGGCAGGATTCAGGACCTACCGAGACAGCCGCCCTGGCGGCCAGTCCCACGTTCCGCGCTGGGTCCCTTTAGCCCGCGGCAAGAGTTGTCAGGCAGGCCAGAGGGGACTAGCGAGGAACCTGCCTTGCAGCAGCGCTACCTGTGTGGGGAAAGGCGTCCAGGGAATGTGACACAGCCCTTCCGGCCATGTGCAGCCTGCCCAGCCTGAAACTGCAGCCAGCAAATTGGGCTCGCTGGAAAATACTGAGAACTATGATTGCAAAAGAGTTGATGGAAAGTAATATTGCATCTCTTCACCTGAAAAGAGACCCTGACAATTTAAAACCAAGTTTGAACCCTGAGTTTAAAGTAGATACAGTAGAATTTATGGGTACTACAGGTAAGGACGGCTCTTGTTTATGGACAGGGTGGCCTCTATGTTTTGGCACTACAAGATTAGGTGTGTATCAGGTATTGGAACTTGGGGTACTGTGTGAAGAGATTTCCATTATACAAAGGGTACCTGGTTTGGTTTAATGGCTCTCTGCACCCTCACTATAAAAATTATTCCAGCCACCTGGGATATATTCTCAGACCATTAATGAGTAAGTAGCATGTGGTGTTTCTCTCCCAAACTGCTTTCAACCCCAGTTTTCTTAGCAGTCAATTTATGAAGTGATGTAAGAAGAAAACTGAACAGTATTTTTATTGTTATATCAAATGTGAATGCAGTTTGGTCCTAGCAATGAAAAGCGTAGCGTGGTTTTTTGTGGAAAAAAGACATTTTGCATTACATCATCTTTCATACTTTTTTAAAAGTTGGGGTGTGTAAAACGTTAACAAAACAAAGTCCACTTTGCTATTGAGTTTTATTCCACAAGGAACAGACATTTGCCAACAAAGCAATGTGTTGAGTTCTCTTGGAATTAGTCCCAGAAAAACAGCAGAAGTTAACCAAAGAGATATATTTGAAGTCAGAAATTGGCATGTGTGCACGTGTGTGTTCATAATCCATTAGAATGATTTTTTTTCTGAGTAACAATCTAAGGCAAAAGTAAAGTTTTACTAACATTGTCAAAACAACAGCCAACAACATGACAGTTTTTTGAAATATTTTCAAAAGGGTATAAGTAGGACTTTGGAAATGAGACTGAATAGATCTGCATATTTATTTTTTTGTTTGCAGTGTTGCAGCTGTGTTTTGGTACCCAGAAACAGAGAGACAAGGTGTGGGAGGTAATATCTTTTATTGGACCTGCTTTTGTTGGTGTAAGATGTAAGTTTTTCAAGCTTCAGAGAGCTCTTCTTCAGGCCTTGAAAAAGTAAGCAGAGTTTCACTTGATACATTCAGGGTGGAAGTGAAATTGTTAAACATAAGGGAATTAAACATGTTGCAGAAAAACACTTAAAATGAAATGGGCAATTAACACCTCTGCATTCATAGAACAAAGGAGGATTAATGTGTTACAAATTGTTGTAATGAACCATGGAACCAGTGCCTCTATTGAGATACTGATTTTTAGTATCTAGCAGAGTTATGAATTTAAATTCCTGTGTTGGTCTTTTGAAGGTGTTGTACTGATTTCCTTTGAGGACTAGGACTGATATATGTGGACCGATTGTGCTGTGAAAAACATTCACTCACACCTGACAGGGTGTCTGACTTTTTGTTATGTCTCTGTGTGAGTTCATGCAAGAGTGTAGTGATTTGTCTCTCTTCTTCTATATGTGTTGCAGTGTTTGATGTTCTGCACTATGTGCTATGCATGTTGTGATAGGTAAATGTAGGATCTGTGGATTTTGAAAGGTGTGAGTGTGGAGGGGGGGCAGTATTGATCATTGTAGCAGCAGAGATATGCCTTCAGGTTTTTGCATCTGTTCTTCTGACAAGGTCTGTTGTGTTCTGGTCTGCAGGTAGCATGCTTTGGATGATGAGCTTAGTGAGATTGAGAGGGGGGACATGCTTACAGGCCAGAAAAGAGGACTTGGTAAAATTTCAGGACAGTGCCCCCTTCAAGCATGGATTGTAATTATATTTGATGAGTCCCCCTCCGGATTTCACTGTGGGATGGTAGGTGACAACAAGGGGAGTGCCACTGAGGGGGAGTTTCTTTTTTCTGTATTGAAGCAGGTTCTCTCGAGATATTTGGGTGGCCCGTTCCATGATTTTTGGTTCCCTAGTGTAGTATGGCTGTCTCTTAATTGCATCATGTGCAGTTGTACAAGACTAAAAAAGGGTCAGTAGCTGTACAGAAAGACCTTTCTCCTGTAAAAATAGACTGCGAGTATTTGGAAAGAAAAATATGATAATATTTCTTCAGAAATAGGTGGGTCAGCAGTTACTCAGCTGGAGTGCACCCTGGCTTTTTACATTTGTCAAAAATGACTGAATTTGTCTGTCTAAAGTTATACATCTGAATTATTAATTTAGGCACTCCCATAAAAGTGACTTGATTTTTTCAGTAGTGAACAGCCTCATCTTCCAGAAAGTAAATAGGAGTTATGCTTGCTCAGCAGCTTAATAAAATCAGACCACCTTTATGATGGTGCCTAAATTCATCTTTAGATTTTTTTTAATTGTAGGCACCCAAATTAGAAAATGTATGTAGATGCAGTATGCTGGCAAAGAGAGCAATGAAGATATATACATTCAGTTGTAACCTAAAAGTGACCTGTCAAATCAGATACAGAAATTAGCTAGAGAAAGAACATTACTTGATCCATTGACCTCTTTTCCCCTTAGTTTTCATGGGAAAAGTTTTGGGGAAAAATAGGTAAAGACTCATATGCAATTTAAAGATACACATTAAAAATATATGTAAATACTCCAGTGAGAACTACAATTTATACCTGTGGATTTTTTTAACTTGCTTATGCATGAGGTAGTACATCATCCTTTCACAAAGACCGCATCTGTGGCTAGCATGGTCCAGAAGGCCACAGGCTCCCCCCCACATCCCCTTTCCCTTTCGGCTTAATGTCCAAGTCAGCAGAAAACACGTTTCAGTGAACATGCAGTAGACAGTTCACTAATCTCTGAATCACTGACACTATAGGAGCTATTATGGTCCACAATGACAAAACAGTATGTAATGTGAAATTTAATACACTAATTACTGACAAGTAAGTTATAAATAACATTTATAATGAAAACACTGAGAAATCCTTAACTGGTACGTGCAGCTAAACAGGAAAGCTTTAAATGTCAGTTTACAACAGCTTTGCATAGAATAAACTGAATGCATTCAATAGTGCAGAATAAAGTGCTTAAAGGAAACATTTTATGCCTGCAAAGAGCAAGAGTTATAGTTTTCTCTATTAAGTCTTTAAAATAACCAGTTTGTAAAACCTCAGTCATTTCAGTGAATTTGCATCATGAGCCTACATAAACTATAGATTATAGAGAATATTTATTTAAGGCAAAGTAGAATGGTAAAAGAATTTTTGCACAAACTTTGGCATGGATTACAAGGAATTCAATGTTAAACATCTAATGTAACATAACTCATTTAAGAAAAAAATGGGGTGCCTAATAAAGTAAATATGTGGCCTCCTCAGAGAAACTGCTATTATGTCTAGCACTCGTTGGAGCTCTTGTTGGCAGAGAGGTACTGGCATGAATGGAGGTAGCCTATTAATTTCTTGAGGTTCAGAACTGAGGCATTTCAGTGAGGGGATGTGGGGTAGTTGCTCCATTGGTGACTGTATAGTACTTAATGTGGACAACTGAAGGACCTGGGTTTCATGGCTAAAATTTTGGCATAATCCATAAGAAAAACATTCACTAAAAATCAGTTTCACAGTTAATTTCCGAAATATTTCATTTGCTCAGAACATTCTATACGAAAATGAACAAAGCTAATAAAAATCCAAGGGCCTGCTTTTGAGAGATGCTGACTGAGTACCCCCAGGTCTTGCTGAAGTTCAGTGGAAGCTGCACATACTTAGCACCTTTGAAAATCAGGCCTGCCGCTGGTATGCATAAGCATTATTTCTAGGATGTTCTATGTTTTTTTTTAAAATCTCTTTAATATTTAAAAGCAGCTGTAGTAGAGTTTATTTTTTGAAGGCAGTGGCTGCTGTGTGCTCACAGTATTATGTTCCCATTTCCCATTAACTAGCATCTGTTAGCTTTTTTTGTAAGCAAATGCAAGAAACTGAGAAAACTGAAACATGATATTCAGGTAATTATGCTTTTGCAGTGATCCGTCCTCTGAGATTCTTAGAGCTTAATCAATTTTTAGCCAGTTTAAATAGACCCCCCCCCCCCACAGGGTGGCTGACGGATTTGTCAGGCCCCTGGGCAAGCTGGGGGAGTCCCAGGCTCTGCACCCAGAAGGGGTAGGGCCTCGGGCAGAAGTAGAAGACTGGGCTAATCTCCCATAGCTGGCCCCTAGAATCATAGAACCATAGAGCTGGAAGAGACCTTAGAAGGTCATCAAGTCCAGCCCCCTGCCCTAGGCAGGACCAATCCCAACTAAATCAACCCAGCCAGGGCTTTGTCAAGCCAAGACTTAAAAATCTCTAGGGATGGAGACTCCACTACTTCCCTAGGTAACCCATTCCAGTGCTTCACCATCCTCCTAGTGAAATAGTTTTTCTTAATATCCAACCTGGACCTCTCCCACCACAACTTAAGACCATTGTTCCTTGTTCTGCCATCCATCACTACTGAGAACAGCCTTTCTCCAGCCTCTTTGGAACTTCCCTTCAGGAAGTTGAAGGCTGCTATCAAATCCCCCCTCACTTTTCTCTTCTGCAGACTAAACAGACTCAACTCCCTCAGGCTCTCCTTGTAGGTCATATGCTCCAGCCCCCTAATCATTTTAGTTGCCCTCCGCTGGACCCTCTCCAGTGCATCCACATCCTTTTTGTAGTGGGGGGCCCAGAACTGGACACAATACTCTAGATGTGGCCTCACCAGAGCCGAATAAAGGGGAATAATCACATCTCTGGATCTGCTGGTAATGCTTCTCTTAATGCAACCTAATATGCCATTAGCCTTCTTGGCTACTAGGGCACACTGTTGACTCATATCCAGCTTCTCATCCACTGTAATCCCCAGGTCCTTTTCTGCAGAACTACTACTTAGCTGGTCGGTCCCCAGCCTGTAATAATGCTTGGGATTCTTCCGTCCCAAGTGCAGGACTCTGCACTTGTCCTTGTTGAACCTCATCAGATTTCTTGTGGCCCAATCCTCCAATTTATCTAAGTCGCTCTGGACCCTATCTCTGCCCTCGAGCATATCTACCTCTCCTGCTAGCTTAGTGTCATCTGCAAACTTGCTGAAGGTGCAATCCATCCCCTCATCCAGGTCATTAATAAAGATATTGAACAAAACTGGTCCTAGAACAGAACCTTGGGGCGCACTGCTAGAAACCGACCGCCACCCTGACATCGAGCCATTGATTGCTACCCGCTGGGTCCGACCTTCTAGCCAGTTTTCTATCCATCTTACTGTCCATTTATCCAATCCACATTCCCTTAACTTGCTGGCAAGAATATTGTGGGAGACTGTATCAAAAGCCTTGCTAAAGTTGAGGTATATCACATCCACTGACTTTCCCATGTCTACAGAGCCAGTTACCTCATCATAGAAGCTAATCCGATTGGTCAGGCACGACTTGCCCTTCGTGAGTCCATGCTGACTATTCCTGATCACTTTCCCCTCTTCCAAGTGCCTCAAAATGGATTCCTTAAGGATCCCTTCCATGATTTTTCCAGGGACTGAGGTAAGACTGACCGGCCTGTAATTCCCTGGATCGTCCTTCTTCCCTTTTTTGAAGATGGGCACTACATTTGCCTTTTTCCAATCATCCGGGATATCTCCCGATCTCCATGACCTTTCAGTGCTGCCCAGAGTGCACCGCCCGGGCAAAGATTTAAAAGGCTTGGGGGCTCCTGCCACTGTGGCAATAATAGCAGCCTTAAACTCATAACCAGTCAGTCAAATTACCAATAACAGCTAAAGTAACACAGCACTGTTCGTCTCAAGAATATGATATTTGTCACTTAATATTCTAACTGGATAGACTTTTTTGCTGTTGCATCCCTTATTTTTAAATTCAATGTTTAATGTATAAACAAAGTAATTGTTTGATTTATCAAGGCAGCTGGGTAAGGGTGAGGGGAGAATCTAGAAGAAAAATAACTTTTCAACTTGCTTCACTTGTGAAATACCGAGAACCATTTAGGCAGGAAAGTGTAAACCACCAGATGTTTCCAGCTGTATTTCTGCTGTAAAACTGATGGGGCTGGGCCTGGAATCCCTTTCCCCTGCTAGTATTATGCTATGTAGACTGCTTTTGTAATTACCTGTCTTAGTTTCATCAGCCTCCACCTCTCCATTCTCATACTTGCTGCTATCTCTAATCAAGGCAGGGAATTTCACATACAACTTGTTTTCAGAGTGTGTAGGATGGTGAAGCCCCGATCCTATAGTGCAGGGGTTCCCAAACTTTTTGACACGGGGACCAGTAAATCCATTCACGAGCTTTTGGAGGACCGGTAACATTCATTTGCATATTCATTAAGCAAATGACGAATGTTCAGATAAGTTGTTTCTGGTCCTCCCAAAGCCCCCAGTGCCAGTGTTAGCAAAGCTTTTGATACAGTCACCCACAATATTCTTGCCAGCAAGCTAAGGGAATATGGATTGGATAAATGGATTGTAAGATGGATAGAAAGCTGGCTAGATCAGGGTTTCCCAAACTTTTTACTTTAGTTGGAACCTGTTTTTTTTCAGTACTGTTTTTTGCAGCCCAAAAATATAAACGCATATAAAAAAAAGAATGAAAAATGAATAAATTTTTAGTGTTTCACCCGGCTGCATCCTCCGTCCAGCCTGGGCCAGGGCTTGAGGGACCCGGCACCGCATGGGCACTCCAGGAGGCGGGAGCAGGAGCAGATTGGGGGTAGGATATCTGGCTAGGAGGGAGGGTGCAAGAAGGGGTAGGGTTGCCAGGTGTCCAGTTTTGTACCGGACAGTCCAGTATTTGAGGGTTTTGTCCAGGAAACAAATTGAGAAATTACCAGACATATAAAATGTCTGGTATTTTCTAATTAGGTAAGTTTTATTCTAATTAGGTGTATCAGTCCTTAGCTGCGAACTGCCTGGCTGGTAGAGGTGCTCACATTGCGTGAGTGTGTCTACCTGCCAGGCAGTTCGTAACTACTCGAGGGAGGGTATGTGGCGGGGGGAGAACAAAATGAAATCTCCAGGTCCGGACTCACTCGTGTGCCAGGGTCTGCATGTGCCCGGGTCAGTCCCGCTCTGCTCCCCTTCTGCTCCCGATCTCCCCAGTCCAGCCCTGCTGCCCCCGTCCAGTCTAGCCCTGCTGCCGGCGGCCAGTTCCCCCCGCCCCCCACCAATCTCCCCCGGTTAGCCCTGCTCCCCCGACGACCCCCCCTCCCCCGACCAACCCCGCTGCCCCCGTCCAGCCCTCCTGGCAGCTCGTTCTCCCGTCCTCCTCCTCCTGATCTTCCCCGTCCAGCCCTGGTTCCGCCGCCTGCCTTCCCCGATCTTTGCGGGATAGCCCCGCTGCCTCCAACCCTGCTTCTGCCAGCCGCCCACCCCCACTCCCCCAGTCTCCGCGGGACAGCCCCACTACCCCCAATCCTGCTTCCGCCAGCCGCCCACCTCCCCCTATCTCCGTGGGACAGCCCTGCTGCCCCCAACCCTGCTTCCCAGCAGCTGGTTTTCACCCCCCACACACCTCCTCCCAGCCTGCCCCACTCTGCTCCCCTCCCGGCAGCCACACGGAGGCCCGGTATTTTTTTCCCGCGGCCCGGTACTGGGCTGCGGCCCATAGTTTGGGAAACGCTGCTATAGTGCTAGGTGCTATTGCAATTATAAAACTCCTATCTGTGCACTGGAGTAGAAGAACTGGACCTCTGCCCAAGATGCCATGCTACAAGGACAGGTGACTGGAGGCTTGTGTCCTTCCATTTTCACCACAACCAGTGCTGAAAGAATGTCAGACTTCTTATATTCTCTGCCTGCGTTGCATATGTGTGTATATACCTACCTGAATGCTGTTACTGCATCTTGGTAGGTGGGGTAGCTAGCAGGTGGTTGAAGTTGGGTTTGTAAACACTTTCTAAGCCAAGGACCTGGGCTTAGAAAAGTTGATTATTCTGCTCGTTTCTTTACAGTGGCAAGTCACAGAACACTGCACTTTATAAAGCCTGAATGCCAACTAATTTTTTTGGACAGAGGCCAAGGCAGGAAAATTTCAGCTTGAAAAAGGATTGAAACAACAGGTAGTTAGAATATGAATGCATACACCACCTTTGTGAGAATACTCAGTACAGTTCCTGCAATATCTGGTGGTGCTTTAACTCTTGGAGATAATGACTTCTAGTATTTGTCCTTGCTATAATTGTTCACATCACAGAAGAATTGTAGAATCATAGAAGATGAGGGATGGAAGAGACCTTAGAAGGTCATCTAGTCCAACCCTCTGCTCAAAGTAGGACCAACACAACTAAATTATCCCACCCAGCCTGGCCTTGGCCTTGGTTCCACCAGCTCCCTAGGTGTAACCCATTCCAGTGCTTCACCACCCTCCTAGTAAATAGTTTTTCCTAATATCTAATCTAGACTTCCCCTACTGCTACTTGAGACCAGGCTAGCTCCAATCTCTTTGGAACCTCCTTCCCCCCTTTCAGATAGTTGAAGGCTGCTATCAAATCTACCCTCACTCTTTTCTCTCCTGCTGACTAAATAAGCCCAAATCCCTCAGCTTCTTTCCATAAGTCATGCACCCCAGCCCTCTAATAATTTTTGTTGCCTTCCACTGGATTTTCTCAAATTTGTCCACATCCTTTCTTTGATTTCACCCTGCTCCCCCCCGCATTGTGATTAGAATTATGTATGAGACAATAAACAAGGGTGGGAAACCTCACGCCCAGGGGCCAGATGCGGCCCCGGCTTGCCTGAATACTGCCCCCAAGGCTCCACCCTGACCCCCCCTGCATTGGAGAGCCTGTGATGGTACTCCAGCCTCTGTGCTGCCCCACCATGGGACTGGAGAACACAAAATCTACTACGCTGGGCCCCCCTATGCTCTGGTGTGTGAGGGGAATATGAGGAGTGTCTTTCTGCTTCTCAGTTGGGCCCCACATCAGTGAGGACTTTTTGTATGTGGACCCGGACTGATTTTTTTTCTGTGGGTCAGTGGTCCCTGACCCAAAAAAAGGTTCCTCACCCCTGCAATAAAAAATCCAACTTCAGGACTGTGGTATTAACCTAAAAATGCTCTTCATTGAGAAGTAAGGAAATAACAAACCTGCTTATCCCAGAGTGCTTATATTTTGCTTCCTATTTTCTGCAACTATTATTAGAAGACTTGCATTTTCTCCCTTAACTCTTTTTTTTTTTTTTTTTTTTTTTTTTTTTTTTAAAGTCATTGTTCACACTTTTGCGGGGTGAAAGGCACTAAACTCAGAGCCCAATCCAACACAACAGGAGCAGCAGCTGCCACCTTACCCTAAGGGTGCCCTGCTATGAAGTCTCAAAGGGCTTAGTCCTGTTGGTGCTTTTTTCCTACCCTATATCAGAGCTGTGGAGAGGTTCAGTGAATGTGCAGATGACCTCTAACTTGGGTTTGCTTTACAAATGTGTATGGGACTGTTTTCCAGTTTCTGAATGTTATTGGAATGAAGATAAAAAGAAGCTGCCCCAACTAAATCCAAATTAGATGGATGTGATGGTAGTAGGAAAAAACAAGCATTCTAAGGAACTCACTGTAGCAGTGACCTCATTTTCTATCCAGGGCATCTGTCCACTGGTGGTCATATTAATACCTGATGTCAAAGTCCTATTTGATTTATCACTACTTACTCACATGGAAGCAGTGACCAGAAATTCCTTTGCCATCTTCCTAACCAGACAAGTATGATGCTTCTTCTTGGTTATAGATCTACTTGTAGGGACCACCTTCAGCCTCCTTGGGTTTTACAGTGAAAGCATCGTGGAAGCTGCACCAAGTACATTAAGCTGTGGTCTATGTACTGACATGGACAAATGAGAGTACATACCTCACTGATGCACCATGATCTACTTTGAAGTAGTACCATGGGAATGCAATGTAACCCAAAATAGTGGCACTGATCTTTAAGCCCTTTTATGGGATAGCCCTGATACTTAAGTCACAGTCTTTTCTCTGTGGCAGTTATTGATGGGAACTCTGTGACTGACAGTTCTCAAGTGAAAGCTCTAAGGACTTGGGTTAAGACCTTTTCTCTTGGCTGTGGGATTTCCTACCAGGCAATGAAGATATATGCCAGAGTCAAGGTGAGATAATTCTATAGCACAATTGTGATTATATCGAAAAAATATGGAGAGTAACAATTATCAGTGTACTTCAGTGCCGTACAGGTCTGATTTCCTGGCTCACCCCCGCAGCCCAGCCTGAGCTGCACGCCAGTTCCCGGGCCCCCCTCGTACTCCAACTGAGCCACACACCGGCTCCCGTGCTGCCCCCTCCTCCTGCAGCCCAGCTGAACCATGCCTGGATCTGATTTCTGAAAGTATGTTTTCTGTGCATCAGGGGCTAAATTTTCACACTGAAAATCAGGTGGCCTACTAACCCTCATCTAGCACCAGTCAGGCCCCGCGGATGCTGGACCAGGGAGGTTCAACCTGTATAATCGTGTAATGTTATTAGTAGTCAGTGGTTCTGTCATGTAAAACATCACTCTCAACTCTGTCTGTTAGAAATACAGAAAAGAATGGTTAATTTTCATTATAGGTCTATGGTAATTCTGGACACGTTTAGAGGAAGAGCTGTAATTCGTTTATTACTTCCAGACTTCATGTCCATCTATTACAGAATGGACTACTGGAGGGAGAATTACTGGTAGTTATGTGTTCTATGTTAATATGACCCTGTGTTAACTCAGACTGATATGGGATTTCCCCTATAGCTCTGCAGAGTACGCCCAGCTCAGCTGCTTATGGTTTGACAGATTAGAAAAACACTGCCAACCAGAAGAGTAAATTTTCATACTGAGTAGAGGCAGTGAAATAGTAAATCTAAGAGATCTTGGAATGTAGCCCAAAATGTACTTTGATTTTTCCTTCATCCAGTTTTAAATTGTACATCTTTAGCTCTTGTCTGTATCTGCAAACCATAACTCTATGTAGTACAGTATAGAAGAAATGCCCTTACAGGGAAGAGTACACGGCCTTAATGAAGGGAGATGATCCTGTTGACTTGTTCTGAATCTGTTGTGTTGGAATTTACTTCTTTTGGGAATTTGATATTCCAAGTAAAATTAATTGGATTAAATCTTTCTCAAAGTTAGCAGATGACCAGACTGGGATGACTGACAAAGCCAGCGACTCATTTGTATCTATAATTCAGGCTATAGAATTGAACTCCTGTTGAAGATTGAGGGGTTGTTGATTACATAGGATAAAAGGTTGGAAAAATATGCAAGTGTGACGTGTCTTGTAACAGGTAGACAGGAGGTAGTAGCGGCTGCAGGAAGTTTTACCTAGAAGCTCCACAGTGAGGTCAAAGAAGACCAGTGTTAGCTTTAGCAATAATACTGTTTTCTTTATTATAATAAAGTTTTATGTTCCATATTGGGAGATAACTTTCTGTAGCATTGCTGCTATTTAGAATTCTTGCTTGAGTCCCAGACCTTTTGAGTAACCTTGCCAAGCAGTGCACTGGAGGTTTGTAGGAGTTGAGAAGGAATTCTGCCCTCTTCTCTTCCCATATGCAGGTTCCCTCTCTTCAGGCCACAAATTCGGCAGCAGATTGGTTGCAGTAGTCCCTGTGGTTGGTACACTTCTCAGCATCCTGCTTTATGCAGGAAATGAATGGCTAGTGGCTCCATGTAGTCCAGTTAGGCCCCTAGATAACATGAAACCCCCTATGGGAGCCTTGTTTATGCCGTAAGCAACATCTGATGGCATGGGAAGGATTCAGATTCAGAGTGAGGTTTTGCTCTGTAGTATATAGTGGATATGGATGTCTTTGGGGACATGCCCAAATCATGCTTTCTGATCCTGGGTTTATAGATTCCATTGCAGGTAGGGTTCTCAGTCCAGGATGAGAGAAGGTATGATCAAGCACAGGAGGGTGAATTTTTTTGGGAGAAAATTCAGTACTGAATAGTAAACTTACTGAAAAATGCTTTTGATGAGCCACTGAAACTGTTCACCAGTTCAGGCTGAATATAGCAAGTCACTGCAGCTGAAAGAAGCCTGGAAACAAAAAAGAATTGTTGAAGTTCATTTTGAAAATGACAAAATAAACCATTTTGAAATGATATTTGAAATGGGTTGTTGAATGCAAACTCTCTCTCTTTTGGCTTTCTGTTTCATTGAGAAACTCAGTTTTAGTTTGAAACAAGACCATTGCCTTCAGATTTTTTGGTTCAGCTGCTGAACTAAAAGATCATTTATTAGCTCAGCCCTACAGTCAAGTTGTATGAATGTAAAACTCAAAACCCAAGACCTCTGCTGAATAATTCATACCTGTGCAGATATTGTAGATACATCGATCATAATTACAAACGTCTTTTGTAATTGGGTGTGAGTAGAATTTGAGAGACTACGTGGCAAAAATCGGAAATTGTACTAAGCAATTATGTTTTAATTGTAGTGTTTAACTTTCCACTATTTAAATGACTTCTTTCTGGCTGAAAATGAATTGCAGAAATCATGGGGTTCAAATGTGTGCTGTATATTGGAAATTGCTATCTCTCAGTCATTTTAACTGGGCAGATTCACAATATCTTGAAGGGGAAGAACGGGAAATAATTTGCTTGTGAGTCAGAAAATGCATAAGGAGTGAAGAGCGCTTCCTAAGTGTAAGGGTGAGAGATTGCCTGTTTGATATTTGATCAATACTCTAAGCAGTGTTTCTTTTCTGCTGTGATGCTATCTGTTCTGTCTTCCTTCCTGTAAAAGAGCAAACATCAAATTAAATAAAGTACGCTGTTATTTTTAAGAATTACACAGAGCCATGGTATTTTTAAGGAATATATATTTTCATAAGTTAACAACATTTAAAGAATAGGCTTTTAGAGGATGCCAAGATCAAGCAGAATAATAGATGTACTTCTGAAATGGAAACAATCTCTTTCATTGTTTCTTAATTTATTAAATTTTGGTTGTTTTTTACAGAACAAGATGTATTTGCATAAACTTTTGACTGTGTTTCTGCACTTGGGTAAGTTGTACTGAAAGTGTGGGGTTTTTTTGAACATATTCTGTAGCTATTGACTTTGACAAAGTAAAAACTCGACTCTGCAAGATGCTGAATGCCCTCATTTCCAATGGAAACATTTGATGCACGGTACCTTACAGACTGGACAATAACTTTGACGAAAATAACAATGCAAGTGATAGCTGATCAATATCTAATTAGCTAGTTTTGATTAAAAAATTGATTGACAAACCTGCAACTGTAATACATTTATTATAGTTAGTCAAGAGAAACTAGTGCAGGTCCCATAACTAGCATTCATACAGATAAGAATTTTATGGGCAATTTGGACTCCGCTGAAGTCAGAACAGAACTCATATTGACTTCAATGGAGTGAGGCTTTCACATGAAGTTGGTTGGTTTGGTTTAGTGCAAAAACATATCCCCCTACTTCATGTACAGAATCGTTGGAATGAGTGTTCAGTTTATGGTAAATATAATAGCTCAAATATGAGGACTTAATTTTTCCTTTCTGATATAGAAGAAATAAACAGAGTAGATTAAATCAGATGTGCATGAATTTTCTCAAGCACATTAATATTGGTATATGCTGTAGAACAGATTTCATTTCACTTGTAACTTTAGTTTAGTTGGCAAATTGTCCCTTTAAATTTCCCAAGATGTTGATGACAGATAAAGCAGATATTTAAATCCAATGCACTATGTTGTTTCAAAAGTTGTTTCTTTCCAATCTTTGCAGCAGGTTTTCTTAGGCTTTTTTTCATATCTTTATTTGTTCAATATCAAATGGGTCACTACATTGTCCCGATTTAATTCATATCTTAAAATTACCTGCATTTATAGAAATGTCTTTTAATTTGGCAGCTAGAGCGCTCAGGGGACTTGAATTGGGAGATAGAGTTGTTTGTCTCTAGTCACTGGTCAGTATATTTCTACTTGTACTGTTGCTTCTTATACTAGACCTGTTCTCTAGATAAATTTCTATATCGGTGACAAGTGAATATTCTTAATGCCTACTGATTTATAGAAAAAAGCATGTGTTTATTGAGGAATATAAAATACATAAGCCTGTGCTCATTAATACTATTGCAATTTTATTGTAGCTTATTCATTTCATTTACCTTTCTTGAAAAGGTATTGTAGCAATGGCATGCACATTGATCCAGTGGGATTTGGTTGGTTTGTCCTGTGAGATTCTGCAGTGTGATTTGTCCTTCAAAATTAAGCTAGCGGGGTGTGTGTGTGTGTGTGTGTGTGTGTGTGTGTGTGTGTGTGTGTGTGTGTATATATATATATATATATATATGACAAACTGAAATCCTCTTTCAGTGCTAGCTGTAAAATGGGTGGCATATTAGCTATATGTCCTGACCCGTAGATAGTCATATCCCTCAATTTGTTTTTGCATCATGGATTATTCACTAATAATCTGTTCAGTTAACTGAATTTTCTACATGGAGTCAGGGAACTTAATGATGCTGATGTTTGACAAGGCACAGACTCTGCCTTGTTAAACAAGAGAAAATACACACCATTAAGGGTACTGCTGATCATAAAATATGTATATCCAAAGAAACTGAACACTTCAGATACTGATGTGAATAACATGAATTTACCTATCAGAGGGGCAGCCATGTTAGTCTGGATCTGCGAAAGTGACAAGGAGTCCTGTGGCACCTTATAGACTAAAAGATGTATTGGAGCATAAGCTTTCGTGGGCAAAGACCTACTTCGTCAGATGCATGTCACATGCTCTATGAAATGGGGAGACAGTGTCTACATGATTTTACAGATTCTATGCACACGTCCAATTTTCACACTTTTTTTTATGGACTATCTCTGCATTTACTGCTGGCTGACAACCCTGATTCAGGATTTCACATATTATCACTGTAGGTTTTTACATTATTGTTATAAACACTAGGATTTCTTTTGCATGTCTTTAGAAAATGCTACAAATAACATTTTTAATGCAGTTTCTGTACTCACATGATGATATTCATTAGCAAGGAAAAAATATCTCTACATATATTATTAGTTAACAGAGGGTTAAGCCACGATATTAAAATTCAGTTTATGAACACCCCAAAGTTGGGCATATCCAGGTTCTAAAAATATAGAAGATAGCTGCAAAATGTGGACCCGAGTTTGGATTTTCAGACCTCACAGTTTGTGTGTGTTCAGCTTTAGGGCTAAATTCTCTCCTAAATAGATGCATCACCTTTGACTTCAATCCCTATTTAATGTGTTTAATTCTAATTAATTTGCAGCAGTTTACACCAGGAGACAACTTTTCCTATAGACTTTCTTGTGTTGGCCTATCTTTGTTTTTGTTGTTTTCTAATATGATGTTGTATGCAGTAATTATAAAAAAAGAGCAAGGGTAACTTTTTTCAAGTATGAGGCATATGGGTGAGATCTGGAAGCCTAATTGAATAAAATAATCTATGCTAATTCAGAGGAGACTGGCACTTGGAGATTCTTGTCCAATATTTTTAAGCACCCTTGTTTCCTTGGAACAGCAGCTAGTTTGTTTTCATTGTTTCAAGTAGCGTAACTCATTTTCTTCATTATATCTTTGTATTTCCAGATTTTATTCAGGTGGCAGTTTCTCACTGTATGGTGCATCAGATTCCAGCATCAAGCTTTATGTTCCCTTTCATGTCACCAAATGAGACTGCTGGGGTTGTAGAGAGCAGTCCTGGGTCACCTGGAGAGCATGGAACTGCTGAAACCAATTCTCTGATGCAGGTGGCTGAAGAGAGTTTTCTCTGTTGCCTATGGAGTGAAACACACACAAATTGTTCTTTGTACACAGCAGGCATTGAAACAAAGAAATTTATTTCCTCAGAAGTAAATATCTTAGCACCTCAGCAATCAAGTAGGTTTCTAGTGTAGCTCTTTAAAGTGAGTCACTAATGGACATTGTGTTTTCTTTGGGTTTTGAATATTTTCTTGTTGTTATCACTTGTTTCCATTTGTGCCTGGATTGTACTGGTCACTGTACAAACTTAAATGAAGGCAAATTTCCTGCCTGGAGAGAGTGGAGAGTGCCATCTAGAAAGTCAGACAAAAGATAGATAGAAGTGGTGGATGGTCACATGTTGATGATATAAATCCATTTTGTTAGTCATATAGACTCAGTTATCCCTTACTTTTAGCACTTACTTACTAGTTGGCCAACTTCTTGTGAGTGTCATGATAGAACTGGGTCTACAGAGGCATGCTGAATAAAATGTAGATAAGGACATAGACATTTTGAATGGATTTTTAGTTTGAGAAAGCGAATCTTGCCTTGCCTTCATGTCCACGGTATGTTATCATCCACTGTGTCTGTACTTGCATCCTGTCATTTGAAAGGTGGTTGTTTATTCCTCTTGCCCTCGCGCACAATGTACGTAGTGGGAAAGGTAATGCTGAAAGTCCAATTGAGATAAGCAAGGTCAAGATTTTATCCTGTATTTCTAGCACTGCCTCAGATCAGGTCTTCTTTTCAAGAAATGGTCAGAATTATTGTATTGCTTTCTAATGCCACAAAGAGGTGTTGTTCCTGAACGGTAACAAAAAGATTAAAAAGAATATTAGAATCTTAACATGTCCATTCATCTCCTAAACCCCTTCTAAAAATTGTCACTAGCTGCAAATTAGAAAATTTGTTTAAATTATTTTTTGTGATTATAATGTGTTAATTTTATGTCCTGTTCTGTACATTCTCTGGAGTAAGCGGCTACCAGACAGATCATTAATTTTTAAAATGCAATATCTAATGTGGCAACATCCTAAATGCAACTGCTAAGATATTTCGGAACCTAAATCTTTTCTCAAAAGGATTTAGGCACTTAGCAAGCAAAATCATATTGACAGTTGTTTCCTAAGTGCTAAAACCATTTGGAAATATATTTAAGCTCCTAAATCAGTTGGGCATTGCAATCCTGAACGCAGCAACACATATCTCTTAAAAACCAGGGCCTAAAGCCCTAATCTTGCAAACATTGCTTACTCACTCACACGAATAGCCCGAAATTCCAAAGGACTAGACACATAAGTAATATAATGCACATGATTTGCCTGGTTGGAACCCAATACAGTTATGAGAGAGTATTATTTTTGAAATGTCCTGGTTTTTCTTTTTAGTGTAGCATATGTGCTAGGGCATAACACTGACAGATAAATTGTATTTCTTTAAATGTCTTTGGTTTCAGTATGGTTTAGAAAATGTTTACCTTTTTTAAATATAGATTTCAGCTGGGACATTCAATGCTGGACTAACGGAAGCCTGGAACTGTTAGTTTGTGTCCTGAAATTGTCTAATAAGTCATATTTGAATGGAGAATTCAAGATTAATCTTTTGTATGTTCTGTAAGTATAAAATATATATGACACTTCCCATTTGTAAGGATATCCTAAAATACCAATAAAGGTGCTATGACTTTGTCATCGGATAGTTGTATTTGTGATCAGAAATGCAGTGGTAGCATTAGTCTGTACAATCATTACCTTGAAAGAAACTTACCAATTTTCTACTCCAGATTCCCTGAGAGAATTGATTTACACATCTCCAAATTAATGACCTGCTGCTAATGTGTTAATTTTCCTCTCCAAAGATTATCTGTAGTACCTTTTGTTGTTGTTGTTGCTTTTTACCATTCTAAACTTATTTAACATTCCTCACGTGGTGGTCAGTTTTTTTTCCCCCCAGGAGTGAAGGTCAATTATAGTTTCTGTAGTGAGGCCTGATGTTCCAAAGGAATAGTTGATTTCTTAATTTCATATTTTGTTAAAGGGGTAGTTTTCCTTGTTGGCTCACTGATTCCTTTCACATGCAGGCCAGAATAGTTTGAAAACAGTCCCAGTTCTAAAAGTATGCTTTCATAGCATTTGTTTCTCTCTGGGAGGCCTCAATTCAGTTACAAGTGCCAATATTCTCATATTTAGGCCATAAAAGCAATGAAAACAATGGTCTTGTTTTGTTATTGTCTCCTCAATAGTTCACATATGGTCTTTTGACAGCTCAAGTGTTTCAGCCTTTAAAAAACATTTTTGATTCACCTCCCACCCCCAAATATTATAGACTTTATGTAAAGTAGCTATGAATAGGAAGTGCTGCCCATGACAGAACAGGTTTGAAGAAGAGACTGCAGTCAAATAGGACTCTGAAAATATACTGCAGGAAAGATACTAGCAACAAGAGGGCTGCCAAGATGGAGATGATGTCATTGTCCGATAGCCACCTTATCTTCTATAGCATAATATCCTAGGAAGGAGGGGGTTATTTCAGAGTCATAAAAATGGCAAGCTGGGAGTGAGTTGGAAAAGTCATCTAGTCCAGGTCTCCTGTGTGGAAGCAGAACCAAGGAAATCTAGATCAGCCCAGATAGGTGTTTGTCTAACTTGTTCTTGAAAACGTCCAATCACAGGGATTCCACTACCTCCCATGGAAGCCCAGTCCAGATGTTAACTATTTGCATAGCTGGAAAGATTTTCTTTAATACCTAACCTCAATCTCCCTTGCTGTGGACTGAGCCGATTACTGCTCGTGGCTATGGAGAATATTTATCACTGTCATCTTTATGGATTTCAAGACTGTTAGTAAGTTTCCTGTTAGTCTTCTCCCATCCATTCAAGTCTTAACACACCTGATTTTTCCTTAGCAATCAACATTTCTAAATTTTTTCTTATTTTTGTTGCTCTCTCAACTCTCTCCAGTCGTTCAGTTCCCTTGCTAGGCTTAACTCATTTTGTACCTTAGCTTTTCTATTTTTGTACCTGCATACTTGTGCTATTCTTTTGTATTTTCCCTAAGAATTTGCTCATGGTTTCACCTTTTGTAGAATTATTTTTTGATTTTTTTTTTCAGGTCATTAAAGCATTCTGATAGAGCTAAGTGACCTCTTGTTTTTCTTCCTGTCTTTTCTTCACATCAGGGTAGCTTGCTATTGTGACTTTAATATTGAGACGCTGCCAGCTCTCCTGCACTTTTTTCTCTTGGATTTTCTTCCCATGAGGCCTTATCTAGTAGTTTTCTGGTTGTGAAAGTCTGCTTTTGTGAAGTTCATTGTTCTTCTTCTACTGTTCTTTCCTTTTCTTTAGAATCATGAAATCATCACTTCAAGGTCACTTTCACCCAAATTGCCTTTAATCTTTCGCTTCACAACCAATTCCTCTCTCTTGCCCAGAGCCAGTCTGAAGTTCCTCCACCTTCTGGAACAAGAAATTGGTCCCCAGTAAATTGCAAGAATTAACAGGACATCTTGAGTTTTGCAGTATAACTTTTCCAGCAGATATCTAAGTTATTACAGTGTCCCCATTACAACCACATTGTGTGTTTTGGATATTTCTGTTCTAGCAATGCTTCATCCACCTTCCTCTCCTGATTGGTGTTCTGGAGTAGTCCTTTAGCATGACCTCACCCATTTCCCTCTACTCCCCCCCCCCCCTTTATTTTCATCTAGGAATTTTGAACTGGTCTGTGCCTCATCTTCTTCTGGACAAGTGTATATATTCTTAATGTGTAAGGCAACAGTCCATCTTTGTTCCAACCCAGTCTTTCCGGAACAAGTTATACTCCTCTATACAAATCTTAGTCATGAGACATATACTATCAAGTCGCAGTGATGCCAGATAAATCAGAATTTAGCTTATGATTAATACTGCCAATTCTTCTTTATTCCCATACTTACCGCATTTGTGTAGAAACATCACTCCTTCACCCTTGCTCCTAAGGCTCCATATTCGCTGCTGCTATGTTCAAGGCAATGTTCTCTCTATTTTTTCCATACGTGTGTGGAATAAATTTTGTAATGTGCACTGAGGCATGTGCAGCTGTGAGCCACCAATAAAAATACACGCTGCTGGCTGTGGGCAGCTGTAAGCACTTTGCCACTCAGCTGGGCAGCACCTGAATCTCTCTCGAGTGGCTGCCCAAGCTCTCAGCTTACAGAGAACATTGGCTTGAAGTCATAGAAAGGTACTCATTTTTGGTGAACTGTATAATTCACCTGTGACTTTGTGACTCGTGTCCAATGTGGCAATTCTGTATTTGTGCCATTAAAATTATTGCACTAGACAGCTATACGTTCTGTCTGCAATTGGACATATGGATTGGCCTGTTTCAAAAGTTTCTTCCATTTTCAAAGATTCCGTTTCAGAGAGATTATCTAAACTTAAAATAGGAATGCTGCTGGAACTGGAGTGGAGAATTAGGTGCTTTTAATGCCAGTTATCTGTGTATGCAAAATGCATGCGGTGATCAGTACATTAGATGCACTGACTACCTTCTCAAGTTTGTAAAATGGTTTAGCTTGATACTTTTCTTTGGGTCACTTTCAAGAAATGGTATTGTATATGCTTCAAAGTGTGATATAATGCCTGTCTGGATCAAGTATTAGAAAGAAATGAATGAGTTTTGACCTAACTTGCAGTGTGACAGCATACATCTTCTTTTGTATGCTGCATCACACTTCATATCATTCAGCGTGTGAATTTCTGTATGCCCTAGATATTACATCTGATACCTTAAAAAAAATTCTTAAAGCATACATGTATTATTCCATCACTGGGAAATTTGCTCCAGTTGCTTTTGTTAAATAAACATTTTTATTTCTTGCTAGCAGTTTGAGTGCCATCCATTTAAAATTTTGGAAGGTTTTATTAAACCATATAGTTTTGCAGATTTTTGTACTAAGACTATTTTCATTTGTATGCTAATCTCCAAAGAAAAGTATTCCAACATGAAAAATTCATGCAAACAAATCTGGAGAGTTCAGCCAGAAGTAGTCTCTTGGGCTGTACTTCAGTTTAGAAAGAAACAAAACAGAATACTAAAGAGTTAGTTACTAAATACTTTCCACAAACCCATCCAAAGCAATAGTACTAGAAATGCCCAGGATTAAATGAGATTTGCTTTGCTAAGAAAAAGTCAAATTATCTAAGAAATAAACATGCTCTGTCTTCAGAGTAAACAAAGTGTCACCATCTTGAAAGTAATCACATAAAGTTAGATTTTTAGAGTATATTTTTTATGCTGTGTATGTGCAGTATTCACCAGTTATCATCTGGTGTGGCTAATAAGTAATTTAGAAACATACCGGAGCCTGGTGGAAGGGGGGAGGAAAGGAAAAGAGGGCAATTGCCCCACAGCCTGATGATTCTAAAGGTCTGGAGCCTTGTGATGGCTCTAAGGGCTGGGAGGGCAGTGTGGCACACTCCAGACAGTGCTAAGGGCTGGCTACCCTAGCCCTGCCCCTTCCGCCTGAGGCCCCACCCCTTCTGGAAGACTGGAGCTGTTCCCCCTCCCCCCACCTTGCTCAGAGGCCTAGAGTGGCGCTAGGGATGTAAGCAACTAGCGATAAGCATAAATTTATCGGATAATTGACTAGTAATGCGACTAGTTGCTTCTACCCCTCTCTCCCCCTGCCCCCGCTGCCTCTATCAGAGAGAGGCAGCAAAAGGGGGGGGGTGCCGGCTTAAAAGCCGGTTTCCCCCCAGCACCATCTCCGTGGGGGGCAGAGGAGGTAGAGGCACAGCGGGAAATGGCATGAGCAGGGACTGAAGCAGACTCCGCTCATGCTGCTTCTGCTGTGATTCTGCTTTTGAAATGTACAAGAGCCCCGGTAGAGCTCTTGTTACAGTTCAAGGACGGAGTCACCCTTATCAGCTAATCGAATAGTCGATCAAAATCCCATCCACTGTTCGATTTAGTTAATCTAAATATAACATCCCTAGTCACTCCCCTGAACATATCCTAAACCTGGTCCAAATCCTGCAGCACACGTAATATTTTGGTTTTGGCTGAATAACAATTTCAGGATATTGTATTATTATAACCCTTGATGGTAAATTTGGAGAGGGATATCAAAACTTGGGTTTCATGTTTAATCAGTATCTGAATATTAGGAATTGGGATGAGACCTTCATGAGTGACAGAGGATTTCTTAAAACTTCCTCTGATGCAGTTGTTTCTGGCCACTGTTAGAGACAGGTTACTGGAGTAGATGGTCTGATCCAGTCTAGCAATTCTGATGTGCTAGGATCAGTCCTTAGAAATATCTTTCATTCGGCTCCTTTGCTGCCCACAAAGGTATAGCTGTAGAAAATGCGCACAGCCTGATCTGTCTCTTGTGCTTTGCTGTTTTCAGTACTGTGCCTACTGTTTAATCCAAAGGGTTATATCTAATAAAGTATGCAGAAGTTGTCCAGGACATGATGCTTTTTAAATGTTTTTTTTTTTTTCAATATAGATCAGAGTTGCCATTGGAAGACATGTCTACAGGTTCTCTAAAAGACAATTTTATGATTACTCAATGCGACTGTACTGGGTATGACAAATATGAATGTCGCATACCTTCACTGAAACTCAACTACACTTATATTATGTGGTTAAACATCATACATGGTGCAACATTTCTTCAGTCACCTTTAATGTCAGTCAGACCCATAAATATTGGTGAGTTCAATTTATTGTACACCTTTGTTAGAGAAAGTAGTAACAGGAAGTCCTTATTTTGTGGCTACCGATAGAACCTCCCAAATCTGGGACTCTCTCTGATCCAGCAACATCTGTCATCTGGCAGGGACATAGATGTTGCTGGACCGAAGAGCCCCAGAGGCAGGAGCAAGTCAGGGGCTGGGGAGCCTTGGCTGGGACAAGTGGCATCTGGAGAGCCCTCCCCACCCTGGATGGAGAACTCCTGGCATTACTGGAGCAAGGTGGCTGAGAAGCCCCATCCCCGACTGGGGAAGACTCCTGGTGTTGGTGGGGCTAGGCAGTGGCTGGGAGATCCCACCCTGGCTGAGGAACCCTCAGTGTCTGCTGGGCTATGTGACCAGGGACTCCCGGCCCCAGTCGGGGAATCCCCGGTTGCAGTGGGGCTGCTGGCGGCTGGGCGGCCCTGCCCAGGAACCTCAAGAAACCCCCAACGGCAGCATGGCCAGGGTGACCACACAGCCTCTGCCAGGGAACCCCCCAGCTGAAGCAGGGCTGGTTGAGGTGGGTGGCTGAAATCCCCAGCAGCAGCAGGGCAGGGTGGCCAGGTGGCCCTGGCTGGGGAGCCTGTTGTGCAGCAGAGCCGGCAGCAGCCAGGTGGCCCCAGCTGGGAACCCAGGGAACACTCTGTGGCAGCAGGGCTGGCAGTGGCCAAGGGTCAGAGTAGAGCAACTTCTAAAAACATAAAGATTAAGGACAAGACTTGAGAGAGAGAGAGAGAACACATTGAATTTGTGGTGAGTGCAAACATCTTGTGCAACAATCCTTGACAGTGACTGTGCCAGATAAAAAAAAAAAGCAGCAGCTCGGTTTTAATAATATTTTTTACAGTAAAATATTAATAATATTTTTAATAATATTTTTTCAGTAAAGCCTGAATCTCCAACGAACCTACGAATAGAAATGGCGGACAAAGGACAGTTAAAGATCTGCTGGTCCAACCCATTACTAACACCATATCCACTTCAGTATGAAGTGAAGTTTTCTGGGAATGCTACTCAAAATGCCTGGAAAGTGAGTGTGCTTATTATTTATTTTTATTGAAGATAAGTCATTCTAATTGTGTATTTAAATAGAGCCTGCCTGAAGCTCTCTCTCTAGATTCCACAGTGGCCATGACTTACACAGAACTTAGGGGAAAAATCCCTCTTGGGGCAGCTACTAGAGTACATTTCTCAAAACCTGCTTGGGTCAACACAGAGTTTAAATTCAGGACTGACAGCATTGAAATGATTTAGCCTCTGCTGAATGAGCAAAAAGGCTTAGTTGGAAGCAGCAGCAGACTCATAAATCTCTTATATGGAACAACCATTAGAAAGCGACAGAAACACCCCCCGCTCTCACAGCATCACCTACAGACCTCTGAATTCTGCCCACAGGTAAATCTGGGTCTCATTGAAGTTGATCACAAAGCACCCATTGGCTTCAGTGGAGCTAGGGTTTCTGAGTGTGTGTGTGTCATATATAGTTCTATTATTGAATCATTTTTTCCACTGCCACAGTGCAGCTATCTCTGGGGTGAAAAGCAGCATCTATTTAACAAAATATTGTAGCTGTTTTCTCCTGGTGTATGTAACTTCCAACCTACTTGATTTAGATGTGATGAAAATTGAATGCTTTTGAGCAGTCCTAGTAGCCCTTAAAATAAACAGCTTCTTTCATTTGATTTCTCTCATTTTTCTGAAGTGGTGAAAAATAATAATGGCTTCTGATATAATTTAACAGGTGGATGAGATTGTAATAGAAACCTCCCTCATCATAGGCAATATGCTGGTTGGTTCTTCATATTTAGTTCAAGTACGGTGCATGAGTCTTCACGGTCCAGGATTCTGGAGTGATTGGAGTGCACCTTATACTTTAAATGCAGAAGGTATGTCCTCTACAATAATTTAAATAGCATTATGTTAGAAATATGGCTTGCCCTCCCCCAATGAGAAAACAACAGAGGAGCTGAAAACCCACTCATGAAGAATTTTGAGCAGAAGGAGGGAGATGACCCAGGGTTGGGAAACTAGCCAGACCTTATTTTCCCAAGGAAGAGGGTGGCTCAGATAGAGCTAACCAAATTACAGCTCTGCAGAGACAAGGATGCAAATGACAGAGCTTAGAATGTCAGAGAAGAAAGTCATCAAAGAGACAGAGGAGCCGGGTCTACCAGGGAGAAATGAATGTGGTCCAGACAGCCCAGGTAAAAGAGAAGAGAATGGAGGGGGACCATTAATGTGCTTGACATAGGCGCACACACTGGTCAACTGTTCTACGCTAGGCACCTCTAAAAAAGGATCCAAATATCTAACCTGATTTTTCAGAGGGAGTGGTCTCCAAAGAGAGTTGGCAACTTTTGATTATCAGGTCAGTTACTTAGGTGCCTAAATTAGGATTTAGGTTAGCTACCTGTGGGCATTCACATTTCGAAATGTTGGGCCATATGAATATATGCTTACACTGCGTGTGTGCGTTTGTGTGTATACATACAAATACAGGCATACCTTCAAAGAGATTATATGCATGTATAAAATATAAATATGTACAGTTTGTAGAAAACAATGAGATGCAGTAGATAATATCTCTATTAAATATTCTATTGTATGATATTAATTGTATTAAACACATTTTACTGGCTAAAAATCATGTTGTGATAAGCATGATGACAACCTTAGAGAGAGTAATTTTTTCACTGCAGGGAGCTCAAATTTGCCTAGTCTCCCAGTGGCTAATGTTAGCATTAACCAATGGAAGAACAGTAAAACCAGCAGGATAGTTAGTACAGCAAAGAGGCTGCTTTGCATTCATACAAGCACATTAACACTGGGAGTACAAAATGCTCAAAACAGGCAGTTGTATTTTTATACAACAGATTAGCATTATGTTCTGATCTGTATTTAATCAGAGAGACTATGCTGATGACCAAGAGACAGTGTTTTGCACCACTGTTCACGAGACTATATTTTGGGAGCATCTTGGTCCATTATGAGTGTAATTAGGAAAATTGTTCAGTTGATATGTATCTTCGCATAGATCCAAATAGTTGAGTTGATGGATTTTTCAAAATAAACTTTAAAATATTAATCGTCTCACAACTATCATGTATTTTTGAGTGCATACACCTCTGTGCTGTGTAAGGGTATGTCTACACTACAAAGTTAATTCGAACTAACAGCCATTAGTTCGAATTAACTTCAATAGGGGCTACACATGCAAACCGCTATTTTGAATTTAATTCAAAATAGCGGAGCGCTTAATTCGAACTAGGTAAACCTCATTCTATGAGGAGTAACGCCTAGTTCGAGTTAAGTAGTTCAAATTAAGGGCTGTTTAGCCACTTAATTCGAACAAGCTGGAGGCTAGCCCTTTCCAGGTTCCCCCTGGTGGCCACTCTGGGCCAAACCAGGAAAACTCCTCTCCTCTCCCCCAGCCCCAGACGGCACTTGCCAGAGCCAGCCCTGACAGCAGTCTCTGCCCCTGACCCAGTGGCCCCAGTATGAGCCAGGGAGCCAGTGGCAGCTAGCTGTCCCCTGCCCAGTCCCCCAGCACCCAGGGGCCAGCCAGGGGCCGTAGACGGCACGCACCCTCCTGGACTAGTGCGGAGGTCATGGACCTCATTGAGGTTTGGGGGCAGGCCCCCAACGTCCATGATTTCCGCACTAGGAGGAGGAACGCGGCCGTCTATGGCCGCATAGCGGCTATCATGGCCCGAAAGGGACACAGGCGCACCCAGGAACAGGTGCGCCTGAAAGTTAAGGAGCTGCGGCAGGCGTACGCCAGGGCAACCAGGGGCGGCGGCGCCACCGCAGGGGCTGCCACCTGCCCCTACTTCCCCGCCCTTGACCAACTCTTGGGGGGCAGGGCAGTCCACGCCAGGACTGGAGGGCCCTGACCTGGGCGCACCGGAAGGGCCACCGCCAGCTGTTCCGGCACCGGAGTCGGCAGGGTCGTCCAGGGAGGCCATACCGGGTAAGTGCCAGCACTGTCTCCTGCCTGGGGGGGAGGCGGGGAGGGAGACCAGGGACCGTGCACGTGGGCCATGCCTCCCACGGATCACGCAGCCACCTGTGCACGTGCGAGCACATGCCATGCCACCCTTGGGAAGGTGGCTCCAGCTGCGTGACACCCAGGGGCCATGGCCCAATAGGCACACGAGTGTGTGAAGAGACCTGACACACTTCCGACCCCGGGGCAGGACCCAGCACGACGCCCTCCCTTCACACGCCCCCCTACACAGAGGCGGGGACATCTGCCCCCCGCCCTGGCCACACTATACATGGCACAGGGGCATGGATGCAGTCTTGGGGCAGCTCCCAGTCCCGGGGAGAGCCAGACATCTTGACCATGGCCTCTGTGCAAGCACAGTGGCTCTGACAGTGCAGGGCGCAGTCGCTCTCACGTCATGGGGGGGGGGGGGGGCGCGCGCTGGGCATCATCCACTGTGTCCCCAGGGAGAACTGACCGCTTCTCTTCTTTCTCTACAGCTGCACCAGCTGCTTGTGCAGGGCGCACCACCCCGCCTGGGACATGCTCCCGCACCCGCGGCCTGCTCCGGACCACCACCATGCAGCAGGAGTACTGGGACCAGCACCTGGGGGCCCTGCGAGCCCTGCACCGCACTGTCGAGGCCTGGATGCGGGAAGACCTGCAGCTCCGCCGGGAGCAGCTGGCTGAGGACCGAGCCAGAAACGCTAACCTGCAGGCCCTGCTGCAGAGCATGGTGCCCTGTGCCGGTCCTGCGCCTGCTGCCTCCCCAGCAACTGTCCCTCCTCCCACTCCTGCCCCCCCTCCCACCTCTTCCTCCACACCCTCCTCCTCAATGTCCACACCCCCCATCTCAACCTCTGCACCCTCCACCCCATCCCTCCGGGGATGCTGAGGCCCCCTCCCTCGCCATGCTGGGAGGCGGTTGGCCCGGCGAGACCCCCACCCCTGATCCCTGAGTTTCCCCTCCCCATTCTTCCCCTTGCTTCCCCCTTCCAGCTCCCTCCTCCCAGTTTTCCCCCTCCCCTCTCCCACCCTCTCTCCTGCCCTCTCCCGCCTCCTTTCCCCCTTCTCCCCACAGTTTCATTCCCCCTCCCCAGTTGTGTTGAATAAAGAGAGTTGTTGTTTTTGAAAATACATGTCTTTTATTTGACATCAGGAAGGGGGGGCTAGGGAAAGGTAAGTGAAAGGACGAGAGGGAGGAATGGGGCACAAACCCCCAGTGGGGCAGACCGGGGAGACTGTTAGCACTCCTCAGGGTGGAAGCTCTTCTGCAGGGCCCCCTGGATCCTGAGAGCCCCTCGATGGTCCTCCCGGATGGCAGCCTGCAGACAGTGCAGCCAGGCTGCTGGCAACGTGTCCACGAGACGCAGCAGAGTCCCCGGGGGCAGGCCTGGTTCCATATTACAGAGTGCCGTGGTGTCCCGAGTGAGGGCAAGCAGAGCACTCCGAGACACAAATGCTTTGCTGTCCCTCAGCAAGGTAGACCAGCAAGCAGAGAAACCTGAGAACTGTCTGTCCGAGATGGGGGGGGTCGGGTCCCTTTAAGCACAGCCCTCGGCTAGCCTGAGGCAGCAGCCCCACACACAAAAGCCCCTGATGCCCTTTTGGCACTGGTTCTGGCCAGCCTTACCTTCGATTCAGGGTCCATTCAATGTGGATGTGCTATTTCGAATTAGCAAAACACTATTTTGAATTAGTTTTTAGGTCTAGATACGTTATTTCGAATTAACTAATTCGAAATAAGTTAGTTCGAATTAGCGCTGTAGTGTAGACATACCCTAATTTATACAATATATTTTATATGTGTTTTGCATGACAAGCGGTCTATAGATGGTCCTGTTCTATATTGCAAACTCCTGCCACAGCACTGAAATTATTACTCTTTTTTTCTAAAGTTTGAGAGAATGCTTATTGACAGAGACTTTTCATGTTCAAAATAGTATACTGAAGTGTAATATCTAGTTCTTCATGCAGCTTGCAGCTTCCCAGCATTTCCTTTTCACTCAAACAGACTTGCCTTTTCACTTGTACAACAGTATGTTGCAATGTAGGTGCACACTTCTGAAAATGTACTCCATGTGTAAGGTGGTGCAGTATATTATATGACCTTGCATTATTCCATTTCATCTATTCCATCATGAGTAAGGATATTGAAGGTGAATGTCCGTGTAGATAAAAATGTTCAAATAAATATAAATAATGATACATATGAAGCATGGGGTCCCTTCTGCTGCTGTCCCTGTACTCATGTAACACTCATTAAATTCCAAGAGCTGAACTTCTATGTTTAGGAGCAAGATTTTGATAGAAGTTTGCATTTTTAATTATCCTATCATTTTGTAAAGATACCTTTTTTGTGTGAAGTTTCATCTCTCTTAAAGATTCTTTTTCTGTTTTTTTTTTCTTTCTTTATAATAGATGTCATGTACTTTCCTCCTAAGATACTGATGAGTGTGGGTTCTAATGTTTCCTTCTATTGCATTTATAATGACAAAAACAAAATGATTTTGTCCAAGAAGATTGTTTGGTGGCTGAATTTAGCAGAGGAGATCCCAGAGAGTCAGTATACACTTGTGAATGATCGTGTTAGCAAAGTTACTCTTTTCAACTTGAATGCAACAAAACCTAGAGGAAAATTCTCCTTCAATGCATTGTACTGTTGTAATCAAAACCGAGAATGTCATCATCGATATGCTGAATTATATGTAGTAGGTAAGAGTTTGGATGTCTTTACTTTTTTTTTTTATATACTTCAGCGTACTTGGTATTTTCAAGTCAGAACATTTCAGTTTGATTCCAAGAAGCTTTTTGCAGGCAACAGTGATTTATTGTTTTGTCGTCTTAACAATTTTACCTTTATTTGTATTAATATTTTCAATGTGTTTTAAATAGATGTCAATATCAATATCACATGTGAAACTGATGGGTACTTAACTAAAATGACTTGCAGATGGTCCACCAACACACATTCATTGCTTGTGGGGAGTTCCTTACAGTTAAAATACTACAGGTGTGTATAGTTTTTAATGTAGTTATATTTGTTTGGAAACTGTTACTTTGGAAATATGAATGCAGTAAATACATGTTCAGCAAAAGTGAATATAAAATCTGCCAAGCCATTGTGTGTCAAACTTTCACCCAGTCTCCTAGCTGGCTTCCGAAATGGAACCCACAGATTTCAGCCGGTCTCATGTATGTGCACAAATGAGGTCATAGATCCAAGCATCCTGTATGTGTTGTATTCATGCATTATTCAGCATGTAAAAAAACTCGTGGACACAGTTTTGAAGGCCAACCTTGAAAATATGGATAAAACATGTTTAAAACTAAAACAGGAAATATTATTAAATAACTATACTGTGAGAAATTTGGTTTTATTCCACTGGCAGCAGGGCTGAATCCTGACAGAGCAAACTAGTATACCTTTTAAACCTTCAGTTTTCTTTCAGATTCTGTTCCATTTTTGCAGTACAAATCCCCATCTTGCTTTTCTACAATGGATTTTGATTTGTATGACTTTTCACAATGGGAAAATTTGCTTGAATCATAATTTGTATGATTGAGATTAGTTGTTCATCTGTATAAATTAAACCTGACTTCCCACACATACATAGTGATTAAATATATGGTGGCAGAATTTGGCTGACTCCAAAAGAAAAAGAACTTGCTCAGAAGAGATTGTTACTTTACACTTAAGAGTGTTGGTGGGTGGAGCAGTTTTCAGTTTGCTACTAATATTCATGGTCTAACTTTCAGGTTAAGCAACGTGCAAGCTTAGGACCAAATTCTGATCTACATTTGCCAGTGCGGAATCTTCATAGATGGTCTCTGGTGTAACAAATTTGGTTTCTTGCTTAGGGAGAAGATTGATGCTGCCATGATTATCTTCTGGAGTTCTATTTAGCGGGTCTTTACTAGAGGGTGCCCCATCCACGGCTAATGCTTCTGTGAGGAGTAAGGGAAGCTGATGGGAACATTTGCTCCCGTTGGTCTCCTGACGTGGGGACGGCAGGGAAACTCGAATTAAGGTATGTCGACTCCAGCTACATAAATAATGTAGCTGGAGTTGCGTACCTTAATTTGACTGTCCCCTTTAGTATAGACCTGGCCTTATAGAGGTTTGGTGAATAGAATTCAAATCCTTGCTGCAGAGCTAGAGAAGAGGGGTTCTGTTCAGACCTAGTTTTCCTCTTGTTCCTGCGGTTTTCCCCTTATTTCCTAAATCAAAGCAATTCTGACCATCCTCAGTAGGTAGAGCCTAAGAGGTAGGATGCTACTCGCACAAAGGTGGTCCATTTCATCACAGACAAAAGAAAAATGCTCATTATATCTTTCAATCCTTTTCCCTTCATCAGCTTCTCCAGTCATTGGTTCTTGCGTGTAGTCTTGATTACTTTTTCCTGTCATTCCCTGGTACCAAATAATTTCAGAGAATATCACATGATTTTGTCTCTTTCTTAGGTCCCCAGAGTTTTTTCCTTTTGACCTTTGGAAAGTAGCAATGCTACAAGAGGACAAAAGTGTGGTATAGTTAATTCATCATTCATACGTATGTGCCAGGAACATCCTATGAAAAGGTCTTTCTCACATCATCTAATAGTTTTAAACACAAGATTTTTATAAATGCACAGTATTTGGATAAATAGAATGGAAAAACAAAGCCTCCCTGAGCAGAAATTATTGGATTTATTCTCTATTGGAGTAAACTTGATTTGTGAGAATCCTTTTGGCAAAGAATTTTAAGGCCCAGTCCTGCAAACACTTAAGCTCTGATTCAGGAAAGCTTAAATGCTTTCTTGAATAGGGATGAATTTAAGTAAAGAGCTTTCCTGAATTGGGCCCAGCAGTGTGAAGTGTGAGTGGTTCCACTAAGCTCAATAGTATTTGTAGGATTGGATCATAAATACTAAGTGCTGGGCACTATAGGGAAATTGTTGATGGATAGAACAATAAACAGAATGTTTAGAATTTCATATGAAAATCTTTTCTGGGCCTATATTGTGACCAGTTGACTTCTGGGCTAAATGTTGCCTTGAATACCTGCTAGAGCCACTTATGTTGTAAGAAGTACCTTTCATTGTTCTTTCCCCTTTACTTCCCTCATCTTTCCATGTTAGTCTCTAACATCTCTGGAGAGAGATGGTGTTTCCTAATATTTATAATCTTGTTATAATATGATGAGGTATCGACACTAACATGGTGTAGAAAGTGCATGCCAGCTTTCTTCTTTGTTTCTGTATTGATTCTGTTGAGGTATTATTAAAAATATAAATCTAAATGAAAAAGAGAACATTTTTCATGAGAATAATTAAACTAGAAAAGATTTTTTTTTTTTTTTTAAATCTAACTAACGGCGTAATTTCCAGGATCTTTAAAAAACAACTTTATTATTTTCAACATCTGCCCAAACATTGTGAACACAAACACAAGATCTGAGTGAAATTAACTACTCTGTTTTCACTACCCAAGCTGAACAAAATGCCAAATTTAAGCAGCCACCATAAATATTTAAGAATAAACCTTGAATTGGAAAACTTCCTTTTGTTTTAATTATCCAAAGTGGTGATATTAGAAATACTATGAAGATAACTTAATATAGAGAAATGGCTCCATCGTGCCTCTCCAGATCCTTTGGGGGGTATACAAGGCCATCCTCCAAATTGGAGTCTAAAGGTTAGATTTAAACATGATATATTGCATCATTGTTGCTTTTCACTAGAAACATAAATCTTTTGTGCCAGTTTCTGATTTCTTCACAATCACTGATGCAATTAAAATGTTGCAAACAAAGTTCCATTGTACACTACAATGTGATGCAATATTTTTGCCTTTTCACTATTTTGATTGGGCTGTTATTCCACCTTCCTCTACAGATCAGCACTGCCAACAAAAATAGCACAGACTGTCCAATAAAAATCCAGAATGATGGGATAAATCTTTAGAGCAGAATGTAGTAATTTACTACATATTAGTTTCATTGACATTAACAGGAGAAATATAACTAAATGTACCTCTTAGGGGCCAATTAAATAGCCATTTTTTCTCTGGTGGGTATCTCAAAAAGCCTGAGCTCCACAGGCCTGCATGCAAATTCTAATATCTTAGGGAAAATTTGAAAACATTCCTCTTTTCATTAGCCACAAAATGTCACCTTGATCATTTTGCAACATTCCCACATGCAATTCAGAGTCTATGGTTTATCTGAACTTGTTTGCGATATATGCATGTTGGAAGCCTATTAAAATAAATCTTACCACCACTATACCAGGTAGATTTTTAAATGGGATTTCATTCTTTGTAGAGCTCCAACCATGTGTGTCTAGTTAGGCAGAATAACCCACCACACCTCAACCTTCACTTCGAGAGTTAGATCCTGAGCAGATACTAACAATCACACGCTCATTGAAGTCAGTGGAATTAAATTCATTTTGCAGCAGCTGAGGATCTGAAACAGGAACATTACCTCTAACACATGGTCCTCATATTTTTTGTCCTTAGTGTGTCTGCCCACTTCCTAGCTTTTTTCTTATGGCTTGTTTAACTTTTAAGCTAAACTGCATTAAGGCCACATTAAATCTGACTGACAATGTCTATACATGAGTTTAATGAAGTTTAACAAGTCTACTTTAAATTCACACCTGTAGTTAATCTCGATTAATTTTATGTGTGTCCTCATGTACACAAACCCTTAGTTGGTTGTTCCTGTAGCATTGTGTTCCCAAGAGGTCTTCCAGTGGAAAAAACTGGTGGTTTGGTTCCCACATTCCTTCAGCCCCTTAGCTTCATTCCCCACTCTTTTTATGTATTGTAGGTTGGGGGAAAGGGCCCCAAGTACAGTAATTCCTCATTTAACATGTGCCTGCTTAACACGTTTTCACGATAGCATGATTTTTGTTTTAGGGAACGGTTTTTGAATTACATGACTGTCCCCAGAATAACACGATTTCCCCAGCCGGCCCATTGCCGGCAGCTGTGTGGGGCTTCCCCTGCCTCCCTGCAAAGTGGCGGAGGGTTTGCCACTCGCCGCGCCGTTTCCTGCTGACTCCCCCTCGCCAGACACCTTGCCCCCTCTCCTCCGCCCCCGCTTGCAGGCCGGCGGCTGGGTTTCTCCAGCCGGCCCGTCACCAGCGGCTATGCGGGGCTTCCCCTGCCTCCCTGCAAAGCAGCGGAGGGTCACCGCTCGCCGCGCTGTTCCCAGGTGACCCCTCCTCGTCGGACGCAGTGCGGGTCCCGGCAGACCCGTCACAGGGGCATACTCCCAACCCAATCCCCTCCCTCTCCTCCCCTTTCCTTCCCCAGAGCCAAACACCTCCCCTCCCTGCTGTAACGCAGTCCCCTTTCTTCCCCAACCTTATGTCCTGGTCCCAACAGACACCACCGCTTGAAACACAACCTCCACCTTTTCTATTATTTTCAGTGGGAAAATTGACTCCACATAACACATTTTCACTTAACACGATCATTTTCTGAAACATATCTATAGTGTTAAATGAGGAATTACTGAAGACTCAAAAATGTTTTTAACTAAAAATAAAATCTTTCCATCCTCTCTCATCTTCATTAGCCTGTCTCCAGATCAGCCTGCAGGAGCCTTGCTGTGCTCAATAACTCTTTCCATAGGCCTGTATGTCTCCTTCTGCAGGGCCAAGAGGAAAACCTGAGAGGGAAGTGGAGTTGACCTGGTGGATTGGTGTTACATGATCAGTGTGGCAGGAGGGAGCAGAAGGGAAAGGAAGAGAAAAGAGATGAGAAACACAGAAGAGGAGGGAAAGGAAGGAATAAGACAAGAGATCTAAAAAGAAGTGAATGAGAGAAATACCAAAATGAAAGTGAAAGAGATGGGAAAGTTAGGGGTCTAGAAGAAGGGGAAACGGATGGAAAAGGATATAACTAAGAAAGAGGGGACGGGTAATAGCACTAGGGGTGTGAAGAAAGGAACCAATGAAGGGAAAATTGTCAGACATTTCTGTTAGCATTCCACATTTTGTGGGTCTGTAAGCCACTGTGCAGCATCTGAAGGTTGAATAGTGTGCCTTATAAATTTATTTATTTAATGCGCCTTATAAATTTATTTATTTAAAATATTTTTACCCGCCTCTCTATTTAAAATATTCAAGGCGGCTTAAATTTTTTTTAAAAACACAATAAATAAATGGTCATGAAGAGCCATAATTTGATACTCTGTATTGTCCCAATGGCCATTCCATTCCAGGAGAGAGCCCATGAACATACTCAGAACTAAATGCACAAATCCTATTTTGACTCAACTTTATTATAGTAATTTCATCACTTCTTCCCCTCCTTGCAGTGCGCGTGCGCACACACACACACACACACTCGTACCCCTAGAAACTCACTCTGCTATTTCGCCTGGATGCTGGGAAGGAAGGAAGAGATGGCTCATGGTGCTTTAGTTTTTAAATGCACGGGAGATGGTCAGATTTTTACAGAAATGGGGGAAGGAGTTTAAACATATGTGAAGTTTTTAAAAAAAGTTCAAAAAAAGGATTCTGCACTGCCAAAATTCTGTGCTCTGAAGCTCACAAGATAATTCATTGTCTATGGATCCTTTCAGCACCTGATCCAAATCCCATAGACTTTAATGGAAGGACTCCTGTTGACTTTAATGAGCCTTGGATCAGGCCCAAATTCTACCTCTCTGCCAACTCTACCCAAAAAGTCACCAGTTAATTAGTGGCAAGTGTGTGGGTGATCAAGTACTGTGAAAATCCTGTCATCTAGGTCAGCAACCTGTTCTATATAGGCCACAACAACAGCCATGTGGTAACTGCTTTGCATCAGGTATGGGCTGTGTTTGAAGTGGTAAAGTTGAGGAAAAATCTTTGGTATCTTATCATCATATTCCCTTGAGCCACGCAATGCAATTTTAATAAAAACAAGCAAATCTTTAAACACTGTGTTAAGAATTATTATAATATTTCTAATTTTAGAAGCATGGCACCCAGAGAATAAAATTTTGTTCCTGTGCTTAATTGAAAGTATCATTCCTTTTTATGTTGGAGTTACTTTGAAAAGGTGATCCTCTAAGGTAATTTTGGGGAGGATAGGGAAGTTTTCAATTTATAAAGAACTGTTATAATTTTGGCTTTAAACATGGCATGTGAAATTCAAGATTTCCAATCAATATTATTTCTAAGCCTCTAGATGACAGCATTTTCTTTACTTTTCTTCTGAGTTATATTCATAACATAAACAGCTCTTTGCTGAAAATTAATTGAATGTTTTCATCTCTTTTAAGGAGTAATATCTATTGTTCTGACTTTCCAAGTATTCCTCCAAAGTCGGAGGCAAAAGAATGCCATTTACAGAGGAATCATTATTATGAGTGTACATTTCAGCCTATTTTTCTTTTATCTGGATATACCATGTGGATAGAGGTAAAGCACCAACTAGGAATACTTGAATCCCCACCAACTTGTGTCATTCCAGCAGATATGGGTATGTCAAAAGATTTCCTTAATATCTTATTCTTCCAATAGTAGTCTTGGGCAGCAAAGTCTATATGGTTTAGGTCAGGGGTGGGAAATAATTTTTTGCTGGGGGCCACTTCAGAAATTTTTGAAGTGGTTCCGGGCTGCACCGGAATGGGCGGGGCCAGAATACTTCCCTGCTTCCCCACCCACAGACCATGATTGGTCTGGGAGTGGGGGAGTGCATGAAGTCTGCCTCCTCCCCAGAGGTTCCTCCTAGGTGCCCACACCTCTGAGGTGGGAGGAGACTTTGTGTGCTCCCCTTTCTGCCCCCAGGCCAATCACGGTTTGGGGGCGGGGGAGCACACGAAGTCTCCTCCTGCCCTGCTGGGAGCGCATGAGGCTTCTGTGCACCATGTGCTCCTTGCAGGGCGGAGGAAACTTTGTGCGCTCCCCCTGCCCACAGACCCTGATTGGCCAGGGGGCGGGGGAGCAGCAGGGCCTTCACGGGCCGGATCAGCCTGCTTGGTGGGCCAGATCCAGCCCACGGAGGCCCTTTTGCCCCCCTTTAGTTTAGGTGAAGGTGTTTGACACCGCCTTTTGGACAGATCAGATGTTGGAAGGAGCAGCAAGGTCCTGATTGTAATATCACTGTCAATGGGATCCTTCCACTGAAGTCAGTGAGACCTTTCCATGGACTTCAGTAGGCTTTAGATTAGGTCTTTATTTCACACAATGTATTTTGAGCTGAAAGAACCAGTTTAACAGTGTGTATCAATTGGTGGCCATTGCAGAGTAATTTACAAGAAAGGTTGGATTTTTAAAAAGTTGTTTTTGTGGGATTTTTAAAATTTATGGCACACACCAAAAAAGTGTATTTTCAATTACTAAGGAGCTACAGGATTGAAAACTTTGAGGGTCAGGAACTATCTCTTAGTATGTTTGTAGAATGTCAAGTAGAGTGGGACCAAAATCTTGAGTGGGTTCTCTAGGCATAGCACCAATAAAAAATAATAATGCTAACCTAAAAGAGACCTAATCACATAGTTTCACTCACTTGCTGCTGATGTTTACTGTGTAGTGTTTTTTCCTGATGTATATTTCTAAACAGACCCCCAACTATTTCAGGATTAGTACTAGGGAGACAGAAACCCATTCTGAGTAATCACAAATCCACTTCGAAACTGTGTGGCTGGCTAATGTTGGAATAACTTCAGGGACCATGGGTCAGTTTGACTTTAACTCAAATGTTATAGGGTTCACATTTGCTTAGAAGAGGCTTTATAAAAGAAGCAGAGAAGGAAAAGAGGAGAGAAATTATTGGGAAAAAAAATTATAAGTACTAAATAAAGGTCTCCTTCACCTCAGTAGCTTTTGGGGAGAGTATGAATGTATCCCTATATAGTACAGAGTTCTATTCACTAGAATAACTTATTTTAATTGTGAATTTCCCTTACAAAACACTTGGCTTTAAATTTAAGGAAAAAAGTTTCAGTGCAAGAATTAGTTTTGCTAAGCCAGGATCTGATCCATCTCCCACTGATGCCACGGGAGTAGTATTTGACCCCTACGTAGTGCCTCAAAACTTTTCTTGTTCCTGTTGTGTGCTACCTGCCCCTGAATCTACTGACCTATCCCTAAGCACCCATTGACATAATGGATCCTCCCACCCCTGTTTTAATGTCTATGCTGTGCGCCTGCATATTTTCAGATCTTCTGTTAATTTTTTGCTATGAAGGTTAAGAATACAGATGCTCCATAAAAGTTTGCAGGTGAAAGTGATACTGATGAACTGAGGTTTTTCAGAGTTATGCTTTGAGGACTCATTTGGTGACATGTACAAAGACACTGATAGTGAAAACCAGTGTTTTGTGATTGAATTCTTTCTCCTCCTTCTGACCTCTCCCTGTTTGCCAGGCTGGGCTGACATAAGAAGTCTGAGTGCATACCTTAAATTTCTCCCAAGCTTACATTAAATCAAACCAACCAGTTAAACACCCTCCCCCAAATGAATAAACATTTCAGTGAAGATCTTGTACACCCTATTATGGGGTACATTTCAACGAAGACTCTTGTACTCCATATTACCTTGAACATTTCATTGAATAGGTTCTGGACTCCCAGGTGGGTTAGATTGCTGATCCAGCAAAGCACTTAAATGTGTAACTTTAAGCATGTGTGTGTTTCCCAGTAAAGTCAATGGGACTCTGTGGGTGTTTAAGAGCTTCTGCTATTTTAAGGCCTAGCATCTTTGCAACGAGTGGTATCCCTTAAGTGAGCTGTTTGATATATGGGTAGACTGCAGGTTAAACAAACACTAACACAATACACAGGACTAACAAGATGGTTTATTAGGTGATGAGCTTTCGTGGGCCAGACCCACTTCCTCAGATCAAATAGTGGAAGAAAATTGTCACAACCATATATACCAAAGGATACAATTAAAAAAATGAACACACATGAAAAGGACAAATCAAATTTCAGAACAGAAGGGGGTGGGGGGGGGAGGTAAATGTCTGTGAGCTAATGATATTAGAGGTGATAATTGGGGAAGCTATCTTTGTAATGGGTGAGATAATTAGAGTCTTTATTCAAACCTAGGTGTAACACAATACTTTACTTAAACTTGCCTTGAGGCTTCATGCTAAATGGCCAGCATCTGCTAGATGTTTTCAGGAACTGGCCTTGTAAAGCCTACAAAGAAGGTTTATAATTTGGCCTAGGACTCTCAAAATTCCAGCCCAAATGTTTTTTACGCAGTATATTCAAGTAGAAATAGCATTTTCCCACCCAGAATTTCCCTCTTTTTTTTTTTCCAGCTAGACTTTTACAGCACAGCAAGAATAGAACAGAGTAAAATATTATATTATCAGAGGATCATACCAGATCTGCACAGATGTTAAGACTTCTGCATAAATTATACTGAACCTTCTATTGCTAGCTAAAATTTAAATTCAGGGAACAATGACCAACGGAATTGCTGAAGGAAAAAAACCCAAAACATTAGGGCCCTCTTATATCTCTAAGAGGTAATGGGATGCAGAATTTCGTTTTTCATTTTGTTTTTCATACTTGGTCTTCCTAAGCACTACAAAGAGCAATGAGTCAATAAATGATAGTACAGTAAAACCTGTGCTATCCGGAACTTAAGCATCTGGAAAACTGTAGAAACCGGCAAATTTTTGACACCAGGAAAAGAGAGAGAGGAAAAAAAAAAAAAGGAAACTGGCTCTTTAAGCGCTCCTCAGATGAGCGTGAAGCACGTACCTGGGGAGGGGCGAACAGAAGCAAGCATCTTGGCTCTCCCCGCGGCTCCTGGCACCCCTGACAGGCCAACCCGTGCCCCCCTCCTGGCAGGCCGCCCCACCATCTCTGCCTCCTGCCCCCCGGCTTTCAACCCCCCCCCCACCAGGCCGCATCCCGAGGCTCGTGGCCCGCCCCCCAGCAGGCCACATCCCTGCACGGCTCCCGTGGGCCCCCCCCCCCCCGTAGGCCTTGCACTGCTCCTGCCCTCCCCCCCACACACACACTCAGATAACCAGAATTTTTAGGTTACCAGTACGCCCTAATCCCCAGGCGTGCCGGATAACACAGGTTTTACTGTACGATGACAGTGTGGACTTAACAATGTGGCCATTCAAACATATTTAAGTAAGTACAGTGCAAAGAGATGGTCTTTTCTAGGTCAAAAACTCGATTCAGTCTTTCCATCCTGTTTTGATCAACATGTTTGCAGATTCTGATGAAGTTAGTGACACTGACGCATTATAATTGTATCCTTCAGTGTTACTTCTCAGACACACAGATATTGTTGCACATAGTGGAGTATATGGGGTTGTGTTCATTCTGTACAGCCTATACAGTGTGCCAAAAGAATCTTGTTTTCACCAATGCAACAGTTGCAACTTAGTAAAATAATTTAAGTTCTTCATAGGGTCTAACAGATTAAATATCTAGTAGCTTCCAGGGAGAGGAGAGTACTCCTAAGATACATATGGTAGGTACATTGAGGAGTGCTGGCAAATGAAAGCTTTCAGACATACTTGGCTTGAAGAGTTCTTAAAAGTCTGAGCTACACACGCCTCTCTCTAAACACAGTGGCGATAAGATAGAACTGTTGAGGTACAGTGCGTGAAGCAAGCTCTGCACCTTACCACTAACAAAGTGATCATTCTAGTTCTCCTTACCCTGCTGTTTTCTTCAACTTCTTTTCTTGCTTTTTAACAGGGTTGCTCAAAGAACTTTGAACCAGACATTCCCTTGTTGCAACTGAAATTTTCCATGAAAAAAGTAATTTTGGCAGGATTTTCCATCTAGAAAATCAAAACATTTAATTTCAGTTTGACCCCTTATTAGTTTCTGCTTTTGCCTGAGCCTTTGCAGTGCAATATGGGAATTGTAATTCTGAATTACTTGTGCCTCTGTATTCTCCTTTGGCCCCTGATGCCTCTCCCTACTTCATCTTCCAAGATGCACCGCTGCAAGCTCCTCGTAATAGAGTCTTCAGGAGGCAGCGTGGCAGCTGAAGTGGATGCAGATATCAGTGTTGACTTGACCCAGCCTAAAGCAATTTTTTTTTTCATTCTGTGAAAAATTCTAATATTTCAACTTTTTGTCCTGATTTGGGGCAACATCTCACGGGACAGAAATTCAGTTTCAGTCAGCTCTACTTTTTAGTTACATTGGTAGCGAGTGAGTAAGCAAACCTGTAGTGGGATGCTAGACATTACAGTGAGAAGATTTTGAGATACTGCAAAGAAGATCTGGAACAACCACTGATATTTGCAGGGGAGAACTTGAATTACTGTAACTAAGATCACAGTATGGCCCTATGCAAAAGGGGAAGAACAGAGCATTAAGTACCATTGGTTACAAGTAGAAATTTCGCAGTATACATTTCAGTCATTTTTTTTTCTCTTCAATTTTCTAGTGAAGCCATTTCCTCCATCTAACGTTGAGGCAGAAATCACTGAGAATACTGGACTGCTGAATGTGAGCTGGACAAATCCAGCACTTCCAAACAGCGACCTCAAGGTTCAGATTCGGTACTCTGTGAACAGGGAAGAAATATTATGGGAGGTACTGTTCATACAAAATAACATTTACATCCTAACAGTGTTTATACATGTAAAGTCCAGGTCAATCAGTCAATGTATGTTGAATTCATTCTATATCAAGGGTGGGCAAATACCATCCTGCAGACTGGATCTGGTCTGCCATGGTTAGCCACTGGTGGGCCCCCACACCACTGTATTCACCTGTGCCTCTGCAGGTACTGGGGATCACAGCTCCTGTTGGCTACAAATGACTGTTCCCAGCCAGTGGGAGCTGCAATTGCCTGTACCCGCGGAGGTGCTGGTAAATATAGCGGCAGTGGCCCACCAGGGTCTAACTCTGGTGAATTACCCAGCCCTGTTCTATATGAAAATTGTTTTAGTTTGCATTAGAATTTATTTTCTGTAGCAAAATTATATTAGTGAGCTCTCTCTTTTCATTGGATTGAGTGGCAGGAGGTTTGAATTTACCAGCTTAGGAGTTAAGACCTCAGTCCAATGCCTAGAAAACGGTGTGGTGTTTCTAATCTAAATATTTTTTAATTATTTTTGCAGATCTCTGAGGTTTCAAATGCACCTACAAGATCAGCCATGCTAAAGGTGCCAGACCTTTGTGTTGTATATGTTGTTCAGGTGCGCTGCAGTGGGCTGGATGGATTAGGTTACTGGAGTGATTGGAGTAAACCAGCATATACTGTTGTGAAGGATATCAAAGGTGCATGTACTTTATAAATACACTCTGAGGATTATAGTTTTATGCGTGTGTGAAATAGTTCATTTTAAAATGGTTGTAATTTTGCAGCTCCCCTGAGAGGCCCTGAATTTTGGAGAGTTATTAATGAAGATCCCATAAGGAAGCAGAAAAATGTTACTTTATTTTGGAAGGTATGAAGAATTGTATTTCAGCTTCTATCTCACTCTCTCGGTTTCTCACTCGTAATATGGATATTGCCACAATTTGATGGCTTTGTGGGATGCATGATTCAGAAGTGTTGGTGTAGAGAGTTGCATAGAGCAAGCACATACTGTTTTGAATGACACATTCAAACATTTATTATTCATGGTCCCTTTATAGACAGTACAATTAGGATACAGTTTCATTAATTTTACCTCCTCTCACTCAGCAGAGCTGTCAGCAGAGGTGCCTAAAACATTGGTGACAGTACTGCAGTATAATGGGAATATAGTGCTTATTTCTTTTCCTACCATCTCCTTTTCTCTATCCTTCCTTCTCTCTGCAGTTCTCTCTCCCCATGTTTCTTATACACGGAAATCTTCCTTGCCACTAGCTGGCAGAGATCAAGCTGGTTTCTTTCCTACTCCCAACAAGAGACAGTATTCTGTTAATAGGAAAGAATCCTTCCTTCTGCTGTGTGGTTGTTCTGGATGGTTATGAGGTCACAGTGAGTCTTCACTCACTCAGTAGTTTTCATTCAGCAGTAGGGCAGGATTCCAAACCTGCAGTTCAACAGAACACTAGCCAATGTCCCAGCAAACTGTTCAGATTGTCACCTCAGAGGTCCGACTTAGGGTGCAGTCAGGGCCTATTCACCCAAGCTCAGTTGCATGGGGCAGTCAGTAGCACAGGCTTTATGCTGTTCATATTTGTTCATAATTCACACAGCACATATACACATACTCCCTACCTCTCAAAGCAAGCAAGTTTGTTTGCTCTGCTAAAGAACCACTGCATGGCGAATTCAACCTGCCAACCTCTCAGCACCACCCAGAATAGGAAGGACAGTATTTTGTCCAGAGTATAAAGCACTCTCCCTCCTTCCTGTCAGGACACATTTTGCCACCTGGGCTGCACTGATTTAGCAGCAGTTTGGAAGAAAATAATTCCCAATATATTATGTATAAATCAAATCATTATAGTTTACAACTTGACCAGGTAATCTTATAAATATTTTCGAAAGTTTATTTGTTTTGTTTTGTTTTGTTTGTCCCGAAAGATCTCTGAAATGGTAAGAGCTGGAAACACAAAATTTTGAACGGGTACTACGGATTTCCTAACTTAAATAACTGGATTGGTTTATATCTCGAAATCGGTTCCCCCAGAGCTCCAATTGGGCCCACTGATAATTAGCTTTTAGTAGCACCTGATCATAGGCATTTGCTGGACTCTTCTGTTAAGCGGGTCACATAAACTGCAGCTAGGAGATCCTTTCCCTATGATAAAAGAAAAAGTATTTCCAATAAAATGTTATGTTAAAGTAATTTACGTAGTTCATTCACCACACCTTTTGTTATCAAGAAATGAGTTAAATGTAAATGAGTTTTGTAAGCACATCACTAGCTATGTTAATTTCTTCAAGTAATATATAAGAGAAAAGTATTTCCAATAAAATATGCTATGTTAATGTAATTGACGTAGTTCATTCATCACACCTTTTACTATATTTTCCCCAAGCGATGCCAGGTATTTCTGCTAGTACACTATAAAATATAATTACAAAGGTGTGCCATTCATGTATTAGTGGGTTTTTTTAATATTGTACTTGAGTGTGATGCTCGCATGTGCCAAAACCACATATAACAAAGACTTCAGCTGACTGCGTGTAGTGGTCAGAAAGGGATCCCCCCCATAGCCCTCCTTCCCCACATGTTTTATGGTGTGCTGTTTTTGTCTCCTTCCTCTGGAGCATCTAGACGGCCACAGCTGGAGATGGGCGGGGGTAGACCAGTGCTCTGAGATGACACTGAGAATGCTCTCTTTCAAGGGCTTGGCTGGCTGAGTCTTGTTAAGAGCCTAACAGATTAGCATATGTGGAATTTCCCCCAGGTCAGATAGACCTTGGGGATTTTCACCCTTCTCTGCAGTTTGTGGGATTATCTGTGTTTACCTCACTTAATTGTTTCCTTGCCATTGCAGGACCCTCAGGCATTGGTGTACCTCAGTCCCTCCTATTCTTTGCCTGTGGCACATAAGCCAGGTTATTTTGGGCTCATTTAGTTTGTGAGGTGCAAAATGTAGGTGCTGGGGGTGTTGGAGGCTTGTGATATTCAGGAGGTCAGACTGGGTGATTTCATGGGCCCTTCAGGCCTTATACTGAATGACCTGAGTCTTTAAAAACAATGGATGCAAGTTATTTTGAAAAACATTAGTCTCCATTTGCCAATTCTCAGAAAAGGAAGCCCATGCTCTGTATGCAAAATTGTTCTAGCAACTATAAACCATTCCCTGTACAATTGCTATGGCTCTGCATGCAAACTGTGTAATTGCACATGCAAACGATTAGTTAATTGACTGACTGACTGACTGACTACCCTTATTTGCACATATAGCCATGGTAACTACACCTGCAGTCTTGCATGCATTGTTGCGTATTGTCCTGAGCCTCCTTTACTGAAAATATGACCATAAACTAGGATCATGGTAATTCCTTCTAGCTCTGCATCCTTTAAAAATAATCCAGTAAACCCATGAGTTTCTAGAGCAAACTAAAGGTTTGCATTTCCTCAATCACATTTGTCTTAGGTATAGTAAGTAGAGATGTCAGGTCTGTGATGATGAATGAACTTCAGCCTTTTTAAATGGACAGCAGTATTTTAGGTATTAGAAAAATAGTCTCACCCTTGGGTATCGTTTAATACACTGCTGTTTCCTTGCAGCCTTTGAAGAAGAATTACTCCTTATGCAGCATGTGCGGATACATTGTAAAGCATCATACTTCAGAAAACATTAGTTGGACCGAATCTGTCGCCCCTGGCACTACCTATACATTTCCGTGGACTGAGCATGCACACACCATTACAGTTCTAGCTGTTAACTCAATCGGCCCTTCCTCAATGAATTTTAATTTAACTCTGTCACAGCAAATGAGCGCAGGTAAGAATAATGGGTTAGTCATCATTCATACTGATGCATTCAGGAGATTAGCAATGCCTACTCTGCCTTTTGACAGTTTTAACAAAGTAAGCTTTATTGACAAGGGGAATGGGTGATGACATTCTGTGCCCTTATAGAGATGAAAAGCCTGAAACTCCAAATTTTTAACAGAACAGAAATTCCTCAATATTTTGTTTCAGCAGCACCAAAACATTCCCACTAGAGGGACATTTTGGTGGCTCCAAAATGAAATATGCACCCCAGGATCTCTGGCTGCTCCTCCTGGGGGCTGCTTAGCTGCCCAGGCAGCTGAGGAGCTGGGTAGCTCAGAGATCCAGCCATCCGAGCGGGCATCCTACTGTGGGGGACCTAGGTGGGCTGCAGGGGAACTGAAGATACCAGGAAACTGAGGCCTTTGGCATGATCCAGCTTTCTGAGATTCCTCTCCATGGGCACATCTACACTGCAGGGCAAAGGTCGAATTAAGCCACACAACTTCAGCTACGTCAATTGCTCAGCTGAAGTCAAAACAGCTTAATTAGGCTTTTGGTGCTGTCCACACAGCAGGAGGTCTAAGGAAGAACACTCTTCCTTCAGCTTCCCTTACTCTTTGTGAAATGAGGGTTACAGGAGTTGGAATAAGAAGTCGTCCAGCTCGACTTAATTTCAAAATAATGGCTTGCTGTGTAGCTGTGCGTTTTGTTATTTTGAAATAATGTCAGTTATTCCGAAATAACACTGCTGCGTAGACGTGGCCTGTAGAAGCAGTGGGAGAACCAGAGAGTCAGGTGGGCTGGACATGAATATACCCCAGAAAGGCTGCAGTTAGCAGCAGAAGCACAGATGGAGCTTGGCCACCTGGGTTTTGATCCTCTTTTCCTAGAGGAGCATAATGACACATGGGCAATAGGTTTATGCTCTGTATTGTGAACTACATGTTGATGGGTTTTAGCTATTACCATATGTCTCAACCCGGGGGTGAAAGCTTTGAAAGATTTAGGTAAGAACCAGAAATATTGCTCAAAACAGGAATATTGCCTTAAAGAGAGATTAATATAGGAAATGTGCTAAGAACACAATCCACAGACGTGATCCATTTAATACCTATGCAGTACACTATAAAATATGATTGCAAAGATATATCATTCATGTATTTAAAGAGGGTGTTTTTTTAAAATATTGCACTTGTGTCTGATGGTTATATGTGTGAGAAACCATCAAAAACAAAAACTCCATATACTCAGGGCTTGTCTAGCCAATGAGCTAATGTGTTCTACGGGGGGGGGGGGAGGTGATTTCTCAAGTGCACTAGCGATTGACATCAATTGCTCCATGTAGAAGCTTGCTGGTGTGCTTTAATGTAGTGCTGTTTCAAACAATATTACATTAATACACACTTAAGTGTGCATTGGCAGAATTTGCATGGATCAATTAATGTGCAACATGTGTGATTTTAGAAATCACACCTGTGTAGAGCGTATTAACACAATATGAAGACAAGTCCTATGTTGGCATAAAATGATGTTACTTTCATTGACATAAGTAGAGATGCAAAAATAAACAACAATAGACCTAAACCATTATAGTCTTTCTCATCTCTATGTGGGACCTTAGCTGCAGCATGTAAAATACAACACTGATTTGATATAACTGATTTCATTTTAATCATGATTTTTCCTGTTTTATCAGTGAATATTGTGCAGACACTCAGCGCTTATCCAGTAAACAGCAGTTGTGTAATTCTGACCTGGACACTTTCACCTTCAATGTATGTAATAACATCTTTTGTTATTGAATGGAAAAACCTCAATGAGGAAGAACAAATGAAATGGATTCGAGTTGCTCCAAATGTTAGCAAATACTATATTTATGGTGAGTTCGTACTTGCAAATAAACACACATGATATTTTTACCGGTGTTAGAGTGTATTGAAAGGTAGCGCTTTCTGGGTACATTAATATGGCCTCTCTGCAATAGTCTCTTCTTTTTTTTTTTTTTTTTTTTTTTTTTTTTTTTAATAATATTGTATTGGATCTAACTTGTCAGTTGAAGATCAACTATGGAGTTAATGACTTGGACTGATACAGGATTGCTGACTGGCCCTTGTTGCTGTTTAAAAACCCAGGCCTTGGTCCTGAATCACCTTGTGTCAGATGGGCATTGGTCTGTAATCACATGCGCACCTTAGTCACTGCATACAAAAGGACAATAGGCTAGTTGGCTCAGATCTGCACAAACCTCCACATAGTTTATTTACTGTGGGCCTGGCCTCCTTTCATTTGCACCTGCTTTATGTTGAAATAATGGCATTGATCTTAGTGGAGTTGTGCCTAATTTACATCCATTTAAGGATCATCATCATTATTATAATGGACTTGGGAAACAGTATGTTTCGTCTTTGTTATGTCCTGCACATGTGTGGAAGTGATAAAGAGGGAAGCTCAGTTGTATATTATGGTAACACCAATATATGCTGAATGTATGTTTAAATATACATATTTCCATATGTGTACATATTATTTATCGAGGTTTTAATGTATGTTCTTTGTGGCTTTAATATTATAATCTTTTCATCAAAAGCTAATAATTCCATTGGGGAAAAAAATAGCTAATGTATCCAACATAGATTTTCAGGTGTACATTTAAACCCGAAATTAAAGGGATTAAATGAATAACTCTTTTTTTCCCGTGGGCTTGCCTTGAGCCACTGATGCATGAGATCAAAGCCTCTCTAAAGGCTAAAAGGTATTTGATGGTCTTACTAACTTTGAATGTAAACTCAAAAGCTTGATTTCTTCTTTCTAGATAATTTTATTCTTATTGAAAAGTACCAGTTTAGCCTGTACCCAATATTTCCTGAAGGAGTAGGCAACCCCAAAACAGCTGATGGATTCATCAAAGGTAACCAATATGATCTGAATTATTATTTTTTTTATTAAGCAACGGCTGGTTAGTAAAAGTTCCCTTTGGCTATTACATGGACTCTTGCTCATGTTTTTTATGAGAAACATCAAGAAAGCATTGTGGAAAACACAATGATTGAAGTATAATTGACCCTAGTCTGGATCTTCAGTCAGTATAAATTGGCATAACTTGGTTGAAGTTAGTAGAGTGCCTACACCAACTTCTCCTGGCATTGTTTCTGCAGTTAATTTAATATGATAATGCATTTCAATATTTCGCCCATGTTTTCAAACAGGTCAGTGTTCTGCATAGGAGGAGCAATATGTTGGGACAATCCCAAGGAGTTTCTGAGGTCCTATATTCTCATGTTTCTTCAGCCTCTGTGTATGGGCTACTACCTTTGCTTTGATTGCTTTAGTGTTGATCCTGAGTAACTGGGAAACCATGGAAAATCCCACAGAGATGTAGAAGCCACTGAATTTTTAGAGTAATTTTACTTCCTGTGTATTTATACATAAGTCAGGGGTCCCTAGTGTGACCCAGTACAATTTGCTTAAGGTTGATACAATAAACATATATAAACTACTAATGTACAGTTGAGTAATTTGTTTCTGATTTGTATGCATATGGATGATTATGTAAACTGTTCTTCTTATGCATTTTTTAATTGAAATAATGATAGGACTGATGATGAGAAATATTGCAAATAGTTTGAAATAGATTCCTTTCATTTTTAGGTAGGAATGAAAACCAGAATGATGCCAGCCTCTATGTGACTTTACCAATAGTTATTTCATCCTTCATTTTCTTGCTTGGAACTTTGCTGATCTCACACCAAAGGCATGTTTTTTATTTTCATATACGATTCCCTAAATGTGCTTATAAGAAGATAATGCAACTTAGAAAGCATGTGCCTATAGAAATATTCATACCTAGTTAACATTTGGTGCCATTTATATATTTTAGCTGTACATTATCTGAAAGGCAGCACAGTCAAGTGCAGTATTTCTCAAATATATTTGATCATGCTGCCCCCTTCATGTCTGTAATAGTTTATATCCCAACATACCACGCAAGTACATATACCAATAAAAATAATCCACTAGCACCTTTCACTAAATATTAAAAATAAGGCATTTATTCAGACAGAGCCATGTAAGTGTATGGTAATGTAAAGTTTAAATGAGATACAGCATCATGTTGTTTTTGTTAATATGATGGGTGTGCCTGTTTTTTGCAGAGCAATTCTATAATTTGCACAAATGAGCCAATAATCCATTGTAATAAGAGCAAAAGCAAAACTGCTGTTGTGGTTGATGCTTACAATTAAATGTGCACACTGCCTCATAGCAAACTTAACAGAAATCTGTCAAAATGCACAGTGCCATTATAGTAAAATGCACAGCCCCATTTGCAGACCGACATGGCTGGAGGAATCAACTTTGCTAGTTATTCATTGCTGTGGGTAAAATATGAGCAGTAAATTTTTTTTTTCTCCTAAGTTTCTCATTTCCCTCCCCCCCCCCCCACCTCCAGAATACAACCCCAAATTTGAGAATCTCTGTTCTAATGGATTGAACGTGGCACTGGAAACTAGGAATGTCTGAATGTTCATGTTCAGTACCTCTGAAAATCAGGCCATTATCCTGACTCTGCTTATGTCCTTGTGCTACCATGATAGTGAGCAGTTTATATTTCTGTCTGGGGCATTCCCATATAAAATGTGTCTATTCAGTACTAAATCAATACTACTAAATATTTCAGAATGAAGAAATTGTTCTGGGAGGATGTTCCAAATCCAAAGAACTGCTCCTGGGCGCAAGGAGTTAATTTCCAAAAGGTATGGGTTTCCATAATGGTACCTTTTTATTTTTCTGTCGGATTATATGTTTCACACGCTGACATTAAGTTAAAAGTGTTAAACTATTAAGAATTATCCAAATAATTAAACACAAGACCTTTGAAACATAGGAATGGCCATACTGGGTCAGACCAATGGTCCATCTAACCCAGTATCCTGTCTGCCGACAGTGGCCAATACCAGATGCCCCAGAGGGAGGGAACATGACACGTAATCCTCAACGTGATCCCTCCCCTGTCACCCATTTCCAAACAAATAGAGGCTAGGGACACCATTCCTACCTATCCTGGCTAATAGCCATTGATGGACCTAAACTCCATGAATCTATCTAGCTTTTTTTTTAACCCTGTGAAAATCCTAGCCTTCACCACATCCTCTGGCAAAGAGTTCCAGAGGCTGACTGTGCGTAGCCAAATGCAGGACTTTTTTCTTCAGCTGTAGAAAGCTGACTGTTGGATGTGGGCTGGAACCTCCAATCAAGACCTGTTTTGAAATTCATGGGCAATCTTAGGGTATGTTTACGTTGCATTGTCAACCTGGGTCTGTGAACCCAGTGTTTCCAATCCTGCACTTGAGCATCCACTCTACATTGTAAACTTGGGCTTAGAGTTGCTGAACCTGGGTCTCACAGCGAAGTTAATGCATTCACACTGCATTTAGGCAGACTTCCTGACTCATCTGAAGCAGGAGCTGCATCCACACTGTAAAATATAGGGCAGGATTTGGGCTCTGATCCACTCATCCAGCGGGAACCCAGGTCCTATATGTTTGCAACCTGAGTCAGACTGATTTTTGTGTGGATGGAAGGGGGACTGGGAGTCAGAGTCCAGGCTTAATGTGCAGTAGACATACCTGTAGAGCTAAATCCTGCCACCAGATGATTCTTAGTTGTATGACAGCCATTGAAATCGGGGCAGGAAGGGCATATGACCACACTCATGGACAAATTCTTTGCTGGTGCAAGCCAGCTCAGCCACAGTTGAGCTGTGCCGATATACAGCCTTAACTGGACTTGCATTGGTTCAAACCAGCTAAGAATTTGTCTCTCAGTTCTGGAATTTTATACTGTAACTGTGTAATCATTTAGGATTATTATTTCAAAAAGAAAATGCATCTAATGGACCACAACTGTTTGACTTCTTTTTTCCAGATGTTTAATTTTCATTCCCAGTGAAGTTTTCTTTTCTCATCTTTTATTTTATTTCATTTAAACAGAGAATGGACATTCTTTGAAGTCTAATCATGATCACTTCCTGCTGAACCATTGTGCCAGCTCCCAGACTTCATTTACAGAATTGTTAGAAGATTTTTCTGTTTACATTCAGAAGACAGGAAACACAGATACAATATATGCTGATTGATTTTAAAGATAGTTCTGGAAATAGTTTTGTTCAAAACTTAAAATGCCCCTAAAAAATCAGGGACAGTTGCCATATTGCAGCCTAGAGCAGGGTTTACTACACATGTAGGCAAAAAACTTGCTTTAAAACACATTTTGAACCTTTATTTAGTGACCTATTTATTAAGGCGCTGACTCACAAAGGGCTGAATGCTTTCACCTCCTAGACTTCCCTAAGAGCTGAGAGTGCCCAGCAATGTTCCCAGCAATCTTTTCCATCCATGTGCAGAATAAATTGTTATGTGCCCCAATGCATGTTCCAATGTGCATGCCAGTAAAAACAAAAAACCTAGCTGTGAGCACTTTGCTAATTGGATCACTCTCAAGCGACTACACAAGCACACAAGTGCTGGGCACCAGTGTTCCCTGAAAGCTATGAGGATGGAGCAATATAAGCAGAAGTATCAGAATGGTCTGGGACTCAGCTAGTTAACTGAAAGACTTGCCCAATTAGCCACTTACATTTTTTTAAACAGAGTTATTGCTTGTTTAATCCAAGAACTAGTCTGATTCTGATGCTGAACAGCTGTGGGAGTTTCCACTGACTTCAAGCATGTTGAGGAGGCCAACCCCTGCCTTTGGATGTGCGTAGTGCTCCCATTAAGGTCAATGGGAGCTAATCAGATGCATCTGAGTGCAAAATTTAGTCCAGAGAATTTGCAGAAATAATTCCAAGTGTTCATTCATGGTTTTCTCTGAAAAGGACCATTGTCCATATTATGTTGAGTAGTCAGGTACTTCATTCACTATCATTTAAACATCTAGCAACTCCCATAGCCACTTGACTAATAGTGTCTGACGTTAGTTCTCTCTCTTTCTCTGTCTATATATTAATCTGTTGTTATCCTTAGTATGGCAACTTCTGCTTAGTGTAATCTCCATTCAGCATGATTTCCTTTTTGTAGCTAACCTTTTACTACAGTAACTTTTTTTTCTTTTTGTTTAAAGTGCTGCTGTATTGTTAGAAAGCAAAGACTATCAGTTAATATTAAACAAAGTTCATTGAAATACATAATACAGGGACTGGTCCAAAGCTCCCTGAAATCAGTGAAATACTTTCCGTGACATCCGTGGAGCAGTGGACTAGCACTGCAGTGCTGCTATAATGACAACGATGGAAAACATGCTTTAAAATTTTGAAAAGTATCAAATGTGGCTGTAGAGCATTGACCAAAGATTTGCATATTGTTGAGGAAGAGAGACTGTGAGTGAGTTGCACAGAGACTTTTTTTTGTTTACTTAATTCACTTAGCTAGACATAGGAAAGGAAACTTGCCACCACTGCTCCCAATAATTTGCATGTTGGATCAGGGACTATGGGCCCTATTTCTCCTCTCATGCTGGTGTAAATTGGGAATAAGTCCATTGAAATGGGTGAAGTTAGACTAATCTACAAACTGGCAAAGAGAGGAAAGGATTTATATGCCCATGACATTACTCCATATTCGTATGTCCTGTGGAGTTCCTAGCTAAGGAGAAAGAATGTAATGCATGTGAATATAAAGTGTAATGCGCTGAATTGGAAATCGAAAGATCATGTGACCTTTGACAGCTTGTTCTACTGCAGTTCAGTCTATATATTTAATGCCTGCTTCCTTCTTACATTTTATTGTTTATGTCTACAATACAATAAAAGACTCATGGCATGGCTGCAGCTGGCCTGTGTGAGCTTATTTGAATTCACAAAGCTGTGGAGTTAAAAATTGCAGTGTAGGCATTTGAGCAAAGGCTGGAGCCAGGAGTCTGAAGCTTCACAATGCAGGGACAATCTCAGAGCCCAGCATCCAGCCTGAATCTGACTGTCTACACTGCAGCTTTTAGCCCTGAGACTCCCTATTTTTATTGCAATGTAGACATACCAGTGCTGTCCTCTGATGAGCACTGTAGTGCTTGTCTAATTCCATGTGCATCCTAGGCCAAGGGAAATAGAAGGAATTTATGCAGTTAGGGCCCTCATTTATGTGACTGCAATTTTCAGTAGGAAAAACAAAGTGCAGAACTTGTACTGTAACTCTCATTAGCTTTGATAGCCATTGCCTCGATTAAAGCTTCCACGTATCAGCACTAGAAAGTACTAATGTTCTTATGTCTGAAGCTATGTGTAAGTCTTATTTTCCTTTGATTCATCTGTCAGAAGTGCACTAGATTCAATATGTGGTTACTAATGCATGTATTAAATATGGCATGTTCTGTGATTGATTGCTCTATTGGGTCATAATCTCATTCTGCAGACCTTACTTATCCAAACCTCCAAATGATTTCCAAGGAAGATATGACTTGAGTAATGACTATGGCATTATCCCGGAAAAGATTTATGCACATGTTTAACTTTACATAGTGTGAGTAATCCCATTGACCTCAACGGGATTATTCACAGTGTATAAAATTAAGCAGTTACCTAAGCACTGCAGGATTGTGAGTGGAACACATTTTATAGACTGTCTGTGTCTGGCAAATGAGGGTGAATGAAATTTTACTCGAAGCCACCCGAGGCTTTTGTAGAATTATGCTAACTGCTATAAAATATTTTAGCACAAATCCTATGACACACATGTTGAGAACATATTTTACAGTGATATTTACCCATATGACTCTGTCATTATTTACCTAATATTACCGTATTACATCTTTTCCAGGAGATTGTATACTCATTGTATTTGTATATTCATCAGATATATTTTGCTTAGTGATGTGTTTGATTCAGGAGAAAGTGAGCTTTAATAATTGAAATATCTATTTTTAAAAGTGGTATTTGATTATTTGATAAGTCATAGGCAGTATTCTTGATGTGATTCTGTAGAACTCATATCCAGAGTTATGCTTCAAGGCATAAGACAATCTCTAGTTATTGGTGTTCAGGGAGATACATGCCTGCCCACAGATTCACAGCTGCCTACTATGGGATTTCCACTTTAAAGTATCTTATACAGGCCACTGTTGATGAGAGAATACTGGACTAAATGAACAATTGGTCTGATCCATTATAATAGTTCCTATATTCCTATCTGAATTAATAGGTGATCTGCCATAGGGAAGGATAAATTTCAGCAAGGAACATTCAATATGAATTGAAGACATTGCTTGGTGTATGCATTGTAGCAACTGCCTGCAGCTCATTTCAGTAATCAGTTTGATAGTTTTAAATGTCATATTCACAATGTTTTTGAAGTCCATGAGAATTCTGAGATGCAAGCAATGTAGTAGTTACCTAAGTTTGCATTTAGGCTCCAATTCAGCAAGGTACTGAATCAAGTGTTAACATCTGAATCTGTAAGTAGTTTATATACATACTTAAATACCTTGCGAATCAGGGTCTTAAATGTTATGGTGATGGCTATTCTACATTAAACAAATGCCCAGTAGCTTAAGATAGATAAAATAGTACCATACCTTCTTATAATGTACAGCAGTCTAAGCATTTTGACATATTCCTCTTTACTTTGGATGGTTTCCTGCTGTGACTTTAATATCTGGATGGTTTATTAACATAAACACAATCTGTTGTTTTTAACTAATTGTTTTTTTTATTTGTCTCCATTAAATTCATCAGTGGGCATACACTTTAGAGTGAACTTTTCTTGGTAATAAATAGGAGAGCCAGTTTCCTATTATCAATTCATACTATGATATATTTGAAATTTTATGTATATTTCACATCCTTGTTTGATGCAGAGATGATGCATTTCCCTGTAGTATGTGTGTGTACGTATGTATGCGTGTGTGTATAAATTTCAAGCATGCGGCCCTTGCAGGCAAAGAGTCTAAAAAAATTATTGGGTGGCAGGATTTGACTCTGGCATGTGCTTGCTTTCTCTAGCCCCAATTCCCCATTGCCACATACCAGACTTAGTTTTCGTTTTTCAGATATGTACTTTTTATACGAAAATATACCATACTAGTTTTCATTTGTGGCTCTAAAGTACAGTAACTTCATAATGAAATAAAGCTATTAAATGATAGTTGAGCATTAAAATATGTCTTTTCTTCTAGCCTGAAACTTTTGAGCATCTTTTTATCAAGCATCCTGAAGCAATATCATTTGGGCCTTTTCCGGAGCCAGAAATAGTTTTGGAAGACATCAATGTTGCTAACGCATTGAAAAGTGAAGACAAGCAAGATTTATTAACAGTTGATTCAATGTTCACAAAGACTCAAGACTCTGAGCATGACTCGGCTTGTTCTAGCAGCCATTTCAGTAATAGCCTTTCTGAAAGTTCCCATGATGACAGAGTCAGTGAAGGAATTACAAGACAGTCCAATATTAAGTATGCTACAATTATTAGTCACTGCAAATCAAGTGGGCTTTATGAACAGCAAAAGAATCTAAGTGGTTCATTTAATGGATGCTTCCTAGGTGAAGATTCCTTAGTTACAGATCCTTTCTCTAGATCTTGGGAGGTGGGGAATTGTGCATTTCTAATATTACCTGAGCAACAGCCGAGCCAACCCAGCAAAACTATATCTCTTTCCATTGTTTCTTCTGAGGGTTTTTCAGAACCTTCAGACCATGATGAGACCTTCAGTGATGGAGACAGTCCTGAAAGAAGCCTGTATTACTTAGGGCTAACATCAGTTAAGAAAAATGAAAATGATATTTTTTTAACAGAAAATTCTAGAGTGATGTGTCATCTTCACACAAATGATTTATTCAAAGACATGGGGTTTCTTCAGGACACTTCTTCTGATTTAAATCCCTTTGTCAAAAATAGTCTTACATATGAAAGCTCTGTTAAAACCTTCATACCATACATGCCACAATTTCAGGCAACTAGAATTAAACTGCAAGAGACAGCAGAGACCAAACTTAAGCTATAACAACATAGTCCATCTTTCTATCTGATTGCTGCTGTTAATATTTTTCTGAAGGGTCAGTATCTCCCACTCCCTGTCCCTGCATCTCTCCCTCAGGAAACTCTGTACTGTACATGTAGTGTCCATATTTTGAAGTTGGATGCCTGTGCCTACATTTGAGTGATATATAAATCAGCACTTTGAACCCACAGAATTCCACATATTATTGGCCTGATTAAAACCTCAGATCGGGGCTTTCATTTCGCTGTTTCAAGTTAACATCTGGTACGTAATTGGCTAATTGTGGTGCCTACTCTACATGCTTCTTCAACTGTGTCTCGTTGTGGACACTCACATAAGAAAACTGGTTTTGAAAGCTCCTTAGACAAGGATTCCAAAGGAGGCATTTCATTTAAATGTACCTTTTGTTAGGTCAGATCCTAGTGGAAAGCCCATTTTGGAGCCAAGCCGTTGGCAGCTTTATAGCTGTCCTGGACATGGCTACCAAACCCCTCCACTCCTGCGAGAGGGGAGCCCATCGTAAGCGGGGAATGGGCAGTTCCCCAACACCAAAGACCAGCAGATAACAGTCCCAGCATATGGATCCAAAGGGCCCATCTGGCAATAGAACCACACCTCAGTAGAAGTAAGGATGAAGGCAGAGACCAAACACGTTTAAAAAAGCTCTGAGATGGCAGCATTCTCCTTTCGCCAACTTCTACGTGCTGCAGCAGCAAAGGGTTCAGAGTTATTGCTGTCCCGAGGCTGGAGTACCCCATGCTTCTCCAGCTGGAGGGGGAAGCCGATAGCGAGCTGCCTTGTAGGGCAGCATTGATTAAAGTGTGTTCCATGGTACACCGGTGTGCCACGAGGCAGTCGGAGGTATGCCGCAGAGAGAACAGAAAAAATTCTGCTCCCCGCCCCCTGCAGGGCCTGTAGACAGCTCCCACTGCAGCTGCCTCCCCTTCCCCCCCCCAGGCCCCTGTCCCATGGGGCCTCCAGTGCTGCGCAGCCTCCATCTCCTCCACGTGTGCAGGTGGTAGCTTTTACAGCAGCCACTGCTGCTGGGAGGGGGAGGGGTGGCCGGAGCTGAGGAGCCGCTCCCGGACCTTGGTGTTTTAAAACTGCCGCCTGTGGGGGAACCCGGTTCAGGCTCTGCCCCCCCTCCCCCACCTGGGGCATGCTCAGCCTTTGCTGCTCCCCCCCTCGAGGTGCGCTTGGGCTCTGCTTCCTCCCCCCCACACCCCCAATGCGCTGCTGTCTCTCTCCCTTGCACCCCTCCCAAGCCTGCTGGGGAAGTGACAGAGTTTAATCTGGCTGGGACAGTCAGGGTTTCTTCTACTCTCCCCCCCCCCCCCCCGCCCTGCCAGCAGGAAACCTGGCCTGATGCTGCAGCTGCACTAGGTTCCCCGCTGCGGGGGGGGGGGGGGGGACTGAGATCTACCTCTCCCCCTGAAGAACAAGAGCTTGCTCCCTGGAGGCTTTCTCTGCTGCAGCAGGGTGCCAAGCCAGGTAAGCGTCCTCCCTCATGCCCAGACCCTGCACCCAACCTCCCCTCGCTCCCCTCCCTCTGCCAAGACCCCGCATTCCCAGCTTGCTCTGACACCCTGCCCCAAGTCCCCTCCTGTACCCTACCTCCTGGCCAGACACCCTGCCCCAATACCTGCTCCTCCTCAGACATTCTGCCCCAAGACCCCTCCTCTATCCTGCCTCCTGGCCAGACACCCTGCCCCGAGACCCTCCTCTACCCTCCCTCCTGGCCAGACACATGACCTTATTTAGCATTTGTCTTCCTGGGGGGTGGGGGGGTCACGCATTTTGATCCCCAGGTTTTTTGGGTTTTTTCTCAACAAAAAAATCTTTGTTGTTCCCCATTAAAAAAAAAATTGTTTGGTGTTCCTCAATCTTAAAAAGTTTAAGAAACATTGCCATAGGGAGTATGACCCGCCTGAGCCTTCCCACTTGCATGACCAGCTCTGCAGTGCTGAGATGCAAAGGTGGAAAAAGTCTTCTTGGGGACAGTTCTGCATAACAATGGGCTGTCCAAAGGAGAAGCCACTTGTTGAGCTAACTGGTTTGGTAACAGGGAGCCAGGTTTTTGTGGTGGGGGGAACACACATGTATGCGCACTGTCCTGGCTGGAGGGGTCTCGCTGGGCAGTGCCAAATATGTCTTCGGCACCTCCACAGACCCCCAGAGCAGCCAAGAAAATTAAAAGCAGGCTGGTGGTGGTGGTGGTGGGGAGAGTCCGTCACCTCAAACAAACAAAAGGCAGAGGAGCTGCTGTACAGTGCCCCCCCCCGATAGTTAGCAGCTCATGTAATTGCCCTGCTTACTCACTGTGTGTATGCACACTTGTACGTACGTGCAGAGAGTACATTTACCACTGAGCAGTAAAGCACCGCTTCCAGTTATATATGTGTCTATAGCAGTGTTTCTCAACCTTTTTTTCTTAAAGTACTCCTTTAAAAAATAAATTATAAGTACCCCCAGTACCGACAGTGTTCAGAAACATTTTTTTTCTACCACTGCAACACATTTGTTTAAACAACTTAATCGTAGCCGGGCGGGTGGTGAAATTTTTGGGTGTAAAAAGTACAAAAATAATAAAGCACTGTAAAATTTAAAACAAAAATTCGGTTTTCTTCGAATTTCACTTGTGTTGATGTACCCCCCAGACTTCTCTTGAGTGCCCCTAAAGCGTAGTTGTACCATGGGTTGAGAAACACTGGTCTATAGTATGAGAGCTCACCTTCAACTCAGACTAGTGTGGTAAAAGCTCCCTTTCCAATTTAAATACCTTTATGCAGGGCTGCCAATGGGAAGGGGGATCAAAGGGGGCAATTGCCACTGGTCCAGCAATTTAAGAGGCTCTGGGCTGCTGCTACTGTAGCAGCAGCTGGAGCCTGGACCCTTTAAATTGCCTCTGGAGCCCTGCACAGCATGGTCTGGGCAGCACTGAGGGCTGGCTGCCTCTAGTTCTGCCCCTTCTGCCCAAGGCCATGCCCCATGTGGATAGGGTGGGAGAGGGGGGTCAGAGCTGAGCTGAACTCCGCCCCCCCCCACACACACATAACCCAGGGCTCAGTAGAGTCTGTCTCCAGCCCTGCTTTTATGTATAATACAATGCTTCTGTAGAACCAGTGCACCCCTTCACCACGCTTATTTATGTTGGGTGGTGTTATACACAAACCCCTACGTACTTATTATGGATAATAGTGAGTATACACTGTTTAGATGGGATCTGCATTACAGTGAACATGTAAAAAAGAAGACAGAGCTATAGCAGTCATTGCTTTAAAAAAAGTTAAGGGAATTTATTTCTAAGTAAATTTTTGAAAGTGAGACATTTATCACAATAGGTGAAGGTTCAGGCCTCGCTTCCTTCATCCTGTCCCTTCTACAAAAAAATGAAAGCACCCACCACAAGGAGCAGATAGTTACAAGGAAACTATATATTAATCAAGTGAAAGTGTGTTAAGTAGTTCACTAGTGTATAAAGCATCGCCAACTGTAAAAGAATGCATCCGTGGCTAGCCAGCCTGTACACGGGATGGGGGGGAGGGACATTGCCCCCATGGCCCAGTGATTCAAAGGGACCGGGGGCTTCCGGCTGTTGCAGTGGCAGCAGCTTGAGCCCCAGGCTTTTTAAATTGCTGCGGCAGCGACACACTGCACTCTCCATGTGGGTCTGAGGACTGCGGGGGGAGGGGAGCACACTATGCTCTGGGCAGTGTGGAGGGCTGGCTGCCCTAGCTCCACCCCTTCTGGGAGCATGGAGCCAGCCCCTCCCATCTTTCCGAGGGGCCCATGGAAGCTGTCAGCATCCCTTTTGGCTAGAGATACACATTTAATGCAGTAAGGGAACAGGAGTCAGATTTCTTGTTGAAGTATTTATAGCCTCACCATTTGTGTATTTTTGCCTAGGCAAAATAATGCACATGGAAATCAAATGGACACACTTTTTGGAGGTCTCTTTTGGAAAATGAGGCTGTAATAGTGAAGGTACCACAATATATCACTGAATTTCAGTCCATTTCATGAGACCCCATTATAGAAAAGCAATGTTAAGAAGCTAGTGTGGTCAAATGGCAAACTAGTAAAGATTGGGAGCCAAAGTGTCCTTTCTATAGATTTAATTCTACTGGGATTAAGAGTCTCTGTATGAGCTCAAACTAGTCATGTCACCTCACCTCTTTATATCTTGAACCCAGCAGAAAAAGGGTAAGAAGTAGGAACTCTGAGAAAACGGGGCATTATGTCTCAACTGAATTTTCTATGCTAAATTACAAAATAAAAATCCAAACTTATTCTCAAACCAAATATGTATTTTCTACTTATAATGACTAATTATTTTTATACTGAGAATTTTTCAGATAGTAATTATTTACTAAGCAGTATTCAAATATGTAAGGGTGTTAAGTTTAGGTATTCCAAAATTTACCCAAAAGCAACATAAGAACAACAAAAATGTTGAGTTATGTAGCAGAACTTTATTTAGCTAGGATATGCTAGAAAGTGAAAGAGCTCTGAGCAAAGTTTTTATGTTTTCAAACGTAACTGGTGATTTTGGGTGCTTCCATTTCTCGGGGCCTGATACGACACCTGAAAGAGGTCTGATGGTCAGAGAATGGGGTGCCTTGTGCTTTCTGAAAATCTCAGGTTGAACACCCAAAATCACTAGTCACTTGAGAATTTAGGCAAAGTCTTGTTGCAAAGCTCACTGAAGTCAATGGGCTTCTATTGACCAGTGACCTTTTGGTCTGGCTCATTGATGTGCCTTAAGGATTCAGTCTTGTGTGGCGTTAGACACAGGAATTTAAAGATAACATTAGTAAAATAAATGAAAAGCTCTTACTGACATCCATGTAAATATATCAGTCTCCAGCTGCCTGGTTAGATAACACATGAGCATTTCATCACTTGAGTGACAAGCAGCCCTCGGTGTTACAATGCAGCCCTTCTGACTGCTATTCCTGCAAATCCTGCATCTTCCTTCATACCTTCTGAAGGCCCCAGGCAGTGAAACCTGTGTGGTTCTGCTATGTGGAGGGAACCCTGCATAGGTTCAACATGCATCCCAGGCTACATCTACACTGCGGGTTTTTTGCGGAAGAGGAAATGCAAATGGAGTGCTCATTTGCATATCTCGCACTCTCATTTGCAGATCTTCTTCCGATCCTTTTTGCGGAAGAGTTTTTTGCCATGAAAAGCCCTGTGTAGATCGGGGCATTTGTCTGGAAAAAAAATACTCTTTTGCGCAAGATCCCTTATTCCTCAAAAAATGAGGACAAAGGGCCCCGTCTACACAGGGCTTATCATCGCAAAAACCTCTTCTGCAAAAAGAATCGGAAGAAGATATGCAAATAAGAGCACGAGATATGCAAATGAGTGTTCCAGTTGCATTTCCTCTTCCGCAAAAAAACCCGCAGTGTAGACATAGCCCAGCTCTGTGGGGACTTCCTATGCTCCTGTGCAGCATGAATTGGATTGGAGAGAAGCAGTTGCAGGTCTGGTAGAGCCACGAGTGTTTGCTTCCTGTTCAGCCAGGATGTAGGAAGTGTTGTGAGCTGCTGCAGGCTAGCAGTGGAGTAATTGCTACAGAGCAACTGCAACACCATTCCACAGTGTGGATGAAGGATCCTTTCCCATCTCAGCCCAAAAGAATCGCCTGCTGCAAGCTGTGCTGCTCTGACTTGATGCTGGAGGCAGAAGGGATTCAGTTCATTGCAAAGACTGCAATAAGAGAAATTTGAAAAGATGTGTGTGTCTCATTGAGTTTCATTTGGTTTGTGACTCTGGCTATTGTCCAAAATTTTCATAATACCAAAGCTAGCTGGTAGCATTTCAAGTAAATGAGGAGCTACTGCATTTTTGCAAATCCTAATGGTGACCACTGCTATGAGAGGCTCTGATCCAGAAAAATGTGTAGCTTATGCATGTGAATCATCCCATTGAACGTCAAAGAGTCTAAAGGGCTTTCCTGGATTGGACCCTAAATCAGAAGGGATTCTCCTGGTTCTGTGAACATGTGTATCATAGAATGAGTGAGCTGAGATGTCTGCCACTGATCAGTATGAAATAACATGGCTAAGCGTTGCTGCAATGAACATCTCCGGTGTAGAATCATCACACCCTCCACGTGGCCCTTCTTTCTGCAGCCTCCTTAATTTCCTTCCTTGCAATGCCTCTAAACTCAGAACACTGTGCCCTTCCATTTATGTTACTTGGCTAATTTTGCCACCCAGAATGCTCAAATCAAAGTGGAGGCTTGGAAGCATTTGGGGGCCTGATTTTTCAGAAATGGTCAGAGGTTGCAGCTCCAGTTAAAGTCGGTAGGCGTTTCAAGTACTTTGCACCTCTGAAAAATCCCGCCCTTATTCTGGGGCACTTTTTGTGGTCACAGCCATCTTCCCTCTACCCAACTGCGCATAACAACTGCCATCCTTTAAAAATTAACTGCTTTGGTGTTTGCAGAATTCTGTACAACTAGTGTAAGAAAATTGTGAGTGCCTTTATTTAATTGTGGGGAGGGAGCGCAAGCTTGTATGGGCAGCTACTGTACAATTTATACAATTTTTAATCCCTTATTTTGTGTATTGAACGTTTTATCCCTTTTTGCTAAATCAGTCTCCAAACCACCTCTAAATTCCTAAGTTTTTGATGGCTCAAATTGATTCTTTCCCTGGCCTTTGTGGGTAAGGCAGGAGACATCTGTACCACCCCATTTTACTACATGACATCTGCAGCTTCATCTGTATAAAACATTCGATCCCACTCTTTATCGCTACACTCTTCTGTGAAAAGGAAACACCTGCATATCCTAGATCCACCATCTGCTACTCTCTGCCTCTGTGCTCCTTTAATCCCCTGTAATTTATTGCTGCTATGGCTGGCAGTGTGTAGCATTGCTTTCTTTGACAGTGAGGATTAAGAGTTGGCAGCAGTTATATCATTCTTTTCTTGAAATCTAATGAGTCTCCTTGAATCTTTCCTCATTCTGTTGTACTTTAACAGAAATTAGATATCAGTCATGTCACCTCAGATAATCGTTTTTAAATTCATCCTTTTCTACATTAACAACAGCTTCACAAAATGTAACATGCCTGGGATTGACAATATATTCATTTTAAGTGTGAGCAAAATCATTAGTGTCTTATTAATTACAAGGATGGACAAGTGGATTTTGCGCATAAGCAGATTCAGTTATGAAATGCTTTGGAAGGATGATTCACCATATTACTCAGAATAGAGAGAACTGTAAAGAGAATGACATAGAAAGTCAAGGGAGAGTCTACTGGTATTTTCTTTGATGGTTGGTTGGTTGGTTTTGCTTGATTCTCTGTGTTCTACTCTGTACAGAATTCTGGACCAGTCAGCTGAATGATCGTCCATTTATGGGCCAGCTGTAAATTTCAGATAGTCATTTTTCTGGATCTCAGGGTAGAAGTGTGATCATCAGAGATTTGGGGTCAGATTCACCTCTGTAAGTGAGCACAACTCCACTGAACAATGCAGTTGCTCCTGTTTATGCCAGTAGAGAATTTGAACCTTGATCTCCAAAGTGCACATCTGTTGGCCCATAGTCTACAAGTTGCATTGAAGTAATATTTGCAAGTATGCTTTTTGGGGAGGGAGATTCTGGATCTCATTTGCACATACAACAGTGGAACCCTACAAATATACATATACCTTAAATGGATTCAACTGCTGGGACAGGGACATATAGGAAATTGAAATCCTGTATTGGTTGCGTTGGGCCAGATCTTTCAACATGTTTAAGTTTAAGGAATAGCTGAAGTAACACCACAGAGACTAGTGTACAAGGGTTATGTCCTCAGGCCTAGTCCATGAGGAGAGGTGGAGGGGACTCTTGTCACATCACCCATCCGTGGGAGGATGCATCCTTCCAAGTTGTGAGGAGCCATGAAGGTGACTGACATGGAAAAAAGACAAAATATTCAAGCAAATATGTTTCCTGCTCCATCTCTCTTCTCCTGAGCAGAATTTCCTGGAGTCTGACCCCTCTTTCCTCCTATTAGCCTAGGGAAGTTACTGTAGGCCAAGGATAATAGAAAGATGGGGGCAAAAGAGATGGTCAGCAGAGGGAGCCAGACATCATCCTGTGGGGAACTGGGTGAATGGGGCAGAGAAGGAGGGTTGCTGAGAGACGGAATTCTCTTCTGCTGTCTTCAACATACATTTTCTTCCCCTAGTTGCTAGTATCCCTCAGTCAGCATATATAGATCTTCAGTAAAGTAGACTCCTGAAAATCAATCAACCCCGGTTAGGCAGTCATCTACATTCAGAGAAAAGACGGAGTCCCCTCCAAGAGGAATGGAAGGATCATGGCTGTGGAGCACAGATGCACTGCAGAGATTCTTTTGGGCACTATTCCACGGATGTACCATAAGCTATGACTTGACCCAGCAAAAGGACAGCACGAGTTACGGGCAGTAAAATACTCTCCTCTCAATATACCTCAACTTGTGCTAAAAATAATTGAGTTTTAGCTCCCTTCATTTGACACTGCTAAAACTGCCAATAAGATTGCAAATTCTGGAGAGTGATTTTTCTGCTGTGGTTACATATCCATCAGGAAAGCCTTTAGTTTAAATTGTCTGGTAAACATGAGCACATCTATGACTTCTGAAGTAAATAACTATACAAGCTAGAACTGAAGGCTTGCAAATTAATTCTGAATATCATTTGAGAGTATAGCCCAGTTAGGTTAAAATTATATTAATTAAAGGTGGCTTTATTACTGTTACGGGTCATTTGCTTGTAAAGGTTAGATGTCCATTTTATTTTTGTATTGCAATTGATATAAGTAATGTGAATCATTTAGAATAACAAGAATTGCTTTTTCCTATATTCTGTATATTTGTGGATTATTAGTCTGTTCAGTTTGAGTCATTCTTTTGTCTACTTACCCTTAACTTTGAATGTGCAAGAGAATGTTGGGGCAGAGGAGGGTTCCTTGCCAAAGCGGTGAACTAAATTTTTTATGTAGCTTTCACTTTTAGAATATTTTCAGTTATGTGAGTGATTATTTCTTGCTTCTCAGAATGTTACTTTAAACAGTGCTTTCTAACAATGGCAGAGTAATTTTGTATATATTTTTGTGAATAAAATGTTTATTGTTGAAGTTATATTTAAATGCTTGGGTGTATTATTTAAATAAAAGAGAAGAACCACCTTTAGAATTTTATTTTCCCAGCATACATAGCTCACCCAACTTTGAAAATGACAGAGACCCTGTATTCTATATAACCCTTCAAAGTATAATCTCATCCAGTGGCTGTGGATCACCTCTGCTGGACACCCAGTCTCGAATCTTGTACTTCTTCTATGGTAACTATACCTCTTGATTATATAGAAAAAGACTTTATAGGGCAGAAGTAAGGAAATGAGATGTAAAGAAACAAACCAAAACACTACTTGCCTTTACTACAGTGGGTGAGGATGTTTGGTTACATTCTTTTATTTCATATCATCTGCTTTAATTTCCTCCTATCTTGGTGCAGGGTTTTACCAGTTCTGTCCTCATTGCATTCTGCTTCAACTGCTTTAATTTCTCCAAGTCGCTTTGCTACTTGGTGGTAACCTCCTGTGTTTGCTACCTTTTCCAGTTTTTGTGCCATCCACCAATTTGGTCATGGATGAATTTATTCTAAAGACCCAAATCTTTAGATGTACCGCACCCAGAGCACTGCTTAGATTTGTTTGATTTACCTCAGTTGCTCTCTTTTAGTTTTAAAGTCTATTATAGTTATTCTGAGAGACAGGACAAGGTTTTTTTAATGTAATCTACCAGACAACCACTGAACTTTTTTTTTCTTCTTTTTGGCTCACATTGTAACTCTAATACAAGAGTTTAGTGCAATTATAGATACAACAAAACAAAATTACTGCTGGAGGGCTCATAATAGATCCTATGTGTCCACTGAATGGTCACTTGGGTAAACCTTGGACTTATACTATTATTAATCTTGCCTTGTAACTGAAAACAAGCAAAAAACAACTGTAGAATAGAGAATGTTTATAGCTCCAGTTAATTTTTCTGGCATGTTTCTCCTATGTGTGTTTTATTATATTGCCATCTAGTGACAGCTTAATTCCTCTGTAGTGCACAAAGTTCTGTGTGAAAGAAAAACCCCACCTACAGTGTAAAGCATTTCACATTTTGCAAAGCCAAACATTTCTTTTTGCTCCAGAAGGGAGGAGGACATTCTGTACAGCCAGATTTCCTTCCAGTGCTGGGAATTCTCCATGCAAAACCTGTGCACTGCTTAATTCAAACTTACTGCTTTACTGCAGTTAAAGCATATAGGTCAGTGGTTTTCAAACTTTTTGCCCCGTGGACCACCTCACTCAATGTAAACCTTTCCACGGACCACCAGTTGCTAATGGAAACTCACTTTTAATTACATAATTACACCCGGGCCATTTTGTTAGTGCTGCAGCTGGGGAGAATGATTTAATTTAAATTATTAAGCAGATTAAGTATTTTAACCTCCTGTTAGTTTATCAAATTTCATTTTAAATAAAGTAAAATATTAATTCATGTCCAACACAAAAGGTTTCATTGTTTTCCTCATTTATGGCAGGGGTGGGGAACCTTTAGAAAAATCAGTTGGGGACCACACAAGTGAGATGCAAAAAAACTCATCCAAAAACCCCCAACTGAGACCTCTCACTCCTCTGACACTCCATCCCTTTGGGATGAGGGGAAGGGACAGGGAGGATTGAGATTCAAGGCTTCCCATAGGCCAGATTTACTTTTCTGGGGTTCTGGAGTTAGTGGATTTTATGGTCCCCCTTAGGCTCTCAGGTGGGGACAAAAAATGGGGTTCATTGTGCGGGACAGGGCTGCCAGTGAGGTGGGTAGGGATGGGGTACAGGATCTGGGAGGGAGGTGGGGTGCAGAATGGGGAGAGGTTGCAAGGTTTGGGTGGGAGGTAGGTGAACAAGCAGGCTGGGAGTACGGTGTCTGGCCAGGGGTAGGGAGCGGAAGCAGGAGCAAGGGAGATGCAGTGTGTGGCCAGGTGGGAGGGTACAAGGAGCAAAGGTGGATGCAGGAGCAGGGTGGGGGTAGGTGTCTGGCCAGGAAGAAGGGTGCAGGAGTGGGCTTGGGATAGGGTGTCTGGACAGGGGCAGGGAATGCTGGGGGATAAAGCTGAGTGGCTGAGGGGGTTCAGGGAGATGGGAGGGCCGGGTGCCCATGGGAATATGGCTGGGGTCAGGGTGGCTTAGGGGGGTTTCAGGGAAATGGGAGGGGGGGAGGGGACAGGGATGCTGGGCACGGCGAGGCGGAGGTGCGTGACCATGGGGTGTCCAGTCTATGGTGCCTTTGGGGGGGCGAGTGCCATGGTGGCTTGGCCCCTCTCTCCAGACCGAGTTCCCGTGGATGCAAAGCCCTGAAGGATCTGAGCTCCCACCTGAGTCCTGCGTGTGTGGGCTCCTCAGCCCCGGCGCCGCCTCCTCCCACCGCCGCCAGGTGCAGCGCAGCCAAACCTGCTGCCGGGGAAGAGGGAGGGCACTGGCCACTCGCTCACCATGAGAGCCCACCCCACCCGGCTGGCCCCGCACAGCCCAACCTGCTGCCTGCCCCCATGGGAGTAATTGCGAGAAGGGCCACTGTTACCACGGGCGAGGCAGTCGCTCAGCAGCAGGCAGGACTCTGGGGGGGGGGGGTGCTCCTCCACCAGTAGCTCCGGGCGGTGCGTGTGGGGGGTGAGTTTGTTTTCTTCACCTCTCCTCCCTGCCCTCCATGCTCCAAGCTGGACGCCAGAACTGGTGCTGCAGCCTCATGGCTGCGCACTGACTGCGAGGCTCCAGCAGCAGCGCGGGCTCCTGGCTGCGTGAGGAAGGTGGGTGCTGAGCTCAAGCTGCCGGCCAGCTGGGAGGCAGCCATGTATGACCACACTTAGAACCACTGATGTAGGTGCACGTTTCTACATAGCAGAGGTAAGCCAGGTAACATGACGAACTGCAACATCTTAGACACTCCGTTGTAAATACTAAGAGTGTTACCTTTAGCCCAAACAGCAGCCTTGAATCCTAGCACTCCTGAATGTGAGCAATGTTTGGACATGAACATCACAGCTCAGACCCCCGCTGCTTAGTTGTTACATCAACGCACCACTGTTGTTGAAAACTCTGAGTGCGTGCAGAAGAGTACCATTCTGACCTTTTAGAGGACATACAGCATCTTGAGAGCATGTTCTGAGAACAATTTCAAAATCATCCATTCCCTTTGGTGAAAAAGCTGGACCAATTCTTGAGCACCCAGTCTCATGCTGTATTAGTCATATGTTTGTCATCCCCTCACACGCAGCACAATGGAAAAAAGACTGAAATCTACAGGAGCCCAGCTTCCCCTGAATCAACTGCTGCTGTGTTCTCCCTGATCAGGGTATGTCCACACTACAGAGTTTTGTCGGAAAAATGCCTGTTTTTCTGACAAAACTTGAGTTATGTCCACACTGCAATTGTGTTCTTTTGAAAGTAAATTGAAAGAACAGAGGACTTTTCCCAAGAGCAGTACTCCTCTTTTTAGGAGGTAGAAGCCTTTTTCCAAAAGAGCTTTTTCAGAAAAAGGCATGTTTGGATGGGGAGGAGAGTTTTCTTTCAGAAGAAGAGGCCTCCAGGAAATAACACAGGTGCCCTGGTGGACACTCCATCCATACTAATCACAACTCTATAGTTCCTGTCTGCTGCCAGCGCTTAATACTGCAGGCACCCTGGACAAGCTTTGTGGCAGGAAGCCGGCCTGAGAGCAGCACCCCCCGACCACGTGGCTCTCCCTGCCACAGGCCTTGCCACCTATGGCAGAGCCACAAGTCCCCCGCATCCTCCCTGGCCCTCGCAGGGAGCAGCCCCAGGGGTCCCAGAACCCACCCAGGGAGACCAAGAGACAGGCACCCTCCTGGTTCAGAGCAGAGATCCTGTCCCTCCTTGAGCTGTGGGGCAAGGAGGAAACATTGCAGGATCTCCGCTCGAAGCGCCACAACACTGAGATCTTCAAGCTCATGGCCAAGTCCCTGGTGGAGCGCAGACACCACCCAGGACCTTGGAACAGGTCGAGAGTAAGGTGAAAGAGCTCCATCAGGGACACGTGAGGGTCAGAGAGGGCAGCTTGCGCTCAGGGGCAGGACCTCACACCTGCCCCTATTATCAGGAGCTGCACCAACTCCTGGGGGTGGGAAAACATCTTCCCCGCCTATCGTTGTGGACTCCGGCCTCGAGACCCCTGTTGTTGCCCGGCCAGATGTCACAGCAGAGGAGGACCAGGGCCAGCAGGAGGAGGAGGAAGAGAAGGACACAGTCACCCTGTTTCTGGAGCCAGTGCCTGTCAGCCAGGACGTCTCCCAGGCCTTGTCTGACACCAGGGAGGGAACTTCAGGTGACACACAGGGCGGGGCAGGCGGTCGCACGGGGCAGGGTGCAAGCATCACTCGTGCTGCTTGGCCTGGATATTGTGCTGCAGTCCATGCATGTGGCACGCAGACTCAGCAGGCAGTCCCTGAGCGCGGGTGGGATCCTGCTGCCAGGCTCAGGAGAGGCTACACACACGTCTGGCCCCAGGCAGGGGGCCCTCCCCCAGCACCTGCCATGGCTGGAAGCAAGCTAGCCACAAGGCTGCAGGCACAACCCCAGACACCCTGTGGAGTGCCGCACACAGCACGCGGGCATGCCTGCACGTGTGAGGCACCACCTGCTCCCGTGGGCAGAGGTGTGAGCCGCAGGTGTGTGTGTGGACCCCAGGGAGGGCCAGGCTGCTCCCAGCTCCTCTGCCGCCCATGGGATCCCACTGTGGCTGGACGATTCTCTTGCCTGCTTGTCCATGGGGGGGTGGGGGACAGGAAGTGGGCAGCATGGTCCTATGGTCCCCTGTGAGGCAGGGCCTGCTGTGCAGGCCACACATGGCCTTGCTCCCGGGACATCCCCCTCCTCGGGCCTGAGGACTCTTGGTTGCTGCTCACAGAGGAGGGCACGGCCTCAGGGACAGCATCTGCACGGATGACTGACCACCTCCCCCTCTTTGTGGTCTCCACAGCTGGACCAGTCAGGACTGAGAGGGTGAGCTACGCCACCCGGGCCAGCTGCCACAGCCTGGGGGACCTGAAAGCGCACCAGGGTCCAGGAAGACCTCATGCGCCAGCATGTCAGCATCCTGCGCGACAAATAGTAGACCCTGGCGTAGAAGATCCGCAAGGACGCTGAGTGGTGGAACCGTGTATGGGACCAGCTCATGCAGCGATATGATAGCATGTGTGCCATCATGAGAGAAATGATGGCACACCCGCTTGCTGTCGCTCCTCCTGCCTATCATCCTGCTGCCCACGGGCTATGCCCATTCCCCCGCCCCCTGCCCGCCATGCAATACCTCTGCTTCTTCCCCAAGCAATGCCCATACCCCCTCCCCATGTGATGCCTATCCCCCCTCCTCCTGTCTTCCCTGCCATCCCTGACCCTGCTCCAGCCCCACCATCTGCCTACCTCCCTGTGGTCCCTGGACCCACCCAACCCCAACTTCAACGAGATCCCCGCACTTAAGGTGGCACATCCAGCTGCCCCCCCCCCCGCCACTCCAAGCCTCCCTCCCCCTCCAGATTATGAGCCCCCCCCCCACCTTTTTTTAATGAAAAATAAATACAGACTTAATTTTGTTGTAAACCAAACAGGTGTGTTTACTGAGAAGTCAGGGAAGGGGTAAAGGGAGGGGTTATGGTGGGAAAGGGATGGGACAGCAAGCCAGAGGCCCCTGTTGGGGAGACCCTGGGGAGACTTACTGGGGTTCTTGAGAGAACCTCTCCCTCAGGGCCTCCAGGATGCACACCGTGGCCTGATGGGCCTGGCAGAGGGCAGCTGTCCACGGCTGCTCAAAGGTTTGCGCTTTGTGGCTGGCGTCTGCCCCTCACTCCAGAAGGAAGGCCTCCCCCTTCCTCTCCACAATGTTGTGGAGGACAGAACACGCTGCAGCCACCTCGGGGATGTTGTGCTCCCCCACATCCAGGTGGGTCAGCAGGCACCTGAACTATGCCTTGAAGTGGCTGAAGGCGCACTCAACCTGGCTCCTGGCCCGGTTCAGGCGGACTTTAAATTGATCCCTGCTGGGGTCCAGGTGTCCATTATAAAGCTTCATAAGCCATGGCATCAGGGGGTAAGCCATGTCCCCCACGATGCACAATGGCATCTGCACGTCCCCAACTGCTAGTTGCCAGTGGGGTGGGAATGTGCCCATCTCCAACTTCCCGTACAGGCTAGAGTTCCAAAACACGTGGGTATTGTGTGCCCTGCCCGACACCCAACAAAAATGTCCGTGAACTGTCCCCGGTGGTCCACCAGGGCCTGCAGCACCATGGAGAAGTGGCCCTTCCAATTAATATACTGGGCCGCTCGATGGTCCAGTGTGCAGATCGGTATGTGGGGCCCATCTATGGCTCCAGCGCATTTTGGGAACCCCAGGGCAGCAAATCCGGCCACGATCGGGTCCAGGTCTCCCAGGTGGATGACCCTCTGCAGCAGGATGGAGTTGATTGCCCTCACAACCTACAGATGGAGACAAACAAACACACAAAACAGAGAATGAGAGAGGGAGTGCCTAAGCCCTTGGGAGGTGGCTGCCCTCTACTCCTCCCCTTCTGTCCCCCAAACACTGCAGGAGCCACCCTTATGAGGCCGCCCCCACCCAGCAATAGGGCTGTGTGAGGGTGGGACAGCACAACCCCTCGGGGACGGGGCTTCCCCCCACTCCACCCACCACAGCCAGGCAGGGGTAGGGCGGAGGAAACTTTGCACGCTCCTCCTGTCTCCAGGCCAATCAGGCACTTCAAAGGGCTACGTGCTCCTGGCAGGGCGGAGAAAACGTCATGGGCTTCCCCCACCCCCAGGCCCTAATTGGCCTGGGGGCGGGGGAAGTGGCAGGGCCTCCGTGGGCCAAATCAACCGGCTTGGTGGGCCAGATACGGCCCGCCGAGGCCCTTTTGCCCACCCTTGCCTTTACCTTTATCCAGAGAATTTCACCTGATCTGACCCTCTCTTCCTTCTGGATCCCAGAACAAAAATATTTTATATATTCCTGATATATAATGCTATACCTCCTTTTTTATCCTGCCTCTCCGTCCTAAAGAAGATTAATAAGCCAGTCATGAGACTTACCTCACCAAGTCTCTGTGATGACAACTGAGTTATAATTCAGCTTATATACCCATACTTCCAGTTTTTTGTGTTTATTCACCACACTCGTTGCACGTGTACATAGACATTTAAGATGCTGTGCAGATTCCTCCATTCATTTACCTCATTGCCCCTATTACCTTATTGTCAACATCTAGCCCTGTGTCACTTGCTCCTTTTGAATCTGGTTTAAAGTCTGCCTCAGTAGGTTGGCAATTCAATTCCCTTCTTGGTCAGGTGAACCCCACCTCTTGCTAGCAGATCTTCCTAGAACAGCATCCCATCATGGTAAAGGAACCAGAAGCCCTCTTTTCTGACAAGGCTCTTTTTCTTCTTTCAAGATACAAGTACTGTACAGTTTTTTCCCAGATTCAAAGTACCAGTTGGCCAGCAGGTGGCATGACGGAGTAGAACAGAAATAAAGAATGCTTCCATGTTAAACTTGCATACATTTTAGCTGATTTATCTGTTACTTAGAGAATCACACACCTGATTTATTTCATTTCCAGGATTTTAATATTCTTAAGAATCAGACAAAAGGCATAAGCTTAAGATATTTTTGCTAGGCAATCACATCTCCTTCCCTGAGAAATGGACTCTGAATTTCTGTGGTAAATTATGGTAAGATCTATTTTACATGATTAAACCCCACAGCTTGCTTAGTGATTAAATCAATGTTCCATGTACAGGGTAGGTTTAAGGTCTGGGCAAGCAGAGTGGCCATCCTGGGTTCCAAAGTCCAGAGAGTGCCTGTGATGAAGCAGAAAAACTGCCCTCTAGCACAGCAGGGGTTAAAGAAAGCCTTTGGTCCCAGCTAGCCCCACCCCTTTATACCTGCAGCCAATGCTGGGCCTGCAGAGGGGATAAAAGAAAGGAGCCTGTTTCACTTCAAGGCTGATAGGTAGAGAAGCAGGAGCTACCTATTTCCCTGCCTGAAAAGATGGAGTGCTGGTCTACTAGCAAGCACTGGTTTCCTAGCCAAGGGAGTCTCTGGAGGAACCCCCAGCATGAGAGGTAACTGACTGAACAAACCCCAGAGATACCTTGGGGCTTGTCCTCACCAGCTTGTAGCTGCCCTGCTTGTAGGAAGCCTGGGACTACAGCAAGGTGCTGACAAGACACCATAGGGAGTGGAGTGGGAAGCAATCTGCCTGGTAGGTTGGCCTAGAGGGGCCCAACTGAATGGATTGGTAGGAAGTAGTTCAGGGCAGTAGAGTCTGACCCCTTACCAGGAGGATTACTCAGGACAACTGTCAGAGAGGCCAAAGGAGGGAACTGCCCTGCGGCTTGGTGATTTAAAAGTGCCTGGGGCTCCCAGCTCCTGCTACTGCAGCCACAGCAGCAGCAACCCTTTTAGATCTCTGCCAGAGCCACTGCTCTGTGGGCTGTTTAGTGCAGAAAGGGCAGTGGAGGGAAGCTACCCCACAGCCTGCTCCTTCTGGGAGGGTCCTGAACTGCCCCCACCCATCTTTCCCAGCAGCCTGGCATTTCTGCCCTGAGCCCTGGGGATACTATCCTCTTTCCCCATTCAGGGGTTGACAAATACAGGACCTGGGCTGGGAGCTGATAGGGAGGGAGGGCTTCAGTCTCCCTCTCCTCCTATCCCCACCCCACACCTTACCCAGCCTTAAAGGTTGAGGCCACTTGGCCAGAAGGACACTGAGTACCTGGCAATCTAACCACTAGACTTCTTGATCACCCAAACCCAATTACAGTGCCACATTGTTGTGCTGCTCTGTTCTGCTGGGCTGCATGTTGTTGTTCCACTTGTTGGCTGTGCATTCATTGGTTGCTTGACAGCTGTAGAATCTGGCAAAAATGGTTTCTGCCCTGGCTCAGAATATGGTCAGGGCTTTGCCTGTATCTAACGCATTTTATTTAAGAAAAGTACTGCTCTTTACAGGACTCACTGATGGTTTATGACCAACAGAGAAGCTACAAGACCCTCGCTTTCTGCATAAGCGCTTTAAAGAAAAAGCAGCTTAGCAAGAAAGATGACTAGGTAGAAAGGGGAGAACAGGGCCAAGTGAGTGTCCTTGGCTAACTTTAGAATTGTTAATAACGGGCCTTATTAATATTTATTATTTGTAATGCTGCAGTGGTGAGAAGTCCCAGGTATGGGCCAGGACCCCACTGTGCTAGGTGATGTACAAACATGGAACAAAAAAGACAGTCCCTGCTCCAAGATGTTTGTGCGCTAAGTACATTATTTCCCATTAGTTACAATTGCTTGAAAATGTTTTTTTCCCCTGAACATTAAAAAAACCCTCTTGATACTTTCCCTGTTTGTAGTAATAGGTGTCTGTGTAAATCTTAGGTCTAGGGCTGGAAGACCTAAAACTGAGTTTCGCTGTTTTGTTCCTGCACCCCAATCCCGGGACTCTTATGCACAAGGAGCACTTTGCAGCATGCTAAGGGCCTGATCTGAGAGACAATGGAAGGACTTCCTGGGACTTCAGTAGGCTCTAGCGCTGGCTCTACATGCTTATTTTAAAAAAATATAGAGCAAAAGAATGTACTTTTCAAATATTAAAAATATAGTTAAGCAAGTGGAACATTAGGTACTGATGCTTCAGTTGAAATTGCTTCCATTACTGGAAACACTATTTAAACTGAGGACACTATTACAATAAGATATGGGAAAGGGAAACCCTCCTTAAATGGGAATTTCAGAAAGTATCCTTTGAGGCTGAAAGGGAATCATAATTTTCCATTCCTCTTTCTTCTGGAGATGTGAATGGAATTTCATTCGGTCTGTTTACATCACTTGATGCATTTTCTGGAAGCTAGAATTTTCAAAAATTCTGTTGCAGCATTGTTTCTCACACTAGAACTGCCCATTAGTTTGGACACATTGCCAGGATGACCAGAAGAATATGCAAAAATTATTTCCTTTCAAAGTGAGTAAAAGTGGAAATATGCAACATCCTGGATAGTGGGAAATTGGCAGGTGTCATTCTATTAAGTTACTTTTTTTTATGATAATTAATTGTCTATGAGAGACTCCAATTGATTGCAACCTATCAAGCTTCTCCTGCCAGAGCTGTCATCAGGAAAGCAGGGGAAAAGATTGAGAAACTCATTTGGATATCTGAAATTCAGTTCTGACAGTTCATGGAATAATTCTGTCCCCCTGCTGGAATGGGGTGAATAGAAAAAACAAGCAAGCAAGAGAAGAGACAATGGCTTTTGTGGGTGACATTAGTGATGGCAAAAGATACAAAATGGCCAGCTTTGGAGAATGGGGTCTCCTGGTTATCCATAGAACAGGTATTACTTAAACACTAGCGAGTGCAAATGTATCTGTCTTTATTTTCAGTGTGTCCATAGTTGTGTGTCTTTCCTCTCAACTCTTAACGATGATAATGCTTACTATGGGCCCCTGCCTGATACTGAAGGGGACATTTGTGAATGTAAATGAACAGTTTGTTCCCTTTTGGGTCTTATTTTTTAAATCTCTCTTAGAATCTTTACCTGTGCACATTGAACAAATTTGAGCTTGAGTCAGTCATGGAATTTCTGATACTACCAAGCTGCTTTCCAGGGGAGAAACTCATTTAAAATTGAAACTGCACTTTGTGTGAAGAATGGATGTGACCAGAGAGCAAGTTTGGAGCTACTGTCACCATTGCCAAATCAAATACGGCAAGCAAGCAGTGAGAGGGTTATATAGAAATGGGCAGGAGACATGGTGCAGTTTGGAACTCCTATCTGAAGAAAGCATTTCAGATACTCTAAGCACTACAAGATTGGCACAGATTTGGGCCAGAATACTAGCGATGAAGTGGTTAGGTGGGCCTCTGTCTGTGTGATACGTCAGTAGAGTGTTCAGATACATGATGTTGTTCTTTACAGAATAACTTCAATTACTTTCATGAAAATGTCTACTGAAGAGGTCTAGTTTAAAGGTGACAGTGACTTTCTAATGATCTGAGCATAGATTTTTCCCCTCATGTGGAATGAATAGAATAGAGCTTGGTTGGCTCTCACCTGGGGATGTGGGTTAGTGAGTAGGTTTCTCCTTCTCCTCCTTTATTGTGCCCATTCCCAGTGAAAGCTCTTCTAGCTGGAGTGCCTGTGAGGAGAGAGAATTTTGTGGACTAAAGCTGAGAGCTAGAGAAGAGCAACCAGTCCCCATGGCATTTGCCCCTCCCTACACAATGGATAACATGATTAAATAAATCTTACTTTGGCACTAATGGTGAGAGAGTACCAATCTACCTCTGGGAGGTAAAGATCAGACAGAACTCTGCCAGATGACCTTGTTGCATTCCCCATGAAACAATAAGATTTCTCAGACGGGTCACTGCATTTCCCTAGACAAATGACTTTATACAATCACAAGCCAGGGAAGGGGGGAGGAAGTGTAGGTTTGGGGGTGGGGTTTGCTTGCTTTCCTGTTTTTCACATTGTTTGAAGGTTTGAAAAAGGTTATGATATAGTTACAAACTGCCTTTTATTTGCATGTCACAGTAATGTTGGGCTGCTTTTGACCTTTTTCTTATTGTCTGGACAAAAAAAAATGTTGAATTAGAGGCTATGCGAACTGTGGTAAGAGTGCTCTCAAAGCCACTTCGAGCTATCTTTCACAAGCAGCTGCTCTGACAGTGTTGTATTAGCAGGGTTATAACTGCATTAGCCTTTATAGAGATCTAAATTTAGTACAACTAAAGAGAGATTTGAATGTAGATGTTTATTTGAGACTCTGCACATGGTGCTAGTCCAGGAGAGCAAGATGATGAAAGTGACCAGAAATCCCAAACAGGATCAGGTCCCTCTCCATGATGGGTGGGATGCCCCAAGTGCTACAGAGACGGAAAGCATAATTTTTAATTTGGTAGTGCACCACTTAATGCTTTCTCTGCAGTAAAGATGTGTGCCTGATTCTGCTTCATTGTTGTCAGTCATAAAATAGCTGGACATATAGACTATTCTATCTGCACTTCACTGCACTAGTACTTAGTATAAGGAACAACACTAGTGTCTACGAGAGGAGAATGTGCAACAAAACAATCTATTTATGTTGACAAAACAAGTAATTTGGTTTGGGCCTCAGACCCAAAATTCAGATTGTAATTTGAATCTGATCTTCACCCCCCCCCCCCCAACCAGGGTGTTTGGGGAGTTGATTGTGCTCATCTGCATAAACAATTTCTGTCTGTCTGAACTCTTTTTGTAAACACCTGTTTTTCTTCCTGAGTTACTTCTGTGACTCACAACAAATACAAATGGCTACCTCCACAACTAATATGGATACTGTCCCAAGCCTGTCCATTTCATGAGCCAATGCCTGGCAATATGACACTTCCTGAGAAGAAAGATGACCAGATTTCAGTATGGTTGGCTTGGGTGTGCAAGTTCCCATCTGACAATTTTACCATAATGCAACATTTTACAGTCAGTTTACCTATCCATCACACACATTGTCTGTTACAAGGCAGCTGTCTGGACCACTGTAGGAAGAACAAATTATATTCCCTCTTTCTGATGGGATCTATTATGATTCAGGCCGAGAACTGGCAGGGGTTTTTTGTTCTTTTCAAAATCTGTTTTACATTTTGTTGGCCAGTTATAGTGAGAGACAGACTTTTTTGCCAAATTAAGATGCTTTTTTCACACCTCCACTAGGTTGAGTTTTAATAGGATACCCTGAAAGTATGTTTTATAGTGTTTTTTTTAAATTGTTGATTGTGCCAAATTCATCTTTGGTGTAACTTCACTGAATAAATTAATTAGACCCCCTGCCTGCTGTAATCCCTTAGAAGCTTAATAGTGAACTACCTGTCCAAACAAATTTAAACCATAAGAATGCAAATTAAAGGCCTGATCCTGCCAACACTTATACATATGAGTAATTTTATTCACATAAGTATTTTACAGGCTTCAGGAGACCACCCATGTGAATAAAAGTAGTCTACCACATTGGGCCATTTAATATCTTTAAAAAATTAGCAGGTATTGTCTCACTAAAGTTAATGCACCAAAGCAATAAGTAAATATACCTCCCTTACGTACATTACTAGTAACAGGCATCATCATTAAAAGAGAAAAAACAATTAAAACCCTGTTTTACTGTTCACCATGAGCTAATTGTTTCTCACATGATGTAGGAAATGGAAATAGCACATATTGCAAGAGAATGTTCTCCCTGATCATCTTTTTCTATTGAAATTTAAAATACACAATGGGTTTAGAGTGCGGGGGATGGGCAATGCTGGTGGCCTCTGTTCTGCAGGAGGTCAGACTAGGTGAGCTGGAGGTCCCTTCTGGCCTTAAATTCTAGTCAATGAACTGACCTTCTATTAATATTCAGTTTTCTAAAAACTTACATAGAGAGAATTTAAATGTTGGGTCCATTGGCAGTCTATCAGTGTTCCTTTTTTAATATAAAACTTAATCCTACAGTAACCTGAACACACTTCCTAAATCCTCCCAAACAAGAATATATTCATAAAGGTATCATACTGCTTTCAGCTCACGCAGTGGCTATGCATTATGGACTTGGGGTTCTCTTGTTTGATCAATCCATGCCACATAATGCTATGAAGTTTGTGCATTTTTACTCTCTCATGTGAGTGAACCACATTGAAGTTGAGATGCATAACTGACATCCTTCCTTTAGAACAAATGTAAAAAAATTAATCTCTCTTATGAAATTGGCTAGGTGAAACAAAAGGTGCCACCACTCAAAACAAGGCAGGTTTGAGTAGAAACCTAATCATATGGCCTAACAGGTTCCTTTGGAGACTAATATAGCGAATACGAGTGGCTGAGAATTTGACTGGTAAATCTGGGTGCCTTTGTGTGAGAAGCAGCAGAAATATAGAAGAACATTGAGGCCTCAGTCACAGCTAGAGAAATCCTGGTAGCATGATGCTGAACAAAAAAGCTAGTGGGGAGAGCTTTTGGGCTGACTACTGTGAGCAAACAAACTCTCTTCTGTTGTTGATTTGACCTGTGTCCAGCGAAATAACACTGTCATTTTTTGTAAATACAGTTATATCATCTCAGAAATACCTGACTCCAACAATTTCTCCTCCAAATGGGAACAACTTGCTAGATTTAGAAAATTGACTAATCTCAGGTCAAAAAAGGAGAACAATATTATCACTTAACACACGGAGTATGTAATATTAACCAGGACTGTGGAATTCCCAGTGAAGGATCATGTATACACAATATATAGCATCAAAAGAACTCAATGTATTATTATTAAGGGCAAAAAATAGCCTTTTAGGACCAAATTCTGCCCTAAATGACATCCGTGTAAGCCCAGAGTCTTAAGGGGAGAATGTAAATGATGGATTTAGCATTTAATGTTGCTTCAAAATAAAGCTATTTTGTCTGTTTAATATAAAACAATAACAATCAATATACAACTATTCAATTAAATTAAGTGGCATTTGCTAGATAACTGATCTATATTAAAATAAAATATGGATAAAGATGCCTTGAATGTCAGGGCATTGTTCGTGCATGTACTTATTAATAAAGTCAGTTCATATAAATTAAGATTCATTTGATGTATTTTGATCCGTTAGTAAAATATGGTAGCCATGGTTCTCTTGAGAGAAGTATTAGATATATTGTTAACACTTCCCCCCCCACAAAACTCACCAACATCTAGCAAATAAACCAGCTTTTCCACCCACAGGTTTATAAACTAGGCTATAAGCTCACATACAGAAAACCTGCTCTTGGTTTTAGGTGACTAGCCAGCAGAGTGCCTCACCCCCCCCCCCAAAAAAAAAAAAAAGGATTAGCATAATTCACCAGCATCTTTCTCAAACAGTATGTCAGCTGTGACCCTGCTTACCCGATTTACTGTTTGTCCCTCTCAGGGATTTTTATATTCATATTAAGCATGGATGAGGCAGCTTTCTCAGCCTGACAGTCTTGTCAGCTTAAGACACAAGGTAGCTGAGGGGCAGGCACCTAGCATGTCAGCAAGCATGCTCAGGAGGAAAAGTTATACACACTTAATGCACAATCTAAACAAATAATAAGGCTGTGGAAGAATTACCAAATAATCTGTCTAAATGACAAAAATCTGGTCCTTTGTAAGTAAGTTACCTATGAGAAACAGATCTGAACCCTTGTCCCATTCTTCTCTGGCCTATATGTAGCCTTTTTTTGGGGGAGGAATGGTCAGGTGACCTGATGACAGAATAGAGACTATGGGGCAAAACTTGGGGGTACGTATACACTACGGAGAAGATGGACCCTCCGGAGGTCAATCTTCTAGCGTTTGATTTAGCAGGTCTAGTGTAGACCCCCAGATCAAACACTGAGGACAGCCTCCCGCCAGCATTCTGTACTCCTCATTCTGTGACGAGTAAGGGAAGCCGATGGGTGCATGTGCTCCTGTTGGCCTCCCGCAGTGTAGACACTGTGGCAGCTTGGCTTGCGGTAAGTCGAATCCAGCTATGCATTTTGCATAGCTAGATGGTGTACCTTAACCCGACCTGCCTGGTCTAGTGTAGACCAGGCCCCACTGACTTCAGAGTGTGCAGGATCAACACCTGTTACAAGTTCAATATTCTATTCTTGTTGCTGACCTACAGGCTCCTGTAGAAAGAAAAGATGGGTGATGAAGTAAGATATTATTTAAATCCTTAATAAAAAAAATCTTGCAACAAAAACAAATAAGTGTTGATGCCTCCTAAAGAAGGGAACTATTCTACTAATTACACTAATGAAAAACACTCTCATATTCCAAAACAGTGCATAAAACTAGGCAAAAATTGGCTCAGTGCTCCTCTTGATGCCTGTTCGTACTTTGAACTGAGCTTTGAAGCTTCCCTAGTATAGAGAAAGCCCTGCATGTATGCTGAAAAGTGTCTATTTATTTAATCACCCAGTTACGCTAAAAAATATCAAACCGTGCATAGAAAAGTAGTGCAAAAAACTCCATAGAACAAACAATCCCCCCCCAAAAAACACTGGTACATTCAGATGCTGCTGCTTTGTTATTAGTAATTATTTGTTTTATCATAGTGCCTGAGAGCCCTAGTCATAGACTAGGACTGTGAGGGGCAGCATCAGAGAGGCTACAAAGCAACTTGTCTGACAATTTAACAAGTGATGGTGGCAATGGAATTAGGGCTCACTAGAGGCAGGAGCTGGCCTTTTGACCCTGAATGAAGGATGATAGGCAGGATGGGGATAGACCAGGAAAGGCTGCAAAGAGATGACAAATAACTTACGTTTGATGCAACAGAGAGAGGAAGCCAGTGGAAGGATACAAAGAGATGAATGATGTGGTCAAACAATGGGATAGGACAGTAGTTCTCAACCAGCAGTACATATACCCTCAGGGCACACAGAAGTCAGCTGGTACATCAACGCAGCCAGATATTTGCTTAGCTTTACAACAGGCTACATAACAATAGCAAAGTCAGTCCAAAGTAAAATTTCATATAAATAATAACTTGTTTATACTGTTCTATATACTAGATACTGAAATGGAAGTACCATATTGATAATTCCAAATTATTTATTTTATAATTATATGGTGAAAATGAGAAAGTAAGCCATTTCTTTCAGCAATAATGTGCTGTGACACTTCAATGTTTTTGTGTCTGATTTTGTAGGCAAGTAGTTTTAAGTGACATGAAACTTAGGGTATAGAAGACACATTAGACTCCTAAAAGGTGTACAAGGTGTTCAGAGCCTGAATGAACTTTTCAGCTGTGTGGATGGATAGGACAGGCTGTATTTAAGAGATGTCATGCAGAATCAGCCAAGTTATGCCTAAAGACAAAGGGAAAGGTAAGAGTCTAAGATGACCCTCAAGTTACGAACCCGAGTAACAGGCAGGACTGTGGTGCTGTGCATGTGAATGCATCTTTTTTTCTTTATCCACACCACTTCTCCACTCCCATTCATGATCACATATAATCTCTGTGGCAAATACATCCATTTGTATTCTTCCTTTATTTGAGTTTCTATATAAATAGACCCACATTCTAGGTATCTTTGCCACAAGCTCAAAATACGATCAGATAACCTGCCATCATAAATTTCAGTCACCAGCAAAACTCCGGCGGTGTCATTCTTGCCCCATGGCAGTCAGTACCAAAACTTCCTTTGATTTCAACAGGGACAGCATTTCATCCCAGATATTCTTTGTTGGTTTTTGTCAATCTTGCCAGGTTTCCCAGTTTTAAGAGAATTTCATTGTACGTTTTTGAGTTCTTGCAGCCCCCAAACTCTGAGGCTACATCTACACTGCAGGCTTCTTGCACAAGAACTGTTTTGCACAAGAGTTCTTGTGCAAAAGGTCTTCCACAAGAGCATGTCCACACTGCCATGTGCTTTTGTGCAAGAAATGTGCTTTTGCGCAAGAGCGTCCATGGCAGTATGGGGACACTCTTGAGCAAGAAAGCTCTGATGGCCATTTTAGCCATAGGGTTTTCTTGCACAAGAAATTCATGTTGCCTGTCTACACTGCCTTCTTGTGGAAGAGCTCTTGTGCAAGAGGGCTTATTCCTCGTGGGGAGAGGAATAACTCTTCCGGAAGAAGCCCTGTTTTCCGATGCTGTACTGTAAATTTACTTGCACAAGAATGCGCGTGGAGTGTAGATGCTCTGCAAGGTTTTGCGCAAGAACAGCCGTTCTTGCGCAAAAAGGCTGCAGCGTAGACGTAGCCTGAATTTCTGAAACCATACAGACCAAAACTAATGAATTCTGCATTGTTCTATACAGCAAGGCTGTGTCTAGACTGGCCAATTTTTCTAGAAAATCAGCCGCTTTTCTGGAAAAACTTGCCAGCTGTCTAGACTGGCCGCTTGAATTTCCGCAAGAACACTGACGATCTCATGTATGATCATCAGTGTTCTTGCGGAAATACTATGCTGCTCCCGTTCGGGCAAAAGTCCTCTTGCGCAAATGCTTTTGCGCAAGAGGGCCAGTGTAAACAACGTGGTATTGTTTTGCGCAAAAAAGCCCCGATGGCTAAAATGGCGATTGGGGCTTTCTTGCGCAAAAGCGCGTCTAGATTGGCCAGGGACGCTTTTCCGCAAAAAGTGCTTTTGCGGAAAAGCGTCCGTGCCAATCTAGACACTCTGTTCTGAAAATGCTTTAACGGAAAACTTTTCCGTTAAAAGCATTTCTGGAAAATCATGCCAATCTAGACGCAGCCCAAGGGTAACCATATCAAACTACATTTCCTTTTTTAAAAATTAACATGTATTCATTTGTATTAAAAGCCAAGACCTTCATATGGTGTTGACATTTTGGTGCAGCATGCAGCAGAGGCAAAAATCTTATTCCTTGTCTGATGCTTGTTCCTGCTTGGTTACAAACATCCTTATCTTCCTCTGACTCCTCAAGTTCTCTCTGGGGGAAAAAATAAATCCCAAAAGCTTTGCATAAATTAGAGGTGCCAAAATCGCTGAAATAAAAAACCCAGTTCATTCACTGCTATAAACTGAGCTCCCAACAAAAGGAAAATGCTTGTGTACATTCAGCTCTTGTAAAGTGTGCGTGCGTGCGTGCGTGCGTGCGCGTGCGCGCTTAGGGAAAGACCACTGCTTTTTTTCCAGTGTGACCTACGTTATTCTTTCTCCTTGAAGTATAGTGCTGAAAATATGATCTGTTTGCTTTCCATCCACTTACCCTACAAAAATGTGTAAGATGCTAGCAGTCTTGATTTTTCTAACTACTCCCACATATTTTATGTCATAGCTTTCCTCTCCCAGTCAACTCTAGATGTTCTCTCCATATCACATATCTCTTTGCTAACTTACCCCCATCTGTCTTTTATCGCTCCCATCTGCCTACACCTACATTCATTGGTCTGGAAATTTTACCCATTACCTATGAGCCAGAAGACTAAACCTATGAGGTCCAAATAGAGGTGAATGGTGGGGGAGGGAGGCTCTTTTCATAGGGGATGTCCAGATGAGAAAAGTTAACTCCACTCCTCCAAGACAGCAACAGGGAAAGGGACAAAATTCCTACCAGGGGCTTTCCTATGTGCCGCCATATTTCACATCAGTTTCAGCTAGTTGGTGACTGATAAGTTTTAATTCATCTGCCTGACCCTGTCTGACCACTGGAATGGAGAAGGAACTGCTTTCTTTCTCCTCTCCTCTCTCCTGCCAGAGTCTCTTGGATGCTTTGGGAGTGATTGGGCTGTTTGACCATTTCCATCAAGCCATTTGATGGAAAATTGGACTCTCAACTAAACTTTTCACTAAAAAAAAATCTTCCTACAGAATTTTGATTTTTTTTTTTTGTCATTGAAAAACTGAACACAGAATCACTGAAATAGTTCCACCAAAAGTGGTCATCAGAACACTGAAATATTTTAACTTGGAAATGCTGTCATGGTGCCATATAGGAGTTGTAGTTTGGTTGCCTCATGACCCTCTTCTCTCTGGACTGGGCTAATTGGCTAAACCACATCTCCCAGTGGTGAACCATGGCTGTGGACTCCCATGATGGATCATCTTCGCTATCCAAGAAGGAAGATCAAGGTGCTTCCTTGTCTTATCAGGAAGCCTGGCTGATAGAGGAGAATGGGAGCTTGAGCCATATGAACTACAGCTCCCAAGAGGCACTGCAGTATCACTTCCAAATTAAAATATGTTGTTGTTTGGCCAAAATGTTTGTTTTCAAATTTCTGCCAAAAAATAAAATTTTCCACAACAGCATTTCACCTCCTCATTTTTGGCTGAATTTAGAAAGTGGGGAATCTCCCATACATTACACATACACACACATACCCAGCCTCATGGCTGCTGCAAGACATATGTGCATGGTATTTGGAGTATGTGGTTTCTCAGACACCAGAAATGGTTTGTTGCTGTAGGGTCACTCAGAAGAACTACACCAATGAGTATTTTTTTTAAATTGCAGTATATTTTTTTAAATTATCACTTTTTACTAAAAATGTGAGTACATCTTATTATAAACAAAAATTAAATGGCACTAGTTCAAATAAATGACCCCACTTGGTGGTGGAACTGTCTTGAATGTTGTTGTTGTTATACTTATTTGCATATTCACTTATATGCATGATTTGGAAATCCACAGTAGGTCTCTTAATTCATTAGCGAAAATGAAAAGATTCTGAGTTACTGCTTCCGATTGAACTTTTTTAGACAACGGGAGGCATATTCTGTACATTACTGAAATGGATGTTGTAGTATGTTTTTCTGAAATTGATGCTTTGTAATAATATTGAGAAGTAGATGAATCTGGCAAGGGTAGGTAGAAGATACCCCATTCCCTTGTCCCTCTCCCTTTTCTGCCCAGCCCAATTTGTATTCTATCACAGCCCCCCAAATCAAAGACAGCAGTTGTACTACTTCCTGGACTAAAGTTGGACAGTAAATGTCATGCCCTTCTTATGGGGGTAAAGAGAGCATTTGCTATACCCTATTAACTGCACTGTACTTTTATATGTGGACTTCATCAACCTATTTCAGCTGCACTGTGATGGATGGCTATAGATGAGAGACCACAGACATACATGCACTCCATTGGCCTCTTTCCACTTCTTTCTTTTTTCACACCTCTCCTTTCCGTCCTTCCCCATTTACACCATGTGGCTTTGATGCCTTTCATTAATCTCACCTTTATTAGCCAAAGTTCCAATGGAGTGCCTGGAGGGGAAAGGAAGATAGACCATTTGTTTGCCATGAGCTTTTTCTCCATGTTGAATTGAAGGTGATCTTGTAGGAGACAGGATAGTCTCTGCATCTATTTGTCTCTCCTCTTAACTGGTGGTCTGGGTTCTCCTCCTTCCTCTCTTCCCCAGTGAAGGGAATTTTGTGAGTGGACAGAGTACAAGGTAGAAGAGCCCAAGGACATATCTTTTCCCATGAAGTTCAGCTCCTGCTCTACATACTTGGAGGAAAGTTGGGAGCCCAAGAAACTCCAGTCAGGAATCAGCATCTCCACTCATATCACTACCTCCAATTTTCCAATGCAATGCAAGCTCATTTCATTAGCCAGTAAAGAGAGGGAGAAGTGAGTTGTCCAAACTCAGAAAGAGAGAGAGAGGCTCTTCCTTTTTTTTTTTCACTAGAGAAGTGGGGGCTTCGCTTTTACTCATTTCCCTCTTGTTTTTCAAAACTACTAATAATAACTTCATTAAAAAACCCCAATTTTTAATTACTTTTCTGTTCTAACAGAAGACACATATAACCATCTCAGTGTTTTGATAGAGTGCTTTAATGTAGTCAGTTGTTCTGTTCCATTCTGCACAGGTTCTTACACCATGCTCATCACCAAAGTATATCAGTTCCTTCCAGTCGTGCATTAAACAGCATGACTAATACTTGTCACGAGTGTGTTCTCTCATCCTCTCCCCAGGGGAAGGAGTGTATGCAGTAGAGTGTCTTGTTTTGGTAGTGAGTTCTTAATATGCATGTTGCTCTATATTTATGGCTGAGAAAGCAAGATAAAAGCAATGTGTCCTGTACTTGAAGTAGAAAGTGGTAAGGTTTGTGATAGCCCTTGGGGAGGAGGAGTTCATTGCATATTTTCAGATAGTGCAGGACACAGTATTTTCTCCAGGGCCTAACTTTAACCTTCTTGTAGGGAATTCTATTGAGTCAGAGAAGCAAAGTTGACCACAGTCTTCATCTTGGAACTTTAGGGAATCTTTTATCCTGGGGCCAGACCCTAGAACACTTTGAAGAAAGGGACCAAAACCTCAAACTCCATTTGATGGTATAAAAAAAAGCCAATGTAAAGAGTAGAGGACATGTCTGATGCATTCACAGTAGCTATTGATGTGGAAGCACTGTGTTGCTGCAGTGTTTAATACTAGTTAGTTTCCCGAAGACTGAAGGGTTCGTGCCCAGGTGTATCATATTGCCGTAGTCCATCTGAGAGTAGAAAAAGGTGTGAATAACTGAGGCTAGGTCATCCTCCACTAGGATGAAATGGAGATTCCTAGCAACTGGAGATGGTAGAAACAGTTACTCATAAATGCTGGTGTGTGCGAGCTTAGCATTGGTCAGGAATCCAGGAGCATGCCTAAACTATGGACTGAATTGATTGATCACAGTGTATTTCATCAATGAAAGGAGACTGAACCATGCCTAAGAACTTGTCAAATGCTGTCCTCTACCCACCAACATTCCCTCTGTTTTCCTCAGGTCCAGCCTCAACCAGTTGTTCTTCATTCATGAGCCAATCTTATCCAAACACTGGGCCCTCTTGGTGGTAGTGGCATGTGGTGACGGATAGGTAGAATTGTGTGTCTTTGTTGCTGGCACTTGAGTCTATGTTGTCTGATCAGTTCATCAAGTGGCTGCATGTACATGCTGGAAAGTACCAGAGAGAGAACTGATCTTTAGGAGACTCTACAAGTGAGGGGAGTCTAATGATGGAAGTGCACTTTCCCGTCACTACTCATAGAGTGCATCTCTCCATGAATGATTCAAACTATGTTAGTATATTACTCTGGACTCCTGCAATTTCTGGCAGATGAGAGAGCTGTATTTCATGGTTAACACTGTCAAATGCTGCAGAGAGGTACAGGAGGATGAAAATGGATGTTTACCTTCTATCCACTGACCAAAGGAAATCATTCATCAATGCCATTAATGCAGCTTTGGTTCCAGGTTTTGGCCTGAATCCAGACTGTGCTAGGTCTGGAATGTTAGCTTCAATTAGATGAACTTGTAGCTATCCTTTTACTAGTTTCTCTATACGTTAGGTGTAATGTATACTACATTAATAACATGCAAAGCATGTGACAAGTTATGCTCACAGAATTATGTTATGCTTTTCCTAAAGTTCTGTTCATTTATGCCAAGAAATATAAATATTACAGTATTTTGCATCAGTAAAATCTGCATCTTGCACTGGTGAATATGAAACCTGTCAGAGACCAGATGCATTCATTCTTTGTCCTGGTACAGGTTGGGGGTCATCTCATGGCCCAACTGGTGTAGAATGCAGAATCCAACCCAAAAGAAAAGAAAGGTATATCAGGGTACAAGAAAAACAAGGTAAAAAACTGATGGGTGAATTTTAGTCTTGGGTGTTTCAGCTTGTAAATAGTCATTTTGTGTGAAAGGCTAATTTGAATGCATACTTTGGAACATACCTTCTATGTAAGAATATCTGAATGATGTGAGAACTGCTTCTCAGAAGGATTGATAAAGTATTTCCATTTCTTTCTGTATTGTACTGCTTTATCTTTGACTAAAAAGTTTGGTTGTATTAGTTGGTGGGTGCCTCAAACATTCTTAATAACAAACCAAAGTGTAGTCAAGCAATTGACTATAGTTTAGTTTGCTCAGGAAGGGAAGGCTTGACATCGGGCAGTAACCTGATGTAACCAAGATGGGTTTCTTCAGTGTTGGTTCGACTCTTGCATGTTGGAAGGAGGAAGATAAAATTTGTTCCCTGAATGTTGTGTTGACCATTTTGGTGAGAGGTGTCACCACCTGCTCATGACTTGTGTGTCCAGCGCTTTGTTTACAAACCAGTGGTGTGTTTGGCTGGGGGAAGAGATCTATATGCCACCCCATCCCTACTTGAAGAAAGATGTTCTTGTGTTTGTTTTTGTTTTCATCTGGACCAGGCTAAAGATTTCCCTCCACTCTTCCCATTTAGGTTAGGCTGCAGGAAGCTGGCATTAGAATACTTTATTAGTACTAATAATGTCTTAACTTAAAGAAATAGTGACCCAATGTCTGAGGTAGGATGGCAGTATCATTACAGCTCCTGCTAGTAGGGAGTACTAATAGAGAAATCAGGACCATGGAGAACAGAAAGTTGATGGGGATTTGTGGATTTGTCAGTGCCTAATATACACACTGAGGAAGGTTTCTTTTCCCAGGTGAATCTCTGAAGGGGAGAGTACTTGTTATGATCCTATTGTGCAGTCTGGGGCATCCTGCAATTCTAGGCTTCAGCAGCAACAAAAAGATGGAGATGTTTAAGGTGTACTTTGCACCTGTCCTCACAACCTCTGACCCAGACTAAAGATGGAATAGACTAATCAGAGACTGGAAATGAGGGGCTGCAGGCCACCAGACCCATATCCTGAAGCAACATATGGTAATGATATAAGACCAGACTATGGGGGTGAAAAGGGCATTAGGGGAGGACAAGTTCCTGGTTCATTTCCTTCAGGCACAAACCATGTGAAATGTAGCAGTGTTAGATGGGTTTTGCAAAGAGATGCAGTGGGTCCTTTGAACCTGAAACAGTGAGACTGACAGATCACTGTGAGCATCATCCTGGTCACTGATGGTGCCACAGTATGAAGAAAACTGCAGGTTCAGTTATGAGCAATCAAATCTCTTATGTTGGGGGATTATGAGCATGTGGGTGGCAATCACTGTGATAACAAAGTAATTGGGGTGGGAGAGATAAATGGGAGGAACATGATGTAAGCCTCAGGAAGTGAGCCTAGGTTGAAAAGTGAAGGCTGTGGGAGATAGCATCTCTTGCCAATCGGTCTGTATTACACCATAGTGCTTTATAATGAAAGAATAAATACACACTTAATTAAGGATAAGAATGTGGTATGTGTTTGTGACCAAGAGGCCACATGAACTGACCAGGCAGGGAAGTACATTGGCTAATGACAGAGGTGCCCTGTGACAGAAACCATAATAAGACTTGCTGAACTCCCTGTGAACTGATCGCAGAGTTTTCTACAGCTATAGTTCAGTGCATTTTAGTGTGTGGTCACACTAATGTGGTCATTAGCTGACAGACATCAAACCTTGTCTTGCAGATCAACCCCTTGATAAAAGAGGAGTCAGGAGCTGCTTGCTACCTATGCTTGCTAGGGGACACAACTCAGTTACAGGTGTCTCAGCTAAAAAATGATTGGGACATGGATGTGATGGGTTGAGTCTCCTCTTGCTTACACTAGTCTAAAAGTGGTGTAATTTCAATGAACTTCTGATTTACACCAGGGTATGTAAGAGAACTCAAGTTTGATATACATGCAAATATTTAAAGTGGCAAACACCTGAGAGAAAGCAGAGTTATTTAGGTTGGCACAAAAGGGTGTAATGAGGATCTATGGATGAAAATAAAGGTAAAAATCATAAGAACATAAGAACATAAGAATGGCCATACTGGGTCAGACCAAAGGTCCATCGAGCCCAGCATCCCATCTGCCGACGGTGACCAATGCCAGGTGCCCCAGAGAAGGAGAACAGAAGACAATGATCAAGTGATTTATCTCCTGCCATCCATCTCCTGCCCTTGTTATGAAGGCTAGGGCACCATACTTTATCCCTGGCTAATAGCCATTTATGGACCTAACCTGCAAAAATTTATCAAGCTCTTTTTTAAACCCTAATAGAGTCCTGGCCTTCACAGCCTCCTCGGGCAAGGAGTTCCACAGGTTGACTGTGCGCTGTGTGAAGAAAAATTTCCTTTTATTAGTTTTGAACCTACTACCCATCAATTTCATTTGGTGTCCCCTAGTTCTTGTATTATGGGAAAAGGTAAATAATTTTTCTATAATCACTTTCTCCACACCATTCATGATTTTATATACCTCTATCATATCGCCCCTCAATCGCCTTTTTTCCAAACTGAAAAGTCCCAGTCTCTCTAGCCTCTCCCCATATGGGACCCTTTCCAAGCCCCTAATCATCTTAGTCGCCCTTTTCTGAACCTTTTCTAATGCCAATATATCTTTTTTGAGGTGAGGAGACCACATCTGCACGCAGTACTCGAGATGTGGGCGTACCATAGTTTTATATAGGGGAAGTATGATATCTTTTGTTTTATTATCTATCCCTTTTTTAATAATTCCTAACATCCTATTTGCCTTACTAACTGCCGCTGCACACTGCGTGGATATCTTCATAGAACTATCCACTATAACTCCAAGATCCCTTTCCTGATCTGTCGTAGCTAAATTTGACCCCATCATGTAGTACGTGTAATTTGGGTTATTTTTTCCAACATGCATTACCTTACACTTACCCACATTAAATGTCATTTGCCATTTTGCTGCCCAATCACTCAGTTTGCTGAGATCTTTTTGTAGTTCTTCACAATCCCTTTTGCTTTTGACTGTCCTGAACAACTTTGTGTCATCTGCAAACTTGGCCACCTCACTGCTTACCTCATTTTCTAGATCATTGATGAACAAGTTGAACAGGATTGGTCCCAGTACTGACCCCTGGGGAACACCACTAGTTACCCTCCTCCATTGTGAAAATTTACCATTTATTCCCACCCTTTGTTTTCTGTCTTTTAACCAATTCTTGATCCATGAAAGGACCTTTCCTCCTATCCCATGACCACCTAATTTACGTAAAAGCCTTTGGTGTGGGACCGTGTCAAAGGCTTTCTGGAAATCTAGGTATATTATATCCACTGGGTGCCCCTTGTCCGCATGTTTATTAACCCCTTCAAAGAATTCTAACAGATTAGTTAGACACGACTTCCCTCTGCAGAAACCATGCTGACTTTTGCCCAACAATTCGTGCTCTTCTATGTGCCTTGCAATTTTACTCTTTACTAGTGTTTCTACTAATTTGCCTGGTACTGATGTTAAACTTATCGGTCTATAATTGCCAGGATCTCCTCTAGAGCCTTTTTTGAATATTGGTGTTATATTGGCCATCTTCCAGTCATTTGGTACCAAAGTGGATTTAAAGGATAGGTTACAAACCACTGTTAATAACTCCGCAATTTCACATTTGAGTTCTTTCAGAACCCTTGGGTGAATGCCGTCTGGTCCCGGAGACTTGTTACTATTCAGCTTATCAATTAATTCCATAACCTCCTCTAATGTCACTTCAATCTGAGTGAGTTCAGACTAAAAACATTGACAGATATCAGGATTATTCTCCCAAGAGAAGTGTCTTCCTTGGACTTTTAAATAACATTATATAGAAATAGAAAATGTACTGTAAGGATCAGACCTTCACTGTCAGGAAACTGAATAACAACTTTTAGGGTAACGGTATAAAATGCTTTTAAGATGTTTTAATGACATTATAGAATAATACTTTCCAATAGGTTGTCACTCTTCCTGACACCTGCATGAAAGATGTGCTAACAAAAAGACGATTATGTGTCTGAAATTATCATCTGAATCATAACTTAACAAAACGATGCCCTGTTCTCATATGTGGAAACCGCTTTGACTTTTTCAAAAGGATCAAGGGGATAAATGCAACTTTAATTGATCAGTGGCAAGCAATGTATTTTTTCTTCTCGTAAAAAGCACTTTAAAAAGTATTTTATGTAAATCTAGTTAACAATTATTAATTTTGAATTTTATAAACATGTAATTTACTTCCCAAATTTACTTTTTTCCCCTCTCTAGGGAAACATCACTTAGGAACCTTTTTATCAGTATTGTTCTTGTATGTAGATCTTTATACAGCACCACCTTATCAGGATGTGACTTAATTACAGTGTAAATCTGGAGAATGGGGCTTATGAGATGGTGTCTAAGTAAGAATTAAAACTACCAGCCTTGTGTTTCCTTTCAGTGTACAAACATGGCATTATTGCTAATCATAAGTGTCAAAAATAATCACTCCACCTTCCCCCCCCGCCCCCCCCAAATCAATCAATCAATCATCAATGGTGAGATTTAAGAACAAAATTTTGAGTTCTTTTTATTTGCCTTCTAGTTTTTGATCCTTTCATATAGAGCCTAGGTCATGTTTTCAAGCTTTTCTCCTCAATGATGAAGATTAAGAATATACTTTTCTTTTAAAATGAGAGCTCAAATTCTCATATAATTACATTACTCCAAGTGCTGGGATCTTCAGAAAAATATCAAATGTATCAAGAGCTGGTAATATTGTTTGGATGCGCCAGAAGATTCTACTATTGACAGAAAGACTACATGAAATGAATCCTTAATTTCTCTGTGGATTGAATTTGGTGTGATCAAGTAGCAAGGTGAGGGGATAAAAGCCAAACTTTTTGTCCAAGATTGGATGCGACAAGGAAGGCATCTATTAAATCATTTCAGAATGGCTGGGTTATCCCACAGCAGTTCAGCAACACTCCACCCACACAACTTCTTTGATTTGTATTCTATGCTGCCACGTACAACAGAAATGTTGTTGCCAAGTCCAAATGCTTTTAAAAAAAAACAGTCGACTCCACGACAATGAGCTTTTAAAAATAATTTTTGGGCCCTTTTTTAGTTGCCATTTCTATTTTAACCACTTGGGGGTACACTGGGAATCTGATTTTTATGATTTTCTTTGCAACTATAAGGCCTAAAAACTTTCTCTTAATAATGAAAGCTGAGAGTTCACCATAATGACTTGACCTCACTTGCTGAGGCTTTAAGAAAAACACCAACTACTAGAGCTTTCTGATGAAATCACAAGAATTGTGCAACACTTTATACTGCTGCTGTGCTTCACTGCAGAAGTGGCTACATTTCAAGGTGGAGGAAGAAAACCCTGTGTGTACTTTGTAGAGCTACTAGAACACTCTGGGAAGCTGCAAGAGGAAAGTTACCACTTACAGAGGCTGACTTATTTTAATAGTCCCCTTCTTTGCCCAGTCCCAGCCTGGCGAAGTGGGGCTGGCAGATGAACATCACTCTTGGCACAGCAAGGCCAGAAGCTGAGGGGGAAGCATTGCAGTGATGGGGGTCAGGCTGTGAGCATAAGAACTGTCATACTGGGTCATGCCAAAGGTCCATCTAGCCTGCTATCCTGTCTTCTGACAGTGGCCTATGCTAGGTGCCCCACAGCGCATGAACATTAAAGGTAATCATTGAATGAGCCATCCCCTGTTGCCCATTCCCAACCCTGCTAAACAGAGGCTAGGGACACTAGTCCTGCTCATCCTGGCTAATAGTCACTGATGGACCCATCCTCCATGAATTTATCTAGTTCTTTTTTTAAACCCTGGTAAAGTCCTGGTCTTCCCAACATCCTCTGGCAAGGAGTTCCATAGGTTGACTGTGTTTTGTTTGTTGCAAACCTAATACCTATTAATTTCATTTAGGTGACCCTCCTAGTTCTTGTGCCCCCCCCCACCAATGCTCAGGGGCCTCCCTCCCCTGGGAGGTCACAGCCTGGGCTGGGGGCTTTAAAGCAGCCAGGTGCAGGCCTCCAAAGACTCCTAGGGTGCAGGAGGGCCAATCCCCGCAAGTAGGGCGCCCCCGGCTGAGCCCGGGGATCCTGCTGCTTTCCCGCGCCCTCACGGCAGGGCAGCGCAGCGCCTTTTCCCTCCCCCCTGCCAGAGCAGGGGGGTGCCGAGGTGTGGCGGGGGGGGGGGGGCCCGGGGGCGCTGGCTGCGCGCGTCCGGGTGGCGCGGCCTGGGCTGCCCGCGCTGCCAGGTGGCGGCCCTGAGCCTCCGTGCGCGCGGAGCCGCCGCTCCATGCAAATGCTCCATTGTCATCGCCGGGGCGCCAGCGGCTGGGCAGAGCTCCGCGTAGCGCCGGCGGCGGCGGCGGCAGCGGCGGGGCTTGGCGAGGCGAGGGGCGGCTGCCTCGGCTCAGCCCCGGCGGGGGCACGGAAAGCGCCGTCCCTGCCGCCCCCCGCGAAGAACAAAAGAGCCTGGCGCGGCGGCCCGGAGGAGGACGGGCACGCCGGGGTGCTGGCACAGGTAAGCGCTTCCCGCAGCCACCCACCGTGCCCCTCCGCCTCCCCCAGCCTCGGGCAGCCGCGCCGCGCCGCGGAGCGCCCTGCCCGGGGCGGGGGCCTTGGGCCACCTCGGGCAAAGCGGGGCTCGGGCGGGGAGAGGGGGGCGAAGCACGAGACACTGTGGCCCCAAAGCGAGAGCAGGGAATTCTAGAGCAGCACGAAGGGCTTCAAATGCAGGTGGTGACTGATTGGCTCCAACCGGGCGGCACTGGCGAGGGAGCGGAGTCTCGTGCCAGCGGGGACACGCCGTACTGCCTAGCTGAGAACCTCCATCCCGGCGTGGTCCTGCCCAGGCTGACGGTGTGAACGCAGGCAGCCCGTGAGCAAACACACCAACCACAGGCACATGCAGGAACTTTTAGAAGGAAAGGTGTCTCTCCCTCTTCCTCCAGTTGAGATGCTAACATTAGCCTCCCCCTTGCAATCGGTCTCAGCGCCAAAGTAGCCTTTGATTGCTTCATAAGCCCCCCCTCCCCCCGCCCCCAAGAAACGCTTTTCAAACCTTGCAGTTAAATAAAAGAAAATTTTTAAAAAAAGCTTTGAAGAACTCGTGGTAAGTGGAGATGCAGAGGTGCATAACTGAGGGAGTTATTTTTAAAGGTAAGATTAAGATCATGTAAAGGGTAGTGTTGCTTTTAGACTATAGTTTAGAAAGAGGTGAAGTGGTTGAGCATTATGCTGCTTGTTTGAGTTAGGTGGTAAAATAAAAAAAACTTATGTTTTCTGGATTCTGTGCTGTCTTATAGATCTTCAGCACATTCCTTGCCCTTTGGTTGACTTCCCAAGAAATTTTGGTTGTGATGGTTTACCCGTTTCTTTCATTGGGTTTCCATAACTTCTGTAATGTTGAACTGTGTAGCATTTAAGAATTATTTTGACAAATAACATATATGACTTAGTAATATATATGATTCCACTAGTAATTTTTTTCAGTGCAACTGTTTTCCAGTTCTATCCGGAATTAATTCAATTTAATTGTAATTATGATGGAAAAATATGCATTTTCAGCTTGTGGTGTTACTGCAATTGTTTTTGATTATTTACTTGATTTATCATTCTTTCTAATTTGTTGCTAGTGTGGCTGTAGGAAAATAGGAATTGTTGTGCTAGAGCAGGCCATTGGCCCCTTTAGTCTAATGTTCTGTTTCCTGCGGTAGACTATGCTTAATGTTTGAAAATAAGGTGAAGCCTACTCGCTCTGCATCTTGTCAATAATGCAGTCTGGAGCTGCAGCTCCCATGACTTCTTGATCTGGCTAAATTTGTTTATATAATTTTTTGTGATGCATTTTTTTCATTTATTTTACTGCTCTTCATTAATGTGTGATTTGAGTCCATTTGTTTTACTGAAGCTACCTTTTCAGTGCTATCTGGGAGATGTGAGTTGCGGAGGGATTTTGAGATTTAACACTGCTGTGTTATACAGAAGATACTTTGGGGTGTATTTGTGTTCATAAGAGATGTAGTTAGTTTTATGTGCAACAGGTACTGTCAGGGCCATGAAGCATTAGTTACCATGATAGCGCAGAGATGGTTGCCTTCTTCATGTGAAGGCTGAGGCATGATAAATCAACCTAGAAAGGCAACGAGACACTTTGTAATTAACTGCATCTACTGAAGGGAGAAGTGGCTTTGTGTGGTGTTCACCATCTGCTGCAATGTAAAATATTTCAAGAGGTCACCCACACTGAAGAGAAATCCCTTTGTTATATTCATGTTTTATCTTAACTAGAGCTGTCATATATTTTTTTTTAATTTCCCCAAATTGGAAGAAAAGCAGCAAAACAGAATTAAAGTGTGGATTTTAGAGAATGTTGTCACTTTACAGCTGTCATTCAGTCACGGTGAGTGTAGAGGGATTTACATATCAAATTAAAATTACACTTTTATGGTATGCTTTATAGTCATAATGCAATTATACATTATACAATTATGCAATTATACAATAATGTACTGTGCTGATTTAAGACATTCTGATTTCCTTTTTTGTCCATTCTCCTCTCCAAATATGGTAGCTAGAGTGTTAATAAGTGACTATTTCATAATAAATCATCTTTGTAAACTCCATTGGATAGGGACCAAGCCTTCCCTTTGGCTTTCTTTTTTTTCCTAAGTTCCCTTTCATTTTCTTCTACAGACCAAGTTTTCTGCATCAAACAAGTCGCTCATCACTATTACTCGTCTTTCTCTTTTGCCATCTCATCTATTTTAAGGCTTTCTAATGTGCCTATTATAGGAATATCCAAGCACATCTATTTCTTGTATTTCCATCTATTTCTTTATATTCTGGGGAGCCATTCTAACATAATACCTTTTGTTTCTATCTTGCTTAGACTCAGGCCTGAATTTAATTAGTGAATCCGTTCTTCCGAGTCACTTTTGCCTCGAACACACTGGGAAAGTTTGAATCCACTCCAGGTGTAGAAATTGTAGCTCAGACTTTTGTCTTCAATGAGCCTAACTAGCAGATTAAGTTCACCTTGAATTTTGGTGAAATTTGTGATTTAGGCCCAGGTCTGTCTTTCTGTACGTGATTAGCAGACCACAATCATCAGTCTCTGACTTAAACATAAGAATGGCCATACTGGGTCAGACCAACCCAATATCCTGTCTTCCAACAGTGGCCAATGCCAGATGCCCCCAAGGGAGTGAACGGAACAGGTAAACCTCAAGTGACCCCTCTGTCATCCATTTCCAGCCTCTGACAAACAGTGGCTAGGGACACCATTCCTTCCCATACTGAATAATAGCTATTGATGGACCTAACCTCCATGAGTTTATCTAGTTCTTTTTTGAACCCTGATAAAGTCATGGTCTTCACAACATCCTCTGGCAAGGAATTCCACAGGTTGACTGTGCTCTGCATGAAGAAAAGCTTCCTTTGGTTTGTTTTAAACCTGCTATCTATTAATTTCATTTGTGACCCGTAGTTCTTATGGGAACAAATAAATAACTTTTCCTTACTCACTTTTTCCACCAGTCATAATAATATCGACCTCTATAGTATCCCCCCTTAGTCTCTTCTTTTCTAAGCTGAAAAGTCCAAGTCTTTTTAATCTCTCAACATATGGCACCCGTTTCAAATCCCTAATAATTGTTGTTGCCCTTTTCTGAACCTTTTCCAATACCAATATAACTTTTTTGAGAAGAGGTGGCCACACCTGTACACAGTATTAAAGATGTGGATGCACCATGGATCTATATAGAGGCAATAAAATGTTCTCTGTCTTATTTTCTATCCTTTTTAAAAATAACTCCCATCATTTTGTTTGCTTTTTTGATTGCCGCTGCACATTGAGTGGATGTTTTCAGAGAACTATCCACAGTGACTCCAAGATCTCTCTCTTGAGTAGTTATAGCTAAATTAGTCCCTATCGTTTTATATGTATTATTGGGATTATTTTTTCCACTGTGCATTACTTTACATTTATCAACATTAAATTTAATTTGCCATTTTGTTGTCCAATCACTTAGTTTGGTGAGATCTTTTTGAAGCTCTTCACAGTCTGCTTTGGTCTTAACTATCTTGAGCAGTTTAGTATCATCTGCAAATTTTGCCATCTCGCAGTTTACCCCTTTCCAGATCATTTATAAATAGGTTGAATAGGACTGGTCCCAGTATATAGCCTTGGGGGACAGACCTCTCTTCATTCTGAAAAGTAGCCATTTATTCCTACCCTTTGTTTCCTGTCTTTTAACCCATTATCAATCCAGGAGGGGGCCTTCTCTCTTATCCCATGACAACTTTACTTAAGAGCCTTTGGTGAGGGACCTTGTCAAAGGCTTTCTGGAAATCTAAGTACGCTATATCCATTGGATCCTCCTTGTCCACATGCTTGTTGACCTCCGTCAAGAACTCTAGTAGATTAGTAAGGCATTATTAATTCACAGAAACTATGTTGACTTTCCCCCAACAAATTATGTTCATCTATGTGTCTGACAATTTTATTCTTTACTATAGTTTTGTCTAACTTGCCCAGTACTAACATCAGAGTTACCGGCCTGTAATTGCCAGGATCACCTCTAAAGCCCTTTTTTTGTGTGTAATTCCCCTTTCTGAAATTAAATGCCACAGTGTTGGGCTGCAGAGGTGTTTTCCCCACCAGAGGGATGTTAAATTTTTTTTACATTGTGGTCACTATTTCCAAGCAGTCCAGTTATATTAACCTCTTGGACCAGATCCTGCACTCTACTTAAGACTAAATCAAGAATTGCTTCTCCCCTTGTGGGTTCCAGAACCAGATGCTCCAAGAAGCAGTCATTTAAGGTATCAAGAAATTTTATCTTTGTATCCTGTCCCGAGGTGACGTGTACCCAGTCAATATGGGGATAGTTGAAATCCCCCACTCCTGTCGAGTTTTTTATTTTGATAGCCTCTCTAATCTCCCTTAGCATTTCATAGTCACTATCATTATCCTGGTCAAGTGGTCGATAATATATCCCTACTGCTATATTCTTTTTATTGGAGCGTGGAATTACTATCCATAGAGATTCTATTGAACATTTTGGTTCATTTAAGATTTTTACTTCATTTGATTCTACATTTTTCTTTCATGTATAGTGCCACTCCCCCCACCAGCACAACCTGTTCTGTCCTTCCAATATATTTTGTACTTTGATATGACTGTGTCCCATTGATTGTCCTCATTCCACCAAGTTTCTTCAATACCTATTATATCAATATCCTCCTTTAATACGAAGCACTCTAGTTAATCCATCTTATTATTTAGAGTTCTAGTGTTTGTGTATAAGAATTTTAAAAATGTGTCACTATTTATCTGTCGAGTTTCCCGAGTTCCTAATACATCTAAACCCCTCCTCCCTACACCATCACCTCATCTATGCATTGAGACTCTAAAGTTCTGCCTGCCTACCTGGCCCTGCGCATGGAACTGGAAGCATTTCAGTGAATGCTACCATAGAGGTCTCGGATTTAAATCTCTCTTTCTTAGCCGGTGAAATTTGACCTCCAGAACCTTTCTCTTACCCTTCGCTATGTCATTGATAGCTACATGTACCACAACCACTGGCTTCTCCCCAGCACTACACATAAATCTATCTGGATGTCTCGAGAGATCTACAACCTTCGCACCAGGCAGGCAAGTCACTATATGGTTCTCCCAATCATCATAAACACAGCTGTCAAGGCTCCATTTCGGGAGGCTAGGGAGGGCAGCAGCCTTGCGCTCTGGGACATGGCTTGCTTTTCATCCCGTTTCCCGGACGCTCTCTTCACCAGCCAGGTATGAGAGGCATGCATGGAATGCAAGTACTTTCCTTTCACTCCCTTAGGATCTGGGGAGCAGGATGAAAAGCAAGCCACATCCCAGAGTGCACAGCTACTGCCCCACCCCTAGCCTGCCAAAATGGCACTCTTGACAGCTGTGTCTCTCTCTCTTTCTTGTCTATGACTTCTTATTTTTGTCTACACAGTAAAAACTCTCATCCAATCTTTATATTTTCCTGCACTGATTACTGAAACCTTCTTGCTGGACTCTCTAACACCAGCATTCATGATCCCTTCCCTCTCTAATTCTCCTTAATCAACACATAACTCAGCTACTAAGATCATCTTCCTAACAAGTTGATCTGATCACGTCCAGGCCAACTTTGAAGCTTTTTGTTGCTTCCCTTTCCCCATGACCTCCAGTGCCTACATAACTCTTCCCTTCCTTGCTTGTCGTATGGTTTCTTTTCATGTTGCTCCTCATCCCGGCCATATCTTTAATGATACCAGTTTGTTCCCCAGTTTATTTTATTCTCTCTTAACCATCTTTAGCCATTTTTTTTCAGGCTGCCATCCATTAGACATGGAACACCCTTTCTTACACATTCAGCATTCAAATCCCTAAGCCACAGTCCTACTTCTTTAGTAGAAAACCTGTAATAAATTAGTCAACAAGCACTTGCTAAGTACACTTAGAAATATGTAACACCTCTAAGTAAATGTTTGCAGGATTAGTGTGTAAATTGGCAAAGAGATACTTAAGGGATAAGTGTGACAATGAAATTACATTGCATTTTGTTAAATCTGTGCTATCATAAACAACATTTATTTACATAAATTATGAAACCTAAATTATTAAATACCTTATATTACAAAAACTTGTTGTTCATACTGTTGCCTTTTTGTGTATGTTTCAGTTTAGACAAATATAATTTTAGTGAATTTCATCGTCAGTTTCTCCTTCAGGTTCTTGGAATTACAGTGTTTGGGGGTGAATAAATTATACATTTATAATGAATTATAATTTAATTTAATGTTATGAAAATATTTCTATTGATCTAGATTGATTTTACAAAAGAATAACCTTTTGATCAAATTTTAAATTGTTAGCAGCCCTTTAGTTCTGCTCCCTATGAACACATGCAAAAATAGGATCCGATTCTCTGCTCTGTCACAGTAATTATATGGCGGTAAAACTCCCCTGACTTTCATTTACTCACAGGTTTTAAGTATATGAAGTCTATTTCTCAAATTATGCAATAATATAACATATTTTGGTTACTGCTTTAGACAGAAGAATAAACAAGCAGGCACCTGTGGTAAAAGTGTACATAATGAATGGTATGGAAAGGGAGATCAGGAATTCTTTATTCCTCTTATATCATAATACAAGAACAAATGAACATTCAGTGAAGTTGAATGATGGCAAATTTAAAATTGATAAAAGGAAATACCTTTGCATTCAACATGTAATGAAGACTGTTATGACTATACCAGCAACTACTGGAGTCTATGGATCTGGTTATACCCTTTTGTTCCAAGACCCATGTTAGACTTTGGAATAAGGAAATAAAGATCTGTTCCTTTCCACTGCTTCTGTATGTCACATGTTTTATTTTTAGTAAAATGAGTCTCTTACAATGATAGAGCATTTGTCACCTGAATCCCTTAGTTTGCAAGAGAACTGGAGGAGGTGACAGAAGTGCTTTCAATTTGCTAGAAGTAAGTGGTATTAAAGATAAATGGGAGAAGGCTAAATCCTCTACCCTACTGCATTTGGTGGGCTGCAAGGTACTGAATGATTTACAGTGCATTTTAGTGGGAGAATGGGGACTGCAAACTGTTAGATGAAGCCGTTCAAGAAATACTTGGATTCATGCAAGAATGTTGCTTGGGAGAGACAGACTTTCTTTAGAAGTAACGATCGTGCCAAGGTAATAGACCTTAGTTTAAATAGGAATAAATACCAGATGAATCGGAATGCAAATAGCTATGTAAAACTCATATTAAGTGACTTTGGGAGTGAATAAGGTAGAGGCAATTGTACAAAAGGAAAATCCTGCAACCAATGAGGCCTTATATAAATATATTGGCATGTTCAAATAGCTAAGCAAATTGGTTCCTGATTTGTCACATTAAGTGATCCCTCCCAGAATGCTTCTTGAAGAATATAGAATAGCCCAGGGGTGGGCAATAATTTTTTGCTGGGGGACACTTCAAAAATTTCTGAAGTGGCCCTGGGCCACACCAGAAGGGGCGGGGCCTCAAGTGAACGGGGTGGGGTCGGGATACTTGTGGGTTCCCCACCCCTAGACCATAATTGGTCTGGGGGTGGGGGAGCACCTTTGCCCGCCTGTCCCCCCCCCCCCCCCTTCTCTCTAGGTGCCCATGACCCTGACTGGGAGGAGACTTCCCTCTCTCTCCTGCCCCCAGGCCAGTCAGGACCTAGAAGCAGGGGAGCGTGTGAAGTTTCCTCCGCTCTGTCCCCATCCTGCACAGCGCTTAAAAGCGCCACGTGCTCCTGGCAGGGTGGGAGGAGGCTTCGTGTGCTCCCCAGGCCAATTAGGGCCAGGGAGCGGGGGAGCGTGCGAAATCTTCTCCTGCCCTGCCAGGAGCACATGGCACTTCTAAGTGCCGTGTGCTCCTCACAGGGCAGTGCCGGGGCAGAGGAAACTTTGCGCGCTCTTCCACCCCCAGGCCCTGATAGGCCTGGGGGCTGGGGAGCGGCAGGGCCTCCGCGAGCCAGATCCACCCACTTGGCACGCCAGATCCAGCCTGTGGAGGCCCTTTTGCCCACCCCTGGAATAGCCTGAGATGAGGCATGAGAAAAGCTTCTGGAATTTTTAAATCAAGAAACAAAATCATGGATGCACCAGCACAGATATATTTTACAATGTAACAGTGACCCTAAAATCTAAGTTGCATAAGCTTAAATGCACTGAAGGCTTTTCTTCTATTAGATGGTCAGCCAATGAAATATACTTCCAAAGCACTGATTAACCACAATCCACTAGAGAAAAATTCTGGCAATTGATTTTGGTTGAGTAGTTTCCTAAAGATGTTTCTAGTCAGAAATTGGATGAGAGAGAAATAGGCCATATACCACTGGAATAAATATTAAAGAAAATATTCTGATTATTGCTGAAGAACTATAAGTACTTGTTAAATATGAAAGATAGGTTTTGTTAAGGAGCTTTTTGCAATAGGCATGCTCTTAAGAGTGCCTATAAATAATGTAAGCAGGAGCTCCAGGAATTGAAGGAAATAACATTCAAATGTTATCCATTGCTGAAACTAAATTTTAGAAGCCCAAATGAGAAACAAAACGATAAAGAGCTCAAGAGAATAATCTTACATCGGTGTTGAAAAGAAAAAGCAAAAATGTGGGATTATGTACAATGGCTTGTATAATGACACATGGCTTGATTAGGAATACTAAGTATAATCCACAGTGCTCGTGCGTGTACTAAGAAATGTAAGAACAGAGCCCTATTTTGATCTATTTTGGCCAGGAACAGGGCAGCCATTGGGGGAGGGGAAAGGCAATCAAGTGTGAAATCTTCAGTCAGTACAGAAATCAGGCTGCAAAAAGACCACTGGAATAACATGACATTCATGGTTCATCTTTTTTGTCCAGTGTTTCCTGTTTTCATTTCCATTCTCATAAAAGAATATTTGCCAATATCAGGGAGTGCTTGTCTCCTTGGGAGACCTAATGAAAAAAGCTTCAGGCTTATTTCATTGTCTTCACCCTTGGAATCCAGGAAGCTTCTGTTTTGAGCTCCTTGGGATTTTAGAGACATGGCTGAAAGCTGGGGAAAGGGTTAGAGCCCAAAACCAACTGCCTGTAGTATCATCCTTCCTTGGTAACTTCCATTAAGATCTCTTATTAAGACTTCTTGCCAGGGATGTATATTATCATGGAGTTGGGAACAGACAACAGGTCATCCTATAGAAAGCTGTTCTCTGTAGGGGCTTCTTTGCATTCACAGTTCTCATCCTTTCCTTTTCCACAGATTTCTGGGATCTGAAAAGGTAGAAAGACCTCTTCCTCTTTGAAGTCTTAAAACCTTTAACCATCTGGGGTGAAACTCTGTAAAAGTGAATATAGCTGAGGTGATTTTGTTTTCCTGCTCCCTTTGTCCTCCTCTAGTCCAGTTTTTGGGCTATTTTATTTATCTCCAATCTTAAATCAAAAGAAGCCTCTGAAATGAGAGTTCCTTTTCCCTGTTCCCTCCCAATGAATTCTAAGTGAGTGATTAGGAAAGGCAAGTAGGACCCAACCCCAGCTACAAATCATTAATGGAGGAGAAACATTTGAAAGAAACTGGATCACTGCACATCTGATATTTTCCCAAATTATTTGAAGCTCCAGTAATCTTTTTTTTTTTTTTTCCTTATTCGTTGTTTTCAGTTTGCTGTTGGTGTAAGCAGAATGTTTGATGTCCCTGAAATCAGGCTGTAGAATCAAGTCTTAAATTGCATATGTTACTGGCCTACTAAGATTTTTCCATCACTGTGGCTGAAAGCAGTCAGTATGTTGGTTATATATTTAATTAATTTGTTTGTTTATTGATGAAATATTTATATTTTAATTCATATATTTAAATAATTCCTTTGGGTCCAGGGGCAATTTTTTAAGATAGTGTGTAGATCACAAGCCAAATAAATCAGATATAGAAATCGAACATTCCTATAAACCTTTTCTCACAAACAGGAAGATGAGATCTCCAATGAAATTTAAAGGAAATAACATTTAAAAACTATTTAAAATATTTGTTTACACACTGCATAGTTTTCCACTAGAACTTATGGACACATACACAGGATAAACCATTTTATTTTATTTCGGTGACTATAAATCCTCTTATTTTAGGCCATATGCAAACCACTACCTGACTGGGGGTAGGAAGACACTTCCTTTATGGACAAGTTCCCTAATAGTCCATTATGGGATTTCTTGTATCTTCTGAAGAAGCAATTTATACTAATCACTGTCTGGTATTTTTCACTGCAGTTCCAGAGTTCAATTATGTGCAGCAAAAATTAGAAAGTCTTGGATAATTAAACAAGCCATACTGTATATTTTAATTTTAATTTAGACTAATGAACAGATTTGGGCAGAAAATAAAATCTTACTTGCTTATAAATACAGCTTGTGAAGTCTTTTTTTAAAATTTTTCCAATGAAACCACTGTATAACTATTGTTCCCTTTTGGTCGAGTGGTTGTTGATATTCAGACTTAGGCTCGCAAGCCACAAGTGGCTTTTTAATGTGTCTCCTGCAGATCTTCATAGCATGTGATATTAAAATACTGTGTGATTTAATTATTAACCAGTCTCAGTTATTAACCAACCAGGGTGCTTTTACTACTTTTTTTTTTTACCACTGTAGCTGATAAAGTAGTAACACTTGGTCAGTCGTTTTGCTGTGAGAATAAATGGAACAGTGACTTTATATTACTGTGTCTCTTGTGGGTAATGTTCATTGCTAATTTGGCTCCTCTGCTGAGATTTGCCTATATCCAGAGTGCTGCAGGTTGTGCCTGTTAGGGGGAGATGTGATGGAATCAGATATTTCTTGGGTATAGTCCTGCTTCTTTACCAAGAATGTACACAATGTCCTGTTAGCCTGAATACAAGTAGGAATAAAAAACAGGAGATGCTTTCCATGTTAAAAATTCCATGCTTCATACTTGCTAGTACTCTGACCAAAAGAAGCTCTCTTGCTTGCTCCCATGGCTTGCTCTTGCTGAGTCCTGCTTTCAGGTTTCC